>OY856412.1:1218033443-1219348443 GCA_963693085.1 Alisma plantago-aquatica
GACACGCTTACTCACATAGAGAAAGATATAAACACACACACAACCAATATATATATGTGTGTGAGTGTGAGTGTGTGCGTGTGCATGTATATATATATATATATATATATATATATATATATATATATATATATATATATATATATATATATGCATATATATACCACTATTGGGGTGGCTTGATGAAATTTTAATCACCCTCATAGGCACATTGTCCTGTCATTGTATTTCTGCTGTTTATGCTCTTGTTTTTGAGTTTTAAATTAGGGAAAGGGTGGGTTTTCCCTTCTCTTTTCGGGTGGTGGGTTTAAAGAAAAGGTATAGCTAACTAATAGTGGGTGAGATAGTTTGATATATTCTTAGACTGGCGTGAGGCAACTCTGGCATAAAAGTGACTAGAGAAAACTATATTATTTTATCAAAATACCCTATGGTGTCGTCACACAAATGGATACTCTCGTCTTCTATGGGTATTACAATGAGGGTGGTTTATTCCCTTTTTTCATGCATTTATAGAGCGTGAAGAAGTCTGATCCTATTCAATGGATATGTATTACTAGGTGGAGGTTAATTTTGTCAGTGAGAACATGGGAATGGGAGGTGGAATGGTCGTGATATAGATGGCCAGTCTGGTTAGGTGGTGTGGTTGAGAGATAGCTTTTGAGTTTCAAGTCTTGCTTCTCCAATGTTTTTGAAGGTCATTTGGGGTCGGCCTACCAAGCTCCTATTGTTGGTGTTAGGATTCGGCGAGGTTTCAAGTTGTTTTCTTATCATAGCTTCACTTAGGAGAGGGTTTGGGTGCCTATATCATTGAGTTGTAGGTATGCTCCTATTCATGTTTGGGATCCTAGGTCAATATATATAGGTTGGAGGGATGGTTCTACAGTTTCCAACATAGTTCTAGTAGGGTAGTGTGAGATGGTTCAAATATCTTATCTCTGGGATTGTGTGCCCCACAAATCCTGACCTTACATTCTGGTATGGGCCCTGCAACTAGAGGGTTCATATGGGAGGGACATAGATATGGGGATAGAGTTTGGGCATGGAATATTTGGTTTCATGTAGAGAAGGTTAATTGATGTAGGGAGGGGAAGAGATCCATCTTTATTCCTTGCCACCATCGCCATCAATGTTATAGAGAAGAAGAACAATGCATATTATTTCATATTTATTGTAATACTTTTTTTTATCAAAAATTATGGGTACTCTTCATTGATATTATGAAAAAATATATAGGAACACGTAACAAAGATTTTAATGTATTTTTTTCTTCATAATAATGACAAAAATGAATTATAACATGGGTTTATTTCAAATTTCTTATAAGTCATTTCATGATTCCAGTTTTCCCGATAAGTTTTTCGTAGTTATAACTCTCCTCATGCTAAACTGTAAAAATATAACTATTCATGTTAAGGACTTCATTTTGTCTATCAAACTACTCAATACTTAATCAACATATATTCAACATCTAGCATTATAAATCATGTTTTGCATTTATTCCACATCCATTAAATGTCAAATTGAGTCTGATTGATGATTCCAAAGTTGAACCAATATATTTGGGAAAAATATATTTTTTATTTCATTTAATGAAACCATAATGGTTTTTAAAATTGATCGTGAGGGACTATATCAAAAAATATATTTCAAATGAAGATAAATAGCTCATTCAGGTACAAGTCATTTATAATGGAGTCTAAGTAGTGTCATGGTACATGATGATGGTAAAAATAATAGAATCAAACTTGAAATGAAAGGAAAACAATCTATTTCTCAAGCAATTGAGTTAGGTTGATATTTGGGGTCAAAATTTTAGAATCACAATGGGATTATGTGCAATATAGCCTTGGATTCACAAGTTTGTACATCGGTTATAGATCATATCCCCATGAAGAATTAGGATGTTTGATTTGTCTCATCATGGATTAGACAAAGCCCAATAATGTGTGATTCCTTCTCTCTATAACACTATTATATTATAGTCTTCCAAGTGAAATAAATATTTATACAATACCGCACTCGATGAGAAGGCACTCAAACTCTTGCGATAGATAGTTTCAACCTTGATATATTATGTCTCTTAATATTATTTCCATGTTGGTTCTATCAAATTCTTGAATTCCCTTAATTTTTTAATTGGTTATAAGTTGTTGCTTATACCATACACATATCCATATCTAACACAATTGTGAGTGAATGTGATTACATTTTGACACCCACCTCTCTTCGTTGAGCTAAAGGACCATACATACCTTTATTCATTGAGCTAAAGGACCACATAAATATGTATGCATTTATTTTAATAGCTAGTAGCCATCTCACGACTTATAGTGACATGTATATTTTCCATCTTGTATAATAACACTATTCACATGTCTTGATAGATTGTGCCTCAATATCAAAACTTATTGTTGTTTCATATGATATACATATATCCATATCTAACAGAACTGTTAGTGAATTTGATTAAGTTTTGATACCCACCTCTCTTTGTTGAGCTAAAGGACCATACATACCTCTATTTATTGACCAAAAGGAGAACAACATATGTATGCATGTAATTTATTAGCTATTTCTCATGACTTCCAGTGAATGATATCTTTTCCATTTTGTCCAAAAACAATATTCACATGTATTGAGAGATTGGGCCTAAGTATCAATCCTTATGGAGATTAGATTTGTGTATCTCATTTAAGATAGTGTCATAATGTTAAAGTTGTTCCATGTTTGAGTCATTTAGCTTTAGTTGTTTGCTATTTACATTGTAAACATGCATGTCAAGATCCAATATATAGACCCTAAGATAGAGAGCACTACCATATAACAAAGCACACATATTTATTTAAAATTTCTAATTATTTCATAAATGTAATAGAATTCTTCTAATTCTATTATAATACCTAAATATGAAGATAAAATATGTGTTCATGAAACAACAAAAAAATCCTTTTTCACATTAGGGATTTGTGGTCCCAAAACTCTCCTCTATGTGTTTTATTCAATTCACGTCATGCAAATTACAACATATGGGAGATCCATGTCCAATATACAATGCACACACGGTAAAGAAACTAAAAATTTATCTAAATAAGATAAATACATAAGGTGGATATCTCTATCCCCTTTCATTTTATATCTTCCTCCACATAGAACAGAAGTTTCTTTTCAAGTGTCTTGGATTTTAAAAATGGTGAAATGTAAAATCCTTGGCCACACATTAATTTTCCATTGAAGATAGGATTGTAAATCTGACGTAGGACATTTGTTTTTCTTGTCTTTCCCTTGGTTTTCCTTTTTGTTACATCGAATAAAAAATCTCTTTTAGTCTTGATCCTATTCATGTTAAGCTTGATAATAACATAAGTTCTGATAATGACTTAATCATTACACTAACACAGAAGTTCAGATGTATATTTGATAGGATCTAGGAAACAACTACAAAATCAAATATATGCCCAGTTCTTAGAAGATTCAAAAAGCCTAGTCTCTCAAGATTCTCCACATGCCCAACCATCTCGAACTAAAAACTAAAAATCCTTTTACCAACTTTAATTTTCTCAAATAACGCCTTTGATCACATGCTTGAGATGGTAAATCGTTTGAAAGACATCCATGATTTTCCACTGCCTTTGTAAGCCAGGTACCATGGATGTTAACATGAGCATGTTGTATCGTTAGAGTTATGAAAATATATCTTGTGTTATTCCCTTTCACTTTTTGGTGAAGTGGAAGAATCCATTTCACTCATTAGGAAAGTCAGATTCTAGCACATTTAAGCTTTCACCAATTCTAGAGAAAACTCTCAAGTTTCTAAAATAGTAAAGAAAGCATCGTATCAGGATTGTCCTTGTCAAAAACCAATCATAAAGACATGTTGTTGCTTTTTTCCATTTGATTTACAAAAGATAAATGTTGTACGAGTATTATTCTATTTTGATAGATAAATATCTAATTATAAATTTTACTAAACTTGACTCCCACTATTTTCTTTAAACGTAGAGTCATCACTGTCAACCCAAAATTCATAAGAGTAACTTCTAGTAAGCTAAAATCTATATTTCATGAATCGTGAGCCATCTTTGGTTGATTTCTCATAACTCAACAATTTAGGTAGTCAATTAACCTTTTCTATTTTCATCCTGTGAAACCCCTGGGTAGTTGGGGAACAACTACTCTAAAATTACAACACATAGAATATCCACCCACATTCCTCCAAGAAGTTTATGTTATTAAAGCTACCTATTTATGTCAAACCCAACTAGTTTGTGTACCTTACATAGACATATACACACATGCACCTCACTTCTCACCAAGGTGGAATGCACATCTTGCGTTTGCAACCAAATATTATCGGGTAGATACTTGATGGGTACCTCATGATGGAAAACATCCTAAGCTTAATATATAATTGTATGATTTGATATAACACCATTTACATATAAATCTCCCCAAACACTCATATATGTACACACATACATATATAGATACATATATATCCCTATGTATACATACATAAATATTTTCTTATTCATACACATACACATACATACATAAATACACTTGCCACTTTGATTTACCACCCTCTCAAGCGTTCAGCTTCCACCACGGGCGTGAGGGGGATCTTTCTATCTTAATCCCATACATACATACACTTGGCGACAAAGAGTTATTCAAGTGGTCAAGTACGTTGTCTCTAATAAAGAAACCCATGTTTGAATCTCAGTTGCCACCTTAGCTTACCACCTTCCAGGACGTTCGACTTCCGTCACGGTATGAGAGATGGGAGAGACTATCTTTCTTAATCCCCCATATATATATATATATATATATATATATATATATATATATATATATATATATATATATATATGGGCCCATCTTTATTGCCCGCGCGGGTAGCTACCCGCCCACTCTTCCGATCACTTTTTTTCAATTTTTTTTCAAAACTGTAGATGACTATTTTGTCTAGCTCTCCAAAAAATTTGAGCCAAAAATAATATCATTTGCCCCTCCAAAATAAAAAAATCCATCCTTATATATATCTGCTGTATATTTTGTACAAAGTTACTTTTTTGACCAGCAGAGTTACTTTTTTGACACCATAGTTACTTTTTTTTACAGCAGAGTTACTTTCTTAGCTAGGAGAGTTACTTTTTTGGCTGCAGGGTAGCGAAAATCCATTCTACTCACGCAGGCAATGAATGAACACCCTATATATATATATATATATATATATATATATATATATATATATATATATATATATATATATATATATATATATATATATATATATATATATATATATATACTCCGACTCTCGATATCCCGGCTACTGCGTTCGGTTCTGAAATCCAGTTCTTTCATATGCGTCAGCGCTAACTTTTGTTCTCGCCTCCGTCCTCGGTCTCCGTCACGATGCGCTTACGGCCTTCATATCACCGTTGCCCTGATACGTTGAGGATGCAGGGGTTGCTACGTGTCGAGCAGCTTTTCGTGTTGTTCAGTCTGCTGCGATGCTCTGTGGCATAATATTCTAGAGCACGGGCAGGTGATCAGTTGATCAGTTCCCAATTTACATTTTCCAAGCGTCATCCGTGATATGCTTTGAAGGTCGTCATACATGCCTGCCGTCACGACAATGCAATAGTTCATCAAAGATGCATCATGCATGCCTGCTAGCTCCAGCGTGCGTGCTAGCTCCAGTTTGTCAAGAAACTCTAAACTACATGAAGGTGGCGGGGCATTGACTTAATTTACGGATTACAGATGGCATCGTGCACATCATGTAAGCGCATCGTGACGGAGACCGAGGACGGAGGCGAGAACAAAAGTTAGCGCTGACACATATGAAAGAACTGGAAATCAGAACCGAATGCAGTAGCCTGGATATCGGGAGTCGGAGGCGTGCCCGTGCGCAACAGTCCGCTACGCACCAGATCATCTCCCTATATATATATATATATATATATATATATATATAGAGAGAGAGAGAGAGAGGGGGGTTAGGAAGTGTGTACCGGCCGGTACATGCAACTTATGTGTACCTGTCATGAAAATGACATATGTATAATATATTTGTTCAATCCAACCTTATAGATTGAATCAAAATTCAATAGATTAGATGCATTAAAAAAATTACAATCATTCCTAATGTAAATCACGAGATATAACAATATATCATTCAACAGTTTCTGTAATTTTTTGTAACTTATCGTTGATTAGAAAATATGTATATTCTTTCATTTGACGGTCTATGAACCTCAAATTGAAGTGATTTTTGATACACTTGTTATCTAAGGGGTATTTATCACATCCATAAGGCTGGATTGCTTTTTATACTTATGTAATCATCACAAACGAAGATGGATACATGTATGCTACATGTACTCAGGTACACAATTCTTTTAGCCACACACACACACACACACACACACCCTGTAACATACCGGATCTTGGACCCTAGCTTAAAACTTTGACCTTTTGGATTTGACCAAGCAAGGTTGGGGTTAGTATGATCCTAATAATCAAATACAGGAATAATGTAATCTAATATGTCACATAATTCATTTGATGATAATAAGATGATAAAGAACTCAATTGAATAAGTAATTGAGATAATGGGCCATTAATGGGCCATTTTTTCATAGTGTTTGCCTTGCCTTGTTGCGGGTCAACGGTGACCTTGACCGTGTGACTTAGCGGTCCCTGATTGAGCCAGGTCATGTGGTGGGGTCTCTCCCTCTCTCTCTCTCTCTCAGTCTCTCATTTGATAAACGCTGATGTGGATTTTCTTTGCCCTCTGATTGGTTGATTTTATAAAATCCATAACTAATAATCTGCTGATCAGAAAAATATAAATAAATACTCATTGGATTCAGAAAAATAAGGGCTTTCTAATGGTATAAGTTTTGATGGCTAAATATAATGTTTAATAATAGGTGTTTTTAATGGATCTAATTAATAATGAATTAACTTGTAAAAATCATAACTAAATATTTATAAGTCAGAAAAATATAATAAAATATGTTTTGAACTCAGAAAAATATAAGATAAAATATGGAATACTTTTGATAACCTAATTCACTCATAATAAAAATGTGGTTTTTAGGGTTTTGAGTAATTAATGGAAACCTAACCCTAATTCCACATATATGCTAATAGGTGCTTTGGAAACTGAAACTTGGACCTAGTTGGACTTTGGATCGTTGAATCTGAAGTTGAGGTATGTTGTATCCCCTATTACTCAATGTTGAGCAGTTCACCTATCTTTTCATTCTCTTGAATTTGGCCTACACAATATGTCTTATCTCTTGTTATCATGGTTCGTGTGAACTATCTTGCTTGTTATGGACTTGGATATTTTCTTGATATATCTCTTGTGCCTTGGTACATGTTGGTCCCTTATATTGTTATGTGTCACTTTGAAGTGGATGTTATATGTTTGTGTTGTCCATTGTGTGATGGCAACCTTTGATTCATCTTCTGACTAAACTATTTACTTGCCTCTATATCTACATGTAATGTGATTCAGTAGCACTAGAGTAGTGTAAATTACTTTAGTTTTGGGGCTGTAATCCCCTATTGTTTATTAAGGAGGGTGGCAACATACCACTTCTCTATACCCAAGTGTGGCAGTAATCCATACTCAACTTTATATATTTGGGAGATTGGCAGTATTCCTTTCTCTATCAGATTTCAACTTTATGAGGGTTGGCCGCCAATTGTGTTTATATTGTTCTAGGGCTATGTTTATCTCACATGCATGCATGTTGATGATGTTGTGGGGTGTGTGGCCTACTACCTTCTTATGGCCAGTATTGCACAATCTTATTTGTTTTGTTTATGACAAGTATCCGCTTTTATCAAGATATGATGTTCTTTTTTTATGCCCCTGTGGGTAGTCCTTTTCTCTTGCATGGGAAGACTTTTATTTTTGATGTCCCTTATTCTTTGTAAATTGCTCAATTTGCTTTTTAGTATGCACATACCAGCCTTTGCTGATGTCTCTTATTGTTTCTCTTTTGCTGGGGTATGCTTCCAACCCTAGGTGGAGGACTTGGATGACATGACATGTTGACCTGGACATAGGTGGTGAAGTTAAAGCTTGGAGACAATCTTGAGGTGGTTTAGATTTCCTCTACATGGATCCTTGTGATGTAAGTTTGTAACCCTTTGTTTTATAATTGAATAAAGTCATGTTTTTATTCCGCTGCTATACTTTGGTCTTTTGTTACCATTATATAAAGATTTGAAAATTTTATAACCACTCTATCATACCTTTTAAGTGTGTTTGGACTGGAGGTTTTATTGTTCAAATTTTTAGTAAGGAGGTGTTTTCACTTCTTTACAACATGGTATCAGAGCCCATGGTAGTCGGAATCGACTATTTCAATTTGGTCTCCCCATAAGAACCCTTGACTTTTCTAGTTAGCTCTAAGTGAGATGTTGACCTTAGAATTGATCAATGATGATCTTTTATGCAACAAGGTTTGGTTTGAGGATGAGAATATGTTAGGAGAACTAAATATGAAAATATTGTGACTTAGTTTCTCGCTTTGATTTTGGGCCCTAAATTTTAGTTTTCAATCGTAAAAGTTTTTCACAAAAAATTATTTTCCATATAATACAATATGTACAAAAGAAAATGCTTTCTCTGGATTTTATCAATGTTTTGTTGAACTAAGTCACAATGAAGAGAAACTCTAGTTTGAGTAGAATCTAACCCTAGTTTGTGATTAGGATTGATATAATAGTGTAGTTGACCTACCCTATGACTTTTTGGATGTTCATGTAGGGTTGATAGGTTAGAGACATGAGGACCTAAAATCTCAATCCTAGATGGTGACTTTAGTTGGGAACATGAGACATATTAATCTCTAAAAACTTTCACAACTAAGAGATGTGGGTAGCTTAAAAAAGTTGTTTAGTTGACTTATTAGGTTGATCCCTTTAAGGGGTGGAGAATAGTTGTTTGTTTGATGTTTGGATTAATAGATTTCGAGGACGAAATCCTTTTTAAGTGGTGGAATGCTGTAACATACTAGATCTTGGACCCTAGCTTAAAACTTTGACCTTTTGGGTTTGACCAAGCAAGGTTGGGGTTAGTATGATCCTAATAATCAAATACAGGAATAATGTAATCTAATATGTCACATAATTCATTCGATGATAATAAGATGATAAAGAACTTAATTGAATAAGTAATTGAGATAATGGGCCATTAATGGGCCATATGACATAACTCATATAAGAAAGCCTCAAAATAAAGAATAGACTTCAAATTCGTAATTTACACATTAAAATAAGACTACATGTCAATTTTCATTTAATTTGGACAACCTTGAAATAATATGATAAGTTAAGAGAGAGGAATTGCCTAAAAGGTGTAATAAATAAATAAATATAATAAATGACTCCAAAAGAGGAAAATAATCTTAGATTCATGATCTGCATAACAAATATAGCCTTTGGGTGAATTTTTATCCAATTTGGATAAAATTTGCTTAAAAGGTGAAATCAGGAGAGAGAAAGTGTGTAGAACCTTCAAAATATTGATTAAATATGCAAACAACTCCAAAATATAAAATTGATGGAAAATTTGTATCTAATACATTAATTATGACTCGTGGGTCAAGTTTTATCAAATTTGGATAATCCATGTGTCATTAATGCATCAGGAAAGAGAAATAAAGAATATATTAAATAATACATCTAAAGTTTCCAAAAGTGAAATTTAATTGGAGAATCGGAATCTACATGTTTAACTTAACTTGTGTGCCAAGTTTGGCTTAATTTGGATAATGTAGGAACCCTTAATTGAAGAGAGAGAAAATACGAAATAATGACAATCACACTTTATTCGAATTAGTTTTGGATTTCATTTTACATGTCACGCATCAAAGTTTCTTTATTTCCCATTTTCGTGGTGATTTCTGACCCTTAGATTTTGATCGGACAACAGAAGAGTCATCTCCTACCTTGGGTAGGAGACGCGGCCAGGATGCTCAGCTCGCAACCTGGATTTTCACGGATATCTCGGCCGATCCCTTGTCTTTTCTCAGGAAATTTGTTGCATCAATTTCCTTAGAAGTTTCCACATCTAATGATGGCTTGATCGAGATATATTTTCCTTATTTGGCATTTTTCCCAATTTTTGTGCAACTGGGATCTCGACCGGCTTGTGTTTTGGCATTGAATCGAACCCCCACCTATATAAAGGGGTACCCGAGCCTTCGTGGTTTCCCAAGATGTGAATCTCTTCACTCAATTCTTCTTGACCTGTCATCTTTGGCTTCCAACAATCTTGTCTTGGACCGGTATTTGCGGCGGTGTTCTTTCCCTATTCTCTCCATCTCTAGAGCAATTATAAGCTTGAACATGTTCGGTTTTGCATCTTCTTTCTTTCGCATCTTCTCTTTTTGAGTTTTGTGGTGTATGTCGAATTTGCCCAATTTAGTGCTTCACCTGCTGCCGCCATGGAACTCGAGCAGTGAAGGAAGATGACTTGTTGCATTTTCCTGGATCTACCCTCATTACCTCTATTTCCTTTCTTTTCTCGCGAGGGACAGTTTCATCTTTTCATAGTGTTTGCCTTGCCTTGTTGCGGGTCAACAGTGACCTTGACTGTATGACTTGGCGGTCCCTGATTGAGCCAGGTCATGTGGTGGGGGTCTCTCCCTCTCTCTCTTAGTCTCTCATTTGATAAACGCTGATGTGGATTTTCTCTGCTTTCTGATTGGTTGATTTTATAAAATTCATAACTAATAATCTGCTGATCAGAAAAATATAAATAAATACTCGTTGGATTCAGAAAAATAAGGGATTTCTAATGATATAAGTTTTGATGGCTAAATATAATGTTTAATAATAGGTGTTTTTAATGGATCTAATTAATAATGAATTAACTTGTAAAAATCATAACTAAATATTTATAAGTCAGAAAAATATAATAAAATATGTTTTGAACTCAGGAAAATATAAGCTAAAATATGGAATAGTTTTGATAACCTAATTCACTCATAATAAAAATGTGGTTTTTAGGGTTTTGAGTAATTAATGGAAACCTAACCCTAATTCCACATATATTCTAATAGGTGCTTTGGAAACCTAAGCTTGGACCTAGTTGGACTTTGGATCGTTGACTCTGAAGTTGAGGTATGTTGTATCCCCTATTACTCAATGTTGAGCAGTTCACCCATCTTTTCATTCTCTTGAATTTGGCCTACACAATATGTCTTATCTCTTGTTATCATGGTTTGTGTGAACTATCTTGCTTGTTATGGACTTGGATATTTTCTTGATATATCTCTTGTGCCTTGGTGCATGTTGGTCCCTTATATTGTTATGTGTCACTTTGAAGTGGATGTTATATGTTTGTGTTGTCCATTGTGTGATGGCAACCTTTGTTTCATCTTCTGACTAAACTATTTACTTGCCTCTATATCTACATGCAATGTGATTCAGTAGCACTAGAGTAGTGTAAATTATTTTGGTTTTGGGGCAGTAATCCCCTATTGTTTATTAAGGAGGGTGGCAACATACCACTTCTCTATACCCAAGTGTGGCAGTAATCCATACTCAACTTTATATATTTGGGAGATTGGCAGTATTCCTTTCTCTATCAGGTTTCAACTTTATGAGGGTTGGCCGCCAATTGTGTTCATATTGTTCTAGGGCTATGTTTATCTCACATGCATGCAGGTTGATGATGTTGTGGGGTGTGTGCCCTACTACCTTCTTATGTGCTAGTATTGCACAATCTTATTTGTTTTTTTTATGGCAAGTATCTGCTTTTATCAAGATATGATGTTCTTTTCTTTTATGCCCATGTGGGTAGTCCTTTTCTCTTGCATGGGAAGCCTTTTATTTTTGATGTCCCTTATTCTTTGTAAATTGATCAATTTGCTTTTTAGTATGCACATACCAGCCTTTGCTGATGTCTCCTATTATTTCTCTTTTGCTGGGGTATGCTTCCAACCCTAGGTGGAGGACTTGGATGACATGACATGTTGACCTGGACATAGGTGGTGAAGTTAAAGCTTGGAGACAATCTTGAGGTGGTTTAGATTTCCTCTACATGGATCCTTGTGATGTAAGTTTGTAACCCTTTGTTTTATAATTGAATATAGTCATGTTTTTATTCCGCTGCTATACTTTGGTCTTTTGTTACCATTATATAAAGATTTAAAAATTTTACAACCACTCCATCATACCTTATGAGTGTGTTTGGACTGGAGGTTTTATTTTTCAAATTTTTAGTAAGGAGGTGTTTTCACTTCTTTACACCCCCCCCCACACACACACATATATATATATATAAAGAATTTTACATATGCAAGAAGGCACACTTGTAATAATATCTATAGTAAAAAAATCATCTTCCACAAGCTATGAGAATTACTTCACAATTTAGGGTTTCTCCGTAACCATGCACATACCAACCAAAATGATTTTGAGGCATCTATCTTATCTCACATATAATTATGATAATGTTGAATTAATCAAGACATATCCATTTATTGGATACACACATGATTTAGTTTTCATCAAATAAAAATTCATATGCAATCCTCTAATGACATAAATAGTTCATAATAGAAAAATCCTAAATAAGAGCATTAGATAAGCTCATAAAAAAGCATTACATTTTCTAGATTATGGATGTAGTGGAAATATAAATTACTGAGTAATTTCAAGGACAATACATATAATGCTAAACTATAGGGTTAGGGTTCAAAGCCATACAATATCATGGGGTAAATCCTGATGATTAACTCAAAATTGACATAGTAAATCTGCATTACCAAATATGTAGGATGTTTTTAATAAATTTAGATTGGAAACACTTCAATGGCTTCAAGGAATCTAACCCATGTGATCAACACCTCATCATTTTCACAACACTCTGGACATAGAGTTTTTGCAGAACACCCTACTCCAAAAGTTGCCCCTACTACATAATGCCTCATTCTATGGTATGATGAGGGGTCAATGCAAAACTGATGCAGGATGTCTTCATTTTCTTCTCTATATATATACCTTGCCTAATGGTGGCACCTAGGGAATGCCTATATTTGTAAGAGTGTCATAGTGAAACTTGTTAACACATGATGACAACCTCCTAAATAGATAATCACACTACCATAGTCATCAATCATTTATAACAAGAATAAAATGTGTCTCGACGATAATTACCTGAGTGTTCTATGATGAAATAGAAGATTATTATCTTCCCTTTTCTCTATCTTTCTCTAGCAGCTTTAGATTTTCAAAAACCATGGAGTACAACTATATAGTTTTAAAATGATGCTTCAAAACTAACTTTAAGGCCCCTAGATTTATTGAAGCATATACTGCAAATCCCTATCACCCTATATTCAAGTTGTTTCTATGTTTGTGATCATCTCAACGTCACATTCCATTGGTAATAAATTCAATAATGAATGTTAGAATCCTTAAAATATGAGTAGTTTATAGAACCATGTCGTCACCACCAAGTAGTAGGATTAGTTATACAAGGATAAACCACAAAATGACCTATATTACCTAATTTTATGATCCCTTTGTCACATATATCCATATTGAATGAGATGAATGAATATGTCATCCTCAGACATTCAACCTAAGTTCCTTGATCTCCAAGTAGACTAACAAGATACATATGATACAGTGATGCCTCCAGGGTGTTAAGCAGGGGCACATGCCCCCCTTCAATTTTAAAATTATATATATATATATATATATAATGTATATTTAACTTAGTATTAGAATTAAATAATTTTTTTGGGTGTTATCTTCAAAAAATGCTTATACATATGCTGTCATAATTTATAGACTTTTAACAATAGATAATGCCATTAAAGATGTGATATAAGTAACAAAACACAAATAGAAATACATGAAAACAAGACAAGTTTTGTATAAACCATGATGTTTTCTTACTTTCATAAATACATCTTGATATTTATGAACTTATATTGATTCTAATAAATACATTGACAATTATATCACAAATACATACATTAATGTCAATTTACTAGCTATAAAGATAACCATATATATTGATAAAATAAACAATCTAACATAAATAGTTAGTAGTATACTTTATTAGAATGTCTAAATTCTTATATCATGTATAAATAATTAAATATAAAACAAGTATAGTTAGTTCTTGTGTTAATGATGTAGGATGATTTTTCTATAATTCAAGTATAATGCATGCATATGCTAAAATAGATAAAACATTACTCAATACTATTAATTTTTTTTAGTTTATGTTTTCACGATATTTGTTAGTGTTGTTGTTAAAACACATGTTTCTATATTTCTTGAAACATCAAATGTATGTGGTAGAAAATGAAAATTCATGTATCATTATGTGATAAACCCTTCAAATAATATAAATGTAAAATAATATAAAAAGAGTTAGAGAATTGTTGTATATTGTTTATTTTTATGATAAACCTTTCAAATACAGTTGGGGTACACCAAGGATCCACACTCAGCCCATATCTATTCGTTCTGGTTACGGATGAGTTAACAAAGAATGTTCAGGATGATATTCCTTGGTGTATGTTATTTGCTGATGATATTGTTTTGATTGACGAAACAAAAGATGGATTGAATGATAAAGTTGAATGTTGGAGAAAGACATTGGAATCAAATGGATTGATGATTAGCAGGAGAAAAACTGAGTATATGCATTGCAATTTCAGTCAATCTTGCAGTGTGAATGATGGAGCCAAGTTGGACGGAGTAGATATACCAAAATGTGACAAATTTTGTTACTTAGGTTCTATTATTCAAATAGACGGGGATGTCCAAAATGATGTTTGTCACCGGATCACTGCAGGATGGTTGAAATGGAGGAGTGCAACTAGAGTTTTATGTGATCAGAAGATCCCTCTTAGGTTAAAAAGTAAGTTTTATAGAATAGCTATACGACCAGCCATGCTCTATGGGAGTGAATGTTGGGCAGTGAAGAGACAAGGTCTCAACAAGATGAACGTGGCTGAAATGCATATGCTGAGATGGATGTGTGGGAAGACAAGAAAAGATCGTTTGAGAAATGACTATATCAGGAATAAAGTGGGGGTGGCGAGCATTGAGGACAAGTTGCGTGAGGGACGACTCAGATGGTACAGACATGTGCAACGCAGACCTACTAGTGCGCCTATACGAAGCAATGCTATTGAGCCAAAAAATATAAATAGAAGAAGAGGAAGGCCTAAATTAACATGGGATGAGCTTATAAAGAGAGATTTTGAATCTCTACATCTCAATCAGAATATGGCCCATGATAGAGCTGAATGGAAACGAAGGATCCATGTAGCCGACCCCAACATAGTTGGGATTGAGGCTTAGATGACAATGATGTTGACTTTTAGTGACATGTTATTTTTTTCATTGTGTTAGATTACCTAGATTGTATATCATGTGTTTTGAATGTTAATCATTGATGTCTCATTGATTTAAAAATTTTGTCTTTTTTAGTAGATTGACTATCAATCATACTTCTATATGCATGTTATGCTAATGAGTTTTCTCTAAATTACACATGCGATTCATATTATTGTGTCAAAAATAATATATTTGGAATTGTATTTATTTTCAACATCAGAGAGCAATGTCCCCATCTTCTTTTGTCAATCTAAGATCTATTAGTTATCCTATCCAGATCAAAATAAATAGGTCAATAATATGTCTTTGGTACATGTAGGCTCTCTCTTTGTCTTGTAGTAATAATTAAAGACATATTTACTTAAAATGTAAATAAAGAAATATAAATTCATATGCATTTTTAATGCTACATTATATTTGCTCCCCTTCATAACCGGAATGGCTCCATCACTTGTATGATATCAATATCACATGCTGACTCAGATGATCATGGCCATGCATTTCCCTAATATCACTTATGGAGTTGCTTCTATATCACTCATAATGACTCTCTTCACGCTACAAACTTTATGTTAACTTCTTCTAGATCACGTTGAGTCATTTCAAACAATATGATCATCATATGGCCATTGTAGTGACTTCAAGTTGAAGGATCACTACACCATTTTCATATTGAAAGTTGATTATAAAATTCATATAACAATATATGAATCACTCTTAAGACAAGTCAATCCAGTACACTTTTTCTTTAAACCAATGTGTTTGACTTGGTATCGTATGACTATGAACCATGAGACACTGTCATCAATAACAATACATACTAGTCTCACATGCCTTGTTTATCATCCAATCTACAATAACACTTTCCTAGATATTATTTAAAAATATTTTTCAATAAATTATTGTGATGTCAAATGTTTGAGTCATGTACTTGAAATTCTATGATTACAAAAATTATCTTCTTCATAGATATTGTAGTAGTGAATGAGCATAAATAAATGATTTTGTTTATTAATCACTTCAAAACTACTAGATATCCATGTACCATCAGTAAATGACTAACTTCTAGGGCATACACTCAAATAGATACCTCCCACCGAGTATTACTCGTCGGGTTGTTCAAATGGGAAACTTTCGTACATATCAGTATTAGAATATGTTAGACATGTGACCACTCAATTGTCTATCTTTCCAGACAGAGGAGTACTCGCAACACATGTCTGGATGGATGGAGTGTCTGAACATAGTGAGCACAAATTCACCTAGCCTAATTAGAGAATTATGATAAATCATATAATTCTATTGACAATATCCAACTTAAAATGTCTTTGCAAACTTTTAATCCATGAACACCTTACTAAAGAGGCAAAGGCATGTGGGTACATTATATTCATGATTTTCCCTTCAAGAAAAATAGCAGATAGGTGTTACACACTACTTGGAGTATCTACTGGTATGAACACATGCATGATCCCAAATATATGGCAGCTCAAGATAGGTGCACAATGCATGAGTGCAAATACAATTCTTATTTATGAGGAAATTCTTAATATTGTTGTAAACTTGTCCATGAATCTAAAAAATTGACACACTTGACATTTCTCATAGCCATGAAACTCCATATATTTTCAAGGTCCACTCAAATCCTAGTTATTCTTGTGAGAAAATAAAATAGTCAAGTTGCATACTTGAATAAAAACTAAAATCAGATTTAACATGCAAGATAGTAGTCAATTTAAATTCATGAAGAGAATGACACATCATGTGCATGTTCCGCACTACAACTTCTATGAAGAGAATCACACCATCCATGAATATGAATTTTTGTACACTTGGTGATGCAAGGTTTGGGCTAACTATCATGTTTGAACCATGCAATAAGAAACAGACCCAAAGCCTTGCACACAATTATGGCTTCTAATTTAAAAATGGGGCATTAAAAGACATACTTGCAGTATTTAACCATTTGCCACAATCCAAAAGCCACGGTACCGTATCACTAACATCATTTTATGGGGTATTCTAAGAGATTGGAAGTCGTCAGAATATGAATATCACTTTTGGTGGGTCACTTGGGTCTGCTCACATTAATTTTCATGTTGTTTTTCTGAAATTTCTCATGTATGTGAACATCCCTTCTTTGCATTCAAGTGAATGTACATGTCAGTATTCACTACATTATTTGTTAATTTAGCATATCAAAATTTTATTTTCACAATCAACTATTGTTTTCCTACCATAAAAATTCTCCAAGTTGAGATTATAACTCCTCAAGTTTGCTTCAACCAAATAGAATCATCCAATCTAGATTTCTATCACATCCTTAGCTAGTCATGAAAGTTGTAGATTAAGTGACCACTTGTCAAGAAAACTCTATTCGATCATATTTGTAAGATATTTTCTAATATCTTGACGTATACTACCAACAACAATAACTCTGTAGCATCATGCTATCAATTTGTCTCAAGTATTTACACTGCAATTTATTAGTTACGGTGAACGCCATTAACTCGTTTCCAATGTAAAGTGAGGACTTGACCTTCCTAGGAAATATAGTATAATTTATTGTATCGACTTGATGTCAAGGTAATGTAATAAGTACTACAACCAAATATTTAAAGTTACAAATGATAAGCGAAAGAGTAAGCCACACAAGTTTCAACTAGCACATATATTTGAAAGAGACATACACTTGCAAAAATGTATACAAGTACTGGATGACTAAATAATCAAAAAAATCTGTTCTCATTGGTTTGAACACCGCAGTTCACTGCATTACTTTTTAGTTTTCTCCAATACCAAACTAGAAATGTAGTAGTAGCTATTCCAACAACGGATACACTGGCTACCGTTCCTGCATAGTTTGATAGGTTATTATAAAATTACGGTGAACTATCTTAGGATGAAGTCTGGAAAACTCAGTTTGAAATTCTTACCTACAATAATGCTATATGACTTCTCTTGTCCTTTTTGACCATCTGCATCTGGTATAGTCGATGAATAAATAAATAAATAAATATATATATATATCATAAGGCATTTAATGTGTAAAGACAAACACTAACTATTCACAAGAAATTTGATGCAAAACTCTACTAATGCACTTAACTTATAATTCTCTTTTCTATACAATCGTCATGGGGGATAGAAAAATGAATTTACCACTAAAGTTTGTCCATGTGTAATACATTCCTAATGCTTGTCTAAATACTCAATTGAATTATTATTTATAGTCGATTGACACATGAATGGCATAATGTGAAGATTGTAGGATGCCATTCATTTATATGTAGCATGTTGAACTTTTGTAAAGGTAGGAGGCTACTCACAAACATAACCATTCTCAAAGATCGATGTCCAATTCAAGTTTGGAACCAAAAGATATATCCTGCCAAGATAAATGTTGATGGAAATGCTAGAAACAAAATATGAATTCAACAAAAATGTATCTTTGATGTCTATTTCATTTCCAGTTTTCTTTTCCTACAAGTTGATTATTTGTCATCGTAAATGCATTAAGTGTTAGGTTTATGCACTTCCACTATTATTAAGAGCTATAATGGAATTGCAAACCTTTCTTCAATACAAGTTTTGTTTGATGTCTAGATGATCAACAAGGTGACTTGAGAGAATAGTAACCTAAAAACTACATGAAAGCATGTTTTTTAATGAACATGGGAAATTGACCATAAAATATTTAGGAGAATAAATAAAACATATGTGAAACCCTAGAAGTTCACCATGTGTATTGTTAATCAAGTAGAACCACATATGTAAACTTTCAAAGGAAAAAAGAATAACCAAGAGAAATAACAACAACACTGGTCTAACCATTAGGTTTGGATATGATAACATGTAAAAAATTGGCAAGATGATAGACACTAGATACACCATGTCTAACTCATTCATAAATGAAAGTAAAAGATACAAACACTTGCAAATCATCAAGTAAAGGATAATGTGCAACACGAGAAATTAAGGGAAGGCAATAGCAAAAGTATATATTCATGTTAGTGCAACCCACGTAGAGGAAAGTGAACCATAATATTAGAGAGTCTAATGTTACAAATTAATATCTAATTTGTCAACATAAGTCATCATCCTTACTTAATGAGGCTTACAAAATAGCTTTTACATATTATTTAAATCACAAATGTGAAAGTAACAAGCCATTCAAGAAATAAGGAATTTTGCTAATATTTTGATGGTGGTGGAGGTATGAGATGTAGTGTTTAAAACTATGAGTGATCTAGAGATGAGTGATTGAAACCCGCATTTGTAGCTAATAATCATGTGGGTCGTGGGTTAATATATATAAAAAAGGGTTTCCCCTAGACTATGATGCATATGGTAGATCTACAGATGTGGTAAATTCTAAATATCAATATGGTTCATGAAAAAGAAGTGGTTGGATAAGACTTACCTCCTAAGTTCTCAAGACAACTATATTTTACTTAGAATGTATCTCAACTAGATCTGACTCTACTTCTTTCATTCATATGGATACAACTATGGGATGAGTCTGTCATATTTTCTACAAATTTTCTCCTAACTAGACACGTTTGACTAACTCGTGTCCCTCTAATTTGGATAATGTAAATTGGGATAATAGACTCTATTTCCCCTTTAATGGTAGGAAAAATTTATGACGGGTAACATGATTTACTTCCAAGTAGCTTTAGTAGTCTTCAAGTTTATGGGAATAAAAAAATTGAGTGTCTTTGGTTTCAATGGTTTTCCACACTACAAGATATATTTATAAATTCATGGACAAAGTTGGTTTGCAATGAGGATCCTTGATAAAAGAAGAGACATTATATCTAGGAGATAGTCTAATGTTGAAGTCAATACGTAATTCACAACATGATGCAAAGGAGGAATAGAGAATAGAGTGTCTCGTATCTACCATGTCCAAATGTAGGGTAACATTTTCCTTCTATGTAGGTAGTGGGACCGCCATCAAGTAATATTGTTGACTGGTGCACTTGAAATCAGAATTTTAGGTTTGGGAAAACAAATATAGTGCTCTATTGGTAATCACCTTTATATTATGGAAGAAACACTTAGTTTGAATTGGGTGCTTCTCTTATAAGGAAGATGGATATTTTGTCGAATTGTTTCCTTCATATAACCTTGAATATGAGAAATACTGATGTATACTGGTTACATGTGTCTTATGGTCTTTTATGAAAGTAGGATAAATCCAATATAATTTTCTTACATCAATACAAAACTTTTAGAAAGTTATAGGGACCACAAATATGTGTGAGAGGCATGGTAGGGGTGTTAGATCTATAAAGGGATAGCAAAGAGAAATGTATTACACCATGTAGAGGTTGTGGTCCCATGACAACACCCTCAATCAGAAACTATGGGTTCTATAAACCACTATCTTTGAAGCTAAAGGTATGAATACGATTTGGTACCCTAAAGATCATACTATGGAGGGGAATGCTACTATTCAGATTCACAATAATGAACACATTTGTTCAATAAAGTTTTCACAATAGGTTATTAAAAAGAAGGTGGAACACATTGAGTAGATATTCAAAAATGGATTCATATATATCTATGAATAACTCAGTGACTCTATGAAGAATTGGAAATAGTGACTAGTATACATTTTTCATCAAATTTAGCTTGCATTTATAAGTATTGGGAAATGGATAGACATAAAATGGTCTAAAAATTGAATGGTTCCCTAACCTTGAATATGAAGATTAAATGTATCATTAAAGGAATGTGATTTGAGGGGGATGAAATAAAAAATTTAGTTTTGATAAAAACTAAGAGATATATTCTAAGACAATGAATGAGGTTGAGAAAATGATGTCACTTCTTGCATCAATTTTATTATCATATTTCCTCCTCTTATAACCACCTCCTCCCCTTCTCACATTGCAAATAGAACCAATGTATAGATACCAGAATATAGAATTGTAGTTTATGGGATAAAAAGGGTGAAAAGAAATATAGATAAGGCCATGTGGGTTCTAAAGTATATCTATGGTGATTTTGAGTGAGAGAGAAAGTGATATTTTTAGGAGTTTCAGACATAATAAGAATGGATGGTATTATAAGATATAAAAAATGAAGGCAAAACTAAGATAGTGATTTAACTATGGAGGTTGTGTAATTTAGATCACCTCCAAATGGAAAAATGAACTTTATCCATGTATTGATCATCTTTCCTTTTTGACCTCTAGATATTTTCTCTCTCTCTAGTTCCTCATCTCTCCTCTCAAAACTCTTCAAATTTCCCCTTGATCATCATCCACATTGTTGCAATGCATGCTAGTTACTATTATTGTACAATGAAAAGAGGGAATAGGTGAGATTGGTGAAGGGATGTAGACTAGAGTTGCAAAATAAGCGGAAATTATGTAGGAAGTGGACTAAGGAAGTTATACTTCCACTATCTTTGGAAATGAGTTTGCTTCAAGAAGAAAGAAGATCAACGATCTATATGGTAGTTTGTATGTACTTTAACCTTCTTGAGGAGAAAGTATTGATAATCAATAAACTACACAATAAGAATGTGTAAGAGTAATTTTAATGTATGATTGTGACATGAAATGTCAGATTTTTTAGTGAAGTGATTCACATTATCTGTTATGTTCCAGACAAAATATTCTCTTACTTATAAATTACATTACAATTAATGTAATATTCCCATTTACAATCTTCACCATGAAGCTCCCACTATCATCATGTTTATTGCATCTATAACTAAGTATTGATGGGGGCACCTAATTCACATTGACATCCTCCCCAGTAACACTTTCATTCTCAACATCCATTAGTTTTTCACTTCTATTGTAACTTTATAAAACTTGCCTTCTCCTTTTTACCTCTAATGTCCGTCCTACTACAAAAAATATAGACACGTCATTTACAAAAATTTAAAATTGTTGATTGTGTGCATATCGTTTGAATTCTTAATTTTTGGCCAACATAGATTTTTATATAGTGATAGTCATATTTATTTTAGTGGTAATCACATTTATATCATGGGAGAAACACTTATTTGGACTTAGGTGTTTCCCTTGGATAGATGGATATTTTGTCTACTCATCTCCTTCATATGCTCTTGAGCATGAGAAAGCCTCATTTGTATTGGGTACATGTGTCTTAAGGCAAGTTATTAAAATATGATGTGCTCCCCTTACATTATGTTTAAAAATCAATACAAAACAATTAGAAAGTTATAGGAACCAAAAAGATGTGGAAGATGTGTGGTAGGGGTGTTAAGGCATTTGGGAATAGCAAATAGAAATTTGTTATATGATATGGAGGTTAGAATCCTACGAAAATTCCCTCAAGGGGGTGATGAGGGTTCTAGAAAATACTATCATTGAGGTTAAAGGAATGAAGAAACTAATACGATAGGAGAACACTAATATTTGGATTCACAAAAATGGACAAGTATGTTCAAGAAATATGAATAATATGTGATTGAAATAAGGTTAAAAACTTTGAGAAGATATCCATAGATGAATTGTTCTATTAGTATGACGAACCTGATTCATCTACAAAAAAGTGGAAGTATTTTGTAATGTGAAATTTTCATCAACTTTAGCTTGTATTTACAAGGATATAAAAGTGATAGACATCAGGTAGTATGAAAGATCAATGGCTCACTAACCCTTGAAGTATATCAAGATCAAAAGAATATAAAAAGGGAAAGTGATTTGAGAGATAAGTAATAAAACATACATCTTTGAGAATAAGTAAGTGATAAATTATAAAGCCAAAGAAGGAAGTTAACAAAAGGTTGTCACTTCTTACATCCTTTTTCCTTTTCATGTGTCATCATTATATCACCACTTTCTCCCCTTCATATATTGCAAATAGAACCAATGAGTAGATATAGAAACCTATAATTGTAGTGTAGAAGACTATAAGAGGCTGAAAATAAATATAATAAAAATATATGGGCGAGAAAGTATATCATGTGATGCTTTTGGGTGGGAAAGGAACTAAAAAATGGGTTTTACAGAGAAAATAGTATGGGGTCGTATTGAGAGCTATCAAGTATCATGGAGGTTAAAATGAAGATAACACATAGTTAATGATTTAACTATGAAGGCTTTTCAACAAAGATCACATCCAGGTGGAGGCGTAATGAACTTTATCCATGATACTAATCATTCTTATCTATTGGACCCTATTCCCCCCTCTACTTCCTCATATAGTCCATGAATACTCATAACTCTCCCGTTGCTCATGACTCAGACTATTGCAATGCTTGATAGTACTATTATTTATTGTAGAAGAAAGTAAAAGAAGAAGAGGGAGGAGTTAGGTTGGTAGAGGAGTGGACTAGAGTGGAAAAAGAAGAAAAGGAAATTATGTAGGTGGTGGAGTGGGCAATTGTACCTTTACTAGATTTGGAAATGAGTGGTTTCAAGAAGAAAGAGGAAGGGGAGGGAAAAAAACTACATTGATATGGTAGTTGTATATATTAAGAAAGAGGAAGGAGAGAGCTATAAATTACATCTATGTGATAGTTTGTATGTACTTTTCCCTTATTGAAGGAGAAAATATGGGTGATAAAAAAACTATTAAAAAGAATGAGGATGGAAAATTTTATGCATAACTAACACATAAAATATTAGTTATCACAATGAAGGTATCCACTCTGCCTTCCAGAAACTCTGCGGGACCAAAATCTAATGTCGTTAGACAATTGCATATCACAGTGTGATGCAGAAGTGTTAACACACAATATATACACCTATCTTGGATTCAAGCAAGAAAACCCATAGTTATATAATAAATAAAAACCCATGTACTTGATTCATAGATTTCCTACCTTATCTTCAATCATCTAGTCATAGATATCACCTGCTTAATAACATTAATCATTAATACCAGGATCATCAAAATTCGTAGTTGATAGGTCTAAGATTAGGGATTTGGTTAAGACTCAATTCAGATGGATTGTTAAATGTATTTTGATGAACTTATAGTGGGTTCATAATAAAGGATTTGTTTGATTTCATATCATTTTTAGGTCTTATTTATTTCTTATAATTATTACAAGAATTAAAGCACATATTTACATTATAAAGCTGAAAGAACTAATACTAGATAGTTCATTATTAGAATCCACAACGTCTTAATATTTAAGCATGCATATTGATTTAGATCAGTAAAGTATCAATATATTAAGTACATTTCAAGGTGGGTGCATGTTTCCCTAGGTCTAGGTATCATTTACTTCAACATGGGTTTCATTATTTCATGAGTGCATGCAATTATCATTATGGTTCAAATACCATAATAGACTACACTAGCCCTAGGTGAAACAAGCATTATCATATTACAAATTTGAATAAGATTTTCTCTTATCATTATGGGAAAATCATAAGATTGGAATAGTCATATAATGATTTAAGCACAAAAGATCACATTAAGTCATTTTTGTTGCATCGAATTTCACATAAATTAAAGTAGTACATATGAATTTTTGATTCTTACACATTCATTTCATATATCATTATAGGTTATGAATTTCAAGGTAAGGAAGGATTTTGATACGACATAGAATAAAGGTTAGCAAACGGTCAAAGTTCTAGCATTAATGTTTGTACAAAAGTCACAATTCTCATAGCATGGTCATCATAAGTTCATGTGGGTGATTAAGCCCTTCATTTGGGTAAAAATACATAAGAGTCAATGATTATAGGATTTTATCATTATTGTTTAATTTGAGAATGAAAAGGCAAATAGATTTTTCTTAAATGATTTAAGTATGCATATTAAGGATAACAATAAGACTTCGTCAAAATTTAGGGTCTGAAGGCATTTTAAGTGACATATCTTGTTTTTCTGATCAATTTGGTATGTAGGAAGTCATTATTTGATTAAAGTAGATATTTTTCATCATAATTAAAAGAACATGGAATTTACTATAATATCGATGTGTAATAGAGGCTGACTTACCAAAATTTAAAAAAACATTGGCCTTGGATCTTTGATCATCTGGTAGTGACAAGTGATCCTCCATGGGTTTCACTTAGAGAGGGAGAGGGCGAGTGGGCCAAGGGAGGGACAACCCACAAGAGAAGATAGAGAGGGAGTGTGGCACTGGAGACGTAGCACAATTATGTTTTCCCAATCCTGATTAGTGATTGACCAACCCATGGATCACACAAATGTTGGTTGTCTCCTTCATGGAGACCAGCTAGTGCTTAGGCACGACTTCTATGGCAATAGGTAACATTAGAGAAGGAAAAAGACCAAGAGGAGAGTCAGATTGGCTCAAGAAAAGTCCACTCGAGCTCGGCTCAAGCTCTAGAGGTTGATGACATCTTCAATAAGGGTCAACTAGGCATGCTGACAAAATTCTAAAAATAGAGCTTGTGGTGGGGTCACGAATTGGGGAAGAATGAGGTGTTTAAAAAGGAGATGTAGGACACTATAAATGTAGTAAATAGAGGTGTAAGAAGGAGCGAGTAGTGGAAAAGTTCAAGAGGGGCTCAATTGAGCGTGGGGTAGGCCATGTCATAGCCGATATGGTCGACCAGTCAGTCGCCATTGCCTAAAATGACAGGGCAGAGAAAAAATTGGCAACACTTGGGTCAGGATGGGATCCATGGGAGACGACTAAAGGGTTCCTTCCACCCAATCCCAAACAGATCGATGACATGAGAAGAAGCTTCTATATATATATATATTTGGATCTTTATGTTTTATTCTTGCAAAAATGATGACTTTTAGATTGTGACTCCGATCGAGGTACAATTTTCATTGTTACCTTAAAAATGTATTCTCCTTCTTATATGAAAATATTAAGATCAAGATAAGGATGTTGAGGGTTCTTAATAATTAAAATATATTCAGATATAGTACTGCATTCAACATTATTAATTTGAGTAATTTTTCACAGATAAAATGATATTTTATCCACATATGATCTAAAGTCATTTAATAGAAAGAGACATAATTGAGGGAAGAAGAACATATGATGAGTAATAGGGGAATTATCTTTGAAGAGAAGTCACCTCAACTCGAGATTAACAAACGAGATCATTCATGACCCTCCAAAACCTATTTTGGGCATCAAACTATTAAAATTAGGGTTGTCACAGTGTGGTAGTACTATTATTGATTGTAAGATAATGTAAAATGACAAGAGGGAGGAGGTAAGATTGGTGAATATAAGTGGACCAGAGTGGAAAAAAGAAGAGACAATCAGGTAGGTGGTGGAGTGAGCAAGTTGTACCTCCACTAGCTTTGGAAAAGAGTCGGTTCAAGAAGAAAGAGGAAGGAGAGGGCCACAAAATGCATCTATGTGGTAGTTTTATGTACAAAGAATTAGGAAGGAGAGGGTTAAAAATTACATCTATGTGGTAGTATGTATGTAAGGAGCACGTATGTGTGGCCAACAAACTACACACAAAGACGAGGACGGAAAAACTATTGCATAACTAACACCTCAAATATTGGTTATTGCAATGAAGGGATAGACATTTTATGTTACGCACCTAGACAAAAGTGTCTCTTACTTATTAGTTACATCATAATGCATGTACCATTGCCGTTTAAAATCTCTACATTCTTAAACCCACTACCATAATACGCTACTAACACATCCCAATTGGAGATGGCTCGTCAGGCGTCTGCGGCTGCGGGCGATTTTGCGACGGAGGGGGTGCAATCTCGATCTGTTCGTCCTCTTCCTTTCTTCAGACGCAGAGGCATTTCTCATGAAGTCCATCAGAATCCCGAAGTCGAGCCATCATCAGATCTACAAAAAAGCCCGATCAAATGGAACAGTATTAGGCCAAACTTGAAGGATAGATCAGATCTGGGGAAAACTACTGTTACATTGGAAAATGGAAAGCTTATCTACCCTAATGTCGAAGTAGTAGAAAATGCTATCCGGTGGAGCAGATGCTTGATGGGGTACATCATCGATTTCCAACCTGTCATCCCCCTTCTCACGGAATATTTCACAAGAATTTGGAATGTCATTGGGATGTTCGAGATTTTGGACAGAGGGAAGGGGTTTTTCCTAATACAATTTGAAGAACTACTGGATATGGAGACGGCATTGAAGGGTGATTGGTTTGTCTATGGTAGGCCTGTCATCCTGAAGCGTTGGAGCATTGGTGAAAAATTCTCAAAGCTATCTCTCTCGGAAGTTCCTGTTTGGGTCAGGCTGTATAATGTGCCAATGGAGCTTTGGGATCATCACACTTTTAGTAGAATTGGCTCTCTACTGGGCGAGCCACTGAAGATGGATGATGAAACAAAGAGTATAAAACGAATGAATATGGCAAGAATCCAAGTGCTAATGAGCAAGGATGTGAGCTTCCTGAAAAAAATTACTCTCAAGAGTGATGAAGGTGTCGAGCACATTATTTACATTGAGTATGAATGGTTTCCTCATATATGTAATCTGTTTGGTTTGTTTGGTCACGGTGACTGCCCCCCCCCCCGAGCTGTGAAGGTGAGTCAAGGAATGAAAACTCAAAAGACGAAAGTTGTCTGGGAGATTAGGAAACCAATGGTTCTGAACAATTCTATCACTGTGCCAAATGTAGTTCTGGAGGATGAGTATCCGGGTGTTATTGAAGAGGTGACTGATGAGGAAGAAATTAGACAGAAGCTTGCTTGCCGATTTTCGGAAGTGTTGACAGTTGAAGATGATATTCTGTCGGAAAAAGTGAATGAGGGGCTATCTCCTCATCCTATGGTTAATGATGTGCTTAATGTGCTAGCTGAAACGCCTCTTCAGACTGTTGATGCCGTTTTGAAAGGCAAAGGTCTGGCGGGGGTTTCATCTGTTTCTCATTCAATTGGCACTGAGAATCCTAGTCTGTTAACTCCTAGGCCTGGTATTGCTGTCTAGAGGATCTCTCCTATTAGTGAGGGGAGTTCTTTTGCTTCTTCTTGTTTTGTGAATTACATGGCACGAAATATGGGGTTCAGAGATCCCCCAAAGTGTCTGGGAAAGACGAATACTGTTGTGAGACTTGTTAATCTAGTTTCTTCGATCACCCCAAAGGAATTGGAACTCTCTTCTTCAAATACTGAGGCTGTCAGTTCAACAGTTGAGGTTACCAAATGACTCCACCAATCAATATTTCTTCTTGGAATGTCAGAGGACTTGGCAATAAAATCGGTCCTGTCCAAGAAGAATTAAGGAGGATCCATTGTGATGTCGTTATTCTTACTGAAACTAAAATTAGGGAAAGGAATGTGAATAGTTTGATGAACATATACTTTTCTGAGTATGATCTTATAACTAATCTTTCTTCTCATAGGTTGGGGCGCATTTTTGTTATGTATAGAAATGTCACGATTAGTAAGATTTCTGAATCTGATCAGCTTGTGCATTTTAAGCTTTCTGTTGATATTTTTTCTATGCTTATTACTGCTATATATGGGCACAATGGTGATGTTGAACGGTCAGCTTTGTGGAGAGACATTGAATCCATTAGTCATTCTGTGGATTATCCTTGGGTTCTCTTGGGAGATTTTAATACAGTTAGAACTGAGGAAGAAAGACTGAGTATTCAGCCTCCTACTAAGAAGTCCATGGAGGAATTTAACAGCTGTATTTTGAATGTTGGTTTGTTTGAGATGAAGCTCGGGGGTCCTTTCTTCTCCTGGGATAACAAGCAGAAAAGAGATAGGTTCATCTCTTCTAAAATTGATCGAGTCTTCCACAATGACATCTTCTTGACTGATATTGAAGAATACAATGGTGAGTTGGTGTCTAATTCCATAAGTGATCATAGACGTTTATCTTTAAAAATTGGGAATGTCAGAAAAGTGGTGTCCCCTTTCAGATTCATTAATGCGTGGACTCATAGAAAGGATTTCTTAGAGGTTGTTAAATCTGCTTGGTCTATTGAGGTGAATGGGTATGAGATTTATCGCCTTTACAAGAAGTTCAATAATGTTAAAAGGGCTCTTATCAGGTGGAACACAGACTTTGTTGGGAACATCCATGATAATGCGAAGAATCTTAGAGCTCTTGAAAACAAAGCCCTTTCTAATTCTGATATGAACCCTACTGATGAGGATTTAAGAGTCTTTGCTAATGTTTGTAGTAAAGAAGCAAAGGAGGCTGAGCTCGCTGAAGAATCTCTTATTAGGCAGAAATCTCGTGTTCAATGGCTGAAAGAAGGTAATTCTAATTCTAAATTCTTTTATGCTTCTCTCAAAACTAGAAGGCATGGGAATAGAATTAAAGGGCTCCTGATTAATGGTGTGATGTCTCATAACTCTGAAGATATTAAATCTTCTATTATGGAATTTTATCATGGTTTGTTCAATAATCCTCTTGCTCAAGGTAAAGTTTGGCATGGTGAATGGACTAGCAATGTCCTTACTTCGGATGATAGATCCTTTCTCACTTCGAATGTGACTAGGAAGGAGGTTGAGGATATCATTGAGGATCTGAATGAAGAAAAGGCTTCTGGGCCGGATGGTCTGAATGGATGTTTTTTAAAAAAGACTTGGAGTATCATTGGGAATGGTGTCTATAAAGCCATCAAGGAATTTTTTCAGAATGGAGTCTTGTTAAGGGAAGCTAACAAGACTTTTTTGACTCTCATCCCCAAAGGGAATGACTCTTCGATCATCTCAAATTGGAGATCCATAGCTCTTTGTAATATCTTCTACAAGATTATCTCGAAGATCTTAGCTAATAGATTAAAAAGGGTGCTTCCTTACATCATCGATTTCAATCAATGTGCTTTTGTGCAAGGAAGAAGCTTGAAAGATGCTGTTCTTCTCTCTAATGAGCTCCTTAGTGATTTTAAGAAAGATACTAATAATATGTGTATTCAAGCAGATATATCTAAGGCCTATGATTCTGTCTCCTGGAAGTTCTTATTTTCTGTTATGCTTAAGATGGATTTCCCAGTTTCTTGGATCCAATGGATTGAAGCCCTTTTCATGTCTATGTCCTATCATGTGCTGGTCAATGGTGAACCTACTGAACCTATTATTCCTTCTAATGGTATTAGACAGGGGGACCCTATTGCGCCCTATCTTTTTGTTATTGTGATGCAGGGTCTTACCACTATGATGAAACAAGGGCTAGAGAGGAAAGATTTTCTGCCTATTAAAAGATCAAGTTCTCTTGCTGTTTCTCACCTGATTTTTGCAGATGATCTTATGTTTTTCCTCAAGGCTTCTGCTGCTAATGCGACTTATATCAGAAAGCTGTTGGATGACTTTGGGGAAATGTCTGGGTTGATTCTTAATCTCAACAAGAGTTATGTTATCTTTAGTAGGAATGTTAATAAAGGTAACATCCTTTCCATTCTTGACATGCCTGAGGGAAATTTGGAAGATCTTAGCTATTTGGGTATTCCCCTGTTCTATGGCATGCTGTCCAAGAAGAACTGCTATAAGCTCATTGATAAATTCAGCAAAAAATTAGATGCTTGGAAATCTAAAACCCTTAGTATGGTTGGCCGGATAGAGTTAATCAAGTCTACTCTTTCAACTCTCCATTTGCATTGGATGTATGCTTTCCCTTTGCCTGCTTCGGTTTTGGACTTTATTGATAAATTGGCTAGGGACTTCCTCTGGGGTAAATCTGAAGGCATAAATCATCTACACTTGGTTCCTTGGGAGAAGGTTACCCTTCCTACTGGTGAGGGAGGTTTGGGTATTAGAAGAAGTAGGGATGTCTCTCAATCTTGTTTGATCATGAATGCTTGGGATGTCTGTAACAAGAAAGACACCCTTTGGGTTAAATGGATATCTTCCAAGTATCTAAAGGATGATAATTTCTGGCAGATTGAAGAATCGGCCAATTTTTCTTGGATGTTCAATAAGGTGCTTTATGTTAGGAAGCTTCTCTTATCTTTGATTGATTTTCATATTGGACCTAATTCCTCCTTTAAAATTTGGAAAGTTGCTTGGTGTGCTTCGAATTTTCTGGGTGATTTGGTGGACTTGAATCCGATCAACTCAGGTATGGGTGCTAATGCTAACCTCGGGTCTATTATTTCTAACTCCAAGTGGAATCCTCCTAAGTCAAGGGTTGCCCATGTTTTCCTGAAGTGTATGGAAGAGTATAATGTTATCATTGAAGATGAAAATGGTCTAACTATTCTGGGAGATTCTAAGCCTAGTCTTAAGAAGGTTTGGAATTCCATTCGTACTAAGGGGGTTTTCAGTAATCTGTATACTTGGTTTTGGTCTAGCAAAGCTCCTAAAAACTTTATCATCCATGCTTGGAAGGTGTGTCTTAACAAATTACCTACCTCTGATTATAGTAGGAGAAGAGGAATTACTCTGGCTTCAGTTTGTTTCCTCTGTATGTGTAGCTATGAAGACACCAATCATGTTACTTTCACTTGTGGCTATGCAAAAAACGTTAGGTTGGCTTGTGCAGATTTGCTATCTATTTGTGGCCCTCCAAATAACTTTGAAGATCTTCTGGTTATTACCTCTAGTTATGGGAAGAAGGCTGCTCTGTGCGTTATGTATCATGTGTGGCGAGAAAGAAACACTAGAGTCCATGATGATAAGTGTAATCTGGTGAATGTGGTTATCAAGCAGGGATACTGTTTCTCTGATTAGTTAATGTTCTCTCGGAGTTTGTTCTGCTTGGGGCTGGTCTTGTTTTTCTTTGAAGGGCAGCTAATTGTTGCTCTATGTTTGTTGGCTTGAGGAGTGCTTTGATGAAGATGATGCTTTGGCATGTTGGGTATCCGGATCTGCTAAAGGTGTTTGCTGCAAGCTCTTTCAGCTTTCTTTTCTGGCTTCTTGGGTATCCGGGCCTGCTGAAGATGTTTGCTGCTAGTTTTTTTCTATTTCTTTTTTCTGGAGATGTTGATGCTGGTTTATCTTTTCTGCTGCTTCTGGTGGTTGGTTTTATTGGCTGATCTTTGGAGTTGATCTTGGTCTGGATGTTAGTCATCTTGCTGATCTATGGTGGTCGAGTCTGGTGTTCAAGCTGCAGTTGTTTCTATGCTTTTTTGTTGTTCTGGATCGGCTGCCTGCTGGGTTCTGTTGGCTTATCTTTTGAAGGTTTGGTGTCTGCAGCTGCATGGTTTAGTTTGCTTATCCACGGTTGAGCTGCTGCTGGGGTCATGGCTCCATTCAGGTTGCAGTGCCCTATGATGATTTTTGCTCCCCTCTCACAACATCTCGGTTGTGATGGTTGAGTTGTTTTGGTTGGATGATGTTGGGTTGACGATCTCTGTTCTCCTGAGCCTGGCCTTATCTTTGGTTGAAGTACTGCTGAGATTTCCTTGTCTTATGCTCCCCTCTAATGATTGGTCTGAACAATCATGATTGCTTTTTTTATGTTGCCTTCTCCCTAGCACCTGCTTCTTGGAAGATTGGAGTCTGAAGATCTGTTTGTTATATAGAGGATGGGGTCTCTGGTCCTGGCTTACTTGCAATATTCATTGTATAGTTATAGTTTGCCCTTTCTATTTTTCTATCTTCAGTTTTTTTGAAGATGGATAGTTTTGTACAGAAACAAAGAAAAAATACAAAAAAAGCAACACGCGTTTTCGACCGACAAAAAAAAAACCCACTACCATCATGTTCATTGCATCTATAGCTAAGTGTTGGGAGGTGGAACCTAGTGCACAACGCCATCCTTCCCTGTAGAGTTCGGATTTGTTGTTCCTTATTTTAGTAGGAGCAGCCTACTCCTTCTCCCATCAACTTACACGTGTCCCTGCCCATTGAATAGTAGGGTTGGGATTTTATTCATATAACAGATGGCGATATCTAACACAAGGTGCATCCTACTCCTCGTTAAGTTAGGAATAGCAAATCCTAGGGCTTCCCTGTAACACTTTCCTTCTCAACCGTCTTAACTTTATCTCTCATATGACAACTCCATAACATTTTCTTGTCACTGTTGCTGCTATTGTCCCTCTTACTACAATAATTACTACAACAAAAACTAAAATCCATACAAAATGGCTACTAATGCTACTGTGTACTATTGTCATAGCACAATTAGGCAGTACATAGGATTCATGAGGATCATCAAATTGTAAATGCTACTTAGAACTGTAAAATCTAGAGGGACACATGGAATTATTGCAAACTAGAGGGGTTATGGGTAATTTACATCAAAACAACAAGTATAAATGACGAAAGCGGGTATACAAACTTATTTTATTTTCTTTATGTGGTATTAGTAGTTGGGATGGATGACGGAATTGAGCGCTTAAGAAAGGTCGAGAGACCAATCTATACTGGTCGGTAGGATGTAAGTAGGCATTTAAAAAAAAACATATATGATGAGAAGGGTATTGAAAATTGTAGCAAAAAAAAAAAACTACGCTGATTTAGCGATTGTCAAAATTAGGTAATCGTAAAACCAACTCGAGTTTTATCTTTTCCACGAACGAGTAAAATTAGATGTGATAGTGACCCTCCCAAGTCCAAACTTATATATATTTTTGAAAAGATATAAGCTATGAATTGCTCACCCTCGCAGCTCGTAGTGGTGTTTCCTTGCTCGCAGAGGCAGAGGAACTCCTTGGACGCAGTATCAAATCCACACGTCCCGCCGCCGCCCCTCTTAACATCTTGACAGCGTAGGCAGCTGGTGGTGACAGGTATCTGGAAGTCAATTCGAATGCCGTACTCGGGGACCTGATCATAAGGCGGGAAGCTAGACCCAATCTCTCTCCAATAGACGCTGGTGTACGTCGCGCAGTGTCGGAGCATGAGCCGGACGGACTCGGACGCCATTGGGGAGTACGTGCAGCAGGAGACGTCGCCATCCCGAAGAACGTCGGGGCAGCCGGGCAGGTTTCGGCAGAGGTACCCTGCGCTGTCGCAGACGGATCCGCAGCGGTCAGGGAACCGGTCGCAGAAGTCGGGCCGCGGCTCGATGATGACGGCGTCCGGGGAGCAGTTGAAGAAGAGGTAGTCGTTCTTGGGAGAGAGACGAAGGTGGGTGCTGGTGTCCAGGCTGAATGGTGGGGAGGAAGAGGGGTTGAAATCCGTGCTCGCGCCACATGTCCACATGGATGGGTCGGAGACGACGAGGTGAGGGTCTGAGTAGGTGATGTTGCTGACTGGGTAGGTGCCGGAGGGTGTGCGCAGGTGGAGGGCGCCGGAGGAGGAGCAGAGAAGGAGGTTGCGGTAGTAGAGGCTGCCGCAGCCTTCGTCGATGCTGAAGGGATAGCGGATGGGGATGTCGCCGCAGGTAGTTCGGCAGAGCGACGATTGGGCCGCCGCGCGGTTTGTCGTCGTGGCAAAGAGGAGCAGGTAATAGCAGAGTGACGCCGAGAGAAGTGTGGAAGTAGTGCTGCTGGCGGTGGAGCTCATATGATTACATTTCTTCGTTGACAATGTATGCGTAGAAGCCATATCCTTCTTCTGAAGCGGCTTCTTAGCTTAGAATTTGGAATTATGAGATACGCAGAAGAGGAGACGAAGAGGAAAGCGCACACGCTCGCGCCACGTAGTATTCAATATGTATTCTGTGAAAAAAAGTTGTATCCAACTTGGGGTACCAGGATGCCTTTACTTCCTACTTTTGCTCCGACAGCTGCTTCTTCGTTTTGATCCTTTATTCGAAATCAGTACGCTTGTTCGTCTTCTTTAGCTGTGCCTGTGCTTTGGAAGACTTCGAGACGAGTAAAGTAAAAGAAAACAGAGAACAGGAAAAGTAAAAGGTTTCTAACGTAAATGTTGACCACTATCCTAAAACCATTAATTTGTGTTTAAGGCTGCAGGATCGCGAATAAAATCTCACTCAATCCTTTGAACCTCGAAATGTTAGCAGATCATTCCGGTTTAGCGTCTGTGAAAAGCATAGTGGTATCTCTTGCACTTGTTTTCATAGCACGTACCTCAGTATTGATAAAAAATACTTCAATTAGGTATGAAAGTACTTAAACACATGCGATCTCCAAACATTCAAAGCTGCTAAACACTCTAGCTATGCCGAGTTAACATCTCAATTAGAATCATATTAATGTACATAGACCGAATTTATACCCATCATTATTTTAGTACCCCGAATATTAAGTACAATATCAATCAACAAACTAAATTACCTCGATATTGAAAAAAAGTAGATCAATATCGGGAAAAGTACAATGATCAAAAATGTACCCAAAACACACGTTCCTTCAGTCTTTCTAAATTCAACGATGTCAGATAACACAATTCTTCCATAAGTAGTGTACTTTACCATTAATTTAGTGTTTGGTGTAAATTCATGTTAGTAAAGTACCTATTTTGTCATGTACTTTATTATGTTAACAAATTTTAGCATCATTACCGGGGTGCTTTGTTATGGAAAAGTATTCTTAATTTACTTGGAGAAGTTGTTAACTCATAAAACTAAAAAATCATAGAGATAGTTAGGACAAAGGATGTGCGTATACGACATTAGAGATATTGAGGGATTATTCAAATGAATTTGAGAAACTAACAATATGCAACCGTCCAAAAAACTGGCAGTGCGGCGACATTGGCCGAGACCATCTAGACGGTCAGGTGTAAGTTCGTTGTAAATGCATCGGGAATGGGGAAGTGGACATTTTTCAATTGTTACTTCATGATGTAACAGCTCAGATAAGAAAATAAGTTCGGCACATAAGTTATTCATATCTTCAATTGAGAGGAAGAATGCACCCCCGCATGTAAGGCCATCCACCTACGGGCTATAGCCCCGTCAGAGTAGACGCCTTCCATCCCATGTGGTACAAGCTCTGTAGCAACCAGCCATTCAAGAAAAGAAATTCATGATAGTCTTCATTGGTGGTATACATTGAGGAATACTTACACAGTCTTCCCTACATCACTCTTTTAGCAACAACTAAAAAACTGTCGAATGCTTAACAACACCGTAGCTGCTAGGAGCTAGACAAACATACAAAGATTTACATACTAAACAAGATTTAGATGCATATAGGCAAATAAGTAGCATGGAAGGTCTTGAAAGAGGCCATAGGTAGGTTGTTTGACAAGCACATGATTGACAACTTTTTGTGAAGAAGATGATCATTGGCTACTTTTAGATCACCATACAAAGAACTTTTTTTCTAGCTTTATTTGAATGAATTGAAATTTTCAAATATATGGAAATCTCATTCATGCATTACCTACACTTATACAATATGTATGTTCCATGGACATGTCCATAATATATAGGGTAAAAATTGTTATGACATACTTTACTCAAATAATTCCATATGTAACACCTTTGAGAAAAGAATTCTCAAACTAGCTCACTTTGCATTGAATCTGCCACTCAATGTGACACTCTAGACCCACGTGTAGGATGACATTGAAGCCAGGTTCGATATTGTCATTTTGTGCCAGCCATGACGCATTCATACTTGATTCTATCCAACTTGTGTTTGGTACAACAAGCTTGAACTTGTATTACCCCATCCCAAACCTCATGAAATCCTAATTTCGGGCTTACTTAGCCTTGGCTCTACCCAGATTTGGGATTCAACAACAATTCAAGCCATAAGGTTCCATACAAGGTAATTATTCCACGATAGAAACTAGGGTGATAAATTTCTTTAATTAGCCTAAAGCCCCATCATAAAATGTTACTTATGTCATATAATTTCCGGGCTTACTTAGCCCTGGCTCTACCCATATTTGGTATTCAACCACAATTTAAGACATGAGGTTCCATATGAGGTAATTATTTTGTGTTAGAAACTAGGGTGATAAATTTCTTCAATTAGCCTAAAGCCCCATCATAAAATTGTACTTATTTCATATAATTTCTAAAATAATCTCTCCTTAATTTTGGTGGCCAAGACATTTGTAGGTGACTAAAAATACAAAAAAAAATCTTATTTCTAATATTGTATATTCATGACATTTAAATTGGTTAACTCATATTAGTTAATTGTGGACACCGAGATCCATTAAATGATAATAATGTCTCTAACAAAAGATACCAAATTCAAATTACATTTAAGAGTGCCTACCTCTATTCTACTTATCCTAATATTTCATCTATTTTGAAGTTCTTTTGCCCATTCAATGTATTGATACAAGTTATAACACTTCTTTTTACATTAATGTTCAATTATCTTCATTTTTCTTTCCAGAATATAATTACACATTACTGCATTAAATATGGTATGTCAATATGTTTTTATGGCAAAACATATTGACCAAAATACAAAATGATCCTTCTTGATGTCCAACACTACAAAATCATATGGCATCTCCTCAACTATTACCAATATATCCTCAACAATACCAAATGGCTTGGTCTTGGAGGACTTGGCGAGCTGGATAATCATTCTAGCGGGTACTGCATCAGTAAGGTCAAGCCTCCTACACAAGCTAAGAGGTATGATAGAGATTCTATCTCCAAGATCACTTAGAACTATTTGGTAGGTAGAATCACTTAGGGAACATCAAATCCCATAAAACTCTGGGTCCTTGAATGTGCGAGGCATATTATTCAGAATGATATCTGAAGATGTTCTTGTCAATTTTACTATTTCAAAATCTTCAGTTATGTAATTGCAATTAAGCAAGAGGTTGAAGAATTTAGACCAATGAGGCATTTTAGTCATGGAATCAAGTTAAAGGACATTGATATACAACTTGTTCATGGTTTTATTATATTTGTTTAACTTGGAATCCAATCAGGTCTGATTCAATCGAACTTGCTATGGCACACACAACTTATATACATGAACATCTGATTGTGGTGTTGCATGTGTGGAAATTCCTGGTTGAGATGTTGTCATGATCTAGGTGATAACACATCATCCTTATCATTTTGATTTGCTATCATAGAAAAAGGGTTTACCTTATCTGGAAGGGTAAATCCATGGTGAGTTTTCATAACTTAAGTTGTTCCATGTGCTTCAGATTGGGTTCCGATTTCCTTGCAAAAGTTCTTACCGGAGGGTATAGATATGTAGACAGTTGAGCCAATTGGGAGTCAGTGAATTTTAGATAAGCTTGTTGAGTAGTAATCATGGACTATTTGGACCAGAGGATCTTCTCAGTGGCCAAAATATTATCGTCATTGGAGGGAAGGGCAATACGTTGTTGTGATTGTAGGAGTTGATTTGGATATTGAAATTATTGATATTGATTGTATTCATTGTTGCTAGAGTTGCCTTGATAGTTTCCTTGGTTCTTAAAGTTATGTTGGTTGTTGCATTGGAACCCTGGGGGGGCACGAACTTGGTGGTTCACTTGAGAAGGCCTCTGCTATGATGCATTCTCTACAATGGCTAGATTTCCATACTAGAAATAGAGGAGAGATCACCTTCTTCCATACATCCCATCAATCCATTTTCTTACCTAGGTGTATCTACATACCCCAAATCACTCAACCACTGAACCTTGTTCTTGTACAGAACTCATAAGTATATGCAAGAGTACTAGAAATAAAAGGGATATGACAATTGTTTCTGTGTAGGTCTTGAAACTGAAACAAGTAGTGGAACATACTCAAGTAGTGAATATGGAAAATTGTGTTATGTAATTGTAGGAAATCAAGATTGTTTGGTCATGCAAGGTGGTAAGGATGCAAGTGGTGCTATGTAAGAGAGGATGATAGGTTGTTAGTATTGTTTGGTGATTGTCTGTGATTCTATGTTACTCTAACATTTAAGTTCAGGGTGATTTTATAAATGCATATTCATCTGTCTAATTGCATCTCATGGATCAGATATTAGGGATATGGTGTTGTCCATTCCCCCAGTTTTAGGAATTTTTGCTTTTGTACAGCTTTTATCTCCAAGAATAGAATTTTAATTAGATTTTCCCATTTATTACAGTAAAACATCCCAATTGTACCCGTTCACTCCAAAGATCAAGAAACCTTACAAATATTCCATTAAGTAGAAGATAAAAGAAGACTTAAAATTCATATTTTAGCACCCAAGATGTGCAATCATTCAATTGGACCCTCCACTCGACCAATTCAAAGGACAAATTGTATGTAGTCAAATTGCAAAACAAATTGTGCAACTGACCACCTAGTTAAATGACTCAAAATGCCAAAAGATGTACTAAGACCATGAGAATTGAGAATAATTAATTGCAGACTAGTCGATTGATTTGCCTCAAATCAGTTGATTGACTAGTGCATAGCCCAAGAGCTCACTTACCCATTCTCCCGACTGGATCAACAATCGATCTACTAGAACTTCTAACCAAGTCTTTACACACCGTCGATGGCTAATACAATTAGGGTTTCATGGGTCAAAAGGTGTATTTATAAAAGGAGGGGGCAGACCAAACACATGTGCATCATAGACCATCATCTCATTGCCTTCTTTGGGTGCAAGATCAAAGAAAGGAGAGAAGGATATGTCATCTTCCTCACAGAGACTGTCACATTGTTTTTAGAATGTGGAATATAGTTGGATATCATTGAATTTTTTTTATAAGCCCCTACAAACATGAATCACTCTCTTCCTATTTGTATCTTTGTGTCTATTATGTATATGAGTGAGTAGATCTTATTACCAGGGCATGGGGTGTATCCCCATAACCCGTACCTTATTCTAGTTGATATTGGCTCTAGAATTTTGTTTGTAAGATGTGTTTTGTTCGGTCTCTACACTTGTTCTAAGACTAGATCAATCATATTTCTTATTTGTTATGATATTTGGTGAAGAGACCATGGACTCTAAGGTTAGAACACCGAATGAAGGTGTATAACTCTAGAAGAGATCTTGGATGGAGTTCTACTGGATGGTTGGATAATGATCTGTGAACACTAAGATCTCGAGTTTGTGGGGAGTTTGATCCTTGTGAGAATTGTGTTTCATAAGAATGCAAATATGTTTGGTCCTAATTAACATGCTTAATTCAAAGAGTCGTATTGATTGGAATAACTACACAAGTTGTTTGGTAATTTTTGAACATCCCAATATTCTTTATTAATTGAATTAAATCTTCTATTTAATTAGTTTTCTTTTACAATTTTCATTCCCAATTTGTTGTAATTTTTCACAAACAACCCAATTTAAATATCAGTCTTAGTTATTGGTTTGAAATAATTCTTAATAGTGTTGTCTCCTGGGGTCAACTCTTTTTTGTACTATGATTTACCTATTCTCTTACGAGCAAGTTGATTGTTGTTGTTAAGGTTAAACACTAGGAATCTCTTCCTTAGTGAATTTCTATTTGCGAACACTTTAATTAATTTTTGTTTGTGAACACTTCACATCACCATCACACCCCTCTCTTCTTTGTGTTGCGTACTATTCACCCACCTTTGTGTTCTTCTAGGGAAAATTGCCTTCACAAAAAATAAACATAGTCAAATTCAAATATACTTGCCATATGAATAGGATTTATTTCAACCCGTGTCAATCCCTAGGAGTATAGTGGATGGCTCACTCCTTTCCCCCCTTCTACTACACCTCTTTTTTAGTGTCCCTTGATGAGTCCCTTATTTTTCCTAAAACTCTCGAACAATGTCAATAGTTCTTAGCAATTTGATTTTAAGGTATGTGCCTTTTTAAATATTGTTTGTTTCATGGAATCAACATTCACATGTTTATATGGTTTTTTAATTTTTTTAAAATGAATGTTCCTTCTCCTCTTGATTTTTTGTAATCACTAATGCAATGTTATAGCTTGCCTCTCACTCAAATACTACATCCTGACTATAACTATTTTTTCACATCTGTCATATTAGTGTCCATCTTTAGTACGTACTTGAATATAATAATTCTCAGCCTTCAACTCTATAAGAACCTGATGAGTAATCAAGTATACTAACTCTCTCTTTCTCAAAGTTTTACTTACTCTACACATATCACCCACCTATGCTTATTATTTTTAGCATAAAGTTAGGGTTCTTCCTAAAATAGGCTAAAATGTCATTACTGATCTCATTTTATGTGAGCAACTAAAAAAATACTTTGTAAAGAATTTTATTCATGATTTTGTACTCCATTATATCTATTAATCTACTCATTATTACTATATGTATATCTTAAGATTCCTGGTTAATAGAGCTTGATTATGGATGCACTCTTTATTATTCACCAACACAAGGAGGGTGGTATGGTAAATTCATAGTAACACCCCAAAATATAGTTGTTATCTTATAGAGAAAATCATATGTATAATTGATAATGAAAAGAAAGAGACTATAAATGAAGGAATTAGAACTCATGAAGTTATCTTATTAATGTATCCAACTTATCATATTAAAATAAATATAACTACTTTTAATGATCAATAGGGAAAATGATAATAATATTATAAAAATGAACATTTCAATATAATCCAAGGGTGTCATCATATTGGCATGAAAAATAATATTTCTATCAAATTGAAAAGTCATATGATAACTTTCTTGCATCCATAATTTTACAAATTAGATGACACATTAGTTCTTGACTCATTTATGTAAATTTGATATCATCACAAAGAGAATTATTTGTGGAGCCTTTAGACTTTAACCGAAATATAGAAATTTAAATGAAAATAGGATACAATTTTGTCATTTAAAACAAATAGTTAAATTATTAGAATATGGAGGGAAACATGATATTAAGGCTCGGTGCGACAGGACACATCGATGGAGGATGGACTGCAAGCGAGAGTGAAGGCGGGGTTCAGCCATCTGATCATCCAAAAAATTGATTCAACAGAGGAGGAACTAGAAACACTGAGGGCAGTAGGGGGAACATTGTCACAGTCTGAGAGCAGGACACATGACAGAGGTGATTCAGACACTTCACGCCAGGTGATTCTGGATAGTGTCGGCCTTTCTTTCAATTATAACACAAGACGAGAGGACCCAATTAGTGATTTTGAGACATTCTATGATGCCTCGATGGACATTGAGAGCCCTCGAGATTCTCCAGCTCACTTTCCCCCTCTAAACAACACAAACCCGATTAACCAAGGGTAGGGAAAGCCATACAACTAAAGATCAAAGACAAGGCACACAATCCTCAAGACCTCAAGTTTCGTATAAAGATGTTGTCGACAACACACCTCCAAGGGATCCCTTTGAAAAATTTGACATGGGAGCCACACTGAAATGTGAAGAAATTATTAAATCATCTACAGAAGGCATTCTGGACTTTGACCTGATAGAAGATGCGATTGCAAACCTATTAAAACCTCAAAAGTTTGATGTCGTGGTGAAATTAATTTTGAAGGACATTGGATACTTGACTCTAATTGATAAGATCAAGCTGCTATGAAAGCTGATGGGCATCTTTAACCTCTTTGATCTCGACAATGACTACTTCCTAGTCCAATTACAACTTGAGGATGACTATATACGAGCACTCACATGAGGTCCATGTCCCCTTTTTGGCTCTTATTTATCTATCCAAAGATGGCATGACTTGATCACAATAGATAACACACATATGGGGAAATGATCGTCTAGATCATGATTCTGAACTTACCGATCCATGTAGACCATGACACATTCTTGAGCACAATTGAAGACAAAACTGGAAACACTATAAAGGTGTATCTCAACACAACGATGCAAAAGAGAGGAAAATTTGTAAAAATAGCAATTGAAATCAATGCAGGAAGAGCCTTGACACCATTTGTAGTTGTAGGAAGGAAATAGATATACCATACGAGAATATTCCACACATATTCTTGAAGTGTGTAAAGATTGGTCACATGGAACTTGAATATCCTCTCGGGAATATGGATAAAATCATAGAAACAATGATAGCGAACCAACAACATGATCATTCAGCAAGGTCCAACCATCATCAACATTTCTTGGAGGAAATTCATGCTAGGCCTCTATTCCACAAGTCAAGAAGACAAACTCAACCTGAAGAAAGCGAATGCATATCCCGACGTAACAGATTCTGGAACCTGCAAGACTCCAATGAAGCTAGGTTGAGGAAACTATATGTGACAGTTATGCATCTGTAATAGCATAAAATTCAACTATCGCCTTGAGTGTTAGGAAGAAGAATCCCTAGCCCATCAACAACAATCAGAGAAACTCAATGTCTGTAAATTAGAAAGAGATGCAAACTGAGTGGAACACAGGAGGAACAAACATGGATAAGGAAACAATACCAAGGGAAATTTCTGATAACACACATACAATGGTGTTATTGAGTGGAGACACTCTTTTGGAAGGTGATTCCTTTCTTACAAATCCCTTTCAAAATGTCAAAGTTACCACAGGTGAACAAAGCTATAGAGTAAGTAATCACCCGTCTGCTGGGATCCATCACAAGAATAGGAAAGTTCCCATTCCATAGGATAGGATACAATCCACAACCCAGAAAAGGGGATAACAAACACACCACCATGAGATTGAAGATGAAACATGAACTATTGATAAGGAGGAAAACCTCAATTTCAACCTATTCCATGATTATTATTACCTGGAACGTGTAGGGTATTAATGAAAAAGATACCCAAACCCTACTGAAGAACCTGGTTAACACATATAAAGTATCAAACCTTGCAATCTTGGAACCTCAGTGTAGTGGCGATCATTCTTCTCGTATATTCAATACCTTGGGGTTTTCTCACTCACATCGTCAAGAGTAACAAGGTTATTCTGGTGGAATTTTTCTACTTTGGAAGGAGGAGTTAAATCACACTGAAATCAAACTTTTACATAAACAATTCATTCACTGCCACATAGATAACAAGGCTGCAACCAACTTCATCTATTGGAGCACACTTTTACCTGGGAGACATATGCTATGGAACAAGTTGAAGTCAATTAGCTTGCTCTATAATAAACCTTGGGTGGTAGATGTTGATTCTAGGTCAATGTTGACTTTATGTTTAAATTGACCAAACCCTTGTTTTGATTATGACTAAACCATTTCTCTTAATTATGTCTAATGTATCTACTTGAGTGATTTCAAATTAGGTATAGACACACTCCAAATGCCCTAACTTGCACATCTCAACTTGGAGAAAAGACAAATCAAAGTCAATACAAGTGCACATTTTTGGAATATGATGTAAATCCATTAGAATCATGTTGTAATCACTTGTAATGATTGTATGACTTACAATTAAACTTAGAAAAAAAATTAGGAGTACATAAATCCAATATTTAAGCATTTTAATGAAATTGTCCAAAATTCATGACAGACACTTTATCGGTCGAGTTACAATCTCGACCGATCCTTGATGGATTTTAAGAATGTTGTTGATTCATCGAGTTTCCTACACTCATAACTTGACTGACCATTGTATTGAAACAAAATTGATTTAATCTATCAGTCGAGTTATTACTAGGACAAACTCGACCGATTGGTCAAATTAGCTTTGTCACATAGTGTATTCGGTCGAGTTACCTTTATAGAAAATTTGACCGATAACACTGTATAGGAAAGTGCAAAAAAGTGTTTCTAGATGTTGTGGAGTCGCAACAATAAAAAATATATCTGTTGTAAGTCACAAAACTGATAGTTTTTGTTCTTAAGTTTTCCTAAAGGCTAAGAAGCATCCCCAACTATAAATATGACCCCTTGGGCTTCATTACAAGATTGAGCATTCAATGCAAAACTCTATATGAGGTTCCTAGTCTATAGTTGAGTGCATCCTACAACCTACTCTCTAACTCTGAGCTTAATCACTTGCTACATCCCTTAGAGTGAGTAGGAGATTTGTAAGTGAGCTCATCCTACATGTATATCTTGTGAGGCTCTCACTTCCTCCACCTCTTAATCTCTCATTTCAACCATGAAGATGAAGGTTCTCTCTCTTAGCTAAGAGAGGTGAAGAAGAATAAGGGAAGGAGTCCCTTGGTGAAGAACAAGGCTGAAGACTTAGAGCAAGAGTGGGTAAGCCGTTGGCAAAAGTAGAAGACTCATTTCTCAAGTGGGGAAGTCCTTGGTGAAAGCTTCTCCTTAGTAAAGGTAAAAATAAAGGCTGAAGATCTAAGAAGAGTGGGTAAGTCCTTTGATAGGTTGAAGACTCGTGATTGGATAGGTAAGTCCTTTGGAAGGTCATGAATTGTAAGTATTATGAATAAATATAAGAGTGTAATGGTGAAGAAATCCTAGAGGTTGACCTCTCTAGGTAGTGGACTGACATACTTCTATTTTGAAGTATGGAACCACTCTACATAGCTTTTCACTTGGTGCTTGTTCAATCTCTCTATCCTTTGCTATGTATGTTTTAGTTGCACTCAAATTTATTATTTAGCAACCTTATCTTGTGATATAACTTGAAGGTCTAATGAATTTTGTTTAAGTGCATTCAGTTCTATTCACCTCCCTCTAGAGCATCCAATCACCCATCCTAGGATCCAACATTTGGTATCAGAGTAGGTCTTCTCCAAGCATACTTTCACAAGTAGGAGAACATGGGTGATTATCAAGATGGGAGATACTTTGTCAACCTTCCAATGTTTGATGGGAGTAACTTCCTCTATCGGAAGAGAAGGCTTCAATTCCACATCCAAGAAAAAAGTCTTGAGCTATGGCAAATGATGGACCATCCATACAAGCTACGGAGAAAAGGATGGAAGAATGAGATGAAGCTACCATTAAGAAAGCCACCTTGAATACAAGAACAATCAACATCCTCTATGCCACCATGACCCCACCGAGTTCAACTAGATTTCTTCTTGTGAGACGGCCTATGAGGTATGGAGAAAGCTATGTATCACTTATGAGGGGACAACTCAAGTAAAGGAAAGTAAAGTCTACATGCTCAAAGGTCTGTTTGAGAACTTCAAAATGGGAAAGGAGGAGAAGATAGCCAACATGTACTCAAGGAACAACACCATTGTGTATGGTCTTTTTGTTTTAGGTCATCCTATGAGTAGAGGGGAGATCAACTCAAAGATCCTTTAGAACTCTTCCCAAGAGGTGGGAATCTAAGGTGACTTCCATTGAAGTAGCAAGGTCTCTTGGTGATATTCACATTAAAGAACTCATAGGAAATTTTCAAGCCCATGAAGTCACACTTGACAAGTGAGAAAAGTTGAAAGAAAAGAAGAGTAAGAGATAAATAGAATGAAGAAGGTTGAAATCAAGGCTCAAATTGAAGCTATTGTGGGTAAAACCTCTCCATCCTCTCATGTTGAAGAAGATGTCATATACTTCAAGGGTAGACTTTACAAAGGCAACCCTTCCTCCTCCATTCAATGCCCCAAGTGTGGAAAGAAAGGTCACTTCAGGATAGATTGTCTATAAGGGAAAAAGATCATCATAGAGAAGAGAGGAGAAGTACAAGAAGAAGGAGAAATTTCACAAAAGCTCAAGTAACTCCTCCAACTCTAGCTCAAGTGAAGAATCAAGTGGAGGATCTAACTGAAGCTCTAGTGATGAAGTAGAATGTCATTTTTCTCTCATGGCATCTATAAAAAAAGACTCAAATGAGGTAAACTAAACTCTTTATATAAAGAACCCTTAATTGCTATCATTAATGTTTCTCATGCCTCTCTTAAGTCTTCTAAAAAGAAAAGGAAAAATCTTGCTAGAATTGTTGATAATTTGCATGTAGAATTAGATGATCTTGAACATGCTAATACTTGCTTGCTTGATGATAAAAATACTTGTCTTAGCCAAGTAGATGCTCTTAAACTTTAAAATGCTAGATTACTTGAAAAGATTAGATTTCTACATGCTCAACCTTTCATTCATAGTGCTAATGTTGAGCATATGAACATTGTAAATTCTCTCATGCTTGATATTGATGTTCTTAAAAGTGAAAATGAGGACAAAGATTTTGTTGCACAAGGATTATAAGATGAAAATAGTGTTTATCTCCATAAGGTTGCTTTTCTTGAAAATGAGATGCTTGCTTGCTTTCTAAAATTGATCTTCGTGAATCTTATTCTAGTTCTACTAGTAGAGAGAATAGTATTGCTACTCTTCATATTGATAAAGATTCTTATATGACTAAAACTCTTCTCTTAGAAAATGATCTTTTTCATGCTAGAGATGATATCAATCATTTTTTTTCTACTATTGCTTCTCTAATGCATGATAATCATAGTTTGAGATCTTACTTGCAAACATTCTTAGTTGGTAAAAAGAATCTTAATGATATCCTACATCATGCTACTATAAAAATTGGTATACATGGTTTAGGGTATGATAGTATCCAAAGGAACAACAAAGGCAAAGGACCCCCAATCTTCCATGGAGAATCCTCTAGTTCTAAGACTACGGGCACATGCAACTACTTCAATGATATTGGCCACTATTCTACTTGTTGTCCTTTTAGGAAAGCACCCAAGAACAATAGAACCTAGGTTGCTAAGCTAACACCTCCGGGCCCAAAAACATGATTGGGGACCATTTCATCTTTCTTCTTGCATGTCACTTTCTTACGGGTTGACTTGAGTTATGGAATTGCAAATTGACTTCTCAATCCACATGAAAGAAGAAAGGTGAGATGTATAGGGGGTGACAACAAGTGAAAAGAAATGATAAGCACTGAGGTAATGCTATTCTTGCTCATATATGATCATAGTGTGTTTTGATAAGTTAGTGTGCACTATACATGTGGTTTTTGAGTAAAAATTGGTATATTGTGACTCTCATCACTTTCATGCTCAAAATTGATTCTAAATGCTTTCATAGTGCATTACTAAGTTGCTTACACATAGTTGGATATAGCTTATTTTGTGTCTTGCCTCTAGATACGTTTTTCATATATATATATTGATATATATATATATATTGATATATATATATATATATATATATATATATATATATCTGTGTGTGTGTGTGTGTGTGTGCTGTGACGTCCCCGGATTTTGGCTTCTCCAAACCCTATTGGGAATGAGATGTTAGAATCTGAAAACATCATCCAATCATATCAGAAAGTGATGCGGAAGCATAATACGCATACATGAACAAACAACTATACATACACCATAACATTCTCAATATTTAACACATTTATGTTACAACATGAATTAGAATTGCATATTGAAAGAGAATTTTACAAGTCTGAACATGTATGCTAATCAGGATCTTAACAAAAAAGGTACAACATGAACAACTGCTCACTCCCATCTTTTTCCTCCCATGCTATCTCTGAACCTAAAACATACGTGAAACAGCGAATCAACACACAAGGTGTTGTGTACGTGGGTAAAAAGATACATACTAATATGTTTGCATAATTGAAATAACTTGAGAAAGAAAGATTAAAAGAAAACATTATTTAAAGCGATAATCAGGAAATATTCCTTTTATTACATTCACTTTGATGCGGTTGTACTACACATACTTGCACTTGACTTACATCTAGTGTGGGCAATATAGTATCATCATACATCTAACATGGGCCAAGGAATCATACATCCATGTTAGGCAACATACATCCACACCAGGCTATGTGCTCTAGTAGCTACAACCCATCATACTCATTTATGTTCTATTAGATTTGGCGAAGTATAACTCATACTAGTTCAACCAAGCAATCATATCCAAATACGAGCATTCAAGATATCACATATCATATGCAACCAGAAAACTAGTCTTATACTTAATAAATCCCATGTACCTGAGTTCAGAGATTCCTATTTACATTCTGGATCATCTACATATCTGGTCATCACCTGATTAATAACAAAATCATATACTAGCATCAGATTCTGATCATCTTAACCCTAGTCGTGTTCATTAGGGTTTATATTATCTCATTGGGGTATTCCAACGTTTACTTGCATTATTGTCTTATATTTATCTTACTGATGTCATTTTCCAGATTATGATTCATTATCTGAATATTAGGTTCCATATCCTTTTTGGTGAACATAATAACCCTAAGTTACATCATTAACCTAGATTAGGGTTTTATAACTTGTATTAAGATTCATCTTCATGTAACAGGGATTCTGTTTATCATTATGATCTCATACTTAAAACTGAGGTTCCATTTACTGATATGAGCTTACTCTGTAAATCTCATCATTTATTGAGCATGTATGCAATTATTACATTTTATTTAGGGTTATTAGCCCTAGATAGCTATATGAAGCAAATTACATGATTTCGTACATCAACATGACCATAACTAGCATCATATGCATTATAAACATAAATTATGATTTACTGGTATTTTCTCATAATTTTGGGTCTTTGTTTGATATTTATTATCTATCAATTAAGAATTTCACAACTAATAAGATATCACTAATATTCATGCATCAAAAGACTAATATAAAGGTTCCATGTTGTTCTACTAATTTTTCTGAACATTTTGGTCCTTGTTTGTATTTTTCAGATAAACGAGCTATTGTCTATGATTTATACAAGATCTTGGAATTCTGGGAGTAAAATACCTTTTTGGACCAATCTTGATCTGCCACGTGGCCGCTACAACTTGCAGCTCACGCCTCCTAGGCTCAGTTGAGCGGGCGGTTCTTGCTGGTTGACTTATGTTGGGTCGATCGGTCTGACTCGTCTGAACCCGGTTCACTCCCTTCCTATCCCTGGTCCACGCGATCAGTCCCAAGCGGGACTCAGATATGCAGGGTGCCGCCATGAGGGAGATGCTCCGACGAGGTGATGCCAGCAGCACCGAGGCCTCTGTCAAACTCCAACACTACCATCAGATCTGGTGATTCCTCCTCCATACCGCCGTCCTTGAAACTCATTGCCTTCGGCTTCTGCTCATGATCTGGGCAAGCTCGCCGACAATAGCTGCTGGTGCGGCGGAGCAGAAGAGGCATCTTGCCTGTGCTCATCCTCACATCGATCTGAAGCTCCAGAAAGCTTCCCTAGGCCTCCACAAACTTTCTCGCAACCAGCGATCATGGTGAGAAACACTCCGCACTTGTCCCCTAGCCCTGAGTTCCTCTCCGGCCAACTGGAGTTGGTCTACTACCATCGCCACCCTGCGGGTCCACTAAAAAGGTGGGGTTGGACTCCCCTACACTCGCGCTTTCTTTTCCCCTTCTCGGTTCTCCTCCGCGAGCCCTATTTCTTTGTTCTATCTCCTCGGCCACCACCTACTCTCTGCGGTGGAGAGGCGCTGGCAACAGAGGGCTCATCCTCCCTGATCCGAGGGTGAGGGGGGTTGAGAGAGGGCTAGTTAGGTTCAGTTTGGGGAGACAAGGTCGTCTAGAGGGATAAATCTCCGAGATTTGATGTGAGGTGGCGACTCACTGATGATCGGCCTTGTTCTCACCTCCCCGCCCTTTGCAAGAGGTTGAAGACGGATTCCCAGCCCTTGGATCCCCGCGCGATCCAAAGGGGTAGAATCCCAGGGTCAGAAATGGGTGGAGCATCCATAGAAGCCGCGTGACACATAAATGTGTCACGACATGGTCATTTAAACCGAAACTTAGGTCCTAGGGTCCAATGTGCATGAATATATGCACCAAAATTCAACTGCTATATCTCCTAATTGGATAATCTATTTGAAATAAAATTTCAGGCGTAGCTTTATAAGGTCATGATGTAGATGTGGCATAAGTTTGGGAATGAAATTCGAAGGTTAGGCATGATTATTGACTAATCACATTAAAACCTAAAGTTCACCTTCATGTGACACTTAGGGTATTACCTTATGTGAAAATGATATGCCATTTAGTCAAAGTTGGCTCCAAAACTTCAAAATTGGTTCATATGTATATGATTCCTCAAAAGAATTTAGTTCACTACTCACTGGATCACTAAATGAATGATTGGTCTCATGAGGACTTAATTAAACAGAAAGGGTATTCATTCACAATTGAATTCAATTAGGCATCATAGTCCTCCATCATATTTCCAATCACCTAATTTGGGTGAAGGAATCCATGATTGTATAACCAATTCGTCAATTTGGTATTTGACATCTTACATAGGATGCTTGTCTCTCAATTATTGTATTAGTTATTAAAACTCAAAAATCTAGGTTATCACATTCACCCCACCTTATTTGGAATTTCATCCTCGAAATTCAACTAATCTCATCCTTAAGAGGCTATTTTGGGGTCGAGCTTCATATACATCATTATTTCTTAGGTTCTGAGGTCACCATAGTCGCATGCACTCTAAGTTGTCAACTTAGGGTATAGAGATTCTTGGGTGTGTCCACCCCACCATATTTGTGTGCAAGCATCATTTAAAGTCTTAGTCATAACATGACATTATGATATCTTAGGATTATATCACCCCTAAGGATACAAGTTTTGCTCATGCTTTTAAGGTTCAAGAGGAATTCATCTATATGCCATGGTATTTAGATTATTCAAATCTAACATCATTAATATGTTTTATGATCAACATCTTACAATGATTCCAGTATAAGAGGAAATTTATCTTCATCCTTGATATTAGGATTGTTCTACATAAGAAGGGCTTACATAACATGCTTGACCATTAGGGTTTCACTCCATGATGTGATATTCATACTCAACTTAGAAGCATACATTGAGAAAGATCAAAGTTACGAACTATATTTTTGATCACATATCCTATGATCCAAAAATATCTTTATATCAAGTTCATGAGTTCAACTTTTTATGTCTTGCATGTATTATGTGAAGGGAAAAAGAGAATATACTAAGTTTATCCCATGATCTCAACATCATATCTTTCGTATTTCATATGAAGGGGAAGAGAATATTTTAAAATCAAACTTATCATGATTTCAATCTTTGGCACTACATGTATGATATGGGGGGGGAATATAGAATAGGTCAAGCTTATACGAGAGACTCCTCATATATAAATCATCTACATAGCCCAAGTGAGGTTTCTATCATTGTATATTAAGAAGGAGAAGAAGAAGGGAGAACATGTATTTTGAGTATCTTTTGCACAAAGCATCATACTCTCATAACTAGAGTTCATATATTACCTCACTTGCAACTAATGATGAGATTCACAAAATATGTCACTCCAGCTAGGACCTAACTCAGCCAAAGGATTGACTTTATCATATGGGTCATCTACCCATCCTTTTATTTTACCCAATTCTCACATACATATTTGAATCATGCATAAGGAATCAACTCAACACTCAAGAGTAATCTAGTGTAGGACATTTTTTTTTTCTATATATCTCATATATTGGAGTCTAGGTCCTATGACCTTCTCCCTGTGGGTCTTACTCTCTCTAGAGTTTACCACATATCTCATCCTACCACTAGATATCCAAAAGCTTGAGGCTCATGCACACTCATCTCTATCTTAACTTAGCTTATCTTAAGTAGGAAAAGGAAATGTACTTTCATCATTATGACTTAACATAGATCTTCTAAGAGTGGATTCGGCTCATATACAAATCAAATCATAATAAGGAAACTTATACCATCATATATCAACTTAGGTAAGATTCTAAATACATATTTCCTTCATCTTTCTTTTGTCTATCTATATATCACATAACCTTATGAGGCTCTAGACATCTAATCTAGATCCATTCTCTCTTCTAGACTGATGTCACTCCCCTTCACTTAGATTGCATGAACACTAACTACTCTCCAATGTGAGGGACACATTTTTATATTTACATATATATAATAAAATATTATATAGTTTTTCTCTGAAAAAGAAGACGTTAGAGAAAATTGTCGAGGCTCGAGCTGATTGGAAAACAAAACCAAATCAGCAAAATCGAGTGTCCCACACACAGTAGATAGTCTAGTGTCATGTCACCTAGTGAAATGGTGAGAACGAGATGTAGACTAGTGTAGCTACCCAATACATATGAGCTCTATATGGAAAGGGTTTCAGACACTTGTCTATACCTAGTTCTCGAACATCTAGGTTCTAACTTAGAGGCTAAGTCAAACCTTATTCCTATAGAACAACTTACTAAGTTTCTAAGGTTTTGAAGTGAAAGGTGAGATTTAGGTTTAATGTTTCATGGTGAGCAATTGTTAGGTGTAGCTATTGTTCATGCTCTGATACCAACTGTGACGTCCCCGGATTTTGGCTTCTCCAAACCCTATTGGGAATGAGATGTCAGAATCTGAAAACATCATCCAATCATATCAAAAAGTGATGCGGAAGCATAATACGCATACATGAACAAACAACTATACATACACCATAACATTCTCAATATTTAACACATTTATGTTACAACATGAATTACAATTGTATATTGAAAGAGAATTTTACAAGTCTGAACATGTATGCTAATCAGGATCTTAACACAAAAGGTACAACCTGAACAACTGCTCACTCCCATCTTTTTCCTCCCATGCTATCTCTGAACCTAAAACATGCATGAAACAACGAATCAACACACAAGGTATTGTGTACGTGGGTAGAAAGATACATACTAATATATTTGCATAATAGAAATAACTTGAGAAAGAAAGATTAAAAGAAAACATTATTTAAAGCGATAATCAGGAAACATTCCTTTTATTACATTCACTTTGATGCGGTTGTACTACACATACTTGCACTTGACTTACATCTAGTATGGGCAATATAGTATCATCATACATCTAACATGGGCCAAGGAATCATACATCCATGTTAGGCAACATACATCCACACCAGGCTATGTGCTCTAGTAGCTACAACCCATCATACTCATTTATGTTCTATTAGATTTGGCGAAGTATAACTCATACTAGTTCAACCAAGCAATCATATCCAAATACAAGCATTCAAGATATCACATATCATATGCAACCAGAAAACTAGTCTTATACTTAATAAATCCCACATACCTGAGTTCAGAGATTCCTATTTACATTCTGGATCATCTACATATCTGGTCATCACCTGATTAATAACAAAATCATATACTAGCATCAGATTCTGATCATCTTAACCCTAGTCGTGTTCATTAGGGTTTATATTATCTCATTGGGATATTCCAACGTTTACTTGCATTATTGTCTTATATTTATCTTACTGATGTCATTTTCCATATTATGATTCATTATCTGAATATTAGGTTCCATATCCTTTTTGGTGCACATAATAACCCTAGGTTACATCATTAACCTAGATTAGGGTTTTTTAAAATGTATTAAGATTCATCTTCATGTAACAAGGATTCTATTTATCATTATGATCTCATAATTAAAACTGAGGTTCCATATACTGATATGAGCTTACTCTGTAAATCTCATCATTTATTGAGCATGTATGCAGTTATTACATTTTATTTAGGGTTATTATCCCTAGATAGCTATATGAAGCAAATTACATGATGTCGTACATCAACATGACCATAACTAGCATCATATGCATTATAAACATAAATTATGATTTATTGGTATTTTCTCATAATTTTGGGTCTTTGTTTGATATTTATTATCTATCAATTAAGTATTTCACAACTAATAAGATATCACTAATATTCATGCATCAAAAGACTGATATAAAGGTGCTATGTTGTTGTACTAATTTTTTTGAACATTTTGGTACCTTGTTTGTATTTTTCAGATAAACGAGCTATTTTCTATGATTTATACAAGATCTTGGAATTCTGGGAGTAAAATACCTTTTTGGACCAATCTTGATCCGCCACGTGGCCGCTACAACTTGCAGCTCACGCCTCCTAGGCTCAGTTGAGCGGGCGGTTCTTGCTGGTTGACTTATGTTGGGTTGGCCGGTCTGACTCGTCTGAACCCGGTTCGCTCTTTTCCTATCCCTAGTCTACACGATCAGTCCCAAGCGGGACTCAGATCTGCAGGGTGCCACCGTGAGGGAGATGCTCCGACGAGGTGATGCCAGCAGCACCGAGGCCTCCGTCAAACTCCAAGACTGCCATCAGATCCGGTGAGTCCTACTCCATGCCACCGTCCTTGAAACTCATTGCCTTCAGCTTCTGCTCACGATCTGGACAAGCTCGCCGGCAATAGATGCTGGCGCGGCGGAGCAAAAGAGGCATCTTGCCTCTGCTCATCCTCGCATCGATCTGAAGCTCCAGAAAGCTTCCCTAGTCCTCCATAAACTTTCTCGCAACCAGCGATCATGGCGAGCAACACTCCACACTTGTCCCCTAGCCCTGAGTTCCTCTCCGGCCAACTGGAGTTGGTCTAATACCATCGCCACCCTGCGGGTCCACTAAAAAGATGGGGTTGGACTCCCCTGCACTCGCCCTTTCTTTTCCCCTTCTCGGTTCTCCTCCGCGAGCCCTATTTCTCTATTCTATCTCCTCGGCCACCACCTGCTCTCTGCGGTGGAGAGGCGCTGGCAATGGAGGGCTCATCCTCCCTGATCCGAGGGCAAGGGGGGTTGAGAGAGGGCTAGTTAGGTTCAGTTTGGGGAGACGAGGTCGTATAGAGGGATAAATCTCCGAGATTTGATGTGAGGTGGCGACTCACTGATGATCGGCCTTGTTCTCACCTCCCCGCCCTTTGTGGGAGGTTGAAGACGGATTCCCAGCCCTTGGATCCCCGCGCGATCCAAAGGGGCAGAATCCTAGGGCCAGAAACGAGTGAAGCATCCATAGAAGCCGCGTGACACATAAATGTGTCACGGCCTGGTCATTTAAACCGAAACTTAGGTCCTAGGGTCCAATGTGCATGAATATATGCACCAAAATTCAACTGCTATATCTCCTAATTGGATAATCTATTTGAAATAAAATTTCAGGCGTAGCTTTATAAGGTCATGATGTAGATGTGGCATAAGTTTGGGAATGAAATTCGAAGGTTAGGCATGGTTATTGACTAATCACATTAAAACCTAAAGTTCACCTTCATGTGACACTTAGGGTATTACCTTATGTGAAAATGATACGCCATTTAGTAAAGTTGGCTCCAGAACTTCAACATTGGTTCATATGTATATGATTCCTCAAAAGAATTTAGTTCACTACTCACTGGATCACTAAATGAATGATTGGTCTCATGAGGACTTAATTAAACAAAAAGGGTATTCATTCACAATATAGTCCTCCATCATATTTCCAATCACCTAATTTGGGTGAAGGAATCCATGATTGTATAACCAATTCGTCAATTTGGTATTTGACATCTTACATAGGATGCTTGTCTCTCAATTATTGTATTAATTATTAAAACTCAAAAATCTAGGTTATCACATGTGGTTTTTGACAGTAGCTTGATCGGTCGAGTTTTTCCTGATAGAAACTCAACGGACCAACACCAATGGGTATTTCAAACAACTGTCATCGATCATGTTGTCAATACACAGAACACGATCGACAACACTATGAACATAATATACATTTGGCTTATTGAATGAGAATTTCCCTCTCACCTAGATTTTTTTCAACCAATAGCCTTATTCTTTGGCACTCCCATTTGGTACCTTTACATGCATATTGCCATGTTCCATATTGTCTATCTTTCTTAAAACTCTATCTTTCAATTTACTATATTTTGGTATCCCACAAGTGGTATCCCTATCCCACAAGTGGTATTCCTATCCCGCAAGTGGTATTCCTATATCTTGAAGTTACTTGTCTTGAGTTGTTATGCATGTTTCGATGATGATCTCTTTGGATCTCTTAGTTGTGTCTTATATTGCTTCCTCTGTGTTCAAACTTTCTACATATATATAGTTGTATAAATTGTTTGGACACAACCTTGAGGTTTTTAGTGGTATCATCTTTTGGTAATGATGCATTTTTTCTAGTGAGTTATATCCTTTCATGCTTCTAAAATTGCATATATCTTTGTTTGGATATATCACTACATATACTCATAGCTTACTTTATCTTGTGCATCCCTTGCTATGATCTAAATCCTACTAGTAGTTATAACTTGTGATATCATCTACTAGTAGTTCTTACGCATGTAGTTCTAACCTTATTTATCACTTGATATCTTTCCTCATCTAGTGGTATTCAACTATATGCTATGCTTGTATCTTGTTTCATGCTTGATCAAGCTTGTTTCTTGATTTATGTATCAACTATCTTCATTTTCTTGCATGACTTTATGATGCAGGATACATAGAGCTACATTGTATGTAGGGATTGGAGCATCTTTGAATTTATGCATATTTTTCTCCAATGTCAGATTTTGATGCAAGACTTAGTGTTTTTTATGCAGAAAGGACCTTCTGAGCAAGACTCATTGATTTCCAATGAGCCCTGACACTTTTTAGGTGAATTCTATCCTCTTGAGGGTCAAAATTGTGATTTTTTTTTTCTGCAGCACTTTATCTTGCCTTAATATATGTTAGAATTACATTATGAGTTGTTCAAGTGCATGCTTTAACTTGCTTTTCTTTCTATGCTTGGACAAGTCCCTAGCAGTGCTCTTCTACTCTCCTTATATATTTTTTGTTATCTCCTTTTGTTTTAACAAGTGGTGTTTCTTATCTCTTCATACCCCACCTTTTTGAAATGACAAAGGGGGAGTAAGCATATCTTCTTCTATAAAGCAGGGGGAGAAAGCATGTCTTTCATGTAGAGGGAGAAGCATGTCTATATAAAGGAGAGAAGGTAAAGGGGGTAAGACATATACATGTAGTACATATATGAGTAGAAGACATAGTATTCTATAAATGTTATGAAAGCTAACCATGCATGAGAAATAACATCAATTGAGGGGGGGTATGAGAACTCCATGAGCATCAATTCAGGGGGTGCATATGAACTCAATTCTATTGAAACCACTTGGTTTCTCCAAAGGTATGACTTTATTCAATGCTTTCAATATATTTATGGAATGGTCTATCAACTTCAAGAAGGGGAAGAATGTTGACTCTATGTCAATGCTGACTTAAGGTCTAAATTGACCAAATCCTTGTTTTGATGATGACTATACCATTCCACTTAATTGTATCTAATTTATCTACTTGAGCGATTTCATATTAGGTATAGACACACTCCAAATGCCTTAACTTGCACATCTCAACTTGGAGAAAAGATAAGTCAAAGTCAATACAAGTGAACGTTTGTGGAATATGATGTAAATTCATTAGAATCAAGTTGTAAATCACTTGTAATGATTGTATGACCTATAACTAAGCTTGGAAAATACCAGTATCACTTAAATAGAATATTTAAGTACTTTAATGACATTTTCCAAAATTCATTACAAGCACTTTATCGGTCGAGTTAAAATCTCGACTTATCCTTGATGGATTTTGACAATATTGTTGATCGATCGAGTTTCCTATACTCCAAACTCGACCGACCAGTGAATTGGATCAAAATTGATTTAATCTATCGACCGAGTTCCTACCAGGACAAACTCGACCGATTGGTCAAGTTAACTTTGTCACATTGTGTATTCGGTCGAGTTACCTTTATAGAAACTCAACCAATAGCATTGTACAAAAAAGTGTAAAAAAGTATTTCTAGTCATTGTGGAGATGCAACAATCAAAAATATATCCATTGCAAGCCACAAAACGACTAGTTTTAGTTCTTAAGTGTTTCCAAAGGCTAAGAGGCATCGTGATGTAATGAGGCGTTCCTACTGCCGCCATGGCAGGGACTGTCTACGAGCAAATCCCAGCAAATATGGGCCTCCTTGTCATTGATCTCGCTGCCGCCAGGGCTTTCCTCCGGCGTGGATAAGGCTGGCCTTCTTTCTCTCTCACATGAGCGGCAGGGTGGCTGGCGTCATTATTTCCTGACTGTCGCCGCCGCCAAGTCACAGAACAACACTGGTAGATCTCACAACAGTTGATCATCATCCACAGCTTGTTGCACGATCGCCAGGATAGAAGCTTCGTTGTCCAGAGCAAGGCGCCGTCAAACTCCTACTCCGGTAGCCGCAATAACAAGTTCTCATCCAATGAGTTCTGCTTTGTCGATCTGCTCTCGTCTCCCTGATGACGCCGATCTCCATCTGGCATCCGCTCTCCCCTCGCTACACGGTCGGCTCTCCACCCTCACGCGGCTTCCTCATGTAGCAACAGGCTCACACGGCTCCCTCACGCAGCAACAGGACTGGAGTCTCTGACTCCTTTGCAATTTTTTACGGATGCCCCCTCGGTAGCAGCAGGGAATAGGAGGCTACTTTGTTTCTACTGGACAACCACGAGTCATGTCTGGTCGAGAAGAAGGAGAAATTCCCAGCACACATGTAGATCATCAACGGCGATGCAAGAAGCCGGTGAGAGGGACTCTGTATTGTCCATTTAAAGATTTTCATTGTTGTCTGGATGGTAGAGAAGGAAGCAAAGGCTTCACACATCTGATCTCTCATCTCAAAAGCGCACATCTATGCAGTGAAGAGCACAGTACCAAGTTGTGAGAAGCGATTCAATATGACTATGGTTTATTCCTTGCCGTGGATGAGACTTTGAGGCTCCTTGATTAGTGGTTATGTGGGAAGTGCATGAAGATACAAGAAGCGAGTCGTGATTGCCATCATGATGATGGTATTGTTCGGGTCACTAATGATACATGGCAGATTGTAAGTCACATTGTAGGAATCTTAAAGCCTCACCCAAAGGGGCTTGAGGTCTCTAATGTTACGGGATTTGTTCTGGATGCTGAGATTCTGGATCGGGTCTTTAGAGCACCCATTACCACAGTGAAGAGCATTCCACATAGTTGTCGACTTGCTTTTTCTCAAGCTTTAAAGACATCTCTTTACAAAGTAATCGCTGACCCAAGTTCCATAGCTGCTTGGGTGAAACTATTGCTTCTTCCATGTTGTACTCTACAGGTGTTTCGTCCTCAAAACAGACATGATAGTAGATCCGACAACAGAAAGTTATTACAATAAAGATCTATTCTTAGCTCACTTTCTACATTGGGAGAAGCTGATGGTTTTTCTAAGTTAGTGGACAAGGTGTTGGACCCTGATGGACCTGAGGTTATGGACCACAATGGTGGTATCTCTAAGGAGGAGGATAATAAAGTAAACCCAAACATTAGACAGTGTCTCTGTAAGGTTGCAGACAGACATTTCACAGCAGCGGTTAAAGTGTTGTCTTCATCAGGCGTGGCTCCGTACAACGAAGATACCATAAAGGTGTTGAAGGCTAAACACCCTTACAAGCCACCTTCTTTCATGCCAGATACTGTATTTTCTGAAGCTCCCCTGGTAGAGGAAGTTGACACTATTCTTGGATGCATCAAGTCTTTTCCTAAAGGGACTTCATGTGGAAGAGATGGTCTGAGAGCCCAACACATCTTCGATGCTATGTGTGGAGAGGGGTCTGCTGTAGCCACCGATCTCCTACGTGCCATCACTCCCGTGGTTAATTTATGGTTGGTGGGAAGGTGTCCCTTGTGTTTGGCAGAGTTTGTAGCTTCTGCACCGCTTACACCTCTACTTAAGTCGGACAATGGTATACGCCCCATCGCAGTCGGTACCATATGGAGACGTCTGGTGTCTAAAGTTGCTATGGAAGGAGTGAGTAAATACATGGCCAAGTATCTCAATGACTTCCAGTTTGGTGTGGGCATATCTGGGGGAGCAGAGGCCATTTTACACAGTGTCAACAGGGTGTTGAATGTGCGGCATAGCGACGGTTCTTTATCTATGCTTACAGTTGATTTTTCTAACACATTCAATCTGGTTGATAGGTCCGCCCTACTCCGTGAGGTGAGGACAAAGTGCCCATCTATTTCTTTATGGGTGGAGTTCTTGTATGGCCAGGCAGCAAGGTTGTACCTTGGAGACATATACATACAGTCAGCCACTGGGGTGCAGCAAAGTGATCCTTTAGGCCCGCTTCTTTTTTCGCTTGTTCTACATTCTCTTATCCATCATATCAGGGATAGGTGCCAACTTCTTCTTCATGCATGGTATCTAGATGATGGGAAAATCATTGGGGACACAACAGAGGTGGCCAAAGTTCTAGATATCATTCAGTGTCATGGACCAGATCTGGGTTTGATTTTAAATATTCATAAAACTGAGCTGTACTGGCCTACATGTGATGGTAAGAAGCTTCAGAAAGATTTGTTTCCATCAGATATTGGGAGGCCTCTGTCTGGGGTGAAGTTGCTTGGTGGAGCTGTTAGTAGAGATCGAGATTTTATTGAGAGGTTGGCTATGGAGAGGGCCTGCAAGGCTGTTGAGTTGATGCATCTTCTTCCTCAGTTGGGTGATCCTCAAAGTGAGCTCCTTTTTCTCCGATCGTGTATGGGTATCTCAAAACTCTTATTTGGCCTGAGGACTTGTCAACCTATGTACATGGAGAAGGCATCATCATGTTTTGACAAAGGCTTACGTGGGTCTATAGAAGACATTGTAGTTTGTGGAGGTCCCTTTTTTGGAGACCTCTAATGGAGGATGGCTTCATTGCCCATTCGGCTTGGCGGCTTGGGACTATATTCAGCAGCTGATGCCTCTTCGTATGCTTTTGTGGCATCTAGGGCCCAATCTTGGGTGCTTCAGGATCACATTATGCGAGGTAGTGGGATTCACGGTATGGACCATGATTTTGATTATGCTGTAGATTGTCTTCGTGTCAGGATACCCTCTTTTGATCTTAGTTGTTTTTCTAAAAAAGACACCGTCCCCCCAAAAGCCCAAAATGCTTTGGCGACTTCTCTTTTTAGTAAAATAATTGAGGACATAGAAGTTAAATTTGACATGACCACTAGACAGAAAGCCATTTTCAAATGTCTACAAGCTGATCACGCTCAAGATTTTCTCCTTGTTATTCCAATAGATGGACTTGGTCTGCATATGTTGCCAGTGGAGTACCGTAGTATCTTAAAATACCGTCTGATGATCCCTCTATTTCCAGCAGATGAGGTATGTCCAATCTGTCGTAGGGCATGTTTGGACACTTTTGGAGAACATGGAGTTCATTGCAGAGAGCTTCCAGGTTTTAAACACAGACATGATCTTGTTAGAGATGTTGTTTTTGATGCACTCAGACGTGCAAGTATTGCTGCTAAGAAAGAGGCACCTGTGAATTTTTTAACTGATCCACAAGAGGGAAGATCGACACTTAGGCCTGATGATGTCTTGATATTTGGGTGGATAGGAGGGAAACATGCATGTGTGGACCTTACAAGAGTTTCTCCACTGGTGGGATTGAGGAGTGGAGCTTTTACAGTGGGACATGCTGCCCTTAAAGCTACTTCAGCCAAAGTGGGTAAGCATGAGAAAGCATGTATTGAGAATCAACATGCCTTTGTTACCTTTGGATTTGATACTTTTGGATTCTTAGCACCGGAAGCTGTGGAGCTTCTTAAAAGAGTCCAAAAATTTATGAATAGTAATGTTATGGCTCCCAAGTGTATGGATGTTGTATTTCAGAGGATTGGATTTGCTATCCAAAAAGGACTAGCGGCGCAGCTTGTTGCCCGCCTGTCCTCTTCTTCAATGTAAATCTTTTCATGATATATAAATTAATAAGAATTCCTAAATGGCATAAAAAAACTTGAATGTCTAATGAATTTTTTTAAGTATATTCATCTCTAATAAACCCCCTTCTAGAGCATCCAATCACCCATCCTAGAATCCAACAATTGGTATTAGAGCAGGTATTCTCCAAGCATACTTCTACAAGTAGGATAAGATGGGTGATTATCAAGATGGGAGATACTTCGTCAACCTTCCAATACTTGATGAGAGTAACTTCCTCTATTGGAAGAGAAGGCTTAAATTCCACATCATGGAAAAATTTTTGAGCTATAGCAAATGGTGGTCCATACAAGCTACCGGAGAAAAGGATAAAAGAATGGGATGAATCTACCATTAAGAAAGCCACCTTGAATGCAAGAGCAATCAACATCCTCTATGACACTGTGACTCTCATCGAGTTCAACTAGATTTCTTCTTGTGAGACAACCTATGAGGTATGGCGAAAGTTATGTGTCACTTATGAGGGGACAATTCAAGTGAAGGAAAGTAAAGTCTACATGCTCAAAGAACTGTTTGAGAACTTTAAGATGGAAAAGGAGGAGAAGATAGACAACATGTACTCAAGGAGAAACACCATTGTGAATGGTCTTGCTGTTCTAGGTCGTCCTATGAGTAGAGGAGAGATCAAATCAAAGATCGTTAAAACTCTTCTCAAGAGGTTGGAATGCAATACGACTTACATTGAAGAAGTAAGGTCTCTTGGTGATATTCACATTGAAGAACTCATAGGAAATCTTCAAGCCCATGTAGTCACACTTGACAAGAGAGAAAAAGTTGAAAGATAAGAGGAGAAAGAGCTAAAGAGAATGAAGAAGGCTGAAATCAAGGCTCGAATTGAAGCTATTGTGGGTAAAACCTCTCCATCCTCTCATGTTGAAGAAGACACCATGTACTCCAAGGGTAGACTCTACAAAGGCAACCATTTCTCCTCCATCTGATGCCTCAGGTGTGGAAAGAAAGGTCACTTCAAGATAGGTTGTCTACAAGGCAAAAAGACCCATCATCATAAGAGAAGAGAAGAGAAGTACAAGAAGAAGGAGAAATTGCACAAAAGCTTAAGTGACTCCTCCAACTCTAGCTCAAGTGAAGAATCAGGTGGAGGATCTAGCTCAAGCTCTAGTGATGAAGGAGAATACCATGTTGCTCTCATGGCATCTACAAGAAAAGACTCAAATGAGGTAAATATAAACTCTTCATTTAAATAACCCTTAATTTATATCATTAATGGTACTCGTGCCTCTCTTAAATCTTCTAAAAAGAAAAAAAGTAGTTTGCTAGAATTGTTGATAATTTGCATGTAGAATTATAGGATCTTGAACATGCTAATACTTACTTGCTTGATGATAAAAATGCTTTTCTTCGCCAAGTAGATTCTCTTAAACTTAAAAATTCTAGTTTTCTTGAAAATACTAGTTTTTTAGTAGCTCAACCTATCATACATGGTGCTAATGTAGAGCATATTAACATTGTAAATTCTCTCATGCTTGATATTGATGTTCTCAAAACTGAAAATGAGGACAAAGATTTTGTTGTGCAAGGATTAAAATTTGAAAATAGTGTTTATATCTCTAAGATTGCTCTTCTTGCAAGTGAGAATGCTTCCTTTCTTGCTAAAATAACTATTTTTGAATCTTGTTCTAGTTCTACTACTAGAGATCATAATGTTAATGTTCTTCATATTTATAAATATATTACATGACTAAAGCTCTTTGATTAGAAAATGATCTTTTTCATGCTAGAGATAATATAAACCATTTGTCTTCTACTAATGCTTCTCTTATGCATGATAATCATAGTTTGAGATCTTCTTTGCAAACAATTTTGGTTGGTAAAAGAATCTTAATGATATCCTACATCATTCTACTAAACATAGTAGTAGACATAGTTTAGGGTATGATAGTAGCCAAAGGAACAATAAAGGAAAATGACCTTTAATCTTCCATGGAGAATCCTCTAGTTCCAAGGCTACTGGCACATGCAACTATTGCAATGATATTGAGCCCTATTGTACTTGTTGTCCTTTTAGGAAAGAACCCAAGAGAAATAGGACTTGGGTTGCTAAGATAACCCCTCCGGACCCAAAAACATGATTGGGGATCATTTCATCTTTCTTCTTGCAGGTCACTTGCTAACAGATTGACTTGAGCTATGGAATGGCAAGTTGACTTCTAAATCCACATGAAAGAAGAAATGTGAGATCTGTCGGGGTTGGCAACAAGTAAAAGAAATGGTAAGCATTGAGATAATGTTATTCTTGTTCATATCCTATCATAGTGTGTTTTGTTAAGTTAGTGTGCACTATGCATGTGGTTTTTGAGTCAAAATTGGTATATTGTGATTCTCATCACTTTCTTTCTCAAAATAGATTCTAAATGCTTTCATAGTGCATTATTAACTTGCTTACACATAGTTGAATATGGCTTATTTTGTGTCTTGCCTCTAGATATGTTTTTCATATATATGTGCTTTTTGACAACAACTTGATCAGTCAAGTTTTTCCCGATGGAAACTTGATGGACCAACACCAATGGGTGTTGCCCACAGCTGTCATCAATCGAGTTGTCAATACACATAACTCAACTAACAACACTGTGTACAAAATATACATTTGGCTTATTGAATGAGAATTTCCCTCTCAACTAGATTTTCTCAACCAATAGACTTATTCTTTGGCACTCCCATTTGGTACCTTTACATGCATATTGATATGTTCTATATTTTCTATCTTGCTTACAACTCTATCTTTCAATTTTCTATATTTTGGTATCCCACAAGTGGTATTCCTATATCTTGCAAATACTTGTCTTGAGTTGTTATGTAGGTTTTGATGATGATCTCTTTGGATCTCTTGGTTGTGTCTTATATTGCTTCTGTTGTGCTCAGACTTGCTACATCTATATAGTTGAATATCTTATTTGGATACAACCTTGAGATTCTTAGTGTTCATCTTTTAGTAATGATGCATATTTGCTAGTGAGTTATATCCTTTCATGGTTCTAAAATTGCATATATCTTTGTTTGGATATATCTCTACATCTACTCACAACTTGCTTTATGTTGTGCATCACTTGCTATGATCAAGATTCTACTACTAGTTCTAACTTGTGATACCATCTACTAGTAGTTCTTACACATGTAGTTCTAGCCTTGTTTATCACTTGATATCTTTGCTCATCAAGTTGTATTCAACAATATGCTATGCTTGTATCTTGTTTCATGTTTGCTAAAGCTTGTTTCTTGATTTGTGTATCTAATATCTTGAGTTTCCTGCATGACTTTGTGATGTAGGATACATAGAGCTAGAAATTAGAGCATCTTTGAATTTTTTGTAGATTTTGCTCCAATGTCAGATTTTGATGCAAGACTAGTGTTTTTTCATGCAGAAACAACCTTCTGAGCAAGACTCATTGCTTTACAATGAGTCGTGACACTTTTTGGGTGAATTTTGTCTTCTTAAGGGTCGAAATTGTGATTCATTTTTTTCTACAATTCTTTATCTTGCCTTGATCTTTGCTAGAATTACATTATGGGTTGTTCAAGTACATGCTTTAACTTGCTTTTCTTTCTATGCTTGGACAAACCCCTATGTGTACTCTACTACTCTACTTATATAAATTTTGTTATCTCCTTTCTTTTAACATGTTGTGTTTCTTATCTCTTCATACCCCCACCTTATTGAAATGACAAAGGGGGAGAAAGCATGTCTTCTTCTGTAAAGTAGGAGGGGAAAGCATGTCTTACATGTAGAGGGATAATCATGTATATGTAAAGGAGAGAAGTTAAAGAGGAGAAGACATATATGTACAGAACATATATGAGTAGAATACATGTATTCTATAAATTTTATGAAGGATAACCATGTTGGAGAATAACATCAATTGAGGGGGAGTATGAGAACTCCATGAGCATCAATTGAGAGGGAGCATATGAACTCAATTCTATTGAAACCCCTTGGTTTCTCTAAAGGACTTTACTTCAATGCTTTCAATACATTTATGGAATGGTTTGTCATCTTCAAAAAGGGGGAGAAAGTTGACTCTAGGTCACGTTGACTTTAGGTCTAAATTGACCAAACCCTTGTTTTGATGCTGACTAAAGTATTCCACTTAATTGTATCTAATGTATCTACTTGAGTGATTTCATATTAGGTATAGACACACTCTAAATGCCCTAACTTGCACATCTCAACTTGGAGAAAAGACAAGTCAAAGTCAATACAAGATCACATTTTTGGAATATGATGTAAATCCATTAGAATCATGTTGTAAATCACTTGTAATGATTGTATAACTTGTAATTAAGCTTAGAAAAATTTAGGAGCACTTAAATTGAATATTTTAGCACTTTAATGAAATTTTCAAAAATTCATTACATGCACTTTATTGGTCAAGTTACGATCTCCACCGATCCTTGATGGATTTTGAGAATGTTGTTGATCGGTCGAGTTCCCCATATTCAGAACTTGACCGACCACTGCACTAAAACAAAACTAATATAATCTTTTGGCTGAGTTTCTACTAGGACAAACTCAACTGATTGGTCAAATTATCTATGTCACATAGTGTATTTGGTCGAGTTACCCTTATAGAAACTCAACCGATAGCACTATACGAAAAATTATAGAAAAGTGTTTTTAGTCGTTGTGGAGTTGCAACAATCGAAAATATATCCGTTGCAAGCCACAAAATGCTTAGTTTCCAGTCTTAAGTGTTCCCAAAGGCTAAGAAGCATCCCCAACTATAAATAGGACCCCTTGGGCTTCATTCAAAGGTTGAGCATTAAATGCAAAACTTTGTATGAGGTTCCTAGTCTATAGTTGAGGACATCCTACAACCTACTCTCTCCCTGTAAGCTTAATCACTTGCTACATCCATTAGAGTGAGTAAGAGATTTGTAAGAGATCTCATCCTACATGTATATCTTGTGGGGCTCTCACTTCCACCACCTCCCAATCTCTCATTTCAACCATGAAGATGAATGTTCTCTCTCTTGGTTAAGAGAGGTGAAGAAGAATGAGGGAAGGAGTCCCTTGTTGAAGAACAAGGTCAAAGACTTGGAGCAAGAGTGGGTATGCCCTTGGCGAAGGATGAAGACTCATTGCTCAAGTGGGTAAGTCCTTGGTGAAATCTTCTTCATGGTGAAGGTGAAGATAAAGGCTGAATATCCAAGAAGAGTGGGTATGTCCTTGGGTAGGTCAAGGAATCTTGGTTGGATAGGTAAGTCTTTTGAAAGGTCATGTATTGTAAGTCTTATGAATGAATATAAGAGTGAAATGATTAAGAAATCCTAGAGGTTGACCTCTATAGATAGTGGATTTACATACTTCTAGTTTGAAGTATGGAAACACTCTACATAGACTGTCACTTGGTGCTTGTTCAATCTCTCTCTCCCTTTCTATGTATATTTTAGTTTCACTCAAATTTCCTATTTAGAAACATTATCTTGTGATATAACTTGAAGTTCTAATGAATTTTGTTTAAGTGCATTCAACTCTATTCATCCCCCCTCTAGAGCATTCAATCACCCATCCTAGGATCCAACAATTGATATTAGAGCAGGTTTTCTCTAAGCATACTTCCACAAGTAGGAGAAGATGGGTGATTATCAAGATGGGAGACATTTCGTCAACCTTCCAATGCTTGATGGGAGTAAATTCCTCTATGGAAGGGAAGGATTCCATTCCACATCCAAAGAAAAAGTCTTGACCTATGGCAAATGGTGGACCATCCATACAAGATACCCGAGAAAAGGATGGATGAATGGGATGAAGCTACAATTAAAAAAGCCACATTGAATGCTAGAGCAATCAACATCCAATATGCCACCATGACCCCCGTCGAGTTCAACTAGATTTCTTCTTGTGAGACGTCTTATGAGGTATGAATAAAGCTATGTGTCTCTTATGATGGGACAACTCAAGTGAAGGAAAGCAAAGTCTACATGCTCAAAGGGCGGCTTGAGAACTTCAATATGGGAAAGGCGGAGAAGATAGCCAACATGTACTCAAGGCTCAACACCATTATCAGTAGAGGAGAGATCAAATCAAAGATCCTTAGAACTCTTCCCAAGAGGAGGGAATCCAAGGTGACTTCCATTGAAGAAGCAAGGTCTCTTATTGATATTCACATTGAAGAACTCATAGGAAATATTCAAGCCCATGAAGTCACACTTGAAAAGAGAGAAGAGTTGAGAGACAAGAGGAGAAAGAGCTAAAGAGAATGAAGAAGGGTGAAATCAAGGCTCAAATTGAAGCTATCGTGGGTCAAGCCTCTCCATACTATCATGTTGAAGATGATGCCATGTACTCCAATGGTAGACTCTATAAAGGCAACCCTTCCTCCTCCATCTTGTGCCTCAAGTGTGGAAAAAAAGGTCACTTCAAGATAGATTGTCTACAAGGCAAAAAGACCCATCATCACAATAGAAGAGAAGAGAAGTACAAGAAGAAGGAGAAATTGCATAAAATCTCAAGTGACTCCTCCAACTCTAGCTCAAGTGAAGAATCAAGTGGAGGATCTAGCTCAAGATCAAGTGATGAAGGAGAATGAAATTTTGCTCTCATGGCATTTGCAAGAAAAGACTTCAAACGAGGTACATATAAACTCTTTCTATAAAGAACCCTTCATTGCTACCATTAATGCTACTCATGTCTTTCTTAAGTCTTCTAAAAAGAAAAGGAAAAAGCTTGCTAGAATTGTTGATAATTTGCATGTAGAATTAGCTTGCTTGATGATAAAAATGCTTGTCTTAGCCAATTAGATGCTCTTAAATTTGAAAATGCTAGCTTGCTTGAAAATATTAGATTTCTAGAAGCTCAACCTCTCATCCATAGTGCTAATGTAGAGCATATTAACATTGTGAATTCTCTCATGCTTGATATTGATGTTCTTAAAACTAAAAATGAGGACAAAGATTTTGTTGTGCAAGGATTAGAATATGAAAACAGTGTTTGTTTCTCTAAGATTTCTTTGCTTGAAAATAAGAATCCTTCCTTGCTTACTAAAATCAATGTTCTTGAATCTTGTTCTAGTTCTATTAGTAGAGAGAATAGTATTGCCACTCTTTGTATTGATAAAAATTCTTATATGACTAAAGATCTTTGCTTAGAAAATGATATTTTTCATGCTAGAGATAATATCAATCATTTATCTTCAACTATTGCTTCTCTTATGCATGGTAATTATAGTTTGAGATCTTCTTTGAAAACATTCTTAATTGGTAAAAATAGTCTTAATATCCTACATCATGCTACTAAACAAATTGGTAGACATGGTTTAGGGTATGATTATAGCGCAAGGAACAACAAAGGCAAATGACCTCCAATCTTCCATGGAGAATCCTCTAGTTCCAAGGCTACATGCACATGCAACTACTACAATGATATTGGACACTATTCTACTTGTTGTCCTTTTGGGAAAGAACCCAAGAGCAATAGGGATTGGGTTGCTAGGCTAACCCCTCTGGACCCAAAAACATGATTGGGAACCATTTCATCTTTCTTCTTGCAGGTCACTTGCCGACGGGTTGACTTGAGCTGTGGAATTACTTTTTAACTTCTCAATCCACGTGAAAGTAGAAAGGTGAGATGTGTAGGGGGTGACAATGAGTGAAAAGAAATGGTAAGTACTGAGGAAATATTATTCTTGCTCATATATGATCATAGTGTGTTTTGCTAAGTTAGTGTGCACTATACATGTGGTTTTTGAGTCAAAATTGGTATATTGTGATTCTCATCAATTTATTGCTCAAAATTTCTTCTAAATGCTTTTACAGTGCATTACTAACTTGCTTACACATGGTTGGATATGATTTATTTTGTGTCTTGCCTCTAGATATGTGTTTCATATATATGTGCCTTTTGACAATAGCTTGATCGGTCGAGTTTGTCCTGATTGAAACTCTACCAACCAACACCAATGGGTGTTGCCAACAGTTTTCATCGATCGATTTTTCAATGCACATAACTTGACTAACAACACTATGCACATAATATACATTTGGCTTATTGAATGAGAATTTCCCTCTCAACTAGATTTTCTCAACCAATAGCCTTATTCTTTGATACTCCCATTTGGTACCTTTACATGCATATTGCCATGTTCTATATTGTCTATCTTGCTTATAAATCTGTCATTGAATTTGCTATATTTTGGTATCCCACAAGTGGTATTTCTATATCATGCAATTACAAGTATTGAGTTGTTATGTAAGTTTTACTGATGATCTATTTGGATTTCTTGGTTGTGTCTTATATTGCTTTCGTTGTGCTCAAATTTTCTACATCTATATTGTTGTATATCTTGTTTGGATACAACCTTGAGGTTCTTAGTGGTAATCATCTTTTGATAATGATGCATATTTGCTAGTGAGTTATATCCTTTCATTCTTTTAAAATTGCATATATCTTTGTTTGGATATATCCCTACATCTACTCATATCTTGCTTTATCTTGTGCATCCTATCCTATGATCTAGATCGTACTAGTAGTTCTAACTTGTGATATCATCTACTAGTAGTTCTTACGCATGTAGTTCTAGCCTTGTTATCAATTGATATCTTTGCTGATCTAGTGGTATTCAACTATATGCTATGCTTGGATCTTGTTTCATGCTTGCTCAAGCTTGTTTCTTGATTTGCATATCTACTATCTTGAGTTGCTTGCATGACTTTGTGATGTAGGATACATAGAGCTACATTATATGTAGAAACTAGAGCATCTTTGGATTTTATGTAGATTTTGCTCCAATGTCAGATTTTTGAAAGAATAGTGTTTTTAATGCAGAATTGACCTTCTGAGCAACACTCATTGCTTTGCAATGAGCTCTGACACTTTGTGGGAAAATTTCGTCATCTTGAGGGTCAAAATTGTGATTCATTTTTTTCTTCTGTAGCACTATATCTTGCCTTGATCTTTGCTAGAATTACATTATGGGTTATTCAAGTGGATGCTTTAACTTGCTTTTCTTTCTATACTTCGACAAGACACTAGCTGTGGTCTTATACTCTCCTTATATAACTTTTGCTATCTCCTTTCTTTTAACAAGTGGCGTTTCTTATCTCTTCTTACCCCCACCCTTTTGAAATGACAAAGGGAGAGAAAGCATGTCTTTTTCTATAAAGTAGGGGGAGAAAGCATGTCTTACATGTAGAGGGAGAAGCATGTCTATGTAAAGGAGATAAGGTAAAGGGGAGAAGACATATATGTGTAGAACATATATGAGTAGAAGACATATTATTTCTATAAATGTTATGAAAGCTAACCATGCAGGAGAAATAACATTAATTGAGGGGGAGTATGAGAACTCCATGAGCATCAATTTAGGGGGAGAATATGAACTCAATTCTATTGAAACCCCTTGGTTTCTACAAAGGTATGGCTTTACTTCAACACTTTCAATACATTTATGGAAGAGTTTGTCATCTTCAAAAAGGGGGAGAATGTTGACTCTAGGTTAATGTTGACTTTAGGTCTAGATTGACTGAACCCTTATTTTGGTGATGACTAAATCATTCCAATTAATTGTGTCTAATTTATCTACTTGAGTGATTTTAGATTAGGTATAGACACACTCCAAATGCACTAACTTGCACATCTCAACTTGGAGAAAAGACAAGTCAAAGTCAATACAAGTACACATTTTTGGAATATGATATAAATCCATTAGAATCATGTTGTAAATATCTTGTAATGATTGTATGACTTATAATTAAGCTTAGAAAAAATTGTGAGCACTTAAATCAAATATTTAAGCACTTTAATGATATTTGTCAAAATTCATTACATTCACTTTATCAGTCAAGTTACAATCTCGATTGATCCTTGATGGATTTTGAGAATGTTGTTGATCAGTTGAGTTTCCTATACTTAGAACTTGACCGACCACTGGATTGGAATAAAAATGATTTAATATATTAGTGGAGTTCCTACCAGGACAAACTCGACCGATCGATCAAATTAGCTTTTTCACATAGTGCATTTGGTCGAGTTATTTTTATAAAAACTCGACCAATAGCACTATACAAAAAAGTGTAGAAAAGTGTTTCTAGACATTGTGGAGTTGCAACAATAAAATATATATCTGTTGCAAGCCACAAAATGGCTAGTTTTCATTTGTAAGAGTTCCCAAAGGCTAAGAGGCATCCCCAACTATAAATAGGACACCCTAGGCTTCATTCTAAGGTTGAGAATTCAATGCAAAACTCTATATAAGGTTCCTAGTCTATAGTTGAGTGCATCATATAACCTACCTCTCTCTCTAAGCTTGATCACTTGCTACATCCATTAGAGTGAGTAGGAGATTTATAAGAGAGATCGTCTTACATGTATATCTTGTGAGGCTCTCACTTCCGTTACCTCCTAATATCTCATTTCAACCATGAAGATGAAGGTTCTCTCTCTTGGCTAAGATAGGTGAAGAAGAACAAGGGAAGGAGTCCCTTGGTGAAGAATAAGGATGAAGACTTGGAGGAAGAGTGGGTAAGCCCTTAGAGAAGGAAAAAGACTCTTTGCTCAAGTGGGTAAGTCCTTGGTGAAAGCTTCTCCTTGATGAAGGTGAAGATAAAGGTTGAAGATCCAAGAAGAGTGGGTAAGTCCTTGGGTAGGTATAAGATTCTTTGTTGGATAGGTAAGTACTTTGGAAGGTCATTTATTGTAAGTCTTATGAATGAATGTAAGAGTGCAATGGTTAATAAATCCTAGAGGTTGATCTCTCTTGGTAGTGGATTGACATACTTTTAGTTTAAAGTACGGAACCACTCTACATAGCTTGTCATTTGGTTCATGTTCTATCTCTCTCTCCCTTGCTATGTTTTGTCTTAGTGCACTCAAAATTTTCTATTTAGAAACCTTATCTTGTGATAGAACTGGAAGGTCTAATGAATTTTGTTTAAGTGCATTAAGATCTATTAACCCCCTCTCTAGAGAATCCAATCACCAATCCTAGGATCCAACAGTAGAATGCTCACATCCACCCTTAAGAGAAGTCAGGAGGTAAGACCGTTGATTCCAAGAGTTGCCCCATTTTATAGATGCTATTGCAGATTGTGGCCTAGATGACATGGGATCCAGTGGTCCACAAATGACATTTAAAAGGGGCCTCCTCCAGGTGAGACTGGATAGAGAACTTGCTAACACGTTGTGGTTGGAGTCCTTCCCTAATGGATCCATCCAAGTCATTGAGAGAATGAAATCAGACCATGCACCCTTACTTACCTCGACAGATGAAGTGAACAAGTGAGGAAGAACTCTTGCCCATTGGTACAAAGATAAAAAGTTCAACGAAGTACTCAGCAACCACTGGAAAAAATATTTAGGCTTTATGCATGCAACAACAAAATTCATAAAGGCAGCCACAACATGGGACGAAAATTGTTAGAACAACAAAGGGAAAAAAAGAAAACACTCCAGATTCGACTCCTATTAGCAAATACCTACCTTTTTGAAAGCCACTCTCCTCAATTGGAGAACATGATCCTTGACCTTAAAAACAAACTCATGGAGATAATGTGTTTAGAGGATATCAAGTGGAGATACAAATCACACTACAACTGGCTCAAACTTGGAGATGGGAATAAGAAGTACTTCCATACCCTATTAAAGGCAAGAAGATGGGCTAATAAAATCACCAGGTTAAAGAACACAAACGATGACTGGGTGGATAATGAGATGGAACTTAGGAACCTAGTCAGAGATCACTTTTCTATGATTTTCTATGACCAAAGGACAAATTAATGCAAGCGGCTAGCCGTAGAATACACAGGGCCCTTCCCTAAGATTAATCAGGCCAATATCAGTAACCTTGCAAAACTGTCGGGCAAGGAGGAGGTGAGAGAGAACCTTTTCTCTATGGCCCCAAGCAAATCCCTAGGACCGGACAAAGTCGATGCATGCTTCCTTCAATTCAACTGGTTTACTGTCAAACATAATATGTTCAGGTTCTTTCAAATACCTTTCCAGGGACAACAACTTGAGGATAAATCCATGGACTCCACTATCATCTTGATTCCCAAGGTCCAACATCCGAACAACTGCAACCAACTTCTGCCAATATCTCTTAACAATGTCTGCCTGAAAGTGCTTTGCAAAGTATTAGTGAACATAATTAAACCTTTCCTCAATAATTGGGTTACCCCTCTAGAGATGAGATTCATATCAGGAAGACATTTGCACGACAATGTTATTCTCACACAAGAGATCTTACATTCAATGCAGAAGACAAAATCAAAAAATTCCCGATGGTCATCAGGGTGGATGTATATAAAGCCTATGACAAGATTAGAGTTCATCCTTGATACCTTGAATAGACTGTCGATCCCTTCTAAACTAATCTCTACCATTGTGCAGATCATTTGTTTAGGTCACTCTTCTATTGTTTGGAATGAAGAAACTTTAGACCCTATCAAGCCCACATGAGGTGTGAAACAAGGGGACCCCTGTCACCCTATATCGTTGTTCTGTGTATGGATAGGTTCTATCAAGCTATATGAAATTAGGTGGAGAACAAAAAGTGGAAATTAGCTCTATTTGTTAAGGGAAAGATTTTTTCTCACATCTGTGCTTTGCATATGACCTAGTCCTATTTTGCGAAGCATCAATACAACAAGCGACATGCATCCTATTGCATCTATTGAAGATTTGAAAAAGCAGTTGGACATGAGATTTCCTGTGGCAAATCCTCTATGTACTTATCAAAACAAACTCTAAATAGTGTATGTAGAATCATTAGTAGAAGATTGGGCATCCCCCAGGTGTGGGACTTTGAGAAGTATCTGGGCATACCAATCATACACAAATGGAACTCAAAGGAGATATATTTAGAACTGGTGAACAGATATAAGACCAAAGTGAATACATGGGTAAATTGGAACCTTGCATTAGCAGTCCACATCACATTCAAAAAAAATTGTTCTCACAACATCTACTCACATCATACAAACATCAAAGATTCCTTCTTCAATCTGTGAGAGATTAGACCAAATCATCATCTAGAGTGGCAACTCACAGAATAGGGATGTTCACCTTGTGGATTGGGGTAAGCTTTTAGCCTCAAAGGCTGATTGGAGGGTTGCAAATTAGAGCATCCAAGGAGCTAAATGAGGCTCTACTCATGAAGGTCACAAAGAAATTTCTAAACAAGACAAACCATATCTAGAAGCCACTTATAACTACTAAATATCTACCTCCAGGAAGCTCTAGAAGACAAGGATTGGCTATCTAGAGAAGTATAAGATCTCAGATCCCTAAAATTACAGAACATACTTCCACTATGATGGGAAATGGGGAAGACACCATAGTCTGGTCAGAAAAGTGGCTGTGTAATGCTCAGCCAGCAACTCTACTACCCAAGAAGGAAATACCTCATGAGCTTATGGACTTAAAGGTCCCAAGCTTGGTCATATGTGAAGGGGAATGGGACATAGCTTTTATTTAAGATTACTTTGATGATGAAACTGTAAATCTAATTATGTCCATGCCAACTCCACACAATAGTCTATTCAAGGATGACATCTACTAGATGAATCATCCACAAGGCCTACTTTCATTCAACCAAATATATAACAACCTTGTTAGTTAGAAGGCACATCCATCACTCAGGAAGTGGGACTTTATTTGGAAACATAAAATTCCACCTACGATAAGCACCTTCATATAGACACTATACCACGATCACATCCTAACAAATGTCCTCAGAGTGAAATGGAATATGACTATCGATGGATACTATGGGAATTGCAGACTACACCATGAAACTTCACTACATGCCATTAGGAACTACATAAGATCTAAGGAGTTATGTCATCATCTCTACCTAGATCTGGGGAACAACTTCTATATGATGATTGATATAAAGGCATGGATTGATCACAATCTAGGACCAATGCCGAGAAATGGGCTATCAAGTTCATGGTCACATGGTGCAGAATGTGGAAAACTAGGAACACGAAAGTATTAAAAAACATAAGGTTACCTTCAGACAGACACACTGCGGACATCAGGGCATTGAGTACTAGCATATGCAATATTTGGCTAAAGACTGAGGACAACTCTATTTCTAATGCACATGCAAGCTCATGAAGGGTACAACGTAAGCCTCCACTACCTGATCATCACCAGATCAGTGTAGATGCTGCTACAGACACTGGAAAAAACATGAATTCCACAACTTTGTCATCTGGAACTTGGTAGGAGATTTGATTCTTGGAAGTTGTTGCAAGCACTAGGGTTCTGATCCATTAGAAGGAGAATTAACAACAATTCTTAAGGACATCCATAGTCCAAAGCAAAAGGGCATTTAGAAATGTGATGTGCTATTTGACTCACTTCTTTCAATCAGATACATCACAAATTTCAACTCTTGTCCATCAAAGTACAAACTTGTCATCCAAAGAATCTCACATCTATGTCACGATATTGATAGCATCAAATTTGTCAAGGTGGATAGGTCTGCTAATCATCTGGCTGACAAACTGGCAAAGTGGCTCTTGAAATCCCATGAAGAAACTTTCCAAGGATCAGTGTGCCTCAAGGAGTTGAGGAACAACTATCTTGAGGACAAAAGCATGGCAATCCTGAATAAGTAATTGTACCTATAACCTATAAAATACAAACAATCAATTATATAAGGTATATTATTCATTATAAAATAATGTTTCATCAATATATAAAACATTAGATGGTTGGTTAGTGTTAACATTCACATTAACTAAAGACTATAGGTAGGACATGTCCATGAAGTGAATAAAAATTCCCTTTCCAAAGACCCCTCAAATGCATTAAAAATAAAATAAAACTAGAAAATTGCCGCTACTTTCCATTTGATCAAGGTCCAACATCCAGAGAGTGGTACCATTTTACTATGTGTTATGCAATAGGTTTAGGTATCATGCGTCATTCTAAGCATGGAATCATCATGTATTTTTATATATTTTAACATGGAAGAAGACAATTGGATCTGGGGAGGCATTCATTAGGATGATCATGACATTTCATCTCAACGATGTTCATGATCTAGTCACACCTTGTTGGATAAACAAATAAGAAACAAAGGGTCAACTTACATTGTCACCAGCAAAAAATGAGACAAGTCATTGTCAATATCTTTTAACAATATAATTTCTCATGTTATACCCATCATTGTATTTTCCATCAGTAGCATCCTTTGTTCATTTTCCTTTTGATCATTAAAATTATTTTCATTTTGTTTTATATGATAAGTTGGATTACTTTGACAAGACAACTTCATGCATTCAAATTTCCTTATTGGTAGTCTTTTTCATTTCATTAACAACTATGTATCTCATTTTCTTATTAAGACAAGAAACATATTTTGGGATGTTATTGTCCATTTATCCGACCACCATCGTATGTTGGAAAGTAACAAAGAGTACATATATCAAAATGACTCTACCACTTAGGATGAATATCTAGATAAAAAAATTAATAAATAATTTGAAATGGATTACAAAAATAGAATGGAGTATTCAATCATGAAAAAATGCTTTAAAATTTAATGATTTTAGTTGTACCCACAAATATTAAGATCAATAATTATATTTCATGAATTTTACGGATAAACCTATATTTAGGCTATATAGAGACGACTATAGGTGGAATGTTATATCTATGCCAGATGAAGTAGAAATATGGGTAGGAAAAAGTTAGTATCAATGATTACTCATTTCCTATTGAGTAATAAGCTTCAAGTTGTAGAGAACACCACAAATTCAATTTCAGGGACTCCAATGCAGAACTAAGTTTTACTTGTCACAATGACCACATATCTTAGTCTTTTAGTGATTATATTAACACAATAACACTCTTATTATATAGAGAAGTAAAAAAATTAATGTTTCGTTAACTGTTATAAGAAATATTTCACATTTTCATTTCTCTATGCCCTTTAAGACATGTAAATGTTATTAAATTGACCCCTACTAGATCGTTACCTTTGGTAGTGCTATGTACAAAACAATATTTATTGGTGTGGTGGTATTTTAAAACATCAAATCATTGTTAGGCTATCAATCCTTTTAATGTATGTTAATGGTGATAACCATACTTAATCAACTAGGTTGAGTATTTTTACTAATCCAATATGTATGCATTAGCAAGGGTTTTAGATTAAGTGTTACATGTACTTCCTACAATCATCATATATATCTAATAGTTGAGTAATTGTGGGCTGTGTCAAACCTATCTCCCAATTTATGATGCAAATAGGGCACATAGGTAGTGGAAGATTTAGGGGAATAATGTTGAGGATATACAAATGTCAAAAGGTGTAAGATCCAGAATCCCATAATCTGTCTTAGACCAGATACTTAGGGTTTGAGGATATAAACTTCCTAAAACAAACTCGTTGAAACTTTTTCTTTTCTTTTTATTCATACATGGTATGACACATAGATAAAATTCTTCCATATGAACATACATCTCATAAACAAACCATAAGAATTTTTTTTATTCATCACTTGATAGTTCAACACATTCGAATACATGAAGTTTATATTTACAATCATCTGACAAAAATGAGGTTACATTGCTCATTCACTTAACTAAAATAACTCCTTCATTTTTTCACTATAGGACCTAGAGTAGATAGGGACCAAGACAGTAAAATCCACCTTAAAACACTGCTAACATCCTTATGTAATAGAACTCTTATGAAATATGTATCTATCTCCATAATCAAGAGGGTTACCTAAATATTATTCAGGATGAATGGAAATCGAACAAGTAGATGAAATAATACAAACATCATTTATCATGTGGATTTCAACATAATAAGAGGAAACACAACTACTAAATACCGAGATAAATTAGTAGCAATGTAAAATTCATTAAAAAAGTAAATATTAAGAATACGTGAATAATGTATTTCTAAATATGTATAACTGAACAAAAAGTTCCTTAATCTGACTAATTAATCTTTTAATTCTTCTTTTATGTCTTGGTCCCACATGAGGTGTGCCGCAACATGTGGAATCATCACAACAACCAAATATCTCAATGTATAAGACTTAAATTTGACCCAAGGTTCAAAGTCTACTAACTAGCAACACAATCTGCAATGAGGCTTGTGATGTCTGGCCTCGACAACTATAGCAGCTGGAAGGATAATGTGGACTCCTCCTATAAATGTAGGTGCTTAGGCAGAGAGCTAAAGAACTATAGTTTAATTTGACTACATCAGTGGTTTCAAAAGGGATGACTTATTGAGTAGTAACTTAACCTGGTACCGCTGGGATCTTCGATTATTTTTGGGAGCACTAGGTATCACAATTTTTTTTTGATTAGTGGTGGATACCCCTTTTATATTCATGGGGTCCACACTGGGAACCCCACATGCCCCACCAACACCCTAAATCTTCCTCTACTACCCACTTCTAGTAGGTAAATCATTTCCTTCATTGCAACATATACCTCCAGAAGTAATCTATGATGTGCATGACATCTAACTATCTAATGAGTATTTAGTTTCACTTTTCAATGAGATATTAAAATTTCCTCACATCTAACATGTAATTAGAACATTCTATTTTCTTTCCCAAATTATATAGTGTAATAATGCTATTGAATTCATGTTAAACAAAAATGAGCAGTTATGATACTTTGAAAATCCATTTAATTGAACTGCTAACATTCAATATGGGTTTTAACTTAAACTAAATAATCCTAGCTAGTCTGAACAATCTTACTTAAAAATACTAATAATTTTGCATACCAAATGCAACTTATATTAATCTCTCTGATATGTACTAAACTTAACTGCCAACTTCCAATACTATAAGTCACTTTTAGTAAGCATTGTATTCCACATACCCTTAATACTTGAGCATATCTAAATACACTGGTACAATATATACTAAAATAGAGCATGTTATCTTTCTTACTACATGATACTTATTCTGGTCTAACTGATCTATAACAAATCGATAATAAGAATTGTAAATAGCTTGAATAGGACAATCCAAGCATCAAATAAATAAAAAATATAAGGTATTATTCACTTTATCATCTTACATTCATAACTAAAAGGAAATCAAGCTATGTAATAGCATTTTCTTAACATGTATTTTGATACTAAATATTTACATCAAATTGGATTTATTCATACTTCTAAATTTTCATGTGTTTGGAAACCAAGCAAATCATATAAAAACATCCTAGAATTCAAATTATTCAACTATCTATTTCAATAATTTATTATTTGGAAATCAAAATTGTGGCTTACTAGTACACTTAAATAATAAATAAGCCAATGCCTATTGTTCAAGTTTTGGCTTATGTTCTATGAAAATCATGGCTAAAGAATGCATATTCACTCACTTTCAATTCAATTCTAGCTACCAAAATATTGTTTCGGCCTTAGTTGATCTAAATCTTCGCTTAAATGCTTGGATTTGAGCTACGAGCTTTGGTGTTATGATCTAGAGGTCAAAGTTGAGCTATTGTTCTAGGCTGCATCTAATAGAGAAAGAAGAAGAAGAAAATCGGGAAGTAACCATCAGTTGACCTTGCTGTAGGCTTTGACCAAGGAAAAGGAGATAGAATGTAGGATAAGCCTTCAATTTATATTTAACTTGATAATTCTACAACTAGGTCTACTACTTCCCCATATTCCTTGTATTCTTTCCTAAAATTACCCTAGTGATCTTCCTCTAGGCTATTATTTTTGTATTTTAAGGCTATGGTTGTGTAGAGGTTTGAAATATGAATCCAATAAAATAAATTTCATCAAATTCGGATAAGTATATCAAAAGTTATGGCCAATTTTGTGTTTGCTTGTGTTGGGCGGAAGCACAACACAAAACCATCGATCTATGGGACCATCGGTTTGTGAAACCAAGTTTTATGAAACCATTAATCTGTGAAATCATGATTTTGTGAACCATCATTCGTCACCATTGGTAGTTCTATGTGTAAACAAAAAGTACAATAACTCCCTCATTTGAACTCTAATTTTATTTATTCTTTTCACATTGCATTCAGAATTGAATTATATATAATTATACAGAATAATATTTCAAACTCATTAATTAATAATTCTGTAAATGTCTATACTGCTCTTCCTACATACATGAGTGGCCTATTACTATATCAACCAAGGTTCAAATCTCATTATATTCTCAAATAATGATTTTTAACTTATCAAAGAACAAGTTTAAGCTAAATTGAAATATAAATCAACCAATTAATAATGCAAACTAGAAATAAAAATGTAGCTAACACTATCATTATCTTAATTCCTCAAATTACCAGTCAAGAAAGGTATGGGTTGTAAGAATTTCTCCCCCTTGAAGAGTTTCATCCCCAAAATTTATAGGTATGTGGTGTGTCTGTAGTATACTCAGTCATTTGGACTTGAATGGATGCGCCTTAGACACACGCCATGGTCTTTCAAATTTATAAAACCTGATGGACACAGTCCTATAGACTTCTATAAGTGCACAGGTTTGGGAGTAGTATAGGAGCGGTAAGTCGAGGTCGAACCCAAGGGAGAGGGGGAACTACGCCTATGTTTGTCTTGTCTAGATTCCTACGTAGGAGTCTAGTGTTGAAGGGTTTGGCTTGGATTTATTTGAGTTACACTAATGGTTGAAAAAAGTATTTGAATGTAAGCAAGGGAGAAACCTACTTTAACCCTAGACAATTTAATTCTAATTAATAAAGAAATCAAGCTAACAATGAAAAGACACATTTAGACTAAGGTAAGCAACAAAAGAACTAACACTACTCTAGACTAGAAAAGAAATTCTAATTAGTAACCTAGAGATGACAACAAATAAGATAAGAAAGAATATACACTAGACTAGCAATTGGCAAACTAGAGCAAGCAAAGGTTCATATTAACAACTAACTAGCTAAAACTTGCAAGAGCCATCACAAAGTAACAGTAGCTAACCTATCAAGAGTTAAATATCATGAACAATCAAGCATAAGAATGTAATTGAAGTAACTAACTAAGAAAGAATTAACTAACAAGAGAGCAAATTAGGGTTTAAATACAATTACAGGAAGTGTGGGCCGTCTGGGAAAATGTGTCTAGAACCTAGATTAAGGACCATAAAATGCAAGCACTATTTATCCATTTAAATTTATCAAACCAAACAAGATGTTAGATGCTAAAGAATTACCCTAAACTCATAATTGTTCATGGATTGAATAGGGTGTGTTAGGGGAAGTACTTCCTAGCACCCCTTATCCAACCATACGAGACTCATTTGAATTAGGATTTAGGTGGAATTCTACTAGGATCCAATTAAGTCTAGGTTTCTATGATAAACGTTTTTAGGGTAATTGGAGGCAAAGGGTAGTAATGGAGTGTGGAAGTGAGGATATGTCACCTTACATCATCAACCATCTAGCCTTTAGTAGCTCCAAGCCAATTACACTATGTGCTTCTAGACTATCTACTTACATCTCACATAGGAGTAGGATAAAGAATATATATGTAGGAAGATGGAGTGCTACATAAGGATCTTACTAGTTGGATCAAGGAGAAAATACCAAAATAGTAATATATATGACATTTTCTTGTAGGCCTAGGTGGTTATGAACACAAATCATTATACAATCCATGTTTTCAATCACAAACCACAAGATAACTAATGGGAAATGACATAGACGTAAATGACAATAATTCACAAATGAAATAATAGAGCTTACACAATTATATTTCCCCAACATGGTATGAAAGTCACATTTTTATCCCCAAATAGCCCAACTAGGGATTTTAGCTACTCATAATAAAATGAAGGTGTGGAGGAGTAGATAGCCATGGAAGTTTGGTGAAGACATCTCCTTCTTTACCTTCTAGCTTGATCAAGACATCCTTATCCCTCCTTGGTGGTTGGATGACATGGAATGTTGTATGGAAGGAGAAAAAACCCTAAAAAAGTAGGGGTTTAAGGTATGGGATCGTAGAAAAGGAGGAGGAGGAGATAGGAGCTCAATGAATTCTCAAGAGGATTGCAATAAGTGCTAAAAATTGGTAACACCCAGCTCCTAGCCGCCACCCATGTATATATAAGGGCTAGGAAATCACAGAGTTAAATAGGGGCAAATTAGGAAAATCAGTGCGAAAATGCAGTAGTGTTTGCTGACTGCCATGGCCATTTTAGGCACCACGAATGTGGTGGAGTGGATGATAATGGTCGTGGTGGTGTGGAACGGGCGAGGTGAAATTGCTAAAAAGTATAGATGAAATTGGCATTTTGGGGGTTTGGGTAGCACGACTGTGGTGGGTAGGTGGTGATAAGGATGTAGTGGATGCCATGGTCACTACAGAGAGAAAAGGACTTTGTTGTTTCTTCGATACTTGTTGTTGTGTAAGCATCCCAATATTACCCTTTTGGTTGGCACAACCATGGTGGATCTTGCACACCACCAATGTTTTGTGAGCCATGACCACGATGGATGACTTTGTAGGTGTGGATGACCTATAATCCAATCATTAGATGATATATATTGGAATATTATGTATATTTAATTTGTGATAATTCCAATTTATTGATGCACATTTAATTATTGTCAATGTTAATGTACATAATAAATGTCCACAAAATGATTGGTTCAAAGCCATGGGACTGCAACTACGTGACTGAACATAAGATCCTAATAGATGTTAAGAATAATATTTTTTAGTGTCACTAGTCTATTGATGATTGGATAACAATAACACACGTGATAGTAGTATGTGTACTGATGACCATGCCTCATGGGTCATAGGAACTGAATATCAAGTCAGACACATAGGTACTTGTTAGAGAACAAGTATTGGACAGGCCCTCCTTGAGTTTGATTCATGGACTATTATATGATAGTCATAATCAAATCTTGAATGTGACAATGGTGTTGTGGTCCTTCAACCCAAAGTCAAAACAGTGGTGGTATGACAATCGTTATGCTTTGACACTACCCAATGTGATCTTGAAGAAGGTTTCCATAAAGGTAGTGATTGGGTATGATGAGAATCATGTTGCACAATGTGAGTGATGTAGAAAGAATTTGTCACCCTACCTATAATGGGAGTGATATTCAAGGCCTCTTTGATAAGTGAGACTAGAGAAATGCATGGCCGTGAACGTGTGAGTTGGTATGTGATACTGAGCTCATATGTGTCTTTCTAGTCTACTTGAAAATCAAGGAATGTAGATCAAATGTAATGAGGATGGTGTGTCCATGCCTCTTGTTCAATCTGGATATCTGTGACAAAAGGATTATACAACATGGTAACATTAGCCGTTGTTGGTTTAGTATTGTTCTACTAATCCTACTACTTGGGTAGTAATGAAGGGTAGCAACACCACTAATTGCTTATGAATCATGATATTGATTAGTGAATCCAACGTAATATGGTGCCTACAAGACCAGACACATATTGATACTTGAGAAAGGATGAATTAGATGTTATTGTAATTGTTATAATAAATCTAGGGGCTTGAAAGTATGTTTTAGGGACCTAAATAAAATATGGACCCAAACTTAAAAAGTTAGTTTTAGTAAGTCAGGGAGCGCATAGCCTGGACAAATAGGGATTAGAAAACCTTGACTCTAGACTCCTCTATATATATCATATGAGAGTAGGCCTTCAAGCATACACATAGATTCTCTCATTGTTACCTCCAAGTTTGAGAAACCCTAAGGGAAACTTAGAGAGAGAAAGTTGGAGAGGCAGAGACTAGCAACTCTGATTGTCTTCAAGCACTTGTTTGGATACATCATAGACAATTTCATACAATGATGTCGTTCCATACAAGTATCTTCAGCAACGACACATGAATCAAGGTGATCACAAAATGATGCCATCCACCACTGGCTTGGATCACGGAATGTCATGATCCGTGTTGCACACAAATCGAGAAAGGGTTTCCCTAGTGGAACATCACAATCCACCACCTAGGGAAACACAAATCAAGGCGATGATTCTCTTAGGTTGAACAATGTTGTCAGTGGTGCATGTGCATGGTCAAAAGTTGTGATTCCCCAGGGTTGATTTCAAGGTCAAATATAGGGTCAACAAATCCTCATATGTGACCTTGGGATTTGTGTCAACAACCAATAGATTCCCACGATCCTCCACCTACTGTCACCGGCAGATTGCCGTGATCTGCCTGTGAAAAAATTAGTTTTTGCACACATGCTGAGGCGACTCCCAGAGTGCTAGAAACCTTAGAGAGGAGTTCTGATTGCTGATCTAGTGAGTTTTCACAGAGGCATAGATTGGAGGGTACAGATATGTACACGCACTACAAGTCAAATCATTGTAACCTATTCCATGATAAGGTATAAACTTTTAAACCCTAATCTAGTTTTTTTTACATTGGGTTGGTCTCGCTCAAGCGATTATTGGGAAAATTTTATTTCACTACACTTTTTGATCTGAGATTCCTAAAGTGGTATCATAGCTACGTCTAATGCTCTTTGCCAGATTTTTCAAGTATGAATCGAGTTTTTGTTGTTCGACAATGATAGCTTCGCTATTTCATATGAAAAAATTGGTTGATGTGCAAATTTGATTAATGGTAATGTCCCAATTAAAATCACCATAATTAAATTATGATATATATATATATATATGGAAATATAAAGTGACACCTCAAAATGGTTTTGTTTGGTGTGTGATGCATGGTTATGGACAAACCCTAATTGTGAAATTTTTATGACATGTGGTTGATTGTTTATAATTTTTAGTATGTCTTGTACATCATACCTTCTCTATTTACTCCATATGTAAAGGATTCCCACCTTATTCTTCATAGTATGAATGCATAACAATCATCAACAATGATGGATCATCCATCGTGGTTGCTCGTAATTGATGAATCCAAGAATCAAAGATTTATCATCTTTTCCTTAAGCATATGATGCAGGAAAGCTTAGATGAACTCAATCTTCCATTAGCATGGAAAGAATGTGCTGAGAGGCCATGATCATCACATTTTATCTTTATTGCTTGTGGTTCTTGTTATATATATGATATATAATATATACATATGAGGTTTTTAGATATGTATATGTATTATGCAACCCTCAATAAATATTAAGCCTTATATGATTTCCTACATGTAACACACATCAAAGCCTCAATCAGTTTATGTGGGCTCACCAAAGTGAGGTGCATTGCCCATCTTGGTGAGATGTGACGTAAACATGCGGGTCTACCAAAGCAGGGTACACAGTCTTATTGGTATTAGATGTTGGGTTGGATTATTGATGTGCATGAACTATAGTCTTTTTTCCTATTCTTGCACGCATTTTCAATCATTTTCTTCCTCAAGTTGCCTCTAATCATGCTAAATTTCCCACTTTGTTGTTATCTTTACTCGTTCCATGGTTTTGATTGCAGGTATAATATTTTGATGATGAAATGGGGATGATTTGATCACAATTCAACCTTAGTCATATCCCCAAGAGATTCCCCAACTTTGAATACAGTCCTAAAGATTCTACCTAAAACACACCATGTGGTTTGACCAACATAATGTGTCAATAAAAGGCAAAAGCATATTCTCATTGACATCCTGAGATACGATGTGTTGGTCAACTAACATGATTTGTCCCCTCATTCTAAGAAATCACCAAGTTCCCTGACTTAAACCAACATGACATATTGGCCAACCAAGACAGTGTGTCTCCTCAACTCAGAAGATGTCAATGATCATTGTAATGCAACAACACAATGTGTCAGTGTCTATATATGTCATATTCACTTGCTCCAGAATAATGTTCCTGAATTCTAGTGACACAACGTGTTGGTCATTCAACACATTGTGTAATCTTCAATCAGAGTAGTTTGACTTCACTTATCACAACTAACACACCACGTTGGCCAACCAACACACATGTTACCTACTATTTTAGTTCAAAATTTGAAAGGAAATCATCCCTCAGTTTTATATACAAACACAACTCACTTGGGATAATTATTATAATTCATTTGGAGAAAAATACATTCAAAGAATAGCCGAGGAGAAAGGAGGATGGTTCTGGAGAGAAGAATATGGTTATTTGAGAGAGAACCACCTTCTCCCCAATTCTTCTTCAGCCATTATAGCAGAGATCTCCATCCTCCATTCCAATTTCTCAGAAGAGAAGGTTTCCATAGAAATAGATTCAGAGAGGATGAAAATGCAACTCCTAGTTGGAGTTCCACTTTGTCCCACTTGTACTTTGAATATTTTTGTTCTTTTCCTTATTCTACCTTATTTTTCTCTACATTCTACTGCTTGTTTATGCTTTCCCTATCCATGGATGAGTAGAGCCCTTGTTCGTGGGAATGGGGGAGTAACTCCCATGTCATAAATCTATTTAACAAAAATTTCACAATTATTGCTACTTAGTTTCACTATTCTAATGTTCATCTGTGTAGCTTTCTTGTTACATGCTTTGCAGGTCACTTTGTATGTTTGATATATCATCTTTGTACGATCTAGGATGACATGCATAGGTATAAGGTGAATGTACCTTAGAAACACTAACTTGACCATGAGAGTGACTAGGATGTGTTGAGGAGAAAGGTTTGTAGACCAAAATTTGGTATAAACATCGGAGTGCTATATGAAATTTGGACTGTTCTACCACTACTGAGAGATGTGTGTAGGACGCAAACCTCCTTTGTGCTATTTCTTGCAAAGGTGATTTTCATAGTTCATACTGTTGTAATGTGGTTATGAAATCATATTCTTAAGACTTATCAATCAACTAAAATCATTTGAAATGAGCGATCTCTATTTTACTTTAATTCTTTATTCTTTTAGTTTACTTATGTAAAATAAAATCAACCTTTGAAACCAATCTAGAATATTAAAATCAAGAGTCTTGCATTTAACATATCTTGCTCCTTGGATGATCTCCATAATACTACAACATCACATACTTGTGGGGTGGTGTTCGAATTTATAGATTTAAAACTAGCGCACAATGGCTAACAAGTGTTTGGTGTTGTTTCTAGGGAGCATCAATATTTTCATTAGAGTAAGAAATGTTGTTTAGTAAGAAAGACCAGATCACACCACATCTTATCCAATATCATTTTCATCATGATTAGCATATTTTTATATCTTCCATTTTCATTTTTGTACTTCTCTCACCTTCGTTACTTATAGTATTATTTGCAACTTTCAAAAAGGAAGGAGGAGGGAACGCCAATTAGATTTCGAGGAGTCAATCATCCATCACCTTCATCATCACCCTTCTCCAAGCATCTAGTTCAAAAAGACATACCAACAATTGAAGACAATCATACCTCAAGGAATTCATTGTTCCAACTATTATAAACATCGTTTTTTAACATCAATAGGGCTATTAATAGCCCAATCAAGGCAGATAATTTTCTATCAGTCCCACTATTATATAAATGTTACAATAATTAGGTTTGGAGGGACTCCTATAGAGGATCCCAATTTACATATATCTAAATTTCTGTATTGCTTGAGCACCTTCAATATTAATAAGGTTCCTTCTGATGGGACTCTCCTTATTCTTTTCCCATTGACATTTAAGGACAAATCCAAGGAGTGTCTCTCTTCTTTGCTAAGGAATTCTATTTATAGTTGGTAGGAGCTTCTCAAAGTCTTATTAGCCAAACACTTTCCACCAAGAAAAATGGCACAATTGAGGATATGGGTCATTTATTTTTATCAAATGGATGAGGAGACTCTCTATGATGCTTGCGAGAGATTCAAAGACCTCCATCGTCTTTGTCCTCACCATGGTCTCAACAATTGGTTATTTCTTCAAACATTTTTACAGTGATTTATTTTATAACACAAGGATGTGCATAGATGCAACTGCAAATGGAGCCTTGATGAAAAAATACTACATATAAGCTTATTCTATCATATAATACATGGCAATAGATCATTGCCAATTGAGAAAAGAAATGAGCAATCAACCTTGTTTTTAGTTTATTGCTTATGGGAATCAAGTTGGCATACACTATTTTGACACAGTAGATTTCATTTACAACAAAGTTGAACACCTTGTCCCAAAAGCTTGAAAAGCCAAACACTCAATCCACTCATCTAGTCAACATATTATGTGAATCAAGTGAATTTCACGAGTAGGCATCTTCCTCAAGCTATTCTTGTTTCAATCCATTTGAGGAAACCATAGAACAATGTGATGTGATAGGAGATTATGAGAGCAATCAGTCTTACAATTATCATTCAAACATTTATAATCCAGGATGGAGAGATCATGGGGAATTCTCCTACCGTAGAAGCAACAATGTACAAATTCCTCAACAACAACACATTCATCAACAACAACCACAATCAAAGTCCAATTTGAAATCACTCCTCAAAAATTTTGTTTTAACTCAAATAGAGAAAAATTATGAGTTATGTCAACATGGACTATTTATGAAGGATTTCATGCACCAACTCTCTTCTAAGGTGGATAAGTTTTCCAATAAAAATTTTCCATCCAGAAAAACACCTTCAGGGTCCTTACATAGTCCTCCAGAGATCAATCCTAAACAAGCATGCACAATACACTTTAGGACTGGAGTTATTATAGGAGAACCTCTTTCTCCATCAAAGAGCACATCAAATGAAGTTTTTGACATCAATGAAGAGATTGAAATTGAAGCTTTAAGGGAGAAATATGCAACACTTGTTCCAACAAGCCAAATTCCTCTATTCAATACATCCTTGAAATAATGATTGGCGATGATAAAATTCTCTTTAAATCCAATTATAAACATATTAAAGAGGAGATTGAAGGTAAAAACAACATTGATGTCAAAAATACTACTCTTAGTACAAATTATAAGTGTATATCCTTGTCTCAAATAAAAAATATATTGAAAAAGGCACAGATCCTTGGCATAACAATTTTCAGCCTCAAATCAGAGCACATGCCCTCCACAACTGACATCTCCACCATGATAGGTACCTAGTTGCAATACTCTTTGAGTTTGATTTCTATAGTGAGGACACTATAGATTTCAAGCTTAGGGGGAGAGCAACCGAACTGTAGTAGTAGTTTTCCCATTTCTATTTTCTTTCCTAGTTAAGTAAAGAATCTAAGCATGACTCTAAAAACTTTGTTTTGTTTGTTGTAAAAATGGACTCCCTTTTAGCTAAACCATTGTAACCATTGAGATTATACTTGAAGAATCCTAGCATGAACATCTAAAAATCTAATGAAAACATTTGACCAATCACCCATGTTTCCATGATATTTTTCTCTAGGAAGGTTTTCATTTTTCTCATTGTCATCTCAATGCATGTAATGGTTCAAATGCTTTGTTTTAATAAACTTTACAACCTTGTGTAGTGTTTTTTTCATGATTTTGCCAAATATTTAGTGTGTTTTCTACCAAAATTGTGATGAAAACTTTTACAATTAAAAGAATTCCAAGTTTTAGATCACCTATTTGCATGACCCTTTTTCTCTTTGAAGATTTGACTAGTCTAAGACTTTGAGGTTCCAAAGAGGGACTAAAATCATGTTTAAAAGGGTTATTTGTTTTCTCAAAATAAAAAATCTACATCCCTACAAAAGATTTCTAAGTACCCATGTAATCTCCCAACCCAATGAAGGTAGAAAATTATGTCTAAAAGAGGGTCATAAACCCCAAACGACATTCCACATACTCATAAGCCTACATTATTGGCTAAGCATCATACCAAAGCTCTTAATTTTGAAATCTTATGAAGGAGTCATTGTATATTTGTTGATGTCAAGTCGTAATTTCAATTTTATTCATCTTATAATCATAAGGGTTGGTTTCATATTCACTATATTTTTGGCTTGTTGTCATAACTATATTTATTGCTATCTTGTTAATTTTTCCAAAGCCAATTAACCACCTATTTTAACTTAACTATCAGTTTTGAGTGATTGAAATGAATTCGTACATAGATGTAATATCTTGATTATGATTGGCATGCTATGATAAAATACTTCCATCTCATCAAATATATGTACGCATCGTGCTATTTCTTCAACTATGTATCTATTTTTGTTTTTCTTCTTCTTGAGGACATGAAATGGTTTAAGATTTTTAGGTTTTGATGTACATATGTTATATAATCTTTTGGACCATTTTTAGTTGAATTTCCAAATCAATTTCACCAAATAATCTCTCTTAATCATGATATATTTTCCACTTTATTGTTATCTTTACTTAATCTATGATTTTGATTGTATCTACAACATTTTGGCATCAGAATAGGGAGAAAAAGATTATCATATCATCTATCAACATATTCCCCAATCATATAAACATTTAGACAATTAATATTTTTGAAACTATCAGTGACATGCAGTGCCTAGATATCAACATGTCATGTTCAGAAACAGAAAACCATATTGAGATTTCAACACGTCGTGTTTCAACACAGAACTTGATTTAGATTCCCTAACATCAAGCAACACGTCATGTTGAGCATTCAACACATTGTGTAACTTCACTCAAGAATTTTCTAAATTTCCCTGACTTGCAACAACACACCATGTTGGCCAACCAACACGCTCTGTCATCTTCGATCAAGACAATTTGACTTCAGTTATTGCAAGTAAATGTTGTGTTGGGTTACCAATACATTTTGTTACCTATAGTTTCTTTTTAAATAAGAAGAGAAACCATTCCACACTTTTAAGTATGAATAAGAACCAACTCAGGGGAGTTATCACAGACTATTTCAGACATTCTGGAGTGGGACTCAAGAAAGGAAAATCCATGAGGAGTTGGAGGCATTCCAAGGGAAAAAAGATGGTTTTTCGAGAGAGAAACTTATTTTTCTTCCTTCTTCTTCAACAAATACAATAGGTATCTTCGCCGCTCTCTTCTCTCCACTCCACAATGAAGCTTTTTGGAGATTTACTAGCAGAAAGGATGGAGCCTTGACTCCTTTACTAGAGTTCCAACTCTTCCTTACTTCTTCAACATACATCCAAGTTTATTTGCTTCTATTATGATGTATAGCCCTATTCTCTAATGCTTGTATCTACTTTCTACAGCCATGGATGAGTAGATATCCTTTTTGTGGGTTTCTAGAAGTAAATCTCATGTCATAATTATTTTGAACACAATGTTCATATATGATGCTAGTTATTTCACTGTTCTAAGGTTCACCAGGGTAGATTTCTTCTTACATGCTTTTCTAGCCCACTACATTGACCACGAGAGTGGCTGGGATGTGTTGAGGAGAAAGGTTTGCAGTTTGAAATTTGGTTTAAGCATGGAGTGCTATATGAAATCAAGACTGTTCTAGTCTATTGAGAAAACCTTTGTTGTGTTGTTTCTAGCATATCTGATTTCTTTAGTTTGTATTGTTATGATGTGGTTGTGAAATCATGTTCTTGAGACTTATTAATGAACTTAAATCTTTTGAATCAAGTGATCTTTGTTTTAGTTTAATTCTCCAATTTGTTTAATTTACTTGAGTAAAACCAAATCAACCTTTGAAACCAATCTAGATTGTTCAAAATTAATACTCTTACATTTAAGATACCTTGATCCTTAGACGACCTCGATAATACTATGCACAATCATATACTAAGGGTGGTGTTTTAGTTTATAAATTTAAGATTTGCACACAATAGTTGACACATTTTTGATGTGATAGAAGATTATGGAAGAAATTAGTCTTATAATCATCATTCAAACACATAATCTAGGATAGAGAGATCATTCTGACTTCTCCTACTACAAACAATAATGCCCAAAATTTTCAACAACAACATGTTCAACAACAACAACCACAATCATAATTCCAACTTGGAATCACTCCTGGAATATTTTTTTTGACTCAAATGAAGCTAAATGATGAGTTCTGTCAATATGGTTGTTTTTGAAGGATGCCATTCACCAACTCTCTTCTAAGGTGGATCAAGTTTCCACTCGTGCATAGATGTTGGGAAATCAAATTTTCTGACAAGCACTTTTTAACCAAAAAGTGCCTTCTGGGTCCTTACATAGTCATGTAGAGATGAATCCTAAAGAAACATGCACAATATATTTAAAAATTGTAGTTTTTATAGGAGAACCACTTTTACCACCAAAGAAGGACATCAAATGAATATGTTGACATCAATGAAGATTTTGAAACTAAAGATCAAAGGCAAAAATATGCAACACTTGCTCCACATGATGATTTTTCAAACAAACTAAATTCCCCCTTGCAACACATCTGTGATAAAATGCTCGGTGATGAGAAAATTCTCTTGGAATTCAATTCGAAATATCTTGAAGAAGAGAATGAAGGAACAAACAAAATTGATGTCCATAAGACTATTCCTACTATAAATAATTATTAGGATTTTAGGCAGTAGAGAAGGCAAGGGAAAAACAATTTTTGGCCGTATCCCAAACTAGCAGATCACGTCAACAATGATGTACTTAGGAAAGAGGGTTTTCAAGACATATACCTGGTCCTGGAGTAAGACCAACAATAATTTTTGTAATGATGTGCTTCTTTCTCAAGTGACACCTGAACATTTATCGGTGGCGGCCTTCTGGTGTAGGCCCATGAACAACTATTGATGAGATCCTCCTAGCGTGGTGGCAACGACCTCCAAACCTCTATGGTAGTCCATGCAGACCACTAGGAACTCCTTGTCATGCTCTCTAAACCCAAAGGGAAGGAGTTTGTCCCTTCAATGTCCACATGCTAGTGCTGACTTGTTCTCCCTAGTTGTCTCTCCCTTTTAAGGGTAAGACTTGCTCATGATCTAACATTATGAAAACAGTGAGAGGACAATGTTTGTAAGTGTTAGTTGTGTCTTCTGAAAGCCTTGAATACCCCTTTATTTATAGGAGGGTCAAGTTCAAGGTTTCTAAATCATATGGGAGTTGAAGACAGGGATTGTCATGAATTTCTACCTACTATGGGTCATGAGTCACTTGGCTCAACATTTGAGTCGGTCGAATCACACACCATTCATTCAATTCGAAGGCTTCCCTATTCACAAACATATTGGCCTTCAATGCAATGATTAATGAAAAACATGATGTCAACATCAATCCTTTAACCAATTTTACTGATCATGTAGCTGGGTGACTGGAGTTTTGGGTTGCTCGACTCACCACTTGAGTCGGTTGAATCAACACTTGAGTCAGTCGACTCCTCAAGTCTTGATCAACCAATTTTTGGCTAATGTCATTTAAATTGATTACCTAAAAAATTTAGTAATCATGGCATATGAATCAGTCAACTCAACACTTGAGTCGGTTGATGCACATTCCAAATCAACCAATTTTGTTTAAATTGATTACCTAAACACTTTAGTAATCAAGTCAAACCCTATTTATGAGTGAAATCCTATCTAGGTGCAACCTGTGTGTGTGACCCTATAGGTCCTAAGTTACATTGGCAGTGAACATCCATAACCAATTTATGAAATCATAAGAAATGAGTGGTATCTAGCAACACATCATTGCTATCCAAGTAACTGGAAAGTTGGAAAATAATTTCAACTTAGATATGTGATCAGTGATACTGTGATTGTATAATACCTTTGTCTTAGATATCTAGATTGAAATTGAGGATGGAAACATCATCCCCTTAATCATTCAATAGATGTTCCTTGAATTAGAGCAAGCTATCTGAGATTCATGTGAGCTCATGTATCAGAGGTTACCATGATCCCAATGAGGAGACATAAAGTGAATAATGAGCATCAGAAGAAATGGAGGAAATTTGATTCAAAGAATTATATGTGAAAATATTATGCAATGAAATATATCATTGGGAAGGGTAGAGCCCCAAGTCAATCCTAAGGTCATGTAGGGAGTATTAAAGGTACATGGGACTGACAGGATTAGGAGTTGATTGTTCCTTGAATGCAAAAGACCATATGGTCGGGAGGTAACAACTATATTTGCTCGAGGCCCATATATCAGGAGATTGTCCACCTTCATGATGTTCATGTGGCCCAATGGGTGAATGTGAGAAGCACTCCCTACATGCATAAGGATGAGATCACTCTAGAAGTACATGTACCCCTAGAGGCCTTAAGGAAGTGGCTAAGGCTCATTATACATGAGGTGTAAATATAAAAGATACAAGAAGTCATGTAATAATGGAAGGAGTTGTGTACAAACTTAAGAGTGAAAAAGGCTTTTGACTTCATGAAATATAAGAACATTGGGAATTAAAAGTAGGCATGATTTAGAGTCATGCTAAGAATAATTCAACCTACAGTGTGAAAATTTTGAGATAATGTGTGGATACAACATCTCTGCTCTTAGAATGAGATGAATTTTATATTTGAGATGTAATCAAATGCTTATTTCATCTCATTATGAGAGTAAGATATTGGGTAAACACATGTTATGATTAAAATTGACATATGGGAATGAATACCTTAAGTTGAACTTAGTGATGTGATTTAGGGTTTGAGGTGTTACCTCTCCCTTATATGGGAATAAATAAACAATGGATTGGAAACCTAGGTGAAAAGGTAGTCACCAAGTGAAATTGAAATCAGAAATGAAATTGTAATCACCAAGAGATGATATCATGTAATATTAAGGATGTGGATACCCCTTGAATTGAATTCAAGTATCAATCTTAGTAATAATGTGAGGGATTGCATATCAATAAAAGATGCTAAAGGTATCTAAGTAGGATTCCTAACCCTAAGGTGTAAAAATAAGATGAGTTCTCCTTCATCTTAACCTTACTAGGTTTGAATTTTGGTGACAAATTTCCTTTTAAGGAGGGGTGAATGCAATATCCTCAATTTTAGTAAAATTGAATTATATAAATGAATTAATAAGTAAAGTCTTCAATGATATTATTGATGGAATGATAGTGTTACTTATGAGATTATTTGTGTTGCAAATATGTCCTTGGAGCACAAGACAAAGGAATAAGAGTTTTTTTGTACAAATAAATATAAATGAATTTAAGAGTTATTGGAGAATAAAAAAATAAGATAATATGTAAGTTTCCAAAACAAATTAAGATGTGTGGTGTTTTAGATAATTAAAAGAGTAATTGTCTAGCCAAGATTGGCAAAACAATGCTTGAGGAATCATATGAGAATATTTTGATTTAACTTTTGGTATAATTGAAAATAGTTAAGAAAAGAAGAATATTCTAGAAATTGGGAGAAAAAGGACGTTTCATGAAATAATGGTATTTGTTTTAATGGAATATTTGAAAGAGCAAGTTTTGGAATCCCTTAAATCCCACACAATGACATGAGTTGGGAGAAAGGTTAATGAGTTCTTATAATTGGTTTAAGGAATGTATCAAAGAAAGAGATAAAACAATAAACTAGAATTCTGTGATAAAGTGGTTTCTATATAGATCCAATGTGCACCATATAATTATGAATATTCTTTGATGGCTTTTGTTGCCAAAACCAAAGTCTTAATAAAGATATACTACTACGTTTTTTATGACCTTTGGATTTATAAGAATAAAAAGAAAGAGCCTCATATAAGGGGAATATGTCTAATTACTTTCTAAACTAGATGTGTTACCTTTCTCCTTTGGTTAGTTGGAGACCAATTATTGAGTAAAAGAGACATATTTTTAACATTTGAGGAATAGTGGTTATGATGTGTTTATAGAAAGTAATAATATCAAAAACACCTTACATTTTGGCCATCTTCATTGTATGCTTAGCAAAGAGAGGGAAGGAGGGTAAGTGTATATATATATATATATCTGTGTGTGTGTGTGTATGCATAGACACACACACACACACACATATATATATGTGTGTGTGTGTGTGTGTGTGTATACGAAGGATGTATTCATAGCCAATGGAGGTCTTTATCTTTCCCTCATCCTTCCTTCCATATCTCTCAACAACAACACCCAGTTCTATATAAATATGGAGTACTCACATGCATTTGAGGCTGAATGTGCCTCCTTCTTCACCATGGCCATGTGCCTTCTTCTTCATGGATTGCCGACCAGTAAGGGAAGATGTTGATGTAGTGTGTGGAGACCGAGAAACCATCACACTACTCCTTCACTTCCTTTAGGATCTCCCATGTAAGAAAAAATAAAGGTTGAAGTCTAGAAAAATGAATCATGTTTGGGAATTAGTCAGCGTCTGAGGGAGTTTGCGGGTGACTGGGAGCACTAGCGAGCAAACAGAGGGGCTGGTGGTATAAGGTGATGGCCCACACATCGTTGAGGCACCCGCACACAGTTCCACCTCATGTAGGTGAGAGAGAAGGTTTGAAGAAGAATAAGAGGAAGAAGAAGAGTGTGAAGGAAGGGAGAGATCACGTTGAAGGTAGCTTGGTGGTAGAAGGCGTTGAGATTTGCTAGCCGACACCTTATCCACAACTGTCTGGGTGCCAGAGGAGGCGCCTGGAGCCACATCGTAGTGTGCAACCATGCAAGGATCGCAGACGCCTGGAGCGGAGACCAAGGCAAGTGAGGAGTCCTAGAAATGTCAGATGAGGGGGGGGGAGTGTGTTTTATATTAACCAAGACCAGACCAGACACAAACTTATACAACAATGGGTGAGTGATGACGTGGCAACTGTTGATTGGTCAATTAGTGAATAACTTTAAAAAATTCTAGTAATTGATAGGATGATCAATTATAGGCAAATTATATATGAAAGTTGATCAGAAAAATGAGAGGAACACAAAGAAAAAATAATTGAGACTTGATAATGATTCCTTTTCCAAAAGTGCATAATGACGAAATCTTTTATGTAAAATATGCATAGAAACCCTTGTTTCCTGGTGTTAATGGTCATCACTTGGTTAAATGATATTAATGGATAAAGCTTAAACTTTTTGGATAAAAAGATAATCTTGGACCTAATTTGGGTTAGAGTGGTGATTAGTGCACATAAACCCTATATTTGTATATTAATCATGTTATATATGATTCTTGGAGATGAAAATCCATATTGTGAAATATAATGATGTCTTAACATGTCCATAATCATAATAATGTTATTTAGGGTTAAAGATCGTAATTGGATGTGTCCCAAAGACATATTTGAATCTAGTGTTAACAATACAATAATGTTATGGCTTTGGTAATCATGGCTACAAGTAATATGAATAAGGGTTTCGAAGCATTTGTCTTTGTGATAACTCAATAACAAGGAAACCTAAACCCTAGATTAGGACTAGAGGAGGGTTTCATGTTATTAATGTGATGGTGACACCTTAGGATTTACATACATGAAAATTCAGTTATTGGATTACTATTTTCTTGCTTGATTTGATTATATGCTTAAAGTATGATTTCATAATCTGCATGGTTCTACAAATGGTATGTGGTTATACTTATGACTACCCACATTAACTTTTCAGTGTTTTCTGAGTTTTCCTTGAGGATTGAACAACTAAATTGATAGATGTTTATTTATATTTAGTTCAATTATAATGCCAATATGGGTATCACATAAAGGAAGATTATGTGAAGAAAATGACAATTCTTATTTGCAAATAATTGACGGATGATATGTTGTTATGTACTAGCACACTTTTGCATGCACCCCATGTACACAATATATTTCGACATGCTGATTTGTCCTTTAAATTCATGATGTTTTAGGTACATTCTAGATAAGATGATATCAAGATACGATGGACAAATCATATTACTTGAAGACATTAAAGTTAACTTGTAAGGAGGATTATATATATACTTCTTCTCATATAGATCTCATATGTACAATTTTTACTATAGAATCTATGTAGTTTCTAGACTTGTAAACAATATATTTGAATTAATAGAAATTATTTACTATTATTTATTATTAGGTAAATCTATATCCTTGGGAAAATTGTAGGAAATGATTCTCAACTTTGAGGCCTTCCTTAATTGGGGGTTACCAAAAGGTCAAGACATTATAGAGTTTGTCCCTTCGATGACAATGTGCTAGCGCTGACTTGTTTTTCTTAGTTTTCTCTCCCTTTTATAGGTAAGACTTGCTCATGCTCTCATTTTATTACAACAGTGAGAGACAATGTTTGTCAATGTTATTTGTGTCTTTTAAAATACTTGTATGCCCCTATATTTGTAGGAGGGTTAAGGTCAGGGTTTCTAGATCGACGGGGAGTTGAAGAGACAAATTTTTAGGAATGTCTGGCTGATGTAGGTCATGAGTCAGTTGATTCAACATTTGAGTTGGTCAACTCACACCCTAGTTGGTCAATTTGAATGCTTTACTATTTGCAAATACATTGACGTTCAATGCAATGATTAATGCACAAGATGATGTCAACATCAATCCTTGATCTAGTCTTACTGATGATCCAGTTAGGCCACTGAAGTTCTGGCTTTCTTGACTCCCCACTTGAGTCAGTCGACTCACCACTTGAGTCAACCGACGCATAGTCTTGATCAACCAATGTTGTTTAGATTAATTACCTAAGCACTTTAGTAATCATGACATATGAATCAGCCAACTCAAAATTTTTGTTGATTGACTCACATTCCAAACAACTAGTTTTATTTAAATTGATTACCTAAACACTTTAGTAAACAGGTAAAAACCTACTCATGAGTAAAATCCTATTCCATATGTGTGTGACCCTATCGGTCCCACGTAAGCGGTAATTAATTTATGACATCACAAGCAATAAACGGTAACTAGCAACACATCATTGCTACCAAAGTAATTGGAAAGTTGGAGAACAACTTCAACCTAGATCTTGATCAATGTTACTGCAATTGTATAATTCCTTTGTCTTAGATATCCAAATTGAACTCAAGGCATGGAAACATCATCCTCTTAATCATTCAATCAATGTTCCTTGAACCAAAGTAGACTATCTAAAATGCATTTGAGCTCACATATCACATATTGATTCACATGAGTATGGCCATACATCTCTCAGTCTCTCTTATCAAGTGGCCAAGATATAAACTCCAAACGGAGGGACAAATCACATCTACATCACTTATAGTAAATCATCACGTGTCACAATGTACCCCAACATCATCTTTATGGAACCCTTAATCAAAGTCACATTGGATGAAGTTAAAATACAATGAATAACATGTGATCAGTGTAGTGACTTTAGGTGTAAGTATCACAATAATCACTATCACATTGAGATGTGATTATGACTATTATACATGTATCACTTCTCAGGGTGGACCTATCTATTACATTATTCTCTAACAAGTACATATGTGTTTGGTTTGATATCATATAGACTAATGAGATTATGTCACCAACCAACACACATTCTAGTCTTATGTATTATTGTTGTCTATTAGCTTACACAATAATATCCAACTAGGGAGATAATAAGAATGTATATACTCTTATCATACATATAATCTTATTATTTAGTTCCTCAACCTGAAGACATATTTCATCGAGCAATATCATTCTCTAGACATCTATCATGTTATATCATCATCTTACAATTGAACAAACATATATATGTAATTTCCTTTATTATTAATCAAATCATTAATAAAATATGCCATTAGAATCATCGCCTGATTGGTTATCTATGCATACATACCAACAATCATAAGTTTAGATCTTTGTATCAAATTAAAGAATGTTGACAAAGAGGCATATATCCTTTGTGCAACAATTTCCAGCCTCAAATGAGAGCACATGCCCTCCACTTTGACAACTCTACCATGATACATATTTGGTTGCATCCTCTTGAGTTTGTTATATGCAATGTAGACACTACAAATTTCAAGCTTAGTGGGGAGTAGCCGGTTATTAGTTTTAGTTTTAGTTTCCTTTGCATTTCTTTCTTAGTTTTTATTTTAGACTGTAGTAAATCTAGTATTTTTTTAGTATTGTTCTCTTTATTGGGTTGATTTTCCTTTATGCTGAACCATTTGTCCTCAATTTGTTATTGAAAAGTATTAGTTGAAGAAAAATTGTACAAGCTTTTCATAAACTAAATTAAATTTGTCGTACCATTTACTTCATCTTGGTTTCTTGTTGTTAGTCTACATGTTTATCTTTTCCACTCTTGATGATATAATACATGTAGTGGTTGAATCTTTTTGGATTAATCAACACTAAAACTTTATTTAGCATTCTAGATGTATTTGTCAAATTCTTAGTGTGTCTTCAACCAACCTCTAAATAAAAAATTAAATAAGTGTGAAATTCATTTTATTATGCAATCCATTTAACTCTTTTGTTCTTGGGAAATAAAATTTCTAGTTTAAGGAAACTCACTTTTGATCATTTTGTCTATTCCTTCAAAGAATTTACATATTTCCCCCATATAAGATGGCTAATCCTCCCATGTATAATGCTAGCATAGTGTAAGTTTGATATGGCTACAATGGTTAGGTATTACATCCTTCAAAGGGTAAGTTAGCCCCAACCAGCATTTCACGTGTGTATAAGTCTATTTTAGCTGCTGAGTGTCGAAACCCGTACTTCATGTTCTCATCCTTATTCTAAAAGCAAAGAGAGTAATGCTATATTTTTTACATGAACTCGGATTTCATCTTTTATATAATTACTAATTGAGAGATTTAGGTTACATATTCACTAATTATTTAGCTTGGTCATCTAAATTCTACTTAATATTGTTTTGTTGACTCTTCCAGTTTGATTTTTTCCATTTTTATTAACAAAATTTTCATCATGGTATTTGTGTTGAATTGATGGCTAATAGCATAAACCCATTGATTATGGTTGGATTGACTTGATACACTTCTTTCATTTCATTTGATGATACATGTGCTTGACACTTTCTTCAATTATTTTTTTGTGTTCTTTTCTTGAGGACAAGCAATGGTTTAAGTTGAGGGGGATTTTATGTGCATGGTTTATATATCTTTTTACATACTCTTGCGTGCACTTTCAATCCATTTTCTGCCTCAATTTGCCTCTAATTATACTAGTTTTCACACTTTGTTGTTATCTTTACTTGTTCCACAGTTTTAATCATAGGTACAATATCTTGACAATGAAATTAGGATGATTTGATCACAATTCAACCTTACTCAAATTCCATAAGAGATTCCCCAACTTTGAAGACATCCCCAAAGATTATGCCAGAAACACGCAATGCGGTTTAAGCAACACAACATGTCAATAGTAGGAAAAAGCATTTTCTTAGTTACATGCAAAAACTAGACCAACAAACACACCATGTCCCCTCTTTCTAAGAAATCACCAAGTTACCTAAAATACATCAACATTGCATGTTTTCCAACCAACACGGTGTGTCTCATTAATCCAGAAGATGTCAGGGATCATTGTAAAGCAACAATAGTGTATTCGTGTCCATGCACACTATGTTCACTTGTTCTAGAACTGCCAAGATTATCTTGACTTCAAGAAACACATTGTGTTTTTGTACATCAGTAGGAATATGCTTTTGCCTAATATTGACACACCATATTGGTTAAACCACACATAGTGTCATATTTAATCAGAATAGTTCAACTTCAATTATTTCAACTAACATAACATGTTGGCCAACCAACATTTTGTGTTACCTATGTTTTCAGTTCAAAATATCAAAGAAAACCATCCCTCTATTTTATATACGAACAAAAATCACTTGGGATGGTTATCATGAGTCATTTAGATCAAGATATGTCCACAACAGACTCAAGGAGAAAGGATGACAATTTCAGAGAGAAGAGCACAATTATTCGAGAGAGAACCACCTTCACCCATTTTTTCTTCAGCCATTGTAGAAAAGATCTCCATCTTCCATTTCAGCCCATTGGAAGAGAAGGTTGCCAGAGAAAGAGCTTCAAAAAGAATATATTTGTCACTCCTTGTTAGAGTTCCACTTTGTCCTACTTGACTTTGGAGATTTTTGTATTTTTTCTTCTTCTACCATGTTCTTCTCTACTACTTGTTTCTACTTTCCATAGTTGTGGATGAGTAGAGCCCTTGTTCTTGGGCATGGTGGAGTAATTCCCATGTCATAAATATTTTGGAATCAAATTTCATAGTTAATGCTACTTAATTTCACTATTCTAAGGTTCATCAGTGTAGCTTTTGTCTTACATGATTTACTGGCCATTTTGTATGTTTGATAAATTCTCTTTGTAAAATATGGGAAGTCATACATAGGAGTAAGGAGATGTGCCTTAGAAACACTACCTTGATCATGAAAGTGGATGGGATGTGTTGAGGATAAAGGTTTGCAGTGAAAATTTTGTATAAGCTGGGAGTGCTATCTAAAATTAGGACTATTCTACACTACTAAGAGGTGATATAAACTGCCTCTTTATTATTTCTAGCATAGTTGATTTTCACAGTTCATATTGTTGTGATGTGTTTGTGAAATCATGTTCTTGAGACTTCTTAATCAACTGAAATATTTTGAATCAAGAGATATTTCTTTTAGTTTAATACTGTAATTTGTTTGCTTTACTAGTGTAAAACCAAACCAACCTTTGAAACCGATCTATATTGTTAAAATCAATACTCTTACCTTTAACATACGTTGCTTCTTAGACACCCTCAATAATACTACACACACTTGTATACTTGTGAGGTAGTTTTGAGTTTATAAATTTAAAACTTTTTCATAGTGGATAACACTTAGCTAGGTAAACTTAACATGATTACGTTCCTAGAGACATGCATATGGGTGTTCCATATGATGAAATTTGACTGTGGTTGTTCCCCTTCGATCCAAGAGTTGCATGTGATGCAATTGGTAGAATAATTGAGTTATGAGCATTCAGAAAAAGTTGACTCATGATTCAATGAAATATAGACCTTGGCCCACTACAAAGTTATTCTCTATAACTTTCTGGATTAATAGAAAGGGCTATTAATTCAAAGAAAAATAGTGGAAGTAAACATTTAATTAAAGGCATAATTAAATGCAAGACTTTTACAATCAAAATTTAATTCTTGCATATTTTTGTTTATAGATCATATGAAAAATAACAATACTCATTATGATCAGTTGAAAAGGAAAGGCTCAATGGGACAAATTTTGTGGATTGGTACCAAAACTTGAGAATTGTTCTCAAGCATGAGCGCAAACTCAACGTACTAGATCATGATATCCCGAGAGTTGGCTCCCAATGTGCCAAAGGATGAATGGGATGCATTTAAGATGTATTTTAATAATTCTAGTAATGTAGCATGCCTCATGCTAGCATTAATGGTTCCCGGCCTACAGAAGTAGCATGAGAACATGGAGGCTTTTGAAATGATTGAACATATCAAAGGATTGTTTCAAGACCAAGCTGTCAGAGGGAGATCCAATTGGTCCTCTTCTGCTCAAGATGATTCAGTATGTGGAGAACCTAGAGAGACCGTGATTCCCCATGGGCAAAGAGTTGGTCACAGATTTGATTATGCAATCATTGTTTGAATCATACAATAAATTCATCATGAACTTCAACATGAATGAAATGGTTAAATCACTGTCAGAACTACTCATCATGTTGCGAATTGTTGAATTGAACATGAAAAAGGTCAAGACTAGACCAGTGTTGATGGTCAATGTGATGAAGAGTAAGACCAAGGGAAAGAAAAATGCTAAGAAATGTTTAAAGCCCGAGTCCCAATCTTATGCTATGAAGGAAAATGGAGGTGTGGGAAACAATTGGAATTGTCACCATTGTCATAAGCATGTACATTGGAAGAGAAATTTACCAGTCTATCTAGAGGCACTTAATAAGTCAAAGGGGATATAGATCTACACCTCAAGTATATACATTATTGATATTAACTTATCTACTTCTTCATCTTGGGTATTGGATACTGGATCTTGATCTCACATATGTCGTAATGTGCAAGAACTGAAAATAAGTAGAACCCCCAAGAAGGGAGTTGTGGAACTATGAGTCTCTAATGGAGCTGTAAGATCCTCAAATTTGGTAAATTTTTCACTAAAAGTAATGTTATAATGAATTATGAATCTAAGCCATAGACTTGAATTAGGGAAATAATGTGATATGGGGTAATATGCCTATGTGAGGCTTAATTAAGATTCTATCATGATCAAAGCCTGAATTTTGTACATAAAAGTTTAATAAGGTTTTTGGACCCCTTTCAAGACCTAAGTAAGAATCATGGGCCTTAAGGTCTAATTCAGACCCAATTATACTATTTGGATGAAAAATAGATCCATTGAGATATATCCTAAAGAAAAGGGAATTTTGTGCATTGATGAGATTCCAATATCATTGTATGTTGACTGGTAGGCTAAGTGTAAGATAATCAACATGATTCTAGAATATTCCAAAGTGATTAATGGCCTAGATAATTAAATGAGCATTATCTAGCCTCTACTAGGAATCTAAGTATTTGAATACTAAATATAGGTAACTTGACCTAATTCTTGGTCCCATGTGAGATAATGACTACATATAGATCTATCCAAGTTTTGAGATAACTATGATATTATACATGTCCCAGGTTGTTAATTTAAGTAAATGCTTGAATAGAAAGAAATTAACTTTTATCGTTGTTATAATGATCTAAAAATTGGCACAATATGAGATATACCTAACCCAAAATTTGGACTTAAACTAAAAATCCTAATGACCTATAGGATTTTTGGAAAATTTGGTTACTTTTTACTAAAGTTGGGATAATGGCAACTGATGTTAGATATATTGTATTTACTACCCAAAGTCTGGATAAATAGGGACTTAAATGTGCATGACACGGAACCTGGGATCTAATCTGATCCTTGACTGGAGGATTGAATGGATGACGAAATGTCTCCTACCTCACGCTCAAGAGCCACACGTAATTAAACTATGAAATGTGAACCTGATCCCTCTTGTCCTCTCTTCTCTTTATCCTTTTGCAAGAAATAGAGTTTGTTGAGTCTGGGAGATCATGTCGAACTCAGCGAACCATGGAGAATGGCCATTGTCATGAAGTTTTGATATAACACCCAATTAACATGATCTACTAGGAAGTTAGGGATGATCAATTATAATGCCCCCTTATCTATAAGCCTAAATAAGGTAGTGGGAAGGTCATACGTGATCAGAAGAGAATAGTTCAAGTCTCTTGATTTTCCTTAGATGCCTCTACAAAAACCCCACTAATCTCACAACCCTCTCTAAAAAGCTCTTATCTATAGAAGATGGAGGAAGGGGAGTTTGACCACCTCCAACCAAGATATCAATTTTGGGATGAAGTCCAGAACATAACATACTTTTCCCAACCTTCAGATCATGAAATTGTGAGGTAAGTGTTCATCTTTATGTGATTACCATTATACCAGCCCTGGTCGTCAATTCCTGACATTGGGCATCAGTCTCCTAGGACCTCTAGACATAACCATATGTCCCCTTGAGTCTACCAGATCTTGCCCAACATAGTGAAGGCCTCAGTTGTCTCCGCTGGGCAAGGATGGCGAGAGTCAACCATGTGGTGGACCTTAACCATGGCTGGAGAAACAACCTGAACTGTGAGAGGAAGATGATGACCCTTGGGTCTTTTACCTCAATGCCCCAACGTGTGTGATTAATATTGATTTCTTTGAAGGGTCAATATAGTATTTTACCCTTGATCCAAAAGGCCACCCGTGTGAAGCACATGGCTGATATTGCCACAGGCCATTGGCTAGGACTGATTGTGTGGTTTAAATGGATAATGTATTAGTTGTGGATAATATGATTATCTTGTAGAAATTGTAGTTGACTATGGGTAGTGTGATAAAGTGGATTCTGGCATAATTTCGAGGTTGAAATATCTTTTAAGGTGTGTAGGATGTGATGGAGTGGACTTTTGGAATCCTTAAATGTCCAATGACATGAGTGAAATCATATGGTTGAGTTATACTAAGAGTTCTAAACTTTTGACAAGTAGTGTGTTGATGTGAGGTTGACATCATGATTAAGATATCTCTGTTTAATGCCTTCTTGAGGAATTTAATTGAATGATCTAATAGTCAAGTTTTGTCACCAAATTTGATTATAAAGTACCTCGAGAGGTAAGGAAGCTATGGTTAAAATTTGGTGGCATTTGGATGTTCCTAGAGGAAGTTATGAAGGTTTGAAATTTGGGAAATAATGTGCATTATTGGTGTTGATTAGCCTAAGTTATTGATTATAATAGGTGTCACGCGCCCCTTAGTTAAGTTGGGTCTGCGTGGCTAGATCCTATCCCTAGATACCCAATCTAGTGGCAGGGATGGCTACTTTGAAATAGCCTCAGATCCAGCCATGAGAGAACAAACCCTGACCCTTAGATGGTGATCAGACGGTGTTTGGACCTCCCCCTACCTCCGATCGATCAGGAGATCGTGGAGCAGTCCACGATGCTGAGTTCCAAGCATCCCCACATCATGTTCATGGCCTGGGAAGGAATGAGGAGTGGGTAGTTCTCTTCGCCTTGACCAGACCCACATCTAGACCCCTCAAGTCAGTCCTTTGGGCGACGGTAGAGGGAGAACGAGCCCTCCTTTGCCATTGGCTCTCCACCGCATGAGCAGGTAGTGGCCGAGGATGTAGAACAAAGATACAAGGCAGCTCGGAGGAGGAGAAGGATGGGAAAAGGAAGCTCGAGTCCAGAGGAACCCAACCCAGTTGTTCCCAGGGACGATCTTGGTGGTTTTGAGGGTGGCCGAAGGGCACCTTGCTTCCAGATGAAGATGTAGCTTGAGGACCCTGTACTCTCGTTTCCACCGCAAACAATAGCAAAGGGTGAGTTTCTGGAGGCTTCAAGTTTGCTTCCACACCTTCAATCATGCTTGAGGATGACTGGGGTGGTTTTCCCCTTTTGTTCCACCATGGCAGCATCCAGCGACGACGATCTGCGCGAGCCCACGAGGAGGAGCATCGGGCAGATGGGTGACCGGCCGACGGTGTCGAGCGAGCTTGGGCGGAGCTATTGGTGGCCAAAGGAGAGGACGGGGAGCACTGGACCCCTACAGATTTCTCACTGGAGGTGAAGCTCGTGGCGGCGGTCGCTCACACACAGGAAACAGAGTCCCGCTCGGGACCCAGATGCGAGAGAAAGAAGGAAGAGAGGACCGGCTCAACCGGGTCTTGAGGCAGTGAACCAGCAAGAACCCCTGATCCCAGAACAATCCCGAACCGGCTCCAGACCAAGTGAACCATGGCCCAATGCGAGGTAGAAGCCGTGCCCATGGTGGACACGTGGCAACGCCAGATTGGCTTAAAAAGGTAAAATTCCAGTAATTTCCTAGATCTTTGATAAATCGTAGAAAATAGCTCGAGCATCGGAAAAATACAAACAATATACCAAAATGTTTAGAAAAATGCATAGCACAAGATGGAACAATAATATCAGGCTTTTGATGCATTAATATCAGTGATAACATGTAAGATGTGAAATGCTCATAGGATGGATAATAAATATCAAACATCGACCAAAAATTATGAGAAAATACCAGTAAGTGACAAATCATATCTGTAATCCATATGATGTCAATAATCATGATGTTGATACGCGAAATCATGTAATTTACTCCATATGGCTAGTTAGGGCTAATAACCCTAAATAATTTGTAATTAATGCATACATGCTCAATAAATGATGAAATTTATAGAGTAAGCTCATATCAGTATGTAGAACCTCAAAATGAAATATGAGATCAATATGATACACATAATCTATGTTATACGATGATGTTTGCTCTTAATGTGATATAAACCCTAATTTGAGTAATGCATGTAACCTAGGGTTAACATGTGACATAATGTTAATATGTTCAGATGATGAACTTTGATAATGAGATGTAATATGGAAAATGCCATCAGTGAGATAATCATAAGATAAGAATACAAGTAATCACGAGAATATCATAATGAGTTAAGCAAACCCTGATATGAACACGATAAGGGTTAAGATGAAATATAATAAGATGATAAGAACCTGATGATATTATATGGTCTTGTCTTGATCAGGTTTAACCAAGCTTATAGTTAACATCAGTGATATGTGATTAGGATGATCTATCTCTTTGGAAGGTACGCCATTATCTCTTACTTGGCTTATTATTGTGTTATATGTGTGGTAAAATACTTGGCATATGATATTGGATGAAATGATTGTTCTTGCATAATATGTTGCTTGATTTTCTATACTTATGGATATGAACATCAAAGCCCTTGGTGGCATAACATGAAATGTAAAATATTCTGATCCATCATATGATAGCACTAAACTCTTAGGTAGTACAGTGCATTGACAAAACATCAAAGCCCTTGGTGGCAAATGTAACATCAAATCCCTAGGGGCAGATGTACGATTTATATGACAAGGCCTAAAAACATCAAAGCCCTTGGGGGCAGATGTACGTGATATATGATGGAAATGTGATTAAAAATATGTGTTCTCTTTTGTAAAAGAACATCTTTGTGCAAGTATACACTTTTCTTATATTCTTCTGTTATTGCCAAGTATATTAGTTTTATCTTATTGCCAAGATATGATGAGAGGTAAATAAAAGACACGTAGGCGTACTCAGTAAAATATTCTTGAATATTGTGCTGACGTGTACCGCATGTAATCTTTTTGTTTAGGTTGTGGTTATGCTCTTGGAGATCCATGATAGTTGAGAGTGGTGTGGCGAGCTGATGTACATGTGGACCTGTTGTCTTAAGATCATGTTGTTTAGATGTAGTACATGTATATGTTAAAGTTTGTTGTTCAATATGTAATGTCTAATGTTGTAACAATTCATGTTGTAATTATATGTTGAATGGTGAACATGTGTTGTGGTTTGTTTATTGTTCATGTGCATGTGCTACTGATTGTTCCTCATGACTTCCTCTGATTTTCTTCTTCTTAGCCTAGTGTGGGGTGTTTAAATTGGGATTCTCGCTGGGGTGAGGGTTTCAATTTGGACATCACACATCAGATTAAGTTTTAGAAAATCCGGGGACATCACATGTAGGTTGTATAGTAGTGAATATATATATATATGAAATTGATAAATAAAACGAATAGAATCTATATAAATAGAGTCATATCTTGATTATGCTTCCTGTTCAAAAAAGTATATTCATCAATGTGGGTGATTAATACATGGAAAGCATGTACTGATAATTAGGGTATGGAATATATTAAAATTGTGTACTTTGCCATATAACTAATATTATTGAATGTAATAAGACATTAAGATGATGATGATGATGGTGATTAATGATTAGGGTTTTTAGGTCAATAATCATTGATGTGTTAAACTATAATTATGAAAGAGATTCTTATACATGTAATGATATTGATCCACTAAATGTAATCTAAGTATTCATATTAACATGATAGGTTCCGAATATAAATTAGAGTTACCCCTATTGTCTAATTGGGGTTTGTTGCCTACTACATCTTGATGTGTTGGAATTAGGGTTTGGTGCCCTTATTCCCTATCTAAAGCTAGGACAACCCTAAACCCGAGTTTTGGATCATATCTAGATCTAATTAAATATATGGTGACACATTGGTAGTATACATACATGCAAATAATGTAGATCAATTATGTTGATTGCATGGATGTTTGGATATGTGCTTAAAAGTACTTGAAGTATGGCATAATGAAATCTACTGAATATGGTACGTAGTCATGATTATGAATACTCACATTATTGACTTCCAAAGTTTGTTGAAGTTTCTCAAATTTTGATGAAATGACTTGTTGGATGTTTATTTACTATCATATAATGAAATCAATGATAATATGAACCCAAGGTTAGATGTACTCAAGGGCACCCAAGTCAAACAATGGATAGAGAAAGTCGATTACACCCAAGGTGGTTTGGCAAAGATGGGTTAGATTATGCTAATGAAATTACCAGTTTACATGTGCACATATTTGTTAGTTGAGAGTATATGTTGTTATCTTATATGCACACTTATGTATGCATCCCACATACATAGTTTATAAATATACTAATCCATTTTGTTTGTCAGCCTTTTAGGTTAACCTACCTCTATTAGTTGAAGACATGAAGAATCAAGAAATCTTGAAGATTTAGATAAGTACACTGAAATGCACAATGTTCATGTCAAGGCAGATTAATTAGATGTAATACTTCTTCTCAATATATGTTAGTTCTCTTGTTGAAACATTATTGCAATTCCTTGAAGAGTCTAATTCAAATATATGTATTCATTCAAGTTCAAGTAAATGGAAATTATTTATTATTACTTATTATTTGCTAATCTGGATCATGGAAATTTTAGCTAATGATCCTTGACTTTAAGGTCTTCTCTTAACCGAGAGACACTCAAAAGTATGGGTCGTTGCATTTGGTATCAGAGCCCCAATTTATGAAATTATAATTAGTAGTTCACAATTTAAAATAATATATAGATATATAAGGAAGATTATTAGGGCATAGCCTAATGTTAATGGTGTTTGGAAATCATCACGGCTTTGGGGACTGGAAATATTTTCCTCCACACCATTAAGTTGGTATAAAGAGACTCCCTTAGCCAATGAGATATCTGCATGGTCAGAACTTAAAGTTTTCCGAAAATAATGTTTATTATGGCTTCCTCTTCTCTAATTTCGTCCATTTCTCAATTATTTGCTTAACAAACCCTAAAATACACTTTCTTCTTCAATCGAAGTTAGAATTTTGAGAAGAAATAGGACTAAGCCATCCTCTGCCAATTAAAAGTAATGATAACTACATAAATAAATGTGAAAAATCATGACATGTAGTTTAGGTCCCTCTATTGAGGGTAAACCCCAGAAAAAACTAGGAATGGGTTGGACTACCCCAATCATCCATGAATGAATTGAGTGGGATAAGCCATTAGGCTCTAAAAATGTTAGTGGGAAATGTAGGGTGTTCTCCCTAACACTAACACTAAACCCTAATCCCGAGGAACAGGAGTAGTCTGGGTGAAATAATAACCCTACCTGACCAAACCCTGAGTAAGGCTGAAGGAGAGAGAAAAATCCAAGTGGGTTGGATAGCTCAGATTTGGTACCTCATTTGGATACCCTAGTTTTTCTAGGCATGCATGCTGATGTGATGGCTTTTTAATATATATATATATATATATATATATATATATATATATATATATATATATATATATATATATATATATATATATATATATATATATATATATATATATGAAACATAGGTAATCAATCGTTACATAAGAAGCAACATGAGGCCCTCAACTCACATTTGGGGGTGGTGTCTTGATCTGGGTTGGATCAACCCATTATTGGGAAAAGGGCCTATGTGGGAGTTAGATTATGAAATTTTAAGGAAACATTGGACATCCGCAATGGACCCAATCCTAATCGTGTAGGCATATGATAATGTAAAGCATAATGAATACAAGGATAAAATGTGTAGGTATATCAATATAATGTAATGTTAGACCTTGGTGGGGGGAAATCTAGTGTGAAATATGATGTTTAAAATATATCTAAAATGTATGGTAGGGATTATATCTAATCCTTAGGGTTTTTCTATGCGTCGTAAGACTAAGGGTCAAGAATACACATGAAAATTCTCCCTCTAAAACAATGTAAGGATAAAGATAATGATGGTATCAAGTTCTAATGTCTCAGTTATCTCTATACATGGAAGTGGCCCAAATTAACGGTATGTAGGGAAGATGCTCAAGTAAGACCTAAAATAGCCCTATGAATGGAAGAATCTCAAGTTAGGATCAAAGTAGCCCTAGGCAAGGAAAGTGCATGTGTTAGCCCTATGAAGGGAAGGGGTGAGACATACATAAGTCCTGTGGAGGAAAGAGATGAGCCCCAAGTTAGCCTATGTAAGGATGAGCTCATGAAAAGCCATTATCTATGTTTTTAAGGCCCAAGGAGTCAAGTGAGAATAACCAAGGCAAATAATGCATGAATTGAAGTTATGGCATCTTAATAAAGCCTCAGGAGGGTAGAAACCTAAGTCAACCCTAGGGTCAAGTGGGGATTCTTAAAGGTATATAAGACCCAAAGGGTCAGGAGGTGATCATGTTCTAAGTGCATAGGACCCGTGGAGTCAGGAGATAGTCGTACATGTATACCCAAGTCCCATGGAGTCTAGACACTGGCCACCTTTATGAGTTCATAAGGCCGAAGGAGTAAATGTGAGAGAAACTCCAAAAGTACACAAGGCTCATGTTCATGAATTTAAGACAATTCATAGGGAATAAGATGTACCAACGGTATGGAGTCATTTTTGAGAATGAATCAATTAAAAAAGTTTATTAAAAGGTAATATGTGGCTACACCATCTCTACTCTTGGAATAGGATGAACTTTGTATTTGGGTTGTAGTCAAATGCTTATTTCATCTTATTTTGGGTGTACAGATTTGGTAGACACATGTTATGCATAAATTGACATGTGAAGATGAAAAACATAAGTCAATATAATGACATAATTTAGGGTTTTGAGGTGTCATCTAACCCTTACACGAATGTAGAGGAATAATGCTTGGCAAGTTTGAAACCTAGGTGAAAGTGTAATCACCAACTGAAAATGAAATCAGTGAATCATGCAATAAACGATGGTTCCAACCTCAGTTATATGGAATATTTCTCATATCAATGAAATTTATTAGGGATAATCTAGCTAAAACATATCCAAGAAATGTTTTTATCCGAAATGTTTGAGGCTAATATGAGTTATCATTTGCCTTGACCTGGTAAATTTGAATTTGGGGGTGAAATTCCTTTTCAAGGAGGGGTGAATGTAAGATACTCAAGTTTGGCAACTTTTCCATTGAAAGTAATGTTAGAATGAACTATGAATCTAAGCGCTAGACTTGAATGAAGTCTTCAAGTTAGTGAAATCATGTGATATGGAGCTAATATGCCTATGTGAGGCTTACTGAGATAATATCATGATCAAAGCCTTAATTTATTAATTAAGAGTTTTATAAGGCTTGTGGACCCCTTTCTAGACCAAAATATGAATAATAGTCCTTGGGTTCCAATTAAGGACCAATTAGACTATTTGGATGGTAAATAGATCCATTGATATATACACTAAATAAAAAGGAATTTAATTCATAAATAAGATTCAAATATCACTGTATGTTGATTGGTAGACTAAGTATGAGATAATTAGAAAGTTTCTAGAATATTTCTAAGTGATAAATGGCCTAGATAATTAAATGAGCATTATCTATCCTTGACTAGGAATCCAAGTATTCATATACTAAATATACATAACTTGACCTAATTATTGGCCCCACATGAGTTAATGACTGGATATAGATGTATCCATTTTTTGAGATAATCATGAGATTATATGTGGCTCAGATGGTTTATTTAAGTAAATATCTGAATAGAAAGAAAGTGACTCTATCGATAATATTATGACCTCAAAATTAGCACAATTTGACATATACTTAATGGTAAGGTAATACCAAAATTTGGGCTTAAATGGATAATCCTACCGACCTATAGGATTTTTGGAAAGTTTGGTTACCTTCTACCGAAGTGAGGATAATGTCAATTAATATTAGATATATTGTATTTATCACTTAAATTCCAAATAAATCAAGACTTAAAGGGGTGTGACATGGAACCTAGGATCTAATCTGCACCGTGACTGGAGGATCAAACAGATAATGAAATGTCTCCTGCCTAGCGCTCTGAAGCCACACATGACTAGACTCTAATGTGAACCCAGTCCCTCTTGTCCCCTCTTCTCTTAATCCTTTTCAAAGAAATAGAGTCATTTGAGTATGGGAGATCATGATGAACTCAATGAAAGCGGCATGGCCATTATCATAAATTTTTGAGATAATACCCAAATACCCTGAGCTACCAGGAAGTTAGAGATGATCAATTATCGATGCCCCCTTATTTGTAGGTCTGCATAAGGTAATGGTAAGATCATATGTGGTTAGAAGAGTATAACTGTAGTACTTATTTCCATCAGATGCCTCAAAGAAATCTCCACCAGTCACACAACCCTATCCTAAAATCTCTATGCCTGTAGAAAATGGAGTAAGGGGAATTTGACCATCTTAGACCGAGATAGGAGTGTTGGGATGAAGTCCAGACCACAACAAGCCTTTCCCAACCTCTAGGTCATAGAAATGTTAGGTAAGTGTTGATCTTTGTATGATTACTAGTATACCAAACCTAGCCATGAATTCCTATCATCGGGCGTTAGTCGTCTTGGACATCTAGACTGAACTATATGTCCCTTCAAATCCATTGGATCTTGACATACATAGTGGAGGCCTCAGTTGTCTCTGCTGGTGAAAGATGGTGAGATTCAACCCTGTGGTTGACTCAGCCATGGATGGATTAATAACCTGACCTATGAGAGGAAGGGGATGACCCTTGGGTCTTTTACATCAGTGTCTGGCCCATGTGATTAGTCTTAATCACTGTGAAGAGGCAATGCAATCGGTTAATGTTGATAAAAGAGGTTGCCCATGTGGATTACTTGGTTGATTTGGCCACATGCCATTATCTATGCCCAATTGTATGGCTTATATGGATAATATATTAATTTCTTAGGTGTAAATATTTGATTGACCAGAATATGATTATATTATAGAAATTGTAGTTAATTATTAGTAGGTCATTTAGTGGAGAATATATACAAAATGGATAAAAAAATGAGAAGGATCCGAACAAAATGGAATCCTATCTTGACTATGCTTCCTATTTAAAAAAAATTATAATTAATCAATGAATGTGGGTGATTAATACATGGAAACCCAAGGTCTAATAATTAAGGTGTAGAATATATTAAAAACATGTACTTTGCCATATAACTGATATTGTTGAATGTAATGAGACATTAAGATGAGGATGATGATTATGTTGATGAATGATTAGGGTTTCTAGGTAAATAATCATTCATGTGTTGTAGAATTATGAAACCAATGTTTATACTTGTAATGACATTGATCCACCAAATTTGATCTAAGTGTTCATATTAACACAACATGTTCAAAACAGAAATCAGAGTTACACCTAGTGTCCAATTAGGGTTTGTTACCCTACTTGATCCTATTGCAATGGAATTAGGTGTTGGCTAAATGGACATCATTTAATCCCTTTGTTTTGATAATGACAAACATTTCATTCTTGTCGATCTAACGTGCTACTTGAGTGTTGTAGGAATAAGGTGGATGACAAAGGTTTGGGAGATCTATATGCTTGAATTGTTGTAATGTCATGAATGTAATCAAATGTAAAAACTTGTACAAGTATATAATGTACAAGTACTTATATATCTTGTAAATCAAGTGTTAGATCTTCCCTAGCCATATCACAACACTTAGATAGGTCATCCCCTATAATAATGTCACAAATTCACACTCATACACAACCTTAGTACTTAGTTTAAAACATTGAAATAAGGTTAATCTCGGTTGATAAAATCCTCGACCGAGACACTCTCGGTCGATAATCTCCTCGACCGAAAAAGACCCAGGTAGCCGTTAGACACAGTCGACAAGGTAGTTGGCTGTTGGAGAAGAACGTTATATACACTTGCTCCAGACAGTCCCTCGGTCGACAAGTCCTCGACCGAGATGGACTCTCGGTCGACAAGTCTTTGACCGAGAAGTGTTCTGTCTCCAATTTTTAGAGTTAATTAACTAGTCGTTGCTAAAGCAACTAATGTGTACCTAACAACTAGTTAAGCACTTAGAACCCCCTAGAAAATGCCTAGAATGTCCTTAAGAACTTGTAGGTCATTTCTATAAATAGGACAAGCCTTAGGAAACCCTAATACACACTTGTGCAATACTTGAGCTTGCATACTTGCAATTGGCAATCTGTTTTGAGCAATTGAGCAACACTAGTATTTGGCTACTCATTTCCCTTTCTCCAAATTCGTGTACTATAGGCTAGCATCTCCTATCCACTAAACCTACACTTCAATACTCATTGGTTAGGAGATCAATACACTTGATATAGGCAAATCAAGCCTTATGCTTAAATGTGGTAATTGTAATTTCCATTTTTTCTTATTCTTTCTTATTACTTGTACGCTCCTTGCTACTCCTAGGGTTGGAGGCTGCGGATTGGAGAGGGTTTGATCTTATTGGTGAAGAAGGAGGTCTTTGGACTACTTCTAGAAGGCTGTTGCAACGGGAAGCTACTTCAAAAGGAAGGCTACTTCAAGGGGGAGCTTGAAGTTACTTCAGAAGGCTGCTTCAAGGTTGGTGCAACTACTTCAAGGTGAAGGCTGTCCAAAGGGTGTAGAAAGTATTATAATTTTATGTAAATTCCTTGAGAGGTAATAAAATTTAATACTTTCCAAATCTCAGTTGGGTAAGCAACTGGGTAGTGGATTGACTGCCTTAGTATTTGCTAAGGTTGGAACCACTCTAAACACCTTGTCTCCTTTTTATTATTTCAATTGTGGTTGCTTGAGTTAAATTATTTTAAAATATCCATAAAACCTATTCACCCCCTCTAGTGGTTTTTCAATTGGTATCAGAGCTGGGCTTCAAGGAACTCTAATAAAGTCTTGAAGAATGGGTGAATGGTTGATCAACAATCTCAACTTGGAAGGAACACTCGTGGCTAGGCCTCCATCTTTTGATGGTACTAACTACACCTACTGGAAGAGGAGGATGCAATTTTACTTCCAAGGAATCAGTTGGGACTTATGGAGGATGGTGTCAACTCCATATGAACTTCCTCAAATGAAGTATGTAGTTTGGGATGCTAATACGGTAAAGTCTGCCCAAATGAATGCAAATGTTGTAAGTATACTTTATTGTTCAATTTCCGTTGGTGAATTTAATAGAATATCAAATTGTGAAACGGCTTATGAAATATGGCATATACTTTCTATAACATATGAAAGAACTGTTCAAGTTAAGAATTCTAAAAAATGAATGCTTAAATAGAAATTTGAACAATTTCGTATGGATCAAAATGAATCTATTAGTGAGATGTATGCAAAATTTTCTTCTATTGTAAATGGTTTGAATGCTTTAGGCAAAGTGATTAGTGAGGAAGATTAGGTGTCAAAGATTCTTAGATCTCTTCCTCCCAAGTACAAGCCCAAAGTGACTGCCATTGAAGAAGCAAATGACCTCACCCGACTAAGGATGGAGCAACTCATTGGCAATCTAGAAGCACATGAGGCAACATTGGAGGAAGAGGAACGACGAGAGTGTGAATTGCAACAAGGAAGAAAGAAAGATGTGGCTCTAAAAGCTTCAAAGATCATCACCCAAGAAAGTGATGAAACAAGTGAAGAAGAAGGAGAAGAAGCCCTAATTGTTAATGGTAAGAAATATAGAAGATTTAGATCTAACAAAATTGCTAGTTCTTCTTCTTCCCCTCCTAGGTGTTTTGAATGTGGAAAGAAAGGACATCTAAAAAATGAATGCCCTAAAGCAAAGAAAGGAAAGAAAAGCTCACAAAAAAAGAAGGGAGAAAAAGCTTATAAAGCTGCGTGGGATGAGTCAAGTGAGAGTGAAAGTGGAGAAGAGAAGGCGGAATGTCTCATGGCAAAAGAAGATGATGACGATTCCCAAGAGGTAAGCCTTCTTGATTTGCCTAAAGAAGATTTAATTGCTAGTCTACAAGAAACTCATGACAAATATGTTGAATGCAAAAAGAAACTAAAGAAGGTCACCAAAACAAATGAGGAATTATATGCTAGATTAAATGACCTTTCTTCTGAAAAGAACAATATTGATCTTGAAAATTTGTCTTTAAAAACATCTTTAAATGATTGTAACATAAAGTTACTAACTCTAGAAATGAATCATGATCTTCTTTCTCAAGAAAAGGTTGATTTGCTTGCTAAACTAAACAATTTTCAGACCCAACCTATTCTATGTAACCATCTAGATTATGATAATGTTGTTAAAGAAAGAAACTCTTTATTATATGATTTAGAACAAGAAAGGATAGATATAAATAAAAAGATGGATGAGATTGCTAAGCTACAAAGAGAAATAAATGGCTTAAAGGGAAATGACATTCTTGATAATATTCTGAAAATTTCCTCTAGTTACAATGGAAGAAGAAGATTAGGATATGATCCAAAAAGAAAACTCTATCAACCCAAAGGAGCTAAAGAATCCAAGACTAAGATTATATTTGTACCTAAGAACACAATTCCTAGAAAGAGAAATGAAATTGACTCTATTTCTTGTCATTTTTGTCTACGTCTTGGACATTACTCTTTTTCATGCCCTTATAAGAAGAAGGATTCTGACTTAGTTTGGGTTCCCAAACCTCAAACTTAGAAGAATTGAATGAAATTTAGTTGAGATATGATCTAATGCTTATTCTTGAAAATCATAATGTCCTATCTCAACTAAACAAATAGTTTCATGTATTGTGTTAATTTCAAAATTGATATAAATAAATTACTGAAATAGAAACATATTCGGTCGACAAATAGTTCGACCGAGATACTCTCGGTCGAGAAGAACTTTGACCGAGCGAGTGCCTGTGACAAACCAAAATTTGCAGCAAAAATCTTAGTAGAACAACAACTATTCCGGTCGAGAACTGATCGATCGAAGCTAAAACCAATCGAAAAATAGTAGACCAAACAGACTTCTGCTTCTATTCAGTTTAATTTGTAAAACAAAACTTTCTTGATCGACAAATTGGTCGACCGAGACACATGTCGGTCGAACTTTTGTCGACCGAATAAAGTTCTGATCAGCTTTCTTTGTTAAAACATGTTCAGTTTGCAATTAAATGTACCTAACCATAACAGACCATCACATGGGTACCAAAACCTACATTTTAATGCAGGATTGGGTGGTCGACAGTGGATGTTTCAAACACATGACCGGAAACAAGAATGTATTTTAAACTTTTGTGTAAAAGAAGAGTGGAACAATCACTTTTGGAGACAATGGTAAAGGTAAAATTGTTGGAATAGGTAACATAGGTACAAATCTTGAAATAAAAAATGTTTTACTTGTTGATGGCATGCGCCATAATTTAATAAGTGTTAGTCAATTATGTGATAGTGGATATGATGTTTTATTCAACAAAAATTGCTGCAAGTTACTAATAGAAAATACTACAAATGTTGTTTATGAAGGAAAAATAGTTGGAAATCTTTATATTCTTAGACCTAACTCTATGCAATATGTAGTTGGAAAATGCTTACTTGCAAATGAAATTTTTTTACAACTATGGCATAGAAAATTAGGTCATGCTAGTTCACGTGTTATCAAAAAGCTAGTTAAATATGATCTTGTTCGTGGTTTGCCTAATTTATCTTTTGATCAAACAGAAAATTGTGAACCCTGTACTTTGGGTAAACAAAATAAAACCTCTTTTAAACCTAAAAATATACTTAGCACCTGTAGATCCCTGAACTCATTCATATGGATTTATTTGGACCTATGCGGACACAATCTATTGGTGGCAAAAGATATTGTTTTGTTATTGTTGATGATTATAGTAGATATACATGGGTACACTTTCTCGCAAATAAAGATGACACTATTCAAGTTTTTATAAAATTTTGTTTCAAGATTGAAAATCTATTACAAAACAAAATATGTACAATTAGAAGTGATCATGGTGGAGAATTTGAGAACCATTTATTTGAAGAATTTTGCACATCTCAAGGCTACACTCACAATTTTTCTGCTCCTCACACTCCGCAACGAAATGGTATAGTTGAAAGGAAAAACCGATCACTACAAGAAATGGCTAGGACTATGATGCTCGAACATAATACACCTAAAAAATTTTGGGCTGAAGCGGTAAACACATCTTGCTATGTGCTAAATAGAGTAACTATTCATTCTTATTTGAAGAAAACACCATATGAAATCATATATAATAAGAAACCTAGGGTTGACTATTTTCATACTTTCGGATCAACATGCTACATCTTAAACACAAAAGAGGATAGAGACAAGTTTGACTCTAAATCACATAAAGCCTTTTTCTTGGGATATTCCACCTCTAGAAAAGCATTTAGAGTTTACAACACTATTTCTAGAAAAGTTGAGGAATCAATTCACATCTCTTTTCATGAAGAGCCACAATCTGAAAACCTTGAAGTAATTGATCTCACTCATCAATTAGAAAATTTATCAATACCTAATGATAGTGACAAAAACACTACTAGTGATCACCAAGCTGAGAAACAACATGTTCCTAGACTCATTAAGGATCATCCTCAAGAATTGATCATTGGAAATCCGAAAGATAAAGTCAAAACCCGTTCTTCTTTTAAAGATGTTGCAAATATGGCATTTGTTTCTATAATTGAACCTAAGAAGGTGACTGAAGCTCTCAAAGATGACTATTGGATAATGGCAATGCAAGAAGAATTAAACCAATTCACTAAAAATGATGTATGGGACTTAGTTCCTAAACCACAAGATAAAACCATTATTAGAACTAAATGGGTTTTTAGAAATAAGTTAAATGAAGCAGGGGAAGTGGTAAGAAATAAAGCTAGGCTAGTAGCACAAGGACATAATCAACAAGAAGGGATAGACTTTGATGAAACATATGCACCAGTAGCAAGACTTGAAGCAATTAGAATGCTACTAGCTATAGCTGCACACAATAACATCAAACTTTTTCAAATGGATGTAAAAAGTGCATTTCTCAATGGGATAATCCAAGAAGAAGTATATGTTGCCTAACCACCTGGTTTCGAAATACCGGAAAAAGGTGACTATGTATACAAACTTAAGAAGGCACTTTATAGTTTAAAACAAGCACCTAGAAGTTGGTATGAAAGGCTCAAGAACTATTTATTTGATAACAAATTTTCTATTGGAAATTCAGATTCTACTTTATTTTTCAAAACATATGGATCTGATTTTCTAGTTGTTCAAATATATGTTGATGACATTATCTTTGGTGCTTCAAATGAATCATTATGCAAACAATTAAGTGATATTATGCAACAAGAATTTGAAATGAGCCTCATGGGTGAACTATCTTTCTTTCTTGGTTTTCAAATTAAACAAACGCCTGCCGGGATTTTTATAAGCCAAGAAAAGTACACCAATGAACTCTTAAAACATTTTGGGATGGACCAGTGAAAACATGCTACCACTCTAATGGCTACCTCTACTAAAATTGATAAGGATGAAAATGGGGAACCTATTGATGATTCCTTATATAGAGCCATGATTGGTAGTTTGCTTTACTTAACCGCTTCTAGACCAGACATCATGTTTTCAGTTGGTCTTTGTGCTCGATTTCAATCACAGCCTATGCATTCTCACTTTCAAGCCGTCAAACGGATTTTTCGATACTTAGCCGGTACCAAATGTTATGGTTTATGGTATCCTAAAGGACAATTCTTAGATTTTAAAGCTTATACTGATGCCGACTACGCTGGTTGTCGACTTGATCGTAAGAGCACTAGTGGTAGTTGTTTCTTGTTAGGAAGAGCCTTAGTATCTTGGTTTAGCATGAAACAAAATATGATTGCCCTCTCTACAACTGAAGCTGAATATATGGCAGCCAGATCTTGTTGTGCTCAAGTGCTCTATATGCAACAAGTGTTAAACGATTATGGCTTTATTTTTTCATCCACACCTATCTTTTGTGACAACACAAGCACTATAAACTTAGCACATAATCCCATCCTACACAACCAAGCTAAACATATTGAAATCCGTCATCATTTTTTAAGGGATCATATCTCTAAGAATCATGTATCCCTTCATCATGTTGATACGGAAGATCAATTGGCTGATATTTTCACAAAACCGCTTCCACTAGACCAATTTCACAAAATAAAGAAGAAACTACTCATCACTCCCTAAGAAGATGTTTTCTTTGATATTTGTGCCTCTTAGTTTGGCTTTCAAATGGACATCTTTTTTGAAAGATTTGATGGCTATCTTTTTATGGGGGATATCAAATTAAGGGGGAGTTTTTCTATTTTTAACAGAAATCTTTTTGAAATGATAAAGGGGGAGAAATAAATGTAAATCTTAAAATGGTAACTTTGAAAAAGTCAATCAATGAGTTTCATAATCTCTTGGCTTTACATTAAAAGTTTCTATATTTCCTAAAGAATTGGATCTTATGTTCCATACTTCTTTGGGAATAATTAGCACACATTTCATGAACAAGAGAAGAGATTCACAAAGTAAATCTCAGGTATGAGACTCAACTCATTTTAAAGACTAGTTGATTTATATTTTGGAAATGTTTGTCATCTTCAAAAAGGGGGAGATTGTTGGCTAAATGGACATCATTTAATCCCTTTGTTTTGATAATGAAAAATATTTCATTCTTGTCTATCTAACGTGCTACTTGAGTGTTGCAGGAATAAGGTGGATGACAAAGGTTTGGGAGATCTATATGCTTGAATTGTTGTTATGTCATGAATGTAATCAGATGTAAAAACTTGTACACGTATATAATGTACAAGTACTTAGATATCATGTAAATCAAGCGTTAGATCTTCCCTAGCCATATCACAACACTTAGATAGGTCATCCCCTATAATAATGTCACAAATGCACACTCATACACAACCTTAGAACTTAGTTTAAAACATTGAAACACGGTTAATCTCGGTCAAAAAAATCCTCGACCGAGACACTCTCGGTCGACAATTTCCTCGACCGAGAAAGACCCATGTAGCCGTTAGACACAACAGACAAGGTAGTTGACAGTTGGAGAAGAACGTTATATACACTTGCTCCAGACAGTCCCTTGGTCGAAAAGTCCTCAACCGAGATGGCCTCTCGGTCGACAAGTCTTTGACCGAGAAGTGTTCTATCTGCAATTTTCAGAGTTAATTAACTAGTCATTGCTAAAGCAACTAATGTGTACCTAACGACTAGTTAAGCACTTAGAACCCCCTAGAAAGTGTCTAGAACGTCCTTAAGCACTTGTAGGTCATTTCTATAAATAGGACAAGCCTTAGGACACCCTAATACACACTTGTGCAATACTTGAGCTTACATACTTGCAATTGGCAATCTGTTTTGAGCAATTGAGAAACACTAGTATTGGCTACTCATTTCCCTTGCTCCAAATTCATGTCCTATAGGCTAGCATCTCCTATCCACTAAACCTACACTTCAATACTCATTGGTTAGGAGATCAATATGCTTGATATAGGCAAATCAAGCCTTGTGCTTAAAAGTGGTAATTGTAATTTCCATTTCCTTTCTTATTACTTGTACTCTCCTTGCTACTCCTAGGGTTGGAGGCTGCGGATTGGAGAGGGTTTTATCTTCTTGGTGAAGAAGGAGGTCTTTGAACTACTTCTAGAAGGCTGTTGCAACGGAAAGCTACTTCAAGAGGAAGGCTACTTCAAGGGAGAGCTTGAAGTTACTTCAGAAGGTTGCTTCAAGGTTGGTGCAACTACTTCATGGTGAATGTTGTCCAAAGGGTGTAGAAAGTATTGTAATTTTATGTAAATTCCTTGAGAGGTAATAACATTTAATACTTTCAAAATCCCGGTTCGGTAAGCAACCGGGTAGTGGATTGACTGCCTTAGTATTTGCTAAGGTTGGAACCACTCTAAACACCTTGTCTCCTTCTTATTATTTCATTTGTGGTTGTTTGAGTTAAATTATTTTAAAATATCCATAAAATCGTATTCACCCCCCTCTAGTGGTTTTTCATTAGGGTTTAGTGCTCTTATTCATTTAGGTCTGACCTAGATCTAATCAATATAATGTGAATGTATGGTGACACATTGGTAGCATACATACATGCAGATAATGTAGATCGATTATGTTAATTGTGTCAATGTTTGAATATATGATTTAAAGTACTTGAAGTATGATTGCATGATATCTGTTGAATAAGGTGATTGGTTAGTATTAAGAATACTTGCAATATTATCTTTGGAAGTTTTTGAGGATTCTCAAAGTTTGATGAAACAACTTCTTTGATATTTATTTACATTCATTTCATTGATAATGTGAATATGACTATAATATAATGACATGAATGATAATCTAAACCCAGGGTTAGACCTACTCAGGAATATTTTACCTAAGTCCAATGATTGATAGAGAAAGGTGATTACACACAAGGTGGTTTGACAAATATGGGTTGGATTATCCTAATGAAATACTAGTTTATATGTGCAACTATTTGACAGTTGGAAATATATGTTGTTATCTTATTGCACAATTTTGTATGCACCCCACATACACACTATACGAATATACTAATCAATTTTGTTTGTAGGTGTTTTAGGTTAACTTGCATCTATTAGTTGAAGACATGAAGAATCAAGAAATATTGAATATTTAGATAAATACATTAAAATGCAAAAAGTTAATGTTAAATAGGATTAGTTATATCTAATACTTCTTCTCAACATATGTTAGTTCTCGTGTTGAAACATTCATGTAACTCGTTGAGGAGTCTAATTCAAATATATATATTCATTTAAGTTCAAATAAATAGAAATTATTTACTGTTATTTATTATTTGCTAAATTTGGATCTTGTAGCATTTAGGTAATGATCCTCAACTTTGAGGTCTTCTCTTTATTGAGAGACACTTGAAATGGGGGTCATTATAGGAGCAAAGGTTGTTGATGTGGCTATAGGAACATAGAATTTATCTCTGCCATTGGGGATTGTAATTGAATTAGATAATTGTTATTACATACAAGCCATAAGTAGAAATATTATTTCCATTTCTTATTTGGACAAGAATGGTTTTTAATTCTTGATAAAGAATGGAGTTTGCTCTATACTGTTGAGTGATATATTCTACTTATGTTATTTACTTGTTAGATCCTGAGACATATGATTATAACATAAATACCAATCCATTTAAAATGCATGACTGAAACATGACATACCTCTAGAATTATTGCTTAGGCCATACAAACAAAAAGTGCATTTATAAACTCCATTTTGATGGATACTTAGACTTGTATGATTTTAAATCTCTCCAGACATGCGAATCATGTTCTATGGGTAATCTAGCAAAGGTACCTTTTACTGGAAATAATGAGAGGGAGACCATGCTTTTAGAACCATACATTATGATGTATGTGGTCCTTTTAGTTCAATATATACAAAAGTGTATCCGTACTTCATTATATTTACATGATATATTCAGTAGATATGGTGATTTATGTTTCATAAAACATAAATTCAAATCCTTTAAGAATCTCAACAATATTTGATAATGAAGTTGAGAACAAACTTGGTAAGAAAACTAAGATGCTTTGATCTGATTGAGGTGGCAAATATTTGATCCAAGAGTTTGAAGACCTTCTCAAGGAGTGTGAGATTGTATCACAGTTGACTCCACCAGGAATGTCCCAACATAATGGTGTTTTATAGAGATGGAATTGCACATTGTTGGACATGAAAAGATCCATGATAAGCCAAGCCAAACTTCCTAATACCTTTCAGGGACATGCCCAAGAAACCACCACATTTTCACTTAATCATGTTCCTTCTAAGCCGGTTCCAAAGATGCCATATGAGATATGAGCTGGGTAATATGTCTTTCGTGAAGGTTTGGGGTTGTGAAACTTATGTGAAGTGTTCATTTCTTGATAAATTGGAACCCAAAATTTACAAGTGTTATTTTTTGAGGTATCCTAAGGAAACTAAAGGATACTATTTCTATATTCCTTTCTAGAATAAAGTGTTCATTGCTGGAATTGGTACCTTCTTAGAAAAGGAGTTCATCTCAATAAATACTATTGGGAAGGAAATAGAATTCAAAGAAGTTTGATGTACACAAAATGATAGTGAGCCTGATGAAGAACATGAGGAAGTACCACAAGTTTTTGTGGCACAACCATTCCCTCATCAAACACAGGAACCTCTTAGATCTAGTAGGACTCTCCATGATCCAGAGAGATTTGGATTTCTCATGACTTAAGATGGTGAGGTGTTGGTCATGGATTGTGATGAGCCAACCACCTACATGAAAGCTATCAAGGCACCAAAGTCTAGTATATGTGTTGAGGGAATGAGATCTGAAATGGATTCTATGTATACCAACAATGTGTAGACCTTAGTGGAACCAATTGAAGGGGTAAAACCCATGGGGTAAAAAAGGTCTTTAAGAAGAAATTTGACATGGATGGAAATGTCCAGACCTATATAGGGTGATAAGTGGATAAAGGTTTCAAACTTTTTCATGGTGTCGACTATGATGAAACATTTTCACCAGTAGCCATGGTCAAATCCATTAGGATCATGCTTTTTGTTGCAGCCTACCCATGACCATGAGATCTACCACATGGATGTCACAACCACATTTCTTAATGGGAATCTTTTTCAGGATGTATCCGTGATACAACCTGAGGGTTTTAAATCTCGAAAGGATGTTGGAAAGGTATGTAAGCTGCAACGATCAATCTATGGATTGAAACAAGCATCAAGAATTTAGAATCTTTTTGTTTTGATGAATTAGTCAAAGAGTTTGGCTTCATCAAGAATGAAGATGAACCTTGTGTTATAGGAAGGCTAGTGGGAGCATTGTAGTATTCCTCATATTGTATGTGGATTATATACTACTCATTGGAAATTATATTCCAATTTTATAAAAGGTGAAGACATGGTTGGGAAATAGTTTCTCAATGAAAGACTTAGTTGAAGTTACCTATATTCTAGGTATCAAGATCTATAGAGATAAATATAGAAGGCTTCTTGTCTCAAGTCAAAGTACATATATTGACAAGGTGATATAACAATTCAACATGCAAGAGTCTAAGAAAGAACTCACTAACACAAGAGTCTAAGGCACAATTTCCCAAATATTAGTAGGAAAGGGACCACATGAGTAAGATTCCATATGCCTCTACAATTGGATATATCATGTATGCAATGTTATGTACACATCTAGACGTCTCATGTGCCTTAAAAATGATGAGAAGATATCAAGAAGACCCAGGTGAAGGTCACTGGACTGTAGTAAAGAACATACTTAAGTACTTAAGAAGAACTAAGGATGATTTCTTGATATATGCAAGTAAGGAAGAGCTGGTTGTAAGGGGTTACAGTAATGCAAGCTTCAAAACCAATAAAGATGATTATTGATCACTAGATGGTTATGTGTTTGATTGATTGGTGGTGTTGTTAGTTGGAAGAGTTCAAAGAAAACAACAAAAGCCCACTCTACAATAGAAGCTAAAAATATTGGTGCATTAGATTCTATAAAGGAAGTTGTGTGGATGGAAAAGTTCATTGGAAAACTTGAGGTTGTTCCCAACATTGCTGACACAACATAACTATATTATGGTAACAATGGGGCTATCATGCAAACCATGGAACCCATATCACATCAGTGTTCCAAGCATATTCTTCATTGATTCCATATCATATGAGAGATCGTTGAGTGAAGGAATGTGAAGATTAGCAGGGTACCTATAGAGAGAAATATTGTTGATCCCTTGACAAAGGTGTTATTGTAGTAGAATCATGATAGTCATGTTAGATCGGTTGGTATTAAATACATGAGTGATTGTCTTTAGTGAAAGTGGGATATTATTGGTGTATGTTTCCTAGAAGCCAATCATTAGATGATGACCCTTGAGATATTATGTATTTTATTTGATTAATTAAGACAATTCTAATTTATCAATGCACATTTAATAATAGAGATGTTAATGTACATAATAATTGTCCAAAGAATGTTTGGTTCAAAGCCATGAGACTATATGGAGACAGAGCTGGAAATGGAAACAAAAAAAATTCTATCATATTCCCCATAACAAGTGAATCACTTCAAAAACTATGAAGTGAGAAAGAGGGTTGCAAGGCATATACCTAGTCATGGAGCAAGTCCAATGACGATCCTTACAATGATGTGCTTCTTTTTCAAGCAACACCTGGTTGACTGTCAGCGACATCCTCCTAATGTAGCACCACAGTAGCATGATGACAACAACCTCTATGTAGTCCTCATAGACCACTGGGAACTCCACATCATTCTTCTAGAGATGACAAGAAAGAGTTGTCTCTTCATATTGTCTACTATTGGGTTTTACATGGTCGAAGTAGGCAGCAGAAACAAAATTTTTACTTAACCACAAACCCATAACCAGCAGATTGCATCAATATCTATGTAATGGGAAGGATGGTTTTAGAGAGTAATACCTGGTCTTAAGGCTTTCTCAATGACTATACCTCACAACAAGTGCGGTATTCAACCGCCTATCTTCGACGACATATGTGCAACTCCTAGTTGTGACCCAGACTGCAATTGACTGTCACCCTCCTGAGCATTAGAAGTCTCCCACCTATATAGATAGTCCACACAGACTACTGGGAACTCTAGTCTTCCTAAAGGATGAACTAGAAGGAGTTATCCCCTTCTGTCAGTGTAATAGTCACCAACACACTCTCCCACCACCAGTTGCTTTTCATCAATTGTCTTTCCCTCACTGTTCCTCCCTAGATGGGTAGAACTTGCTTGGGTTCTCTCAGCTACCACAACCAGAGAGGACAACAACTTTGTAGAGAAACTGATGTTCTGAGTTGTATTTCTAGAGAAGCCCCTTGTACCCCTTTATTTATAGTAGAGGGCAGGGTTAGGCTTCCCAATCTGTGTGGGAGTAGAAGGGTCTGGAATTTTCATGAACAATTTGCACTGCAGTAGGCGAACCGGTCATTTCATAACTGAAACAGTCATTTGGCAAGGTGAACCGATTGGCTCACTAGTGAATTGGTCATTTGGGAGTGTGAGCCGATCGGTTCACCCATTGAATCGCTCGCTTCACTTCCCAGACCTGCCCACAACTAACTTTTCTTATTCATTTCTAATTAACATAAATATTAATTCTTGTCCCAATCGAATTGAACAAGTGAAACGAAATTTTTTTCTCACAAATCGGGAAAACCCAACACTACTCGTTTGGTCCAAGTAAACCGATCGGTTCACCATAGAGAACTGGTCATCTCATTGACCATAAGACGACCGGTTCACCCAGTGCACTAGTTGGTTGGTGGTCTAGATTGTGCATAACATAGTCAACTCAATTCTCAATCAATCTGACACTCTAATAAGTTGGTTCAACACTTGAACTTGATGATTTTGAGTCAAGTCTATTTATTGAATGTTTGATTGAGTACCTAAACACTTTAGTAAGCAATCCAAACATCATTCATGGATAAATTCCTCTTCTAGGTTAATCCTTTGTGTGTGACCCTATAGGTCCCATTTCACATTGGCAGTGAATGTCCATAACTAGCTTATGACATCACAAGTGAAGAGCGGTACCTTGTCGCACATCAGTGCTACCCAAGTGAAAAGGAAAGTTGGAGAACAACTTTCAATCCTACAGTCTATGATTGGTGTTCCAGTGAATGTATAATTCCTTTGTCTCTGATATCCTGAATGAACTCAAGGCATGGATTTGTCATCCTTTCAACGTTCATTCATTTTTCTTGAATAGAGCAGACTATCTGAGATATGTGTGATATACATATAATATATTGATCCATATGTGCATGCACATGCCTTTCTCAGTCTTGCTTATCAAGTGGCCTGGACATCATACTCCCTTAGGAGGGACAAATCCCATATCTATCACTCACGGTCTATCTCATGCATCAAAGCCACCCAATTATCACCATTATAACAACCCATGTTTCAGGACTGTATTTGATGATGTCAAAGTGTACCCAATCACATTCGATGAGTGTAATGATTTTAGATCTAAGAATTACAATCACCACCATCACTATGAGAGATGATTCTAACTACCATGTCATGGTTCCATGTGTCACTCTCATGATGGGTCTTTCTGATGTACTATTCTCTAACATATATCTATGTGCTTGGTTTGATATCATATATCATGAGTAATGAGATACTATCATCAACCAACACACAATCTAGTCTTGATGTGTCATTGTTGTCTATCAACCTTCCATAATGACATCTAACTAGGGACATAACAATAATGTACATACTCTTAGCATCTATATGATCTCATTGTTCAGGTCCTCAACCTGAAGACATACACCATTGAGTATTGTCATTTTTTAGACATTCATTCTGCTCCATCATTATCTCATAATCGATTGAGCTTGAATAAATTGGAAGCTTGCCTTTGATATTTATAAAATCAATAAGAACATATGCCAATCCAATCATCATATGATTGTCTCTCTGGGCATACATACCAACAGAATCCCAATTGCACTTAGAGCCAATCTCCTTTGAATCATATTCTTAGTGATCTCTAATCATGTCTCACATGTTTCTACTGCACAAGTGCTAATCCAGTGAGTTAGAAACACTTTGCTTTAGTCGGTATATTTCATGTTTCACATCTCCTCGCTATATGATGTTTCATATGAGATGCAGTTGCCGTAATATGTTATCTAATATTCCTTGACTAACAATTAGATCCATAGTTTGACTTAGTATTTTTACTTTGTCATCAACGGTTGGAATATCTATAAGTTCATCAGTATGAACTTCTAGATGCATATGGTATCCTCTGGTGTTTATAACACAAGGATACTCAACATTTGTTTTAGAATTAAATGTCCATTTAATTTTACTCAGAACATTTCCATTTAACTACTCTCATTCACTTTACATTTGAATATAACTTTTATATTTTGCATTTTGCGATCATTTTTCTATCATTTCGGAAGCTTGCATCAGTGTAACTAATTTACACTCAACTCTTCCTTTTATTACCATAGAACTACTCCTTTAATAATTCCCAAGTACTTAAATAAGTTCTTTATGGTATTCTAGTGACTCTCACTGGAAGTAGACAGACATCCACTCATCATGTCCATTACATATGAGATAGCTAGATGAACATATCATATTGTCATGTCTAATACATACAAGATGATAAATGCGTATACATTTTCTTATCATGTCCGATACATACAAGATGATGGGATGATTACATACATGATAGATCCAATTTCGAATGCATAAGGCATCTATCTATGTGTTCCTATTCTTCATAAGAATTTGGGATACTAGGCATCTGAGAGACTAACTCCATGTAATATGGACAAGTTTTCTCCCACTAAATCTCTACATACTAAACCCTTCTACACATACTGCCAATGTATACTCTCTCTTCATTAGGTCAAGAGACTTTTGAGAACTATCTCTATAGATCTCTATTTATATCACATAGGAAATTTCTTTTTATTCCCTTAAAGAAAGTATTTCCACACCAGTTTCTATTTTGGAACATTTCATTCCTCATCATCATGTGGAATATGAATATTCTCCCACTAAATCTTTGTAATCACACATCCCTTCTTTATTTTGATATATCCGTCAAACCTTTTGACTATATAATCAAAGTAAAGACTCCACTTCTGAGGTGCTTGTATTTAATCAATCATATTGATTAATCTCTTATAACTTATAGAGTGCATTCGTATTAATGGAATTATAAAACCCTTCAGGTTTTTTCACGTACATAGCCTCATGTTATTCCTACTAGGAATGTAGTTTTAATATCCATATGTCAAATTTCACGGTCTTTAAGTTCCAATAGCAAGCATGATCCTTTATGGCCTATAGACAATGTAATTGGTTAAATAAAATCATCAACTGCAACACCTTGAACTCACTTGAATTTATCTCAACCTATTAGCTCTTCAAGTGTCATCCATGTCAGTATTAACTCTTAAGACTCATTTGCACTTATGGGTTTTATCCCTATAAGTGATACCATTAAGGTCATACCTTATTGGGCTTACATGGAAGTCATTTTGGATCTTATGACTTCAAGCCATAACTCAAAATCTGGTTCCTCAACATCATCTAAATGGATTATTGGCTCATCATCATATGACCAATTGATCACCTTTGATTTTGTAGGACATCATTATCCGTCAAGCTCAAGGTGTTTTCTACTAGATATATGGGGTGTATCTGTTACATAAGGAATTTGAGATTCCACAACATTTTTGATTCTTAATCTCCTTTTGTACGTTTATTTAGTGTAAAGCATGTTCTTTAGAAGAATTCTAGAACATTAGTTATTTGTTTGATGATCATACTCTTATGATTTAAAGTATGATTCCTTATTTGATTTAGACATCATTATGCCTTAATCATGAGTTCTCTATGATACACTATAATAGTTACTCACGAGGTCCTCAAACATTTGGTTTCAGTATCTTATTCATTGATTATATCAGAGAATTAATACTTTTACCAAGTTTGTTCTTCATTTATGATATTCTTAAACATTTCAAGATATTCATATTGGTTTTGCATTAAATACCATATCTAAAGTATTAATATTTATTCCAATAGGTATGTATATGCATCAATATATATTATACCTAATAGAATAGTCATTCTCCCACTACATCTAGTGAAGATTGGCTTGTCATCATGCCCAATAAACAAGACATTCATATCTCTTAACAAGACATTCATATCTCTTAATGGTTCATTAACCAAGAGAGTCTAGTTTATCCATCAACATGGAACCTAGAGATGAATTTCTCATTCTTTTGATGATAATACTAATTAATTGTTTGAGTCATCAATAACTTTTAGGTATTATTTATTTTATTTCATGCATACCAAGTACCACAAGATAAATAAGACATCACCATAAAATATCATATCTTTGAAATTGAAACATGAACTTTATTGATAGACATCCTTGTCATTACAAGATGCAAAAAGAAAGTGTTTCTATTTATTGGAAAAAATGAAATAGCAATTCAAAACTCTATTACATGCCCTTTGAGCTTAAATAAACTAAAAGGTACTACTATCTATGGCAGAAACACTTGCTCTAATGTCGATGAGTGTTCCTTTTTGGTCCTTTCATAAAGGCCATCACTTCTTTTTAGATTCTGCACATCATATATATTAGATCTATATCTTTGAATCATATATACCTAAGATAAAGAAGCATTTTATGTTTATTTCATGATACCTGAGGTGGATACGTCCATCCCCTCCTTCTTATTCTTTAGTTCATCTATGTAGAGAGGAAAATTTCTCTTCCAATGTCCTGGCTCATGACAATGGTGACGTTTTCCTCCCTTGTTCACCCCTCCCTAGTCTTTGAAAGTTGAAGATGACTTGGGATAATGGCTAGCATCAAAACCTTTCTTTGCTTTGCCCTTGCCCTTGCCTTTAGACTTTCCCTTCTTTCTACTGATCATCATCATAGATTTGGGTTTGTCTTTCTTCCTCTGTGCCTCGATTGTCCTCAACATGCCCAACAACTCTGTTAGTGACCTGTCAAAATTTTCATGTTATAGTTCACCACAAACTGACTATAGGATTATGGCAATGATTACAGTATCACATCAGTATCCAACTCTTGGATGAGAGGGAATCCTAGTCGAGTTGGGTTCTCCACATACCCAATCATCTTGAGTGTGTGAGGGCCTACTAGTACTCCATATGTCATGACACACTTGAACAATGCCTTGGAGACATCATATCTCTCTTTCCGTGCTTGGTCTTGATACATGTTCTTGAGATGTTGAACCAACTCAATGACGTCCATGTTCTCATGTTGTCTCTGCAACTCATAGTTCATTGAGCACAACATCAAGAACTTCACATCAATGACATCCTCAGTATGCTTCTTGTAAGCATTCCTTTCAGCCTTTGGTGTCATGAGAGCGGGATCATATGGCTCTAGTGTATTTAGGACATAGAGCTTTCTCTCCTAAGTGAGGACAATTCTCAACGTCCTAAACCAGTCATGGAAGTTGTTCTCATTTAGCTTGTCCTTCTCATGGACCGATCACAATAAAAAGTGATTGTTGTTGGTAGTCGTGTATTCTACAAAAAGTCAACACGATGAATATGCACCCTACGAAGGCATACCCACATATTTACCATCACACTTCCACGAGATAGATAGTGCACCACGCGAAGGCATGCCCACACTTAGTCGATCAAGCTTTTCATGTGTGCTGCTTTTGGAAGGCATCTTCAACTTAATATGTTTTTTGAGGGGTTTTAATATGCTTATATATCCATATATGTATCCAATCACCACATAAATAATACATACATGCTATATTTCACAAACAAAAATATGCAATAATGATAAAGCGATGATTATGGCCATCCTATTGTAGTTCCTTGGAGCCACAAGGAACTACGGTCATCTAAGGTCTACATCACATGCAACTTGTTATTGATGAAGATCTGTGCTTATTAATTTGGGTTGATTGGTTCAACCTTTGAACCGATTGACTCCTCTCTTGGCCGGTCGGTTGGTCTCCTCCAGTCGGTCATCTGGCTCCTCTAGATGGTTGGCTCATCTGATTGTCTGGGCTTTTCATTGGTCCACCAACTGCTCCTCAGTTGGTCATCTCGGTCCATCAAGCGGTCATCTTTAGTCTTCGTCATAACTAGAAATATAACTAATCCTATTTTATATAATCTTTGTGAAACCTCGTGTTACATTTGAGGGGAGGAAAGATAGAAGAGAATCTCGAGTTATGTCGAGTTACATTTAGAATAGAAGAAGAGGGCTCGGTGCGCAGACCGAGATACAAACAACCATAATCAACCACACACATGTACATAGGGTTTATAGGCCATAACCATGCTACACGTCCACCATCAAAACCATTTTAAGGAGACACATATCAATCGTATATATACATATCATATCATGTATGTATATATTAGTTTTGGGATCATGTGGTATTAATTAGATATTCACATTAGTCATTTTAATATTCACACCATATTCTATAATAAAAGATGATAAAACTAAAATCCGATCATATTGATTATCCCAAAACATAGAGTATTGACGTGGCTCTGATACCACTATTGGGTTTTACATGGTCGGAGTAGGCAGCAAAAACAAAAAAATTACTTGACCATAAACCCTTAACCAACAGATTGTATCAATATCTATCTAATGGGAAGGATGGTTTTAGCGAGTTATACCTGGTTTTGAGGCTTGCTCAGTGATTATACCTCACAACAACTACAATCTTCAACCACCTATCTTCGACGGTGTCTATGCATCTCCTAGTCTTGACTCGGACTACAGTTGACTATCATCCTCCTGAGTGGAAGAAGACTCCCACCTCTATAGATAGTCCACACAGACTACTAGAAACTCTAGTCATCCCAAAAGATGAACTAGAAGGAGTTGTCCCCTTCTGTCAGCATACTAGTCACCGACATCAACATTGGGTAGAACTTGCTTTTCTACAGTGTCTTTCCCTTGATGTTCCTCCCTAGATGGGTAGAACTTGCTTGGGCTCTATCGACTACCACAACCAGAGAGGACATCAACATTGCAGAGTAACTGATGTTTTGAGTTGTGTCTATGGAGAAGCCCCCTGTACCCCTCTATTTATAGTAGAGGATAGGGTTAGGTTTCCTAGTCTGTGTGGGAGTAGAAGGGTCCTGAATTTCCATGAACAATTTGCACTGTGGCAGGTGAACCTGTCATTTCATAACTAGAATGGTCATTTGGCAAGGTGAGCCGATCGGTTCACTAGTGAACCGATCAGTTGGGAGTGTGAGCCGATCACTTCATCCAGTGAACTGATCATTTCATTTCCCATACCTGCCTACAATTGAATTTCCTTATTGGTTTTTAATTAACACAAATATTAATTCTTGTGCCAATCGAATTGAACAAGTAAAATGAAAAACTTTTCTCACGAATTGGGGAAACCCAACACTACTCGTTTGGTCCAAGTGAACTGATCAATTCACCAGAGTGAATCAATCATCTCACTGACCATGAGTCAATCGGTTCACCCAGTGAACCGGTCGGTTGGTGGTCCAGATCGTGCAGAACACATTCAATTTAGTTTTCAATCAATCTGACACTAATAATTTGATTCAACACTTGAACTTGATGATTCTGAGTCAAGTCTATTGATTGAATGTTTGATTGAGTACCTAAACACTTTAGCAATCAATCCAAACATCATTCGTGGACAAACTCCTCTATCATATATTGATTCACATGTGGATGCACATGCCTTTCTTAGTCTCACTTATCAAGTGGTCTGGACATCATACTCCCTTAGGAGGGACAAATCCCATATCTATCACTCACAGTATATCTCATGTGTCAAAGCCACCGAATCATCATCGTTATAACAACCCATGTTTCAAGACTACATTTGATGATGTCAAAGTGTACCCAATCACATTCGACGAGTGCATTGATTTCATGTCTAAGAATCACAATCACCACCATCACTATGATAGATGATTCTGACTACCATGTCATGGTTCCATGTGTCACTCTCATGGTGGGTCTGTCTGATACACTGTTCTCTAACATGTATCTATGTGATTGGTTTGATATCATATATCATGACTAACAAGACACTATCATCAACCAACACACACTCTAGTCTTAATGTGTCATTATTGTCTATCAACCTTCCACAATGACATCTAACTAGGGATATAACAAGAATGTGCATACTCTTAGAATCTGTATGATCTCATTATTCAGGTCCTCAACCTAAAGACATATGTCATTGAGTATTGTCATTCTTCAGACATTCATTCGACTCCATCATTTATCTCATAATCGATTGAGCTAGAATAAATTGGAAGCTTGCCTTTGATATTAATCAAATCAATAAGAACATATGCCAATCCAATCATCATATGATTGGATCTCTGGGCATACAAACCAATATCTACATGCTAGCGTCGACTTTTCTCCCCTTTGTCTTTCTCTCCCTTATACCGATAAGATGCCTCTTTGGCTATATCTCCCTTTCATAGGTAAGATGGATCTAGCTCTCACATTACCACAATGTTGATATGAGGAGTGTTTGTACTGAGAGTTTTGGCCACCCCCTTTTTTTATAAGAGTGGATGGGCTAGGGTTTCCACAAACTCGGGGACACAATGAGAGGATTTCATGAATTTTTGGTTGTTGTGGATCACAAGTCAGTTGCTAGACTCATATTCAGTCGACTGGCATGCAAGTAGGCTGAATGGACACATCATTCACTCAATTAGCTAATTTTCCTATTCACAAACATATTGGCTTTCAATGTGATGATTAATGAATATCATGACGTCAAACTCAATTCCTTGATCCACTCTTACTGATTGTCCAGTCAGTCGACTAGACACTCTAGTCATTTAACTTTCATTCCCAATGGGACGACTGGATACTAGTCAGCCAATTAACATCTAGTGTTGTTTAAGTTGATTATCTAAAAAATTTAGTAACCAAGTCAAACATTATCCATGAGTAAACTCGTATTCTAGGTGCATCCCATGTGTGTGACCCTATAGGTCCCAAATTACGTTGGCAATGAATGTATATAACTAGATTATGATATCACAAACAATGAGCACTATCTAGTAACACATCATTGCTACCCATTAATTGGAAAGTTGGATAAAAACTTCAACCTAAAATCCATGATTAGTGTATTGTGATTGTATAGTTCCTTTGTCTTGATATCAAGATTGAACTTGAGGCATGAAATTGTCATCATCTTCATATTCAATCCATGCTCATTGAACTAGAGAAAATTGTATGAGATGCATGTGAGCTAACATATCACATATTTAGTCGTACGAGTATGGAAATACATTTCTCGATGTCGCTTATTAAGTGGCCAGAGATATCAACTCCTGTAGGAGGGATAAATCCCATCAACATTACTCGCAATCAATCCTCATTCGTCACAACATACCCGAGAACCACCTTTATGGCAACCCTTATTCAAGGTCACATTATATGGTGTCAAAGTTTATCGAACGACATGTGATGAGTGTAGTAACTTCATGTAGATTTTTCTTTAACAAGTGCCTATGTGTTTGACTTGATATCCTACATCATGACTAATTTGACTCTATCATCAGTCAACACAAATTCTAGTCGTATGCATTATTATTGTCTATTTTTATTTCATAATAATATCCAACTAGGGACATAACAAGAATGTATATATTATTATCATACATATCATATCATTCTTCAAGTCCTTAACCAGAAGACATATCTCATTGAGTAACATCATGCTTTAGACATATAGCATGTTTGTGTCATCATCTCATGAATGAAACAAATATAATACAAAGAATTAACTTTATTATCATCAAGTTAAGTATATGATGCCCCATTATAGTCACCATATGATTTTCAATAGGGACTTCAAGTACGTGACTTGAACATGATATCCTAATGGATGCTAACAACAATATTCTCAAACGTCCCTAGTCTAGTATTATTGATGATTGGATGACAAAAATACATGTGAGGCTAGTATGTGTGCTGATTGATGACCATGTCTCATAGGTCATAGATGTTGGATATCAAGTCAAACACATATGTACTTGTTAGAGAACAAGTGTACTAGATAGACTCGCATTGAGAGTGATTCATGGACCGTTATGTGATAGTCACAATCAACTCATACGATAGTGGTGTTGTGGTCCTTCAACCTGGAGTCACTATAATGGTGATATGATAATCATCATTCTTTGACACTACCCAAAGTGATTTTAAAGAAGGTTACCATAAGGATAGTGATTATATGTAATTAGAATCATGTTACACATTATGAATCTTGTAGAAGGAACTTAACCCTCTCATATAATAGGAGTGATATTCAAGGTGTTTTGGTGAGACTAGAGAAATGCATGGCCATGCTCATGTGAGTCAGTATGTAATACTGAGATCATACCTATCTTTCCAGTCTACTTTGAAATCAAGGAACTTAGATTGAATGTAATAAGGATGATGTGTCAATGCCTCTAGTTCAATCTGGATATATGTGATAAAAGGATTCTACAACATGGTAGCACTAGTCGTTGTTGGTTTAGTATTGTCCAACTAATCCAACTACTTGGGTAGAAATAGTGTGTATCTAGACAATGCTCATTGCTTATGGACCATAATATTTATTAGCAAATCCATTGCCAATGTAGTATGGTGCCTACAGGGTCACACATATAGGGATAACTTGAAGAAAGGCTGAATTATACCTTGTTGTAATTGTTATAATAAATTTAGGGACCTGAAAGTAAGTTTTAGTGACCTACATAAAATATGGACCCAGACTTGAGAAATTAGTTTTAGTAAGTCAGAGAGCCCACAGACTGGCCAAATAGGGATACAGAAACCCTAACTCTCCACTCCTCTATATATATAATATGAAAGGAGGCCTTCAGGGCACACACTTAGATTCTCTCATTGTTCGCTCCAAGGTCTAAGAAACCCTAAGAGCAAATCACAAAGAGAAAGTGGGAGAGGTAGGGACTAGCAACTCTGGCCATCTTCAAACACTCACGTGGATATCCTAGACATGAGTTCACACACCATATTCATCCTAGATGAGGATCTTCACCAATGACATGTGAATCATGGTGACAATGGAATGACACCATCCTCCAGTGACCTAGATGGCGGAATGTCGTGATCCATGAAACATGCAAATAAAGAAAGTTTCTCCCGAATAGAACACAATGATCTTCCACCTAGGGCATGCAAATCAAGGTGGTGATTCCCTGTGGCATAATAGTGTGATCTACAGTGCACATGCACAACGCTGGGATCAACCAAGGTTGATGTCAAGGTCAAGCTTGGGGTCAACATAGCCTTATATGTGAGCTTGGGATTTGTTCCAACAACTGGAGGATTCTCACAATCCGCCACCTACTGTCTCTGGTAGATTTCCATGCTCCGCCAGTGAAAAATCAATTTCTTGCATTCATCTTGAGGTGACTCCTTGAGTGCAAAAACCCCAAAGAAGAGTTTTGATTGCTAATATGGCAAGATTCAAAGGAGGAATACATTGGAGGGTCTATATACACAACAAGAACTACAAGTCAAATCGTTGGTACCTCATCCACAATAGGTATACGCTTGTAAACCCGAATATGGATTTGTTGCATTAGATGCATCCTGCTCGAAGGATTCTCTTGAAAATTTTATTCCGCTACATTTTCTGCTCCCCCAATTCCTACAATCTTGTTGTGATTGCAACATTCTAAACATTAACTACGATATGGAGTAGTTATGTCATGTTTGTGGCCATGTACCACTGCTCATTTTAAGTACCCAACTATGGGTTTCAGCTCTAATATCCTTCTTTATATTGTTTTGTGCTTTGTATCAATTTTTGATCACTTTTGGTAGGTTGAGGGATTATCTAGGGATCATCCAAGGGTGTAGAAACCCTAGGATCCTCCTCTATCTCTCCCTTCCATCTAATTCATGGTCCAATTACTTTAAAATCATTCAATGAACAACCATAAGTGCATTTGACAATAATATTCTTATTGGGGGAAATAACATGCATTCTAACAAATTTAGATGTGATGAAAGAAAAATTGACACAAGATGGAGCCGTAAATGAGGGTTGCATCATCACCCCAAACTTAAAACATACTTTTCCTCAAGTATACTCCAACTCAATCTCATTTTCAATTCACTCAAGAGAAACATGGGATAGTTTGATCATCATGATGTTCATTGGATAAAGTAAGTTCACATGTGGAATTAGGCATGAAATACACTACCCTCCATTCATCTTTCTATTTTTCAATTTGATTCAAGCACAAAGCTCAAGAACTTCAAATATGGGAAACCAATCACACATGTAAGTAATGCCATTTTCATATTCTCCAGGTAGACCATATCATTCATGGCATACATCAAAAATGGCTAGAGTTGTCGTTTTACTTGCTAAGGCTCCATCATGTACTTTACTCCATCTATCAATACCCACTTTTCTTGTGTAGGGGTTTTTGGGGCTAGAGTTGATTTACCCTAGACTAGTAGGCATAAAAGTAGAAGAAAGGGTTATGGAAGGGATTGAGGTACCATTACATAGGAGCAGACATCTTTTCTTAGTAAGATGCTATAACATGGGATCAACTTTCTTTTCTTTTTGCATTTTGTTTTTCTATTTCTTTATCTCTATGCCATATGTAAATAGGTAATATGGTGATTGGAAGAATCTAGGTGGTATGGATATGACTACCCAAAACTTTTTGAGGGTGGCCAAGAGTAATGCGTGCAATTTTGGCATCCTTTCATGAGATGGAGAGGTAAGAAGATGATAGAATAAATGTCAGGTCAAAGAGGGTTCATGAGTGATGAAGATTCATGCATGATTTCATTCAAGAAAGATAATCCATGAAACATTCACCAAATGACAAACCATACATAAAATGAGAAATATGGTATAATACAATCTTTCCAGATTATATGAATAACCCCAAGTGTTCAAGGCTTACAATAATCAAAATTTTATAAAGATAGTTGATTACTTGTAAGAGGCTCAAAGTACATGCATAATTCTGACATGAAACTCATTCATCCAAAAACATCATTAAAGATCTGCATAGTCAAATATTTTGATCATTCACTTCACAATAAGTAGAGATTTAGTTGAAACACACTCTTAGGCAAGTAGATTCAAGCCTGGGAAAAGTTGACCTAAATGGTGCCAAATTTCCTTAAATCACATCTAAACTTACACTAATATGCATTAAACAATAAATAAGCAAATTCGAGCTAAAACACACAAGAAATTAGGGAAACCTATCAATGAATGACATGTAATGGAAAAAAGAGCTCTGTTTTTGAAAAATTACTCAAAATTATAAGAAAATAAACTACATGGTATGCATGTATAAAAAACAAAAACAAGAAGTATGGATGGGCAAGTATAAAGGTAAGTTAGAATATTTCATCATCTTGAACAAAAAATTAGAAAAAGGAACATAGAGGGATGTCGGGTAAATTAAGGGCTTACCGCCCTACCACCCCAAATTTTTAAACATGGTATCTTCAACATGATATATAATATTAAAGTAGTAGGGTAATGGACATGAAGTTGTTGGTGGATAGTTGTCAAAAGGAGGAGATATCAACATGGCTTTCATTGGGTAGTACAGATCTAGCATGACCATCCTGGGAAAAAATGTTGTGTGGGATTGCTGGCACCATAGTTGTGTTATGTGGAACGACTATGGTGGTTGCTTTCATGTAGCTTTTTCAGTAAGCTTTCTCAATTATTTGTATTCTTGGCTAACCTATCCATTCATTATTCTTCCATCAATGTACCTATTCTAACATGATTCGAAACCATAAAAACCATCAAGTATAGAGTGTATGTGCATGTGGGTTTCTTGGAATTGAAAAACAAAAGTATAATAAGAAATGGATTTTGAGTGCAAGAATCCCAAACTAAGGTGGGTTGCCTCCCACTAGCGCTAAGTTTATTGCCTTAAACTAGGATTGGTGTTGCTTCCATCACCAACTATCAACAAAACAAGGTGGTTTCATACTCATCATAAGTCATCCTCCCAAACGCTTCCAAAATGTGATCTTCCACCTAAGGGTCATGTGAGATCTCAAGATATTGCCTTCCATATTCCCCCTCTGTGGGGTCATCATAATCTATCTCAAAGTAACATTCTTTATTAATCACGTCTGACGCTCCTCAGAAGTGAACGTTAATATGTATATCTTTTTACTCAAGTATGTAGCTGTCAACGTGTCAGCATGTACTTTGATTTCCACATTAGATGTGGATAAAATGGTCTTCCTCAAATGATGTAAGTCTTTCCATATTTTGTCTCTATGTCCTAGATAAGAAAACCTGTTAAATTTGTTGTATATGCCTTTTTGTATGCCACTACCTTCAAATTATATATCATTCCTAGGGTATTATATTGGATCCTTCAACCAACAAGAGAATGCAATTCTTTGGTTTTTAACCTTTCTAGGTCAAGCTTAATAAACACACTATAGGGCATGATGCAAACACTTGAGCCTAACTCAAAAAGTGCATGCTCATTGAATAGATGATTGATACAAAAATGAATAACACTTTAACTGTGATATGGATTAGTTGTGCCACGGTCGTAGCCATGTACCATAGCTTTTTTAAGGGCCCTACTCAGGATTTCAGCTTCAAACTTCTTCTTTTTGTTGTTATTTTGTTTGGATCACTTTTTGACAACTTGTGGTAGGTCGGGGATGATCTAGGGCTCATCCAAGGGTGTAGAAACCCTAGGATCCTTCTCTCTCTCACTCACTTCCATCAAATGCATGCTTCAAGTAGATAAAATCATACAAAGAACAACCATAAGTGCATTTGACATTACTATGCTTATTGGGGAAAATATTATACATTCTAACAAGTTTATATGTGATTAAAGAACAAAACTACACAAAAACAATCCCTAAATGAGGGCCACATAAGTATACACGAATAGTATAATAAAATTGTCTTTTTCTATTTTAGCTCACATTATTTTACCCTAAAATTCTCATCGTTACCCTAAAATTATCACGTGCAACCTTCTCTATTTAACTTTCAGACAATAATCATGATTTAATAAAACATCTAAAAAAAACATGAATGTTTCTATATCATACTAAGTTACTAAAAATTAATCTACTTTTATACTCAGATAGACTCTTTTGAGGTTCCACTCTTGTTGGAATTCTAATCTTTACTATGTCATCTTATATAACATGATTTACTATGATTCTGAGTACATCATATAATAGCAAAGGAAATTGTATCTTATTTTCTTTTACCACACTAGGATTTTGAACTTGAGTCTCCATAAACTGTAAGCATGAGTTTACAAAATTCAGTTGTACTAGACTACTGACCCACACATCTACAACTAGTTGTTACTTTTATTCAATACATTACACATAAGCACTAGGCTGAAGCTACTTTTACATTTTAGAAAAGCCAACTTCTTAAGAAAACCATCAGAATGTATGATCTCTAGGGTCATCATTGGTAGAGAATATCTAAGAAACCATAAATACATAGTGAAAACTTTATCTCAGTACTCACCTAATAAAAACTCACCACTTAGATAGCCAACTACTTCGTCTGTAGGCAAAATATAGAAACACAGAAGGTTATAGGTGGACCACTTCCATCGTTTCTCAATAGATAAGATGACTGAACAACGTTGTCAATTGTAACTGGGAAATAGCCAACTATTCTTAAACCAATGGAAAAATAGAAGAACCTTATTGGTCCTCAGCTGATGGAAAAACAAACATACTTCCATCGGTAATCAACTTTAAAAAGGATTACTACATTCTTATTATATGAACAATAATTCCCTAACTCTTCTCTAGATATAGTAACAAACAAAAACCCCTTCGATCTCTATTTATCATTTACACATAAGGTGGATATATCAAAGGTGAGCTCGATTTGATCTATGTTTTGATGTGAGACTCTAATATGCCAATCATCTAGGAAGATTAGATGCTCAACTATCTATTTCTTGATATGGTATTGGTAGGTAAACATATAGTTATCATTATTAGATTTAACATGGGAATATGAGTGATAGAAAAACATTGTTGGTACCAACCTATCTTATATACAAAACATTTGAGGAGCATCAACAAAATTGGATAATAAAAACTACAAAATTCAGGTGGATACAAGCTTTCCCAAGAATATGCAAAGGTTTTGTTGTTTTAAAAAATGCATAGATACCAAGATTCAATTGATAAAGACTGAGATATCTTATTCTTATATGTATATTTGGGTTTTTGTATCGCAATCATTGTCAGAATTGAACTACCTACACTGTAACTTCTCATTTCTCATATGACCCTTTTGTTATAAACCTTCTGTAAATAGGGTGGAAAGTAAGCTACTTGTCTTTGTATAAAATATCACCATGTCCTACATTTTCCTTTGTAATCAATTAAACCTTTTACTGTTCCTTTTATTCTCATTAGTTTGGCTTCAATGTATCTTTCTTTTTCTATGTTCTCAAGCACAAAATACACAAGAAAGGAGAACATGTATGAAGTTGGAAATCCATCCTTCAAGCATTTTCTTACTACCTTCTTCTCATCCAAGTCTATTTAAAAAAAATTATCGCATACCCTAAATTGTTTAATATTTTCTCACTCTTCACATTTCTTTAACATATGGATTATCACTGAACTTACCATCTATGTACCATATTTATGGAATATTCTATTCCTTCTATCTAGAACTACTAACTTCCCCTTTAATTCACATTTATAAACATAATAATGTATGCCAAAATGATGTTTCTCAATGCCTCTTAACTACTTTCACACTTTGACTTCTAAATCAACATTCTCCTTAAGGGATTCATATTTAGGCTTGGTACAAAGAATATCTTTTGTCCAAGTCATATATCTTAGGGTCAAGCTTCTCTTTTCATACAAAAATCTATGTTGTTGAACCTACTCATGCTCATGTAGCTTACTGTTTATTAACATTATCTTTATCTTTCTTGATCACATACAATCATAAGGATCCCATTGAATTACACCAAAGTAAAACAAATAGTTATTATACAATTACATAATCTTCAAACAAGGGAAAAGAAATTTATATACAAAGTTTCATCTCCCTCTCTTATCACATAATCTTTTTCTATAACTTGGTATAATCTTCCCATAACCATCTCTTTAACATCTTGATTTCTATTATGATCTCATCTTTCATATGTTCAAGCAATACCCTTTTTGGTTATACCTTCTGGAGATACTTCTTAATATATCCTTCAATATTCTTTAGGAATTTTCTTTCTTCTTGAACTTTCTTTATTCAAAATTTTGGATAACATATCTCACTTAATAATACAATTCATTTCTGCTAACCCATTCTTTCTTTGTCACTTCCTTATATGCATTTTCCTTTTTTGTCACACCTTTTCATATTTAGGGTTATTCATGTGAGGTTGATTGTCAAAGTCTTAATTACACTACAATAACTCTTTTATTTACCCTTCTCATCTTGTCACAATTGTTAAAGTCCCCAAATTAACCTTGGTACCATTCTCTTTAGATTATCCCTCTATTTTTTTTCTTATTAATATTCTTTTAGATATCAAACTATATTAGTAGAAGCATATTCCTATTGCATTCTAGCTTTACTTTATCTAGAGTTCACTCCTATTATATTTTTGATAGGAGTCATTATATCCCAATAACACATCATTCTAGTAAACCATGCCAAACCTACAGTCCTGAAGTCATGAACTACTCGGGGTTAACCAACTCTTATTTATATCAATCATATGAAAATAGTATTCACTTAGAAGAACTAATATAAGCACACTTCAGGCTTATTTTATGTCAATAATAACAAACAATATATGATGTGAATTCTTAATGCACAATATTCTTAACTATAATATATACATTTGAAAACTAAAAATCTATGTTTCACAAAGACAATAACTTTATATCAATTTATAATCAGATAAATAGTATAAAACAAAAGTCACATCATATTCTATCTTTTATGATCTTATTGTTCAGTTACTTTTTGGTCTTATAACCCTAATACTTTTTAGATTTCTCTCTAATCCATTCTTTCTCTGCATACATGACCACGGTATACAGGAAAGTATAGACATAATATCTTGATATTGGCCAATCTAAGTATTCATATTCTAGGTCACAAAATGTAAATGTTCAAACTTCCAAGAGCTAAATCCACATCACCTCCTATCTTCTACACTTATGACTCAGATTATCAAATTTAATGGTCCCTAAAGACTCAACCTAGATCTTATACCAAGATGCAAGGCCTCTAATCATGTAATCTCTCTTATAGCACATGATTAGGGTCAAAGATGATAAGTTGGCTAAAACAAATACATCCAATTATTATTCTTCTTTTATTTTTATGCATAGAAGGTATGACACATAGATAAATCCTTTTGTATGTATATTCATCTCATAGATAACCACAAGAACTTTTCTTATTCACCACTTGATAGTTGAACATATTTGAATATATGAAGTATATATATAACTATTTTATGAGAAAAAATACATTACACATTCACCTGACTGAAATGACTCTTTCTTTTTTCTCACTGTAGGGATCTAAACTATCTAAATCTACCTTAAATCCTTGTTAACATATTTATGTGATAGAACTCTTCTAAAATATGTAGTTGTCCATAATCAACATGCTTCCCTAATAATTGTTTAGTAGAGTGTGAGCTATTGTCTCAATGAATGGAACCAAGTAGACAAGATAATACATATATCTTTTAAGTGGATTTAAACATAAACAAAGGAAATCATGATATTAAATACTGAACTAATTGAGCAGTATGTAAAATTTATGAACATACTAAATATTGAGAACAAATGAATAATGTATTTCTAAATATGTATGACTGAATAAAAATCCTTGAATCTTGAATATCCCTTCTATATTCAAGAGGTTATCCACACTGATATTAACCCCTCGTGCCCCATTGACACACCCCGACTTCTTCTCCTGGATGAGCCAAGTGGGTAAGTCATTGACATAGAATATTATTGCACTACAAATTTACTAGGAATAGGATTCCTAGAGTTACCTAAACCAAAGTGCAATAATGCCACCTACAAGCAGACAGATCTTATCGCAGTATCGCTGAGGATCGAATTCTAAGGGACAACTCATTTAAGAATTATCTAATCTAAGTAACCTATCATGAACTAGTACTTATCACAAAAGTTGAGATTGGTTTGTTTAATCTAAGATTGCAAGAATAAAAAGAGCTAGATTAAGGTTCTAGTTATCAATGGATAAAAACACTAGGGTGGAATTGGGTTTCACCACCACTACTCGAATCTGCACAGTCATTTAAATCCAAACCTGTATGAAGATATAATAAGAGTTATGTAAGTTTCTCCTTTCGACGTTAGAGACTTGTATGAGTAGATATCCCTATAAGCTCGATGTCTTGTTACCTACAAATCCTCTATCCACTACTCTAGATACTTTTTCTCAGAAGTTCTCGTCAGGGTGTCAACCAAAGTTGATCGGTATGTAAATCTTATATATTAAAGTTATTGCGGTAAAAGATTATAATAAATCATGTAAAACAGGTGATCAATCCACAAGACATGTGATAAATGATTGGATATGGGTTAAATCAGTTCATACAAGAATAATAACATGAATGAAATTGTAAGAAATGGGCAGTGGGGCTAGTCCCCACACCCCAGTGAAGAAACTACTCCCTTGACTTGGTGAGATTAATATCATAAGATGAGGAAGAGGACACGGGCATGGTCATAATCATGGTAGAAGAGGATCGGCATGTTCTGCAATGGTAGTCTTCCTTCCTTCTTTCTCCCTCAGGTATTAACCCTAACTTACAGCAGAAGTAGGTGGAGGAGCAATAGCTCAGGGAAGATGTCGATTGGCTTGAAGAGGAAGATCGATGGCTTTGGAGTTGCAAAAGGAAAGGATTTGTTGATCCATACTTGGGGTCGATAGGCATCGTCAAGCTAGGTCGATAGAACTAGCTTGGTCGTGGGTCTCGTCCTTGCTCTGATCTCAGCGATAGAGTTTCAACGGGCTCTGTCTCCAGAAAATTTGAGATGAGTTGTACAGATGCACTGGGGGCCTATTTATAAGGTTGAGGCTTTTGACCTCTTGCGTTTACTATCAGTATCAACCACTTTCCATCGGGGATGGGTCTGTCAGTCGATAGGTGCTGATGCTTGGACTTACTGTCGATGATTCTTGGAGGCCGACGGGACTGTCGACCTTGAGGGTCGACAAGACTTTCAGTTGAAGTTGTGGTTGTCGATGAGAGTGTCGACAACATTGTGTCAATGAATTGATTTCTTGTCAGTTGCTTGGTTGATGATGTTGTCGATTGGCATGCCGATTGATGGGTTGATTTTGGTGTTGGACATAATTTTTGTGTTTTGATCTGCCTTTTTAAAGTGCTTAAAATCCAATTTTCTCCAGAGAGTTGCCCCGCACCCCCTAGACAAACTTACTACAGAGTGATAGAATTCAAAACATGCAAAGGGAGTCAAGAAAAAGTATCAAATTCCTATAAATTAATATAAAATCCTAAGTAGATCAAAACAAAGCTATTCTAATGAAAACTATGCTTCAAGAATGCTAAACTAGACTAAAAATGTAACTAAAACTAGGATGAATATGTATTTATCAGCCGTTTACTTCATTGTGGCGCAGACCTCCGTAAGGAATATTGTTGGTATGTATGCCCATAGAGCAAGTCATATGATGATTGTAATGGGATACTTTGTAATTGATTTGAATAATAATAAAGGCAATTTCCAATCTATATGTTTAAACTATTTCTGAGATGATGGTGTAACATGATAGATGTCTAAAGATTGTCTTACTCAATGACATATGCTTTTAGGTTCATGACCTAAACGATGAGATCATATGGATGTTAAGAGTATACATTCTTGTTTAGTCCCTAGTCGGTTGTTATTGTGGAAATAGCCATAGACATCAATAACACTGAAGACTAGATTGTGTGTTGGTTGATGACATAATCTCATTAGTCATGATATAGTGATATCAAACCAAGCACATAGGTACTTGTTAGAGAACAAGGTACCGGACAGACCCACCGTGAGAGTGACACATGGAACCATGACATGGTAGTCACAGTCAGCTCTCACAGTGATGGTGGTGAGTGTGATTCTTAGACCTGAAATCACTACACTCAACACATGTCGTTGGGTACACTTTGACATCATCAAACGCAGTCCTGAAACATGGGTTGTTATAAAGGTGATGATTGGGTGGCTTTGACACATGGGGCTTTTGAGGGGTGAGTGATAGATATGGGATTTGTCCCTCCTGAGGGAGTTTGATATCCTTGGCCACTTGATGAGTAGGATTGAGAAAGGCATGTGCATGCACGTGTGAATCAATATGTGATATTGATGTCATACACATCTCACTCGGTCTACTCTGAGATCAAGGAAATGAATGAACATTGACAGGATGACTGTTCCATGCCTCGAGTTCATTCTGGATATCAGTGACAAAGGAATTATACATTCACTGTAACACCATTCACGGATTGTAGGATGAAAGTTGTTCTCCAACTTTCTACTTTCACTTGGGTAGCAATGATGTGTGACTAGGCACCGCTCTTTGCTTGTGAAGTCATAAGTGTTATGGACTTTCACTGCCAACGTGAAATGGACATGCAGGGTCACACACATAGGATTTAACCTGGAAGAGGAGTTTTGTCCACAAGCAATGTTTAGATTGATTACTAAAGGAGTTTAGTAGTTCAATTAAACACTCAATTAATCGATAGCTCAATATCATAATGTTCAAGGTGTTGGACGCATTGATTGGAGTATCAGATTGATTGAAATCGCATTTGACTGATTCTGCACAATCTACATTCCCAACCGATCAGTTCATGTGATGAACCTGTCGGCTGAGGTTGCTGAACCGGTCGGCTCAATTGTTGAACCGATCGGCTCATGCATAGAGTGAAACGACCGGTTCAAGCGTTGAACCGATCGGTTCAACTGGTGCAATCGAGAAACTTGGGAAAGTAGGATTGGTGAGAATTTTCCTTTCGTTTCAAATTGCCCAATTCGATTGGGAATAATATTGATATTCGATACCAATTGGGAAAGAAACAAGGAAAGTCAATCGGGAACCAACCTGGAACCCCAACTGACCGGTTCATGAGTGAACCGATCGGTTCAAGGGTCCCAAACGATCGGTTCAGTGGTGAACCGATCGGTTCAGGTCCCCAACCGACCGGTTCACTTGTGAACCGATCGGTTCAGGTTGCGAGATGGTTGCTTTTTGTGGAAAATCTCGAACCCTTCTACTCCTGCTTTAGTCCCGTATTGCCGGGCACAGAGAACCCTGTCCCATGACCCGCCTATATATATAGGGGTATTGGGGGCTTCTCAGAGTACAACTCAGTGCAAGTTGATTGCTCTGCAAAGTTGTCGTTCTTTCTGGTTTTGGTAACCAAGAGAGAGCCCGAGCAAGTGCTTCCCACAAAGGGAGGTGCAGTAAGGGAAGGACAACTGCAGTTGCAATTGATAGCAGGAGAGTGTGTTGGCGACTAGTACGTCAACAGGAGGGTGCGACTCCTTCCACTTCCTTGTGAGACAAGGAGAGTGGAGTTCCAGGTGGTCTGTGTGGACTACTTCAGAGGCGGGAGGTCACTGCCGCTCAGGAGGGCAACTGTCATCCGACAGTCCGATAGGAGGAGGAGTCTTCAGTCCCGGTGCGACCACGAGCTGCACAGACACCGTCCAAGACCAGAGGTGAAGACCGCACAAGGCATGTGGTATTGTCGCCGAGCAAGCCTCGGGACAAGGTATGATTCACAAACCATCTTTCCTATTATATAGATGTTGACGCGATTCCTTTTGTTCCGGGTTTGGGGAGAAATTTTTTTGTTTCCGCTGCTTCTCTGTCTCCTCCAAAACCTAACAGTGGTATCAGAGCCACGTCAACCGCTCTATATTTTAGGATTATCGATATGATCGATTTTGATTTGTTGCCTTTATTTATTGCATGCGATGTGAATAATATCGGCTTTATACATGTCCAATCCGCAAACCCCTAATATACATATATGATATGTAATATTAATGCACTCGATACGCGTCGCCCTTAAACGAGTTTTGTGGTGGATGTGTAGCATGATTATGGCCTATAAACCCCTATATCTGTGTATGGTTGTTTGTGTGGTTGCTTGCATCTCGGTCTGCGCACCGATTCCCTTTCTCTTTTTCCTGATGTAACTCGAAATAATTCAAGAATTCTTTTCCTACCTTTGCTCCCCCCAAATGTAACTCGGGGTTTCATAATTCAATTGTAAAATAGGATAGATTTTATTTCCTGTTATGTCAAAGAATGGAGGACAACCTGAAGACGATCGGTTCAAGGAGTGAACCGATCGGTTGGTGATCCAGACGACCGGTTCGAGGAACGAGATGAGCGGGTGGAGACAGAGGAGATGCACGATGACCGGTGAACCGATCGGCTGGAGGCGCCAGTCGATCGGCTGGTGGCACCCGAACAACCTACCTGATGGCGAGCCGATCAGTCATGGAGATGAGCTGATCAAACCCAGAAAGGCAGGCACAAATTTCATCTTGTATAGGTTGCATGTGATGTAGACCTAGATGACCGTGATTCCTCTTGGCTTGAGGAATCACAAATAGGATGGCCATAATCATTGGTTTTTATCGTTTTTGCATGTTTTCTGTGGGATATAGCATGTATATGATACGTACTATATATTGTGGTGATTGGATATGTATATGTATATAAAAACCAAATCCCTCATTAAATATTAAGTTTTAGATGCCTTCCAAATGCGACACACGTGAAAAGCTTGATCGACCAAGTGTGGGCACGCCCTAGCGTGGTGCACCGTCTATCTCGTGGAAGCGTGAAGGATGAATGTGTGGGTCTGCCCTAGCAGGGTGCATGTTCATCGTGTTGGCTTTGGGTCGGACTTAACAAGGTGACCTAGATAGGATCTAGCGCCTTGAGGCATGGAAATGATCATTGCAAAGAGTTGCATATGACATCTTTCAAGAGTTGCATATGATGCAATTGGCAAGAGTTGCCTACCTGAGAGATATGAGTTGTGGGTGACAGCCCTAGCTGGTCCATGGCTCAGAGGATTTCAGGATCTTGACCCACTAGAAGATTGTACGCTGCAATCTTCCAAATTGATGGTGAGGGCTATCAATTTGAGTCAAAATAGTGGGAGCGGTAATTAATTAAAGGCCTAATTAACTATCGTCAAATTTTATTCAAATCAAATCAAAAAGGTTTTGACAAATGCAAATTTTCTCTTGTAGAATGGCAAAAGAATCATCTTTTAAAATGGGCAAATTAATTGAGAATAAATTCCATAACTGGTTGAGGACTGTGAGAAGTGTTCTGCACAATCCAGATATACCAGGAGCCTTAGAATCCACTCTATGTACGCTTAATGCGTTGGTGAAGAAGAAAGTAGGTAAGGGAGAGAAGTGTTCTCTCGCCAAACCAATTTCTTCTACATGGAGAGGATGGAAGGAACAATGGAAGAAGAAGTCGGAGATAGAGATCTCTACTTCTGGTGTATACGTGATAGAGATTAACTTTACTACTTCTTCGTCATGGGTACTTGATACCGGATGCGGATCTCACATTTGTTCAAATGTGAAGGATCTTAAGAGAAGTAGGCCTTTAGGGAAAGGCGAGGTTGAACTACGTGTTGCTAATGGGGCAAGAGTTGCCTCCAGTGCCGTAGGAACCTATGAGTTAACTCTACCTAGTGGGCTAATAATAGAGTTGAAGAACTGCTATTATGTACCTGCCATAAATAGGAATATCATTTCCATCTCTTGTTTGGACAAAGATGGATTTGAATTTCTTATTAAGAATGGAAAGTGTTCCATTTCTAAAGATGAGATCTTTTATGGCAGTGCCCCTATGTCTTATGGTCTATACTTGATAGACTTGGAGACAAGTGTATACAACGTAAACACCAAAAGGCAAAAACTCAACAACTCAAACAAAACATATCTCTGGCATTGTCGTCTAGGGCACATAAATGAGAAGCGCATTTCTAGACTCCATAAAGATGGTTATCTAGACTCTTTTGATTATGAATCAATAGAGACATGTGAATCTTGTTTGTTGGGCAAGATGACCAAGACTCCCTTTTCAGGTAAAGGTGAGAGAGCTAGTGATCTATTAGGACTCATACATACTGATGTATGTGGGCCTCTTAGAACTAATGCCAGAAATGGGTGTCAGTACTTCATTACCTTCACTGATGATTTCAGTAGGTATGGCTATGTGTACCTGATGAAACATAAGTCAGAAACCCTTGAAAAGTTCAAGGATTTCATGAATGAAGTACAGAACCAGCTTGGTAAGAGTATTAAGGCACTTCGTTCCGATCGAGGTGGAGAATACTTGAGCCAGGAGTTTGAGGACCTTCTGCGAGCTCGTGGTATTGTATCACAATGGACTCCGCCTGGAACACCACAACATAATGGTGTGTCTGAAAGAAGGAATCGCACATTGTTAGATATGGTGCGATCAATGATGAGTTTTGCTGATCTTCCAATTTCCTTCTGGGGTCATGCTCTTGAAACCTCCACATTTATGCTTAACCGTGTACCATCTAAATCGGTTCAAAAGACACCATATGAGATATGGTACGGGAAGCATCCCTATTTGTCTTTTCTGAAGATTTGGGGCTGTGAAGCTTACGTCAAGAAAGCGTTTCCTGATAAGCTTGGACCCAAATCCGATAAATGTTATTTTGTTGGATACCCCAAGGAAACGAGGGGATATTACTTATACCACCCTACTGACAACAAAGTGTTTGTTGCCAGGACAGCTGTGTTCCTAGAGAAGGAATTTATTTCCAAAGGAAGCAGTGGGAGGAATATAGAGCTTGAAGAGGTTCAAGCCCAACAAGAAAACATTGAACCAGTAGATGTACCAGAGGAAAATGTAGATTCACAAGGTGTTGTGGAATCTCAGTCTCCTCATGTAACACAAGGACCTCGTAGATCTTGTAGGACTCGCCTTGAACCTGAGAGGTTTGGATACCTTGTAACTCAGGAAGGTGGAGAGTTGATCATAGATGATGATCCAACTACCTACGTAGAGGCTATGGAGGGACCAGATTCTGAGAAATGGCTAGAAGCCATGAGATCCGAGATGGAATCCATGTACTCCAACAAAGTATGGACTTTGGTGGAACCACCTGAAGGGGTAAAACCCATAGGGTGCAAGTGGGTCTTCAAGAAAAAGACCGACATGGATGGCAATGTGCAAACTTATAAAGGCAGATTGGTTGCGAAGGGTTTTCGACAAATTCAAGGTGTTGACTATGACGAAACCTTTTCTCCAGTTGCTATGATTAAGTCCATCAGGATCATGCTTGCTATTGCAGCTTACTATGACTATGAGATTTGGCAGATGGATGTTAAAACTGCATTCCTTAACGGGAATATTCATGAGGATGTGTATATGACACAGCCTGAAGGTTTTGTAGATCCAAAGAATGCCAATAAAGTCTGTAAACTGCAAAGGTCAATCTATGGATTGAAGCAAGCATCTCGGAGTTGGAATCTTCGATTTGATGAAGAAGTCAAAGTGTTTGGCTTTATTCAAAATGAAGATGAACCTTGTGTGTACAAGAAGGTTAGTGGGAGCTCGACCACATTTCTCATATTGTATGTGGATGGCATACTTTTGATGGGGAGTGATGTCTTAGCCTTAGAGAAGGTAAAGACTTGGCTTGGGAAAACTTTCTCAATGAAGGACTTAGGAGAAGCATCCTATATTCTAGGAATTAAGATCTATAGAGATAGATCTAGAAGGCTTCTCGGACTAAGTCAGAGCACGTACATTGACAAGGTGCTGAAGCGGTTCAGCATGGAGAACTCAAAGAGAGGCAACGTCCCTATGCTACATGGAGTTACAATCTCTAGAGCTCAATGTCCCCAATCTTGTGAAGAGAGGGAGCGTATGAATGGGATCCCATATAAATCAGCCATCGAATCCATCATATACGCTATGTTGTGCACACGCCCAGATGTCTCGTATGCTCTCAGCATGACGAGCATGTACCAGTCAGATCCTGGGGATGCTCACTGGACAGCCGTGAAGAACATCCTCAAGTACTTGTGAAGGACTAAGGATCAGTTTCTTGTGTACGGCGGTGAGGAAGAGCTGGTTGTAAAGGGTTACACTGATGCAAGCTTCCAAACCGATAAAGATGATTACAGATCGCAATCAGGATTTGTGTTTTGCCTTAATAATGGAGCTGTGAGCTGGAAGAGTTCCAAGCAAGAAACAGTTGCCGATTCTACTACAGAGGCCGAGTATATTGCTGCTTCGCATGCAACAAAGGAGGCTGTGTGGATCAGGAAGTTCATTTCTGAACTTGGTGTAGTTCCCAGTAGCTGTGATGCAATTGAGCTTTATTGTGACAATAATGGAGCTATTGCACAAGCTAAGGAGCCCAGATCACATCAGCATTCCAAGCACATACTGCGGTGCTTCCATCTCATACGAGAGATCGTACAGCGAGGAGATGTGAAGATTTGCAAAGTACCAACTGAAGACAACATAGCTGATCCACTGACTAAGGCCCTTTCTCAGCAGAAGCATGATTGTCATGCTAGGTCACAAGGACTGCGTTTCCTTGGTGACTGGCTCTAAGTGCAAGTGGGAGTCTGTTGGTATGTATGCCCATAGAGCAAGTCATATGATGATTGTAATGGGATACTTTGTAATTGATTTGAATAATAATAAAGGCAATTTCCAATCTATATGTTTAAACTATTTCTGAGATGATGGTGTAACATGATAGATGTCTAAAGATTGTCTTACTCAATGACATATGCTTTTAGGTTCATGACCTAAACGATGAGATCATATGGATGTTAAGAGTATACATTCTTGTTTAGTCCCTAGTCGGTTGTTATTGTGGAAATAGCCATAGACATCAATAACAATGAAGACTAGATTGTGTGTTGGTTGATGACATAATCTCATTAGTCATGATATAGTGATATCAAACCAAGCACATAGGTACTTGTTAGAGAACAAGGTACCGGACAGACCCACCGTGAGAGTGACACATGGAACCATGACATGGTAGTCACAGTCAACTCTCACAGTGATGGTGGTGAGTGTGATTCTTAGACCTGAAATCACTACACTCAACACATGTCGTTGGGTACACTTTGACATCATCAAACGCAGTCCTGAAACATGGGTTGTTATAAAGGTGATGATTGGGTGGCTTTGACACATGGGGCTTTTGAGGGGTGAGTGATAGATATGGGATTTGTCCCTCCTGAGGGAGTTTGATATCCTTGTCCACTTGATGAGTAGGATTGAGAAAGGCATGCGCATGCACGTGTGAATCAATATGTGATATTGATGTCATACACATCTCACTCGGTCTACTCTGAGATCAAGGAAATGAATGAACATTGACAGGATGACTGTTCCATGCCTCGAGTTCATTCTGGATATCAGTGACAAAGGAATTATACATTCACTGTAACACCATTCACGGATTGTAGGATGAAAGTTGTTCTCCAACTTTCTACTTTCACTTGGGTAGCAATGATGTGTGACTAGGCACCACTCTTTGCTTGTGAAGTCATAAGTGTTATGGACTTTCACTTCCAACGTGAAATGGACCTGCAGGGTCACACACATAGGATTTAACCTGGAAGAGGAGTTTTGTCCACAAGCAATGTTTAGATTGATTACTAAAGGAGTTTAGTAGTTTAATTAAACACTCAATTAATCGATAGCTCAATATCATAATGTTCAAGGTGTTGGACACATTGATTGGAGTATCGGATTGATTGAAATCGCATTTGACTCATTCTGCACAATCTACATTCCCAACCGATCGGTTCATGTGATGAACCGGTCGGCTGAGGTTGCTGAACCAGTCGGCTCAATTATTGAACTGATCGGCTCATGCACAGAGTGAAACGACCGGTTCAAGCGTTGAACCGATCAGTTCAACTGGTGCAATCGAGCAACTTGGGAAAGTAGGATTGGTGAGAATTTTCCTTTCGTTTCAAATTGCCCAATTCAATTGGGAATAATATTGGTATTCGATACCAATTGGGAAAGAAACAAGGAAAGTCAATCGGGAACCAACCTAGAACCCCAAACGACCGGTTCATGAGTGAACCGATCGGTTCAAGGGTCCCAAACGATCGATTCAGTGGTGAACCGATCAATTCAGGTCCCCAACCGACCGGTTCACTTGTGAACCGATCGGTTCAGGTTGCGAGATGGTTGCTTTTTGTGGAAAATCCTGAACCCTTCTACTCCTGCTTTAGTCCCCTATTGCCGGGCAAAGAGAACCCTGTCCCATGACCCGCCTATATATATAGGGGTATTGGGGGCTTCTCAGAGTACAACTCAGTGCAAGTTGATTGCTCTGCAAAGTTGTCGTTCTTTCTGGTTTTGGTAACCAAGAGAGAGCCCGAGCAAGTGCTTTTCGCAAAGGGAGGTGCAGCAAGGGAAGGACAACTGCAGTTGCAATTGACAGCAGGAGAGTGTGTTGGCGACTAGTACGTCAACAGGAGGGTGCGACTCCTTCCACTTCCATGTGAGACAAGGAGAGTGGAGTTCCAGGTGGTCCGTGTGGACTACTTTAGAGGCGGGAGGTCACTGCCACTCAGGAGGACAACTGTCATCCGACAGTCCGGTAGGAGGAGGAGTCTTCAGTCCCGGTGCGACCAGGAGCTGCACAGACACCGTCCAAGACCGGAGGTGAAGACCGCGCAAGGCGCGTGGTATTGTCGCCGAGCAAGCCTCGGGACAAGGTATGATTCACAAACCATCTTTCCTATTATATAGATGTTGACGCGATTCCTTTTGTTCCGGGTTTGGGGAGAAATTTTTTTGTTTCCGCTGCTTCTCTGTCTCCTCCAAAACCTAACAAATATATAGTGTTTAGGGTATCTAACTATTTATTAGTTCTTTTCATTTTACTTTTCAATGTGCTACTAAACTTTTTTAGCTTTAGCATGTAATTAGACCATTTCATTTACTTTCCTATTGTATTTAACAACAATTCTATGAATCTCATACTAAAAAAATGAGTTTTTTTATACTCAAAAAGACATTTAGCTGAAATGCTAACTTTCAGTATGGTATTTTGCTTTAACTCAATAATTTAACCTTATCTAAACAAATTGAGTTAAAAAGCTACTAATAATCTTTCATATTAAATGCCACTTGTATTGATCTATCTGATATATATCGAACTAAATTGCTAACTTTCAATACTATGATCGCTTGTATTGAGTATTGTCTTTTAGTGAAACTTAATATTTTTTCATATCTAAATACAAAATATGATATGCACTATAACAATACATGTTAACTTTCTTACTAAATATTATTTATTCTATTCTGAATGACATGTACTAAATTGCTGATATAAAGAACTGTATATAGCTCAAAAAAGATAAACCAAGCATCACATAAATAACTATAGAAGGAATTATGTTCTTCATTATCTTAGATTCATAATTGAAAGAAGATCAAACTATGTAACAACATTTCATAACATGTATTTTGATATTGAAGATTTAGGAAAAATCTGGATTCATTGGTACTTCTAAATTTTATTATGTTTGGAACTCATATCAATCACATGCTCACATTCTAAATGGATAGCATTCAGATATTTTTCTATCTATTTCAATTATTTACAACATTGGAAATCTAAATTGAGGTTTACGGGTCTAAATACAATTAAACAATAAATGATCCAATACATGCTCTTCACATGTTGGCTTAAATTCTATGAAAATAGTACTAAAAGATGAATTTCCACTCACATTTTCTTTGAAATTCTAGCTACTGATCATAATTTTGGTCTTCGTTAATCTTAAATTTGTCTTTGTTAAGCTTGGATTAGAGCTAGGAGCTTTGATTCCCTCATCTGCAGGTCAAAGCCGAGCTACTATTCTAGGCTGTCTACTAGAGGAAGATGAATAATAATAAGAGGAAAGTGACCTTCATTTAGCCCAACCACCATAAAGAAAGTATAGACATGAACCCCTCGCTCCAAGATTCAACCAAGGAAAAGGAGAGAGAATGAAAGATAAGTCGTCGATTTAGGCTTACCTTGATGATTCTACAACTAGGTTTACTATTTTCCCATGTTCTTCGATAAAACCACCGTAGTCTTTGTATTTTTTTTCAATTTAAGACACTATTGTGTAGAAGGTTGAAACACTAATCCAATTTTTTTTGTTAAATTCTGATAAGTGTATCAAAAGTTATGGTCATTTTTGTGATTGACCTTGTTGGACGGCTATGCATCACAAAATCATCTATTCATGGGACCATGGGTTTGTGAAACCATCATTTTGTGAAATCATCATAATTACAAAACTATCATTTTTTGAAAGAATCATTTTGTGAAACTATATTTCATGAATCATTGGTCGCCAGCCGATTGTAATTTTGTGTGAAAATTAAAAGTATCATAATTTCCTCATTTTAACTCCAGTTTAGTTCATTCTTTTTGTGTTGTATTCACAGATGAATTCTCTAATATTTTATAGTAGAGGTTTGACAAAGTTATTCATTAATAATTTTTATATAAATTAATTCTTCAAATATCTATAATACTCTTCCCACATACATGTATTAGCTATTCATATATCGCCTAAGATTCAAGTCTCATGATATAATTTTTAACTAATCAAAGAAAAGATTGAAGCTTAAAAACATTAGTTAACCGTTTAATAATGTGTAATACTAAAAATGTGTAATTAACACTATACTTGTCTTAAACCTTCGAATTACTAATAAAACAAGGTATTGATTGTGATAAAAGGAATATACTTAATGTCAAAAAGGTGAATTTTAGTATAATATTTCTTCTATTCAAAGGACATAGATAAGAGTAAAATATAGTGAAAAGATGAAACATATCTTCTAATTGGATGACACAACACGAAAAATGTAAAATAATTTAGTTACCTTCTTATAATATATGAAGTTATTGATTATGAATTGGTAACTCTCGATAAAGTTGATCATGGTTTCTCTTCCTTAAATGATTGCAATACATCAATTGTAGAATAAAAAACTGAATTTCACATAAATGATTGTCATAATAGAAATAATACTATGTCAAGAAATGAACAACTGATTATGTATCACTAGAGGTAGTTTTAGCTAGTGATGTTTGAATATTTTGATTATTTTCTAAGATAGTGTTTTACATGTTCTCTAAAAGATTGAAAATAAATGAATGAAAAAAAATTAATATAAATAGAGAAAGGAGTTGTAAATCACATTCATTGTTGAAGAATAAAATCGAAGATTCGGTTACCCATTAGAACATGTACTCAATATCCATAATGCATGTTTGGTGAAGTATGAGAACATTCAACAAGTGCAGTGCAAATAGCATATGGTAGGCGCCAATTTCTTAGTATGTTTTATCTTGCTCTTTTGATGCACCAATTATGCTATATACATCAAGGAATTTGTATATTTTATGGGGTCTTTGTCGATGGTATACTATCCTCTTTTGTTGCTTATGGCGACATATGCATACAATAATGGAGGCATGCAGAAATGTCTGTCTATGTTTGACTGTATATTTCAAACGATTAACAAATTTTAATAATTTCTTTTGAGTTATTATTAAGGATTTTAAAAAGAAATTCGTCTACAGGATAAAAAATAGTGGACATCACGGGTGTTGACTCACATTATAAATCCAAACGTTAATCTCAAATGATTGATCAAAACGTACTAATGACTCTGTACCATAGAAAAATACAAATAACCATCTCACGTTTGAAAATGCATGCGTTTCGTTTTATTTTAATTGAACCGTTTTCAAATAAATCGGTATCCTGATTTTTCTGAAAGGAATGACATGTATTTAACCTGCGTTATGCATGCAGTTACTAGTATGATCATATATAGTACTTGTCTTGTGATTAAATGTCATCAAATGATCTACATTAATAAATATATACAGACTTATTATTAATTGAACTATATTGCAATTAGCTAAATGTAGAATATAAGTTTGACCTTTTGAATAATGACGGCCCACGCAGTAAAAGTAGAATAAAATATTTGTGTTCATGCATGTCATTGATAGCTATCTGTGAGTCTGATTCAATAATTACCTTACGCCAGTCCTGTTCACAAGCATATTCAACTAATATTATGGCATTAGCTTCATCAGCAAAGGGCACAAAAGGAGTCATCAGTAATCTCTCCCAGCCACACAGCCAGTTCGACTCATGATCTCTTGCCATAGTAGCACTCTCTTCTTAAATGCAGCATCTACATTAAATTTCACCCAATGGATCGCTGAATGGGTAACTATACTAGTTGCGGACTATAACTATTGGCAACACAGGAACACCTTCTATCATGATATTTCTTAGAGTTCAATATGGTATCCTAATATTATGTTTTTTTTCAGAAAATTGGGGATCTTGTGGCCTCTAACCATTCTTTATTATGATCCACTATTGACCACCAGGTTAAAATCATTTATCTGCATTTGATGTTCCCGAAGTGTCCCATCAATCACTATCATAAATGCACCTAATAGTTTATTTAGTAGTGAGTTTTTGGAAATATTTATGGCACATATGAGCTGGGAGATAATTTGAGATACAAAATGAGAACTGATGATTCAAATCATTGACTCATCATAAAAATATTGTAACTAAAAGCATGACACATAAGATGAGGAAGACACACACTAAAATTATTATTGATGGGCAAGAACTATTTTGTAGATGTGAAGTGGGAAGAACTGCAAATTTGTGGAGGTAATTTTAAAAATCACATGCATAGATTTAGGAAATTATGAGAATCGATGGATGAGAGAAGTTCCACTTAGATTCAACAAGGTCAATGCCTTGCATCCTAGCAAGTGACTTGGGGTTGATCATGTAGATTATTTCCATCAAGCCAAACTATGAGAAGATGAGGAGATTGTAGAGGGTAGCAGTGGCATGACCACTAAATCAAAGATTTTGTATGATTATTTTAATGCCATAAATACCAAAACATATGATGCATAATGATAAAAAAACTTTGATAATTTTGTTTAAAATAAAATGGCAACTGTGAGAAACTCAGCTAAGGCATTGTTCTTACCTTGCCTTAGTACATCTATAAATGTCACAGACAACAAATATATGGTTTATATAAAATAGAGAGGTATTTCCATGGTTAATGATGAACAACAAAATGAACATGTAGTATTTTAAGAAATTATAGTTTCTACAAGGATAATATAACTATAATTTTTAGGTTGTTAGTAATAAGAAATTGTATTTTTTTTCAAATACTAATGTTATGAGAGGAAGAAACCCATCATTCGAACATATCAAAACTCATTTGTATTACTAACTGATGAAATAAATTGTAATGTTAACAACCTCAATCTACCTAATTCAATGTGATTTTCCATTTCAGGATGACCCATCATCTTGTGCGATTGAAAAATCCAACTACAGTGTAAGGTTCAAGCTTAAATGCCTCAAAAGACTCTTGTAGTCCGTGGTGCATGTTAATAAGGGTTTGGTGAGGCCAAACCCACCCCAATTTAGAAAAAAAGATGACACTTAGTTGCCATGTTAAATTCTAATAATGCCATGAAGATGGTGTTTATGTGATATCATGTAGTTGTAGTTGACAAGTGGTATATATACCCATTTAGAAAAATTAAGACACATATTTATTTGTCATAAACTCAGTTATAATTGAACAAACCGGATCCATTTTAGATTGTTATTTAGGTGTTTATATGTCACAAAGTCATTAGGCATTGTTATTTATCATGTGAGACCAATAGGTTGGGTCTATTTTGAGGTAGAATAAATAATGTGTACCATTTTTCTCCTCTAGATAATTTTATTTCCAAATATGCAGGATTATGATTTGTAAATATAAATTACTTTTACAAATCTATTAATTATAAAGTCAAACACAAATAAGTTATGTTCATTTTGCCATTATAGTGTATGCATAGATATATAAATAAACATAAAAGAAGATAATAATATCATCATAGAGATCTCATCGAATAAACTCCTTAGTTTTCTTGATATATAAGAATGATATGTGTTTCAATAGAGGCATATTAATAATACTGAGAAGTTGGAACGTATTACATGCTATATGCAATTAATTTACTAAATTTTCTCAAACTTTTCCATTTATGCATTATGTATTGGTTGAAATCTTCTTGTCATTCATTATGTCTCGAATGTTATTGTTCTATTGTGCTATTTATTATCCTCAAATTTTATGCCACTATTTATTATTCATTTATTAATAGTGTTTAGAATATCTATAACAAAATATCTTAAATGCAATTTTCACATATCACTACTAAAGCATAACATATTATGTCATAGAGTTAGTCTTCCATCTTGTCTGTCATAGTAGAATCCCTAACAAATGTAAAAACCTTGTGTGGAATGCAATTTTGAAATTCCATTATCAATTACTTTATGCATCTAATGGAGAAAAATAGGATTGTAAATGTGAGGGTATGAACCGGACAAGGGCTTACCCTTACCCTTACCCACCATGTATTGCATGTAAGGGTATGGGTAATTTTGTACTCTGCCAATATCTTACCCCCTATCTTTACTCTCTTACCAATAGGTTAACATGGAGGTAATGGTGAAATAAGGATTGTGATATGTAAGTAACACCACCGAAAATATTATTGATGTCATATTTTAATGCTATTATTTTGTTGTTATAAACACATGTGCATTAAAGATCCAAATAATTCTATTGACATGAACAAATAAGGCCTAAAACAAGTATACACACCACACTAAAAATTAAAATGGTTCATAAATCACAAAATCTTGTGGTTCCATACAGATTTTCTTACACCTCACAAATGGTGTTGCATTTATGATGATATTTGTCCCAAATATAAATTACATAACAAACATATAATGTTATTAATTGATGCCCATATAATGTTGAATAATACATTTCATTTTCCAAAGAACATAAATATCATTTATCCTTGCCCTTACCCTATAAGGGATGGGTAAAGGGTAAATGATTTTACCCTCAGACATTGATAGAGTTATAGAGAGATCATGATTGATTGTATTGAGAAAGATCAATGAATTATTAACAAATTTAACCACCCTAAGAAAATAACTATCTCATTTTAATTTTTAGAGTTTTTGAAGATCAATAGATTATATAATTAATCTATTTGTTGTGCATTTGTCCCCTAGAATTATTCAAAAAGATCCACCACTGCTCTGTGTCCTAGTTACATTGTTAATGGGATAGTTCAAACACTATGTGATTGTTGAAAAATAACAAACATATGGAGATGTTTGTAACTACATGTGGTGCTTAACCTTAAGAAATGTTCACTAATACAAAAAGCTTGGGCTTAGAAAGTATGCAACTTAGTAGATCATGAAGGATGATCATCACCATTCACATTTGTTATAAAATATATGATAGCCTAACAATTTCGTAGAGTTTCAGAATACTACCACACTGACAATTACTCTATATGGACATAAAATATAAAACAACTATCACAATGTCCTTTATGGGTCAATCTAGTAATATATTCACACGACAAAGACAATAGGAAAAAGACACACCAATATTTCTTAGAAATTAGGGTGCTTGTCTATTTCCCCAACCCTTTTAAGATTTTCCATTGACCATCACTACAAAACAAATTGAACTAAAACATGACACATAAGCCTAGGAAGACTAATAGTAAAACTACTTGAATGGGTGGAAGCTCTTTTATAGATGTGCAATGGGAGGGATTGTAACAGTCATGTTAAGAGCCATGTACATAGATTCAGAAAATTGTTGGAAGGAAGGATTAAGAGAATTTTACTTAGATTTAATATGTTGAACTCTTGTAGCACTACTACAGAAATAGCATTCAGTGTCGCTTTTCTGGGCGTCGGTTATTAAGGAAAACCGACGCCTATCATATAAGGCGTCGGTTGTTTAAGCAAACCGACGTCTATATTCGAAGACCAGCCAGACACGGGTACCGCTTTGTATTAAGCGTCGGTTGTTTATAAAAAACCGACACTTAAAGTCGCCCGCGAAATCTATTTTTCGATAAAAAAAATAGTGTCATTGTCAGCGTCGGTTATATACCTAGAAAACCGACGCCTATGTGCGATGAAAATTTGCGCCGAAAATGTCACTTTCAGCGTCGGTTATCCTTGTATAACCGACGCTGAAAGTGGTTCCCGCCAAACATTTTCATGAAAATATCGTCCAATTGGACATCGGTTGTTGCAAACAACCGACGCTAAAGATGTGTAGGCGTCGGTTGTTTAAAACAACCGACGCTATTTGGGAACTTATAATCCGCGATCGCCCGACTCTTCCCCTTTCTTCTAGTTTCATTGCTACCCTATTTCCCTGTTGCGGCGATTTCTCCGGCGATTTCTCTACTGCTGCTGCTAGTTTTTCTCCGGCGCCCCATCTCCGGCGTCCCCTCTCCGGCGCCCCTCTCCAGCGCATTTCTTCTCCGCCGCCCCTGCTGCCCGCCCCTGCTGCCCGCCCTGCTGCTCCAACCGCCTGCACCGCCGCCACGCCTGAGAACCGGCGCCGCCGCCACGCCTGGTGCCCACCTGCCTGCCCACCTGCCTGCCCACCGCTGCCCTAGCTCCTTTCTTCCTGCTCACGCCCGACGCCACCCCCTTCTTCCTGCTTCGACCACCACTGCTGGAAAAGGTATGTAAGCTGCTTTCAGTGATTAATGATTGGTACTACTGGTTTCCTTATATACTAGTAATGCATGATTAGTTTTACTGATTTCCTTGCTGCTTTCAGTGATTAATGATTGGTACTACTGGTTAGTATTACTTTAGTGATTACTTTAATTCAACAATTCATAGTTTGTTATTTACAATTACTGATCTGCTTGCCGATTTTAATGATTAGAGATACTGATTAATAGTAAGTATTGATGAATACTTAGTTAATTACTGATTTGTTGATTAGATATGTATAGAAGTTCCTTATAAATATATTTTTTATATACACATACATGTAATTTTGTATAAAATACATGATGTAGTGTGATCTTAAATCCTAGAGTGTACCCCTTTTGTTCTATGATGGTACCTATGACCCTAAATACATCCATAAGGGTCTATTGTATCCTAAAGAAGATTTATTTCTTACTTCTGCCCTAATTTTTATATGGATCTTAATCTTATATCGCTTACTCATAAATAAGGAAATATCCTCCCTTATGACCACCTTGATGTGTATGTCCCATATAATCCACATGTTGGACCCTAATGATACACATTTTTTATGTTGAAAACGAATGTATGTTTCAAGTGTTGAACCTTATGTTGGACAATGTGTTTGTTATAGGTGGTACACATTTATTATATAAGAATGACATCACATGTGTTTGTTGGCCTAGAAAGTCAACAATCATTGTTCTTTATATTACTTATACATTGGTATAAATTAGAATGAACAATCACTAAATTATATATTGTTTGTATGGAGTCCGGCTTCATTGTAGATATCTATTATTGTGTTTGTTGGCCTAGAAACCCGTCCAAGATTGACTCATTAGGAGTAAATCTTGGATAGTCCCCGGTTTGGGACTGTTCTTGAACACCTAATCTCACTTAGGATGTAAGTGTATAATGTGTATTGGGTTTTCGAGAAAATTTTGGTAGCATTTCCCCGTTTGTTCTCTAAGTACATATGTACTTAGAGAACTGCGGGGAAATACTGCCGAAATTTTCTTGAAAATCCAATACACATTATACACTTACTAGTGAGATTAGGTGTTCAAGGATGGGATAGGTGGTACACATTTATTATATATAAGAGTGACATCACATGTGTTTGTTGGCCTAGAATGTGAACAATCATTGTTTTTTATATTACTTGTACATTGGTATAAATTAGAATGAACAATCACTAAATTATATACTGTTTGTATGGAGTCCGGCTTCATTGTAGATATATATTATTGTGTTTGTTGGCCTAGAAACCCGTCCAAGATTGACTCATTAGGAGTAAATCTTGGATAGTCCCTGGTTTGGGACTGTTCTTGAACACCTAATCTCACTTAGGATGTAAGTGTATAATGTGTATTGGGTTTTCGAGAAAATTTTGGTAGCATTTCCCCGTTTTTTCTCTAAGTACATATGTACTTAGAGAACAGCGGGGAAATGCTGCCGAAATTTTCTCGAAAACCCAATACACATTATACACTTACTAGTGAGATTAGGTGTTCAAGGATGGGATAGGTGGTACACATTTATTATATATAAGAATGACATCACATGTGTTTGTTGGCCTAGAATGTGAACAATCATTGTTTTTTATATTACTTGTACATTGGTATAAATTAGAATGAACAATCACTAAATTATATATTATTTGTATGGAGTCCGGCTTCATTGTAGATATCTATTATTGTGTTTGTTGGCCTAGAAACCCGTCCAAGATTGACTCATTAGGAGTAAATCTTGGATAGTCCCCGGTTTGGGACTGTTCTTGAACACCTAATCTCACTTAGGATGTAAGTGTATAATGTGTATTGGGTTTTCGAGAAAATTTTGGTAGCATTTCCCCATTTGTTCTCTAAGTACATATGTACTTAGAGAACAGCGGGGAAATGCTGCCGAAATTTTCTTGAAAACCCAATACACATTATACACTTACTAGTGAGATTAGGTGTTCAAGGATGGGATATGTGGTACACATTTATTATATATAAGAATGACATCAAATGTGTTTGTTGGCATTTCCCCGTTTGTTCTCTAAGTACATATGTACTTAGAGAACAGCGGGGAAATGCTGCCTAATCTTTTCCTAATATATACTTGTTTCCTAATATATACTTGTTTTCTCTGATCATAGAATGGATAGATCATGGATGTCCATTCGTAATCGTTGCACCCCAGAGTTTATATCTGGTCTTGATCAGTTTATTAGATTTGCCGAGGAACATAGGAAAAAACCTACAGATAGGTTCTACTGTCCATGTAGGCATTGCGGTAACAACTTGAAAGTCAACACTGGTGAGGAAATCAAAAGTCATGTCATGTGCAACGGGATTGTACAAGGCTATACAGAATGGCACTGGCAAGGTAATGACACTCCTGATAATGACAAGAATATTGAGGAGGGCAAAGGAATTTTGGGATCACGGGTGAAAGTAATCATCCGTGAGCAGTTGGAACAAGCTCACTTGTATATTTTACACAATATGGACGAAGTGAGTGTTTATATCGAGGAACATACCAATTTCATAAAGAGACAACATCCTCGAGCAAGTTCAATGTGGCTTGCTAGAGAGCATAATAAGACTTTTACTAAGTGGTTTGAAGATAAAGTCTTACATCAACTATCTCAAACACCAAATGATATTACAGAAACTATCAAATGCCTCGCCTTTAAACCAAAACCGAATGTTATGTCTTATGAAGGGTTTGACATTAATGGATTCACATATTACACAAAGTGCCAAGATGATAAGAGTGTCGTCCAAAATAGTGGGGTCACTCTTCAAGCGTCGACTATGTACTTTGCAAGTGCAAAGGATAAGAGTCCACGTGAAGCTAAAATGTCATATTACGGTGTCATTGAGGACATTTGGGAGTTTGACTACATAGATTTCAAAATTCCGCTCTTTAAATGTAATTGGGTTGATAACACCAAAGGAGTTATAGTGGATGAATTGGGTTTCACTTTGGTGAACTTTGAAAAGATTGGCGAGAAGGGTGAACCATTCATATTGGCATCACAGGCGAAACAAATATTCTATATCGATGATCCTGCGAATGATAAATGGTCAGTTGTTCTTCATGGTAAAAGACAGTTCATTGAAGATCCTATAGATGAAGAAGAGTACTATGATAAGTATGATGACTCCAGTCCATTCTCAGTTGGGTTGCCCACTCCACAAAATATTGAAGCTAATGATGACTTATATGTGCGCGAAGATCACAATGAAGGATTGTTAATTGATAAAAGATCACAATTTTAGAGACATGTATGTTAATACAAATGCTAAATGTTTGCCTTTTTCTAGTTAATACAAATGCTAAATGTTTGCCTTTTTCTAGTTAATACAAATGCTAAATGTTTACCTTTTTCTAGTTAATACAAATTCTAAATGTTTACATTTTAAATGAAATTTTCAGATGGCTAACCATGATGAGCATGAAGTCCATGATGAGCATGCTGTCCATGACGAGCATGGCGAGGATACTAATGTAAGTTCTAAAAACATATCCTGTATTTCTATAAAATTCATTATCTTCTAGTTATGTCATATATCCTATATTTCTATATTGGGCTAATTTAGTGTGTTTTATTTTTGTCAAATTTTAGGTTGATGCACCTGTACCCACTGAAGCACTGGAGCAACTTGATGCGCAGCACCAAACACTTAACAAGAAAAGGGGCATCACTCTGTTGAAGAAGTTATTAGCGCTAAGTGGTAGTGGATCCAAATTGGTGGTGGAGTTTGATAATGGAGGAAATCCAATTGGAGTGAACCGCAATAATTTTGTAAACTATCTTGGGTGTACCACTCGGAGCCATTGTGGTGTTAAGTATGACAATTGGCATAAAGTTCCTCAAGGGAAAAAAGACTTGAAATGGAAGGATTTATGCGTGAGTTATTATTATTTGCAATTCTATTTTGTAGATTACAAATTCTATTATTTGCAATTCTATTTTGGATACTAGTTAATAACATATCTATTTTACAGAATCTGTTTGCATTGGATGAGAAGTTGCATCGTAAAAATGTGATGCAACGCGCTGGAAAGATGCTTAGGAATTATAGGACAAATCTGAATAGAGAATACATAAAAGAGGGTGATAAGAAGAAGAAGTCAGCCCTTGAACAATGGAACTTCTTGGACAAAGAAGATTGGGACAATTTTGTTGCTTCAAGAAAATATGAAGAATTCAAGGTATTAGGAATCACTCCCAATTTAATTAATATACATTGTATTCACCTATTCAAGATTAACATTTAGTGCTACTAACCAAATCTTTAATGTGCATACTAACTAGGCCCTCAGTGACGCACAAAAAGCAAGGCGTGCACTGAATGTGCATGACCACACTATGGGTCCAAAAGGCTATGCAAGCGTTCGCCAAAGACTACAGGCGGAGTCTGCGGCTACTCAGGAGTCTGCTCCTACTCAGGAGTCTGCCACACCCATGCCTCGCCATGATATCTGGGTAGCTGGCAGGCAAAACAAGAAGGGTGAAATAAAGAAGCCTGTAACTGCTGAGGCGGCTGCAAAAATGGTAAAATACAACTCTTAGAGAAATCGTTTGAATATTGATTATTTGTGGTGTTAACTTACCAATTTCTGTTTATGGTGATTAGCGGGAGCTGCACGAGCAGAGGAAACAAGGCACGTTCATCCCTCAGGGTACAAGGGATGAATTGACAGTTGCTCTGGGTAACCCAGAGCATCCTGGACGTGTTAGAGGTGTCGGCGCTGGTGTTGGCATCAAAGCATTCTTTGGGCCATCCTAGCACAAACCCAGAGCGGGACTTTCTCAAGAAGAGGTAACCTATTCTTTTTTTAGAATGTTACCGCAAAAGGAAATTCATTAATAAGAAGCTAATGTTTCTTTTATCCATGTATAGGAGAATAAGAGAGTTGAGGATTTAGTTGCTAAGAAGGTCAACGATGTAGTTGCTGAGAAGGTCAAGGAAGAATTGCTACGGTGGCAGGCATCTCAGGCTTCCAATACGCCTATGACGACCCACTCTTCTCCTGATGCACAGACTGCGAGTAATCATGGAGACCCATCGCCTAGCACGTCTGCTGTAAGTATTGTTTATGACATTGTAGCTAGTCTTTTCAAGATGATATGTTTTCAAGATTATATGTATATATGTATAACATTCTTTACGTAAATTTGTAGGCATTGAAGCCATGCCGCTTAAGAATACAAGACTATGTTGTTGCAGAGGCGCAAGCTTACCCGTCCCTTCCTGGGGAAAGGTTTCACGGGACTCCAATGCCACAGGGCTATGTTCGTGTGGGCCCATTACGTGTGTTACCCGATTGGAGGGAAGTTGCGTTGCCATATGCCCACCTAGATATTGATACACTTGGTGAGGCAGAAGGTGGGGTCATATTGTGGCCCAAAGCAGATGTCGTCTACACGACTGAAATTGTAAGATAAATTTACATTGATTTAGACTGTTAATGTGTATATATTATGTCAACTGATCTGAAATTATATATACAGGTTAAAAAGAAGACACCAGGAGCACCTAGGCCTCCACCTCCACTTCCCGCATTACCAACTTGGGTCCAACTGACCTAACATACCCGTTAGGTCCTGCTTGTAGGGGAATGGCATGTTGGCTACGTGCACATAATATACATTGCCCTATAATAGTTTCTTTAGATGCAGATTATGCAGGTCGATCATACGATAGCTCTTTATTTATACAAGATATTATTGAGCTGTTTATGTATGATTGGCTGAATACATCAATGATAGAGACATGGATAAGGTGAGATCTTGTTTATACATCCATATACCTTGTGTAAGATCCGGTGATCTGGTTTCTTATATATTAATGCATACGCAATACATGTTTTGCAGCTACTTAGTCGAAGATCATTGCAAACAATTTGCATTTGATCATGTGGGATTTTTGATTCCATCATTGATTAGTATGGTAGCTAAAGATCCTGATAATGTTCAACAATACTGTATAGATACTTTTACAATTTTTGGTCAGCAAAAGAAGACGATAATAATAGCTCCATTCAATGTCAAGTAAGTTTACTTTATTTATAATTTGGATTTAAGAAAATTCCATTTTTATTGTGCATTTTGAGTTATTAATTGTTAACTTTTTACCTCTAGCGGTAAATATTGGGAGTTACTAGTTATTGTCCCCGGGACGTTCACTGTTTATTATCTAGATCCCGCGGGAAGTACATTAAACACTAAAATTGGACACGTAATGAGAATGCCATTATTCTGGTGAGAAATATTTCATTTTTGTATCTGTTAACATCTGTTATTACATTACTATTTACTTATGTAATTTACTATGTTATATTAACATGTAGGGGTTTAGATGCATTCAAAAAGGCTGGAGGAACGGTCCCAAGGAAAAAGAACCAGCCAATAAATTGGGAGAACGTACAAGTAAGTTCCCGACTCCAATGTATATATCATTGATGTGAATTGTGCTTAGTTGTATTATTTTGTATGTTTCAATTTATAGTGCGCTACACAAGACAATGGCTGGGCATGCGCATACTATGTGATGTGATTTATGCAGATGATTATCAAATATGCCGCATTGGACATCGATACCATACATGAGGTATTATATATAGTCTCATTAGTTAGTATGAAATATATCAATCTTATCTTATTTTTATATTATTACTTATATATATACATCATTCTCTTTGCAGGTGTTTAAAACTGACAACACTACAGGTAAACGCTTAAAAAATATACATGCTCCATATACGATGGAAGCATTAAATGAAGTAAGAGAAGAATGGGCAAAAGCCATACAAGCAGTGGCAACTGTAAGATATAATTGGGATGTTGATAGCGATAATGAATGATACTTTGTAAATGAATATTTCTGAATGTTAATACATGTATTTGAATGTTTATATATGTGTGAATGTGAGAATTGAATTGATGTCTGAATGTATGTACTTGTGTGAAATTTTCTTTGTGACTTTTGCAGGTTTGCGGCCTGTTTGTAGGCTGATATCAATAGATGTCGTAAACCTGCAGTTCAGAAAACTGAACTGCAGGTTCTCATCCTGCTGACCAGCCACAGCAGGCCTGCAAACTGATATTAAAAAAATATATATATAAATAGGCGTCGGTTATTTATAGAAAACCGTTAGCAAAGACATACAGCGTCGATTATTTATAGATAACTGACGCCTGATGTGGCCAAAGCAGTCCTGGAAATGGCGTCGGATATTCATATCGAACCGACGCCTATTTAAACAACCAGGCGTCGGTCGTTTGGTATATAACCGACGCTAAAAGGGTTCGCGCCACAGAAAACGACATCATCTAGGACACTTTATGCGTCGGTTATCAACTAAAAGACCGACGCTACATGGAATATAGGCGTCGGTCTTTTAGTAAATCACCGACGCAGAAAGTGCCCTAGATGACGCCGTTTTCTGTGGCGCGAACCCTTTTGGCGTCGGTTATATACCAAACAACCGACGCCTGATTGTTTAAATAGGCGTCGGTTAAAAAACCGACGCCGAAATGTTCGACCTTTAGCGGCGCCCACATAGGCGTCGGTCGGAAACCGACGCCAAATGGGGTTAAAAGACCGACGCCAAATGGGGTTTCTGTAGTAGTGTAGCATAGTAAGTGACACGGTCATGGCCACATATAAATTGTTCCCATCAAGCTTACTTGTGCAAAGATGAGGCAAATTGCATATGGTGGTGATGATTTGACCCCTATGTAAAAATGTGCATAATTCTTGAATGATATAAAGACCAAAACATGTGATGCATGATATCTTACCAAAATTTTCATGACTACTATTTTCTTAAATAAATTTGCAAGCCTAAGAAACTCATGTAAGGCAGTGTATTCAACTTGCTTTAGTGCATATATAAAGGCGAAGGGCAATAGATACTAAAGTAAGATACAAAAAATGGTCCATACTGCCATGTTTGTTTCTGCATAATAAAGTGACTTTATTAGGTAGTAGGAAATGTTGGGGGAATAGGGATGACAGAGAAGGAAGCGAAAACAAATTCCCCCCCTATTCCTTTCTAGAAGATCACATCAACAATGATATATCTAGGAAAGAAGGTAACAAGAGGTATACTTGGTACTGAATAAATTCAACGACTACTCTTGCTTGGTGATGTTCTCTCTTTGCAAGATGCACACGGACAATTGGCGATGACGGACTCCTGGTACAACACCACAAATAGAGGTGGTTGTTATCCTCCTAGCATGGCGGCAACAACCTCCATGCCTCTATGTAGTGCATGTGCACCATCAGGAACTCCATGTCCTGCTTCCCAAAGACAATGGGAAGGATTTGTTCCTTCTAACATCAATGTACTAGTGTTGACTTTTTTGTGTTGACTTGCTCTCCCTTTTTGTCCCTCCCTTACTGTCTTTCCCTTTTATGGGGTAAGACTTGCTCGAGCTCTCATGTTACCACAATTGTGAGAGGACAACAATTATCAGAGCTTATTGTTGTATCTTCTTAAAGCCTTGACTACACCCCCTACTTATAGGATATCATGGGTAAGATTCCCAGGTCAATCGGGAGTTGGACTTTCAAAAACAATTTGATGTTGGGAATCACGAATCAATCGGTTCATTTCTGAACCGGTCAGTTCATTTCTGAACCAGTAAGTTCATTTTTGAATCAGTAGACTTATTTTAAACCAAACGTTTCACATGTGAATTGGTCGATTCAACACTTGAATCCTTCAGTTCACTATATTTCCTATTCAAAAATATATTTGCTTTCAATGTGATGAGTAATGCACACCATGATGTCAACATCAGTCCTTGATCTAATCTTACTGATCACTCAACTCGTTGATTCACAATCTGAACTGATTGACTCACATTCTAAATTGAGCAATTCACTTCTAAATTGAGCAATTTATCTTCTGAACTGGGCGATTCAAATTCTAGTTTAGCCAATCTACAATCAATGTTGTTTAAATTAAATACTTGAACACTTTAGTAATTAAGTTAAACCATATTCATGATTAAACTCCTTTTTTAGGTGCATCCTATGCGTGCGACCCTATAGGTCCCAAATTATGTTGGTAGTATATGTCTATAACCAATTTATGACATCACAATCAATGAAATGTATCTAGTCACATCATAGTAAGAGAACAACTTCAACTACAATTTGTGATAAGTGATATCATGATTGTATAGTTCCTTTGTCTCTAATATCCAAACTTAACTCAAGGCATGGCATCATCATCCTCTCAACATTCAATCCATGTTCCTTGAACTAGAACAGACTGTATGAGATGCATGTGAGCTCACATATCACATATTGAGTCACATGAGTGTGACCATACATTTCTCAGTCTTTCTTATCAAGTGGCCATGATGCTAATCTCTTGTAGGAGGGATAAATCCCATATACATCACTCACACTCAATCCCCATGTGTCACAATACACACCTTTTTTGGCAACCCTTATTCAAGGTCACATTGGATGATTGCAAAATATATCGAGTGACATGTGATGAGTGTGGTGACTTCAGTTCTAAGAACCACACTCACCACTATCACTATGTGATATGATTCTGACTATCATTCTATGGTCTTCATGTGTCACTCTCAAAATGGATATGTCTGATACACTGTTCTTTAACATGTATATATGTTTTTGACTTGATATCCTATATCATGACTAATGAGACTCTATCATCAGTCAACGCACATTCTTAGCCTTATGCATCACTATTGTCTTTTTCTTTCATAGTATATTGAACTAGGGACATAACAAAAATGCATGTACTCTTATCATACATATGATTTCACTATTTAGGTCCTCAACCTGAAGACATATGTCATCGAGAAATGTGATTCTTTGGACATATACCATGTTAGTGTCATCATCTCATATTTGAGACAAACATAATATATAGAATTACCTTTATTATTATTATCAAATAAAGTATATCATTCCCCATTATGATTGGCTCTATAGGCATACATACCAACAAACTCCCACTTGTGCTTGGAGCCAATCACTAATGAATCTTTTTCCAAGTGATCTTCAACATCTCCATCATGTTTTTGTTGTGCAAGCACTTTTATAGCGGGTTAGCAATGTTTGCTTCTAGTCATTATATTTCAAGTTTTCACATCTCCTCATTGTATGATTTCTTGCATGAGATTGAATTATCATAGTATGCTATTTGAGATTCCTTTCCTATGCAGTAGCTATTGTTGTCATAGTATTTCTATTGTCTCATAATGATGAAACCTCCCACAAGATCATCGATATGAACTTTTTGATCCATGTAGTATCCTTTGTTGTTTATAAAACAACAAGGTACTTGGCTTCCATTGTAGAAGTAAACAACTATCTGTTGCTGAGAACTTTTCCAGCTTACAGTTCTTATTTTAAGGTCAAACATAAATTTCGATTGTAATCATTTATTTTCTTTCTCATTTTGGAAACTTGCATGGGACTTTATTTCGATGACTTTCACTGGGATATGACATATATCCACTCATCATGTCTAATACATACAAAACAACGGGATGAGTACAAAATATTATGAATGCAATTGACATCCTAGTCACTTATTTTTTTTCTTCACAAGAGCTGGGATACTAAAATCTTGAGAGACTAATTCTATGAGACATGGATAAATTTTCTCTCATTGAGTATTGTATGTTAAACCCTTCAAAATCTTTCCAATACATATGCTCTCACTTAGGTCAAGATTTTTTAGATATATCTCTATAGATCTTAATTCCTAAGATATATGATGCTTCTCCTATCCCTTCATAGAGAAGGTGCTTCTTGACCAAGTTTTAATATTTGTAGGATAAGGACATCATTCCCCATCATTATGTGGAATATAAATATGTTCCCACTAACCTTTTTTAATCACATGTTGCATCTTCAATTTGACTAGAGTCAAACTCTTTGACTATCATTTCAAATCAAAGATTCCAAGTCCAAGATCATTGCTTCAATCCAATGATTGGCCTTTGTAACTTATAGAATTTGCAATAATTGGATCTATGAAACCTTTTAGGCTATGTCATGGACACATATTGTACAATATTCTTGTTAAGGAATCTAGTTTTAACATCCATTTTTCAAATTCATAGTCATACTAAGTTGCAATGACAAGCATGATGTTGATGGATTTAGCCATGGCGACTGGTGAAAAGATTTTGTCATGTTCAAAATTGTGAACTTGTTTGAAACCTTTGACGACCAATTTTTCCCTCATAGGTTTGTAGACTACCATAAATCTCGATCTTATTCTTGAAGATCCAATTGCACCATATTGGTCTTACCCATTTAGGTGGCTCCACCGATGTCATACCTTGTTGGTGTACATGAAGTCCATCTTTGATATAGTGCCTTCAAGACATTGCTCATACTGTGGTCTCCCAATAGCTTCTAGGTTGGTTGTTTGCTCATCATCTGTGAGAAACACATTCCTTCTTGAGTTATAAGATATCATAATCATTCAGACTCGAGGTGTGTTCTACTAGATCTATGAGGTTTTGTGTTACATTAGGAACTGAGATTCCACAATTCCTTGTGATTCTCCTTGTTTCTATTGGCTTGATGTTTTCTTGTTGGTCTCGAACTTTTTGAGTTTCTATTTTTCTCCCACTAATTCTTCTGGAATTATGTTTCTTTAGGAATGCAACCAACCTGGCAACAAACACGTTTTTATCGGATTGGAATATAAAAGTTGCATTCAAAAAAATAACGTTTATGTGATTTGTGGACAAAACTTCTCAAGAAACTATTTTTTATGTAATATTTTAATCCTATTCTTTATAAAAGACTTATGGGGATACTTCCCATGCCATATCTCATATGGTGTCTTTTGAACAATTTCAGACAATACATCATTTAGTGTAAAGCATGTGCCCAAAAAGGAAATTGAAAGATTAGCTAGTTTTATTTCTGATACATCACTATGTTCAGGTGGAGTTCACCGTGATACATTATCATGATCTCCCAAAAAGTCTTGAAACTCTTGGTTCAAAGTATTTTACATATCGATCATAACAAAATGTTTTAATACTTATACCAAGATGGTTATGTACTTCATTCATGATCTCCTTGAACACTTCAAGAGATTCAGACTTGAATTTCAAAATACAAACTACATATCTTCTGTGATCATCAGTAAATATAACAAGGTACTATTAACCACCTCTAGCATTTATTTTTGAAGGGTTTATATACATTAGTATGTATGAGACATAATAGAATACTCTCTCTCCCACTACATCTGGTGAAAGGTGCTTTCGTCACATTTCCCAATAAATAAGACTCTCACGTCTCTATGGTTTAATAACCAAAATAGTATAATTAGCCATATGTATGGATTTCAAAATTGCATGTCTTATTTGTATGCTCTAGATGAGAATGTTGTAGGTTTTATTATTTGAGTCATCAAATCATTCAGTATATGTATTACACATATATGTCTCTAGAACTATCAAGTATAGATTATGAGACATAGGGAACTTCCGTATATGATCTTATATTTTAAAACAAAACATCAAATATTCATAATATTCTTGTCCCTATATACAAGATACATGATGTTTTTATTAATGGTAGGTACATAATAGAACTTAATTAATTCAATTACATGCCCATGAATGACATATTTCAAATGTCGTGGCAGTAGATATTTCTCCGCATAGTTCTATCTTACTTCTTCTCAAATCATGAAGTGGAGATCTATATCCCCATCTTCTTTTTCCTCAGTTCCTTTAAGTGAAAAGAATAGATTCCTTTTGCACTTTCCCTTTTCCTTATCTTGAGTGCAGAAGATTTGATCTTCCACGTAGCCTTAGAACATTTTTTTGCCTTTCCTTTGTCCTTGGAATCCCCTTTGCTGATCACCATCATGAGTTTGTCCTTCTTCATGCGTGCTTCAATATTCATCAACATGGCAATCAATTCAGATAGTGGTTTGGCCAAGTTACTCAAGTAATATAACTCAATAAATTGGCTAAATGATTCAGGAAATGATTGAATAATCATATTCGGGGCCAACTCTTGGCCTAAAGGAAATCTCAGTCTCTCTAGATGTTCCACATGCCCAATCATATTAAGCACATGGGGTTCTATTGGATCTCCCTTTGTCAATTTGTACTCAAATAGCAGTTTGGAGACATTATACCTTATTGCTTTACATGATTCTTAAGATGTGTTACTATCTTGTGAATGTCCATGTTTTCATGTTGTTTATGCAACTCATAGTTCATACATCTCAGCACAAGGTCTTTGATGTCTGCTGCATCATTAGCATGCTTCATATAAGCATCCATTCAGCTTTAGTCACATTCAGAGTGGGTTCTTCTAGCACTGGTTTCTCTAGGACAAGATCTTGTTCTCTTGAGTGAGAATGATTGTCAACATCCAGAACCAATTGTGGAAGTTATTCCTGTTCAACTTGTCCTTCTCAAGGACCGATAATAAAGAAAACATATTTGTGTTTACCATTAGATTCTACAAAAAAATTACAACTCTTGTCAAAATACTTTTGATTTGATAAGCTTGACAATATTAATTAGGCTTTTAATAATTATTGCTCTTACTATTTTGTTCAAATTGATACCCCTTATTACTAATATGAAGGATTGCATGGTACAACCTTCTAGTAAGCCAAGTCCTAAAATAATTAAGTTATTACCCATCAAACACATGTGTCCATAACCAATTATTAAGGTAGGTATGCCAATTGTGTCTTATACAATTCTTAGATAGATGGCATTCACAAGTCCTTACCATAGTCTATATGAATGCTTCTAGGAACTTTACCCCATTAAGTCACATATTTAAGCCTCACCAAGAAGTAAACATGGTATAAATACATCCTTCTAAGGCAAATCTACATAAATATCATCACACTTCCAGGAGATAGATGGTGCACCACGTTAGGGTGTGACCATGCTTGGTAGATCAATATTTTAATGTGTGTCACTTACGAAAAGAATCTTAGACTTAATATTTATTGAGGGGTTTATATATACATATATATATATATATATATATATATATATATATATATAGAGTCAGGCTAGAATACACTCGAGTGTATCCGGAGCGAAATACACTCAAGTAGTTTTTCATGATGCAATATTTGTTTTGAAAATCTAATCCATTGATCTTCTTAAACATCTTGTGAACAACTCATACGCAAAATTTGAGCACATTTGGATATGTATAGCTCATGTTATATATATATATATATATATATATATATATATATATATATATATAGAGAGAGAGAGAGAGAGAGAGAGAGAGAGAGGCTAGATACACTCGAGTGTATTCGAAGCAGAATACACTCATGTAGTTTTTCATGATGCAATATTTTTTTTCAAAAATCTAATCCATTGATCTTCTTAAACATCTTGTGAATAGATCATACACAAAATTTGAGAACATTTGGACATTTATAGGTCATGTTATAAAGACCGCAAAAATTAAGCATTTCAAATTAGTTTTGCGCATCAATTTTGTTGCCTTTGAATGAGCGATTTACACTCATCCAAATCGGCTCAAAATTTGTATGTAGCCTAGTTATAGTATGATGGTGAAGATCAATGGTTTACATTTTGCAAAAAATAGTCATGATATGCAAACACACTTGAGTGTATTCGTGCAATCTGTATACTCGAGTGTATTCTAGCCTAGCTCTCTCTCTCTCTCTCTATATATATATATATATATATATATATATATAATCACCACATATTTATAATATGTATCATATACATGCTATATCTACAAAAAATGTACAATCATAAAATATACAAGTGATGGTTATGGCAATATTAATGCAATTATTTGGATCCACAAAGAATCGCTACCACCTAAGATCATAAATATCATGTAGCAACATGTATTGAAAAACTTGTGCTAGCCCGATCAGTCATCTAAACCATTCAATCAATCGATTAGCCTTCAGGTTGGTCGATTGGCTTCCTGTTTGTTGGCCTTCTTGGTCCTCCGATCGATCAAATCGACTCATGCAAAATATCTTCTCTTTGTGATATACAAAGTCAACTATCCTATTCTACAATACATTGTAAAAGAGAAAACCTCAAATTACATTCGAGGAGAATATAGGAAGAAGAGAATTAATTTAAATTTGGAGAGAGGAGAGGCTTGTATGCAAAGTGAGTAATAATAGGAAAGAAAACCAAATAACCAAGAACACTCATCCACATGGGTTTTGGCTATAACCACACATACATCCACCATCAAAACTCTTTTAGGGTGATGCATATAGATTGCATATATATCATATAAACACACACACACACAAACACACACACACACACACACACACACACACACATATATATATATATATATATATATATATACATATAGATCATATGTGGTATCTAATCGCATATGCACATTAATCATTTTAATTATTCACATCATATGCAATAAGAATGATAAACTGAAATATGGTCACATCAACTTAAAACTCAGATCCACCATAAACTGACGTGGCTCCAATACCATTGTTGGGGAATAGAAATGGCAGAAAAAGCAGCTAAAAAAAACTTTGTCCCTATTTCTTTCCGGAAGATTACATCAACAATGATGTCTCTAAGAAAGAAGGTAGCAAGAGATATACCTAATCCTCAAGTAAGTCCAACGACTGCTCTTTGCTTGGTGATGTGTACTTTTTGTAAGATGCACACAGACAACTGGTAATGACGGCCTCCTGATGCAACACCATGGACGGTGGTGATTGTTGTTCTCCTAGCATGGTGGAAACGGTCTCCACACCTCTATGTAGTCTATGCAGACCACAAGAAACTCCACATTGCACTTCCAAAAGACAACGGGGAGGAGTTGTTCCTTCAAACGTCAACTTTCTAGCATTGACTTACTCTACCTTGTTGTCTCTCCCTGACTATCTCTCCCTTTTATGGTTAAGACTTTCTCAAGCTCTCACATTACCACAATTATGATAGGACAACAATTTTCAGAGCTTACTGTTGTATCTTCTGAAAGCCTTGACTACACCTCTTATCTATAGGATGGTCATGGGCAAGGTTCCCAGATTAACAAAGAGTCAAAGAGATGATTTTTTTACAAATTTTTGGCTCTATTACAAATCATGAATCAGTCGTTCAATTTTGAATCAGTGGGTTCATTTTTAAACCAGTCGGCTCATTTCTAAACCGGTCATTTCACATGTTAATTTGTCGATTCAACACTTCAATCCTTCGGTTCACTATATTTCCTATATGCAAATATATGGGCTTTCAATGTGACTATTAATGCACAACATGATGTCAGTATCAATCCTTGATCCAATCTTACATGATTGATCAACTAGTCGATTCACAATTTGAACCAATCGACTAACATTTTGAACTAAGAAGTTCACTTATGAATGGGCGATTCCAATTCCAGTTTAGCTAATGTACAACAAATGTTGTTTAAATGAATACCTAAACTCTATAATATTAAATTTAAATGATATTCATGAGTAAACTCCTATTCCAGGTGCATCCTATGTGTGTGACCCTATAGGCCCCAAATTATGTAGGCAGAGTATGTCCATAACCAATTTATGACATCGCAAGCAATGAGTGGTATCTAGCAACACATCATTGTTACCTATGTAATTGAAAAGTTGAAGAACAATTTAAACATACGATCCTCTCAATTCAATCTATGTTCCCTGAACTAGAGCAGTCTGTGTGAAATGCATGTGAGCTCACATATTGCGTATTTAGTAGCATGAGTATGACCATATGTTTCTCAGTCTTTCTTATCAAGTGGATATGATATCAATCTCCTTTAGGAGGTATAAATCTCATCTACATCACTCACACTAAAACCCCATGTGTCACAATGCACCTGAGCATCACCTTTATGGCAACCCTTATTCAAGGTCATGTTGGATGATGCCAAAATGCATAGAATGACTTGTGATAAGTGTAGTGACTTCAGGTCTAAGAACCACAATCACCACTATCACTATGTGACCAAATTCTGACTACCACTGCATGGTCTCCATGTATCATTCTCAAGATGGGCTTGTCTGGTACACTGTTCTCTAACATGTATCTATGCTTTGACTTGATATCCCATATCATGACTAATGAAACTCTATATTTTGCTTCCACGATAATATATGACTAGGGACATAACAAGAATGTATGTACTCTTACCATACATATGATCTCATTGTTCAAGTCCTCAACCTGAAGACATATGTCATCGAGCAACATCATTCTTTAGGCATCTACCATATTTATGCCATCATCTCATGATTGATACAAACATAACAAATAAAATTACCTTTATAATTATCAAGTCAAGTGTATGATACCCCATTACAATCGTCATATGATTGGATCAATGAACATACATATGAAGAGGGAGATATAATTTCTACAAGGAAAATATAATTTTTTCTACAATGTTAGTAGTTCAAAATTGTGGTCTTATTTCATAGATTAGTACTAGGAAATAGAATAATTTGTAATCCTAAAGGATTCAAGCTACTTGATTAGGTACTAGTTGTCTATTAAGCATACCTATTATCTTGTGGGGTTGAGAAATTCAACTGATGTGTAGAGTTCAAGCTCAAATATAGTTGAATGATCCACGTACCCAATGGAAGATCTTAATAAGGGTTGGGGATGCCACCCACCTCCAAACTTCATAAAAGAACACATGCCACTAAGATACCATGTCAACTTCTAAATATATCATGATAGATGATTTTGATGTGTTTTCATGTAGTTTTAATTGGCAAGTAGTATCACTACCCATTTAGGAAATTTAGGACATATATTTATTTGAAAAAAAAAATCAATTATAGGTGAATTAATTACATTCATTTTCCAATGTGACATCATCATTTAGATTGTTAAATCTGAGAAAGTCACTAGTCTATGCTCATTTGTCATGTTATTTAATTTACTAACATTAGATAGTATTAGTGATTTTTGTTATTTTTTCCACTCGATGAATTTTCTTACACATATCTTGATTATAGTTTTCTATATGAAAACTACTTGTCATGAAACCAAAACATTTCATGAATACAAAGCCAACCAAAAATAGTGTTTCCTTCATTTCCATTATAGTGTATGTATATCTTGTAAAAAAGACAATGTTACCACCCTTAAGACTCCATCCAATATACTCAACTTTTGTCGTATAAGAACAATAGGTGTCTTAATCGAAGTAGATATAATAAACCATATTCAGTGTTGGTGCATGCATGAGACTCCCAAATACGAGATGATAAAATTTATAGACACTAATTGATGCACTCAAATACAAAAAACTACCTGCAAGCACACAAACTCGGGATATAGTATAGAAGAGGCATGTCAAGGTCGATCCATAAGGAGAGATGGGGGCAATAGATATATGTTTTATTTACTAGGTTCCTATTGCAGAGTGTATATATTTTAAAGTCTGACTTTGAATTTGAATAACACTATTGAACAAAAAATAAAAATGAGAAAGAATCAAACCCAAGTTAACCATACACAATTAGTGCTATCTAACTAAAAAATAAGAGCGATTATACTAAACTAGACTAGCAAATTAACACTACACTATTCAAAAGCAATCATAATTGCCAAACACAGGAACAATCTAGTTAATCAAGGAAAAAAAGAGAGCAATTGACTACACTAGCTTAACATAAGCTAAAAAATATAAATTAACCACTTAATAATGTGTAATACTAAAAAATGTGTAATTAACATTGTAATTGTCTTACATCCTTAGATTACCAATAAAGCAAGGTATTGATTGTGATAAAAGGAATATGCTTCATGTCAAAAAGATGAACCTTAGTATAATATTTCCTCTATTAACATTACATAGATTAGAGTAAAATACAATAAAAAGATGAAACATATCTTCTAATGAGATGACACAACACTACAAAATATAAAATAATTTAGTTTTTTAAGGAAACAGATCAATAACATAACTGACAAGCCGTACGGAATCTACAAGATAGTAAGGTCACACCAGATGACCATCCAACACTCCTCTTTGAGTCTGACATAGCACACAAGCTCAGATTGGGAGGCAGTAGGCAAATTTCAACAAAGATTTTTCACATAGTGGCTGAACAAAGCAACTATCAGCAAGAGATACCTTCAAGCTAAACAAGCCCATGAGATAACTGAATGAGGAGTGAACATCACTTCCAATAGCAATAACCATCACATTCATACCAGTGACCCACTGGTAAGGAAATAAATTGGGAAAACAACACACTACTAGAGACATGCGACCTCTCACTCAAAATAGTGACCAAGAGCAAGATGCATAACTAGAAATTGAAAAGAAGCCGGACAAACTACCCACCTATAAACATGACTCAGGCCGGAAAAAACACAAAAAAAAAAGAAAATGCCACCAAGGTAACAGTAAGACAGGAAACTAAACCCCCAAAGGTGTAAGCAAATAGATAGCAAAAGCCTTGATGTGTTAAGGGTGGAGGGTACAAAGCATAGGAATCCCACCACCACTCCTAAAAGCCACAATGCTCCCCCTCTAAGATCAAGGAATGGCTTGAGGTGCAAAAGGACGGGCAGTGGGGATGGGAGCACCATCTCAAGAAACTAAGACCCCTAAGTGTCCCCTGCCCCAGCTAGGCACACGGAGGCGTAGGAGACCGCCACCAGACCAATGAAATGCCCCTTAATGTAGACAATCGACAGATAACTCGAGAGGAAGAAAATCTAGAAAGGAGAGGAAAAGGAAAATGGAAGGGGAGTGGTCTTGACCTCTTGTAAGCTGCCGCCTGGGAATCGAGCCTCCAACGTTCAGCCACCCACCTGCACCAGAAGAGAGCTTACACTCGAAAGCACCACCGGTGTTCTGGCCCGAGAGCAGGAATCGGAATAGGGAAGACGACAACCAGTGGAGAGGGCGAGAGCCTCAGGTAGACATGGTCTACATAAGGACGAGCAAGAGAATGACCCAAGGGAGAAGGGAGCTACCTGCTGCTAGCCCCCCCCCCCCCCCCCCCCCCGGAGCAGAGATCGTGACCATGAGGAAGCCCTAAACCACCCAGAGCACAAACGAGCGGGGGGATTTCTACTTTTCTTTTATTACATATTTGTAAAATAATTTAACTTCTTATAATATTTGAAGTTATTGATTATAAATTGATAATTTTCAATAAAGTCAATCAGGATTTATCTTCCTTAAATGATTACAAGACATCAATTATAGAATGAAAAACTGAATTTCAAATAACGATTGCCATAATAGAAATAATAATATGTCAAGAAACAAACTATTGGTTGTGTATCACTACACGTTGTTTTTACCAGTGATGCTTGAATATTTTTATTATTATCTAAGATGGTGTTTGATATGTTCTCTAAAACCTTGAAAATAGATGAATAGAAAATAATTAACATAAATAGAGGATGGAGCTGTAATACAATCACTAGCATTGTTGAAAAATAAAATCAAAGATACAATTACCCACAAGAACATGTAACAACATCCATAATGCACATATGATGAAGTATGAAAAAATTTAACACACTGTAAATAGCATATGATAGGCGCCAACTTGTTAGTATGTTTTATTTGGCTCTTTTGATGCACAAATTATGCTATATACATCAAAGACTTGGTATGTTTCATGGGGTCTCTCTCGATGGTATACTATCCTCTTTTATTGCTTGTTTGGTGACATTTGCAAACAATAATGGACGCATGCAGAAAAGTCTTTTTATGTTTGACTGTGTATTTCAAACGATTGACAAATTTTAATAGAATTTCTTTTGAGCTATAATTAAGGATTTTACAAAGAAACTTGTACTGAGGATAACAAATAGTAGACATCACGGGTGCCGACACACATTATAAATCAAAACGTTTGTCTCAAATGAACATCGAAACGTACTAATGAGTCTCTATCATAGGGAAATACAAGTAACCATCTCACGTTTGAAAATGAATGTGTATTGTTCTATTTTATTTGAATTGTTTTCAAATAAATTGGTATCCTCATTTTTTGAAATGAATGACATGTATTTAACCTGCATTATGCATGCAGTTACTAGTATGATCATGTATAGCACTCCTCTAGTAATTAAATGTCATCAAATGATCTAAGTTTTAATAAATATATGCAGACTTATTATTAATTGAACTATAATGCAATTAGCTAAATGCAGAATATAAGTTTGACCTTTTGAATAAGGACGGTCCACGTAGCAAAAGTGTAAAAAAATCTTTGTGTTCATGCATGACATTGATAGCTATCTGTGAGTCTGATTCTATAATCAACCTTACGCCAGTCCTGTTCACAAGCGTATTCAACCGTTATAATAGCATTAGCTTCAGCAAAGGACACAAAAGAAGTCATCAGTGATATCCCCCAGCCAGATAGCCATTTCGACTCATGATCTCTTGCCATAGTAGCTAATGACGCTCCTCTTAAGTGCAGCATCTACATTGATTTTCACCCAATGAATCGCTGAATGGGTAACAATACTAGTTGCAAACAATAACTATTGATAGCACATAAACACCTTCTATCATGATATTTCTTAGAATTCAATATGGTATCTTAATGTTATGTTTTTTCAGAATGGGGGATCTCGTGGCCTCCAACCATTCATTTTTGATATCCACCATTGACCACCAGGTTAAACTCATCTATCCCCATTCGATGTCCCAGACGTGTCCCATCGATCATCATCATAAATGTACCAAATAATTTATTTCGAGGTGAGTTTCGGGATATATGTATGGCACATATGAGCTGGGACATAATTTGCGATACAAAATGGGGTCCGGTGATTCAAATCCTTGACTCATTAAAAAAATATTGTAATTAAAAACATGACACATAAGACGAGGAAGAGAAACACCAAAGCCATTATTGATGGGCAAGAACTGTATTGTAGATGTGAAGTGGGAGGGACTGTAATATAACAAATCACGTGCCATTAGGAAATTATGAGAATTGATGACTGAGAGAAGTCCCACTCAGATGTGAAGTGGGAGGGACTGTAAATATATAACAAATCACGTGCCATTAGGAAATTATGAGAATTGATGACTGAGAGATGTCCCACTAAGATTCAACAAGGTCAACACCTTGCATCCTAGTAATAAGTGACTTGAATTTGGTCCTGTAGATTATTGCCATCAAGCCTAACTATGAGAAGATGAGGAGATCGTAGAGGGTAGAAATGACATAACTGCTAAATCAAAGATTTTTATCATTTTTTAATGTGATAAATACCAAAACATGTGATGCATAACATTTTTGAAAATTATGGTTATTTTGTCTAGAATAAAGTGGCAACTTTGAGAAACTCAGCTAAGGCATTATGCTTACCTTGCCTTAGTGCATCTATAAATGTAAAGGACAACATATGTATGGTTTATATAAAATAGAGAGGTATTTGCATGGTTATTGCTGAAGAACAAAATGAACATGTAGTATATTAAGAAATTATGGTTTTTTTTTTATAATCAATCACACAAACTGAATTATTAAAACATTCTCATGATTGTTCTTACAAAAGGAAGATAAATGCTATTACATGGAAAACTTATATTGTATCTTGAGACAAAGTCTCTATTTTAAAGTTCTAAACATTAAAACATATAGCTGAGTTTATACACATGAGGATCATCTTATAGTTGGCACCCCACCAATCTTGTCATGCTCTGTCCTTGAACTCTAAATCTCTGAGATCTACTCTACTCCTGCTCTCATCGTGAAGGTAATTCGATCGAGGCGGCTGGAGCTGTTGTGTCTCCTTCAAAGATGAAACATGAGTCCATGAACTATCGTGGAGGGATTTGACTATAACATTTCTGAGTCAGAGGAGATGAAATTGTGAATATAAATTGTGGTCCTCGGTCACCACAATGTACTACTTTAGAGAATGATTCCACAGAAATTATAGTTTCTACAAGCATAATAAAAGCATAATTTTTAGTATGTTACTAGTAAGAAATTGTAGTTTTTTCTCAAATACTAATGGTACTAGAAAAAGAAACCCATCATACTAACATATCAAAACCCATTTTGTATAACTAACTAATGGAATAAATTGTAAGGTTAAAAGCCTCAATTTGCCTGATTTAATGTGATTTTCCATTGCAGGATGACTCATCATATTGTGCGATCGAGAAATCGAACTATAGTGTAAGGTTCAAGCTTAAATGCCTTAAATGCCTCCTGTTGTCAGTGGAGGAAGTTAATAAGGGTAGGATGAGGCTAAACCCACCACAATTTAGAAAAAAAAATCATGACACTTAGTTACCATGTTAAATTCTATTAACAACATGAAGATGGTGTTGGTGTGCTATCATGTAGTTGCAATTGACAAGCAGAATAGCTACCCAATTAGAAAAAATAGGACACACATTTATTTTTAATAAACTCAACTATAATAGAATAAAGCATACACATTTTCCAATGCAAGATTGTTATTCAGGTGTTTATATGTCAGAAAGCCATTAGGCATTTTTATTTATCATTTGAGACCAATAGTTTGATTTCTATTTTGAGGTAGCATCAATAAAGTCCACCATTTTTTCTTCTAGATAAATTTATTTCCAAAAATCCATGACTGTGATTTCTCAATATAAATTAATTTTACAAGTCTATTATTTTTTAAATTGCAAAGTCAAACACAAATAACTTTTGTTCATTTTCCATTTTTTGTATGCATATATATGAAAACAAACATAAAAGAAGACAATGATATAATCATAGAGATCTCATAAAAAATAAACTCCTTAGTTTTCTTGACATATAAGCATAATATGTGTTTCAACAGAGGCATATAAAAACACTAACAAGTTGGGACATATTGCATGATATATGCAATTTATTTACTGAATGTTTCTCAACTTCAGCATGTATGCATTGTGTATTGATCAAAATCTTCTTGTCATTCAACATGTCTTGAATTTTATTCTCATATTGTGATATTTATTCTCCTCAATTTTTCCTCTATTTATTGTTCATTTATTAATAATGTTTACAATGTGTTACACACTATATTAAAAGAAATTTTCAAATATTACTAATAAAATGAAACATATTATGTCTTTGTCCGTCATAGTAGAATTTCTAACAAATGTGAAAACTTCATGTGGAATGCAAATTTAAAATTCCATTGTCAATTACTTTAAGCATCTAATGGAGACAAATAGGATTGTCAATGGGGAGGGTATGAATAGGGTAATGGCTTACCCTTAACCCTTACCTACCATGTACTGTGGGCAAGGGTATGGCTAATTTCACACTCTGCCAATATCTTAACCCCTACCTTTACTCTCTTACTCACATGTAAACATGGAGGTAGTGGCGAAATAAGAAAATGATATGTAATTAACACCACAAAAAATATGTATGGAATGGTATGTTAATGATATGATTTTTTTTGTTATACACACATGTGAACTACAACACCAGATGATTCTATTGAAATGAACAAACCAACCGTAAAATAAGTATAAGCACCACATTAAAAATTAAAAGGGTTCATAAACCATAAAATCTTGAGGTTGCATACATTTACACCTAACAAATGGTGTTTCCTATATGAAGAAATTTGTCCCATATGAATTACATAAAAAACATTTCATATAAAAATTTATGCCCATATAAATTGAATAATACATACTCTTCAACAACATAACTAATATATAATATTCTTATTCATATATATATTGGTGTCTAGAAGCATAGAAGGTATAGTTAATGTTCTACCCTTACCCACTAAGATAGGGGGTTAGAGGGTAGTGACTAATGAATATAAAGATCATTTATCCTTACCCTTACCCTTACCCTATAAGGTATGGGTAAAGGGTAAATGAGTTTACCTCACCCACTGATAGCCTTACAGAGAAATCATGATTGATCGTATTGATCAAGATCAATGCATACTTTGATCACCTAAAAAAATATATTATTTAATTTTTAGAGTTTTAGAAGCTCGATAGATTATCTATTTCATCTATTTGTTGCATTTAAATTTGATGTATGCACTAGCACAAGGTTTAAAATTATAGTGACTTTTTTTTCTTTTTTAAGTATATGTTTTCCTTTTGATTATGAATTTGTCCCCCATAATTAGTCAAAAAGATCGACCATTTCTCTATGTCCTAGTGGCATTGTTAAGGGAATAGTTCAAACACTATGTGATTGCTGAAAAATAACAAACTTATGGAGATAGTTGGAACTACATATGGTTCTTAACCTTGAGAAATGCTCACTAATGCAAAACACTTGGGCTTATAAAATATTCAACTAAGTAGATCATGAAGGATGATCACCATTCAAATCCATTACAAAAATATATGACAACCTAACTGTTGGATCTAAGGGCTCTAGAGGGGGTGAATAGAGCTACAAATTTCTCACAAAATAGATTAGAACTTCAAATTATATTAATTAGAAGCAAAAGCTTAATGGCAATTTGAGGTCCTATCTAACAAGCTCAGCAAGGATGAGAGAGATTGATAGCAAGCACTTGACAAAGGGATGTAGAGTGGTTCCAAACTTCAAACTAGAAGTGAGTCAGTCCACTACCTAGAGAGGTCAACCTCTAGGACTTTGCAAGTGCTTTTCTCTATTATATCACCACAAAGATTTACATCAATAGAACACCAAAGGACTTACCCATCCAACCACAATGATATATCCACCTTAACAAGGAACTTACCCACTTAACTTGAGTCTTCAACCTTCACGCAGGTCTTACCCACTCAAGCTCAAGTCTTCCGCCTTGAAGGACTTCACTTCTCCTCTTAGATCTTCAACCTTTGCCTTCTCCTTCACTTAGAGAAGATCACCACCACTTCATCAACCTTGAAGAGGACCATCTACAACTCCTTCTTCACTCGATGGAGCTAGCTTCAACTTTTCTTCATGAGAGAAGGGGATAGGAAAGTAGTGGAAGATTGAGAGTTTTACATGCACAAAGGTGGAGCTCTCTTACAATAACCCTAACTCACTCACAAATCACGAAATGATGTGTAAACTAGAGATAGAAAGGGGCTCAAGGAGTAGTAGCACACTCAACTATAGAAAGGACCTTGTATGCAGTGAATGAGCAACCTTGGAATGAAATCCAAGTGGTCCTATTTATAGTTGGGGGTGCTCCCTTGACTTGGGGAACACTCAGGGCCGAAATATAGCCATTTTTGCTCAAGGCAACATATCTATTTTCGTCCAAACAAGTCACCAAAAGTTAGAATCATTTTTTCTATATTTTCCATATAGTACATTCGATGGAGATTCAATAAAGGTAACTCGACCGATCGGCTAAATGACAAACCCAATTTTCAAACTATCGGTCGAGTTTGTCTTGGGAAACTCAACCAATCAGCTAAAATCATATTTGGTCAGTAAGCCTTTCGGTTGAGTTCTGTGAATGCACAACTCGACCGATGCACTTCATCAGAGAGTTGATCCAAGGGATCGGTCAAGATTGAAACTCGACTGATCAGCAGTCTGTGATCAATTTTCTAATTTGATTAAAAAGTGATTAAAACTTGGTACTAAGTGTCCAACATATTTTTCTCATCTTAGTTGCAAGTCATATCATCCATACAAGTGATTACAAAATTCTTCTAAGGTCGTTTGAAGGGATTTCCGTATTAGCACACTTGCATTGCATTTGACTTGAACTTTGACAAGCTAGGGCTTGTGTAAATTGATCCTTTTCATGTACCTAAGACCTGAGATCAATCTTGAATACACATATTAAATACATATGAATGGAATGGTTGAGTCATTATCAAAATATGGACAATGTATAACCTCTAGGTCAACATTCTCCCCCTTTTTGACAATGACAAACCATTCCTCAAACATATTGAAAAGAGTATTCAAATTATACCTTTGCCTTGTGAATTAGATGGATTCAAGATTTGAATAATGTGCATTGCTCCCCCTCAATCTATGCGTACTTTAACCTACATGGTTAGTCTTTTTACACAAAGTAATATAACATGCATGTAGTATATGGTCATTTAGCAAGTCACATGATAAAGCATGTAATGAACAAGAAAAGGATCACATAATCAATAATAGAAATATGATTGATTTTTAAGACATTGAAATTCTCTCCCCCTTTTGACATTATCAAAAAGAAAGGGGGCATAAGAGCATACAAAAAGTCTTCTCTAAAACACAACCAAGCAGATATTCAAACATGCAATCTCACAATCATATATCAAATAGAGATGAGAGAAGCACTCAAGCTAGGTCACAATCAAAATATGGTGAAAAATGACACCAACTCATAAGATATAACTTGATCAAAGAGTAAGAGTACACAAAAAATAGATTACAATTCATGAAGCATGTTATCATAAAAACAACTACAAGCGATAATCGATGAAAGCTAAAGATAAAATAGTACATCTCAGATCATGTCCCAGATGTTTTTAATACAAAATAGCCTAGAAAGATATATATGATTAGCAAACTAGACTAAAAACTAAGAACATCTAAGCATCTAAGCTATCTATATCCACAACATAATCATCATCCTCGTCATCAAGCTCATAGTCATCGCCTCCATTTGAAGGGGCAACAACAACGCCTTCATCACCAGAGTCACCAGCGAAGCCATCAGAGCCATCATCAACATCCTCACCATCCCAACATCCTCATCAACATCAGCAGTCTCGTCATCAGCCTGGTCAGGCATCTCCTCATCCACAAAAGTACCGAAGTGACGACTGGGCCAACAAGCATTCTGCTCATCCCAAGTCATACCAAGATCATAAATCTCATTGGCCTGAGGGAAGGAGGGAGCAGAATCACCTAGACTGGCAAGTAGAGTGGCCAAGGGGCTAGCATGTAACAGTAGGAAGATAGGAGCAGGACCACCACTAGCTGAGGGTGTGGGAGAAGCAGCAGAAGGCTCAGGTGCAGGGTAGAAGTGATTTTATGCAAAGGATGCATAATCACTACTGGGGTATAGTTGTTAGGTGGGGTATGGGTGTGCACATGATAAGTTCATGTTGAACATGATTGAACATAAATCCTGGTATAGATGCTCCTGGACTTGGAGGTTGTGTGCCTTTGGTGTATCATATAACCCATGAGAGCTTCATTCGACACACAAAATGAGGAACGACTAGGTCGGGTAGGATGAGGAGGTGGAGGAGCTCGGGTTGAGGTAGAGGCAGGTGCAGTTGAGGTAGAGGTAGAGGGTGAGGATTCAATTGTGGTGGAGGATAGGATAGGAACGAGTTTCTGAATGGTGGTCTCACTGATACACACTCCCTTCCTGGCAGGTCTGTAGTGGAAGTCAGAGAAGAGTGATTTCTCAATGGCGAACTGGAAAAGACTACATATCCAGGCAGGATAAGGGGGATGGGTGCCACATGTGTTCTTGACAGAGTCAAAGCAAGTCATGTGGTGGAGGATATATCTAGACCACTTGACTCTGACATTCTCTAAGATGCACTACATTATCACCACAATGTTCTATGCAATATCCGTTTGATTTTCTTTGGGTGGATGTTGTCGTTGACCACTAGGGCTAATATACACTTTTTGAGATCTAAGGAGGAGGAGGGTAGGGTATTCTTATTCTTATAGGGAACGTTAGGTTTCTTTAAGTAACGATGGATATCAGGAAGTGTGATCTCATTTTTCTTATAAAAACCTTCTGAGTCCAATAGGTTGAAATACTCACCATAATCCTTACGCCAGGAAACATTCTCATCTGCTCCTGAAAAGAAGATATTCAGGATATCCTCCGAGATTTAGAATTTCTTCTCGGCGATCATAGAGGTAAGGATCACTTGAGTATTTGGAGGGGGTACAAGGGAGTCATAATTCCAATGCAAATTTGCGTAAAATTAATGAACGGTGTTCGTTCTAGACATAGAATTGTGAAAGAACTCACGCTCGACACCCAGGGCAGATAGGTGATGAATAGAAAGCAATCTTTCCACTTTATTGATGATAGCTTGACGCCTAGGGCTAGGCTCAAAAAGGGCTCTAAAGTGAAAAGGACTCCTAGGAAGAAGGTCTTTATACCTATTTATAGCCTCAATTGAGACAAATAGGGTCTCATCGAACGAAATCAAGTGGGAAGATGAGGAGGAGGATGGTGCATTGCTAGGGGTAGGTCTCTTTCTTCTATGTGAAGCCATGGAGGCAAAAAGAGGGAAAATAAGAGATCAAACACACAAACCACTCCACCAAAAATGTTCACACACCTAGATTGAGCAAGGGGGAAGGTCTCTCTAGGTTAGATTAGGGCTAGGTTAGGGAAGGGAAGTTCTGGGGTTGAGAGCTTAGGGCTAGGAGGAGAGGAATCGGTCCACTATTCTCTAGTTGAGAGGGAGAATAGTTGGCCAAAACCAACTTATGTTGGATTCAACCCGCCGATCAGTCAAGTTCTGTGAGTTGGAAACTCGACCGATTGGTCCCTTTTAAAAAATCTCTCAGCCACAGATCGGTCGAGTTTGTCCCGGGGGAAACTCGACCGATGGTCAACCTGATCTAAAACCATCAAACTTAATTTCTAGCCATTTGAATGCTAATTAAATTTATTTTTCAAGTCCATTATGTATGTTAAACATACTTAGTCACATATCACTCATCATTGGGTACTATTTTGCGATAAAACAAGTGTTTGTGAAAATACCCAACAATAAGAGAAAAACAAGGCAAAATGAACATGAAAAACCAATTTTAAGCATATTAGCAAGCAACGATGATCAAGATAGTAGAAAAACATATAGGATAGATGACTACTAGCTAGAAGGCATATCAGATTCATTCAAAGTAGTTATAATAAATTTGATCTAATGAAATTAAATTTCTTTCTATCTATAGAGATTTAGTGAAAATATCCGCCAACTGGTTTTCCGTGTCCACATGCATGATATAAATATCCTTCTTGGCAATGTGATCACAAAGAAAGTGATGGTGAACCTCTATATGTTTAGCTCTACTATGCAATATAGGATTGTAAAACAAGTTAATTGCACTAGTATTATCACAATAGATAGGAGAAGTATCAAAATGCATGTTAAAGTCTTGGAGCATTTGCTTCATCCATAGGACCTGGCACAACAACTCCCGGCTGCAATGTACTCAACCTCGGTGGTTGATAATGCGACGATGCTCTATTTCTTGGAGAACCAAGATACTAAGCATGGTCCTAGGAAGAAACAAGTGCCACTTGTGCACTTTTTATCAATCAAGAAGCCTACATAATCGGCATCACTATAGGCAGTAAGAGTAAAGTCCCTTAACTTGGGATACCATAGTAAAAAAAATTTGGGTTTTGGCTTTGTACCTTAGAATCCTCTTAACAACTAAGAGATGAGATTTCTTAGGATTTGGTTGAAATCTAGCACACAAGCCAACACTAAACATTATGTTAGGTCTAGTGGCAGTTAAGTAAAGTAAACTTCCAATCATACCTCTATAGAGCTTCTCATCTACCTTTTCACCTTCTTCATCTTTATCAAGTTTGGCGGTGTTTGACATGGGTGTGTCCATCGGCTTGGTATTCTCCATCCCAAAGTGCTTAAGTAGTTCATTGGTGTACTTGTCTTGATTGATGAAGCTCCCATCTTTTGTTTGTTTGATTTGAAAGCCGAGGAAGAATGTGAGTTCACCCATCATACTCATCTCGAATTCACTCTGCATAAGATAACTAAATTTCTTGCAAATATCAAGGTTAGTTCCGCCAAAAATGATATCATCAACATATATTTGAATAATAAGAAAATTGTTAGAAGTGTGCTTTAAAAACAAGGTAGAATCCACTTTTCCCATGATATAACCATGATCTAACAAAATGTTCTTTAATTTCTCATACCAAGCCCTTAGTGCTTGTTTGAGTCCATAGAGTGCTTTTCGCATCAAATAAACATGATTAGGTAGACTATCATGTTCAAAGCCTAGAGGTAGTGCAACATACACTTCCTCCTCAATTGTACCATTCAAAAAAGGCACTTTTAACATCCATTTGATATAAAAGAAAGTTTTTATGACTAACAAAATCAAGCAACATACTAATGGATTCCAAGTCTAGTTACAGGTGCATATGTTTCATCAAAGTCAATACCTTCCTATTGATTGTAACCTTGAGCCACTAACCTTGCTTTGTTTCTTACCACTTTGCCACTTTCATCTAGCTTGTTGTGGTAGACCCAATTGGTGCCAATGATCTTTATATCACTTGGTCTTGGAACAAGGGTCCAAACTTTGTTCTTCTCAAATTGTTCCAGCTCCTCTTACATAGGTAGGATTCATTCTTCATCCCCAAGAGCTTCCTTGACATCTTTAGGCTCTAGTGGTGAGATGAAGGCATTGTTGGCTTGTTCTTTGTTGAATGCAACCCGCGTCTTCACTCTCTCAAATGGATCACCTAAGATCAGCTCTTTAGGATGATTCTTTGCAAACCGGGGAGTTGGATCCTTCTTTTCATCATCTTTTTCTTCTTCTTGATCAGCCACCTCTTTCCCCTTTTGGGTGATGTTGAGTTCTTTAAGGCTAGGAATCACTTCATCTGCAACATCATCATTTGAAACAATATCTTTAGGAATAGATGGGTTAGTATCAATAAAATGTACATTAATATATTCTTCTACCTTAGCAAGATCAACATTATAAACTCTATATGCCTTGCTAGTAGTGCTATAGCCAAGAAAGAAAGCCTTATACGATTTCAGATCAAACTTTTCAAGAGAATATTTCGTATTCAAAACAAAATAAGGACATATGAAAACATGGAAATACTCTATAGACGGCTTCCTACCATGCCATAGTTCATAGGGGGTTTTCTTAAGTGAAGGATGAGTGAAAATAGGGTTTTGCACAAAACAAGAGGTACTGACAGCTTCAACCCAAAACTTCTTAGGAGTATCATACTCAAGAAGCATGGTCCTAGCCATCTCATGTAGAGACCTATTCTTCCTCTCTACAACCCCATTTTTTTGAGGTGAAGAAAAGGTGTGTGCATAACCCGATTCTTAATAAAAAGCTCAAAAAGCTCTTTTTCAAATTCTCCCCATGGTCACTATGGATGGAAACAATCTGACAAGAAGTTTCATTCTCAACTCATTTGCAAAAACTAGAGAAAACATCAAGCGTATCACTCTTTGAAATTAGAAAGAAGGTCCAAGTATATCTAGAGAAATCATCGACAATAACAAGGCAATACTTGGAACCATGAAGCGATTCCATTCTCATTGGTCCTAATAGATCAATATGAAGAAGCTCAAGAGCTCTCTTAGTTCTAAGGACTCCTTTGGATTTGAAGGAGGACTTAGTTTGCTTTCCTTGTGTACAAGGTTGGCATTCTTCATCCTTTTCAAAATCCAATTTAGGAAGTCCCTTGACTAAGTCCTTTTTGCTCAACTTTTTTAATTGATGCATATTTACATGACCAAGCCGGCTATGCCAAAGAGAAATATCATTCGAATTGGCTACAAGACATCTACCAACTACATGCTTAATAGAGTTAAGAACAATAACATAAAGATTACCACTTCTAGTTCCCTTATATATAACTTGGTAGGTGAGGGAATATAGAATCAACCATTCAAAAATAGTAAATACAACAAGGTAACCATTATAACAAAGTTAACTATCATTTATTAAATTGTGATGTAGTCCATCCACAAGAAGAACATTCTTGATGCACAAGGATTCACCTACATCATCCTCACCTTTGACTTTACCTTTCTTATTGTCCCCAAAGGTGACAGATCCTCCTTTCTTCTTTGTGAAATTGTTGAAATGGCTTATATCACCGGTCATGTGCTTTGTGCAGCCACTATCAACAATCCATCTATCTTTTTTCTACAAGAAAGGAGAATGTCGGTTCCCAACTCAAACTTTGGGATATGGAGTTAGCTTGGGGACCCATTTCATCTTTGGGTTGGTCCCCTTAGGCTTGTAAGGACAATAAGTGGAATAATGATCATCACATTTGCAATAAGAATAAACCATAGGATTCTTAGTTCCCGAAGATTCTCCTACAAAGAAGGAGATCTCCTTGCTCTTTTTCTTACCTTTGGCCTTACTCTTGCCCTTTGAGGATCCCCCTACAAATCCCAAACCACTAGTACCACTTTGTTTAGTAGAATGATCAAGGATTTCATTTAGGGAGTTTTTCCCTTTGAGGAATTTCTACAGGGATGCTCTCAATCTATGGTTATCATCATTCAAAGAAAGAATAGTAGAAGATAAACTAGATATGTCATCCCTAGCATGCACAAGATCATCCTCAAGACATAAATATTTAGTAAGATATCAATCCTTTTCAAGAGAGATAGAAGCAACATTAACACTAGGCGACAAAGGTTTAGAAGATAGATCATTTACTTGACTAAGCAACCTAGAATTTTTAGATTTTAGCATTTGAATCTCTTTAATATAAACATCTCTCTCTTATCTATGAGCGTCAATAAGAAACTTAAATTCAGCATTTTCATTTTGAAGAAATTCAAGTTCTTTTAGGCAATTTTGGTTCTCTTCCTTAAGATTTTCAATGTTCTTAAGGTAGATACCATTGTCAACTTCAACCCCATTATGTGGAGTTCAGTATCAAGGTATTTCCCTTGAAAATTAGAAACACTCTCAAGGTTGGTTTTCTCATTCAATTTCAAAATTTCAAGTTTAGCATAAAGATCATCAATGATTTTTCCTAATTATTTTCTTTTAGATTTACATTTAGCAAAAGAAGAACGGGTAGTAACAAGCATGTCAATAATAGATTTTTTAGGCAATTCATGCAAACTTACCTCACTTACCTCATCAATGTATTCACTTGTAGAGGCTATGAGAGCAAGGTGGCACTCTCCATCTTCTTCGAAACTAGAGCTTCTTGAAGATGAAGCTTCCCAAGCCGCATTAGCTGCATTCTTGTATCTCTTTTCCTTCTTGTCTTCCTCTTATGCTTGCTATCCTTCTTGTAATCCTCTTCTTTCCTTGAGCTTCTCTTGTGGTGATACTTTCTTGACTTTGGGCATTCACTCTTGTAGTGCCCCTTTTGACCACACTTATAGAATCTCAGAGTAGAGGAGGAGGAGGCTTGCTTTCCCTTGAAGTGCTTTCCCTTGATGTAGTTGGCTTCATGCTCACTAGGGCCTTCATCTTCACTAGAGGAGGGGGAAGAAGTCAGTAAAGCAAGTTGTTGTTGAAGGATAACGACCTCCACTTGTGCTTTGAAAGCACTATCTTTGATCTTCTTGGTTTCCTTCTCTTCTTACTTAACTTCTTCTTCTTGCTTGTCAAGTCTAGGCTCATGGGCTTGAAGATTGCCAATGAGTTCTTCAGTTGGGATGTCATCAAGGCTCCTCGCTTCTTTAATGGAGGTGACCTTTGACTCCCATATCTTTGGAAGAGTTCTCAAGATCTTTGAGTTGATGACGCCTCTATCCAAAGTAGTGCCCAAAGCAGTCAACCCGTTGATGATGACATTCAACTTTGAATACATCTTTGAAATGTCTTCTTTCTTTCCCATCTTGAAGTTTTCTAGGAGGTTGCTCAACATGTATATATTTGCCTCCTTTACTTTCTTTGTGCCTTCATATGTAATGTACATCTTGTCCCAAATCTCATAGGTGGTGTCCCATGATGAGATCCGGTTGAACTCCATGGAAGTAAGGACTGCGTAGAGGATGTTGATGGCCTTTGCATTGAGTTGAGCTTCCTTGAGTGCAGCTTCACTCCATGTTGCAACGACTCCATTTGGCTCTTTATAAGGTGTGGCCATCACCTTCCACATATCAAGTTCATCCCTTGAATTTAGAACTTCATCTGTCTCTTCCAATAGAGGAAGTTGGTGCCATCAAAGACCGGAGGGCGCATGGAGAAGCCTCCCTCTAGGTTGAGTGAACCAAGTAGCCCATCTTCTCATCTTGTGGGAGATTTTTGGAGAAGATCCTTAGCTATGATACCACTTTTTGCATTTAAGGGCTCTAGAAGGGGGTGAATAGAGCTATAAAATTTCTCAAAAAATAGATTAGACCTTCAAATTATATTAATTAAAAGCAAAAGCTTAATGGAAATTTGAGGTCTTATCTAACAAGCACGATGAGGATGAGAGAGATTGATAGCAAGCACTTAACAAAGGGATGTAGAGTGGTTCCACACTTCAAACTAGAAGTGAGTCAGTCCACTACCTAGAGAGGTCAATCTCTATGACTTTGCAAGTGCTTTTCTCTATTATATCACCACATAGATTTACAACAATGGACCACCAAAGGACTTACCCATCCAACCAAAGGACTTACCCATCCAAAGGACTTACCCACCTTAACAAGGAACTTACCCACTTAGCTTGAGTCTTCAGCCTTCACCTAGGTCTTACCCACTCAAGATCAAGTCTTTTGCCTTAAAGGACTTTGCTTCTCCTCTTAGATCTTCAGACTTTGCCTTCTCCTTCACTTGGAGAAGATCACCACCTCTTCATCAACCTTAAGGAGGACCAACTACAACTCCTTCTTTACTCGATGGAGCTTGCTTCAACTTTTCTTAATGAGAGAAGGGGATAGGGAAGTAGTGGAAGATTGAGAGCTTTATATGAACAAATGTGGAGCTCTCTTACAATATTCCTAACTCACTCACAAATCACAAAATGATGTGTAAACTAGAGAGAGAAAGGGGATCAAGGAGTCTTAGCACACTCAACTATAGCAAGGACCTTGTATGTAGTGAATGAGCAACCTTGGAATGAACTCCAAGTGGTCCTATTTATAGATGGGGGTGCTCCCGTGAGTTGGGGAACACTCAGGGCCAAAATATAGTTGTTTTTTCTCAAGACGACAGATCTATTTTTTTCCAAATAAGTCACCAACGGTTAGAATCACTTTTTCTGCATTTTCCGTACAGTACTTCGGTCGAGATTCAATAAAGGTAACTCGACCGATCGGCTAAAAGACAAACTCAGTTTTCAAACTATCAGTCGAGTTTGTCCTGGGAAACTCGACTGATAAGCTAAAATCATATTTGGTCAGTAAGCCTTTTGGTCAATTTTTGTGAATGCACAACTAGACCGATGCATCTCATCAGAGAATTGATCCAAGGGATCGGTCGAGATTGAAACTCAACCGATCAGTAGTCTATGATCAATTTGCTAATTTGATTATAAAGTGATTAACACTTGGTACTAAGTGTCCCACATATTTTTCTCATCTTAGTTACAAGTCATATCATCAATACAAGTGATTACAAAATTCTTCTAAGGTCATTTGAAGGGATTTCCTTATAAGCACACTTGCATTGCATTTGACTTGAACTTTGACAAGATAGGGATTGTGTAAATTGATCCTTTTCATGTACCTAAGACCTGAGATCAATCTTGAATACACATATTAGACACATATGAATGGAATGGTTGAGTCATTATCAAAATATTAACAATGTATAACCTCTAGGTCAACACTAGCAATGATGTAGTGTTTCAAAATACTACCACACTAACAACTATTCTATATGAACATAAAATTACAAATACAACTATTACATTGTCCTATATGGGCCAATCTAGTAATATATTCACACCATAAAGACAATGAAAAAAAAAGAAACACTAATAGTTTCTAGAAATTAGGGTGCTTGTATATTTTACCAACCCTTTTAATATTTTCCATTGACCACCACTACAAAATAAATTAAACATGATACATAAGCTTGGGATGGATAATATTAAAACTATTTGTATGGGTGGGAAATCTTTTGTAGATGTGCAATGGGAGGGGTTGTAACCGTCATATAAGAACCATATGTGTAGATTTATATAATTGTTGGAATGGAGGACTACGATCATTTTACTTAAGTTTAATAAGTTGAATTATTGTACCATAGTAATTGGCATGGACATGGCCCCATATAAATTGTCCCATCAAGCTTAATTGTGCAAAGATGATATAAATTGTATAGGGTTGTGATTATTTGACCCCTAAGTAAAAAATGTGAATAATTTCTTGAATGACATAAAGACCAAAAAAATATTTTTGTGATTACTATTGTCTTAAATAAAAATTGCAAACCTAAACTCATCTAAGGTAGTGTATTCACTTTTCTTTTGTGCACATATAAAGGTGAATGACAATAGATGTTGAAGTGAGATACAAAAAATGACCCGTACTACCATGTTTGTTTCTGCATAATAAAATTGACATTAATGGTAGTAGGGAGATATAATTTTTGCAAGGAAAACACAATGGGTTTTTTTACTATGTTTGTAGTTTGAAATTATTATACTGTTTTAAACACTAGTGTTGCACCTACAAGGAGAAACCCATGTGCTAGGCTTACCAAGTGGATGAAAACTCATTGTGCAATACTAGTTAATAGAATAATTTTTAATCTTAAAGGACTCAAGAGACTTGATTAGGTACTAGTTGTCCATTATAGGAGACTCGTTATCTTGTGGGATCGAGAACTTCAATTGTTGTGTGAGGTTCAATCTCAAACACACTTGAATGATCTTCGTACCCTATGAAAGATCTTAATAAGGGTTTGGGGATGACAAACCACCTTTAAATTTCCTAAAAGAGCATGTGACACTAAGTTACCATGTCAAATTCTAAATATATCATGATGATGATTTTGATGTGTTGTCATGTAGATGCAATTGGCAAGTAGTATCACTGCCCATTTAGAAAATTTAGGATATATATCTATTTGTAACAAATTCAATTATATCTAAATTAGTTACATTAATTTTCCAATGTGACATCATTATTTGATTTATTATATTAATGAAAGACATTAGGCTATGTTCATTTGTCATGTTAGACAAATATTTTATTTTCTAACATTAGAAAGTATTATTGATTTATGCTATTTTTTCCACTAGATAAGTTTCCTTACAAAATATCCTGATTATAATTTGTGATATGAAAACTACTTTTAAGGAAACCAAAAAAATTCATGAATACAATGCCAAACACAAATAATGTTTCCATCATTCAACCATTATAGTGTATGTATATATTGTAAAAAAGACAACATTACCACCATTAAGACCCATCCAATGTAATCAAGTTTTGACATATAAGCAAAATAGATGTATTTATTGAAGTAGATGAAATTAATATTCAGTTGTGATGAATGCATGAGACACACACATAGGATGATAAAATTTGGAGACCCTAATTGACACACTCAAGTACGTAAAACTACATGCAAGTGCACAAACTCAAAATATAGAGCAGGCATGCTAGGGGTCGATCAAAAAGGAGAGATGGGAGAAATAGATATAGGTTTGATTTACTATTTTTCGAGTGGAGTGTCTAGTTTTTAAGTTTGACTTTGGAGTTTAAAGTGCGATAAGTGAACAAAAAATGAAGATGAGTAAGAAGCAAACCTAAGTTAACCATACACAATTAGTGTTATCTACCTAAGCAACAAGAGTGATTACACTAAACTGGACTAGCAAATTAACACTACACTATTCAAAAGCAATCATAATTACCAAACACAACACCAATCTAGCTAATCAAGGAAAGAAAGAGAACAATTAACTACAACATCTAAACATAAGCTAAAAAAACATAAATTAACAATTAATAATGTGCAATACTAAAAATGTATAACTAAAACCATAATTGTCTTAAATACTCAAATTACTAATAAAGCAAGGTATTTATTGTGATAAAAGATATATACTTCATATCGAAAAGATGAACTTAGGTATAATATTTCCTCTATTTGAAGTACATAGGTAAGATTAAAATACAATAAATAGATGAAGCATATCTTCTAATGAGATGACGCAACACTAAAAATGGAAAATAATTTAATCAACTTCTAATAATATTTGAAGCTATTGATTATGAATTGATAACTCATGATAAATTCAATCATGGTTTGTCTTCCTTCAATGATTACAAGACATCAATTATAGAAGGAAGAACTTAATTTACGTAATGATTATCATAATAAAAATAACAATATGTCAAGAAATGAACTATTGATTATGTATCACTAGACTTTATTTTTACCAATGATGTTTGAATATTTGATTTTTATTTGAGATGGTGTTTTACATATTGTCTAAAACCTTGGAAATAGATGAATGAAAAATACTTAAAATAAATAGAGAAAGTAGTTGTACTAAAATGGATGTGGTGATTAACTTGGTCATTTCTTGAAAAATCTATAAACATTCTGTGGTTGGAGCTTGTGTCGCACAGTTGTTTTTGGGTCCTTCCCTTGAAATTAAGCCTTGATCTTGGTCATCCTTGGAGGATTTACCTTTAATTCACTATTTGATCACTTGCATTAGCTTGGGAGGGATTTTGATCTCATTTCTGACTCCTCCAAGATTGAGGAAATTGTAGATTCCACAATCTTCTCTCCCTTCCATCAAGTTGTCAAATTACTTATAGAACATGCAAAAAACATTTGTAAGCACATTTTGTGATAATAGAGTTTATTGAGGAAATGTCACGCATTATGAAACATACAAAGTAAACAATGGGCAAAACAACACAAGATGGAGACTCAATATAGGTATCCATCAATTGTATTGGATAAATGTATTGATAAAATTTTCTTACCAGTCACAATGTCTTTCATTTTATTCTTCTCAGGTTATTTAATATATTAAGTCTTCTTACTCTATTTTATTCCATTATTATTTATTCATTTATTTATTAATGTTATAGAGCACATGTAATAATCATAACAATTTTTAAATATCCTACTAAAAATAATGTATTATGTAGAAACCTCCCTTTGATTTAGCATAAATTGTAATTGTTAGAGGAAACCTCTAAACCTAAATCCTTATTTTGAATCAAACAATGAACATTTGAAAATATGATTGAAATAGTAGACATGAAACATAATTAGAAAATTCCTTTTCCATACCACCTTAGAAATAAACTCAACAGAAATAAAAATTCATATTTTATTCGTCAACCACATTAACACCCTTTATGGTTAAACTTTCTCATTCAAAATTGATAGAATCAAGCAAATGTACCGGCACCTGAGTGGTAAAGTTGATGTTGTATGATCAAGAGGTGAAAAGTTCAAACCCCCCTGACAGCGGGATGAATGAATTGCCAAATTTAATAAAATTTATAAAATCAAATCCAATCTTGTTATATATGTACGATTCAATTTACATCAAATTACATGTAAAATGAAGAAACAAACTTGATATACAACCCAATTGGGGAAGGTGAGATTACAAGGACATTCTAATCTAAATTATTCTTTACATATTCTTTATCATGGCGATGTGATGAATTGTAGCATAAGGAATCACCTAGGAATAAATTCCTAAGTTTTACCTAAACTAATCTATAATAATCATCACCCGCTAGCATACGAGTCTTATCATGATATAGCTTTAGGATTTAACCCTGAAGGAAATTTTGTAAGAATTAATCATATCTTTAGCCTAATTAAGAAAAAGTAAGTAAGTAATGAGGATCATTGTTTAGAGGTTTGTTTGGTTGACTAATTTAGTTAAGCATGAAATGATTATTAACACTATGATAAAACTACTAGGATGACAAGTTTCACCATCATTGCCTATGTATCCACACTCTCACGTTACATTGCTCATTTAGAAAGATTGAAGATAAGGAATTTTATATCCTTTCAGAGTATGGAAATTCATAAGGAAAAATTTCCCGATAGGCTCAAGGTCTCATTACCTACAGATCCTTAATTTGTTGCCTCAACGAACTCTCTTTCGTGTTCTCATCTGGAGTTCAGTGATACTGATTGGTATTCTAATTCTATATTTCAATGTCTCTATGCCTAAGATTCCAAAAATCATACATAATAGGTAGCTAATATATAGAGCATGCAATAAATAAATTGATAATCAATCCAAAAATCCATATCAATAGTAATTTATAGCATGAGAGTACAAGATATTGGAAAGAAGGCTAATCCATGTACCCTAGTAAACTATCTATTCTCTAGTCTTGTTCTTCATACAATAAGAGAGAGAAGAAGAATGTCATGAAGAAAGAAACAAACTAAAGGAGAAGATCATTGGCCTCATCACCACTCATGAATGACATCTATAGTCTCTAGTGGAGAGATCTCTGACCTTACTTGGTGACAACCAGGATTGTGAATGAGAGAGATAGGCCATGAATGTGTGTCCTGGATTTATAACATGTCCCAAGATTTCAAGGTGATTTTAGATAATCAAACACTTGTTGGTAGTTTGCTACAAATTTCCTCTATAGGAGTTATGAGTGGCCGGAGGGCTAGTAAGAAAATTGGAAGTGGTCACTAAATATATTCATTTTATAGATAATCAAATTATTCTTCCACTCCAACTTGAATTGTAAAATTGTGACATTAGATGTGGAATCTGGAGTCGTTTTACTAATTGTGTGCACATAATGACTCTCTCTCCAGTTGGAGTTGGGGAGTGAGGCTTTAATGTTTTAGCATTTTTATGAAAATTTTGTAGGAGTTAATGACTTCTCCTCTTCTCCTTTCTGATCAATGATTTTACTTGTTGTGTCAAAATTTTGTATATATTTTATGACTTCTCCTCTTCTTCTTGCATAAACCTACAAATTATAAACATAGAAACTAATTAAATTCCAAATAAATATCATAAAAACTAAAAAGTTAAAACATGTGAAAAATAAGTGAATTGCAAGAATATATGCAAAACTAGATCTGAAATGCAACTTAGAAGCATGATGAATAGACATTCATCACAAGAACAAGTTTGAGCATTGCTCATTCTCGAGTAAAAAAATGCAAATTACTCTCTAAACGAATACTTTCAACCAATGTACATGCCTCATACTCACATCATGTTTGAATCCCTACCAAGAAATCCAACCTCATGAGTTCATAGAACATGATTTGTTGTATACTCATTCATTTCTTCACTTTACAATGCCACTTGCTCACCACCATCCCAATACCACATATGTCCAAGGATTTTATGAGGAATATTGAAAAATCATAGCATGTACAAAATACATCACATGGGTATGTAAAATGGATATAAATGAAGCTTGTTGTAATGTACCCCTAGGTGGAAATGGAGTGAATTGATTTAGGAAAGGAATGATGTTTATCTCTCATATATTTGACTTGAGATTGCATTTTATTGGCACAAATACATATATTACAACATCCCTTTCTGCACATTGGCTTCTTTTCTTTAGTGATATTCCCATATTACATACAAGGGGTATGGAAGAATTGTATATAGAGACAAGGATCATGTGCTACCTTGAGCTTAGGATTTTGTCGATTATATGGATTTTTTTCATTTCTTTTGGTTGAATGAAAGGTAAGAAGTTGGAAGAAGATGAAGTGTATAAGAGGGTTTAAATCATGTGAAACACTTGTTTTTGTGATTAAATGCATCCTCTAATTCACTTCACCAAATAATGACATGATGCATGGAAATTGCATATATATGACTCACTAATCAATTGGAGAAATGTCATATTTGAACCCTATTAGTTCCTCTAACACCTGCCATCTTTCTAGGGAACATGTTACTTATATTCGTTGGCTAAAAAGGGTGATTTATAGTCATTAACATGTTTTCTCATCCCCAATATAAACCAAGATGGAAGAAAGAATTCTTGATGCTCATCGAGGTGGTCCTACAAACTCAAAGTAGGTCTAGCTAAAAATAAAATGAACATGGGTTGGCACATTGAACATGAGATCTCCATGGTGCAAAATGTGATCAGGTGGATGTGGTAGCTTAATGGTATTGTTTGAATGCTTGAATTTATTTTTTATTTCACCCCAAAAGACATCTAGTATGCTCCACCAATACTCCTATATAAGTAGATGTAATTATACAAACCATATTGCAACTAAAACTCTTTTCATAATCCAATTTTTATTGGACAATAACCCCATTGGAAGTCAAATAGCTTGAGGCATAATTGTTGTTTGTAATTAACATACATAAAGAAGGACTTCATTTCATCTTTCATGTATGTCCAGTTTTTGATGTGATGCACTGTATGTACTCCTTCCACCAAGTAAGTATCGTGCCATACAATATTTCTTCTGTATACTAGATTTTAAGACAATATACAAGTTGGTGCCAATAAAGGAATGATTCCATGTTGTGGGCCCAATCATAGAATACAATAGGGTTACCAGTGCTATGGAATTCTAGAGTGTTAATGTTAAGTAGATGTTCTTGTTAATGAGAAGCTTCTGGCTATGATGGACATTGTGGAAGAGGTCATTCTTCCTTATGCTCAAGAAAGACACACATATCTTGCATCAAGGCATCTAAGCAGTCGAACTGCTCATAATGGCTAGCCAGACGGATCTCAAATTCTTCAACTTTGTCTTAGCAAACTTTATTGAGCAACATTGTGTTTTTTGGTGAACTATCTCACTACTGCGGTAGTGTATCTTAGCCCCTGACCCGTAGATCCAACTTGACACTGAGTTGGTTGGAATAAATTTTGTAGATTTTTAGTACCCAAAGATGTACAAGTTTGCAGTGGGATCGATGTTGAATATGAGAAATTCTATGTTCTCAGAGGCTCTCAAAATTGCAAATGGTCTTCTTGGCCTATGAATGAACATATGAGTTGAAGGTAGGAATGAATCATTTTCCTACAACACATCATTGGGTTTAGAAGGTTGTTGGTGTGATCTATCATGATTTGGCAGAGGTTGACACTTTGGGAAAGAGTGGGTGTGAGGGTGAAGGGGATAGTGGCTTGGGTTAGGAAAAAATAGTGAAGTCAATAGATCTATCTTTTGGTTTGAGATGGGGGGATTAGTAGGAGTGGTTGGGATTGATGGAGGTGATGCTAGAACATGGGGAGAAGTGGACATGTAGTAGAAATTGAGATTTTTTTGAGAAATATGGATGGGTGGTGGTTGAAGGTTGGGTTCTTGATAGTTGGAGCATTGGGTTTTTAGTTTGTTTGGTGAGGTTGGGTTTTCAAGATCGCGAATAGGGATTGAAGTTGTGGATGGAAGGGATAGTAGGTCGAGAGTAGATGAATGGATTTTCTATGGGGGGTTTGAAGGAGATGAGAAGGGACAATAGACAAATAGGGAGGTTGTATTGTTTACAGTAGTTTCATGATTTATGGGAGGAGAGCTTGAGATTAAAGGATCTAAAGAAGAAGATGATTGGGTTTGAGAATAGCATGTTGGGGTATAAAGAATAATTCTTTTTGCAAAATTAGGGGTGGATTGGAGGAATTTTGATGGATGGGTGAGATTAATTCTAACCTAGAGTTTGGGACTAACCAACAGATCCAAATTAGGGTTTGGATCCAGTGAACGATAGATATTGCTCCTAGATCTAGTGATTAGGATACCAAAAGGAGGCGAAGGATAGGTGGATTAGGCAGCACCTAGGTTTTGACTATCCCACGGGGTCCTGAGATCTAGACCTAGGGTTTAGATATCAGGCTCAGGTCCTATTTAATGCAATCCATGTTGTAACTAAAAATCAATTTATAATTCAACTCCGTTGGACAATATCTCTAGGAATGGGCTTATATAGATAACGTGTAGGATACCCTAACTAGATTATGTCTACTCAATATCAAACTAAAAAGGAATAAAAAAACTACTTAATTAAGAACTTACAAGTAAGTCTCTAACATTACATTTAAATCCTAAAACTAAAACAATTGCCTAATAAACCCTAAACTGAAACAAAGACACAACAATTAAATAAAATACAAACATAAATAAAAGATGAATCATGAAATACTCTAAATCAAAGGTGTTAAATCCTAGCAAAGATCTTGATGAGCATGTTGTCCTGCATCAGATAGTGCAATATATATGTCTGGATTAGTCAGAAGTGGCATAAAGTAGGGGTTTTGCCTCTCTGTTGGCCTCATGATCTGCTCATATGTGAAGGCTAGAGGCGAACTACCTTCTCCCATGGAAAAAGTAGTGTGCACCAAAGTATGACTTGTATTACCAACTATGCTTATTCAAATGGAGGATTTGTCTATGTCATCTTGTAAGGAGTGGGACCTGAGAGGGGATCCACTCCCTACTAAAATTTGAGGAATAAAACATCCATTCCAAACACACACAAAAGGCATGCTGGAATAGGTGTAAAATTTTCAAATCTCAAATAATGGTATAAAAAAGACCAAAGTGTAGCAGTGGAATATAAAACATGACTATAATCAATTTTACAAAAGATTTAAAAAGTACATCAACATCTCCCTTATAGGGTTTACAAGGATATAACATCAAAAGGATCTTGTAGAGGGAAATCTAAATCATATCAATTTTGTCTCCAAGCACCATCTCTATAATCTAGGTCCATGTTGTATGTTGTGTCACTCACGTCCTACACTTGGGGTTGGAAGCATACCCCAGCAAGAGGAGAAAAAGTAAAAGGCATCAGCAAAAGGTCGGTATGTGCATATTAAATTGAAATTGAGCAAAACATGGAGGAAAGGATATCAAGTAAACAATTTTTCTCATAGAAAAGTGAAGAATTGCCCAAGTGGCCATCAAGAGAAATTATTTGCAATAACAAAAGAGATACTTTCCATAAATAAAACAATAAAGTTGTGCCACATAAGCACATATAAATCATTATGGCACACAACCCTTCAATAATAACATCAACTTGCATGCATGTGAGATAAGAATAGCACCAGAACAATATAAAGACAATGGCGGCCATGCCTCATAAACTTGAAAACTGATAGAGAATGGCAAATAACCAAACTCCACAAATATAACATGTGGTCCAAGCCTCATAAAATTGGAACCCATATATGGGGCACATAACCTCCATCCCAAAAATATAATAAGGGAACATAACCTAAAAACCAAAGCAATTACACTACTTTAGGGCTACTGATCACGTACCATGCTTAATGTAGAGGCAAGTAAAAAGTATGGTCAGAATAAACAAGATTTGTCACCACATAAATGACAATATAAGCAACCAACACAAAAGTGAGCAAAAAAGAATGTATCATGAAGTAAAGTTCCACCATGAACAATATATAGGATAGAGTCCAAAAGAATGTCCATAACAATAAATTGATCATAATATTAGAAACAAATAAGGTATTCTACAAGAAATATGTTCTCAAAAGAGAAAGGAATATTGTGTAGGTTGATTGTCTATAGGACCAAGATAAAGAAGAAAATAGGTCATTGCTCAATGTAGAAGAATAGGATATGAAAAACATACCTCACTTCAGAGTCTAAACAAGTCCAAATTTAGTCCTAGATCCAAGCCTAGGTTTCCAAAGCACCTATCATGCATATATGTAGTATTAGGGTTAGATTTACATACATTTCATAAACCCAAAAAATTGGTATTTTATTATCTATGAGTTAGGTTATCAAAACATGTCATATTGTAGGCTATGTTTTTCTGATTTCAAAACATATTTTACTTTATTTTTCTGACTTATAAATTATTAGTTATGAATTTTTAGAAATATTAATCAATAAGAATATCCTTGAAAATTTTCATATTTATTATATTGAATTTAGGTGATAGAACAAACACCGTTGGATAGAGAAAACCCATATAATGTCAAAACACATTTTTTTTTATATTTTTTAACTTAGTATGAATTAGATATGATTTTTACAATTTAAGCCAAATAAAAACTCAACAAAAACCACATAGGCATAACCTTGCCCAGCTGGCCGTGGGTCCCACTGAGCTGGCCAATCAAGGTGTGGCACTTGGCTCAGACCTGCACATAGAAGAAGGGTGGTCAAGGGAAAACCAGATACAATGGTTTTGCCTAGGATGAAAAACCAAAAGCATAAAACAAAAAAGGTCAGATGGGTAAAAGCATGGAGGGGATTGTATCCTTCCTTTGCTAACCTACACCATGAAAGGCAACGTGGCTCCAAGATTCCTGACAAATCCAGCGCACCACACACCCTCAGACCTTGATCTTGGTCTGGACAGATTCATGAAGGTTTATCAAGGGAAGAGAACCATATTTCGATGACCCAGGTTGTCCGAGGAAACACAAATGCCAGAACCAGGAAATGAAGCTTGTAAAAATAAAAAAGAGGGGAAATGTCAATATTGTGCTTTCAGAGAAATCCATGGAAAAATAAGCATATCAAAAGTCAATGTGAATGTTTCAGATGATTTCCCATCCTTACCATGATCAGTATCACCCCAAAAAACTCAAACATGTGGAAGAAGTAAAGTAGAGTTGAGAAACTGGTCAGGAGAATGAACGAAAGTCACCCAAGGATTAGAACACCTAAGGAGGATGCAAGGGTGGTTAATGATGGTCTACTTATAGGTCATAGGTTTAGGGGTGGTAGGAAAACCCAAACAAACTCAGAAACAATGGACGATCAGGGCATGGAGGAGGTTAGATCTCATCCGAGGGTTTTAGTAAGTGAACCCTATAATTATTAGTATGCTAGGGTGAGGAATCAAATATGGAATCCAATCTGGAAAGAAATTGTGCCAAAAAAGGAAAGACAGGGGAGAAAGGGATGAGAGAAGATTAGAGTTACCATAATAACAACCAACTAGTTTCCTATTTGATGCCGAGGAAGGAGATGGTACAAATACCGCATGATCTAAATCCAATAGTTAGATTAAATCCAAAAATCGGGAAACTCATATCTTAGCGTGACAGAGCTTCAAAATCGGGAAACTTTACCAAATCGAGATATGAAGTAAAGTGACGATTAAATTCTTTCTCTTTCTCTCTTTCTTTATTTGAGGGTGCAAAAAAATTCCAAATTAAATAATATTTTTCATCAAGACCAATTAAGGCATGTTGAATTCGATTTTGACATTAATTTTTACATTTGTAAACTTTTTATATTTATTAAATTCTTTTAAATCAAATCACATTTTCTCTTTACTATTACATTTAAGGCATCTAGATTCACTCAAATATTGTGAAACTTCACCCTCAAGCAAACTCTGTCATATGAAATATGATATTATTAATTTCACCTTTTGAGATTATTTATCAAATTATTTAATATTTTGGATTTTAATAACACTTTATCTCTCCTAATTTCCTAAAACATTAAGGTTGTCCAAATTAGTTGAAAATTCACTCATTGGCTTATTTTAGTATGTAGCTTTTGAATTTGGGGTTTAATTCCACTTTTGGAGACTTTTAGTAATTTATTTAATGCTTTAGGCTTTTATCCTATTTTCTTTTCTAAAAATAATTGAAATAATAAAAATAATTATTATTTTGCAAATAAGGTGACACTTAGCTCCTAAGGCAATTGGGGCTCAAGGAACACGATTTTCATTTCAAAATCCATTCTTAAGATTTCCTTTCATGAAGTTATGCAAAATTAATATTTGTGGCCTATTATTATTTTAGTTATCATATCATTTGATCATTATTACTATTATTCATCCAATCATGTCCCATATCCTAATACTACAACCAAAAGAATTAAATATAATTATTGTGCATGAAATTCTTTATGTTTATTATTTAACTCATTAAATTTGTCAATTCTTTATTTATTTGAATCATGTATCAATTTTGTCAATTATGGACACATAGTCGTTTGATGCACATTATTTCTCTTAATCATCATCGTCATCATCTAAGCCTCAATCCCAACTATGTTGGGGTCGACTACATGGATCCTTCATTTCCATTCAACTCTACTTATAAGGATCCATGTCATAGAAAGAGTGACAAAGTTTTTATAGGCTGGCTGTCAACCTACCACCAACCCTCCTCCTTTACCCGGGCTTGGGACCGGCTACATTTACACAAAAAATGAAAACATAGGAGGAGTTACATTATTTCTCTTAATATCATACCTTAATCAACATTTTATCATGCGGCATATTTTATTGGTCTAAAGATTAGTTATGAGAGAATTATGTCATAATTGTTTTCATGCATATATGTAGGGTGATTTAATCATGTATTAACATATTAGGGTAACAATTAACTACTATTAGTTATATCTTCATCCTTGTTTGGCTAAACCAAAGAACTAAACTTTCTATCCTCCAAGGCATAAGATCAGGGTCAAGAGGCTAGGTTTTGGTTCGTTACACATCTTTTCATCACCCAAATATAAATGTAGAAAACATGGTTCTGGCATAAGAGGGACCATCTCAATATCACCCTAAAACATGTTTTTGTGCAACTTCTCCTCCTGGTCTACCACTAAATCAACAATAAAAGAAACAGAAGCAATGGGGTGTATCATTATATAAACCCATGGCTCTAGCTCCTCCATGTGGAGTACACTCAACTCATCCATTAGATTTGAAGGAAATAGAATTGGAGAGGAGACATAAAAATTAAGTGGTGGTGCAATATATATCTCGTGTTGGGGTTGTACATCATATCAAAAATCAAATATGTAATGGAAGTTGGTTGCTTATCTTCTAGAACATATTAAAATGAAGTTGGTTGATCATTGTAACCATTTAGAAGAAAGCATGCAAAGGGGGTGAGTGGTGGAGTATCCAGAACTACTGGCATGTCAAGGTGACTATCCTATAGACACTTTTGATATTGATGTGTCAAGGTACCTAATGTAGGTAATGATGTAATACAAGTGTTGTAATGACCCCACTATCAGTGTCGCTTATATTAAGGAAAGATCTTCAAGTTGAGAGCCTTACCTATACTCATAAGGATCCAAATTTAGAAAATAATAAATACCATAAAATACTTTCATTTATTTCAAATATTGTTTACAAATTGTACAATGATATTCCTCATTAAACTAATACTTTTTGAGAAGAAGTAACTAGCTATTTAATCTTCCTTTAACTTAACTTTAATTCTTTCAAGAATTTTCCATCTGGTTTATCACATGTTGACATATTCATAATTAGCATGTACCTAAAACACTGACAAACAAAATGTGGTCAACATATTTCTATATTGGTACATGGGTTCATCCAATAATCACAAGTACATATAATCAACCGTCAATTATTTGAACAAAAGAACATGTGTTTTCTTTCATATTCTAACCCATATCTGGTATACTATCTCACATGTATCTACTATCCATCATTAGACTTATGTGTGATACCATTCGATCAGTGTAACCTAGGGTTCAAAATATCATTTTTTGCTTTATATGATACTCATAGGGACTTCATAATTTGCATGAAATAAATAAACATCCAACATATGTCATTCATTCAATCTTCAAGAAACCTCAACAAACATCGGAATTTGATCCATTTAATCATAAGTGTAACCACATACCTTGATTGTGAGCTATGTAGATTATCATGTAGAATACAATTCAAGCATATAATCCAATCAACAAGCAAATTAAAAAATCCACATTTTAGTTTGCATGAATATAAATCCTAAAGTGTCATTATCACATATTAATCACATTAAACCCTACTCAGCCCTAATCTAGGGTTCAATGTTTCCTTGGTTTTGAGTTATCATCAGGGTTATGTTTCGAAACAATTCCCATGATTATTGATTTAATGAATTAAGAGCCTTTTTCATGTTAAGTGTAACCATGATTATCAAGTCCACTATGCTATATTACTAGATCAAATTATGTCCCTTAATGACACATCAAGTTATGATTTTTGATCTCTAAATCATCATATGCATGATACTTCACATCATAAACTCTAACTACTCATCTCTACTATCACGATAATCTTGACTTCTCATCTTGTCCAAAAATATCAGATAATCAATAGAAAAGGAAAAGCTTTTTAATGTTTCCAACCTTTAGTACCCAAAACTAGGGTTTCCATGTGCTAATCACTGCTTTATCATGTATAGCACTACTTTGGAAACAAGAAGCCAAATTATATAATAATTATATTTCTTTTGGGTATCTCTCACTTTTCTGATCAAATATCATATATAACTTATTTTCACTAGAGTTACAAATAATTTTCTATGATTATTTCAAGATAACTTTTTTACTGGCCAATAGTAGAGTGACATGTCAATAAAGCCCCTTTTTTAAGTAAAAGGGCTTGGCAGCCTTACGTATGAGGGAAATGACCCTGGTTCCCTTGTGACTCACATACAATGGTTGGGGTATTTAGGACTTTTGTTTCTAAGTCTTCCCTAACCTCGTGATAAGAGCGGGTTCAGGCTGTGGGAACTAAAACCTCCATTTGGGCAGGCTTCTCCCATCCACCTGAGGTCAATCAAGGTTATTGGTGCAATCAGCCTCCCTTTTTGGACTGACAGGTCCCTGGACATGTATTTGGGTGGTCATCACCACAAGAACAACCTTTCTAAAGGTCTGGATTAAACCCTAGTTTCCGAACAAGACGAACAAGAGGGAAGATGCTACCTCAGGGTACTTTCGTCGAAGATCAGCATCAAAGAGCTCTCTAAAGGCAACAACTATCACAATGGGGCTTGGAGTCATGCATTGTAGTTAGACATGTGCCCTTCCATGGCATACAGGTGGGTGCGAGAGAGATCACGCACAAGGTGTCTGTTGAGTCATTCAGTTCTTGATTCTAAGAACTTGTGTGATTATCTATGGTGTTAGGGCTAAAAAGGTTCTTTTGGAATCTTGTGGCGAGCTACGATGGCTTCAGAAACACTTGTTCAAGTCATGGATCCCACTATCATATTGTTGTTTAAGTCCACAAGCACAACCCCTCCCTCTTTGCTGTCTTGTGCTCTACCATGGATCTTGAGGAGAAATCTGGGTGGGGTGTTGAACAACATGAGATATAGAGAGAGGGTTGAGGGAGGAAGGGTTAATTGTATGCAACATGTACTATGTGGGTCATATTTATAGTGATTCCCTCTTACCCTTTCCTCTATCCTCATATCCTTTCTCTAAAAGTCTAGATACGTTTTTTGGTATTACCATTACTTGCTTCCTATTTAAAAAGATATCCTTCTTACTCAACAATCTAAAACCAACTAGGAATGGACATCTTCCTTTTTATTATCCTTCTTCTCTCTCACAATTATTCATGGGAAAGTGTGTTTAGTTGTCAATATTTAATATACTCTCCTTACATGAATTCACTTATCTATAACTAAATTTCCCAAAAAAATCTCTTTTATTATGAATTTGACACCCATTAATATTATTGAAAGCTTTAGACATCTTCCAAGGAGAAGAATATATTCCATTATATAAAACTCTTGCCTTTATTCCTAAAAATCCAAAGGTCACAAAAAGTTACTACAACATTCTAATTAGGACTTGGATCTAGCAACAAAAATCCATTATGGAAAAGCACTTATTTGGTACACATTGGATAATTGGTCCTATTTAGGAACCACTAACATTGAATTCTAGATCATTCTTTTCTCTTTCTTTGATATATTCTTCAAATTAATTATCCTCACTAGAAGGAAACTCATAAATTCATGGGATTTATAGGAATTTCTTTCATTGTGCAATTTATTTCCTCTTGAAAACTTGACAATTATATCATTTACCAAATGCCATTAATATTTATTAATGTATGAATTCCTTCTTTTTATCTATCTTGTGCCACAAGAACCCATGCCACAAAGTGATCCACATTACTACTACCAATAATACCATTGGATAATTTTATTTGTCAAATCATGCTTTATATTTATAATTCAATTTTACCAAAATTGAGGATACTACATTCACCCCTCCTTAAAAGGAATTTTGTCCCCAAAATTCAAACCTAGTAAACTTTAGGTGAACAACAAATCATATTAGTTTCAAACTGTAGGGTTAGCAACCCTTCTTAGATTATCTTAACATATTTTATTAATATGCAAATTCCTCACATCATTACTAGGATTGGTACTTGAATCCAATTTAAGGTATATCCACATCCTTAGTATTTACACAATATCATTGATTCATGATTACACTTCCATTTCACTTAGTGACTACCTTTCATCTAGTTTTCCAACCTATTATCCATTTAATTCCACATATGGTTGAGGTAATACCTCTAACCCTAGGTAATGCCATTAAGTTCAATTTAAGGTATTCATTCTCATATGTCATCTTTAAGAATAATATGTGTTTTTTAAATCTCTCCCACTCATAGTGAGATAAAATAAGCACTTGTCTGCAACCCTAAACACAAAGTTCCCATTCCAAGAGTAGAGACGATATATCCAAACATTACCTCAAAATTTATATTTTAATTTGAATAATTCTCAACATGATTCTAAACCATACATACTTTTTTTTAATTTCCATTATTCTTATATCTCATGAAGTCAAATATCTTTTTTCCATTCTTGAGTTTGTACACAACTCCCTTCATTATTACATGACTTATTTGTATCTTTTACATTTACACCTTAGGTATGATGAGCCTTAGCCACTACCTTGAGGTCTCTAGAGGTATAGGTACCTTTTGGAGTGATCTCATCCTTATGCATCTAGGGAGTGACCTTCACATTTACCCATTTTCCACTTGAACATCATGAAGGTAGCTAACCTCCTAAGACATGGGCCTTGGGCAAACGTAGTTGTTACCTCCTGACCAGATGGTCTTATGCATTTAGGGAGAAATCAACTCCTAATCCCACCGGTCCATGTAAATTTAAAATACTCCCCACTTGACCTTAGGATTGACTTTGGGCTCTACCCTTTCTAAGGGTTCATTTATAGCACATTATTTTCATATGCAATTCTATAAATCATATTCTTCCATTTCTTATAATGCTCATTATTCACTATATGTCCCTTATTGGACTCATGTCTACATTTCATGGAAACATTTCTTTTCCAGACCCAGTCTTATATGGTCAGCCACTTCTATAGTGACTTTTCCTCATGTTCATCAGAGATGGCATATTTGGGTTCAGAGAATCATACTCAATATATGTTCTTTCATCTTTTATATTAAGTGACATTCATGGTTACCTCAATCATTAAAATTATTTAGTAAACTTACCTTTCTACAGAAGGTGCCTTTTTGGCTCAAAGGAGGAGTTTAGGATCTCTAGCCACCAGCCAACCTTATAGGTCTAGGGTTTTGCCTCCCCCATAGGTCCTTTTCCAACTCTTGGGTTGATCCACCACATGCTGGCACACTAGCCCTACAAGTTGAACTAAGGGTTTCACATTATCATCTCTTTATTCATTGTTTTTATTATAACTTCTCAACCCTTGCTTCTAAATCTCTAGGGTCTACCCAATCGCCAGGGTGACTATCATAGTCATTCACTTCGAGGATTCCTTATTCATCTAGAGATAGTGGTAAGGCAATGAGCATGTTATATTCATATTTTCATCTTCATGTATGATCATTAGTTACTTGTGTTTCTTATGTATATACTCATGCATTTTCTTTCTAACTTCTCAACTTATTCTCTGTGGGAACTCTAGTTCTGGAGTATTCATGTGGGGAACCTTTTCGAGGATGGTCCCTATAGTGGACGCAACATATATAGGCCTTAGCCAGATCACTATCAACTTAATGGGGACCTTTCTCTCACATAAGCATATGACCCGAAGTGATCAGATCACATGTCAACTTAGTGTGGACCTTTCTCTCACCTAAGCATATGACATGAAGTGATTTGATCACCTATCAACTTAGTGTGGACCTTTCTCTGACCTAATTATATGACCTAAAGTGATTCAATCACTTGGCAATTTAGTGTGGTACTTTCTATCACATAAGCATATGAACCAAAGTGATCCGTCACCATTGTGACATTTCTTACATCCCATATGTGTCACTTACATCCATCAGAGATAGTTGAGAAAGTTATTCCATATTGAGTGTTGTTCTTAAGTTTCTTAAAACTTTTCTCATTAATGCCTCGTTCCATATGCGCACATGCATGGGAGATTGGACCACTTAACTTTATTTATATATATATATATATATATATATATATATTATGTCCCAAGGTTTCTATAGGTAGTGTTCCATATCACCTCTGTGATGGAGTAGACTTTTGGAATCCTAAAATGTCCAATGAAATGAGAGAATTCATGAAAGTTGAGTTATCTTGAGGGTTCCGAACTCATGATAAAGTAGGTTGGTTGATTGATGTTAATATCATGATTAAGATCCTTAACTTTATGCCTTTTGAGGAATTTAATTGAATGGTCAAATAAGTGAGTGTTTGCACTAGAGTTTTATGGGATATAGCTTGGATGATAGTAAAGGTATGGTTAAAGTTTGGTGGCAATCAAAGTTTTCTAGATGGAGTTATTTAGGATTGAAATAGACTAAATGAATAGTTTTTGACATATTTAGGATCAATATTTCAAATTAAAGACATAGGCTCTGATCAATGTTGTGTCACGCTCCCAGTTAGAAGGGCTTAGCCACAGATTCACCAAGGCGGATGCTCAATCTCAGTCGTCGATGAGGAACCAATGACTGTGATTTTGTCTTCTATCTAGCAGCAGTTATGATCAGCCTTGGGGAAGGGCTCTCCCACGATGCCCAACACCCTCATCGTGGGATGAGGAGCAGTTTCGCTTGACTCAGTGCGTGCTATTTGATGAGGGGATCACATTGACGCCTCATTTACAGCAGACGAACCTAGAGAGAGAGAGAGAGCAACCTCCCACCATCTTTGCCTCTCCACAGTAGTGAGAATCTGGTAGCGGAGGTAGAATCCGGAGAGGAGAGCTCGATGGAGGAGCACGCTTGCACAAAGGAATGATGTGGAGCACCTCAAGTCAGTGGGTGGCTCGCTGGAACCCGACTCGGCAATGCTCACACCCTACGTGGAGCGGTAGACCAGCGAAGCCCCATGGCGGCGACCTCCTTGAACTGCAAGCAAGAGTGACCAACAACAACCCTACAAGATCGAAGGTGCAGAGAAGGTGGTGGGCAAGGACTTCATTGGCATCGAGCGGGAGGAGGAGGCGACCGAGATCCCGGTGTTGAAAGCAGGAAGAACAGACGCAACTCTGAAGTCCTTACCCTGCCCAACCTTAGGGGTGGATGATATGGGAATCTACCCATCTCGACCAGAGAAAACTTGCCTCATCCACGCCGGCTTTCCCACAGGTCCATGTCGGGAGAGGCGTTCACGGTCAATGGAAGAATAGGCGCTGAACCACCAATCCCTAGCCTGAACCGCCGGGTCACTGGACAATGAAGGGAAGCGCTCCTTGGTGACCACGTGTCAGCGGCCTATTGGCCTAATAAGGTAATAAATTCAATAATGTGCAGATCTTACAAAATTTGTAGAAAATAGCTCAAATGTCTGAAACATGCAAATAAGGTACCGTTTTTCTCAGAAAATTGTGTAGAACACAATGGAAACATAATATCAGGCTTTCAACGATATATTATCAGAGTAATCATGTAAGAGGTGTAATGCTTGTATAATCGATAATAAATATCAAGTGATGTTCTAAAATTATGAGAAAATGTCAGTAAGTCCATAATCATATCTACAATGCATATGATATCAGATATGGTCATGTTATGACTCGAAATCATGTAATTTTCTCAATATGACTAATTTGGGCTAATAACCCTTAATAAAATGTATTAAATACATGCATGCTCAAGAATTGATGAAATTTACAAAGTAAGCTCATATCCACATTTGGAACCTCATATTTAATTATGAGATCATGATGATGCATAGAATTCATGTTATATGAAGTTGACCTTTAATACATGGTTTAAAACCCTAATCTTGGTTAATGGTGTAACCTAGGGTTAATTAATGTGCACAAAAATGCTATGGAAGATAATGTTCAGATAATGAATCATAATATGGAACATGACATCAGTAAGATAAACCTAAGACAAGAATGCAAGTATGATGCACATATCTCAATGAACTAAGTGAAACCCTAATGGATATAAATAGGGTTAATGATGATGAGAACCTGATGATCGTATGTGATCTTATCTTTATCAGGGTTTGACCTGGGATACATAGTTGACATGAGGGATATCTGATGATTAGGTTTGTTCTAGATCAAGGTACGCTATTACCTCTTACTTGGCTTATTATACAATATGCTTGTGTTATATGTGTAGTAGAATACTTGGCATATGGTATTGGATGAAATGATTGTTCTTGTAAGATATGTTGGTTGGTTTTCTATACTTACTGCTATGAACACATCAAACATAATATATCTGTTCCATTATATGAAAGCACCAACTCTTTGGCAGTGTGCTTGGAAGTGACCGAACTCTTTGGTAGTGGTCACATTGTACATATGGAAGCACCAACTCTTTGGTAGTGTGCTTGGACCCAACTCTTTGGTAGTGGTCACAGTGTACATATGATCCAACTCTTTGGTAGTGATCATAAAGGCCTTGATGATATAATGGAAAATGTGCTTAAAATATGTGTTCTCTTTTGTTGATGAATATCTTTGTGCAAGTATACTCTTTTCTTATATTCTTCTATTACTGCCAAGTATATTAGTTTTATCTTATTGCCAAGATATGATGAGAGGTAAATAAAAGACACGTAGGTGTACTCAGTACAATATTCTTGAAATATTGTGTTGATGTGTACCGCATGTAATCTTTTGTTTAGGTTGTGGTTATACTCTTGAAGATCCAGGATAGTGAGAGTTGTGTGGCGAGCTGATGTACAGGTGGACCTGTTGTCTTAAGATCCTGTAGTTTAGATGTAGTACATGTATATGTATAAGCTTGCTGTTCAATATGTAATATCAAATGTTGTAACAATTCATGTTGTAATTATATGTTGAATGGTGAACATGTGTTGTGGTTTGTTTATTGTTCATGTGCATGTGCTACTGATGTTGTTTCCTTCTGACTCCCTTTATTTTCTTCTTCTTAGCCTAGTGTGTGGTGTTTAAATTGGGATTCTTGCTGAGGTGAGGGTTTCAATTTAGACGTCACACATCATAATAAGTTTTAGAAAATCCGGGGACGTCACAACCTCACTATTCTCATTTCTCATGATTAGGGTTTTAGGTTTATGGTTAGGGACTATACCAAACCTCTTAGAGTTCTCATGCCCCTTGACCCCTAGGGTTTTTATAGACCAGCCCTATCTCCCACTAGAGTTTACCCTTGTAACCTAGACAACTAATTTTCTTTACTTTATCATTATTTTCACGTTATTATGTCCATAATATTTGTATATTTTATTATTTCCACTTTTTATGTACATTGTTATTTTACATGTACATTATTTGGAGGAGGATGCCTTAATCCTTCTTCTTCTCAAAACCCTACCTAATATGAGGAGGGAAGTTCCTTTTAGGGTTTATTAAGAATGACGATGAGAAGTGGATGAATCAAGATGAGAAGATACCCTAAAGGTATTTTACTTTGGGAAAAATCATCTGAATTTGGCCAGGCAGGATGCACGGGTCTGGAAGTCCTCATAAGACGACTAGAGGTGAGGAGGAAAATATTTCCAGCCCCTGGTCATAGTCCCTTCTAGACACCACCATCTTTTTAAAATGCCCTAATAATTCCCTCAATTTTCTACAAATTACTTGAAATTATGAACTATTAAATTTTATTTGAAAAATCTGGGGCTTGATACCAAATGTAACTACCCCACTATCATTGTCCCTTCCATTAAGGATAGACCTTTAAGTTGAGAGCCATTACCTATATTCCCAAGGATCCAGATTTAGCAAATGATAAATAACAACAAATAATTTCATCTACTCCAAATATTGTTTACCAATTGTACAATGATATTCCTCATCAAACTAATACATATTGAGAAGAAGTAACTAGCTATCTAATCCTCATTTAGCTTATATTTAATTCTTTCAGGTAATTTCCATCTGGTTTATCACATGTTAACATCTTCATAATTAGCATGTACCTAAAACGCCGACAAACAAAATGTGGTCATCATATTTCTATACTAGTACATGGGTTCATCCAATAATCACAAGTACATATAATCAACCATCAATTAATTTCACATAAAAACATGCATTTTCTTTCATATTCTAACCCATATTTGGTCTACTATCTCAGGTGTATCCACTATCCATCATTGGATTTAGGTGTGATACCCTTTGATTAGTGTAACCTAGGGTTCAAAATATCATTTTTTACTCTATATGATACTCATACAGAGTTTCTAATGTGCATGAAATAAATAAACTTCCAACATATGTCATTCATTCAATCTTCAAGAAACCTTAGCAAAAGTCGGAAGTCGATCTATATAATCCTAAGTGTAACCACATACCTTGATGGTGAGCCCTGCAGATTATCATGTAGAATACATTTCAAGCATATTATTCAATAAACAAGTAAATCAAGAAATCCACATTTTATTCGGCATGAATATAAATCCTAAAGTGTCACCATCACATATTAATCACATTAAACCCTACTCAGCCATAATATAGGGTTTAAGGTTTCCTTATTTTTGAGTTATCATTAGGGTTATGTTTCAAAACCCTAATTCCCATGATTATTTATTTAATTACCTAAGAACATAATTCATGTTAAGTGTAACCATGAATATTAAGTCCACTATGCTATATTACTTGATTAAATTATGTCCGTTAATGACATGTCAAGTTATGATTTTTAATCTCTAAAACATAAGATTCATTATACTTCACATCATAAATTCAAACTACTCATCTTTACTACCACGATAATCTTGATTTCTCATCTTTTCCAAAAATATCAGATAATCAACAAAATAGGGAAATCTTTTACTGTTCCCAACCTTTAGTACCCAAAACCAGGGTTTCCATGTGTTAATAACCACTTTATCATGTATAGCACTACTTTTGAAACAAGAAGCCTAATTATATCTTAATTATTATTTTTTGGGAAGCTCTCACTTTTTTGATCAAATTTCATGTATAACTTATTTTCACCAGAGTTACCAATAATTTTCTATGATTATTTCAAGATAACTTATTTTCTGACTAGTAGTAGGGTGACGCATCAATAACACCCATTTTATTAAGGAAAAGGACTCGAAATCCTTAAGTATGAGGGAAATGACCCTGGTGCCCTTGTGACTCACGTACACCGGCTGGGGTATTTAGGTATTTAGTTTCTAAGTCTTCCCTGACCTTGGGACAAGAGTGGGTTCAGGTTGGGAAGGCAGAAACCTCTATTTGGACATGCTTCTCCCGTCCACTCAAGGCCAGGAAAGGTTTCTACTGCAACCCACCTCCATTCCTGGACTGAAAGGCCCCTGGACATGTATTGGGGTGGCCATCACCATGAGAACAAGGTTTCTGAAGGTCTAGGTTAAACCCTAGTTGTTGAACAAGAAGAACATGATGGGAGATGCTACCTCAGGGCACTTCCATTGAAGATCAGTGTCAAACAGCTCTTCAAACGTGACAACTATCAAAACAGGGCTTGGATGCATGCACTATAGTCGGTCATGTGCCCTTCCATGGCATACAGGTGGGTGTGAGAGAGATCAGTTAAGAATAACTTCAGATTCTTTTTCTTTGGATGAGCTTTGGTTTGGAGACCAAGTTTTACAAATTTAGGATAATAAAACCATATCTATTTTATTTAGAAATGAAAATGTGATTTTCCTTTAATATATGAAATAAAATATTTAATGATTCCAAAAGAGAAAACTAATCTTGGATTCGTATTTTGTACATTAAAATAAGCCTATGTGTGAATTTTCAATTAATTTGAAAAATATTTGATGAAAAGGTGAAAGTAAGAGAGGGAAAGTGTGCAGAACCTTTATAAAAATTAAATAATGTGCAATCAACTTCAACATGTGAAATTAAGGGCAAATGCATAACCAACATACTTAATGTGACTTGTGGATGAAGTTTCATCAAATTTGGATAATCTTAGAGCCATTAACACTTGAGGAAAGGGAAATGAGATTTGCTAATTTAATGAAAAAAGTCCTTAGATGGAAAATCTAATTATATTATCATAATCTACACTCATTAATTGGACTCTATGCAAAATTTCATTTAATTTGGATAATGTTTGAACCCTCAATAGGAGCTAGAGAGAGAGAGGAAAGGAATCAAGGTAAATGATTCACTTTATTACATTCCGGTTTGAAAAGGTTTTTTTTTTTAAATTTTCTGTCACTCATTTTTCTTGACTTTATCTGATATGTGCCCTCTTTCTGTTGCCATTCGATGAATGATCCTACAAAGGGAAGCTCATCTCCTACCTCCAGTCAGACTCTATACTTCTGTGAACCATATACCCAAATTTCTCTACTTCCTATCTCCCTCATCTCTGATCTATTCTTGAAGATTTTTTATGCATTGAGTTCATCTCTCTCTCATGAACCTTTCGATCCCTAATTATTCTCACTTTCCCTAGATTGGAAATTCCATTTTTTGGCCACTAGTGCCCTAGATGTCATGAACCAAGACATCCCTCTTCAATGCCTAGTATCCTTATAAATGGACCTAGAAATCACCGCAAGGTCTTGTAAAACCCTCCTCTATTGTCAATTTGGTCCCTTGTTTAGTGAGTTGGTGCCATAAGATTCAACTTTACTAGGGGATTCCTCATCATATGCAAAGTGTCTCAAACCACCAGGTCCCAATTCCTTTGGTGGTAAGCTTCACATAACCCTCACCTTTCTTTCCATGTTTTTGGTTGCTCATGTGGTCATGCCATCCTCTCAGTCATGTGATCGCCAACGTCACTCCATTTTTGCCGACGAGGATGAAGGAGCTCGTTGGGCACCTCTCCCTAGTGCTTACTTCTTTGATTTATAGTTAGTGTCGATGATTGCTATGGGTATTTTGGACTGGTCTTTTCCCTATTTTGTTGACTCTCCTTCTACTTGTGTTTTTCTTCTTCCTGTTAGCCATGGTGGAGTAACACCAGTGGGTTTTGGGGCCTCCAAGGCCTCTGTTCAACGACCTTCGAGATCGGATGCCCTTTGCGGTTTTGATGGAGGCTTTCCACTGGTGGTCTGGTTGGCAAATTGTGAGTTTGTTCCTCCGATCATGCTTGCTTCCACTCTGGTTGGAGCCATGGTAGGTTTGAAGTTATGGGGTTGAATCCCCTCTATCATTTGTCTGTTCTACCCTCCTATTGTTTTTGATTTTGCTTTTTCCCTCAGGGGTATTATTGTCTTTTAACGCTCGACTCTTCTCCTTTCCACGTTGAGGACTTGCTGAGTTGTTTGAGTGGCCGGTCAAGTTGTCCATCTCTGGTTGGGCCAACTCTAAGTTTGGGCCCTCCCTCTCTCTCTTTCACTCTCTCGATGGATAACATTGACGTGGAATTATATGATTGGTTGATTTTCAAAAATCCATAACTAATTATTTATAGCTCAGAAATATATAATAAATTATGATCTAAAATCAGAAAAATATAATCTATCTAATGGTGTTAAGTTTGTTGCCTAAATCTTATGTTTTAAAAAGGTGATTTTAAGGGATTTTCCTAAATAAGTAATAGCTTGTAAAATTCATAACTAATAATTTATATGTCATAAAAATACAATAAAACATGTTCCAAACTCAAAAAAAATATAATTTAAAACTTGGCATAATTTGATAACCTAAACCACATATAATAAAAAGGTGATTTTTAGGGTTTTGAATCGTTCATAAAATCTCACCCTAATTCTACATATATGCTTAATAGGTGCTTTCGATATCTAGGCTTGGATCTAGTATTGACTTTGGACTTGTTTAGAGTCTAAATTAAGGAATGTTTTGCATCTCTTATTCTTCTACATTGAGCAATAAACATTCTTCTTCTTTCTCTTGGTCCAATGAACAAATAACCTACACTATATCTCTTTATCTTTTGAAAATATAATTCAAGTGGAATACTTTATTTGCCTCTGATCTTGTAATCATTCTACTTTGATTGGAAATTCTTTTGACTTTATTTTATACTTTGACCATGATTGAACTATACTTGGTAATATGTGATGCTTTTTCCCACTTTTGTGGTGGCTACTTATATTGACATTTATGTGGTGACAATTCTTATTTATTCTGACTATACTTTTTAAATTCCTCTCTATTTTGCATGTTATGTGACTCAGTAGCCCTAGGATAGTGTAATTGCACTGGTTTTGGGTTATGTGCCCTTATTATATATTTGGGATGGAGGTTATCTGCCCCATATTCAATTTTCAAGTTTATGAGGATTGGTCCACACATTTTATATATTGGGGAGTTTGGTTATGTGCCATTCTCTATCAGGTTTCAAGTTTATGAAGTTTGGCCACCATTCTCTTTATATTGTTCTAGTGCTATGTTTATCTCACATGCATGCAGGTTGATGTTATTATTGATGGGTTTTGTGCCCAAAGATTTTGTGTGCTTTTGTGGCACCACTTTTATTATTGTTTTTATGGAAAGTAATCTTCTTTTTATTCATCAATTACAATTCTCTTGTTTTATACCCCCTTTGGGTAGTCCTTACCTTTTTCTATGGGAAGCATTCTTTAATTGTTGTCCTTTTATTCAATAAATTGCTCAACTCTATTTTAGTATGAACATACCAACTTTTGTTGATGTCATCTACTTTTTCTCCTCTTGTGGGGTACCCTTCCAACCCTAGGTGTTAGACAAGGTGATTACATTCAAGGTGAACCTGGATCACAACAAGTGTAGTTGAAACCTCGTGGAAAACTTTCTTGAAGTTGTTGAGTCATACAATGAAGCTTTGGGAGAGGAATATTGAGTAGAGACTAAGATCTATAACGTAGATATCAAACAACCAATTTGGTTTCATGCCTAGAAGATCAACAATAGATGTCATTTTTTTGATAAGGAAGCTTATGGAGAAGTATAGAGAAAGAAAAAGAGATCTTCATATGGTGTTTATTGATTTGGAAAAGGCTTATGATCGAGTACCCAGAGAAGTGTTGTGGACGACTTTGAACAAAAAGGGTGTGCCAATCCAATACATTGACTTGATCAAAGACATGTATGATATCTCTACTGCAAGTGTAAAGACTCTTAGAGGAGAGACCCAAACTTTTCCTATCATAGTTGGGGTACACCAAGGATCCACACTCAGCCCATATATGCTCATTCTTATTATGGATGAATGGGTCTACCTCATCGAGTATTAGTTTCCAAGCCAAATAATCATGTTGATGACTAACCATCATTAATTCTCCCTAAACCATGGTCCACTGTAAGGTTTCCTAATGAGGACATGATAGGTGGCTCATCCTTTCTACTATCTTGTCCACATATTGGGTACATCATATAGGTTTTCTTTCTTAAATCATTATTCAAGCAACACAATAGTTTATTGTGTACAACACATAGATTTCTTTTCCACTCTCAAATTATTTCATATGAATACCCTCACTCGTCTATGTACCTTATAAAAATATGGTATTCAAGTATTTACCCACATTAGGGTTTCTTGTATATACATCATTACATGTCATTCAGATTCTGACAATTTTCTTCCATTATATTCTCTCTCATACTTTTCAGTCAATATCCATAATGACATTGGGGCCCACAACAGTAGTAGCATAGAAGGCATCTTTTATTACTAATCATGGCCAAAAAGTGTACTATAAAACTAATGGATTATTCCATCTAAGCTATCTTAGATATATAGTATCTCCATGCACACTTATTCCTCAATGATTACTATTTACCATGCCTAAAATAGGGTTATTATTAAACACATGTCTTTTCTCATTTGAACCCGGTCAAAGTAGAGCACACGTAAAGATAGGTATTCAAGCACATTCTTGACACATTCTAATATCACATTCTTATAAATTATATTTACATCCTTGAACTTTATCTTTTAACTGAAAAACCTATATTCAATTGTTTACATTCTTTAATCCTTCACTAAAGAATATTATTCATTACTATTTCTTAACTCATCACATTATAGTTAGGGTTAGGGTTAGGTTCTTACTTTAATTTCATTTGCTTTTTCATTTAAATCATCATACATATGACATTATTCATTTAATTAAACAATCCATTTGAAGAGTTTATTAACTAATACTTCCTTGATGAAACCAAATGCTAAATGTTGCTCAGAAATGTTGGCAAAAAGTCTATTTTCTGACCTCTTTTCCATCAAATGACAAGTGTTGTTGTGTTAAATCAATCACCAAAATTTCAAGGTTTTATTTGTTGCAAAAAAAAATACATGTATGCATTAGAGTCCATTGAAATTGAATTTTTGGAAGTTATCCAAAATCAAAATCGTATACCTAAGCATATTGATACTAACTATCTTGTGCGTACACTTTACTTAATTCTACATGTATTGTCTACCAATGCTCATTAGAATGCAGCCTAAATTTTGATTTTGCCCTAAGATTTCTTGAAATGTTATTATTTATCATGTTAAATGCGAGAACAACTAAGTGTAATTCTTGAAGCATTTTCTTCATGACTCCATATCCATTTAATTTGTGATATATTGAAAATTTGTGTTGTTGTTTTCATATTGATATTCCTTATGATCAACAAGAAAGTATGTAGTCTTTGTTATTGATAAACATAAGAAGGGTGATTTGATAAATTTAATAATAACATGCCAAAATATGGATTTTTATTATAAATGATATGGGACACTATCTGCTGATGAAACAAAAATATTATAAATATAAGAATCTCGATTCATGAAGTTATTTCTTAAAAGTAATTGAAGTTATCATGTAGAAATAAATGAACAAATTTTAGTGAGCTTAGAGGGGAAATGATTAGAATATGATACAACTAAAAGAAGCAACATAGTAGCATGAGAAATAATATTTATATTAGATTAAAAAATCCACCGGTAACTTCCATGCCTTCACATTTCATAAATTACATGACACAGTTGTTAATGAATCATTAATGTAATGTAAATTTGATACCATCCTGAGGTGTATAACTTCAAAAGCATAGGGTATTCTAGTGATTTGTTTTTATAATCGAAACAATGAAAAACCACAAATGTAGTAACTTTGGAAAATGAATATACATAATGATGACATATTTGAGGAGAGATAATAGTTTTGACTATTAAAAGACAATCCTAATGGTGTGAGCATTATAATAAATAGTTTGAAAATTTTGGAAGAAAATAGGACAAATATTGAGATCTAAAAAGCTATGTATAATTAAATATGTATGTTAATTTATATATATATATGTTTATAATATATATGTATATGAATACAGACACACACATATATATACATATATATATATATATGCAAATATATATGTATATATACATATATATATATATATATATATATATATATATATATATATAGTTAGACACCCTAAATCAACATGGTGAACCTTAAATATCTTTTATTCATATATTTATTGTTCAATAAAAAGACACTAGTCCTAGGGAGTTCACAATTTTCTCACTTGATGAACTTATACTTGCTTCAACCATTAGATACGCTTCTTAGGGGCATATTATCATTGAGTTTGACAAAATAATAGGGTTTACACAAAATTTTCCATACTAGGTATCATGCTTCATTATAGTTCAAAGTATGGTATAATTCATTAGAGTCACTGACATTATTGAATTTGATTTCATATGATCACAAACAATAGGATTTGATTATTAATCCATAGTTATACATCAACAGATGGTTATTATAGTAACATAGTAAACTAGAATTTGAATAAGCTTCTTAAAACATGTAAATTTCATCACTGTGTTCTCATGATCAAAATTGAATATTTCATTGTAATTTTTTTATAAGGGGTCTATTTTTTACACTTCTCACTAAGAATTGGTCATTTTTAGATTTTTCATTAGAGAGGAGGGCATTTACCTTCTTCAAATTATAATGATTGTCAAACCACAATCAATATAGTTGACTGGGGGAGAAAATCAAAGGGTCCAAGGGATCCTCTCCACTATCTCTAAGATTAGGATGGAAAGAAGTAAGGAGTGGATGTGACACATGAGCACCGACCTATCTTGATCCTTGTTTGGGTTATAATTGATTAAATGGTAGTTTCTTGTCCCCTCCCTCGAGCATAGGTATCGGGGAAGTGGCACCACAATCGTGGTGTGTTTATTAGATCCATAAGAATAGGAAGACATAGAGGCATTCAAGCCTTGGGATCAGGTCTCAAGGGTTGGGTTATGGCTACTAACCATTGAGAGGGTTTTTGAATAGAAAAAGGGGGTGAGGAGCTTGAGTTTTGGAAGCTAAGGATATTGTAAGTGAGAAGCAAAGGGTGGAAATAATTTGGACTTGGGGAACAAGGCACCAATTTCTTAGTTTCTCTCTGATGGTCCCGCTTGGAAGTGAGAGAGAAGGAAAAAAATACGACTTTCATGATGAGGGGTGTTGAGTGGACAGAGAAAAATCATAGATGTTAGGAACACACTATTGAAAATTCTTCCATTTCATAGATCAAAGAAGGAGACAATGTGGGGAACATCGATCTTGGATCTGATGGTCATGAGGTGCATGACACATTATTAGGGTTCAGTTGTTTCTATCCATGTAGTCCTAGTAAAGTCAAATGTCATGTTGATTTATCCAACCAAGGCATTAATTGACTTTTTATGAAATTGTTAAACATATGTAACTGTTAAATCATAACTCTGATTGAATTGAATGTTTGCCACTTGTTCCTTATTACTAAATCCTATATTTGACCAACTTACATAAAAATAGGGTAAGATTTTGTTTTCCAACTAAATCATTAGGGCCTATGAATTAATATATAACCCATATTATATAATTAATCCATTAAGCCACTGGGAAACTCGAAATGAGTTGAAAGGATTTTCCTTATTTCTTCCTTATCTTGATATCATAAAATGTATAAATGAAATTTGATAGTTTTTTATATCATTTTCTTGACCTTAAAGTTAGACGTATATCAACTTCACTTAAAAGTCTCCAAAAAGGCATGCAATCTCATTAAGTGTTTAATACTTGGATTTAACTTTTGAATAGAGTATAATAGCCAATAAGGATTTCAAGAAACACATATTTACTAAATGGAACAATTATTATTGTTGTCCCAAGGACTTAAGAGTAAAAATAAATACATTACTTATTTATAGGAATATACTAATTAATTTCAATTACAAATTCTACATGAAGGGGAGGAAATTTCAGATCTCATTTTGTACATTATGTTTTCAGAATATGTTGTTCCATCTAACATCTCATCTAAATATCAAGTCAAGGGTTTTGTTATGGACATACATCTCATGTTGTGTGTGATCCATCTCCTTGTGTAATTGTTGATAATGAAGCTTGTCAATTGGGTGTTTCTTCTTAGGTCATTGGCAATACCCACAACCAACGAGTAGGAACCCGGTGGTGGTGCAATCCAAAGGGTGAATCTACATTTGACAACTATATTGGTTGTGATAAGACTGCAAGGAGTGCATTGTCTACAAAAAAATTGCCTTAGCTCTATAATCTACCACCATTTGGGGGTGTGGATCTCCCATTTTGATTGAAAATTGAAGCATTACTTTTCTCCAATTCCAACTAGAAGGTGACTAAAAATAGAGTATTCCAACCATCAATCTTCTTCAACATGATTAGGTTGTACACCATCTAGCTTTTTATGTTAGTCTGAGTTAAAAAAATCCAATAACTCTCTTAATAATACATGTCAAAAATGTTGGTTCATGTACTTGGAATCTCATGAAGCACGAGAATGCCTTCTTTGGTTTCTCAGCATTGCAAGTGGTGGTCATCATTGATTATTTATTGTCTATATCTTAGGGTATTAGTCATTATCCTATCATGATAAAGCACCACATGGTGAACCCTATCTTTTGTGGGAATGGTGCACTACAAATTGAAGAATATGTGTGACAACCCAACACACGAATGTCAATATACTCAAAATAAAGCACCAAATACTCTAATGAATAATATAATAAAAAATAATGAACAACACAGAATAAAAAAATGGCTTCATTTCCACAAAACTTGCATAAAAGCCCAACTCTAATCTATTCTTAGTAGGTAACGTGACAAAATATAGTTTTGTGGCCAATGCCACTACATGTATATAAAGATATATGGCTAGCATAGTTATAACATGTACATTTATGCAAATATTACAATCCAATAACGTGAATCATAGATACAACCAAATAAATATGCCATGCTAGTACCTAAGAGTAGGGTTGTCAATAGGCAAGGGTAAACCCATTTACTCTTTACCCATACTCTAGAGGGTGAGTGTAACATCCCTGACCTGGGTTATGCTTTAACCCTGGATTTTTTGTTTAACAAAGACAATTATATGCTTGTTATTATCTTTTGAAAAGTAATTAAGGCTCAAGAGGAACTTATGTTTCAATTTTAGTCCTTTTTGTACAATGTTGAAATAATGTTTTGTCTATTTTGGACTAAAGTGCAAATTACCCAAGTTGAGGTGTTAAATTGCAAATTTTACATGATAAGATGTTCCTCATGGGTGAAAACATCATTAAAATGAAGATGATGTAGAGGTATGGCTTGTGGTAGCCTAAGTACCAAGAAAGAGCTGATAAAGCAATGTTTGTGCATTAAAACCTAGTTTTGGTGTAATGTGCAAATTACCCAAAACCCAAAGTTCAATATGCAAATTACCACTTCAAAATAGTCCCTAATGTTTCTTGGCATCATATAGAGAAAAGAAAATGAGAGGGCGTCTCATTTGAATCACCTTGGAGGAAAGAGAATCTTGATATTAAAATAATCAATATTTAAGCATAATTGGAACTTTACTTCAATAATAATGCAAAAATAAATATATTAATTGAAGATAACTTTAACCAAAAGGTGAGGGATTATTTTGAAAAATAATGGACGACCATGTGCCTTGCAAAGGCACGAAAATATCTAAAGGAAGTGGATAACTCACTCACATTATTAAAAGAAAAAGAATTATCCACTAACTTTAGGATATTATTATTATAAGGGTTAAGGTGCTTAATTTGCTTTTCTTTAAATCATGGATAATTGAGAAAATAAGAGGCAAAGGAGATAGCCTCATAACCAAGGAAGGGAAGGGGGAAAGAGGCAAGGAAATGGGGGAGATAATCCCTACTTTCTCTCTCCTAAAATGAATTTTTAATAAAATGCATATATGCTCCTTTATCCATGAGTTGAAAGGGTAATTTCGAAACCCCTTTCACTTCTTGCTTGCAAAAACGACCAAGGAAGCTTGGAGCAACAGGAGGAAGACCCACAACCTGTTGGTAAGCTTCTTGACCTTCTTTCACCATGATTTCATGGTGGAAATAAAAAATAAATGATGGATTTCTTCTTTTCTCCATGCAATCTTCTATCCTAGCCATTTCTTTTCACTCCAAAACTTGAGGACGATCTTGGGATAGTTGAGAAAGCTTCTTCCACCATTAAATACGTATATCTTGGGGCTTTGAAGCTCAATTGGAGGCGGGTTTTATAACTTGAACCCTTAATTTTGTTATTGCATTCAATTCCTTATCAATTATTGATCCTTTCTTCATTCTCAGAATTTTATTTGGTTGATTGATGCAATCTCCATGAAAATCACAAAAAGTTTCGTGGGTTTAGAGCTTGATGATGATGACATCATCATAAGCACACACCTCTCCAAATATTTATTGTAAACAGTTTCAAGAATATGGTCCAAATGGTTTCATCAAACCGTTTGGAGACCAAACAATTTACAAATCATTTGGAATTTTGAAACCCAAACCGTTTAGAAGGGTTGGCCATTTGGATGGGTTGACCATTTGAGGTCAGGACCCTAGTATATGTTGTATGATGATCTAATGGATCCAATTGATTGAATCGACATATGGACAATCATCTAATTAGAAACCCTAATCGGGTTCAGTGCTGATTTGCAATTGATTGGTTTAAATCTTTGGGTTGATTAACCCAAACGGTCTCAAGACCATTTGGAGATCACCCAAACGTTCTCAAGACCATTTGGAGGTCAACCAAGACTATTTGGAGGTCTAGGGTTGAGTAGGGTTGATTAGTTGAAGATCCAAAGATGTCAAATTGAAATGCAAGCAATAACTAGTTTGTTGATCAATTTAATGATCCAAACCCTAAATGAATTTCATAAGTTTTTAGTGATGGGATGGGAAAACGGTCTCAAGACCGTTTGGAGGTTATCCAAACGACCTCAAGACCATTTGAGGTCAGGTCATGCCCAATGAGAATGATGGTCCAATTATTTCAAAGCAATTAGTTCCACAATGTCAAATATTGAAAGTTCATCATATTTCAAACCCTAATTCAATTGGGTTCAAAACCCTAATTGATGATCAATTGAAGGTTGAATCAATGGAAAGATGATTTATTAAGCTGAATTGAAGTATGGTGCTTAGGTTCAATTGATGAGTAATTACATGGATTCAATTGATGAAGGAATTAATCTTGGAAACCCTAAATCAATATAAGTGGTTGAGACCATTTTTGGTCCAATATGTTTTGAGGAGGTTTGGACCAAATGGTCTCAAGACCATTTGAGTCCAAACGGTCTCAAGACCGTTTGGGACCAAACGGTCTCAAGACCGTTTGGGACAATACCGTTTGGGACCAAACAGTCTCAAGACCGTTTGGGACCAAACGATCCCAAACCAATTCAGACTCAAACGATCCCAAGTACATATGTCCTAAATGGTTTCAAGCACCAACTTTGTTAAACGGTTTCAAGCATCAACTTTGCTAAACGGTTTCAAACTGTTAGACCAAGACTGTTTGAGGTCTAAACAGTCTTAGAACGTTTGAAGGTCATTCAAACAAGACTGTTTGAGGTCTGGTTGGTCAAGATCGTTTGGGGTCTAAGTGACCAAGACCGTTTGAGAAATAATTAACCAAAACTGTATGGACACTTAAGGTGATTATAGGTCAATTGTTTAATTGATCATTACATGATGTAATCCAAGGGTGATTATGGTAATTGTACCCTTAATAAGATAGGGTGATTAATACCTTTTGAATGATTAATAATTGATGATTATGAAAGTAATGACATAATACATGGTGTCAACTTTTCATTCAAGGTGAGTTGACCTAATCTAACCAAGTCTGAGGCATGTATCTTCTTATAGAAGATAAGAGAGAGAGAACTTCCTACATGAATGATAATCATGTAGTGGTTAAGTCTCAACACTTCCAACATGAATGAATGTGTAATTAAGGTATGATCCTTGATAAAGAGATCATAAACCCTAACTAAGAAGGTTAATGAGCCCTAACCCTAATTGTGGGTAATGGAATGGAAACCCTAATTTAGGGTGAAGTCATGTGAAACCTTGATACAATGAAGTGATGTGAGACTCTAATTCAGGGTGAAGCTTTGTAAGTCTATAAGAAACCCTAATATGGAAACTCTAACCCTTATTTTGGGTAATGGGATGAGTATCCTCAATTGACATAAATTGAGAAACCCTAATTGAGGGTGATTCCATGAGAAACCCTAATTGAGGGTGATGCAATGTGAAACCCTAATTGAGGGTGATGCTATGTGTAACCCTAATTGAGGGTGATGCCATGTGAAACCCTAATTGAGGGTGATGCCATGTGAAACCCTATGCAATGGTATGATGAGGAGCCTTAATACAGAGTGAAGGCATATGAAACTCTAATTTTGAATTATAATACATGAAGCCCTAATCTTGGGCAATATGATGATAAAACATAACCCTAATAATAAAATAGTGGGTAAAGCCTTATGAAGGTGAAATATCTCAAATGGTTGATTATAGGTAACCTTATAGCAAACAATGCTCTAACCTGAGATGAGTTCATACCATTGAAGATAGTTTGACAAATCTAATGAGTGTTATATGACCTATGCACTTTATGATAAAAGTGATAGGTTAGTGAATAAAAGTATTAAGATGGGAAATACCTTAATACAACATAAGATGATAAACTTAAGTAAGTCAAAAGTAATAAGGAAGGTAATGCTTCAAGACATCATAGAAAGATGTCACATCCTTCTCTTAAAGAGTGATGTTAATTATTACCTAGTGAGAGGTGCCAAGATGTTGAATGTGCTTTTTAAGTCACGAGAATGGTGATTGCCTAATGAGAGGCGACAAGATGTGATAATATGTGATAAATTGCACAGGATTGACATAGTTCAATACCTAGAATAGATGCACATGATTGACATAGTTCAATACCTAGAATAACTGCACAGGATTGGTTAAATCCCAATACCTGGAATAATATCACAGGATTGGTTAAAACCCAATACCTGGAATAACTTCACAAGATTGGATAAATCACAATACCTAGAATAATATCACAGGATTGGTTAAAACCCAATACCTAGAATAACAACACATGATTAGTTAAATCCCAATACCTGGAATAATATCACAGGATTGGTTAAAACCCAATACCTAAAATAACTGCATAGGATTGGTTAAATCCCAATACCTGGAATAATACCACAGGATTGGTTAAAACCCAATACCTAGAATTACTGCACAAGATTGGTTAAATCCCAATAACTGGAATAATATTACATGATTGGTTAAAACCCAATACCTGGAATAACAACACAGGATTGGTTAAATCCCAATACCTGGAATAATATCACAGGATTGGTCAAAACCCAATACCTGGAATAACTACACATGATTGGTCAAATCCCAATACCTAGAATAATATCACAGGATTGGTTAAAACCCAATACCTAGAATAACTCCATAGGATTGGTTAAATCCCAATACCTGGAATAATATCACAGGATTGGTTAAAACCCAATACCTAGAATAACTGCACATGATTGGTTAAATCCCAATACCTAGAATAATATCACAGGATTGGTTAAAACCTGATACCTGGAATAACTACAAAGGATTGGTCACAACCCAATACCTGGAATAACTGTACAGGATTGGTTAAAACCCAATACCTGGAATAACTACACAGGATTGGTCACAACCCAATACCTGGAATAACTACACATGATTGGTTAAAACCCAATACCTGGAATAACTACATAGGATTGGTCACAACCCAATACCTGGAATAACTGTACAGGATTGGTTAAAACCCAATACCTAGAATAACTACACAGGATTGGTCACTACCCAATACCTGGAATAACTGCACAGGACTGGTTAAAACCCAATACCTAGAATAACTGCACAAGATTGGTTAAAACCCAATACCTGGAATAACTGCACATGATTGGTATTAACCCAATACCTGGAATAGTTGCACAAGATTGACATAGTTCAATACCTGGAATAATGTCACAGGATTGACATAGTTCAATACCTGGAATAATGTCACAGGATTGACATAGTTCAATACCTGGAATAGTTGCACAGGATTGTCATTGTCCAATACCTGGAATAGTTGGGATTGGCATAGTCCAATAACATAGGAACAATATAAGTCCAATGCCTGTACTAGTTGCACATGATTGGTATAATCCAATGCCTAGAATATTTATACAGGATTGGTATGGACCAATGCCTAAACAAGACATGATGAAGTACACTCTCATGTCCAGTATAAACCAATACCTATTTAGTAGATTGGCTAAGGCCATCAGATACAAATAAGAAAGAGTCATGGGTGACATATCAGAGTAATGAGTATTATGGGAAAAGTATGAGATGTTGAGTTAATATAATAGATATATGATATACATGTTCTTCCTATTCCTTATAAAGAGAATACATGTTTTAATTCTCTATCATAGATAGTTGCAATATTTAAAGATGAGAATGATATAAACTGATTATCCTCTGTTTAGATTCATATTATAAACTGCAATAATAATGTTTCTGGCAGAGAGTTATATCTCCCACTGGGGCATTTTTTAATTGTCTCACCCCCGTGGGATCCAACATTTTTAGGTGGACGAGCACGGAGGAGATTGAGAACAATCTTGCAGAGGAAGAACTTCAGTAGCAATAGGGACAATAGTGACAGCTCAGGTTGAGTGTACTATCTGTCGTGTCTTGTAGATAGATGTCCTATGTATCATCTCTGTACTCTCAGGTCCTCAGAGTTAATAGTTAGTGCTTCTAATGAATCATTTTGATATTTTGGCTTGATGCCTCGAAGTTCTTATGCTGTCCGTGTTTAGCTTTTAACAAGGCAGTTGATGTTGTAAGCCTCGAGAAGAGTTGGTACAAGATATGTACTTATGAACCAGGATGTAAATGTAATACATTGGTTCTTGTTGAAAGAATTTTCCTATGAATGGATCTCTTGAAAAAGGTTTTAACTTTTAGTGATTTTCAGTAATCCGTTGTTAGTGATCGCTTCCGCTTAGTTAATGATGTATGTTTTAAACGCTTCGCCACAATTTAGTGGTATCAGAGCTCTAGGTTCGCTAAGTCTACAGAGACATAGGACTAAGATATTGAGTCTGTTCTAAGTGTACTCTAGTGTATCTTATAGTGCCTTCTGCTTATGCAGAAGAAGATTTATAACTCAAAGATGTCTGGAGAACATGAGGGACACATTGCTGAGAGCAATGTTGCTGCACCAGTGGGAGGTGCAAGGGATCATGCAAGGGAAGAACCAGTGCCTGAAAATCCCCATGTTGATGAAGTCATGAGAGGAAATCCAGATGTTCATAATCTTTTTGGGCAACTCGTGATCACACTGAGGTATATGGAAGACCGAATGCCAGCATCGGCACCTAGGGCACTAGTTTTCAATGAGGGATATGGGTATGGTAAGACCTTTGAACGACTACGTCGTGTAGGAGCCATAGAATATGCTGGAACATCTGACCCAGCAGATGATGATCTCTAGCTCACTGAGTTAGAAAAATCCTTGAAGATCCTTAGTATCCTAGAGGCTGACAAAGTTAAACATGCGATGTACCTTTTGAAGGGTAGTGTTGGACACTGGTGGGCTATAGAAGAAATAAAAAGGAATGATGAAGAGGTTGAATGGGAGGAATTTCATCAAGAATTCATCAATAAGTATTTTCCAAAGACATACTTAGATGAAAAGATCTCACAGTTTGAGAAGATTCGATAGGGAGCCATGTCGATAAATGAATATGAGGTTAAGTTTATGGAACTTTTGTGTTTTTGTCCTCAAATGGCAGCTACTGAGGAGGAGAAGATTCAACGTTTTGAGAAGGGATTGAATGCTGAGATGTCCATCCCGACATCTGCCATAGAAAGTAGAGAGAGGTTTTCCACATTTGTGGAGTCTATACGGAGGATAGAAAGGTCTATGATAAAGAAACATGAGACAAACCTTAAAAGGAAGTCTACACAGTCACGGGAATAGTGGAGTAGTGGCAACACACAACCGAAATCTTCACCAGTTCAACCACAATATAGTGCACCTATGTAGGGGTCATCAAGTTGGGGTCAAGCTTGTCATAAATGTGGACATCTAGGACATTTTAGACAACAATGTCCAAGGAGTAATAGTGAGGTGACCCAACAGTCGGGGTACAATCTAGAAAACCCACAAGGACCTCAATTCAGTGGAGCAGATGGTAGAGGATGAAGACAAGTGTCACAGTTTGGTCCATCTACTTCTGGTTGTAAAGGAAAAAGGCAATAATAGATAATAACTGACTCAATGTTTTGGGTCAGATGAGATGCTAGATAACTTGTAAAAGGTAGACTTGTCAAGATAGAATTTTCTATTTTGAGTTATCTTCTGTTCCATACTATAAGAAAGGTAGTTGTTGTTTAGTCATCTGTATAATCCTTTAAGGATATGAGGAAGAGATAAGAAGGATGAAAACTTATGTGCAGTCCAATATGCTCTTATATGTTTGAAAATTTCTCTTTTCATGTAGAAAGGGAAAAGATGTAAAAGAAAAACTCAGCGAAAATATGAGATACTAAGTAGTGAAAGTTAAAGAGATGTTAGGAATATGAAACATAATATAAAACAAATACATACTACCTAATTTCAGTTCTTGAATACCCTGGCCATGTATTCATTTATTGAAGACAAGGTAAGTATGACATACCTAGATTGTTATCTTTTTTATTACTCTGATCAAGTAATCATTCTGAAACAATCTAAAGAAAGAATTAGGAGATATGGCATGGATATTTCTACCACATTCTAATTGATATATGAAGGAATTTGATATAATTGTAAATCAATTTATAAACAAAAGAAGATGTTTAGTATAATGTATACCCTAGTCTGAAGACCTAGAGGTAATAGTTACCTAATGGACGGTAACAATAATCAGTGATGAATTAAAGGTTTGAATACCTATATCTAGTCATCATGGTGAAAATGATATTAAGAAATGATGACAAGTAATCATCCATATGATTCTTATGCTGATGGCAAGGAACCAAGAAAGAAATAAGAATAAATAACTCATGAACAATAGAAGGTTCATGTAATGTTTAGAGGAGATGATAATCTCTTATCATGAATAAACAACCTTGGATAATAATAGGGTGATAAGAGGAATATGATCCTTTGTTTTCTTTTCTTTCAGGGACATGGCAATCAAGTGGGTCTTAGGACACTTGGTGTGCATAAATTAAAATTGTTTATTTGATGGATACTTAGAAGAGTATCAGTTTGTCTTGGACTTGGTTCCAAGAAAAAGATATGTATAACAAGAAATGTCCCAGGATGAAAGAATTTTGAAAATGTGATGTGTTTTCAGCACATGTGATGGATACCAAGGTAAGGAATTCTGGTATCAGATAATTTATGTTGACCTCCTGGAGTGGTTAACTGTGAAATCAGTTTAGCTATATTATATAGCATGGACATCATATGTTAGGGGTTTATGCCTTGCAGAAACATGACATTGAGGTGTTATGTGAAGATTTGATGAGATGATAAATGGATAATATCTGTTTCCCTTTATCTGGTATTTTGGGGACGAAATCTTTATTAGGGGTTTATAATTTGTAACATCCCTGACCCGGGTTATGCTTTAACCCTAGATGTTTTATTTAAGAAAGACAATTATATGCTTGTTATTATCTTTTGAAAAGTAATTAAGGCTCAATGGAACTTATGTTTCAATTTTAGTCCTTTTTGAACAATGTTGAAATAATGTTTTGTCTATTTTGGACTAAAGTGCAAATTACCCAAGTTGAGGTGTTAAATTGCAAATGTTACATGATAATATGTTCCTCATGTGTTAAAGCATCATTATAATGAAAACAATGTAGAGGTATGGCTTGTGGTAGCCTGAGTACCAAGAAAGCGCTGATAAAGTAGTGTTTGTGCATTAAAACCTAGTTTTGGTGTAATGTGCAAATTACCCAAAACCCAAAGTTCAATATGCAAATTACCACTTCAAAATAGTCCCTAATGTTTCTTGTCATCATGTAGAGCAAATAAAATGAGAGGGGCGTCTCATTTGAATCACTTTGGAGGAGAGAGAATCTTGATATTAAAATAATCAAGATTTAAGCATAATTGGAACTTTACTTCAATAATAATGCAAAAATAAATATATTAATTGAAGAGCCCTTTAACCAAAACGTGAGGGATTATTTTGAAAAATAATGTACGACCATGTGCCTTGGAAAGGCACGAAAATATCTAAAGGAAGTGGATAACTCACTCACATTATTAAAAGAAAAAGAATTATCCACTAACTTTAGGATATTAATATTATAAGGGTTAAGGTGCTTAATTTGCTTTTCTTTAAATCATGGATAATTGAGAGGAATAAGAGGCAAAGGATATAGCCTCGTAACCAAGGAAGGGAAGGGGGAAAGAGGCAAGGAAATGGGGGATATAATCCCTACTTTCTCTCTCCTAAAATGATTTTTTAATAAAATGCATATATGCTCCTTATCCATGAGTTGAAAGGGTAATTTCGAAACCCCATTCACTTATTGCTTGAAAAAACGACCAAGGGAGCTTGGAGCAACAGGAGGACGACCCACAACCTGTTGGTAATCTTCTTGACCTTCTTTCACCATGATTACATGGTGGAAATCGAAAATAAATGATGGATTTCTTCTTTTCTCCATGCAATCTTCTATCCTAGCCATTTCTTTTCACTCCAAAGCTTGAGGACGAGCTTGGGATAGTTGAGAAAGCTTCTTCCACCATTAAAGACCTGGATCCTGGGTCTTTGAAGCTCAATTGGAGGTGGGCTTTATAACTTGAACCCTTAATCTTGTTATTGCATTCAATTCCTTATCAATTGTTGATCCTTTCTTCATTCTCAGAATTTTATTTGGCTGATTGATGCAATCTCCATGAAAATCATAGAAAGTTTCGTGGGTTTAGAGCTTGATGATGATGACATCATCATAAGCACACACCTCTCCAAATATCTATTGTAAACGGTTTCAAGAATATGGTCCAAACGGTTTCATCAAACCGTTTGGAGACCAAACAGTTTACAAACCATTTGGAGTTTTGAAACCCAAGATGTTTAGAAGGGTTGACCATTTGTATGGGTTGACCATTTGAGGTCAGGACCCTAGTATATTTTTTATGATGATCTAATTGATCCAATTGATTGAATCAATATATGGACAAGCATCTAATTAGAAACCCTAATCGGGTTAAGTGTTGATTTGCAATTGATTGGTTTAAATCTTTGGGTTGATTAACCCAAACGGTCTCAAGACCATTTGGAGATCACCCAAATGGTCTCAAGACCGTTTGGAGGTCTAGGGTTGAGTAGGGTTGAGTAGTTGAAGATCCAAAGATGTCAAATTGAAATGCAAGCAATAGCTAGTTTGTTGATCCAAACCCTAAATGAATTTCACAAGTTTTTAGTGATGGGATGGGAAAATGGTCTCAAGACCGTTTGGAGGTTATCCAAACGACCTCAAGGCCATTTGAGGTCAGGTCATGCCCAATGAGAATGATGGTCCAATGATTTCAAAGTAATTAGTTCCACAATGTCTAATATTGAAAGTTCATCGATTTCAAACCCTAATTCAATTGGGTTCAAAACCCTAATTGATGATTAATTGAAGGTTGAATCAATGGAAAGATGATTTATTAAGCTCAATTGAAGTATGGTGCTTAGGTTCAATTGATGAGTAATTACATGGATTCAATTGATGAAGGAATTAATCTTGGAAACCCTAAATCAATATAAGTGGTTGAGACCATTTTTGGTCCAATATGTTTTGAGGAGGTTTGGACCAAACGGTCTCAAGACCGTTTGATTCCAAATGGTCTCAAGACCGTTTGGGACCAAACGGTCTCAAGACCATTTGGGACCAAACGATCCCAAACCAATTGAGACTCAATTGATCCCAAGTACATATGTCCTAAACGGTTTCAAGCACCAACTTTATTAAACTGTTTCAAGCATCAACTTTGCTAAATGGTTTCAAACCACTAGACCAAGAGTGTTTGGATGTCTAAAAGGTCTTAGACCATTTGAAGGTCATTCAAGCAAGACCGTTTGAGGTCTGGTTGGTCAAGACCACTTGGGGTCTAAGTGACCAAGACCGTTTGAGAAATAATTAACCAAAATCGTATGGACACTTAAGTTTATTAAAGGTCAATTGTTTAATTGATCATTGCATGATGTAATCCAAGGATGATTATGGTAATTGTACCCTTAATAAGATAGGGTGTTTAATACCTTTTGAATGATTAATAATGATTATGGAAGTAATGACATAATACATGGTGTCAACTCTTCATTCAAGGTGAGTTGACCTAATCTGACTAAGTCTGAGGCATGTATCTTCTTATAGAAGATAAGAGAGAGAGAACTTCCTACATGAATGATAATCATGTAGTGGTTAAGTCTCAAAACTTACAACATGAATGAATGTGTAATTAAGGTATGCTCCTTGATAAAGAGATCATAAACCCTAATTAAGAAGGTTAATGAGCCCTAAACCTAATTGTGGGTAATGGAATGGAAACCCTAATTTAGGGTGAAGTCATGTGAAACCTTGATAAAATGAAGTGATGTGAGACTCTAATTTAGGGTGAAGCTTTGTAAGGCTATAAGAAACCCTAATATGGAAACTCTAACCCTTATTTGGGTAATGGGATGAGTCTCCTCAATTGACATAAATTGAGAAACCCTAATTGAGGGTGATTCCATGAGAAACCCTAATTGAGGGTGATTCCATGAGAAATCCTAATTATGGGTGATGCCATGTGAAACCCTAATTGAGGGTGATGCCATGTGTAACCCTAATTGAGGGTGATGCCATGTCAAACCCTATGCAATGGTATGATGAGGAGCCCTAATACAGAGTGAAGGCATATGAAACTCTAATTTTGAATTATAATACATGAAGCCCTAATCTTGGGCAATATGATGATAAACCAGAACCCTAATAATAAAATAGTGGGTAAAGCCTTATAAAGGTGAAATATCTCAAATGGTTGATTATAGGTAACCTTATAGCAAATAATGCTTTAACCTGAGATGAGTTCATACCATTGAAGATAGTTGGACAATTCTAAGTTCTATGACCTATGCACTTTATGATAAAAGTGATAGGTTAGTGAATGAAAGTATTAAGATGGGAAATACCTTAATACAACATAAGATGATAAACTTAAGTAAGTCAAAGTAATAAGGAAGGTAATGCTTCAAGACATCATAGAAAGATGTCACATCCCGCTCTTAAAGAGTGATGTTAATTGTCACCTAGTGAGAGGTGCCAAGATGTTGAATGTGCTTTTTAAGTCATGAGAATGGTGATTGCCTAATGAAAGGTGACAAGATGTGATAATATGTGATTAATTACATAGGATTGACATAGTTCAATACCTGGAATAGATGCACAAGATTGACATAGTTCAATACCTGGAATAACTACACAGGATTGGTTAAATCCCAATACCTGGAATAATATCGCAGGATTGGTTAAAACCCAATACCTAGAATAACTGCACAGGATTGGTTAAATCCCAATACCTGGAATAATATCACAGGATTGGTTAAAACCCAATACCTGGAATAACTACACATGATTGGTTAAATCCCAATACCTGGAATAATATCACAGGATTGGTTAAAACCCAATACCTGGAATAACTGCACATGTTTGGTTAAATCCCAATACCTGGAATAATATCACAGGATTGGTTAAAACCCAATACCTGGAATAACTGCACAAGATTGGTTAAATCCCAATACCTGGAATAATATCACAGGATTGGTTAAAACCCAATACATGGAATAACTACACAGGATTGGTCACAACCCAATACCTGGAATAACTGCACAGGATTGGTTAAAACCCAATACCTGGAATAACGACACAGGTTTGGTCACAACCCAATACATGGAATAACTGCATAGGATTGGTTAAAACCCAATACCTGGAATAACTACACAAGATTGGTCACAACCCAATACCTAGAATAACTGCACACGATTGGTTAAAACCCAATACCTAGAATAACTACACAGGATTGGTCACAACCCAATACCTGGAATAACTGCACAGGATTGCTTAAAACCCAATACGTGGAATAACTACATAGGATTGGTTAAAACCCAATACCTGGAATAACTGTACATGATTGGTATTAACCCAATACCTGGAATAGTTGCACAAGATTGACATAGTTCAATACCTGGAATAATGTCACAGGATTAACATAGTTCAATACCTAAAATAGTTGCTCAGGATTGGCATAGTCCAATACCTGGAATAGTTGGGATTGGCATAGTCCAATACTTGGAATGGATACACAGGAACAATATAAGTCCAATGCCTGTACTAGTTGCACAGGATTGGTATAATCCAATGCCTGGAATATTTATACAGGATTGGTATGGACCAATGCCTAAACAAGACATGATGAAGTACACTCTCATATCTAGTATAAACCAATACATGTTTAGTAGATTGGCTAAGGCCATCATATAGATACAAGAAAGAGTCGTGGGTGACATATCAGAGTAATGAGTATCATTAGAAAAGCATGAGATGTTGAGTTAATATAATAGATATATGATATACATGTTCTTCCTATTACTTATAAAGAGAATAGATGTTTTAATGCGCTATCATAGATAGTTGCAATATTTAAAGATGAGAATGATATAAACTGCTTATCCTCTATTCTGATTCATATTATAAACTGCAATAATAATGTTTCTGGCGGAGAGTTATATCTCCCGCTGGGGAAATTTTCAATTGTCTCACCCCCGTGGGATCCAATATTTTTAGGTGGACGAGCACATAGGAGATTGAGAACAATCTTGCAGAGGAAGAACATCAGCAGCAGCAGGGACAACAATGACATCTCAGGTTGAATGTACTGTCTGTCGTGTCTTGTAGATAGATGTCTTATGTGTCGTCTCTATACTGTCAGGTCCTCGGAGTTAATAGTTAGTGCTTCTAATGAATCATTTTGAGATTTTGGCTTGATGCCTCAAAGTTCTTATGTTGTCTGTGTTTAGGTTTTAACAAGGCAGTTGATGTTGTAAGCCTCGAGAAGAGTTGGTTCAAGATATGTACTTATGAACCAGGATGTAAATGTAATACATTGGTTCTTATTGAAAGAGTTTTCCTATGAATGGATCTCTTGTAAAAGGTTTTAATTTTTAGTGATTTTCAGTAATCTGTTGTTAGTGATCGCTTCCGCTTAGTTAATGATGTATGTTTTGAAATCTTCGCCACAGTGAGGGTGAGGGTAAGGGTAAAATGTTTTATTACCCACTACCCATTTACCATTTCCCCATGAACCCACTATATTAGTGGGTAAGGATAAGGGTATACCAATATCCATACCTTGTACCCCACTACAAATTAATAATTCTATATAATAAATTAAATATATAGTGATTTTATTGTTTAGAGTTGTGGACTACTCATTGTTACATGGGATCGTTTCATAAAATAAACAATCATATCTACTTATTATGGATCTACTTTGGTTCTTATGGATCTACTTTGGTTGGTATTTAGCACCATTTTGTAGGTGTTTGACATGAAATAAAAAAACAACATTCTATAATTTATGCACCATTGAATTTATTCTTTGGGGTGCTTTCTACTTATTTTGAGATTGATTTTATCATGTATACAACAACATTTATTGTTATAATACACAAGTATATAAAAAAACTGATACATATAATTATTGGTGTTACCTACTCTATCTATGTTCAATTTCTTATGCATATAGTAGTATGGTGGGCATAAGGCATGTATGTATGTAACATTGACTAATAGACCATTTAGTACAATTTCATTGTTTTTTTCTACCTTTTTCAAGGTGGGAAAAAACCTTGTGTATATGTAATGATTTGGGATTCGAATTATTCATTATAGAGCATCTTTTTATTTCTTTTAACACGTACATGTATTAGGCAAGCTATTTTTGTTGATATGTCATTATATTTATAGACGTATGAATTTCCCATTTCATCCTTACCTCCCTATTTACCATGTGGGTAGGAGGATAAGAGTAAGGCGAGGGTAAGGATGTGGTTGAGTGGGGAATTAACCCATACTTACCCTCTACACTTGGTGGGTAAGGGTATGGGTAAGGGTAATGGTAAAACCTTACCCTACCCATACCCTCCCCATTGACATCCCTACCTAAGAGAAAGAGGATGATGCTAAGACATATCACAAAAGATCTCCACCAACCTTTAAGCCACTAATGTCGTCAAAGAAAGTATCCTCTCTTCAAAATCCAAGGTTACATTGTTGGTCACCTAAAAGATGTGGATAATCACAAGGTGCATGTCCCAATGATATAATATAACAACTAATAAAATCTAATGCTTATGATAGAACAATTTACAGTATAATAAGGGTAGAAAAAAAGACAAAAACAATATTTTGTAAGGTATAAAATAGTAGTAAGTGCTGAACAATAATGAAAAGTAATATTTTGTATGTGCATAAGAGAAATACAAGTATTACAATGTGCATCTCAAAGCCAACCTAACTAGATATACAACATGACTGGATTATATTTTTATGATTAAGCCTTGGGTGGTTTGAGATGTACCAAGTCAAACCTCAAACTAGTGGATGAGAAGTCCCCTAGACACAATGTTAGATCTTTAAGATTATTGGACTCCATAAGACCCTTCCACAACTTGGTCGCTATGAGTATAAAAAGAGTAATGTGCACAAAAAGCGGACTACTAATGGAGTCCTCAAAGGTTGGTCCACATCAAACTAGAACAAAATAGTTAGGTCTTGGCACCTATCTCAAGGGTATAAAGCCCACATAAACATTTATATGTCACAATACAATCATATGCCAATTGGTCACATATCACACAATATATGTCCACAACCATACTCATTGAAATAACCATATTGGATGTTGAAGACACAACCTCTAGTCACCTTCAAATACTACATATTGTATGAATATGATTTCCTTCTCAAGATTTAAGACCACTACAAGGAGACTCATTTTGCTATCATGATTTCCAAACACTAGGGTAGTCCTATGGTCTCAGGGCACTACATTATAATGGTGACACACTATTAATTAAGTCAAATACTCATATTTCAAGTGCATCTATCACATTGGAAACAAGGAATGAAGAACTAATTGTGACATTCATTAAATAAAAAAACATCATAAGATATAGATGTACATATATATTGATAGAAGTACCCATAATAAAGAATATAAACAACACTACCCATAGCAAGGCTCAATTCATAAGTTTAGGGCACATCAAGGCCTAAATCACCACTTAGGGACATATCGATACCAAACATATGTAGGGATTCCAAATCCAACTCAAGATATGAGTTCTTACTCACACGACAGAAACTCACAAGCATGTTAAAGTTACACTTAAAGTAAGTGGCATGTGAATTTTATTTTCAATCACAAACGAGCTACTTTTCATCATCAGGTCTAAAGTCAATGAAATACTTGAAAATAAAAGTTATATAATCATCCCATTTTCATCATAGAAGATACATTCAAATAGTGGGAATAGTTGCATAATTCGATTTCCATCGACATGGTATCAAAACACCATGAACAATATTTTTAGGGCATGTAAGTATGGATTTTGAAATTTCAGTTCTTATGAGGGCATACATATAAATTTGTAACGAGTCAATATTATAGAAAATCAGTTCATAAAAACTCAACTTTTAACCTATAGAGCAAGTTTTAAGCAAGGTTAAGCTTTGTATATGCAATTGTAGGCAAGATATAACATACTAAAACTTGACTCTTCTATCCCTTGAGACCTTAATTTCAAATATTGAATGCCTTATGGCTTAGTTCAAAAGTAAATCCCTAGGCATGGTGTAAGTTGTACCCTAATTAACCTTAATAGGATGATAATAAAAGTAGTGTTTAACAGAAAAAATATTGATAGATAAATAATAATTGGACATTCTGCAATTCAACTCTAATCCACTTGATGTAAAAAAGTTACACCAATGAACTAATAAAGTATCATATATTGATAGAAAATACATGGATTAATAAATGACATGTCATAAACCTCCTAATGTCATATAATGGAATTCACATGTAAATTAATATATTAATGTGCCACTACCCCAATAATATATAATTCAAACAATGGATTTAAAAAATTCTTAAATTATTACTAATGTGTTCATATTAGTAATAATGACATAAATGTATTATTATTATTATGAAAAATACATTATATAAACATACACAAACACACCCACACACACATACATATATATAGAGAGAGAGTCTAAGTTTGAGGTTTAAGTGTAATAAATTTCAATAAAAATTTTATATCTTTATAATTTTACCATCATAATAGTTTTGTTGAGAATTTGTTACCTAGAATTTTCCTATGACTAGATGGAGAAAGTATAAGTCAAATATGAAGATCTGGAAGAAAATGACCAAATGTAGTGATATACTAAAATATAATGTCACCTAAAACTCGTGATTTTCTACATTTAGAAATGTGAAAAGTGGAAACATATTTTAAAATAGGATATGACACCCCTCGGTTAGCCTACAAGTCAAATTTAATGTTAATGAAACAATTAATACTCATCCAATCAAACATGGAAAGAGCATTATTGATTATGCAATAACTATATGTGACGAAATTTATTTTCTTCATATTGATAAAGTTTCATGGATATGTTGTAATGCAATGATTTTCTTCCTTTGCACTTCTTCTTCTATTTTCCCTTTATACACGATGATATGATGGTCTACTACTTCTTCCTTTCATTATTAGGATCTAAGGGTGAACATGTTATATCCGACCTTTCCTAAGAATTTTCTGTTCACATAAGAAGATGGGGGCATTTTCTTCTCTACATTGTTATCCTTCCTCAGAAATCACCATCTCCTAATTCTTCTGTCAACATATTCCTATGATTTTCCTCATCCCATAGAGCATGTATCAAACTCTAGTTTTACAAGACTAAAAAATGTGTAATCCACCACACGAACTCTTTTCCCTTAAACTATAGATCCACCAAAAATGTATCTTATATAAACCCAACTACCCACAAACCATAGTATTACCTTTGTAGTCCCTTCTCCACCCTTAATTGATCCCTATCCAAGTGTACCTCTAGTCACACCATCAGCTTTTGAGCAAATCTGACTACCTCATTTTGATTCCATATAAGGTAAGCAACCCCACACCCTAATATTTCTTTTCCTCAACCTAAAGAGTTGTGGGGTTAAGCTAGAGTCTCTACCAATGAGTTGGCCTTCTCTCCATCCAGAAACTTTCATCTCCATACCTTCTTGGATGTAACCATGCTCATAAAGACTAACTTCACTGTCATTTTGCTACCACAAATCTATCTATGCCCTCTTTTTATTTCTTTCTCCTTGTTTTACCAATTTCCATTTCTCTCTTCTACCTCCTACTAATGGAACTGACAACCTATCTACATAAATTGTTAGTATTTTATAATGATGATTGTCTTCTTGTGTCCCCCTATTCTTTGCGAACTCACCAAAATCATCCCAATTATTTGGTTCTCCCTTTTCTGGTTCCCTTGTTTTCTCAGCTACTCAATATTGGTGGAGATAACCATTACTGCCTTATATGGTGCAGAGGTCCATGTAAGGGCTTTTCGGGTCTGACAGGGACTGAGGATGGTGATAGACACCATCATTTCAAGTCTCAAGTTCATTTTATTGGCTTTTGATATTTCTGCATCGACCTGTGAGAAAGCTCCTCCACAGTGATAAAGAAGCATACAAAGAGACTTAAGTCTTATTTTTCCCAGTGTTTGATTCATTTTAATCTACATATAAGATGTGCTTCAATCTTTTTATACAAAGTTATTATCTAGTCCACTACTTGTAATAGGATCAATGTACTATTATATCCATGTCACACGATATGGTTGCAATACCATATACGAGGGTGATATGGTTCTTTTCCTAAACTACAAAATAATAAATCCATTAACTTTATTTATCTTTGAACAACTATTACTATTTACTTGATTAGCATAAAATTCAATAAAAATATGTTTCAGAATTAAGAAATGTGATATGTCAATTAGTGTATTTGTCTAGACCTAAATAAAATACTTTGAAAGTATGTTTTGGGGTTTTTTTTAGAAACCACATTAATTATATGGATCTAGATAAAATTGCAACTATCTCTACTCATGTTCAAAAATCATAATGAAATATGATATAAAATGGGCTAAATGTGATGCATCAACCGTATTGGATTTGGACCTAAAATGTGTGCCAAAGTGATTTTTTAGGCATGTTTTATAATTGGAAAATTTTCAAATATATCTAAAAGTTTGGCAATAGGTGTTTTGAGCCCCAACCTTTGACATAGGGCTTGACCCTAGACCCGTTAGATTTGAAAAAAAAGGGATATACATCTACCCTATTTCTTTTTGGGCATTTTATTAATGAATCCTAATTTCCATTATTGACGTGTGATACCCTAAACTGATTTATGAATCATATCTCTTTTGGAAATTTTATTAAATGATCCCCTTTGTTATTTGTTTATCTCTACTCAAGCATTGAAAATGTGGCTCTTTATTTATGATTACTTTGACCCCACGTGTTATGCCTATGAATGTTCTCATTCCCTTTTGGTACATGAACATTATATGGACTGAACTTATGATTTTTCCTAGTCTATTTTGCATGTGTGATTTGGCTAGTCATATCTAGAAGTATATTTACAATAAGTTTTTGGCTACTATGTTTTATTACTCATTTCATGTTATAAAGTTTTAATACACTTGCTATAGCTTACATTTAGGCATTTGTATTTTAGTCATTCTAATAGAAACAAATGTTTTAGTCCTCCTACCATGCACTAAGGTTTTACTTTTCATGTAAAAGTTTAGGCATTGAAGTTTAAATCCTCCTTCCAGACACTTAGGTTTTAATCCTCCTACCAAGTATTGACATTCTATCCTTCTACGTGCTATATTTATCTTGCATTAGGTTTTTGTCCTCCTACCCTTGCTTTTGAAATTTATGGGTTCCATTACTTATTTTTAGATTATGCTAGTCTTTATTTTATCAACATGCATCACTATTTTTGACATAGTAATCAAATAATTTTTAAAGGAAAGAACTCTTGTTTGATGATTATATTTTTTTATTTGCATGCCTCTTCTCTTTGGGCTCAAACTTTGTTTGAATGTATTTATCTTCAAATAACTACATATTTTGATGTCATATTGATGGGTAAATTGGAACTTTCTTTTACTTATAATATTTGATTCACAAATGTTTTTATACTACACATACTCATTTTTACAAACTCATGCTTCTTTTATATTTCCTTATTTTGATTGTTATACCCAACCCATCCAAGAGAGTATAAGCTTGTGGACCATAAGTTTAGAGAAGTTGTTCAAAGTTGAGTTCTTGAGAAGTTATGAGATGGCCATGTTTTCCACTAAAACCAATTTATATGGACTAGGACTTCCTTTCCTTTTTGTTTGCCCTTAGTGAACCAATGATGAATATTGTTCAAGCTTGTAATCATTTTGCTTGATTCTGCTGCTACAATACTTTTTGTTCTTTACCAAACTTAAGTACAAATTGAGATGCATCCCTTTGTTATTGCCATTTTATGTTGTGGTTTTGTAGATGGGGTTTTGTGTGTCTTTTATCATAAGAAGTAAGGAGTGTATCCTCTCATGGGCGCCACTCCTTGGAAGATGGTATTAGAGTGTGTGCAACTAGTAGATGACTATCTAAAAAAACTAGTAGTTTCCCTTATAGTAAAATCCTTCGAATAAGATACTTACCCCATAATGATATATAAAACTCGATTAAGTGTCAGTGAGGATCTTGAGTAACTCAACATCTAGGATTTAAGGCGAGGTTCTAATGTAGTTATTGTGTGACTATAAGATATGTCATGAGAGTAGAGTAATGTTATGAAGATGATAAATAAGTAGGATAATGAGATGTTAATCTAAAAAATTGTGACTTGGTTCATTCTATTGATTTTAGATCCATCATTTTTTCATATCGTGTAGTTTTTATTTCCAAAAAATAACTTTCATGATGTTACTATATGTACTTAAAATGGTTTCCTGGATTTTATTGATGGTTTCTTGAACTAATTCATAATGATAATTATGTGAAGATATGGTAGGGAAAACGTAGAAGAAATGTATTAATTTTGGGTAGGGAAACCCTAGAAACTAGTTAGAACAAAAATATCAAACCTTACATTTGAGAGTGGAGTGATAACTAATAATAATGGTGGGGGCCTAAGGTTTACTAGACTTATTCGCATTACTCCTTTAAGTTATGGAGAGTTGTAGTAACTTCTTAGATACTAAAGTGAACTCCATATTCATCATGTGACATGATAACTCAATCCCAGGTATCTAGGATCATTTAATAGGATTCATGACCTATGGAATTCCATAGTGGACATATCTCTTAGGATTGATATATATCCATCATGCTTGCAAAGTTTTTTAGTTTTACTTCTTAGGTTGAACCTTTTCTTGGGGTGTCATGTAATTGGTAATTAGTGTATGGATGGTCAAATTTCAATCACAAAGTAATTTTTAATGGGTGGTGATTTTTAACATATTAAAACTTGACTTTGTATCCACGGAGTCCTTAATCTTAAGATTTAATCACTGTAGGGTTAGTTTAGAAGTAAACCCCTAAAAATGGTTTAAGTTATACACCAATGAATGTTAAAAGGATGATAATAACCATAGTGCTTCACATAGTGGAATTAAGAATAAAAATAATTGGAAATTTTGCATATTCATCCCTAACTCACACATTTGTTGCACCTAAGTTTTTAATGAACTATCACAATGTAATCTTTAACTTGTTAATAAATGTTATACATGACATGTCGTAAACCTCCTAGTTTAATATATGGAAATCACATGTAAACTCACTATAGTAGCATGTCATTGACCCAAACTATGTTCTATAATCGATAATAATGGTGTAGGATGTATTACTAGTCAAAAAAAGTTACAATATATATACTAGTAGAGTCTTAGTTTGAGATTTAAGTTTAATAAATTTGAATACTATTTTATGTATTAGATTTATAATTATACCATTATAATAATTTATTTAAAACTGCTTCTCTTGATTTTTCCTAAGAGCTGAAGAGGAAAAGGAAGAGTCAAACCAAAAGTCAGGAATAATTTTACTAATGGAAGAGGTAATTACATTAAAAGACTGCTTCACTACAACTCATAGTTTTACATATTTGACAATGTCAAAAGTGGAGATAAATTTAAAATTGGCTTTCTCCCCCTCAGTCATCCTACATGTCAAACTTCATCGTAATCATACATAAAACGTTCATCCAATTGAACAAGGAAAAAATAGAATAAATGATTTAACTTAATTATATGTGATTTCCCTAGTTTGGAAAACTTTCCAAATTTGATTGTCATACAATTATTTCTCTCCATTTCCACACAATTCTTCATTTGTTTCACTTGTATACACATTGATCTGGTGATCTACCACTTCCTCCTTTCCCCTCTTTGGGATCTAAGAGTGGATACTTTATATCCTACCTCCCTAGCCTTTCTTGTTACTACAAGGAGGGAAAGATTTTTTTTCTTCACATCATTCTTCTTCCTTAAAAATCCTCCTTTTGTGATTCTTTTGTCAAGAGATTCTTCTCATTTTGCCAATCCCAGAGAACCTAAATTTGAACCTTAGTTTTCTAACACTAAAAAATTCCTAATCTCACCATACAACCTCTTCTTCCCCTTGACATGCAAATCCTCCAAAACCATGTCTATATAGAATCAAATACTATGAAACCACCGCCAAACCTTCATGGACCCTCCTCTTCCATAAATTGAGCCCTAGCATCCATGCGTCACCATTCAGGATCCCAATTGTAAATCCAGTCACACCATCATCTTGTAATCAACTCTTATTGTCTCCTTTCATGTCCATCCAAGGTAAGAATTCACACAACCTATTCTTTATTTTTCTCAGACTAAAGATTGATGAGGTTAACCCACTTTCTCTATCATCAATCCTGTTAGGTTTTAGGGGAGACAGAGAAGGCAGTGGAAACAAAAAACATTCTCCCCCAACCCATACCGAGGAAACGCGTCAACGTCTATATATTAGGAAAGGATGGTTTGTAGAATCATACCTTGTCCCGAGGCTTGCTCGGCGAAAATACCTCACGGCTTGCGCGGTCTTCACCTCCGGTCTTGGACGGTGTCTGTGCAGCTCCTGGTCGCACTGGGACTGACGACTCCTCCTCCTACCGGACTGTCGGATGACAGTTGTCCTCCGGAGCGGCAGTGACCTCCCGCCTCTGAAGTAGTCCACACGGACCACCCGGAACTCCACTCTCCTTGTCCCACAAGGAAGTGGAAGGAGTCGCACCCTCCTATTGATGTACTAGTCGCCAACACACTCTCCTGCCTCCAGTTGCAACTGCAGTTGTCCTTCCCTTGCTGCACCTCCCTTTTTGCGGGAAGCACTTGCTCGGGCTCTCTCTCAGTTACCAAAACCAGAGAGAACGACAACTTTGCAGAGCAACTGGTTGCACTGAGTTGTACTTTGAGAAGCCCCCAATACCCCTATATATAGGCGGGTCATGGGACAGGGTTCTCTATCCCCGGCAATATGGGACTAAAGCAGGAGTAGAAGGGTTCGAGATTTTCCACAAAAAGCAACCAACTCGCAATCTGAACCGATCAGTTCACAAGTGAACCGGTCGGTTGGGGACCTGGACCAGTCGGTTGGAACACCAACCGATCAGTTGGGACCCATGAGCCGATCGATTCACTTCTGAACCGGTCGGTTCGTGGTCCTGGTCGGTTCTCGATTGACTTTCCTTCTTTTATTTCTAATTGGTATCGAATACCAATCCTTGTTCCAATCAAATTGGGAAAGTGAAATGCAAGGAAAATTCTCACCGACCTGACTTTCCCAACTTGCTCGGTTGCACCAGTTGAACCGATCGGTTCAACACTTGAACCGCTCATTTCACTCTATACATGAGCCGATCGACTCAACACTTGAGCCGACCAGTTCAGCAACCTCAGCCGACCGGTTCAACACTTGAACCGATCAGTTGGGAGTGCAGGTTGTGCAGAATCAGTCAATTGCAATTTCAATTAATCCAATACTCCAATCAACATGTCCAACACCTTGAACAGTATGATATTGAGCTATCAATCAATTGAGTGTTTAATTGAACTACTAAACTCCTTTAATCAATCTAAACATTGCTTGTGGAAAAAACTCCTCTTCCAGGTTAAATCCTATGTGTGTGACCCTGCAGGTCCATTTCACACTGGCAGTGAGAGTCCATAACATTTATGACTTCACAAGCAATGAGCGGTGCCTAGTCACACATCATTGCTACCCAAGTGAAAGTAGAAAGTTGGAGAACAACTTTCATCCTACAATCCGTGAATGGTGTTATAGTGAATGTATAATTCCTTTGTCACTGATATCCCGAATGAACTCGAGGCATGTAACATTCATCCTGTCAACGGTCATTCACTTTCTTGATCTCAGAGTAGATTGAAGGAGATATGTATGACATCAATATCACATACTGATTCACACATGTGTGCACATGCCTATCTCAATCCTACTCATCAAGTGGCCATGGATATCAAACTCCCTCAAGAGGGACAAATCCCATATCTATCACTCACCCCTCAAAAGCCCCATGTGTCAAAGCCACCCAATCATCACCTTTATAACAACCCATGTTTCAGGACTGCGTTTGATGATGTCAAAGTGTGCCCAACGACATGTGTTGAGTGTAGTGATTTCAGGTCTAAGAATCATACTCACCACCATCACTGTGAGTACTGACTGTGACTACCATGTCATGGTTCCATGTGTCAAACTCACGGTGGGTCTGTCTGGTACACTTGTTCTCTAACAAGTACCCATGTGTTTGGTTTGATATCTCTATATCATGACTAATGAGATTCTGTCATAAACCAACACCACAATCTAGTCTTGTGTGTCATTGCTATCTATCTACCTTCCACAATGACATCCGACTAGGGACAAAACAAGAATGTACAAACTCTTAGCATCCGTATGATCTCATCGTTCAGGTCCTCAACCTAAAAGCATACGTCATTGAGTACTGTCATTCTCTAGACATTCATTCTGTTCTATTACTATCTCATACGACTGAACCAGAAAGAATTGGAAGCTTGCCTTTGATGTTTATCAAATAAATCTTAATGTATCCCACCAATCATCCCATCATTGGCTCTCAGGGCATACACACCAACAGACTCCCACTTGCACTGCGAGCCAATCACCCATGAATCATATTCATAGTGATCTTCAAACATGTCCCACATGTTACTGTGCTCTAGTGTCAACATAGTGAGTAATGGCAACACCTTGCCAAAGTCAGTATAAATTGCATGTCTCACATCTTTTCATTGTACGTCACACGCATGAGATGGAGTTGCCGTAATATGTGATCTAGTATTCCTTTGCTAACCTTTAGCCACATTGCATGATCAAGGATTCCATACTTGTCATCAATGAGCGGAATATCTATAAGTTCATCTCATGAACTTCCAGATCCATATAGTATCTACTACTGTTCTCTAACACATAGATACTCGACATTTCCTTTTAAATGGTTTTATTGGAACACTTCCAATTATCAACAAATTTTCACTTTTATAATTCTTATGTATATATTTTGCGATAAATTTTCTGTCCTTTCGGAAGTTCGCATCAATGTAACTCTTTACATCAAACTCTTCCTTATCTCCATGGAACTAGTACTTCACAAGTACTTATCAAGTTCTCATGGTATTCCAGTAACCCTTACTGGAAGTAGACAGACATCCACTCGTCATGTCCCACATACGAGTTATCAGGATGAGTACATCATATTGTTATGCCATATATACAAAATGATGATTGCATTTTATTCTTGCTATGTCATACATGCAAGATAATGGGATGATAACATACATGATAGGTCATATCTATTCTTAGTGTTCATATTCTTCATAAGAATTGGACACTTGGCCTTGGGATACTAACTCCATGTTTCATGGACAAGTTTTCTCCCACTGAATCTGTGCATACTGAACACTTCAGTACAGATTGCCAATGTATGCTTTCTCTTTTCAGGTCAAGAGGTTTTTCGAGAACTATCTCTATAGATCTATATTCCTATCACATAGGAAACATATCTATCTTCCTTAAAGATAATTTCCACTTTTGGATTTCCATTCTAGAACAATTCCATTTCACATCAACATGTAGAATGTGAACACGCTCCCACTAAGTCACCGATCCCTTCTTTATCTTTGACATATCAGTCAAACCTTTTCACTATATTATCAATATAAAGATCCAATTCTGAGTTGCTTGTACTCAATCAATCACATTGATTAGTCCATTGTCACTTATAGACTTCATTTGCATTAGTGGATTCATAAACCTTATAGGTTGTGCCACATACACATCCTTGTTTTATTCCTCATAGGAATGCGGTTTTAGTAACCATGTGCCAAATGTCTTAGTCATTAAGTTGCAATCAACAAGCATCATCCTTCTCAAAATGTTATCCATGTGTCTTAACACTTAAGACTCATTTGCACTTATGGATTTCATCCAATGAGTGCTACCATCAAGGTCATGCCTTATGGTTCACATGGAAGTCATTTAGGATGTAATGGTCTTATACCATAACTCAAAATCTGGTTCCTCATATTCATCGAGATAGTTGACTCATCACATGAACAACTCATCACATAGATAATTGAGGTGTATCTATCAAGGATATATGAACTCACAACTCCTTGTGATTCTTAATGTCCTTTATTAGAGTGGGGTATTCTTTTATTCAGAAGAATTCAATTATTTGATAATCATTCTCTAACCCCTTAGAGTATGATTCCTTCTTGATTTAGACATCACCATGCCTTAATCATGAGTTCACTATGATACATTATCATAATCACTCGTAAGGATCTCAAACATTTGGTTCAAGTGTTTCATTCATTGATCTCATCAAGAATTAACCCTTTACCAAATTTGCACTTCATCTATGATAATCTTGAACACTTCAAGATATTCATATTGGTATTTCTCTAAACACCATTTGAAGTATTAGCATTTGTCCCAATAGGTATGTAAATACATCACATGTATTATACCTAATAGGATAATCATGTCCAAGATATTCATGTCTCTTACTGGTTCTCTAACCAAAAGAGTCTAGATTTATCCATCATATGGAAACTAGAAATGAATTTCTCATGATTGATTCTAATTAGATTGTTTGAGTTATCTATAACTTTCAGGTATCATTTTATCTTATGCATATCAAATGCCACAAGATAAACAAGGCATTGCCACAAAGATCATATCTTTATAAATTCAAACATCTCTTTATTAATTGCCATCATTGTCATACAATATGCAAAAAATAAAGTGTTTCTATCTATTGGCAAATATGAAATAGTAGTTCTCAACTCTATTTCGTGCCCTTTAGGCTGAAATAAATTGAAAGATACTCCTATCTTTGGCAGCAACACTTGCTCCAATGATGGGTACTTCTTTCTTGGTCCTTTCACAAAGGCCATCACTTCTTTGCGGATCTTGCATATCATATATGATAGATCCATATCTTGGTATCACATACCTCAGATAAAGAAGTGGTTCATTTCATGATACCTTAGGTGGAGATCTCCATCCCCTCCTTCATCTTCTTTTGTTCTTCCAGATATAGAGGGCAGTTCCCTCATACACCCTTTCCCCATGTCCCTTGAGGCTGAAGACGGCTTGGATTGCTGGCTAGCATCAGAACACTTCTTAGCTTTGCCCTTGCCCTTTCCCTTAAGACTTACCTTTTCTTTGATCACATCAAAGATTATGGTTTGTCTTTCTTCATCTTTGCCTCTACTATCCTCAACATGTCCAACAACTCTGTCAACGCTTGTCAAAGTTGTTCATGTTGTAGCTTATCATGAACTGTATGATTCTCGATACATTTGAAGTATCATACCAATAGCCAACTCTTGGCTCAGAGGGAATCCTTCTTAGTCAGGCTTTCACATACCCAATCATATTGAGTGCGTGAATACCTTACTGGATCTCCTTCTGTCATGATATACTAGGACAGTGTCCTTGAGACATCATATGTCTCATGTTGTCTCTGCAACTCATAGTTTAGAGAACACAACATCAAGCATACCTCATCAATGTCATCCTCAGTATGCTTCCATAAGCATACTTTTAGCCATTGATGTGGTAGGATCGAGTTCATCTAGTTCTGGTAGGACTTGGAGCTTTCGCTTCTTTGAGAACACTTCTCATCATCCTAACCAGTCGTGGAATTATTCCCATTTAATTTGTTGGGCTCAAAGACCAATCACAAATAAAGTGATTTGTTGATTAACCATTTATTTTAACAAAAGGAAATATATGCAATTTTAAGTCCAAAACTCCTTTTGACTTATTTGATTGATTTGAAAAGTTGACGATAAAATTAGGCCTTTAATTAATTATCGCTCCCACTATTTTAGTTCAAATTGATAGCCCTCACCATCAATTCGGAAGATTGCAGCGTACAACCTTCTAGTGGGCAAGATCCTAAAATCCTCTAAGTCATGAGTCAGCTTTGGCTGATCGCCCACAACTTAGATCTCTCAGGTAGGCAACTCTTGCCAATTGCATCATATGCAACTCTTGTTGAATGAACATGCACAACACCTTTCCATGAACATTCCTTGCCTCTGGGCTTAGACTCTCTAAGAATCACCAGTTAAGTCTAACCCAAAAGCCGACACAGTAGAACATGCACCCTACTTTGGCAGAACCTACATGTCTACCCTTCACACTTCCACAAGATAGACGGCGCACCATGCTTTGGCGTAACCTACGCTTGGTCGATCGAGTTTTTCATGTGTGCCGCTAATGGAAGGCATATAAGACTTAATATTTTAATGAGGGATTTGGTTTTATATACATATACATATCCAATCACCACAATACATAGTACGTATCATATACATGCTATATCCCACAGAAAACATGCACAAACGATAAAAAGCGATGATTATGGCCATCCTAATGTGATTCCTCAAGCTAAGAGGAATCACGGTCATCTAGGTCTACATCACATGCAACCTGTACAAGATGAAATCTGTGCCTTGCCTTCCGAGTTGATCAACTCATCATATGAATGATCTTCTCTCTCTGGCCGATCGTCTGGTGCCACCAGCTGATCGGTTGGCTCCTCCAACCGATCGGTTCGCCTGGATGTCGTGCATCTCATCATGTCTGCCACCCGGTCGTCTCGCTCCTCGATCGGGTCATCAACTGATCAATTCACTCCTTGAACCGATCGTCTGGAACGTCAACTGATCGGTTCAGGCCTTGAACTGATCGTCTCAGTTTTCGTATGGATGTCCGTCGTTCTTCGACATAACAGGAAATAAAATCTATCCTAATATTACATTTCTTAACAGGGAAACCCCGAGTTACATTCGGGGGGAGCAAAGGTAGGAAAGAATCTCAAATTATTTTGAGTTACATCAGGAATAAGTGAGGGAAGATCGGTGCGCAGACCGAGATGCAAGGAACCACAAACAACCACACACAGATAGGGGTTTATAGGCCATAATCATGCTACACACATCCACTACAAAACTCATTTAAGGGCGACGCGTATCGAGTGCATTAATAATACATATCATATATATAATTGGGATTTGTGGATTTAGGATTGGACATGCATAAAGCCAATATTATTCGCATCGCTTGCAATAAATAAAGGTGACAAATCAAAATCGATCATATCGATATTCCTAAAATATAGAGCAGTTGACGTGGCTTTGATACCACTGTTGGGTTTTAGGGGAGGCAGAGAAGGCAGCGGAAACAAAAATTTTCTCCCTCAAACCCAGCACGAGGAAACACGTCAACGTCTATATATTAGGAAAGGATGGTTTGTAGAATCATACCTTGTCCCGAGGCTTGCTCGGCGACAATACCTCGCGGCTTGTGCGGTCTTCACCTACGGTCTTGGACGGTGTCTGTGCAGCTCCTGGTCGCACCGGGATTGACGACTCCTCCTCCTACCAGACTATCGGATGACAGTTGTCCTCCTGAGTGGCAGTGACCTCCCGCCTCTGAAGTAGTCCACACGGACCACCTGGAACTCCACTCTCCTTGTCCCACAAGGAAGTGGAAGGAGTCACACCCTCCTGTTGACGTACTAGTCGCCAACACACTCTCCTGCCTCCAGTTGTAACTACAGTTGTTCTTCCCTTGCTGCACCTCCCTTTTTGTGGGAAGCACTTGCTCGAGTTGTCTCTCGGTTACCAAAACCAGAGAAAACGACAACTTTGCAGAGAAACTAGTTGCACTGAGTTGTACTTTGAGAAGCCCCCAATACCCCTATATATATAGGCGGGTCATGGGACAGGGTTCTCTGTCCCCGGAAATATGGGACTAAAGTAGGAGTAGAAGGGTTCGAGATTTTCCACAAAAAGCAACCAACTCACAACCTGAACCGATCAGTTCACAAGTGAACCGGTCGGTTGGGGACCTGAACTGGTCGGTTGGAACACCAACCGATCGATTGGGACCCATTAGCCGATCAGTTCACTTCTGAACCGGTCGGTTCGTGGTCCTGGTCAGTTCCCGGTTGACTTTCCTTCTTTCGTTTCTAATTGGTATCAAATACCAATCCTTGTTCCAATCAAATTGGGCAAGTGAAATGCAAGGAAAATTCTCACCGACCTGACTTTCCCAACTTGCTCGGTTGCACCAGTTGAACCGATTCGTTCAACACATGAACCGCTCGTTTCACTCTGTGCATGAGCCGATCGACTCAACACTTGAACCGACCGGTTCAACAACCTCAGCTGACCGGTTCAACACTTGAACCGATCGGTTGGGAGTGCAGGTTGTGCAGAATCAGTCAATTGCGATTTCAATCAATCCGATACTCCAATCAACATGTCCAACACCTTGAACAGTATGATATTGAGCTATCAATCAATTGAGTGTTTAATTGAACTACTAAACTCCTTTAATCAATCTAAACATTGCTTGTGGACAAAACTCCTCTTCCAGGTTAAATCCTATGTGTGTGACCATGCAGGTCCATTTCACGCTGGCAGTTAGAGTCCATAACATTTATGACTTCACAAGCAAAGAGCGGTGCCTAGTCACACATCATTGCTACCCAAGTGAAAGTAGAAAGTTGGAGAACAACTTTCATCCTACAATCCGTGAATGGTGTTACAGTGAATGTATAATTCCTTTGTCACTGATATCCCGAATGAACTCGAGGCATGGAACAATCATCCTGTCAACGTTCATTCACTTTCTTGATCTCAGAGTAGATTGAAGGAGATATGTATGACATCAATATCACATACTGATTCACACATGTGTGCGCACGCCTATATCAATCCTACTCATCAAGTGGCCATGATTATCAAACTCCCTCAGGAGGGACAAATCCCATATCTATCACTCACCCCTCAAAAGCCCCATGTGTCAAAGCCACCCAATCATCACCTTTATAACAACCCATGTTTCAGGACTGCGTTTGATGATGTCAAAGTGTGCCCAACGACATGTGTTGAGTGCAGTGATTTCAGGTCTAAGAATCACACTCACCACCATCATTATGAGTACTGACTATGACTACCATGTCATGGTTCCATGTGTCAAACTCATGGTGGGTCTGTCCGGTACACTTGTTCTCTAACAAGTACCTATGTGTTTGGTTTGATATCTCTATATCATGACTAATGAGATTCTGTCATCAACCAACACCACAATCTAGTCTTGTGTGTCATTGCTGTCTATCTACCTTCCACAATGACATCCGACTAGTGAAAAAACAAGAATGTACAAACTCTTAGCATCTGTATGATCTCATCGTTCAGGTCCTCAACCTGAAAGCATATGTCATTGAGTATTGTCATTCTCTAGACATTCATTCTGTTCTATCACTATCTCATATGACTGAACCAGAAAGAATTGGAAGCTTGCCTTTGATGTTTATCAAATCAATCTTAATGTATCCCACCAATCATCCCATGATTGGCTCTCAGGGCATACACACCAACAAATCCTACCTCCCATAATGGTTGGAAACCTTCATCACCACACCTTCCTAGTTGTTCCAAGACCATGGAAAGACTTCATTTACCATAGTTTTTCTTCCTCAAAGCTATTTATGCCCTCTTTTTATTCGTTTCCCCCTTATTTAACTAATTCCCATTTCCTTCTTCTACCTCTTGCTAATGGAATCAACAGTCTATTTTTACCAATTGTTTGCTTTTTGCAATGGTCTTTTCCTTCGTGTATCCATTGGGTGTTTCAAAACTCTCCTAGATCTTCATGTTTGTTTGGTTTGTTCCTTTATATATTTCCTTTGTTGCTTCCCCTACTCAATCTTGGTGGAGATAACCATGGGTGCCTTGGATAGTGCACAGACGAATGCAAGGGCTTGTTGGGTATGTCAAACACTAAGGATGGTCATATTCACAATCACAAGTGTCAAGTTCATTTTGTTTGAGTTTGATCTCATTGAATTGACGTGCAAGACCAACTTCTCTGTGGTGATGGAGAAGCAATCGAGAGACCAAATTCTAAGATTTGTGAACTCTTTCATTCATTTTTGTCACACATATCAGCAACAACTCAAACCTTTCATTTGAAGGTTTTAATCATGGTGTGGTAGTTTTAATATGATCAATAGATAATATATCCTTGTCACAAGATAGGGTTACAATACCATACGTCAGGGTAATCTACTTATTTTCACAAACTTCAAAAGGATCAATTCATTAACTGTATTTATATTTAAAATATCATAAATATCTACTCAAATATAATTAAATTTAATAAAAATATGTTTTGGAATCAAGAAAATTAGGTTTATCAATAGTGTGATTTTTGGACCTAAATCTATTTGGATAAAATTTGGTGTTTGGATTTTGTTTTATAAACCTCATAAAATAAATTGATCTAACTAGAATTGTAATGAACTATTCTTACGTTGGAAAAGTATAATGACATACAACCTAAAATATAAAAAATGCAATATATGAATTGGCATGGGTTATTTGGCCTAGCTTGTCTAAGTGCAAACTTCAATTTTTTAGGGTTTGTGTTTTATAACAGAAATTGAATTCTAATGCATTTAAAAAAATTGCTTTGGTGTGTACTTAGGATTTGACACTAGACTTACTTAGACTGAATGACAAGGTATGCACATCTACCCTATTTCTTTTAAGAACTTTATGACTAAACTCCAATTTAATTTAATGGGGCATGATACCGTAAATTCATTTCCTATTTGTATCACACTTGTAAAATCTTATTGAAGTATTCCTTTTATTATTTGTATCTCTCTCATCATGCACAAAAATTGTTGAATTTGTATATGGGTTCTTTGTCCCTCTTGTTATGTAGTGGAATTTCTCATCCACTTTTGGTAAATAAATATTATTTGGACTAAACTTATTATCTTAATCTATTTTGTGCATCTAGTTTGATTATTCATATCAAAAAGTAGTTAGACCACAACTTATTGGAATTGAGGTTTTAGAGTGCCTACCATGAACTGATATTTTGATCCTACTATAGTACCTTTATATTTAGCACTAAGGTTTTAGTTTGCCTTCTAGGAACTGAGGTTTTGGTCCTCCTTCCATGTATTGAGATTTTCATCCTCCTGTTATAATTTACATTTAGGAATTGAGGTTTTATTCCTCCATCCAGGCACTGAGGTTTTAATCCTCATTCCATGCATTGAGGTTTCATCCATCCATGTATTGAGGATTTAGTCCTCCTTAAATGCTATATTTATTTGGCACTGAGGTTATACCCCTACTGCACTTGGGTGTGAATTTACGGGTTGCAGGCCTACTTTTTAGATCATTATATTCTTTATTTTATCAAGATGCACCATTGTTATTGAAATGTCACTAAAATAATTTTCTAAGTCAACAAATATCATTTGATGATTATAAATTCTTTAATTAGATGCATCATTTCCTTGACCTTAACATTCTCTTAAATGCATTTTCTCTTGAACTACCTACATATTCTAAACCCCTCTTTCGTCAAATTTTTATACTTGTTTTTCCACATTCTATTTAATTCCCAATTAGTTTTGTAATTCTCACACTCTATTTTTATATAATCATGATTCTCTTTTGTTTCCTTCTTCTGGGTGTTGTTTCCAACCCATCTAGAAGACAAGAAGCTTGTGAACGAGGAGTTTGGTGAAGCTATACAAGTTTAATTGATAAAAATTTTGAGATGGAGATGCTTCCCACTACAACAAATCTATCTAGCAGATGATTTTCTTCCCTTTTAGTTTGTCTTTTGTGGAGTAGTTGATGAACAATGTTAAATTCTATTATATTCTAGTTTAATTTTTCCTCTACAATACTTTGTGTTCTTTACCAAAATATGGAGAAATTGACATTGAGCCCTTTATTGCAAATTTTATGTTTTGGTTTTGTTCATGGACTTTTGTATATATTTTCTCATAAGAAATAAGGAGTGGATCCCCTCTCATGTTCCACTCCTTACAAGATGGTATCACAACATGTGCATTTAGTAAAATTGAATATCTCACAAAAAATTTCTAGTAGTTTCCCCTTATAGTAAGACACTCACTCCATAATGAACCTTTATCTTACATGTTATGATGCAAGAAATATATAGAACCTGATGAAGTGTCAATGTGGGTCATGAGTAAGTTAACACCCATGAAATACGACATCATGTTCTTTTTCCTTGAATTTAAGTGAGGTGCTCATATATTTCTTGTGTGGCTATAAGATCTTAGTTCATGGTAGAATAATGTGATGAGGATGGTAATTTAGTAGGACAATGAGATGTTAATCTAGAAATTTTATTACCTATTTCTCACTATGGATTTTGAATCCATCTTTTTTTTCTACGTTGTATAGTTTTTATCACCAAGAATTGCTTTCCACTATTCTACTATGTATACAAAAATTGTACTTTGCATTTTATTGAATGGTCACTTGAACCAAATCACAATGAATAAATGTAGTAAGTTTAGGTAGGAATCCTAGAACTATTTAGAGAATAAATCTCAAACCCAAAATTTGAGAATGAGTGGTAACTCAGAAGAAGTCATTGGTGCCTAAGTCTTAGTTGACCTACCCTCCTTACTCCTTTAGGTGTAAAAATTTGTACCTAGTAACTTACTAGTTGCTAATGTGAACTCTAGTGTTGTTATGTGAGAAATCATTCGTAGGTGAGACCTTAAGAGACAAATGGTATCCCATATAGAAATCCAATTGTCTATTATGATTGTCAGCAAACAACTTCTTTCAATACTGAGTTGCCTTCAACTATTGTTTGATCACCTTGATCTTCTCTATCATCTATTGTACCAACTCATGAACCAAAAACTAATTTTCACCTCCCTCAAATAACCAAATATGTGATAGTGCAACACCTATAATACATAGCTTCATATGATGGCATGTCTATGGTTCTCTGATAACAGGTTGTTTTAGGCAAACTCGATCAAACTCAGGTGAACATCCAAACTACCAAAAATTGCATAGCACAAGCCATCCAAGATCTTCCAAGATCGATATGGTTCTCTGTGATCGAGCATCTATCAATGGTCATGATGAACCACAATTTATCCCCAAAATTGTATATAGACTCTCCTAAAACCTACTTGCAAACTAAGGTCCTCAGTCAGACACTATCATGTTAGTATGCCATGAGAACAAATGATTCACATATATATGTGTCAATTTCTCTATAGTGTAGGTAATCTTGACCATTGTGAAGTGAGTATACTTTATCAGACGGTCAATAATCACTCAAATTGGATCATTTTATTGGTTGCTCTAGAGTGACCAACCAAAAAAACCATGGTGAAATCATCCCACTCCACTCAAAAATCGGCATGCGTTGTAGCAATCCTAATGATTTTTACTGCTCTTCATTGACTTGCTAATATATTAACCAGCTCATTATGAACTCTACCATGTCACAGTTCAATCATGGCCACTAATACATATCTTTAAGGTTGTGGCACATCTACTAGGATGTAGTGTGTACATGAAAGAATGTACCTCCTTAAGAACCATATTCCTCAAACCTTTAGCATCATTAACTATCATATAGTTTTGAAAACTCACTTTCCTATCCGCTGTCACATGAACCCCATCCGTTTTTCCTCTACCAAACTATGCTTGGATATTGTTTATCATGGTATCATCCCACCACACATATCTGATCTAGTATCCATCTATGTTGGCTTCAACTGTGAATGTTCTAGAAAACCTCCTAACATAGAAACATCCATCTACATATTCATATGTTGTATAGACACAACATGTCACTCTTTATGTGGGCCATGGAGTAAAATTGTGTTGTGTCTGCAAAAATAGATGAAGATGAATTTCTACTCAATGCATTATCCAATCCATTCACCTTATTTATAAAGTGATATAAAACTCCAACCACCTCCTCTTCCACATGTTCAACTCCTACTACAAAAATATATATGTAAGGATCGTCTGGTTTGTGAAGATCCGACACTTCTCCCCATCAACATAGTGCTTCTACACCTAGAAAGATAGAACCACTTCCTCCATATCTAGGTTGTGAGATTGGTATCTCTCCTTGTGTTTCTTAATCTTATAGAATCATATGAGTTCATGTTCTTGTCATGCATTAGCACACATCTAACACATTCTTCAAGGAATCACAGAAGATGACATTGACCTTCCTAGGCTCTAGTAGAACTAATAGTGGTATACATGTTAACTACTCTTTCAATGATTTAAAACAACATTGACACCACTCTTCCCATACAAGCATGCACATCCCTCCTGGATAGCTAGGTTAAAATAAAGTGATCACACTAAATAATGAACCTCATGTAGTATCCAGTTGATCATAGGAGAATCCAAACCTTTGTCAATGTATTGGGCTAATTCCAAATCAACACCAACTCCACCTTCTTGGGTTGTACACAACTACCCTTCCCTAAAATGATATAACCAAGATAAGACAATTTGGTCATCCAAAACTCACACTCACTGAACATAGAATGTAATTGATGATGCCTCAACAACTCCAATGCTTAGAGGATAATTCTCACGATTCTCACTATTTGGTGGTAGACTAGGATATCTTTATGAACACCGCCACAAACTTGTCTAGTTACTTCCTTAATCATATCTATAAATGTTGTCAATGCATTGGTTAGCTCGAGTAACATAACCACGAACTCATAGTGACCATACCTAGTCACAGAAGATATATTAGGTATATCACTAGACATTGTCATAAATTGATGGTACCCTGGTCTAATATCTATCTTTGATAATATGGTAGCACCCTTCAACTTGTGATATTAATCATTTATCATTGGCAATAGATACTTACCCTTGATCTTTACCTTGTTCAGTTGATGTTAGTCTATTGAAAACTTCATAGACCCATCCCCATGCTTCACAAACAACACTCAAGAACCCCAAGGAGATGTGAACCGGTGGATAAACCCCATATTCAATAAATATTGTAATTGGTTATTTAACTCCTTCATCTCTTTTAGTGCCATCCTTTAAGGTGCTTGTGTTATCAATTGAGTGTCAGGTGCTAGATTAATTGTAGAATCCACCTCTCAAGGGGGTGGAACACCAAAAAATCCTCATGAAACACATCAAAAAACTCCTATACCATAGGTATACCATCTATCCCTAGACTCTTTTCCTTTATATCAACCATATCTTCCAAAAAACTACAAATCCTACCTCATCAATCTCTCTTCTGTAGACTATAGACACCATACAAATAAAAAATATCTTCCTATCTCCTGGGAAAGTGGAAGATAACTACCATCCTATTACTTTGAATTCTTGGACCCATAGTCCAATTTCTCTCAACTATCCATCCCTAGGATATCATTGAATTTGAGTGCGTCGAGTGGTGTATGAGTTGCACTCGAATCATATGTGCTAGTAAATCAAGAACATGTGGTGGATAAACCTCCTACAATGGAAGACTCTTTCTAATGAGTCTCCATCAACAACACCTCACCTCTATGACTAATATGCATGTTGAAAAGATGCATCACCTCTCTAGTTATTAACTAGTGTGTCTCACCTGGGTCAACTAAGATATATACATATGAAGAAGCACATATGTCAAAACCAAAACGTTTTAGCTAACATGTCATGATCTATAAATTGATGACTCCCTTTGGATGAGTCATAAAATAAAAATGTGTTGTTTCCATTGGTTATATGCCATGAGAAATATCATGTGATGATTGTAAAAGTGATACTTTGTACTTGATTTGATTAAAAATAATAGGCAACTGCACTTATTATGTTTGTTTTAGTATTGAGATAACGAATAAACCTAATAATTTCTTAAGAATATTCAACTCAATGTCATATGGTTTGGGTTGAGGACATGAATATGAGATCTTATGTATAATAAGAGTTTTCATTCGTGTTATTTCCTTAGTTAGTTACTATTGTGGATAGTATTGGATAGTAATCAAACACAAAAGTAGAATGCATGGTGAGTGATGGTTGTGTATCTTTAGTCATGATATTGGATATCAACTCAATGCATGAGTACTTGTTAGAGTAAAATTGGTACGAGGTAAACTTACATTGATATTGGCACATGGAAGCCATGTAATGACATGTCAGAGTCATACTCAACATGTAACTGGTGATTGTGATCCTTAGAGATGAAAACACAATAGTAACACATGTTATGATGTGTACTTTGACACTAGTCCAACCTGCTCTGAATTATGAATTGCCAAAAAGGTGGTAATTGGGTACAATGTGGCACATGGGGCGTACTATGAGTGATGTAGATGGAATTAGCCCCTCCTTTGGACTGATATCCATGGCCACATGATAAAAGAGACTGTGAAATGCATTTCCATGTCATGTGAGTCAATATTTGATATTGAGATTAAATTATCTCAAATATTTTGCTTTAGTTCAAAGAACATAAGTTGAAATGCTAAGAGGATGACATTTCATGCCTCAAGTTCAGTCTAGATATTTTTCACAAAGGGATTATAATTTTATTGAAACATTAATGACTTACATGTTTTATTTGGTCTCCCAATCATTCCTTTTACATGGATTGAAATGATGTGTGGTTAGACACCAATTTTTTCTTGTGTTTATTTGAACATCAATAACAATGTAATTAGGAAACTATCGGGTCACACATAAAAGGATCCATAAGGTAATTTAAGTTTGAAATCAAACATGTGATTGGAATGGTTCTGAAACATAATAGGATGATTCAACCTTTAATTATGATTAGAATGCATGATTGGTTGATCAGATGATTGGGTCAATTGATAAATGATTGTCGGTTGATTGAATGAGTTTTCCAAAGGAGTTCTTTGATCAAGTGATCATAGTTCAATGGAGAAAGTCCTAGATTTTAGATATAGATCTAAGCTGTTGTGATTACCCAATCAGCTTTTGAGATCGGGTGATCACGGACTGTGATTGGGTGATTAGAAAATGTTATTGGTCGATTACAAATAATGTGTGAGTTTTCATCATTGAACTATTTTTGGAATTGCTATTAGGAAAGGGATTGGAATTAAGTTTTTCCAAGCCCCTGACTCTCCCATAAAAAGGAGGTACATCCCAAAGGGTGTGATCTTTTGAGACAGCCCGTGAGACAAGTTAGTCATCAAACTTCCTTCTTGGAGAGAGGAAGTCACCCTAAGGATTGATGCCTGAGATAGGAGAAGAAATGGAGTTCCAAGACATCTAACACGTCAACAACTTTTGTTCCTCTTTGACTTGGTGGCCGAGGTGGTGCACTAGGTTCTCCCTCATCTACAAGAACTATGTAGAGGACGAGACATACACGTGGAGGCTCGAAGAACATGTTCTACAAGATAAAATTAAGTTGGTGATTGGTGGACAATATAGAATTATTGGTGATCTATCTAGATTTCTTAGTGGTTGATTCAGATATGATGTGAGTGTTTGAGTTCACCGACATAAGATTTGTATACATGTTGGGAAACTAGTGTGTACAAAGGTATCACCTTCGTATTCTCTAATGTCTTTTATTCACCAACATTTTATATCTACAATGGATCCAACGACTTGGGTAGAAAGGAAACAAATTTTTGTTATCTTGATGTGACCCTTCCTGAAAACCCAACAATTCATTGTCATCCACAACCTTGTCCTCTACCATATGGTATTGATGAACCTACTTTGTGACACTTGGTAGCTTCCTCTTCCACTTCCACTTCCACTTTGATAGCGTAAGCCCGATTTTCTATGCCTCTTCTACTACTATTAGGAAACCTCTTAATTAAATTGTGGATAGTAGGTCTTTACATGTCCAATCTACCCAAACTAGAACAATAGCTCATATAAAGTTGGCAATGACCACAATGATACTTTTTCATGTGAGGCATGGCCTTCCATATTCTGTCATAGAAGGCCATTTCAGTCACATTGATCCTGAATCATTCACCCCATAAGGCAAAACTTATGACCTCTACCTTTACTAGGAGACCATTGTGATTGAATCCATGGACACAGTTCTGATGTTGTTGACCTCTATTTTTCCTTTTGATACTATTGTTATCGATATGAAGCCAAAAACCTCTTCTTCTTATAGCCTCCATGATGACATTCATGTGATTGGTATGACCTCTTCTTATCATTTAGCATCATTACAGTTCATTGTTGTCCTCTACATCATCCTCATAGCCTTTATGAAGGTAGAGAACTTCTCATGGGACTCTAGTGTGGACATCAATTGTACCAACTTAATATCAAACTTCTTCTTAAACCTACAGATCATATCCTTCTTTGTAGTAGTAACACAAGACTAGAACCTCTCAAGAAAAGAAATCTCATATTCATTTACAAACAACCAAATCTGGCAAAACCACTTAAAATTGGTCATTTTCTCCTCTAGACAGGACTGAGGAAAATATTGAATCTCAAATCCTTATAGAAATATACCCACATGACCACCTCATTAGGCCTCTTCTCCTCCTCTATGACTGACAATTACACAAAAATACCCTTCAATAGGTATATGGTATACTTGATCTTATCATTCTCAACAAAATCTAACATCCTAAATGCCTTGTCTAGCCCATCAAACATTTATCCACATGCACTGTCTCAATTGTTCCCAGACACCCTTTGGTGCCAACCCTTTTTAGCCTTGCAAATGTCTTCTAAAAAATATGTAGAGACCTTGTATGTTGTAGGGTACCCTTGGTGGAGGAATACACACCTTTTTTTCCATGTGCACTACCATATACATCAACTGGCCAAATATTATATGAAAAGTTGGGTCATCTAGTATTGCAAGATTCAAGCGAGGAAGTATGGGATATTGTATCCCCACCTCAAGTACTCTGACCTTCTCTATCTTATGATACATGCCACCTCCTAGTGCTACATATCTACTCATAATAATCTCTACATACCATACATATCTACACAACCATAACATTTGGTTGGACATGGAAAACACATAAGAACTATGTCCCTATAGACACAACAAACCCATGATCTAATACCACTAAGTGTGATGTACCAACATGCCATAAGAAGATTACTAGAAACACCAAATTACACTTATAAACATAATTATATGACTTTTGTGAATAATAATAACAAAACTTATGATTTCATTTCCATAAAATTTGCAAAAAAGGCCCAACTCTAGTTCATGCCTATAGATAACTTTACAAAAATATAGTTATATGACCAGCGGTCACAACCTGTATACAAAATATATATGACTACCATAGTTAAAACATGTACATCTAGACAAGGCATGCAAGACAAAAACACAGGATGTAGATACAAGCAATAATATCAATCCTGCATGAACCTGAGAGTACATGGACAAGACACACCACAAAATATCTCCATCAACCTCTAAGCCACTATTGTCCTCTAAGGAAAGGCTCCTCTTCAAAAAAGGTTGGGGTTATGTTGTTGGTCACCTAAAAGTTGTGGATAACCACGAGGTGAAACCCATTTCCCAAAAATACTATATCGTGACTGATAACATTTCATGGTTACAGGATAACAACTAATAACATAATAAGGGCATAGATAAAAGAAAAATATATTTTTACATGGTCTAAAACAGAAGTTAGTGTAGAATAAGATTGACAAGTAACACTTTGCAGATGTAGAAGAGTAATGCAATCAATACAATGTGAATTGCCAAGTAACCCTAAGCATATACACTTCATGGCTGGAACACATATTTTTTTATTAAGCCTTGGTAGTTTGAGTCTTATTAATTCAAACCACAGACTAGTGCTAAGAAGTCTTCTAGCCAACCTGTAAGGTTTTGAGGACTACCAAACTACATAAGAACCTACAACACCTTGGTCAGTGAAAGTATAAAAAGAGTAGTACGCTCAAAATATGGACTGCTCATGGAATTCTCAAAGGTCGGTACACATAAAACTACATCCACCTAGGTAATCAGGTCTTGGAACCTATATTAAGGGTATTAAACCCATACAAACATTTGTATATCACATTTCAATCACACTCAAAATTTATACACATCGCTAGAGCTTTCACCTTGACCGTACTCATTCACATAACTATATTGGAGGTTGAAGAAATGACCTCCCGTCACCTGCCTATACTCAACAATAAATGACTCTAAGTTCCTTGGCATGATTCTTAACCTCTGCAATGAGAATCATTTTTTCTATCCTAACTTTTAAACAGTGGGATAGTTATTATAGTCTTAGGTCACTACATGATTGAGGATACACTTGATTAATTAGTTCAGTACTCATAATTAATTGCGTCAAATAAGTCATAAACATGGTGAGATGCAATTGCGACATTAAGCAAGTAAACAAATTTAGAAGACATACATTGTTCACGATATAAACAAAAGTACACAATCATTGATAAGTTAATTATCATTAGCCATAACAAGGTTTAGTTCATTAATCTAGGGCACATCAAGGACCAAATCACCATTTAAGGCTATACCAAGGCAAACTTACATAGAAGTTCTACACCCACATGAAATGATCCTTTTATACTCACATGCAAGCAGCAAAACACCACTAAAGATTTTCATACCAAAACTCACAAACATGTGAAAGTTGCATGAAGAAACACGTTTGGCATAAAAGGTAATTTTTAAGCTCAAATGAGCTACTTCTTAGAATCAAGTCTAAGTCCAACAACAGTAGCATAAAAATAAGTAAATCAACCTAATTTAATCTTAATAAGCATGCAAACATTTGGGGGAGTTTCATAATTTGTTTCCACCAACATGGTATCAGTACATAAAAGAGCATTTTTAGTGTATATAAGCATGAGTTTTGAAATTTCAGCCCTTGTGTAAACAAGAGGGCATACTAATACCAATATGAATCACGCATATAGAGTAGTGGAAGACATATAAATCTATAAAAATTATGCATTGTATATAGTTGTATTTTTAGTTTAATTTCTAATAAAGGAATATGTATCATAATTTTTCAAAATGGGGAACTATATTTGTTGAAATTTTAACATCATCGAAACACATCAAAATTCTCTATAAAATGTTTAGAATAAAATATATTATCTTACTCTTATTTCTTCTAGAAAAATATTATGGGCATGGCCTCCTCCATCCCTTATTAAGACATCCATTGGGAAACCTCACAAAAAATGTAACTAAGCACATGTCACATATTCCTATGAAGGCTCACACTTAAAACTATCATGGAGGAGGAAATCTTTCTATAAATGTTCATTGTGAGGGAATGGTCATGTTATGAATGGCATGCATAGATCTAAGAAATTGCGAGAATGGGGGATTGAGAGAATTCCCACACAGATTTAACTAGTTCAACTCTTATCCAAGGATAGTCTAATATAGACTGTTCTCATGAAATCTAATTGTTATAAGATGAGGAATATTGAATAGGTAAGGAGGATATGACTGATGAGTAAAAAAAATGTATTCTTATTTAAATACAAAAGGCCAAAACATGTGATGCATGCCATTTTGAAGAATTTGTTTTGGTAACTATTGTCCAAAATAAAATTGTGAATCCTATTATAGTTAGATATCTATAGAGGTGATAGACACAATACCATACCTCTCATATATTTTTCATAATAAAATGAACATATATTAGTAGTAGGAAATTATGGTCTCTTCAAGGACAATATAAGCATTTTATTAGTTGTTAGTAGTAGGAGATTATGGTTTGTTCATTGAATAGCATTACATATATGAAGAAATACACTATTCTAAGCATGCAAAGTAGATGAAACCCCATTATACAATACTAACTAATGTAATGAATTATGAGGCTAAAGGACTCTTTTTGTTTGATTCAATGCTAGTTTTCCATTGTAGCAAGACCCATCATCTTATGGGATTGTGTAATCCAAGTGTGTTCTTAGGTTCGAGATAAAACACCCTTGAAAAACCTATGTTCCATTGGTGTATCTTAATAAGGATAGATGGACTCCATGTCCCACATCTCTCCAAATTACTAAAACATGACACTAAGTTACCATGTTAATTATGAAAAATACTATTATAGGGATGTGTGGTCATGTAGTTGCAATTGGCAAGTAGATACCAATTTACAAAACATATGACACATATTTTTGTAAAAAAATTGGAATTTTATAGAAATAAAACCTTCCATTTTTGTACATGGGATATTTTTTTAATTTATATATGTCAAGATGATATTATGCACCATTTTCATTTATCATTTTAGATGGACACTGTAATTTCTAAGGTGATATATCATAATTGATGTACACTATTTTTACTCTAGATAAATTAATTTCTTGAACCCCTAAATATGAATTATTTATAGAAATAGTATTCAAGAAATGATCAATTAATTTTATAACAAAGTCCAACACAAATAAACTTTTTGTCATTCATTCATTACAATGTGTATATATAATAGAAAACATACATAAAAGAATATGTGGATACCATCCTAGATACTAAAACAATTAAAATCTTAGTTTTCAACATACAATCATAATAAGTGTGTTGACATGGGCATATAAAAGAGATAGACAAGTTGAATTGTATATTGATGTATTGTCATGTCTTAGATTTTATTCTTACATCTTCGTAATGATTACATTACATACCCTTTCTCTTTTTAAATTCAACTACTTTTTATTCATTTATTAATAAAGTTTTATATGACATATAACATAATGTATTATACAATAACTACATTTTTTAAATAATAATTTTAAAATAATGTGTATGTCACATATCCACCCATTGTGCTTAAATAACTAAAAAATGTGACATTGTAATGTAAGAAAAACATTTTTAGATGCCACTATTGATGACTATAAGAATCCAAATAAGTGAACTTTTTTTTTCATTTAAGAGTTGGATCATCTCAATAAATTAATGTTTCATAATTTTTATCTTCTTTTTTACTTTTATCAATGCAATTAAAATAGAGGGAAAATAATAATTACTTTCTATATTTTAATCATGATGTATTTAGCTTTTTACTTAAATATTTGGCATCCCTAATGTTATGTAGCAAGATCCATGTGAGAATTTTCTCCTCTTGTTATCCCCAATAAAGGCAGACTAGAGAGGCACAAACCGTCATTGTATTTCCAAGGATCCAAATTCAAATAAACAATTCATAGAAATTAATAATCTCAAATCAAGTATTTTTAATAATTAGGAAAGATACATCTTCTAAAAAGGAGTTACAAGAATCTGAGATTTTTGAAAAGCTAAACTTCATGGCATGTAAAGGTAGAATATTAAACTAGTGTGATCATCCTTATGTACAATAAGTCATTTCTTAATTTCTTTGGTATGCTGGTAACCCAAATAGTTAAAAACAAAATGTAGTTAGTATATATCTATTCTATATGTGGGTGCAACCAAGATGTGTGCTTATAATTTTCTACAATACTAATGGAAATTAAGAACCAAAATATTGCATTTTATCAAACTTCACAATCTCATATTTGAACTCATAATCAATCTCATCTCATTTGGTGAACCAAAAGTTGTTCCATCAATAGATTCTGAAGTGTATGCCCCATCATTGGGACCATCAATGTGTATTCCATCATTTCATTCTTTCACATCAATTCATAATGGTTTTTCGACATTGTCTTGGTGATTATTCTTCATATATCTAATGAGGATTTATCCCATCAACACTAATGGAAATTAAAAATTATTTGGATATCCTTTTTTCTCCCTCATATTGATACCATAAAATTATGGAAACAAAACTTGTGAGCCAAGTATCTTTTCCTTGGAATTTAATTCATTCTCAAATTAAATTAAAAAAAAGAGTCTCAAAATGCATATATGATCTCATGAAGTGTTCAAAACATACATGTAATCTTCCCAATAAGTATTACAATTGCATTGATCATGAAATTCTAAATTGTACTTAAATAAATAACAAATTCTTCAATTGGTGTCCCATAGAAATGAAGAACCTACAAAAACATCCATGTTATGTATTTAGAAGATTATACCTAACCTATTTCAGTTTACAGCTTCTAGATTAGTGGGAAGAAACCCCAACTCCTCACATACTACCCCCTTAAAAAAATTCCCACAACATTCATATCATCTAGAAAAAGGCATGGGTTTGCTTTTACCCATGCCAACTTTCATATCCTATATGACATCATACTCTCAATGGTATTTCTAATGAAATTTCCATATCTTGTTTTGGAGGTATTTTACCTTTTGATCTAAGATCCTCATAGGCACCTCTGGTTATGTTATCTACCATGGATCTCTAAAGGTGTGACACTCATCACTAGAGAAAGATCTTTTACATAGAACTTAAAGTTTGATGTACGAAGAACATCACACGTCCAATTATATCGCAGTGGTAGGGAAAGTTGATAACCATCCTTACCAATCTGTTCCAAGATATTGAATGAACACATATGTATGGGGGTCAAATTTCGGTGATTCTTATAAGAGATATGTTGGGCATGACTTCTCAGTGAGAAATTTTAGTCCATCTGTTGTGTATCCGCATAGGATACATGTTGGTTTCAAATTTTAGAGTCTAAAACAAGGCATATCCAAGGTGGATGGAGGGTATTGTTAGCATTACTAGTGCTAAGTCCTATATATAAATTAAGCCAAAACCACTGAGTGAATATTCAAATGAGGTCACATTCACAATTATTTAAAATGAATATAATCCTTCTTTAACATATGTTACTTCAACGTTTCCCTCACAAGCATCTTATGATGAACTATTAAGGCTCAAGTCACTCGAGCTAGGGCCTTTCCAAGTTGAGACATCATGCGTGTGTTATCTACTCATGGCCATATATTAATCGATTGGGAAATATGGAGACAGAGTAGGAAGTGGAAATGAAAAAAAAATGTCCATATATCCTTAGCAGCAGATCACATCAACAACGATGTATTAGGAAAGAGGGTGCAAGATGTACCTTATCTTAGAGCATGTCCAATGAATATCCCTGCACTAAGATGTTCTTCCTTCTCAAGAAGCGAAAAATGGTGACCGATGATGTCCTCCTGGTGTATCACTCATGGATGGTGGTTGACAACATCCTCCTAGCGTACCATCAAAAGCTTCCATGCCTATACATAGTCCATGCTAACCACTGGGAACTCCACGTACCACTTCCTAAGCTGGAAGGAAGGAGTTGATCCTTCATTTGTTAATGTGCTAGCATTAACTTCTTCTCCCTTGCTATCTCTCCCTTCAATGGGCAAGATGACTTGGGCTCTCACATTAAAACAACTATAAGAAGACAAGTGTCTATTTGTGTCAACTTTTATGGAGAGCCTTGTCCATCCATCTTTATATATGAGTGACTACGCTAGGGTTTAACAAACCATAGGGAGATAAAGGCTCAGATCTCATGGCTGGGTGGTAGCCACACAACCAGCAAATGGAATGGCTAATCCAATTAACTGATTGGCTTGTGGTCAGGGGTACAATAACAATAGTTATATTGCAATGACTAATGAGTGTTGTTTTGGCCAACATTAAGTAATTGGCTCATTCAAACTTGCCGATTAGATCCAATCATTTGATTGGACAATCTAATCAATCGTTTGACAACTCTAACTATCCATTGACAACATTGACTTATTGATCGATTGAACATTTCAATCAACCGATTGATAGGTTCCATCAGCCAGAGTCTACACAGTCTAGTTGGTGAATTGGACACTCCACTCAGTCGATTGGAATACTATCTAGTCGACTGGACACTCCAAACGGTCAACTAACAACCCATATTGCTCATTTTTATTACCTAAACATGTTAGTAACCAAGTTTAATCTTATCCTTGATTAAGCTCATCTTCCAAGTACATCCTATGTGTGTGACCTTATAGGTCCTTACAATAGAAGTGAATGTCCATAACTATATTATGACATCACAAGCATTGAGTGATATCTAGCAACACATAATTTCTACCCAAGTAACTGGAAAGGTGGAGAGAAACTTCCACCTACATGTGTGATTAGTGTTATCATAATCGTATAGTTCCTTTATCTCAAATATCCATATTGACTATGAGGCATGGAATTGTTTATCTCTTAATATTCAATCTATGTTCTTGAACTAGAGTAGATGTTTGAGTTACATGTGATCTCAATATCACATATTGAATCACATGTGCATGGCCATGTGTTTCTAAGTCTCTCTTATCAAGTGGCCAGGATATCAACTCTGGTAGGAGGGACAAATCTCATCTATATCACTCACAGTCAATCCCCATTTGTCACATTGTACCCAAGAACCATCTATATGGAAACCCTTATTCAAGGTCATGTTTAATGGTGTTAAAGTTCTTCAAATGACATGTGATGAGTGTAGGAACTTTAGGTCTAAGAACCAAAGTCACCACTATCACTTTGAGAGCTAATTATGACTACCATTCAATGGTTCCATGTATCCTCTAAAGGTGGGTCTGTCTACAACACTATTCTCTAACAAGTACCTATGTGCTTGACTTGATATCCATTACCATGACTAATGAGACTCTGCCATAAGTCATCACTCGTTCTAGTCTTTTGTGTTATTGTCCTCTATTTTGCTTCTCTTTCCCCAATATTTTAGCATCTTATGTCAAATACTTCACTTACACACTTCCCTCTTTGATTTCAGGTACATATCTAGCCCAGGTCACGGTCATCACCTCGACTGTGACCCATTCATCCAGCATGAACCATCTCATCACGGTCGATGTATCTAAGTGGACCCTAATGCCTTGCACTTGTGGCCAATTTGAAATCAAACTCTTCACGGTCGCAACCTCAAGACACACCTCGACCGTGGCTCTATAGAGAGTAACAACAACTCGATCGTGATCAAGAAGGGGGTCACACAAACTGCGAGCGAGGGGGGTGCTGAACCAACCCCGACCGCAACTCTCACCCGAGGAGGTAGTTTACATACCGTGACCAAGGCATGTGATCAACTAAACTCAACTGAGTGAAGAATAGCGATATGACCTCGACCGCGATTGTGCTTTATCCAAGACCAGACCTCAACCGTGGTCGAGGGGTTAAATAGCTGGAGTGTGCCTATAAATAGGCCACCCACCCATCTTGTCAAATCATCAAATAGATCAGATTTGGTAGTACCACAAAGTGTTGCCATTTTCCAGACTCATCTCCATCCATCCATCCAATCAGTCTTGGATCTCCAAAGGCGGAAGTTGAGGAGAGAGAAGATTGAAGGCTCCATCTTCTTTGAGAGAAGAAGGCCATCCGTGCCATCGACCTTCTAGATCTAGATCTGAAGAAGTCTTGAGTTGTATCACATTCTTCTCTCTCCATATAGATCTATCACTACCATCTTATTGTACTTCCCTCATCACTTCTTGGAACTTGATGTATCTATCTTCTTGTAACACTATTATGCTTCCCGTGAACATGTGTGGCTAAACATATTAATTTGGGTTGGGAGTAGCCACTAAGGCTCTCCCAACATATAGATTAGTTCTCCATTTTGAATATATATATATAAACTTTTGTCAAGACTATCTCCATGCACCGGTTTTAATGCTTCACTCGTATGCTTAGCTACCATCTTGTGATGTTTGATTGTTGATATCTTGAGAGAGTAATATCACTCTTATCTTGTATTATGGAGTAGTGTGAATGCATGAGAATGTTGTAATGCTAAAGCTTAAAGATCATACGTTCTATTATGTGGTCTTTGTGTAGTCATCTCAAGAGAGAGGTTATGCCTAGACTTAGATCTATCCTTATCTCAAGAGAGAAGGGAGTAGACAACATGTATGATTGTTTGTAATCTTGATAAGAGTATACAGAGGGATAGATGATGTTGAATGTTGGTGAGAAGTCTTAGCAGGTGAAACCCAATTCAAGTTTCCCTCCATATCTTTGTTTACATCTTCTTTTTCTACGCTTTGTTCTTCTTTTCTTTGGTCGTTCATTTTATCCTTGGTTTGAGTAAGATCGTTCCTTTGGGAACACCCATTAGCATACTTTTTTATCTGGAGTATACGAGTGTGAGACTTTGTGTGCTTAACACCTGCCAATCTTGTCCCTGTGGTTAGGCCCCGATAACTACATTGGACCTCGTATAATAGTTGTGGGGGCCTAAGTGTCGGGTTACTTTCTTAAAAGTCCAACCACTATAGATCCACTCCTTTTGGACGTACAATTTAATCTGGTCAACTTTTTGGTGCCGTTGTCGGGTTAAGGAAAAACAACAATGTTAAGAACTTGAGTCCACTCACTATACTCCCGTGCCTCAAGCTTAGTAATAAGCTTGACCAGACCGTTACTTCAAGTCTACTACCCTGTGTTTGTGTAGAATAGTTTGTTTTAACACGTCCATTTTACTAACTCGACTGTGTAGTCTATTCAGGCACCCTAGAGAAAGCAGACTCATTCGACTTTTCTCCTTAAAGTTACCATGCCGCCTCGTTTGGATGTTACTCTCACTGGGGACGAGCGGAATGTGAGGAATCAACATAACCCACCACCACCAGGCTTGGACGAAGACAGATATGGTCGTTACAATGACGGTTGTTAGTGTTAAGAAGACCATAGGGATGAAGATCGTCGTGATGATGATCGTCGCGAAGAAGACCAGTGCGACGAAGAATGATGCCACAGACGTCAAAGAAGACACCACTATAACCATCATGACAATGAACGAGAGCATGATGGTTGGGATAGAGATAGCGAGGACGACAAAGAAGGGACAACCCATACAGAATTGGCAGCCATAAGGGCCAACGAGTCTAGATGTCCAATCATCATACCACACTTCAATGCAGAAAATTTTGAGTTAAAACCAACTATCATCTCAATGATCCAAAATAAACCCTTCCGTGGGAATTTGAGGAGTGAAAACTCATACCATCATCTCGACGCTTTTAAAAATTTCGGTGATACCATCAAGATGAGGTGAGTCTCGAAAGAGGTGATATACTGTAAAGGCTTCAACTTCTGTGATAGAGTGGATTTTTGGAATCCTTAAATGTCAATGACATAAGTGAATTAATGGGTTTGGTTTATCATATTTAGAGTTTCAAGTGTCTGGTAAGTTTGAGTATTGATTGATGCTGATATCATTATTAAGATCCCCAACTTTATGCCTTTTTGAGATATTTAATCAATATGTTGAATAGTTGGTTTTTAACATCAGATGTAAGAGAATGTAGTTGTGATGGTATGAATCAATGTCCCAAGTTTCATGATCAAATAAGGTTCCTAGAGAGAGATATTTAGGTTTGAATATTTTCAAATAATGTGTATTTTGTTGTACTATGGAGCGACGTTTCACATCTAGGAATTTAGGTCTTGATAGACTGTGTAATATGTCACACATCCTAGTAAATGGACTACTCCCACAGATTGTCATGTAATTGAAATCAACCCTGGCGGTTTATAATGGATTCGAGGGTCACAGACCTATCATGCACCTCCAACAGGTGGGGTTGAGATGTGGGGATGTGCTTGACCCATCTGTGATGCCATGACCATGAGGACATGCGTCGAGGGAGGAAGTTATAGGAGCAGTTTCTCTCACCAAGTTGAGATGATTCGTTTGACCCTCCTTAAGCCTCTCAGAGTAGCAAGACCAGGGAGAAACAGGTCCCCTAGTTCCCTCTCGCCTCCTTTTTAGATGACAAGCAGCCGATTACACACTATAGATCTTCTCCGTAGTGGCGGATTGGGCGCAGGAAAGCCCACATGTGTAGGCGTCGAGCGCTGCAGTTGGGAGAGACCTGAGACCCTGTGAGGGTCTAGCCAAGGTCATCGGAGCTGTTGGCCGTGAAAGATGATGAGGAAGGAGAGATTAGCCATTGATATACTACCAGAGACCCTTTTTGTGCAGTGGCGCCCTGACCATACCATGACCAAAACGCCCAATCAGATGTACGCGAGCGTCGTCCGGCAAGGAAGCTAGCAGAAGGTGGGTATGGCTGAGCTCTCGCTGGCGTTCAAGTCTAGCAGCGCCATGATGGAATCATGGACTCACACAGAACAGGGAGTCCCACTGTGGATAGACACAAAATAGAGATGGAGGTGAATAGAGCACGACTGACCTCTCGCTAGTGTTCCAGATCAGTGGCGGCGGCGGCTTCATCGCTGAGACGAATGCCTCGGGAATCCGTTTCGCATGGATCGTGAGAAGAGGAGAGCTTGTAGGTGTTTGATTGTAGGAGCTTGTAATGGCGGCAGTAGCACTTGAGTAGAGGAGCATGGGCTCCCACATGCGTCGTGCGGCGCCAAGAACAAATGCACGCAGAGTCTGCGTCGTGTGAGGGAGAGAAAAAGAAGGGGAGTGGACCGGTCTGGACTCCCACTCAACTAGACGGACCGGGTCCAATCCCAGACCAATCCCAAACCGACTCCAGACCAAGTGAACCATGGCTCAGCGCGAGGCAGAAGTCGTGCCCTTGGTGGACGCGTGGCGACGCCGGATTGGCCACAAAAAGGTAAATATCCCGAAAACACTTTGTTTTTGTATAAATCATAATAATTAGCTCGAGCATCAAAAAAATACAAACAAAGTACCCAAATTCTTAGAAAAATGAGTAGAACACAATAGAATGATAATATCAGGATTTTGATGCATTAATAATAGTGATATCATGTAAGATGTATGATGCTTGTTTCATGAGTAATAAATATCAAATAATGATATAAATTATGGAAAAATGTCAGTAAGTCCATAATCATGTTTATAATCCAATTGAAGTCATAAATAATGATGTTGATGTACGAAATCATGTAAATTAATTAATGTTGCTAATTAGGGCTTATAACCCTAGTTAATATACAATTAATACATGCATGACTCAATAAATGATGAGATTTACAGAACTCCCTAATATAAGTAATTGGAACCTAATATGTAAATCTGAGATTAGTTTTATACATGAAATCCATGTTATATGAAGTTGACCTTAATGCATGGTTTAAAATCCTAGTTACGTTAATAATGTAACCTAGGGTTAATGTGTGACATAGTGTTAATATGTTCACCTAATGATGGAAAATTTGATTATTAGTTATTGAACAATAACATGGAATATGAGATCAATAACCTAATTATAAGAAGATAAGACCAGTAATGATGCACATATCTTAATGAGATAAGCTAAACCCTAAAGAACACGATTAGGGTTAAGATGAGATGTAAGATGATGAGAACCTGATGATAGTATGTGATCTTATCTTTATCAGAGTTTGACCTGGGATACATAGTTGACATGAGGAATATGTGTGATTAGGTTGTTCTTGATCAAGGTATGCCATTACCTCTTACTTGGCTTATTATACAATATGCTTATGCTATATGGTAGTAAATACTTGGCATATGGTATTGATTGAAATGATTGTTCTTGTATGATATGTTGAACGATTCTCCATACGTATTGCTATGAACACATCAAACATAATATATCTATTCTATTATATGAAAGCACTAATTCTCTTTGGTAGCATAGTGCTTGAAAGTGATCATTCTCTTTGGTATCAGATCACATTGTACAATGATCTAACTCTTTGGTAGTAGATCATAAGGCCTTACATCTCATTTTATTCAGTAGCAGAGATGATGCATTATTCCCTCAGGTGGCAAATGCATGGATATATAATGGAAAATGTGCTTAAAAATGTGTTCTGTTTTGCTAATGAATATCTTTGTGCAAGTATACACTTTTCTTATATTCTTCTGTTACTGCCAAGTATATTAGTTTTATCTTATTGCTAAGATATGATGAGAGGTATATAAAAGACACGTAGGCGTACTCAGTACAATATTCTTGAATATTGTGCTGACGTGTACCGCATGTAATCTTTTGTTTAGGTTATGGTTATGCTCTTGAAGATCCAGGATAGTGAGAGTTGTGTGGCGAGCTGATGTACAGGTGGACCTGTTGTCTTAAGATCCTGTAGTTTAGTTGTAGTGCATGTATATGTATAGTTTGCTGTTCAATATGTAATATCAAGTGATGTAACAATTCATTTTGTAACTATATGTTGAATGGTGAACATGTGTGTATGGTTTTATTATTGTTCATGTACATGTGCTACTGATTGTTTGCTTCTGACTTCCTCTGATTGTCTTCTTCTTAGCCTAGTGTGGGATGTTTAAATTGGGATTCCCGCTGAGGTGAGGGTCTCAATTTGGACGTCTCACATCAAATTAAGTTTTGAACAAATCTGGGGACGTCATAGGTGGTATCAGAGCATGAACAATAGCAAAGCCTGACAATTGCTCATTATGCAACTCCAAATTAAAGAACCTAGAACTTAAAAATCTTTAGGGTTAGATTAGTTGTCTTTTATAGACTAGATCTGACCTAGCCTCTAGTTTAGCACCTAGATGTCCGAGAACTAGGTCTATACTGGTGCTTTTTGAGTAGCAAGTCCTTAGATGTCGTTCTTTCCTTGTAGTGCAGCGGTATGGGGCGTCGCACTATTTGTAAATGACGTGCATCAAGGGAAGAGAAACCCTAGACATATGGTGCTCATTGTCTAGAGTAGCTACACTAGTCTACACCATGTTCTCACCATTTTTGTTAGTATTCATGACACTGGACTCTCTACTATGTGTGGGACACTCGTTGTCTGGATTTGGTTTTTGATTCTAATTGGATCGAACCTAGGTAGTTTTCTATGATGCTTGTTTTATCAGAGAAAAACTATATGATATTTTATTATATATATGTATTACAAAAATGTGTCCCCACATATGTACGAGTAGGAGGTGATCATGCAACCTAAGTGAAAGTGAATGCCATCAGTCTAGAAGAGAGAGTAGTTCTAGATTAGATGTCTAGAGCCTTGTTGGAATATGTATGATAGATGGAATAGATTAAATAAGTTATGATGATATAATGCAAGTTTTATATAGGTGGTATAAAATGGTTATGATGATCTATGTTTGTCTTTGAGGACATGAGTTCAGATTTGAGGTTTTGAGATAAGTTTTCATAATGAAAGTATGTGTGCTTTTTCTAAGTTAAGATAAGCTAAATTAAGACAAGGTTGTGAGTCAGCATGAGCCTCAAGCTGTTTTACAAAGGAGGACCTCTAGTGTTAGGACCAGTTTTAGGGTTAACTCCAAAGTGAGTGAGGCCCACAGGGAGAAGGTTAGAGAACCTAGACTCTACGATATGAGAAATATGAGATATGTGATATGATATGTCCTAAACTAGACTACTCCTGAGTGATTGAGATGAGTTGCTTTATGCATGATTCCTATAGTTTTGTTGAACCCTAGATGTCCTTGGGAGGACCAAACTCTAGAGATAGAGAGAGGCTTGTTATATGTGTATGTGAACATCAATATGAGTGCCTTCCATCTGGGTGAGGGAGAGAGCCCAAGACCCTGGAGGAGGTAGCTATGTTATTTTCTGTGAAGCCTCATGCTCGGGTTGGTGTTTTCCCACATAGGAATCTAGTGGCGTATATAAGAGAGGTTTGGGTAAGCATGTTTCATGGGTAGAGACCTATGAAGAAGATGTTGTAGAATGTTTTGGTTTGTGCTTATGTGGCTAGATCTTGTGATGTTAAACACTAGTGCAAATGAGGTATACCTGATAACCCTAGATTAGAGAGGAAACATAAAGTATATGTGTATGAGATACTCATAGAATTGAGTTAGCTCAGAGAGGCTGAGCATGGCACTGCCTCGTGGTATGGGTCAGGAGAACCTCAGTTGGACTCGATAAAGTTTTGATATATGTTTAATTAGCCACTCACATAATTTTGTTTAGCACAATCATGATAAAATATATGTAAGGGTGTGATTTAATCTCAAGACATGATGTATAGATATGACATGATGGAAAACCTAGAGATGGTTTAATAGATAGAAATGCACAAATCGTTAACCACATACATAAATAATGATGATAATGTGATGTTGTTGGTTAACCTTGCAATGAAATCACATGTAAATGTTATAACTTATTTTGAGAAATGAAATAAGATCATGTGAATGAAATATGTTACATGAGGTGTTAATCTTAGTTCTTAATAAAGATGAAAGATATAGTTTGACAGTTAGCACAACATAATGATTATGACACCTTGATATGATCTAGATGGATAAGTGGGTTAACTTTAGTTAAATCCCTCCTAAAAGGCATGTGTTAATGTTGAACATGTTCTAATAATTAGCTCAATAAAATGTTTATGATACTTTGACATATGGGATAACTTCAGTTATCTCCTTGAGAACATGGTAATATGATGTGAGAACCCTAATGTGTGGCTAAAAATGAAGATGCAACCCTAATATATGAGATATGTAATGACAGAATCTAAGCTTCTAAACCCTTGTTTGAGCCTTCTATGGAGTGAGGTTTCACCCTCGATGCTTTTGAAACCTCCTAAATGTTCTTTGGATACATGGTTCTAGGTAACCTTTGCGGATATGTTATACACAGAATAGTGCCTACGTGTGGACGAAGGCAAGATAAGGTTTTCCCTGGAAGTATGATTACGGTGTACTTTTGAGGATGAAAGTTCTTTTAAGATGTATATGTTGTGAATGAAGGGGTTAATGATGAATTAGTTTAGGTTATAAAGGGTCAACATTAGCTCTCCCGGAGGCGCGTCGTCTAGGGTTTCTTTGGGCGATTCGTCTTTCCGGGACTCCCTCATCCTCATCACTGAGGCATTTTCTCTGTGGTGCTTGTAGGTCCCCTCCACTGCCATGGCGGCGGAAGATCTAGCAAAACGTGTGGCTGCACTCAGGGTCCGAGAAGATGAAGAATCGGATGTGTTAGAATTTAAGGATTCCAGGATAAAAACTGGCAGAGATCATCTAGATCTGGCGCTGGTGGGTCAGCTTGCTACAGAACAATCATACAACTTCCCGACATTGAGAAGAACCTTGCTGAATGCGTGGGCGTTGCGGAAGGAGGCTACGTTCAGACAGATAGCAAATAATTTATTTGTGATACAATTCCTACACTGGCGGGATAAGGAGAAAGTAATTAATGAAGGGCCATGGAACTTTGACAACTTCTTGCTGATTACTAGAAGCATCAGCGCTGAGGACACACCGGAGGTGATGGAGCTGTCGAGGTGTGCATTCTGGATGAGACTCTACAATATGCCTCTGGGCTACAGAACAGAGGAAGCGATCACGGCGGTGGCTAGCAGGATCGGGAAAGTGATCGTCGTCGACTGCGCTGACTTGGGATGGAGTACCTCATGTAGAGCGAGGTTGGAGATCGACGTAACCCTACCATTCCGGAAAAAGCAAAAGATCAGGGATCTCAACGGCAATGTGGTCTCAGTGAGCATACGCTACGAGAGGATGCCAAACTTCTGCTATCTCTGTGGGGTGATAGGGCACCTCGAGAAGGACTGTGTGGACGACGAAGAAGACGAGGAGGACGGTCAACAGCGTAGGTGGGGACCTTGGATCAAGGCCTCTCCGGTGAAGCGATGGGTGGTGCCGATCAAGGAAGATTTGTTCGGAAAGGACATCAAGAAGAAAGACCTGCGATTCACAGCTAGGCCGGCGGGATCGCAGACCAGAGAAAGAAGCTCGTCCCGAGCAAACACACAACACTGTGACCAGAGAAGCCCAACAGAGGAGGAGGGGGAGGTGGCGTCGAATCTCAACCCGTCAGTACAAGAGTTGGAAGCAACCTTCAGGGAGAAGGAAGCAATACACGGGGCAGGGGAGGTGGCAGTGAACACGGCGGCAGGGCCAGGGGTGGAGGAACATGGATCGGTATGGTCACGGGGTGAAGGAAACGTACAGCTCACGCGGGTGGTTCATAAGAAATCTCTAGTGGAGGAGCAGACCATACAGGGGAAGGAAGGAATTGGGGCTATTATGGAGGAGACCACTATTGTAAGGCCGGCGGAAGACGTTGAAATATATCATGCAACGGCAAGTCAAGGTGCAGTGATCCTTTCACAGGAACAACGGGGACAAAGTAGGGTAGATGAATAGATGAAGGAGGATATGAGCAGAGATACGCCTACTCGAAAATAGCAGCAGCAGTCCAAGCAAGGCAAATTCAGAAGAAAGACACGACAGGAGGAAATACCTGAAGGAGTGGAAACTCACTCTTTGCGCTGGGACGACACACATGTGGGTAATAAAAGAGGACGACGAAGTAAAGAAGACAATGCAGGGATGATCGAAGATGATTCACTTAATAGTATGAAAAGAAGGAAGGCCACATGTCAGATGTCAGAAGCGTCAGGCATGCAAGTAGCAGGCACTGGAATGGTCCAGGCCCGTGAACTACAATGAAAACCTTATGCTGGAACGTCCAGGGTCTGGGCTGCCCTGGGATGGTGAACTCTCTCAAGAGGAGATGTTGGAGAGAGATGCCCGACATAGTTTTCGTGGTTGAAACTATGTGTAAGAGAACGACGCAAGACAGAGTCAGAAGATCTTATGAGTTTGACAGTGGTTTTGGGGTGGACAGTAGAGGCAGATCTGGCAGTTCGGGGCTGTGGTGGAGAGGTGATAGGGTGACGATTAAGTCTTTTTCTGAGCATCATATTTGTGCTGATATTGATGAGTACAACCCTGAGTACAATTATTGCTTTGCTGGGATCTATGGATGGGCAGCAGTATAGGACATGACGCGGACTTGGGCTCTTATGGGAGAGCTACGTAGGGCCTCTCACAGACCTATGGTGTTTGGTGGGGATTTTAATGAAATCACTGCCTTGCATGAGAAACAAGGGGGCCATACACGGAGCGAGTGGCAGATGAGGAACTTTAGGGAGGCGATTGACAACTGTCATCTCAATGACCTGGGATACACAGGGTGCAAATTCACTTGGAAGAGAGGCTTACATGCGGACAACCTCATTATGGAGAGGTTGGATAGATTTCTGGCAGATAGGGAGTGGTGTGACATTTTCAATGTGAGGAAGGTCAAAAATTTTCCCATCAGCGGCTCAGATCACGGGCAGATTTTCCTTTGGGCAGAGAAGTCAAGACATGTCGAAGACAAGGGGAAAGTTTCAGATTCGAGACTCTTTGTCTTTCATCTTCGGAATGCAGGTCGGTGGTGGAACATGCATGGGAGGGAAACTAGGGGGTGGCCTTCTGGCACAGACAAGGGGGTGTGCAGAAAGACTGAGTTGCTGGGCTAAGGATACTGTTGGCAATATTAAGATGAAAATATGGAAGACTGAGAAAGAGCTGGTACGAGCACATAATGACTTACCTTCACATGGCATGATACAAGTTTGCACCCAATTGGCGAGAGAGCTAGAGGAATTGCAGCGGTGGGAGGAGAGCTTATGGCATGCTAGAGCACGAACAAATGAGATGCGGGATGGCGACAAGAACACGAAGTATTTTCATCATAAGGAGAGCCAGAGGAAAAGGAGAAACACCATTGATGGAATTTTCAAGAAGGATGGCAGTTGGCAGACAGATCCTGAGGAGATTGAGGGGGTGATTACTTCTTTTTTTACCTCTCTCTTTTCGACATCTCATCCAGTTGGCATAGAAGAGTTTCTAGACGACATGCACGGTGTTATACAAGAGGAGGATGTGACACAGATGGAGCAGACCCCTTCAGAGAGTGAGATTTGGCAAGCCCTTCAACAAATGCACCCCAATAAAGCTCCTGGCCCCGATGGCATGAAGGCGATTTTTTACCAAAAATTTTGGGGTATGGTGAAGAAGAGCGTGGTTGATTATATAGCTGGATGGTGGAGGGGAGAGCATAGTTTGGTGGAGATTAATGAGACATATATTGTGCTTATTCTGAAGACAGAGACGCCGGTCCGCATTTATGAATATCGCCATATTATCCTGTGCAACGTCGCTTACAAAATTATCACAAAAGTTCTGGCTAACAGAGTTAAGCCGTTGTTGAATAACATTATTTCTGAAAACCAAAGTGCTTTCATTGGAGGCAGGTTGATCACGGATAATGCTTTGGTGGCTTATGAGTTATTCCATACTATGAAGCATAGGAGGTGTGGGAAGGAGGGTTTGCTAGCGCTCAAGCTTGACATGAGTAAAGCATACGATAGGGTGGAGTGGTCCTTTCTGGGGAGGGTGTTGGAGAGGATGGGTTTTCCTATGAAATGGAGGTCCAAAGTTCAAGAGTGCATGGCTAGCGTTTCACATAAATTCGTCATTAATGGCAAGAGGAGGGGATTTACAAGACCGACCAGAGGACTACGCCAAGGTGACCCTATCTCTCCCTATCTCTTTATTTTTTGTGTTGAAGCTCTCTCTTTATCTCTCTTAAAAGCAGCTCAGGAAAAAAAGATCCATGGCATTAAAGCATGCAGAACAGCACCGTGGGTTTCTCACCTTTTCTTCGCTGATGATAGCATTGTGTTCACTAGAGCTACCTCACAAGAATGCTCCGCTTTAGCTAAGATTTTCAGCCAATACGAGAGGGCATCTAGGAAGAAAATTAATTTTGATAAGACTGAGGTTTCCTTTAGTAGCAATGTGGAGACAGAAAGGAGGGACATCATCAAGAACATGCTTGGGGTGAGAGAGGTGGACAAACATGAGAAATACTTGGGTTTACCTACGGCCGTGGGGCGGTCTAAGAAGGTGGTCTTTGCTGCGATTAAGGACAGAGTATGGAAAAAATTGCAGGGATGGAAGGAACAGTTGTTGTCAAAGCCAGGGAAGGAGGTTCTTATTAAAGCAGTGATCCAGGCCATTCCTACCTACTTGATGAGCATTTTCAAACTCCTGGAAGGACTCATAGATGAGATACATTCCATGATAGCATGGTTTTGGTGGGGAGCGAAGGAAGGAGAGAGGAAGATTCATTGACTCAGTTGGACGAGGCTGTGTAGGCCAAAGGAGTATGGAGGGATGGGGTTCCGAGATCTATCAGCCTTTAATAATGTGCTTATGGCAAAACAGGGATGGTGGCTCGCTACTAAGGAGGGATCGTTGGTCAGTCGTATATTGAAGGAGAAATACTACCAACACACTTCAGTCATCCACTCGGCGAGGGGAGAGGCACCTAGCTACACTTGGAGGAGCATATGGGGGGCGCTGTAGTTGGCAAAGCCGGGTTTTCTTTGGAGGGTGGGTTCGGCGAGGACCATTGATATTTACAGAGATAGATGGATCCCACAGTTGGGAGGGACAGTTCATCGTTATCTGGTACAGGGACCAGTTACATATACGTCAGTGGCTGGGTTGATAGATGCGGCGACGGGCCAGTGGGACGAGGATGCCTTGATGGATGTGTTTCCCCCTCATATACGTTCTATGATTCATGCTATTCTTTTTGGGGGTAGGGAGGATGCCGATACTCTATGTTGGGATAGTGAGAGAAGGGGAGAGTTTACAGTGCGCAACGCCTACAGACTGATGTGCACAGGGGAGGACCTACTGGATGACTTGGAGGAGGAGGATTGGAAAAGAGTCTAGAAGCAACGCTGGCCTCCAAAGCTGAAACACTTTTTTTGGCACGTGCTTCAAGACATTCTACCGACGAAGGCATCCCTGTACAGGAGGCATGCAACACAGGATGATCTATGCCCATGCTATTTATCTCACCCAGAAGATTCCACTCATGCACTCTTACTCTGTGCTTCAGCAGGTCCTGTGTGGGCAGCCGGACAGCCTGCTTGGCCGCTCCACACAGGGTTGGATGTCAGGGAATTCTCCAGGGAGATTTTACGGGAGGATGATTTGAGGAGAAGGGAGGAAGGGGCGACTTTGCTTTGGACAGTGTGGACAGACAGAAACAAGCATATTTTTGATCCCCAACAGCCACATATTCCAGTACTTGCAGCCAGCTTTCTTTCGTTGATGGAGGACTACAGACAGCACTCGTCGGCGTCACATGGAGGGGCGCATAGGGAGGGTGGCCTGGATTCTTCAGCTTGGAACCCGCCCCCATAGGGGTGTTTCAAGATGAATGCAGATGCCAGTGTCCACGATGGTGGCAGGGCGGGGATTGGAGCAGTGTTCAGGGACCACCTAGGGGTTATCCAGGCTACATACCAATCCCATCTGGACCATGCGTTCTCAGTGCTTAGTGCGGAGGGAATAGCAGTCCTATATGGGATGCGGTTAGCTCTGGACCTAGGCCTGGTGGATCTGATCGTCGAAACCGATAATGCTATGTTGGTTCATGCAGTGAAGGCCGGCGGATGGGGACGCGGATATGAGGACAACATCATCACTGAGATTTGCCGCTTATCTTTACGTCTTTCTTCTTTCCACTATTGTTTTATTAGACGGTAAGGTAATGGGGTTGCCCATGCTTTAGCCACTCATGCCTGTTGCTTAGGAGATCCTCAGACTGTATTAGAGGATTTTGATGAGAACATTGTAGCGATTTCACTTTCTGATATGAATAAATAAAAGCGACAGGCACCCTTTATCAAAAAAAAGACGTATATGCTGTGAAAGAGTGGATTTTTTTGTCTTAATTTTGAGGACAAAATTTTCTTTAATATGTATATGATGTGATAGAGTGGATTTTTGGAATCCTTAAATGTCAAGGACATAAGTGAATTAATGGGTTTGGTTTATCATATTTAGAGTTTCAAGTGTCTGGTAAGTTTGAGTATTGATTGATGTTGGTATCATTATTAAGATCTCCAACTTTATGCCTTTTTGAGATATTTAATCAATAGGTTGAATAGTTGGTTTTTAACATCAGACGTAAGAGAACGTAATTGTGATGGTATGAATCAATGTCCCAAGTTTCATGATCAAATAAGGTTCCTAGATAGAGATATTTAGGTTTAAATATTTTCAAATAATGTGTACTTTGTTGTACTATGGAGCGACGTCTCACATCTAGGAATTTAGGTCTTGATAGACTGTGTAATATGTCAAAAATCCTAGTAAATGGACTACTCCCACGGATTTTCATGTAATTGAAATCAACCTTGCCGGTTTATAATGGATCTGAGGGTCGCAACCCTGTCATGCACCTCCAACAGGTGGGGCTGAGACGTGGGGATGTGCTTGACCCATCTGTGATGCCATGACCATGAGGACATGCGTCGAGGGAGGAAGTTATAGGAGCAGTTTCTCTCACCAAGTTGAGATGATTCGTTTGACCCTCCTTAAGCCTCTCAGAGTAGCAAGACGAGGGAGAAACAGGTCCCCGAGTTCCCTCTCGCCTCCTTTTTAGATGACAAGCAGCCGATTACACACTACAGATCTTCTCCGCAGTGGCGGATTGGGCAGAGGAAAGCCCACACATGCAGGCATCGAGCGCTACAGTTGGGAGAGACCTGAGACCCTGTGAGGGTCTAGCCAAGGTCGTCGGAGCTGCTGGCCATGACAGATGATGAGGAAGGAGAGATCAGCCATTGATATCCTACCGGAGACCCTTTTTGTGTGGCGGCGCCCTGACCATACCATGACCAAAATGCCCAATCAGATGTACGCGAGCGTCGTCCGGCAAGGAAGCTAGCAGAAGGTGGGTATGGCTGAGCTCTCACTGGCGTTCCAGTCCAGCAGCTCCACGATGGCATCGTGGACTCACGCAGAATAGGGAGTCCCACTGTGGATTGACACAAAAGAGAGATGGAGGTGAACAGAGCACGACCAACCTCTCGCCAATGTTCCAGATCAGCGGCAGTGGCGGCTTCATCGCTGAGATGAATGCCTCAGGCATCCATTTCGCGTGGATCATGAGAAGAGGAGAGCTTATAGGTGTTGGATTGTAGGAGCTCGTAACGGCGGCAGTAGCACTGGAGTAGAGGAGCATGGGCTCCCACAGGCATCGTGCGGCATTGAGAATAGACGCACGTGGAGTCTGCGTCGTGTGAGGGAGAGAAAGAGAAGGGGAGCGGACTGGTCTGGACTCCCACTAAACCAGACGGACCAGGTCCAATCCCAGACCAATCCCAAACCGGCTCCAGACCAAGTGAACCACGACTCAGTGCGAGGCAGAAGTCATGCCCTTGGTGGACACGTGGCGATGCCGGATTGGCCACAAAAAGGTAAATATCCTGAAAACACTTAGTTTTTGTATAAATCATAATAATTAGCTCGAGCATCAGAAAAACACAAACAAAGTACCCAAATTCTCAGAAAAATGAGTAGAACACAATAGAGTGATATTATCAGGCTTTTGATGTATTAATAATAGTGATATCATGTAAGATGTATGATGCTTGTTTCATGAGTAATAAATATCAAATGATGATATAAAATTATGGAAAAATGTCAGTAAGTCCATAATCATGTTTATAATCCAATTGAAGTCATAAATAATGATGTTGATGTATGAAATCATGTAAATTACCTAATGTTGCTAATTAGGGCTTATAACCCTAATTAATATACAATTAATACATGCATGACTCAATAAATGATGAGATTTACATAACTCCCTAATATAAGTAATTGGAAGCTAATATGTAAATTTGAGATCAGTTTTATACATGAAATCCATGTTATATGAAGTTGGCCTTAATGCATGGTTTAAAATCCTAGTTACGTTAATAATGTAACCTAGGGTTAATGTGTGACATACTGTTAATATGTTCACCTAATGATGGAAAATATGATTATCATTTATTGAACAATAACTTGGAATATGAGATCAATAACCTAATTATAAGAAGATAAGACCAGTAATGATGCACATATCTTAATGAGATAAGCTAAACCCTAATGAACACGATTAGGGTTAAGATGAGATGTAATATGATGAGAACCAGATGATAGTATGTGATCTTATCTTTATCAGGGTTTGACCTGGGATACATAGTTGACATGAGGAATATGTGTGATTAGGTTGTTCTTGATCAAGGTACGCCATTACCTCTTACTTGGCTTATTATACAATATGCTTATGCTATATGGTAGTAAATAATTGGCATATGGTATTGATTGAAATGATTGTTCTTGTATGATATGTTGCACGATTCTCCATACTTATTGCTATGAACACATCAAAAATAATATATATATATATTCCATTATATGAAAGCACTAATTCTCTTTGGTAGCACAGTGCTTGAAAGTGATCATTCTCTTTGGTATCATATCACATTGTGCAATGATCTAACTCTTTGGTAGTAGATCATAAGGCCTTACATCTCATTCTCTTTGGTAGCAGAGATGATGCATTATTCCCTCAGGTGGCAAATGCATGGATATATAATGGAAAATGTGCTTAAAAATGTGTTCTGTTTTGCTAATGAATATCTTTGTGCAAGTATACACTTTTCTTATATTCTTCTGTTACTGCCAAGTATATTAGTTTTATCTAATTGTCAAGATATGATGAGAGGTATATAAAAGACATGTAGGCGTACTCAGTACAATATTCTTGAATATTGTGTTGACGTGTACCACATGTAATATTTTGTTTAGGTTGTGGTTATGCTCTTGAAGATCCAGGATAGTGAGAGTTGTGTGGCGAGCTGATGTACAGGTGGACCTCTTGTCTTAAGATCCTATAGTTTAGTTGTAGTACATGTATATGTATAGTTTGCTGTTCAATATGTAATATCAAGTGATGTAACAATTCATTTTGTAACTATATGCTGAATGGTGAACATGTGTGTATGGTTTTATTATTGTTCATGTACATGTGCTACTGATTGTTTCCTTCTAACTTCCTCTGATTTTCTTCTTCTTAGCCTAGTATGGGATGTTTAAATTGGGATTCCCGCTGAGGCGAGGGTCTCAATTTGGATGTCTCACATCAGATTAATTTTTAGAAAATCTGGGGACGTCACAACTTCTCTTTGGAAGACAAGGCTCTATCTTGGTACCTCAATCTCCCTCACCAATCTATTGACGGGTGGAGACCTCTTGCATATGCTTTTGTTACTAAGTTTTATCCTATAGAGAGGACAATCTGCAATATGCAGAAGATTACCGCTTTTGCACAGAAGTCAGGAGAGAACTTGCATGAAGCATGGGAATATTTCTAGGAGTACCTTAGGGATTTCCCACACCACAACTATTGAAAGGGTTCCTTGTGACCACTTTCTATAATGGAATAACTCCTATGGAAAGGACTTCATTAAATGCAGTCACTGGCAGTGATTTCCTTGGGAAGAAGCTAAGAAGAACTATGAAGATAATAGAAAATATGGATGCACTGCAAGCAGGCATAGACTATGACAGGAATGAAAGAGGGCCAATGAGGAAAGTAGGGTTTGAAGGACCATCTATTGAAGCCAAAGCTTTAGAAACCATAACGACATAGATTCAAAAAATAGCAACTAATGTAAAACAACTGAAAGATACTGGAGTTTAGAGAAAGAAGCATACTGAGAAGGTCATGAAGTGTGTCACTTGTGGAGAAGGAGGATATGGGGTTGATAATTGTATCTACACCATGCCAGAGGAGAGTGATGAAAGTGAAAGTGAAGAAAAGATGCAGAATGTTTCCTACACCAACTTCAAGAGGCTAGACCACTATGGTCTTAGCTATGAAAACAAAGATGCAGTTGAGAATTCACACCAACTGACCAACTCACAAAATCCACCCCCAAGGTTTGAAAAGAGAAGCAACCAAACCCAATATACACGAACAACAAACTATCAGAAGAATAAGAACAACTATCAGGGTCAAGGTAAGATTCTGAACCGTCAAGGCGCATGATCGAGTCTAGGGCAGAACCAAAACCAAGGGAGGGGTCTAGGCCAAGATAACAAGCATCCGGATTTAGTCACCCAACTATTTGATTTCACTAAAAGGCAAGCTACAGTGAATGATCAGTTAGCTCAAGGCGCTCTTGCTAACTCTGGAGTTTTGACCACCATGCAAGTTCAGATGGCCAACATGCAGACCCATTAACATCAAATCGACCAACAGTTGGCGCAGTTGGCAGAGCTGGTAAAAAGTCCTGGGAAAATCCCATCAAACATTGAGACTATAAAGATAGCTACTTTTCGATCCGGGAGAATGCTAAGTAACTCAGGAACTAGAAGCAACGATGAGGAAAGAAGAGAAGATGAACAACCACATGAGAGAGAGGTTACTCCTGAGAAATCTATTAATAAAGAAAAAGTGGAAGAAAGTAAGGAGAAAGACGTTAGGAAACCTAATTTTGTCGAAGAGATTTTCATGAAGAGGAGCCCATATGCACCAAGAGTCCCATTCCCATATAATTTTATTAAGGCACATCTGAAGAGAAGATATGAGAAGTTCATGTAGGTGGTAAAGAGATTGCATCTAGACGTGACGTTCCTAGATTCCATAGAGGAGATGCCAACCTATGCCAAGTTCTTCAAGGATCTCATCACCAAAAGGAGGAGAGGGGACCATATCAAGACAATGTAGTTAGCTAATATGTCAAGTTCTTTCATCCAGGCAGAGCTGCCAACAAAGAAGGACCCCAGAGCATTCAATATACCTTTTGGTATTGGAGATAATGTGGAGAGAAAAGGTTTGGCAGATTAGGGAGAAAAATTCAGTCTTATGCCCTTGAGTCTAGCCCAATGACTTGGGCTGACAGATACAATTAAAAAAATATGAGGATTGAATTGGTTGACCACACTTTCAAATGACCTATTGGAATAGTTGAAGACGTGCCCATTCAAGTAAGAAGATTCTTTATTCCCTATGATATCATGATGATTGACACATTCAAAGATCCAAAGTGCTTGATGATATTTGGGAGACCATTTTTGGCAACTAGAAGAGCATTGATATATGTTGCAGAGGAGATTATTACCCTATGCGTGGGCAATGAACACATAGACTTCTGAGTCCAAGATGTCATGAAGGGACCGTCTCTTTTTGAGTTGGTATACTTTATGGATAGTTACAACTAGTACTGTGAGGAAGTACAAGAAGAAAAGGCAATCATAGACCCCCTGATGTGAGCCTTGAACAACCCCAATCCGACTATAGAAGACCCTGAGGTGGTTGAAATCCTTGACTATCTAAATCAAGACGAAGGATACCTTAGTGACAAAGAAGAAATTATCAAAATAGTTAAATACACTTCACTCGAACAATCATCCAAAGAGCAAGAGGCACCTAAGTTGAAACCCGAATTGAAACCACTCCTAGAAGGACTAAAATATGAGTTTCTAGACCATGAAAAAAGGAACCATGTTATTGTGAATACAAGCCTGGTGGAAGAACAATTGGAAAGATTACTAAAAGAGTTGAAAGAACATAAAAAGGTGATAGGATATTCTATAGAGGACATAAAAGGGCTTAACCTAGCTCTCTGCATGCACAGAATACATCTGGAAGAGTCCGCTAAGTTGCCAGTTTAGCCCCAGCGAAAGCTAAACCAAATGTTGAAGGAAGTTGTAAAGAAGGAAATCCTAAAACTATGAGACACCAGAATTATCTACCCAATTAACGATAGTAATTAGATGAATCATATTCATGTCGTGCCTAAGAAAGGAGGAATGATAGTAGTGAAGGGAGAGAATGGTGATGAAGTCACTACTAGAATTGTTACAGGATGTCGAATGTGCATAGATTATAGGAAACTGAATGCAGACACAAGGAAGGATCACTCCCCCTGCAATCATCGACCAAGTGTTAGAAAGGTTGTCTCATCACGACTATTTTTGTTTATTAGATGGCTACTTAGGTTTTTACCAAGTCCCTATTCACTCAGATGATCAAGAGAAAACAAAATTCACATACATCTATGGAACATATGCGATCAGAAGAATGTCTTATGGATTGTGCAATGCACCTGCAACTTTTCAACATTGCATGATCTCGATGTTCTCAGATTTTTTGGAGGACATCATAGAAGTCTTTATGGATGACTTCTCAATTTATGGTATAGATTTCGAAGCATGTCTGAGAAATTTATCTTTGGTCCTAAAAATATGTGAGGGGAAACATTTGGTTCTGAATTGGGATAAGTGCCACTTCATGGTATAGAATGAAATAGTCCTGGGACACAATATTTCTAAAAATGGGATTGAAGTAGATGTGAGTAAAATAGAAGCCATATCAAAATTGCCACCACCAAAGTCTATAACAGGAGTAAGAAGTTTTCTTGGCCACGTCGGATACTAGATGAGGTTTATAAAAGATTTCTTAAAGATTTTGAAGCCCTTGTCCAATCTTTTACTCAAGGACGCCGAATTCAATTTCAATAATGAATGTTTGGAGGCTTTTAATTCCCTGAAGAAAGCATTAACAACTGTGTTGATCCTACAAGCTCCAGATTGGGAGTTCCTATTCGAGATAATGTGTGACACTAGTGATTATGCAATAGGAGTAGTCCTAGGTCAAAAGAAAGACAAGAAGCACCATGTAATCTACAATGCCAGTCGTACCTTAGATGAGGCACATGTAAATTATACCACAACCAAGAAGGAGATGTTAGCAATAGTTTTTTCTTTTAACAAGTTCAGGTCGTACCTAATAGGGTCGAAGGTAAAGGTATATATGGACCATGGAGCTATTAAATACCTGATGCAGAAAAAGGATACCAAACTGTGAATTTTGCACTGGGCTCTACTGTTGCAAGAATTTGATCATGAAATCATTGATAAGAAGGGTGGGGTAAATGTGGTCGCAGACCACTTGTCCAGAATAGTTTTCAATGAAAAAAATCAGTTACCCATGAACGACAATTATGCTGATGAAGCCCTATTGATGGCTCAGTCTGATGAGCAGAGATTGCCCTGGTTCACTGATATCTGTAACTATTTAGCCTATGGCCAACTGCCACCAGAAATTATGTACAACTAGAAGAAGAAACTATGTTTAGATGTCAAGAAATACTACTGGGATGATCCCTTATTGTTCAATAGGTGTGCAAACAATCTATACCAAAGGTGCATACCAGAGGTTGAGGTTCCTTTAACTCTAAAGGAGTGTCACTCTTCACCATATGGTGGGCACCACAATGGAGAAAGAATCGCAGGAAAAGTACTACAATCTGGGTTTTATTGGCCCACACTCTTTAAAGATGTTACATCTTTAGTTAAGACATGTAAAGAATTCCAGCTCACTGGGAATTTAAGCAAGAGGAATGAGATGCCCATGGCAGATTGGGTAGAAGTTGAAATCTTTGATGTTTGGGAAATTGACTACTTGAGGTCTTTCCCCTCGTTGAAGAGAAACCAGTACATTCTTGTTGTCGTAGATTATATTTCAAAATGGATTGAGGCAGTGACCACCTAGACTTGTGACTCCAAGATAGTGATTAAGCTATTTGAAAAGACTATTTTCCCATGCTTTGGGTTGCCACACACAATCATAAGTGACAGGGGATCACACTTTAGAGAAAGACAATTTGAAGACTTGTTGAAGAAATATGGAGTGAAACACAAGGTCGCCACACCATACCATCCCCAAACATCGGGACAAGTACAAGTATCAAATAGACAATTCAAGAAAATTTTGGAAAAGACAGTCAGTCGGACGAAAAAGGACTGGTCAATGAAGCTAGACAATGCTCTATGAGCCTATCAAACTGTGTACAAGACACTTATAGGGACCACACCTTACATGCTCATATATGGAAAGTCATGTCACTTACCACTTGAGCTTGAACACAAAGCTCTATGGGCCATCAAATTCCTAAACATGGACCTTGACAAGGTGGGCCAGGAAAGATTTCTACAGTGTCAGGAGCTTGAGGAACTGAGATTGCATGCCTATGAGAATGCGAGAATTTAAAATAAAGGACTAAAGTCTGGCATGATGACCCCTTGAAAAACAAGGATGTTCACGAAGGGGATAAGGTCCTCCTATTTAACTCGAGCATTAGATTGTTCCCTGGAAAGCTAAGAATGGGGTGGTCAGGTTCTTTCTCAGTAGTGAAGATTTACCCATCAGGAATGATGGAAATTTCAAGGGAAAAGACAGGCATTTTTAAGATTAATGGACATAGGGTAAAAAATTGTATGAAGATGAATCCTTTGTAAGAATGTTAGAAATTATTTCGGAGGAAACCAACCAGCCAGGAAATGAAGAGAATGAGGAGACACCACAGTCAACTGAGGAAGTTGAGAAGTGAATGATTAGAAAGTTGAGCTAGAGACTCTAAACAAGCGCTTCTTGGGAGGAAACCCAATCTTTTTCTGATTTCCTGACTTTATGTTCTTCCTTTGTTTTGAACTCTTGTTTTCCCTACTCTTTAGTTTGTTAGTTTCCCCCTTATCTTGTAAGCTTGTGTATATCTAATGTTCTCTTTGATTGTGGTTTAATTAGAAGAATCAAGTTCATGTTTTGGTTTAAGTTTTGAGTTGGTATGAGTAGACCGTGGGTCGCGATCACGACCGCGGTCGACGTGTCAACCTTGCTCAATATAAGGAACCGCACTGCGACCAAGGGGTTTTTCTTTCTTAGATCAGCCAAATTGCGACCGCGGTGTTTACCCTTTATGAACCAGACTAAGACCACGACATTCCTGCTTTAGAGAGGGTCGACTGCGACCGTGGTCCCTGTTTGCACTGCGGGTCACGGTGCCTACCCTATATATATTCTCAAACCTTTGATGCACTACTCTTTTCACCTAAAACCTCAGTTTCCCTTGAACCAAAGAATGAAACGTCTGTGCACTCGCAAATGACACCAACGCCAGTTGAACTCACTCTGCCCAACGTTGCAACCTTCATCGGACCTTATCCACTCTTTCCCTCACTATTTTTGCACTCATTTTCCCTTCTGATGACTCTAGCTTTGCCGCTTAATCAACGACTCTGACGATCATCTTTTTCCCTCTTTCTAGTTGATTCCGTCGTGCCTGCCCTAGGGTAATTCTTTTGATCACATTTCAATATCAATCAATGTCATTTTGGTTACCCTCATCAATCGAACCTCGACCCTCCACCCAACCCTCATTCCCAATGAAACAGGTGAACCATCTGCTCTGCAATCGCGGTGCAAGAATAACGACAGTGGGTCGTGGACTTTGTTTTCATCTGCAATCGCGGTGTTGACCACGGTTGTGATCTCATTTGGTTTGTTCTGTATACTGCAACCACTTCCCTTCCATCTTGGACCGCGGTCGCATCATAAGAAATGGCCACGAGTCATGGTCTCAAGTGAAAGGCTGAAAATACACAACATACAAATACATTAAATGGAATCATTGATGAATTGAAAGATATACTAATTACAATTTCAATTTGAAAATTTTTAGGATGTCTACTTCAACTAACAACTTGCTAGCAAGGAGGGAAACCTCACTAAAAGAGATAGAGATGACTGTATAGAAGCTAGCCAAAGCTTTGGAAACTAATACAAGCCTGCCACTAGCCAGGTAGATATAACTACATCTATGGATGGAGCAGTACCAAAATATTATGGGTCACCAGACACCAGAAAGATCAGAGTCTGCACAGAGTGCAACATAGACCAGAATGTCAGAGTACCATCCGACAGAGTCCGAGCTAAGAATTCTGGGCAAAAGGAAGGTCAATCCCAAAACAACCAGAAGCAGCAAAAAGGTAAAGGTGATAGCCGCTAAAATAGGGGAAAGATACAGAAGAGGTGGCCCAAGGGCAAAGAGAGTGTGAGCCTACCTTTGTACCAAGAGACATTGTGCACCAGTCACAATATGACTGGATATCACATGTCAAGATATTCAAGCCTATGAGGTACTTGGAAATAGATGACTTCAAAAAGATTGGGATCTATGACAGGGTCATCAAGTTCTTAGAGGGTGCAAACCTATGCACCTTCGAAGCCCCATTTTCAAAGTTGTTGATGGCTGAATTCCTATCTTCATTAGAGAAACTCCCAATAAATGAACAAGAACATAAAAAGGGTGGTGGAGACTATAAGATGGAAGTGAGACTAGGAGGAAAGTCTCACACTAACATAGAAGTGATGTTGAATACTATATTCATAAAGACAACGACAGAAGCCCAAGCATGCTCAGCCGCCCTGGGAGAGAAAGTGACCGTTAGCTATGATAGCCACCAGATTTGGGAAGACCTGATAGGAGAAGATAAACACAACCCCAAAAAATCCAAGGCCACCTTGATCACCTCATGTTTTGTCAGGGTAATACAAAAGATAACAGCCAACACGATATACATGAGGTTTGAAACATGGGGAGTTATGAAGGGAGATTTGTTCATGATCTGGTCTATGTTGAAAAAGAAGCATGTAAACATAGGTAAAATCCTAATTGAAAAGCTGTCAGCCGTCATGGGAGGAGAATCCAAGAGAAACCAAGAGTTCTACATGGGAGGCCATATTACAAAAATAGCCTCCCACTTTATGGGTGCAGACACATTAAAAAGGTATAAGGCAATGGAAGGACATATAAAGATTGACATAAAATCCCTCCTAAATGCAGAAATCCTAGCTTAGAAGGGAGACAAGTTGTACTACAAGCAGAGTAGCTCAAAGAAACTCCTTCCCCTCCCAGAGATGGCATATTACGATGCCCACAAGTTGTGGCCCACTCAAGATGACATCGATAAGATGTACTCAAGGGCCATCCACAATGTCGTGGAAAAGATGTATGCAACTGATGAAGTAAGCAGTAAGGACAAAACTGTAGAAACAGAGAAGAATCCAGAAGAGAAGAAGACGCAGACTGTAAGGAAGAAGAAGGAAGCAATAGAAAAGCCTACTGCTCTGAAGATAACTTCACCCCCCAAAATCACTGAAACAATAGTGATCGAGGAATGTCACCTGCACAAAGAAGTGATAGGGCACGATGTCCAGGTAAACCCAAATGACACACTAAATAAAAGCCAACACCCTAAGGAAGCAACCACTGAAAAACTAACGATGGGAGAGCAAGACCCCCGCCAGCAAGACAAGGACTGCGAAGTTATACCCAAGACGGTGACTCCAAAGGTAATGCTTCTGACGTCAGGACAGCCAGAGCATAGAGCGCCAAGCCCAACATTTCCAACCCCATCACTGAAGGAACCGCAAGCATCCATGACACATGTAGAGCCACAACCACACCAGCTACCAACCTTTAATGACATATTGGGTAATAAGTTTGATGCACTGTGGAAACACATGCATCAAACATCTAAATTTAATTCAAGTATAACTGCCTCCCTGTATACACTAACTATGCAGATGAAAATGCTAAACGAGAGGACCGAGGTGCTACCTCAGTTTATACAAGGAGTGCTAAACACTAAAGCACTATGATGGGAGCGATGAAGGCTCTCACAGGGGAAATGGAAGCCCTCAAAAGAGAAAAGGGATGCTATATGGGCTGATACAGATTGATTAACAAATGGATATGAGGTGGCGATGCGCGTCCTCGACCTGGAGCACCAGCAGTTGGAAGCAGAATGCCAAAAGTTGGAACACGAATGCAAGGGGTTTGACAGCCAACGGTGTAAAAAAAAGAAGACCAAGCGCGTGGCTGGGACATCGACATCGCAAGCTTCATTGAGCCCTCCGAACCCCACTGATGACGACGACAATGTAGGAGGAATAGGTGCAAGTTCAGTGCGAAGAGAAGAAAACACCAATGTGAGAACTACACTGATAGTTGCACTTAAAGAAAAAGAAGCACCACCGCCATATGACTCTCCTAAGGACAACAAAACAAAGAAAAAGACCACTATGTTGTTCGGGGAGCTAGATTAGATAGCAGTCCTAAAGAGGACAAGGAAAGATCTGAGAAAAGAAAGGGGTACCAACAGAAGAAAAATCTACTCCGACCAAAGGAAAGTCAACACATGAAGCCATCGCCAGAGCAGAGAGTGTAAGGATAGACGATGTGACATCCAGAGACATTGACACATTGCTAGCCGGTTTGACTTCTGGGATGGAAATGTGCAATAGCTTCCTGCACTCCCCAATTCACAACGAGCATGACAACCACATCTATGATGGGAAAATGGAAGCAACACTAGCTGAACTAGAAGCTGCCAAGCTAGGTCACCCATCTAAAGAAAGCAATGTCAAGGATGGCACAACTATAGAAGCTTCCTCAGAGATGGCAATAATGGTGACTATAATGAAGCCAACAAGCATAGAGGACCCACATACAACCACAAAACAACCATCCCAGCAGCACAAGATGGGACCTTAGACGACGAGGAAGGCATGCTTGATGCTTTCTTCACAAACAAGACTGCCAGGGAGTGGAGCACACTAATCAAAGATGGAAAATTAGGTGTAGCTCCTCCTCTGCCTTGCAAGATGATGATAATGGACATGACCAAACAGTCACGAATCACATGCAGAGATGTCCACATCTTGACAGATATACTCAACGACAATCTACCTAGAGAAGATGTCATATATCACAACAAGGGTAGAAGCCTAACTAGAGAACACTTCAGAGGGATGTTCTTAAAAAGGGCATGAGTACATACAAACTCTTTAAAGTGATGTGCGCCACACTCTTGGAAGAGTTCCTACACTCAGATAAGGTGCAACCAGTGTTCAACAACACCACACATATAGCAAGCCTCTTATACAACAAAGACTATGAGGTTGCTGATGTGACTGAGCTAAAAGAAGTAGTCCGTAGAAAGGGGACAAGGTTTTTAGTCCTGCCCATAAGGAATATCAAGCATTGGGCTCTGATCGTGGTCGATTTTTATGAGCAAAATATGACAGTGCTAGATTGCTATGCGGCCGAATTGGATAGCACTGTTCTAATATATAAAAGGAAAGAAGCAAGAGATGCACTAAAGATAACACTACATCTGTAGAAAGCAATACAATCAGTAGATGACAGATTCAAAGGCACTTAGAAACTTTTTTCTATATGTAAGAAAGTGTCACAAGAGGAGGTTGGCTCAGGGGATTTCACCTTCATCATACTTAGTATGATGGAAGCCATCAACAAGGGCATCCCATTAGAGGACTTATGTGCAGAAGATCTACATAGACTTCATGGTGTTTACACAATGGAGGTCATCTTGATCGCCACTTTTTTAGTGAACTAGTGATGCCTTCAAACACAATACCACGAAGGCTTCATAAAGAGATCCCTCTACCTAAAAAGGTAACTTGGAGGGAACAACTGAGAACCTTGTGGATCGACCCAACAGAACCAACCAGTGATGAAGCATGGAAAGAAGGCTGGAATATAGACATTGGAGTAGCTAAAGCAAGCGTACCAGAAAAAGAACTTCAACAGCCTACAGTGATAGAAGACAAAGCAGAACAACCTTCAACAAAACAACCAGAAGAAGAAGAAGAAGTAGAAGATGATGATCCGTCAGAAGAAAGACCAGACAGACTGGCAGGGGAGATAATGCCCACTTTCAAGGACTTTGACAGATGGAGCTGTATCATCCTATCTTCAAAATCACTAAAAATCATAATGGAGTACTTGAACGATGATGACTTATCAGAAGAAGCTATCTTTGAAAGATAAAGGATATGTGTGTTGAAGGACGACCTCCAAGACACACTCAGAATAGGAGGATATCTATCCATAAGCACAATATCAGCCTACTTGGCCCTCTTGAGCGACAAAATGCCAAACATCCATATGGAATACTTCTTGGTGGTAGATGACATCATAAAAGATAAAAGATCAAGTGAGAAGGAACACATGCAACAACGCCTCACAAAGTCCTTACTGGACTACATCTTCCTACCAATTCTTCATGATAATCATTGGACTTTGTTGGTAGTAGACATCATAAAAATGACTATAATATTATATAACAGCTCAGACGTAGCCTTGGATTGAACAAGAAGACAAAAATGACTATCGCAAGGACCCCAACAGAAGAAAAGGTTGTCACATGCACGAAGGCAATTGTTGGTAAGTTGAAAAGTTATGGCAAATGGTACAAGCATATGGCCTGTAAAGAATTCAAGAAGATGCAAATCTATCACATGATCTCTCAACAGGTGCCTTTGTCGAACGACTGTAGCTTCTATTGTCTAGCATGGATGATAGCCCTAGCCAACCTGAGCACAAAAGTGGAGAGGATGCAATACAAGCAGTATCATCTACTGTGAGGCATCTACGCGAGCATGCTCCTTGAGTCTAAGTGGGCCTCCAACAAAGACAATAAAAAATAAAGATAGCCCATTTATATGTCTCACTCGAATTTTGACACCCCAAGAAGGGGTGAAATTAAGTTTGGGGGAGGGGTCATAAATGGGCTAGAGAGGTACAATTTCATCACCATTTTACCTCTCATTTTTTTCAATTTTTCCTTCTTTCCACAAACTTTACATGTACATATCTTAGGTCTTCCAAACTACTCTTGCCCTTTTTGCCTAAAAATTTTGTGAAGTCACCTAAGAATTTAGTCTATTTTCTTGCTAAAAGTTGTAGTATTATTATTTTCCTAGAGAGAAATATATGAGCATCTAATACACATAAAGATAAAATGAGAAACATAGAAATACTACTCTATCTCATTCTAGAAATAAGACATTGTTTATACAAAAACCCTTCTCATGAAACACTTAGAGACTAGAGAACTTCACTTAGCCATACTCCTGACTAACCACCCTCACCTGACGATTCCAACCAAAAAATCCTTATCTCCGTAGAGAAGGAAACAACTACCCTTTCGAGTAAATCCATCCCTTCTTGGGACTAAAAAGAGTCTTGGTCGCCCAGAAGACCGCTTAAATCCCTCTTACCCAAGCCAGAAAGGAGGTGTAAAAGGCCAAAAGAAAAAAAATATAATGAGATTTGTGCCCAAAAGATGGCAAAAGTTTCCGCACAGACAGTGAATTGTTGCACTCATGAATGCAGGTATGTCGTGCCTGCAAGTGGAACCTTGAAGCCAAGCTCACCCACCTCAAAACTAGACCGGACTCACATAACCACCTGACTTAAAGTCGGATGCCCAAAAGGGCAACAATATCCTTATGATAGTTGTGGGTGAGGAAGATCAGGAGAAGAGGAAAATACCTAAAGCCTAAAGCCTACCCGAACACATTAGCATAGGGCCAACTGAAAATAAAGAAAGAGTGTGAAAGCTACCCCTAGAGGAGATGTTGTACTAGTATGGTTAGTAATCTGGAGGGAAGGGATGATACGTTGAGAAGGAGAAACATTTTACAATCGAAGGCAATGAAAGAACTTAAAGTTGAGAAACTCTAGATATAAGAGGGAGGAATGATACTTTAAGGGGTTAAGAAAGCATATCATGACAGTCTTGATGCAAGAATGATATAACACAGTCATGTTAAGTTTCACAATATTTTGTAATGCAAGCTGCCCTTTCTCTCCATGATTATGAGCCTACACTTAGCTTGAGGACATTCTTGATTCTAATTTTGGGGGAGTTGATACCACTTTATTTTATGCACTTTTTGTATACATTTTATACCTTCCTAGTATATCTTTTGCTAACTTTCCCCAATATTTTAGCATCTTATGTCAAATACTTCACTTACACACTTCCCCCTTTGATTTCAGGTACATATCTAGCCCAGGTCACGGTCATCACCTCAACTGTGACCCATTCATCCAACATGAACCATCTCATCATGGTCAAGGTATCCAAGTGCACCCTAATGCCTGGCGCTCGGGGCCAATTTGCACTCAAACTCTTCAAGACCGCGGCCGACTTGAAGATCGTGACCTCGAGACGCACCTCAACCGTGGCTCTACAGAGAGTCACAACAACTCGACTGTGATCAAGAAGGGGGTCACACAGACCGTGATCGAGGGGGTGTTGAACCAACCCTGACCGTGATCCTCACCCGAGGAGGTAGTTTACAGACTGCAACTGAGGCAGGGGATCAACTAACCTCGATCGAGTGAAGAATAGCAATACGACCTCGACTGCGATCGTGCTTTATCCAAGACCAAACCTCAACCGCCATCAAGGGGCTAAGTCAGTGGAGTGTGCCAATAAATAGGCCACCCACCCATCTTGTCAAGTCATCAAATAGATCAGATCTGATAGTACCACGAAATGTTACCATTTTCTAGACTCATCTCCATCCATCCATGCAATCAGTCTTGGATCTCCAAAGGCGGAAATTGAGGAGAGAGAAGACTGAAGGCTCCATCTTCTTTGAGAGAAGAAGACCATCTGCACCATTGACCTTCTAGATCTAGATCTAAAGAAGTACTGAGTTGTATCATGTTCTTCTCTATCTATCTAGATCTATCACTTCCATCTCACTATACTTCCCTCATCACTTCATGGAACTTGATGTATCTATCTTCTTGTAACGTTGTAACATATTAACTTGGGTTGGGAGTAGCCACTAAGGCTCTCCCAACATGTATATTGTTTCTCTGTTTTGAATATATATATATATATATATATACACTCTTGTCAAGATTATCTCCATGTACTGGTTTTAATGCTTCACCCATATGCTTAGCTACCATTTTGTGATGTTTGATTGTTGATATCTCGAGAGAGTAATATCACTTTTATCTTGTGCTATGGAGTAGTGTGAATGCATGAGAATGTTGTAATGCTAAACCTTTAAGATCATCTGTTCTATTATGTGGTCTTTGTGTAGTCATCTCGAGAGAGAGGTTATGCCTAGACTTAGATCTATCCTTATCTTAAGAGAGAAGGGAGTAGACACCATGTATGATTGCTTGTAATCTTAATAAGAGTATACGAGAGGGAGAGATGATGTTTCATGTTGGTGAGAAGTCTTAGTAGGTGAAACCCAATTCAAGTTTCCCTCCATATCTTTGTTTACATCTTCTTCTATTACACTTTTTTATTCTTTTCTTTGGTCGTACATTTTATTCTTGGTTTGAGTACCATTGTTCCTTTGGGAACACCTGAAAGCCTACCTTTTTATCTAGAGTATATGAGTGTGAGACCTTGTGTGCTTAAAACCTGCCAATCTTGTCCCTATGGTTCGACCCCGATTACTACATCGGACCCCGTATAATAGTTGTGGGGGCCTAAGTGTTGGGTTACTTTCTTAAATGTTTGACTACTCTAGATCCACTCCTTTTGGACATACAATTTAGGCCGGTCAACTACCTTGTCAAATCAAAGATTCCAGCCTAATATGTTTTCTTCAATCCATTGATTAACCTTTGTAGCTTAAAAACTTTATTGTCTTCTGTTGGAAGTATAAAACCTTTAGGTTCTATCATATACACATGCTCAAGAAGATTCTCATTAAGTAAAGAAGTTTTAACATACATATGTTAAATCTCATAGTCATTATTAGTTAAGAGCATGATCCTGATGGATTTAGCCATGGCAAGTGGATAAAAAAAATTCATAGTCAAAACCTTGAACTTATCCAAACCCTTTACAATCAATAAACCTTTATAGGTTTGTACATTACCTTCCATGTCAGTCTTCTTCTAAAGACCCATTTCTACCCTATGGGTTTTACCCCCTCAGGTGGATCCACCAAGGTCCATACCTTTTTGGTTTACATGGAGTCCATCTCAGATATCATGGACTCAATCCATTTCTCAAAATCTAGTCCCTCAATAGCTTCTAGGTAGGTTGTTGGCTCATCATCTATGACCAACCCATCACCTTATTGAGTAATAAGATGTCCAAATATTTCAGGATCAATGCATGTCCTACTAGATCTATGAGGTTCTTGTGTTATATGAGGAACTCGAAATTCCCCAATACTTTATGACTCCCCTTATTCCTTTTGTACCTCTAAAGGTTCAATGTTTTCTTATTGGTCTCAAACTTCTTCAAGTTCTACTTTCCTCTCACTTATCCTATTGGAAGTAATTTACTTTTAAGGAAAATAGCAGTCATGAAACAAATATTGTGTTGTTGGGTGGAATATAGAAGTAATAATTCTTGGTTTCCTTAGGATATTGTACAAAAAACATTTATCCAATTTGGGTCCAAACTTTTTAGGAAATTGTTTTCTCTCATAAGCTCCACCTCACCAAATCTTCATAAAAGACATATTTGGACATTTCCAATGCCAGATCTCATATGGTGTCTTTTAATCTGAATTAGATGGTACATGATTTAGTACAAATATTATAGTTTGTAATAATGTCCCCAAAAGGAAATCAGAAGATCTACAAATCTCATCAAAAATTGCACCATGTCCAATAAGGTATGATTACTTCTTTTTGATAAACCATTATGTTGTGGTGTTCCAGGTGGAGTCCTTTGTGATAAAATACTGTGGATTGCAGAAGGTCCTCAAACTTTTGGCTTAAGTATTTTCTACCGCAAGCTCAATAAATAAAATTTGCACATCTCTATTGATTCAAAATCAAATGAGTCTAGATAACCATCTTGATGGAGTCTAATATTGAGTTTCTCATTTATGTGCCCTACACAACACTACCAACAATATTTTTGGTTTGAGTTATTGATTTTTAGCCTTTTGGTACTTACATTATATACACTTGTTTCTAGATATAACAAGTGTAGACTATAATACATGGTGGCATTGCCATAAATATCTCATATTTATAAATAGGAAATCAAGCATTCTTTATATGAAATTTTAATCCACTCTTATCAAGACAAGATACAGAAATTATGTTTCTATTAATGGTTGATACATAATAGCAGTTCTCTAACTCTATTACATTCCCACTAGGCAGAAATAAATTGTATGTTCCAACTATAGTGAGAGCAACTCTTTCTCCATTTGCAACATGGAGTTCCACCTCACCTTTCCTTAATCGTTTACTTCTTTTCAAATCAAGCATATTTGAGTATATGTGAGATCCACATCTAGTACCTGGTACCTAACATGAAGACATAGACAAATTTATCTCAATAATGTATATACTTGAAGTGGAGATCTCTATCCTCTACTTCTTCTTCTTTCATAGTTCTGCCAAGTAAAGTGGGCAATTTAGTTTCTAGTATCTAGCTTGGTGACAGTGGTGACAATTTCCTACCTTACTCACCCCTCCCTTTGCTTTAAGTGCAAAATACTTGGGTTTCAAGTCAACCTTAGAAATATTCTTGGCCTTACCTTTTCTCTTGGACTTCCCATTTCCTATGTTTATCATCATCACAGATCTAGGTTTTTCCTTCTTCATTTGGGTCTTCACAATTCTCAACATTCCAAGCAATTTAGATAGTGGTTTAGCAAAATTGTTCATGTCAAATTAGATATATCATTTAGGAAATGATTGTAGAATCACATTTGTGATCAACTCTTGCCCTAAAGGAAATCCCAGTGTCTCTAGGTTTTCCATGTACCTAATCAACTTGAGCACATGGGTTTGGATCTCCCTCAAACATATTGTAATTAAACAATGCATTGGAGACAACATATCTATCTTGCCTTGCTAGATCCTAGTACATGTTGTTAACATGTGTTACCATCCAAAAAATTCAATATTTTCATGATGTCTTTGCAACTCATAGTTCAAAGAGGATAGCATCAAGCATTTGATGTTTTTAGAATCATCAAAATGCTTTTTGTAAGCATCCCTTTCAGCCTTACGAGCATTAGGAGTGGGCTCTTCTAGCTCTAGTATTAGCAAGACATAGAGCTTGCACTCATGAGTGAAAACAATTCTCGAATTCCTGAACTTGTCATGGAATTTGTTTCCATTCAGTTGGTCCTTCTCAAGGATTGATCATAATGAGAATTCATTATTTTTTGTCATTTCTACAAAAGAAATTAACATTTTTTAAAATACCTTTTTATTTTGTTTGATTTGAAAATATTGATGATATTAATTAGGCCTTTTATTAAATATTTCTCCTCCTATTTTTCTTCAACTCTATAATCTTCACTAATAGTTCACAAAGATTACAACATACAAACTTCTGGTGGGCCAAGATCCAAATACATTAAGTTATTACCAAACCAATGTAGGCCTCCATAACAAATTATTACGGTAGGCAACATTTGCCAATTGCATCCAATGCATTTCTTGGATAGATGGTATGTAAATCTCCTTGTCATAGTCCATCTATATGCTTCTAGGCACTTAATCCCATTAAGGTCACCTAGTTAAGTCTGACCTAAAAGCCAACATGATAGAGTATGCACCCTACTTTGATAGACTCACATTTCTAGCATCACACTTTCACGAGATAGACATCCCACTAAGCTTTGGCGTAACATATGCTAAGTCAAGCAAGCTTTTCATGTGCTACTTATGGAAAGCAACTAAGACTAAATATTAATTGACTGATTTTATATATAAATACATATACATATCCAACCACCACATTCTTATAATATGTATCATATAGAATACTATATCCACAAACTAAACATGCAATCACAAAATACGAGCAATTCTTATGGACACACTAATGCAATTCCTTGGAGCCACAAAGGATTGATGTCCACCTAAGGTCATACATCATATGTATCAATCTATATTGAAATTCTTTATGCTAGGAATTGGCCGATCAGTTGATTAGACTCTTCTAGTTGATTGGTTGGTCCGCCTATCGGTCCATTGGTCTATGATGATCAGTAGAGTAGATCCTAGCTCAAGCGGTTGGCTGGACTCCTCCAGTCAGTCGATCGGACCTCCAGTTGATCAGTTAGCTCATGTTCTAAAGATCTATTGAGTCTTCAGTTAATTGAGTGGCACCTAGGATTGGTTGGTATCTTTGGTCTATTGGTACCTCCAGTCAATTGAACTGAACTCTAGTTTGCCGACTCACCTAGTATGAATACCTTATCTTGCCAAAAATAAAAACTAATGATATTCCTATCTACTTATTACATTCTATAACTTAAATACTTCGAGAACATTTAAGGGGAGCATATGGGGTTAATCATTAATTATATTTTTATAGGAGGAAGGTTCGGTATGCCAACTTGATATATAAGGCATGAAATAAAACATTCAACCACACAACAATCCAAGGGGAACTGGGCAATGACCACGCATACATCCACCATCAAAACACTTTTAGGGTGATGTGGATGAATTGCATATATATCATATAATATATAGAGAGAGGATCTACATGACATTCTCTAGAGAATGTGGTATTTAATCATATATGCACATTAACCATTTAAATGTATGAACTATATGCGATAAAATAAACAATAAAACAAAATCTAGTCATATCAATTAAGTCCCAATACAACATAAATTGATGTGGCTCAGATACCACTATTGGGAAATATGGACACATTGTAGGAAGAAAAACACAAAATTAATGTTCGTATTTCCTAACTAGTAGATCACATCAAGATCGATGTATTAGGAAAGAGGGTGCAAGATGTACCTTATACTAGAGCAAGTCTCGCAACTATCCTTGCATGGATATGTGCTTCCTTCTTAATCAACACATGGATGGTGGTCTACGATGTCCTCTTGTCATATCACCCACAGAAAATAGTTGATAACATCCTCCTAGAGTAGCAGTAAAAGCATCCACACATTTATGTATTCCACGTTGACCACTAGGAACACCATGTCGTGCTTCCTGAGCCAGCGGGAAGGATTTTCCACTTTGTTTGTCAGTTTGCTAGCATTGACTTCGTATCCCTTGTTATATCTCCCTTTCATGGGTAAGACGGATTGGGCTCTAAAGTTACCATAACTGTGAGAAGATAGGTTTCTATTTGTGTCAACTTGTTTTGAGAGCCTTGACCATCCATTTTTATATACGAGTGATGGTTGGGTGGTGGTTGCGCACGACCATTCGATTGACTGGCCAATCATGTTGATCGATTGACTTATGGTTAACGGCATAGTAAAACTAGTTTTATTGCAATGATTAATTTGCGTCATTTTGGCCAACATTAAGTTCTTTGACTCGTTCAAAATTTTCCAATTCAAACCATTCAATTGATTGGACACTCCAATTGGTCGCCTGACTACTTTGACTATCTATTAGCAATGTTGATCAGTTGATCGATTAGACATTTCAATCAGTTTATTGATTGGTTCCATCATCTAGAGTCAACATAGTCTAGTCAATCGAGACGAGTACCATTTGGTTGACTGGACAATACAAACAGTTTACTGACAACCAAAATTATTCATTTTGATTACCTTAACACTTTAGTGAACAAATTAAATCTTATCCATGACTAAACTCCTCTTCCAAGTGCATCCTATGTGTGACCCTATAGGTCCCAAATTACATTATAAGTAAATGCCCGTAACTAGATTATGACATCACAAGCAATGAGAACTATCTAGAAACACATCATTTCTACCCAAGTAATTGGAAAGTTGGAGAACAACTTCAACCTACATCTATTTTTTTCCAATAAAGGGCATAGCATATATTAATTGCAAAAGCAAGCTAACACCTTCTTTGTCGGGTAATACAAATTGAAAGCATAAGAAAGTTCTGTTGGGAAAGGAAAGAGATGTTAAAAGTTCAAGGGAGAGGCACCCCTTAACAAGCCTCTTTTAACCCTAAGCCAGAAAATATGAAAGATGCGGTAGCTATAGGCTCAAAACAAAGTCACTGGTGTTGCAGCAGCAAACTAACACCTGTTTCATCATCCACCATTGCCTTAAGGTCACAAAGAAAGCGGGCTTTAGATTCACCTTATTCGGAGTCCTCCTTCCCATCCAGTTCCTGTTTACTTGCACATGGTGATCATATTGAGGTCTGTGCCGATTTGTGAGATAATAATATGCCTCAGTTCCAGAGTGTTGTTGAAGAATCTATTGTTTCTCTCAAGCCAAAGATTCCAGCTAACGATGATGAAGATATCATTTCTAGTGAAGGAGTTGTAGTGTCTGTTTGGTGTGATCTTTAAAGGAAAGGTTGCTGATGAGAGATCGAGCAGGTAATGTCTTGTGAAGTGTGAGAAGATGCTTAGTGAAAATTTACACTTAAAGAAAATGTGTTCCATTGAGTCTATGTCATTTTGGCAGAGAGAGCATCTAGATGGGCCAATGAAGCCTCTCTTGGAGAGGTTTTGTTCAGTAAGTAGCTTGTTGTGAAGGAGAAGCCAAAGAAAAGTTTTATGTTTTTGTTGCCATTTTTGTTTCCATATTTTTGTAGTAGGGGGGAGAGACCTCTGTAGGATAGGTAAGTGTATGATTTTTTTACTGAGTAAGTATTTCCCCATCTCCATGTGATATTGTTTGAGGAATTATTTTCAAGAATCTGCTTCATAGCAGAGAGGTCATTTGGTTTGAGATGCATGAGAATACATCATTTGAGAGTGTTTGATCTGTTGCTGGTTAAGAGGCCAAGAGCCTTGGCAATGTTGATCTTGAGGAGGTTGTTTGGAATGGCCCAGTTTGTATGCAGGTTCAGAATAGAGTTATTTTCGTGCCATGGGTTGTTCCAGAAGGACATTTTTAGATGAGAGTGTGGTGGAGTATTGATGAGTTGGGTTATTTTTTGGATGTTCTTATTTATGTATTTCCATAGGGGCTAGGCAGATTTATTTGGCACTTTGTGCCTGGGAAGGGATTTTTTATAGTATTTGCAATTGATGAGACTCGTCCAAATTTTTGTCTTATTTCTAACCAGACTGTTGATAATTTTAGTTGTAAGACAAAAAGCATGGGTTTCAATGTTTAGTATACCCCAACCACCTTGGTCTATAGGGGCAAAAATAGTGTCCCAGTTTACAAGATGGTAGTGATTTCCGGATTTTGTGGAGGGATGGTAGTTGTTCCAGAGGAATTTTCTGCAAGATTCATCAAGGAGTGTAACATCCCAGGATTTGAGGCCTCAGATAAGTTGATCTTAAAAGGAATGATTGGACTACCCATATCACCAAAGTGCGCCTCCTTTTCTGAGAGACCATTATTAAGAACTCCATAGTTAAGCGTGCTCAACTTGGAGTAGTATTAGGATGGGTGACCTGTCGGGAAGTTTATCCTGGCTTGCGTGTCACTGTGGACAAAGTGTGCAGTTAAGGCTAGTAGTGGTCTGTGGGGACAGTCGTCGTTCCTGAAACTCTACTAGAGCCTTGGGTAGTGGGCCCGGGCATTAGAAATGGTATCAGAGCCAATATGTCAAGAGTCTAAGTGGGGGAGATTGTAACATCCCAAGATTTGAGGCCTCAAATAAGTTGATCTTAAAAGGAATGATTGGACTACCCATATCACCAAGGTGCACCTCCTTTTCCGGGAGCTCATCACTAAGAACTCCACAGTTAAGCATGCTAAGTGTGGAGTAGTACTAGGATGGATGACCAGTCGGGAAGTTGATCTTGGCTTGCATGTCAGTGTGGACAAAGTGTGCAGTTAAGGCTAGTGGTGGTCTGTGGGGACAATCTTCATTCCTGAAACTCTACTAGAGCCTTGGGCAGTGGGCTCGGGTGTTACAAGGAGTTTTCTTGTTTTGGTTGGAAGGGGGATACAACTAAGGTAGTGAGTGGTAATTGGAGTGATGACATTGTTTTGAAGAGTAAGTCTTCCCGAGCAATTTAGAAAGTTATTTGTCCAAGTTGAGAGTTTTTTTATTTATTTTGTTGAGGATGGGAGTCCAGGTTGCATTTGTGATGTTGTGGGGGGTAATGGGGAGTCCTAGGTATTGAATGGGGAAGTCATCAATCTTGCATCTAAGAAGATCCCTGAATCTTTTCAAAATTGAGTGATCGAGGTGGACCCCAAAAATGGACGACTTTTGTAGGTTTATTTTAAGTCCCGAAATGTAGGATAATATGCTTATTATTCTGAAGGTGTTGAGGATAGAGGCATCCTCTGGGGAGGAGAGGATAATGGTATCATTAGCAAATTGTATAATGTTCTCTTTGCATTCCTCAGGTGATTTAATAAGTCCGCTAATTTTTCCTAGTTTGTATCATGCAGGAGAGAATGGTTGTGATTATGATGAACAAGTAAGGGGAGAGGGGGTTTCCTTGTCTGAGGTCATTTGTATTATGGAAATAACCAAAAGGTACCCCATTTATGATTGTTGAGAAGTGGTTTGTGGAGATGCAAGCATGGATCCAGCTGACCAATTTCTATGGAAAACCAAAGCCTAAGAGAGTTTTGGTTAAACAGTTCCAGTTTACAAAGTCAAAAGCTTTCTCAAAATCCAATTTGATGGCTAGCAAAGGTGTTTTGTTTTTGTGATAGAGATGTATTGTTTCATTTACCATCAGGTAAGCATCTTGAATGCTTCTACCTTTAAGAAAGGCGTTTTGATTAAGAGGAATGATGTTGTTCATGTGAGGTTTTATTCTATTTGCTAATGTTTTGGCTAAGATTTTGTATGATGTGTTGATTAGGCTGATGGGTATGAACTAGGAGATAAGGTCGGGTTGATTGTTTTTTTTATTAGAGTGATGGATGATTGATTTAGGTGTTTGATGATGTTGTGGGGATTTTCACTTTTGTATAAAGCCTCATCTATGATTAGTGTTACCATGATCATATAGTTCCTTTTTCTTAGATATCTAGATTCAATTTGAGGCATGGAATCTTCATCATCCACTTAATATCCAATGTATGTTACTTGAATTAGAACAGACTGTTGGGATACATGTGATCTTAATATCACATATTGACTCAATTTAGCATGGCCATGCATTTCTCAATCTCTCTTATCAATTGGCCAGGATATTAACTGTGGTAGGAGGGACACATCCCATCTACATCACTCACAATCAATCCCCATATTTCACAATGTACTCAAGCACTACCTTTATAGCAACCCTTATTCAAGGTCATGTTGAATGGTGTCAAAGTTCATCGAACGACATGTGATGAGTGAAGCAACTTCAGGTCTAAGAACCACAATCACCACTATCACTTTGGGAGTTGATGTTGACTACCATTCAATGGTTCAATGTATCACACTAAGGTGGGTCTATTCCACAAACTATTCTCTAACAAGTACCTATGTTCTTGACTTGATATCCACTATCATGAATAATGAGACTTTGTCAGCAGTAAACACACATTCTAGTCTAATGTATTATTATCATCTATTTTACTTCCACAATAATATATGACTAGGACATAACAAGAATATATACTCTTATCATACATATGATCTCATTGTTCAATTCCTTGACCTAAAAACATATGTCATCGAGTAACATGATTCTTTAGACATTTATCATGTTGTATAATCATCTCATAATTGAACAAGCATAATAGATATAATTGTCTCAATTATTTATCAAATCATGTACATGATGTCAGATTTCAATCGTCATAGGACTGGCTCTCTGGGCATACATACCAAAATAACCAATTATCTAGTTTGGGTAAAACCACAAGATTCTTATATCAGGGGTCACTAACATGATCATAAGGTTCTATCAACATACATCCAAGATCATGGAACTCTTCCATCACCCTGATGTATGGTTCAATATACATGCCTTCTCTTGCTTCTTGGGACTCTACCCTCACACATATGTAAGGCTCATCATAGATATCGTAGTCTTTATATAAATATATATAGTGTCTAGGTTCCTTAAGGACATGTAGGATTACTATCATCATCATGAATCAACATGACGTGGTCAAACTATTCTTTCTAGGAGTAGTTTAGCTTAGGACTTCCATCAAATATCACACAATAATTTGTGGTTAGACTCTTTGTCCAAAACATATGACCTCGTAGGCTTAAATATTTTCTCCTCATGATCTGCCTATCTCTACATATGACTAACCAAGGTCCTAATACTGGTTGACCTTAGAGGATTCATATCACACTTTAGTTTTTATTTATCACTCATACCTTATGTGTTGATATATTTTCACACATACATGTATTGGATGGACAAGACATATTTCCATCGAGGCTAACTCATCAAGATGATATCACATGTTTCTTGTTCATATGGGTACCCAACCTACCAAGGGGTTTAACATGTATTACTTTGGTTGAAAACCCACCTCGAAATGGTTTTCTACAAACCATCACCAACCTCTCTAAATTTTGTCATCTTTTTATGTAATTTGAGGTTGTAACTATATAACGTGTAGTTCTACGTCCTTATTTGTTTAATTACTAGGTGATTACATTTTCACTTAGGTTTTTTAGGCACAAGAACTATCCTTATTAACTATATTCATGATATATTGAGGTTTTACTTATACATATCATGGTCATATCATTAATTCAAACTTGTAATATTTACCAAATATACATCCTTGTGTGTATTAGGTGTCTATCTAATCTCTTACACATACACTAAGATGAAATTAATATTAATATGTAGTTAAATACCAAGTTTACCTCATTTCACATGTAGAGATGGTGAATCCCAAAAATATTTGTTATTCTGAATTTACACAAAGTCATGCTCACCAAGTGACTCCTCATACATGATTCTTTTTAACTCTAAAGAGTTCTTAAATGCCATTGACCAAAGGGAAACTACTTTCCTCAGGGCCCTTGAGTTTGTGCACAATCTCCCTTAGGGTTCCATTATCCTTTTTTGTCTTATACAAACAATTATAAGTCTTCCTATTATATATTTACATATATATATGTGTGTGTGCGCATCATGTTTTAGTGGCCTTTAGCCATTTCCTAAGGGATAGGTACTTCTGGAGTGATCATATCTTGACCATCAAGCTTCATGTACACTTGTTGCTTCCCTATTTGACCCTAGGGTTGTATTAGGATCTACCTTCGATAGGGTAGACTCATAAATTATAGAGTCTATTTTGTATCCATCATCCTTCTTTATTACATAATAAGGGTTTCTTACCTTGTCATGATTCCATGTCTTACTAACCTGTCCTGAATAAGCAAGCCCTTGGAATCACATTTATTATGGAATGATTTTTAATTTATTTTACTTGCATAAAAAAGTTACATACTAAGTTTATTAATCATGGATTTCAAAGGCATATTTTGAAACCACTTGTTCAACACACTAAACTAAAACATTTTCTCTTTATTTATACATATTTTGATTTAGGTAGTTGTAAGTACTTACATGTCTCATATACTTCACCCATATTATCAACACCTCATCTTTTTAGGTTTAGTCCTACTGGAAAGTCTAGAGTGAACTCTAAAAATAAGGTTGTTCAACTCTTCTATACATGAGGAGTCTAGGGTGTTCTCTTATTTTTCATAAAGTTAGGAGGTTGGGCTCTTTATCCACATATCATGGACCAAGAGGTTTGGATTATAATTCTTCCCTGAGGTCTTTCCTCTTCAATTAGGGTGACCAACACCATTTCTAAATGCCAATACTAAATGGAGAGTATGAGTCTCACATATTTACTTGTATAACAATCAGTCTCCTTAGTTCCTTTTTCATGCATATCAACTTATATGTATCTCGTGTACTTATATGACTTACATATGTTGCATCAAAACTCACGTATATCTCATACAAAACTTTACTTGCACCTTATGTACTTGCGTGTATACAAATCTACTAGTAAATAGAATTTGGGCTTGACTAGGATGCCAAACTTAGTTGGGTTTTAATAATGAAAAAGTTCCATATTGTCTATCTATATCATCATATGGTGGCATGAATTCACTTAGGTTGGGATGATTAGATGCTTGGTTATATTTTAGTACTGGTCATGCCATGTCTTTTCCTTTGTTTGTACTCTAGTTCTAGGCATCCACTATCCAAGTTAACATGATGTTACGCCATCACTACTAGAATAGCAAGGGAAACAACTTTCATACATACATCTTACAACATAGTATACCAAAATGAGGAAAGGTTTGTGGTTTTCCTTTCTAAGTAGGTACCTTCCCATTAGGGTACTCCTGAAAACTTAGGGAATCTTGTCATGTTGTGTCCCTTGAGAGTCAAATTACACTTGGTTTTCATATCACTTAGCTCCAATAAGGTGATATGTAATATCCTAGAACTTTGGTACTCCTATTAGTCCCCTCATCATTACCTTCCAAAGTGGGTTCTCTTACTCTTGTTTTAACCATAAGTATTGTTGTTGAACTCTTTGGAATTCTTCTTCCTTGTCTAGCCCTCAACAAACCTTGATCAGCCCATCACATCTTTCATTTATAACCCTAAGTTATGGTAGTGCCATATCATGATCTCTATCATAATAGTGAGATCTATTAGTTGGAATTGAAGGCTTAAGGATCATGAAAGACAATTTAAGAACCCCACTTACTTCAATTAGGGTATAAGAACATCTCCATAAGTCATCACTTATATATCAAGATGGCCATGCATTCATTTCCTATAACTAGATTCATAGAAATTCCTCTTAGTTCTATCCATGTGATTAAGGCATATATGTGTACAATGACATGCCCTTGACTACACCAGGGTATGGTTGAGAAGAATATTCTATTCAACATGATTCATTTCCTCACCAAAACTGACTATTGCTTACAACACCTAGTGGCCATTAACACTTGCTTAGGTGTATTAGGGATTGCATGGTAGTTTATATGGTCAGTATCCAATTCATGGGATGTATGTACAATCATACTCTAAGATATTGGGCCCCTCATTGGGATAGGAGATGGTATTCCTAACAACATTACAATAGCATCCCTCATTACTAAAGTTTGCTCATAAATATGTGCCACCTTATAATATCTTTTATATACCTATGCTTGTGATTTTTATTATTTAGGGTCAAAGATAAACTTTGTTCCTTCTCTCTCTCCTATTTTCATATAGTTTTAGGTTTTTTGAAAATATGATTAATATTTTCATCCATTAACCTTGTACACCTAGTATTGATACGTGTCGAAGATCACTAACAATGTGTACCAAGTTGAAGCCCTTCCCTTCTTTTTCAAGAATTTTATGGTAGATTCCCAAAGAGTTCATGAGAAGGTGGCACAAATGTTGTTAAAACAGAAGATGCCAACTTGGGATTCCTTTTATGGGTCGGGATTTCTCTCCTGAGTACATGCAATGGCTTGTTATGGAATCTTCAGTGATAGTGACACCAATTCACCTTGATTATTATCCTATAGTTAAATCCTTTTTAATTTCCAGTTAAAGCTAGTATAGAAGGGTCGATCCCACATGACAATGTTTTAAATATGGTTCTCTTATATCCCAATTTATTTTTGAAATTATTTATTTCTGGTATTTTTTATTAAGGAACAAAAGGTAAATTCTAGTTTGGGGGTTGGTTGCTTAAACTAGATCAACAAATTAAAGTGCAAAGAAAGTAAAAGATTACACTAAAGAAAGGGAATGAAAAGATTAAACTAAAGAAGAAAAGTAAAGGAAGAAGATGGTTAGCACAAAATAAAAGAGTTATCTAAGGACAAGAACAAAATTACAAAAATTACAAGAAAGTAATTGGAACAAGCGTTGGAAGAAATGGTTGAAATCAAAAGGGAAGGCATCGAGGCTGGGGGGTTTCACCCCCTTAGCCAAAGTGAAAACAAGATCAAGTGATACATGACAAGTAAGATAGAAGTAGGTATGCAAATTATTCATCAATAAAACACAAAACATGAACTCCATGTGAGCTCATTGGTCCTGATGTTTACGCATCCTAGTTCTTCATCCTAAAGAGGATTTTTTTGTGGTCACATCCAAGTCCTCGTGAAATCAGTTTAGGCATTCTAAATCATGAGTTCCTCGATCACATCCTTTGAGATTAACTCACGATAAAAACTATTATTTACTTCATTTAAATCAATACTTTCTAACCTAAAAACCGTCCATCTAAAACAGTCGTATAAAACTTGATCTGATCAACACATGGATAAGGGGCTACTCCCCTCGCTCGATAAGGAAACTACTCACTAGTTATAGTGAGGAATGGAGAAATAAGGGAAAGAAGATAGGAAGCCATAGACCAAAACTCCAGAATCTTCGAGGAGACCAAAGGTGGTGATAATTAAATGCCTCACTTTCTTAATCCCCTGCTTTAAGAGAAAGAATGAGAAGAAAGAATAATAATAAAGGCCAGATGCAGATGAAAGAACCAATTTTATTGCTGAATTGAAAGATTACAATTAAGAAATGATAATAATAGAGTTTCAATATGAAATGCTAGTACAAGAACTGGGGACCCTTTTCTTAGTGGAGTCCCCCCTCCTTTTATAGGGGAAGGAGGGGTGGAAACCCTAGAATGGGGGAGAGAAACAAAGGAGTGGTAGTTGTTGGAATATATTGCTCGTGCCATGAAATGGCCATCTCTCTAGGCGAGACATCGTCTGGAAATGACGTGGAGTGGGCCGAGAAACTTCAGAGAGAAACCCTAAAGAGGAGGATGGAAGTGGTGTTTGGTTGTAATCTTAGGCTTGAGAAATGTTCCAGACGGTCGTCAAGATAATGTGGGATACCCGTCTCGCGTCGTTGTGCACATAATCAAAGATTTGGAATCCTAATCAAGTGGAAGTGCCCTTTTGCAAACTAATTTGATTCTAGATCTCTAGACCTAGTCATCTAGGCTAGCCTGGGTACTCGTCTGGGTCCATGGGACGAATGTCTCACTGAAGTGAGATGCCCGTCTAGAGTGTTGACGAAGCTAGTTGAACCGATGCCAAAATGGTCATTTGGCTCTTGAACATGGGATCTCTAGGAGTGAGACAATCATCTGGGCCTAGTGATACACCTGTCTCACTGGTTCAGTAGGTTAGAAATCAACTTTGGAGAAAAACCCTACAAATAGTGAGAAAGAAGATAAGTATTTGTAAAATAAATCAACAACTGAGTAAATTGCAATTTGGTCCTAGAAATTACTAAAAATAGATAATTTCTAATGAAAAGGATCATGATAAATATGCAAAAAGATAGATGAATATGCATTCATCAAAATACCCAAACTTGAATCTTTACTCGTCTCAAGCAAATTAAATTACAAATAAAGTCAAATTTATACTTGCAACATGTCATCCACACCTTTATAACATCACTATTATCCTTACCTCCAAATTTTGGCCAAGTGGCCCAATCTCCTATAACCACGTAGCATAAAGTTCTATATTTCCTATCAAAAACAATTATCACATCTTGCTTCCAAAAGGAGATTTTGTAGAAAAATAGGCTTCATCTTACTTTCACTTTGACACTCTCAATTTTTATTTTTTGTATGTTTTTGCACAGGAGGAAATTGGGGGTGTGAAAATTAAAAAAAAGTGATGAAAAATATTGACCCCTCCTCTATTCGCCTCGGGATATGAATTTGTGGAGTTGTGGGTACATTGGTCACAATTTTTTTCATGTGCACTTGTGGCATCTTTTTGATGGTACACCCCTTTGTGGGGGTGTAGAATTTTATTTGGGAAGCATGCCACCCAATGAGTTGATTTTCATCTGGTGGTGATTCTTTGCTTCTCCTTTTTAGAAGAAAAATAGAGGTAAGGAAGATATGTGCTTTTTCTTATAACTTCAACATATTTTTTTTCCAAAGAGTGTCATTGCTCTAGTTAGAATATTCCTATAATTCACATCATACAAGTTTTATAACAAGATAATCCATTTTTTAAAGATCGGGAAAATTATGCTTGGTTCTGATTGATTCCTTATGACTTGCCAACTATTCCAAGAAGTGAAGTTATTTAGAGGTCCTAGGTGACATGATGGTTTAAGGCATGGCAATTTGTAATATATTTTGCTAAAAGTTTTACTAAATTCAGTTTGGGGTACAATGATAGATTCCTACTCAAAGGGACAACTAGATAATGGCCTTTTTACAACAATGAAAAAAAAGGGATGGTCGACTAGATAAGGGCCATGAACTAAAGAAAATACATGCTAAATAATAAAATGGAAAAATAAAGCAAATAAGGGAAAAGTTAGGGGAGTGGAATAGAATCATACCACCCACCTCCACCCCAAACTTATATTTTGGCTCATCCTGAGCAAAACCTAAATTGAAGATGGAGGGAAGAAAATCAATCTGGTGGTGGAAAGTGTGAAGATGATGGAGGGTTGTAGTAGTAGTTTCCCCTATAGGGGAAGTTGGGGTTAGGGTAGGCCTAATGGGCCCCATACTCCTCATATTGAGGTCGGCTAGCATCCTAGTGTCCCTGATGTACATGCCACGACTCATGCGAGTGTTGCATCATGTACATGTGATTGAGTTGGTGAGCTTGGCACTACTGCTCGCGTTGGATGTCCTCCAACTAATCTTAGATCTTGTAGAAGACATGAGGCTCCTCGGGACCTTCCTCAGTGCTATTGTATCTCCTAGTGCAGTGTGGAGAAGGAGGAGGTGGTGGTCTAGTCTCATCATCATGTGCCTCCAAGGAGACACTCCTCCTATGGGATGTGGGTGTGGGGACATCGTCTGTGTTAGGATGCTCTAGTAGGAACCACACAATATGTGTTGGCAGATCTGACAAGTCAAAAACTAGGTTGGTGGTTACAAACCTAGCATGGTGTGGAAGCTCAAGGATGAACTAGGAGTCTTTAAAAAGCAACTAGTAGACTCCATTTGCACCCGGATAGAGGAACTTGCACCCCTTCAAGTATGCAAGGTCAATAAAGTGATGATTCAGGGTCAGCAGATGGAACATGATGTGAGTGTAGCCCAGAATAAGTACGATATAGGTGACTACATTACCAATGCAATAAGAGGATGAGGTAGGGCAAGTGACTTGATAGTTCAAATGATCGATCATTGCTTTGCCCCAGTTGTATGGCTCGTCATACAGAAGACACCATAAGGTGTAGAGGTCAGAAAGAGTCACAACACCCTTAGTACCGTCCCTACCAAAGAAGGTGCAAGCTAGTATTCGGTGAAGATAGCAGACCACCAGGTTATTTATGCTCGATGCCTTGAGGTTGCTAGGAAGTGCAAGTGAGAGTATACTGATGTCATCCTAGAGCGTTTGTGCATTGTAAGTGTCAGAGTAGACGTCATGACAATGCTCCATGCATTGAGTGAGCCAGTAATCATCGCCTCCATCAAGTATCATGGATGTCAGCTGCCAAGTAGAGATTTCAAAATCTTCACCAAAGACTCGGGGCTTGAATCTGAAACTACCCCACAAACTGTGGAACCAACATAGGTGGTGATGAACTCCAATGTGAGGTCACTATACACATGAGTGACACAATACAAGAAAATAATAATATGATTTTTCCTCCAGATGTTGTCTACAGCCTCCCAAATGCTAAGTGCATCAAGGGTGACACCATAGGCCCAATGATGAAGAGAGATGCCAATTGCAATAGTCTCCTTGAACCTGGTGTAGTGCACAGTGCTGACAGAGTGAGCATAGTTCCCCGGGGTAGGGTCTACGAGGGGTGGATGTGGCACTGTGTAGTTTGAATCACCACAAGATGTAGATTGTACTCTCTAGGCCTCTAGGATGGAATCAAGCTCATAAATTTCATGTTGCATTTCTGAGGCCACTTCAGGGGAGGAATCTCTAGTGGGCTCCTTAATGTGAATCCCAAATCTCATAGTGGAATGGCGAGGTGGCTCGTGGGAAGAAGAGGTGGGGGCTTTAACCTTGTTCTTGAGGAAGTAGTTGAACATTTTGCAAGCTGCTGAGTGATGAGATGGACATCTGGATGAAGCAAGATGATCGTCTGATCGGTTAAACAACCATTTGGTCAGAGCCAAATAGTTGTCTTGATCTGTGACTTTCACGATGTTGAGTGCATGAGGCAGCTATCTCGATGTATTGGATGACCGTCTAGAGTAGGGCCTCAAGATGATGAAGAGGAGGTAGGTCGAGCAGTGGCGAGATGGCTATTTTGTGAGTGCGGGATGATCATCCCTACCTGGGCGGCTACGTGGTGAGCTTGAAAGGGGGGAGGAGATGGTCGGCACTGGTCTGGGACAAGGCAGCTGGCTCACTTACTGGTTGGGCGTTAGGCATCGGCGAGATGGGTGTCTCATGGCAGTGATGACCGGTTGGTCAAATGGAACGGTTGTTCGTCGAAGATGTGGACTTTAGTGCTACAAGAAAGACGTATGGATCGTGTGAGACCATCGAATATTAAAGATGGGGAGATGTCTACAAACGTGGTGAGATGCCTATTGGTGAACCTGAGGTGGTCGGCTGGGGCTTCAACTGCATGGTAGGTGACCGGATGAAGATGCCAAAACTCGGGGAGGAAGAAGAGGGAGTGTGCTCGGTGGATGTGTGAATTGCTTACCCACATTGTTGCAAATTTTATAGGCAACTTGGAGAGGTGAGATGACTATTTCATTTAAGTCAGATGGTCTTATGGCATTTCACAGGTATAGGAGGTGTTTCAAATTTTGAACGGTCACAAAATTCAAATTTCTCTTGAAATTGACTTGATTGTGCCACTTTGGGTCTAAGACAACCGTATCGGGTTGGCTAAATGGATGTTTTGGGAGCTTATGGAACCTTTTCAGTTTTGAATTTCAAATGTCCACCAGTGTTTGGAGTGGCCATCTTAAGGGGCAAGATGGGCATCTCACCTTGACCAGACAGTTTCTAGCTGGGTGGAGTGCCCTCCCTTCATCCATTTGAACCGCAGGTTGTATAGTTTTTTTAGACATTGGAAATTGAATCTAAAATTAAAATAACATGGGTTAGTTAAAACAATTATAGAAAAAAATTGCAAAAAAAAGTAATGATTGGGTTTCCTCCCATTAAGGGTCTAGTTTAATGTTAAAGGCTCGACAAAGATGGTTTAAGGAGGCATTTCAAGCTCAGGAGGGGGAGGTGGTGGTTCTTACATGTCAAGGTCTTCAAGTAAAGAGAGTTGATGTGCCTCATAAGATAGAAAGTACTCAACAGTGATGTACCATTTAATCATATGCCCATTAAGCTTGAGTTCCTCCTAACATCTTATCCCAAAGAAGAAAAGTGCCATGAGGATGGGCACTCTTGACAAGGTAGGTCCCATACCATATGGATTTAAGTTTTCCAAGAAAAAGTCTCAACCTAGAATTGTACATTAAAACTTGGTCGCCCTCCCTAATATCTTTTCTCCAAATACGACCATCATGCCATAACTTAGTTTTGTCTTTATAAATTCTAGCATTTTCATAGGTCATCATCCTGATATCATATAACTCTTGTATTTAGAGAAAATTGTTTTCATCTACAGTAGATAAGTCAAAGTTAGGATTTTTGATGGCCCAATTGGCCTTATGTTCTAATTCTATGGACAGATGGCATGATTTCTCATAAATCAATTTGAATAAAGTAGTGCCTATTGGGGTTTTCTAGGGAGTTATGTATGACCACAAGGCATCATTGAGTTTCAAATCCCAATCGATCCTAGTGCGATTGACCATTTTCTCTAGGACAAACTTGATTTTCCTATAAGAAACCTCAACTTGACCACTAGTTTGAGGGTGGTAAGGGGTGGAAAACTTGTGATGGACTCCATACCATTTCAATAAGGACTCAAAACTTTTCTTTAAAAATGGGAACTCCATCAAAAACTACAATACTAGGTACCCCAAATCGAGGAAAAATAATGTCTTTGAAAAATTTCTTCACAGTTTGGGATCACAGGTTTTGGTGGGAATGGATCAACCCATTTGGAAACGTAGTCAACAACCACCAAGATATATTTGTACCTACCAGAAGAAGGAAATGGGTCTGTATAATCTACTCCCCACACATCAAAGATCTCAATCTCTTTCTAAGAAGTCATGGGCATTTGGTCTTTTTCCATTTCTTTGACATTAATCACAAGCATGGACAAAATGGTATGAATCTTTGAAAGAGTAGGCCAAAAAAACCAGATTGTAAGACCTTCCTAGTAGTTTTTTGAGAGCTCATGTGGTCTTCAGTGAGCCTCTTCCTCAGTGCACACCTGTGATATAGACCATGTACGCATAGTCTAAAAAGGTAAGGTTCATCCAAATAGTAGTGTTTCACTTCATGCAAAAATTTAGCCTTAGAATGTCTCTTACATTCTGGGTGCAACACACCTTCCACTGGAAAATTTACATAATTGGAAAACCAAGGATATTGCGATTCCATATTTAACAATCTATCATCAAGAAGAGAGGCATTATTAGGGATGACATCATCATCGAAAAAATTGAGGCAACTAACATGGTCGGAAACAACATTCTCACAACCCTTTTGTTTAGAATTTCTAGGTCAAATTCTTGAAGTAAAAGGACCCAATGAAGAAGGTGGGGTTTGGATTTATTTTTAGTCATAAAGTGTCTAATGGCTGCATGGTCTGTGTTAACAATGACTTTGGACTCTACCAAATATGAGTAGAATTTGTCGAAGGCATATACTATTGCTAGCATTTCTTTTTCAATAGTTGTGTAATTCCATTGGGCATCATCAAGAGTTTTGGATACATAGTAAATTGCATGGTACTTTTTATCAACACGTTATCCAAGAATAGCATCAATAGTGTAATCACTCACATCACACATTAGCTCAAAAATCAAGGACCAATCAAGAGCTCTAATGATTAGAGTAGTAGTGATAGCATCTTTTAAACAAAGAAAACTAGCCATGCAAACTTTGTCAAACACAAATGGGGTGTCTTTTTAGAGGAGATTGGTCAAGGGTTTGGTGGTCTTAGAAAAATCATAGATGAAACACCGATAAAAACTCGCATGCCCAAGGAAGGCATGAACATCTTTGACAGAAGAGGGGATGGGATTTTACAGATGACTTCAATATTGGCTCTATCAACTTCAATGCCATGGTTGCTCTCCCTATGTCCTAAGACAATCCCTTCAACCACCATAAAGTGACATTTTTTCCAATTTAGGATCAAGTGTGCTTCCTCACATTTTTTCAAAACAAGAGATAAATGTTGGAGGTAAGAGTCAAAACTGTCTCCATAGATGGATAAATCATCCATAAACACCTCCATAATGGTCTCAGTCAATCCAACAAAGATAGAAGACATGCACCACTGAAAGGTGGTTGGAGAATTGCTAAACCCGAATGGCATTCTCCTGAATGCATAAGTGCCAAAATAGGAAAATGAACATCATTTTTCTCCTGGTCATCTATATGAATGGAAATCTGATAAAAACATGAATACCCATCTAGATAACAAAAATATTGTTGTTGGGCTAGGCACTCTAGTACTTGATCTAGAAAGGAAGAGGTGACGTGATATTTTATCGCACTAACAAACTCACTCGGGGTTGAAATCCCCAAGCTTTTACCGAAACCAATGTGCAATAATAACACCCGCAAGCAGACGGGTCTTATCACAGTATACTTAAGGATCGAACCCAAAGGACAACGTTTTTAAGAATCCTTGTCAGACGAATCTAGCTCTTAGTAAGACTAATATTTAAAATGATTGATATAATTGAGGTTAATTAAACTAAATGCAAGAAAGTAAAAGAGAAGAATTTAAGTAGGATTTAGATCAATGATATGGAATCACTGGGATGGTATTGGGTTTTACCACCGTTACACACGCAAACACATTCCAACGCAAACAATCCAGGAAAGATAAAACGATCCAAATAGAGCTGCTACAAAACCCCCCATACGGGCGTTAGTTCGTGTAAGCATCACCTTAGGCATCAGATGTCTCGTCACCAACTGGATCACTTACTTACAGCTCCAAAGATACATAAATCCAACGAAGGTTGTGGGCCCCCTATACAGGTGTTAGACACACAGAAGTGTCATTGAAGGCTAGATGGCTTGTCCCCTCACGGATCATACACTTACGACCTCAAAGAAATCCCATTCTATTTCTAGTTTGGGAGTCAACCACATTAATCGATAAGCAAGCAGGTGATAGATCTACAAACTAACATCGGCGATAAACAAAGACGATACAAATCCAACTAAGGTTGTGGTCCTCCCTATGGGATGTTTAGATCATAGAAGAGTCACTGTAGGCTAGATGTCTTGTCCCCTCATAGATCATACACTTACGACCTCAAGGAATCCTATCAGAAGTTCTCGTCAAGGAGTCAAACTTTGTAAACTGCCATTCCATCCCACATATAGAAGATTTCGCAATACAGGAAAGAAAAAGATGAAAGCAAGTAGATAATCAACTACATACACACCAATTAATAGCAAAATGAAAAGCTATATACATTTCCATGGAAAGTTTAACAAAAGAATATGATTGCATGGGCAGCGGGGCTATTCCCCGCACCCCAGCGAAAAGGTACTACTCGCTCATGATGTGAGAAATAAGAAGAATAAGAAAGAGAGAGAAATCTACCATGAACTTGATACAGAAGGTAGTCGTAGCTCGGTAAAGATGATGCAACCTTCTACGTCATGTCGGAGCAGATCTGGATGCGAACGGGAGATGCCAAGACAGACCAGACAATCTCCCTCACTTCGTCTTCCTTCTCTTCCCAGTCGCCTTGGTTGCAACACGGGCAGTAGGTGGAATGAAACTAGCATGAACTGCATTGGATCTGGATCAGACCTGTGTACATGTAGCCTGTCGGCATCCCGGAACCCATACCCAAATAAGGACGCTGCTGGTCCTATTTATAGCCACAAATCTGGCCCTCACCCATTTGGTGTGAGTCCAAATGGTCTGGAGATATTTTTCCTCAAACAATTTGTTGTATATAACCAAACAGTTTTAACTTTATGTGCATTTCTCCAAACGGTTTTATGCATTTACTTTATCATTCGGTCTTGATTTCCACTAGAGCAAACGGTCCTCATAGCAGGTCCATTCGGTCTTGATTTTCTTCCTTTATCAAACGATCCGGAAGCACCAAACGGTCTCTGCGTCCGCAGCTTCAAACGGTCTTCACGTAGCCTTGCTCATTCGGTTTCATGCAAATCAGCAAACGGTCAACTCTTTCCATTTGGTCTTCATTACATGCAGGTTTCACTCCATTTGGTTTGCATATACTAGCAACTGATGGTCTTCACAGCTTTTTAGCAAACAGTCTACGTGTGATTCGGTTCATTCAGTCTTGTGCTTTGCATGCTGCTCAAATGTTATTCACATGATCATTCGGTCCTCATGCTATTAGGCCATTCGGTTTTGCTACTTGGTCTTCACGTGGATATTGCTCACTATTTGCATGCATTCCCTTTTCCATCCAGTTTGCATGTTTTCAACCAAACGGTTTCGAATAGCAAGCCATTCGGTCTTGTGTTCTCAGCAGCAAATGGTTTGGTGAGTTCAACTTTATCATACGGTCTTCCATGTGGTTGCATTCAAACGATCCCATGCAAATTTGTCTTTTATCAAACAATCTCATACGTAGTTTCATGCAAATGGTCCCATGCAGATTTGTATTGGCAAACGGTCTTGGGATAATGATAGGCAAACGGTTTCATAGCTTTGCCATCCATTCGGTCTTCATATTTGTGGCAGCAAATAGTCTTCATGCCAGCTGATCCAAATGGTTTCATATAAACGTGCGAGTGCAAACGATCTCAAGGCATTCATTTTGCTGCTTGGTTAGTCCAAATGGTCTGCATGACCAGTGCATTCGGTCTTGTAGCTGGTGTCCATTCAGTCTTCACATATAGCTCAAACGGTCTTGTCAATTGATTATTCCAAATGGTTTGCATGCATATAATCCAAAAGATGTTCGTGTGCTAACGATCAGCAAATGGTCTTTGTAAGTTCCATTTGGTTTTGAATTAACAATTGGTCGTTCGGTCTTGAATTGGTTGCTCAACTAGTTTAACATATGCATGCCAGTTTCATCCGGTTTGGAAACCGAATGCAGACCTCCAAACGGTCTTCCATTTAGCATTTTCCAATTGGTCTTCGAATATGTCCATTTAGTCTACACGACCTCGACATCCAAACGGTCCCATGTTCCTGCCTCCAAACAGTCTCACAGACCAAAACCCTTCAAACGGTCCCGCAGACCGTAATTTCTCAAACGGTCTCGCAAACTGAAATTCCTCAAACGGTCCCACAGACCCAGCTCCAAACGGTCTTGACGTGAACACGTCCATTTGGTCTTGAGACCGTATGGATGAAATCGTTTGGTCAGACTGAATGGATGAAACCGAATGGTTGAAACTGAATGGCGAGACCGAATGGATGAAACTGTTTGGTGAGGCCGAATGGTGAGACCGAATGGATGAAACCGAATGGTTGAAACCCAGGATGAGAAAGGTGGGCCCCACTCGAAATGGTTTGATTGTTCAACCTTGTTAAGACCTCCATCAAATTAACATAAATGCAATTAAAATCATGATAGTTGGATCAGTTAAGTAATTTTTCACACATTGATATTTAGTAAATGAAGTTGAATGTATTGAGTCAAATTTGACCCAAGATGGTAATTGAAATTCCTGATGAATATACATTCATCAAAATACCCCAAAGTTAAATGTTGCTCGTCCTCGAGTAACACAAAATCTGAAACAGTCTCCAAATGAATACTTTCAATTCATGTGATTGCCTCCTCTTCACATCACGATTGTTTTCAAAATGACTCAGTATCTCAACTTCCTGAGACCACTGAACACATCTTACCATATCTTTGTTCCTGAGTTTTCTTCCCAATATCACTTCCTCCTCACTTTTTCCAACAACAAGCATGTCAAAGAGTTTATAAGAGTCTAGAGTCGCCCACAGAACAACAAGTGTGCATCTGGTCTGACACTGGTGTATTTCAGAGTAGTGGAGGCTTTTATTGTGCCATTAGGTAGAAAAGGGAGTGAAGGGTGGTATGGAAGGAAGAAGTCAATCTCTCCTCTATTAGACTCGAGATTATTATTATTTTTGCAATTTCATTTATTGCATTTTTTGTGTGAATATCTCCTCTATTCAACTTGAGATTGCATTTCTTTTTGTGTGCGCTTTGGCATCTTTTTGTTTGCAAATCTCTCCTCTATTCGACTCGAGATTGCATTTTTTGTGGTACGCCCCTATTAATTTGTGAGGGGTATGGAAGAAGTGGATATAGAGGGAAGTGGCGTGCCACCCCGAACTTAGGGTTTGGCACTAAATTGGCTATTTTTGTTTCTTTTTGATGGATAGAGGGGTACGAAGATGATAGAAGAAGTGTAGAACAGAGTTCAGATCAGAATGCAACTTGATTTACAATTTTGTGCATTGGGTCATTCTCTTTATCATACTCTGCTCAGATAATGACTTGATGAGGATCCGGTGGGGATTCCATGTTATTGTTCTACTAGCCAATTAGTAAGCACGATGTGTTTGATCCCTATCCGTCTGACATACACTTGTCATTTTTGCATAGTATCATGATGTTAGGATTCTTAAGCTTCACAAGATGATTTCAATCAAAAGGCTAGTTTTCAAAATAAGGTCCTTTTGAGGATTTACTTTGGATAAGGAGGGTATAATGATAAAGGCATAGAAATTGAAAACATGTCAAAATTTCATCAAATATCTATTCAAATTTCTTTTGAAAAGTTTAAAATTTTTGAAAATTTTATTTGAAATTTTTGAAAATTTAGGTCAAAAATGTGAAAATGAAATCTTTAGATGGGTGAAGGTGGAAAGTAAGGTACATACCACCCACCCTCCACCCCAAACATAGAAATTTGCTCGTCCCAAGCAAACTCTAAATCCGGGATGGAGGGGAAAGTTAATGCCATTTGGACCACTGGATGTGGTTGTGTTCCAATCAGCGTGTTTCCTCCATCTGAAAATATCAAACAAAAAGATCATTCAGAACTCAAAGTAGCATCTCGCGATGCAAATTTTATTTAGTGCAAAATTCTAAAATTTAAAAACAGAATTAAGTAAAATTTCTAATTCAAAGTTAAAAGGAATTTTATTTATCGGGTTGCCTCCCAACAAGCGCCTTTATTTTACGTCGATGGCTCCACGTGATATCTTCAACTTCACGGTGGGTCCTTTGGATTGGAGAGATCTATTGTTGCTTCAGTGCTTATGTCGGTTGTGGTGAAATATCTTTTTAAGCGTTAGCTTTTGGCCACAAATTTACCTGACTTTTCTCTCCATAATGAGAAAGCACCATGTGGGGAGATGCTTTTGACAATGTACGGTCCAGACTAGCGAGAGCGGAGTTTCCTTGGGAATAACTTCAACCTTGAGTTGAATAGCAGAACTTGGTCTCCCACTTGTATGTCTCTTCTTTTCAAATGACCATCATGCCAGAGCTTGGTGTGTTCTTTGTAGATTTGTGCATTCTAATAAGTTGTCATCCTGAGTTCATCCAGATCTGGCTGGGCCTGCTTCTTTCATATCAAAATTTAGTTATTTTATTTCCCACCATGACTTGTGTTCCAGTTTGACTGGTAGGTGGCAAGCCTTTCCATATATTAATTGAAAAGGTGTAGTCCCGAGGGGGGTTTTATAAGAAGTTCGATAGGCCCATAATGTGTTGTTGATTTTCACCGACCAATCTTTCTAATTGCGGCCTACTGTCTTTTCCAAGATACTCTTGAGTTGACGATTAGGAACCTCCACCTGTCCACTTGTCTGTGGATGGTAAGGTGAGGCTACTTTGTGAGTAAAACCATACTTCCTTAGCAATGCTTCAAAGCTTCTTTCAAGAAAATGGGACCCTCCATCGGATATTACCGTGCGTGGGGCACCAAAACGGGGAAAAATAATATCCTTGAATAATTTGATGACTGGTTTGGAATCACTAGTGATGATTGGTATGACTTCAACCCATTTTGAGATGTAGTCCACCACCACTAGTATATGTGAAAATCCTTGAGAAGATGGGAATGGACCCATGTAGTCCACTCCCCAAACATCGAATATCTCTACTTCTTGCCATAGATTCAGCAGCATCTCATCTCTATTTGTTATATTACCTGATCTTTGACATTTGTCACATGATAGGAAAAAGTTGTAGGAATATTTGGATATGGTTATCCAGAAGAATCCACATTGCAAAACCTTCAAGGCAGTCTTTTAAGAGCTCATATGTCCTCCCAATGGTCCTGAGTGACATTGTTCCAAATTAAGTTGAGCTTCTTCTTCGGCGATACATCGTCTATATAGACCATCAACACATAGTTTGAAAGGTACAACTCATCCCAGTAGTACTGTTTCACATCATGCATAAATTTCTTCAGTGCATTTCTGGTGCATTGAGGATGAATAACCCCAGCAGTGAGGTAGTTCACAAAATCCGAGTACCATGGTATAGCTTCTGAGACCTTCATTAGTTGATCATCCGAAAGGGAATCATTAATCAAAATCTTCTTGGTATCTAGAGTGTGTATGCGACTGAGGTGGTCTGCTACAACATTCTATGTACCCTTTTTATCTCTGATCTCTAAATCAAATTCTTACAGGAGGAGAATCCATCTTATTAACCTAGGTTTTGCATCTTTCTTTGCTAAAAGGTAACGAAAGGCAGCGTGATCTGTGTAGCAATGACCTTTGAACCAATAAGGTAGGATCTGAACTTGTCAAAAGCATACACGACTTCCAGAAGTTCTTTCTCAGTAGTAGCATAATTCCTCTAAGCTTCATCGAGGGTCTTCGATGCATAATAGATCACATAATGTTTCTTTTCTAGACATTGGCCCAAGACAACGCCTACAGCATAATCACTTGCATCACACATGATTTCAAAAGGGTGGTCCCAATCAGGAGCTCTAATGATGGGTGTAGTTGTAAGGGCATGCTTCAGTGTGTTGAAACTTTTAACACATTCTTTGTCAAAATTGAATTCAGCATCCTTTAGTAACAAATTTGTCATCGGCTTGGTTATCTTCAAGAAATCCTTTATAAACTGTCTATAGAAACCTGTGTGACCAAGGAATGCTCGAACTTCCTTTACATTGATAGGGACAGAGAGCTTGGAAACCACTTCAATCTTGGATTTATCTACTTCAATTCCTCTATTACTGACCCTATGGCCGAGGACAATTCCTTCCTTTACCATAAAATGACACTTCTCCCAATTGAGCACAAGATGAGCTTCTTCACATCGTTTGAGGACCACAGAAAGGTGTTTTAGACATGAATAGAATGAATCTCTGTATATAGTAAAATCATCCATGAAAACTTCCATAATGGTTTCGGTGAGACTGGCAAATATAGCAGTCATGCAACGCTGGCAAGTTGCAGGTGCATTACAGAGTCTGAATGGCATTCTTCTAAATGTGTATGTTCTGAATGGGCAGGTGAAGGTGGTTTTCTCCTGGTCATCTAGGTGTATAGGTATTTGGTAGAATCCAGAGTAACCATCAAGATAACAGAAGTATTCTTGATGGGCCATCCGCTCTAATACTTGATCAAGAAAAGGCATTGGAAAATGATCTTTTCGAGTTGCCTTGTTCAACTTTCTATAATCAATGCACATGCTCCACCCTGTGACTATTTGGGTGGGGATGAGTTCATCATTTTCATTTCGTATTACAGTTGTCCCACCTTTCTTCGGGACTACATGCACCGGGCTCACCCATGGTGAGTCTGATATCATGTAGATAATTCCCGCGGTGAGTAGTTTAATTACCTCTTTACGGACTACCTCCTTCATATTTGGATTCAGTTTCTATTGATGTTCAATAGTTGTCTTGTGATCTTCCATCATGGGGATCTTGTGCATACACAATTCTTGACTAACCCCAGTGAGGTCGCTCACTTTGTAGCCAATCACTTTCTTCCTCTCCTTCAATTCCTTCAGGAGTTTTTCATATTGTTCGGTCGTAAGATCGGAATTTATTATTACTGGACAAACTTTGAGGTCATCCAAAAACACATACTTCAGGCCCTCAGGAAGGGGCTTCATTTCGGGGACTTCAGGTTTTTCGTGTGTTTCTTTAGTACCTTCCACAGCCTTGAGTTCTTCACACGTTGCTTCAACATCTTCTTTTGTAGAGTCGAGGGATTCAATGCAATCCTTTACTTGTTCATCAATAGGTTCATCAACTGATGTATCTGTTAGAGTGACTTCTAATGGATCGTCTGAATCATGATTATCTTGAGTCAGAAGTGACATCTACTCTATGCAATCAATCAGATAGACTTCTTCTTGCATACTTGGTCTTCTCATGCTTTCAAAAACTTTAAATTCAAGCGTTTCCTTGCCTAATCTAAGCAGCAAAGTTCCTACTTCAATGTCAATTAGAACTCTTGTGGTGGCGAGGAATGGTCGTCCAAAGATGAGAGGATATATGACGCCCTCTTTTATGTCCATGATGACAAAGTCACACAGAACATAGGAATCTTTTCCTACCTTGATAGGTACATCCTCAATAATTCCTAACGGGCGTTTTATCGAATTGTTTGCAAGTTGTATGGTCATGCCAGTTGGAATAAGTTCAGCAAACCCTAGCCTTTTGCAAAGGCTGAGTGGCATGATGGAGATGCTAGCACCAAGATCTACTAGTCTTTTCTTGCATGAAGAATCATTGATATTGCAGGAAATCCCAAAAGATCCTGGATCTTTCTATTTCTTTGGCATCTTACTCTGGATGATATCCGAAGTGGTTTTAGCTAACTTGACTGTCTCATATTCTTCAGTATTATATTTTCTGGTGAAGAGTGAATTTAAGTACTTTGTCCAAGCTGGTATCTCAGCCAGCACATCCAAAAAGGGTATATCAACATGAAGTTTCTTAATAGCTTCTTTAAACTTATTAAACTGAGTATCCATCTTTGTTTGCCTTAAATGAGCAGGGAACAGTATACGAGGCTTGTATACAGGAATATCAGGTTTTGGTGTTTCAGTTTCTTCATCAATAGGTTTCTCAAGACTTTCCTTATCTGTCTTATCAGCAATTACTGGTTCTTTCGGTTGAGACTCAGGTGTTCTTGAGTCTTGGACAATCACAAGTTCATCTTCATATGTAACAACCACATGTGTCTTGATAGGAGGATCAGAATAGTCTCTCCCTGGTCTAGTGGTGACTTCCTTGAATTGTTCAGGATGCTTAGGATTATTCTCGGGTTGGCCAATAGAAACTCCAGCATGTGGCTTTATGCTAGCTGCGAGTTGAGCTAGTTGAGATTCAATAGCCTTTTGTTGGGCTTGTTGGTTAGATATCATAGTTTGTTGAGTTTGAAACATCTTTTCAATGGATGTTAACTTGTCATCAGGTGATAGGCTTGCTTGTTGTCCTTGTTGTTGATAAGGAACTTGGTTAAGACTCTGGTACTGGGAATCATTTTAATAATTATTGAAGTTCCTATTCTGAAAGTTTCCCTTGAAATTTCCTTGATTTCCAAAATTTTGTTGTTGATTGCACTGGAATCCCAGTGGGCCTCGTGGCTGATTGTTCGAACCAAATTGATGTGAGTTTACTGCTCCAGAGGGGTTTCCATATTGAAATCTTGGATGATTCCTATTTTGATTCAGATTGTAGTAACTTTGATCGGGGATGGTATTAATAGCATTGAGATTTTCCATTTGAGCATTCTCTCCTTGTCCACATACGTTGCTTAGAACAACATCGTAAAGAACATTACATGCTAATGTGGAATGATCAGTACTTTTACATGCTTCACAGAATAATGAAGCTGACTTGATCTGTTCTTGTTGTCGAGTGGACGAACGTCCTCTTCCAATAGCAGCAAGAGATGATTCAATGTGGTCTTGCTTGGAAACTAAGTGTTTTAAGGTTTCAGCGATAGACTTGAATTCGGGAGTAGCTTCAGCCATAGCTACTTTCAAGACTCCTTTACCTACAGATCTTTCCCAGTTGGCTTGATTTTCTGCTCTAAGGGTGGCAACTCTCCATGCGCTATCATAACTTTGACGCATGAAGTTTTCTCCAGATGAGGAATCTAAGAATCTCTTGATATCGTCGTCCACGCCCCTATAGAAAATTTTGATGAGTTGATTCTTAGGAATTCCATGGTGTGGACACTTGCGTAGAAGCTCTTTGTATCTATCCCATATTTCAGCAAGAGTTTCTCTCGGGACTTGGGTGAAGTTTGTTATTCACCCTCTAATTTCATAGGTGAGAGATGGAGGATAGAACTTTTCTAAACACGTTCTGGAGTTGTTCCTAGGTGGTGATGGGTATTTCACTTTGTAATGAATTGTACAAACTGATGGCTCTATCAGCAAGGGAATACTTGAAGAGACGGAGTCGAATAACATCATCAAATACTCCATTTTGTTTTGTCATGGCGCATAGATCGATGAATCTAAGAAGATGTTCTTGGCTGTCTTCTCCTTGTTTACCGTAGAATGGATTGTTCTGAAGCAAGGTGATCCAATGCGCCCTCATCTCAAAACTGACAGCATTGATGGGGGGAGGTTTTATAGGGTGATGAACATTCACAACTTTTGGGATTGAGAACTCTCTAAGATCCTTTTGTAGTTTAGCTGCTTGCACTACTACTTGTGCCGCTAGGATTTCTTCTTGAGCCGCAGCTCTAGCTTCTTGCATGAATCTTTCTCTATGTGCAATAAGGGCTTGAGCCACCCTTCGTGCTATCTCCTCTTCTTGAGCCATTCTGGATTGGTTCTCTTTGTTTTGTCGGTGGAAGCATCTGTCAATCTCTGGATCAAAGTTGGCGGTGAGTCCGGGACTGTTCAAACGGTGCATACACTAATCCTTCTAAAGTACCTGAAAACAGAAGGGTTTTGAAAATGAGATCCAAAAGTAAAGTCAAAGTCAAGTAGATGACCGATTTTATCAAAAAGAAAAAGAAAATCCAAGATTAGCCTTAAAAGAACTGAATTTGACTAACTGATTTCATTGTCCCTGGCAACGACACCAGAATTTGACGTGATATTTTATCGCACTAACAAACTCACTTGGGGTTGAAATCCTCGAGCTTTTACCAAAACCAATGTGCAATAATACTACCCGCGAGCGGATGGGTCTTATCGCAGTACAGTTAAGGATCGAACCCAAAGGACAACATTTTTAAGAATCCTTATCAGTCGAATCTAGCTCTTAGTAAGACTAATATTTAAAATGATTGATATGGTTGAGGTTAATTAAACGAAATGCAAGAAAGTAAAAGGGAAGAATTTAAGTAGGATTTACATCAATGATATGGAATCGCTAGGATGGTATCGGGTTTCAGCACTGCTACACACACAAACACATTCTAACACAAACAATCCATGCAAGATAAAATGATCCAATTAGAGTTGCTGCAGAACCCCCCATATGGGCGCTAAGTTTGCGTAAGCATCACCTTAGGCATCAGATGTCTCGTCACCAACCAGATCACTTACTTATGGCTCCGAAGATACAGAAATCCAATGAAGGTTGTGGGCCCCCTATACAGGCATTAGGCACACAGAAGTGTCACCAAAGGCTAGATGGCTCGTCCCCTCATTGATCATACACTTCCGACCTTGAAGAAATCCCATTCTATTTATACTTTTGGGAGTCAACCACATTAATCGATAAGAAAGCAGGTGATAGATCTACAAACTAACTTTGACGATAAACAAATACGATACAAAATCCAACTAATGTTGTGGTCCTCCCTGAGGAATGTTTAGATTACAGAAGCATCATCATAGGCTAGATGTCTGTCCCCTCATGGATCATACACTTATGACCTCAAGGAATCCTATCAGAAGTTCTTGTCAAGGATTCAAACTTTGTAAACCGCCATTCCATCCCACATATAGAAAATTTCGCAATATAGGATAGAACAAGATGAAAGCAAGTAGATAATCAACTACAAACACATTAATTAATAGCAAAATGAAAAGCTATATACATTGCCATGGAAAGTTTAACAAAAGAACATGATTGCATAGACAGCGGGGCTAGTCCCCGCACCCCAGCAAAAAGGTACTATTCGCTCATGATGTGAGAAACAAGAAGAATAAGAAAGAGAGAGAAATCCACCATGAACTCGGTGAAGAAGGTAGTCACAGCTAGGTGAAGATGATGCGACCTTCTACGTCATGTCGGAGCAGATATGGACATGAACGGGAGATGCCAAGACAGACCGAACAGTCTCCCTCACTCCATCTTCCTTCTCTTCTCAGCCACCTTGGTTGTAACACGGGCAGTAGGTGGAATGAAACTGGCGTGGACGGCACTGGATCTAGATCGGACCTGTGTACAGGCAGCCTGTCGGCATCCCAGAACCCATACCCAAATATGGACCCTATTGGTCCTATTTATAGGCACAGATCTGGCCCTCATCCGTTTGGTGTGAGTCCAAACAGTCCAGAGATATTTTTCCTCAAACAGTTTGTTGTATATAACCAAACGGTTTTGACTTTACGTGCATGTCTCCAAAAAGTTTTATGCATTTACTTTATCATTGGATCTTGATTTCTACTAGAGCAAACGGTCCTCATAGAAGGTCCATTCGGTCTTGATTTTCTTCCTTTATCAAACGATCCGGAAGCACCAAATGGTCTCCGCACCGACAGCTTCAAACGGTATTCACATAGCCTTGCTCATTTGGTTTCATGCAAATCAGCAAACGGTCAACTCTTTCCATTCGGTATTCATTGCATGCGGGTTTCAGTCCATTCGGTTTGCATATACTAGAAACTAACAGTCTTCACAGCTTTTGAGCAAACGGTCTATGTGTGATTTGGTTCATTCGGTCTTGTGCTTTGCATGCTGCTCAAATGATATTCACATGATCATTCGGTCCTCATACCATTAGGCCATTCGGTTTTTCTGCTTGGTCTTCATGTGGATATTGCTCACGGTTTGCATGCATTCCCTTTTCCATCCGGTCATGCATGTGATGTTTTCAAACAAACGGTTTCGAATAGCAAGCCATTCGGTCTTGTATTCTTAGCAACAAATGATTTGGTGAGTTCAGCTTTATCATACAGTCTTCCATGTGGTTGCATGAAAATGATCCCATGCAAATTTGTCTTTTATCAAACAATCTCGTACGTAGTTGCATGCAAATGGTCCCATGCAGATTTGTATTGGAAAACGGTCTTGGGCAAATGATAGGCAAATAGTTTCATAGCTTTTCCATCCATTCGGTCTTCACATTGTGGCAGCAAACGGTCTTCATGCCAGCTGGTCCAAACGGTTTTATATAAATGTGCGAGTGCAAACGATCTCAAGGCATTCAGTTTGTTTCTTGGTTAGTCCAAACGGTCTGTGTGACCAGTACATTCGGTCTTGTAGCAGGTGTCCATTTGGTCTTCATGTATAGCTCAAACGGTATTTTCAATTGATTATTCCAAACAGTTTGCATGCATATAATCCAAACGGTCTTCATGTGCTAATGATTAGCTAACAGTCTTTGTAAGTTCCATTCAGTTTTGAATTAACAATTGGCCGTTCAATCTTGAATTGGTTGCTCAAACGGTTTGACATATGCATTCCTGTTTCATCTGGTTTGGAAACCAAATGCAGACCTCCAAACGGTCTTACGTTTAGCATTTTCCAAACGGTCTTTGAATCTGTCCATTCAGTCTATGTGACCTTGGCATCCAAACGGTCATGCGTTCCTGCATCCAAACAGTCTCGCAGACTGAAACCCTTCAAACGGTCTCGCGGACCAAAACCCTTCAAACAGTCTCATAGACTGTAACATCTCAAACGGTCTCACAGACCAAAATTCCTCAAACGGTCCCGCAGACCTAGCTCCAAACAGTCTTGATATGAACACGTCCATTCAGTCTTGAGATCATATGGATGAAATCGTTTGGTCATACTGAATGGATGCAACCGAATGGTTGAAACCGAATGGAGAGACCGAATGGATGAAACTGTTTGGTGAGACCGAATGGTGAGACCAAATGGATGAAACTGTTTGGTGAGACTGAATGGATGAAACCGAATGGTTGAAACCTAGGATGAGAAAGGTGGGTCCCACTCGAAATGGTTTGATTGTTCAACTTTGTCAAGACCTGCATCAAATTAACATAAATTCAGTTAAAATCATGATAGTTGGATCAGTTAAGTAATTTTGCACACATTGATATTTAGTAAATGAAGTTGAATGTATTGAGTCGAATTTGACCCAAGATGGTAATTGAAATTCCTGATGAATATGCATTCATCAAGGGGGTAGTGATATTTCCTAGTAGGCTTATTCAGCTTTATATAGTCAATACACATCCTCCACCCCATGACAGTACAGGTGGGAATAAGCTCATCATTGTTATTTTTTACGGTAGTGGTACCCCCTTTCTTGGGTACGACCTAAACTGGAGTAACATATGGGGAGTCAGAGATGGGGTAGATGATTCCTGAAATCAAAAGCTTGATAACCTCGAGATGCACAACCTCCTTCATGTTTGGATTTATTTTCCTTTGAGGGTCCCTATAAGGTTTGTACTCTTCCAGCATAGGAGTTTTATGCATGCAAATGGTTTGATCGATCCCTGTCAAATCAGCCATTTTGTATCCTACGACAGATTTCCTCTTCCTAAGCTGAGTCATGAGCTTGGTTTCCTATTCTTAGGTAAGATCGAAGTTAATGATAATGAGATAAAGTTTTTTCTCATCAAGGGGATATATTTAAGACCTTTGGGGAGGGGTTTCATCTCAGGTGCCTTGGGAGTTCAGGTTTTGCATCTACAACAGAGACCATTTTGAGATTCTCAAACTCTTCATCATGGATCTCCTCAAAGGTGTCAAGATGAAGTCTATATTGTTCCAATTGCTCATCTTCATAGCCACGGTCAACAGGGGTTTGAAGGGCATTTTGCAAGGGATCCTCAACTAGCTCCCATTCTTGTAATCAACTGGTTGAGCTTCTCTACACAATCTAGGAGATAAACCTCTTCTTGGAGGCTTGGTCCGCACATGCTTTCAAATACCCTAAACTTTAGGGTTTGTTTCCTTAGGCTCAATAAAATGGTTTTGGCCTCAACATCAATAAAGGCATGAGCGGTGGCCAAAAAGGACAACCAAAAATGATGGGGGTAGTGTAAGTCTTCCTTTATGTCCATGATGACAAAGTCAAATGGGACATAAGTGTCCTTCCCGACCCTTACATATATATCTTCAATGATACCCATATGTTTTGTCATGGATGGGTCAACCAATTGGATGGTCATGATAGTAGGTAGCATGTCAAAAAATCCCAACCTCCTACGAATTCTATAGGGCATGATAGAAATACTCACACCAAAATCTGCAAGACCCTTCTTGCAAGCATTATCACCTTGGTAGCACCCAATCCCAAAGGAACCATGATCTTTCTTCTTTTTAGACATCTTTCTTTGGATGATATCAGAGGTGGTTCTAGCAAGCATTACCATCTAGTTCTCATAGGTGTGGTACTTCCTTGTCAATAAGGATTTCATGTACTTGGACTAGGCAGGCATATCATCTAAGGCATGAAGAAAAGGAATATCCACATGCAACTTTTTTATGGCATCCCTAAATTTCATGAAATGGGTATCAAGCCTAGTTTTCTTTAGGTGGGACTGGTAAGGTGGATGAGGTTTGTAAATAGGAATTTTTGGCTTGTCAATTTCCATGTGTGGAACCACATGAGTAGGGATGGAAGAAGTGGGAACGATGGGAGTAGGTAAAGAGGGAGTTTTGATGAACACAGTATCATCATCCTTAAAGTCCAAGGCTATATATGTGGGTTTCTCTAGGGGAGGAGTATGAGTCTTCCCTGAACATGTGGAGACAACCCACAGTTGTTCAGGATATTTTGGGTTTCTCTCAAGTTGTCCAACAAAGGTACCTGCAGGGGGTTTCTATTGGGCAATAAGGCAAGCTAACTGAGCATCACTTGCTTTTTTATGAGCCTATTGTGCAAGAATAATTTGTTCAAGGCAGAAACCCTATCATCAGTTGAGGGTGTGGGGATATTCTTGTATGCTTGAGGTTGAGGTGGTGGTTGATTAAGGTTTTGAAATTGTTGCCCTTGGTAAGGCCCCCAATTTTGAAAATTACCCCTATCATTCCCTTGGTTCCCAAAATTCCTTTGGTTGTTATTGTATGGGAAGCTTGATGGTGGATGCTAGTTGGCTTGGGGTGTGGGGGTCTTTGGGGAGGGAGTTGAGAAGAGTTTTCTGCTCCTAAAGGATTTCCATATTGAAATCCGATATGGTTTCTGGCTTGATTAGGATTGTAGTAAGCCTGTTTCGGGACACTATGGATAGAGTTAAGATCCTCTACTTGCTGACCAACGTCAAGATGCATATTTTTGTTTTAGAGGTATTGACACTGGGGTAGAATGATCGTACCCTTGGCAAATTCCACAGAGATATTTTGTGGCTCTGACACTTTGGGTTGCCTCTATAAGTATTGAATAAGGACTCCACGCGATCCTATTTCAAGGAGATCAGTTTAAGGGATTCAACAATGGTATGGATATTTGGGTTTACCTAAGACTTAGCAACTTTGAGGACCCTACCGATTCCTCATCTAGACTGGGTCTCAGAGGCTCTTTTCACAACCTCCCATGTGTTTCCCAGGTTTTGAAACATGGGTTTCCTCCATATGAAGAATCTGTGAATTTTCTTGGTGTTTTCATAAACACCACAATAAAATATCACAATGAGTTGAGACTGTGAAATGCCATGATGAGGAAAATGTCAAAGGAGTTCCCTAAATCTTTCCCCAGACTCTCCTAGAGTTTATCCTGGGACCATTAGAAAGAGAGTGATTTGTTCCCCGATTTCATAGGTGAGGGAAGAGGGAAATATTTATCAAAAGAACTTGGTTTGTAGGGCCTCCCAAGTAGTGACTAATTCTTCCCTCTTAATGACATTATACCAACTTCTGGCTTGCCCTAAAAGAGAGTATTTAAACATTTTATGTCTAATGGCATCTTCAAGAATGCTTGGGATTTTATGTAAGGAGAAAATGTCGATGAAGTGTTGAAGGTGATGTTGACAAAGCTCATCCTTATTCCCAGAAAATGGGTTGGCATGGAGCATGGTGATGCATTGAGTGCGGATCTCAAATTGGGGGGGGGGGGGTAATCACGGGTGGCATGAGTGGGTGTTGTGCATATCTAGTTATTGGTGTGGAAAAATATGTTAGTTGTTTTTGTCTCTCGGCCTCCCTGTGAGTGGATTCAAGGGTCTCTTGCTCAGCTACATAGGATGTGTGCAGATTGGCCTCTTGGGTCGTGCGTTCGGCCATCATTCTCTTTCTTTGAGTGGCAAGTGTCTGCTCAATCCTACGAGCAACCTCTTCCTCATCCATCCTAAGTCTATTTTGTCTATTCATTCACTAAGATTATTATCCTAGAGTATAATCCTATTTTACTTTCCAGTTAAGGCTAGTATATAAGAAGGGTCGATCCCATAGGAAAATGTTTTTAAAATGGTTCTCTTATATCCCGATTGATTTTTCAAATTATTTATTTTTTGGTATTTTTGATAAGGAACATAAGGTCAATTCTAATTTGGGGGTTGGTTGTTTAAACTAGAACAAGAAATTAAAGTGTAAATAAAATAAAAGATTACACTAAAGCAAGGAAATGAGAAGATTAAACTAAAACAAGAAAAGTAACAGAAGAATATAGTTAGCACAAAATAAAAGATTGTCTAAGGACAAGAATAAAATTGCAAAAATTAAAAGACAAGTATTGGAAGATACGGTTGAAATCAGAAGGGAGGACATTGAGGCTTAGAGGTTTCACCACCATAGCCAAAGTGAAAACAAGATCAAGTGATACACGACAAGTAAGATAGAAGTAGGTATGTGAATTATTCATAAATAAAACACAAAAGATAAACTTCACATGTACCCATTGGTCCTGGTGTTCACTCATCCTAGTTTTTCATCCAAAAGAGGATTTTTCTGCGATCACATTCAAATCCTCATGAAATCAATTTAGATGTTCTAATTCTTGGGTTCCATGATCGCATCCAACAGGATTAACTCACAATAAAAATGATTAACTAATTTTTATAAATCGCCGATTTCTAAACTAAAAACCATGTGTCTAAAATAGTTATGTAAAACTAGATTTGATCAACACATGGTTGAGGGACTACTCTCTCCTCGATAAGGAAACTACATACTAGTCATAGCGAGGAATGGAGAAACAAGGGAAAGAAGATAGGAAGCCATAGACCACATGTCCAAAATCTCCAAGGAGACCAGAGGTGGTGATAGTTAAATGGCTTGCTTTCTTAATCCCCCACTCCAAGAGAAAGAATGAGAAGAAAGAACAAGAATAAAGGCCAGATCCACATGTAGAAGAAAGAACCAATTTTATTACTAAATTGAAAGATTACAACTAATATATAAGAGTAACAGAGTTTCAATATGAACTACTAGTACAAAAGCTATGTATCCTTTTCTTAGTGGAGTCCCCCCTCCTAATATAGGGGAAGGAGGGGTGGAAACCCTAGAATAGGGGAGAGAAATAAAGGAGTGACAGCTACTGGAATTTGTTGCTCACGCACTGCGAAATGGCTATCTCACTAGGAGAGATGTTTGTCTAGAGATGACGTGGAGTGGGCCTAGAAACTTCAGATTGAAACCATAAAGAGGGTGGGGCAGTGCCATTTGTTTGCAATCATGGGCTCGAAGCAATGTTTGAGATGGTCGTCTAGATGTCTCATGCCTCTGTGCATGTAATCAAATATTTGGAACCATAATCAAGTGGTGGTGCCCTTTTGCGAACAAATTTGATTCTAGGTCAAGTGACCTAGCCATCTGGGCTAGCCTAGGTACTTGCCTGGGTCCATAGGATGGCCCCATTGAAGCGAGATGCCCATCTAGAGTGTTGAAGAAGCTGGTTGAACTGAGGCAAAATTGGTCATTTGTCTTTTAAACGTGGGACCTCTGAGGGTGAGCTGACCATCTGGGCCTAGTGAGACAGTCGTCTTGCAGAATCAGTAGGTCAAAAATCAACTTTGGAGAAAAACCCTACAAAAAGTGAGAAAGAAGATACATATCTGCAAAATAAACCAATAAGTGAGTAAATTTCAATTTGGTCCTAGAAATTACTAAAAAAGAGATAATTTCTAATGAAACGGATTATGAAAAATACGCAAAAAGATAGATGAATATGCATTCATCAAGTATCATGATGTTTTATTGGGTTTTAGTGATTAACTTTCTGTTATAAGGTTTTCTCTTACCTATATCCACCTCAGGTAATGCATATACTTAGGTTATCTCAATTCATAACAGGTTCCAACAAGTTTAAGGGTTTGTCTTCAGAGGAGAATCATACATTATATAAAAAATGTTTCACATTTTTAAATTTAGTTTAGCATTTCACATGCTTTGATTGGTGGAAGATTCCTTAACCCTAATTTTCTTGAATTGTAACTTAGATGAGGAGAGATAAAATTTCAAGATTAGGAGAATATCTACAAGAAAGCAATGAAGTTTAGACAACAAGAACTAGAGGCATGTTATTTTGAGTAAAAGCATCATCCTTTAGCTAGGCCAAAATTGTATTGCTTAGGAGTCCTCAAAAAATCATCTAGTGGTGTAAGGAAAAAAATTCCAACCTCAAATCGTGAACCATTCTAGATATCGTTGTCTTTCATTTAAGAACCTAATAATTGCTCTACACTCTATGAAGCTTTTGAAACTATTAAATACTACAATTCATTCACATAATTATGGGCTCTGATGCTAAGTGTAATGACCCCTCCTCCTATTATCCCCATTAAATGTGGACCAGAGGGGTAAAGGTCAATATAGTTATATATCTAAGGAGTCATATTTATATAAATAACTCATAAAAAATAATAGTCTCAAACCAAAGCATGTTTTATTGAAAAGAATATATATATATATATATATATATATATTCAAAGGATTTAGAAGAATCTAGTATTCTAGATAACCTAAAAATGCCAAAAAATGTGGTAAGTAGATAGCTATGTTGAGTACATAGGTGCAAATAAAATATGTCCATATAATCTGTAACAACATACATGGCAATTAAGAATCAAATAATTGAGACTACTGTTGGAGATTTTAGAGCATTTGAGGGACATGATTGCATGCAAAAGGTTGTGGTGGTTGTAGCAGGAGAGGTTACATCCATGGAATGGAATGGGTTGGATGGGGGGTCCTCTTAAAACATGATCCTACCTAAAACAATGGTGATACTGGTGAACTGAACGCTCAACACATACTATTGAATCCATAGATGCAGAGATGACAATTGGACTGTAGATTATACTATTGACGCCAACACACAACCAATTATTGGCACTAGAAATCTAGTATAGATAAAGGTGCAACGTCATCTTTAGTAGAACATATGTATACAACTAAATTAAAATGGAATGTTGTCATTTGGATGATGATGAATGTGTTGAAACTTGTCATTTGGAATGAAAGGGTTCTTGGATGCATCTGATTCTTATGACAACATTGCAAATGACAAGTTTCAACACATTCATCATCAATTAGATAGTTATTCTGAAATGATGTCATTCGTTACTAAACTATTTGTATCTTTCCATGATGCAACAATCGGCAATATACAACCAAACCCTAATTTTGTTAAAGATGATATCCCTAAAGATGTCAACCCTGAGGATGCTTTGCTTGTTAATAAAAAAAGATTTCTTGAATCCGTTATCGTAAGGGAGGAGTACACCATTCTTCATAAACATTTCTGGTATTTAGTAACTGCAAACTTCTTGGGAAAAATATTGGTTACTTGACTCTTTGAGATCGTATTCGTCTTCTCCAAAAACTTATTGCTAAATGGAAGTTGTATGAACTTATTATGAACCACTATGTTGTTCGATTAACTTGTGAAAGTGGCTATCCCAATGCTCTAATTGGAGGTTTGTGCTCAATTTATGATTTTTGTTAGTAGTTAGTTGCTAATTTGCAAAAATCAAGCCAACATCCAGTTTTCCTTCATAGATCATCTGTTGGGCCAGAATTCTCAATTTACTTATTCCTCTTTACAACCCAAAAATATTTAATAGAACAAGAAGGTTCTTGGAAAACTAGTGGAAAAATAGTTTGTATTGATGAATGCACTGTAAATTGAACTTGTAGCAAATTTTCATGCCTAGCTATAGATTTGGATATTGTTGCTCCCATTAAGTCAACAGTCATTATCAATGGTATGATTTTTCATGTCAAGTACAAATTTGTTATACATATTTATACAACATGTGGAATCATGGGTGATGATAGTTCATCCTCGAGAATACAAAATGATAGGACAAATGCTAATGACACTTCAATCTTCTAAATTGGTGGGTGTGTGTTGGCTCGAGGATGAAGAACATTAGAAACTGACTTATGGGGAAAATATCCATATTGTGACAGCTCAACAACATCAACCAAGGAAGTTCAAGGCACCCCTTGAACTAGAAACTGATTTGTGGCCTCAGATGCTACTATTGCACTAGAATATAAGGTACAAGACACCTCTTCACTAGGTACATCTGGAACTATATTTCTTACACCTAATGTATGGACAAAAAAGTAGAAAGCACCAAGAAAAAAACTCTATGTCAGATCAATCTATTCTTGTTGATGAGTGAGAATTTTGATGATCTTATGGATGATTCAGTTGTACGTCTTCAAGGTACATTCCTAGAAAATCAAGATATGCAGAATGCAACTCCATGCATAAGTTAATCACATATTGTTCACACAGTAGCATACCCATAAGTGGATCAAATCATCACTCATGCCATTATTGAACTACCCACTCCTCCAACTATTGATTTCTCTAAAACTCTAGATGATCCACCTCCTATCCACCTACCAACTTTCTCAAGAAAAATTTAATGAGAAACAAGGAGGTTGAGTGAAAAATTCAAGTGTCCTCCTTATCAAACGAGAAGTCAGATTAGGAAGACGAATAAATTGTCTATGATAGTAGAGGAATGTTTGTGGAATCAAACATGATAATTTGATTAACTGCATTAAGGATTTGATATCTACTTAACGTCATCCTATCTTGGTTATTCTGAAACTGATAATTTCAAATACACAAGCAAATGAAGTTTTTGCAAAGATCAAATACATAGTGTCACATATCAATGAGGCCAGATGATTCTCATGTGACATTTGGATTCTTTTGCATAATATATCTTTTTGAAATTCATCATCAGTTTTTACATCACATTGTGAATGAAGCGTACTTCCTAACTATTGTGTGTGTGCATCCAAATCCCATCCCTTCATCTCTTTTTTGGAAACATTTACCCCAACTATCTAAAAATATCAATAAATAATGGGTTATCCTTGGAGATTTTAACTCTATATTGCATGCTTTAGAGAAATAAGGAGGATGTGAATTCATATTTAGTGAAGCTTTTGTATTTCAACACATTATTTTGCACCATGACCTTTCAGACGGTGGTTATTTAGGAAGCCTTTTCACTTTAAAAAAAAGGTTTTCTATATGAACGCCTTGACTAAGTCTTAGTGAATTCTCTTTGGCTACAATGTGGTTATGAAGTAATGGTGTAACATTTTCTAGGGTCTTTCTCAAACCCCAATCCTATTTTATTTTAGAACACAAATAGACAAAGATTTCACAACTTTTTTAGGACATGTACTTCATGGAACTTTAATCTTATGCACAAGGATTGATTGAGAGCTAATTGGACAACTAATAGGACTTTATATCAGTCATAAATCAAGTAAGCAAACATATAATTACCTAGGATCACAAGGTTACTCAAGAGATTCAGAAAACATATTGCTATCTACTAAAAGATATTGCTTATTTGCATCAATCTATTGCCCAGTCTTATTTTTCTGATAATGATTGCTTATGTAAAGAATATAAAAAATATGGTCCTATTACTTGAGGAAGAAGCAAATCTCAAGCAAAGAATCCACTTAACCTGGCTCCCAAAAGGTGATAACAATACCATGTTTTATCATACCTTTCTTAAAATTAGACGCATGGGGAACATAATTTTTTATTCACTAAACTCACATGAAATGTAGATAACTGATCCATAGGCTTTGAAAACTCTTGTCTTCAATATTTCAAACCTCAGTTTCAAAGGCATCTTTCCCAACTCAAATTCAAATGGATAAACTACCTACAAACTTTAATTCAATCGCTAGTACTAGGTTATCTTCTTTATGAAATTTTCCATCTAAAAAAGAGATTCTTTTTGTACTATCTCGTATGGGTAAACACAAAGCATCATGACCAAAAGGTATTGATGTAGAGTCATTCTTTATAATTTGAATATTATCAAGTGCTTTATTCTACATTATATACATAGTGATTTACTTAGACTACCACTCTCCTCATAAATGTGCAATGCACATATAGTTCTTGTGCCTAAAGTGGCAATTGTTACATTGTGTTCTCCCATGGGACGAATCTCTTTGAAAAATGTTATATTCAAACTAATTAACAAAATTATAGTCAAATGCATGAAGAATTACATATATGATAATGTGACTTTGGTTCAAAAACTTGGTGCATTTGTGCCAGGGATAAATACATATATGATAATGTGACTTTGGTTCAGAAACTTATTCATAATATGTGATGCCCTCATTCAGCAGCTTACATGATCATCAAAAGTTTGCTTATAAAAGGCATATGATTGGGTATATTGGGAATTTATTCTTAATACTATTACTCATGGTGGCGTCCCTCCAAACATTATCAATTACATAATGAATTATTTGACTAGTGGCAAAATTTACATTTTATTGAATGGAGAAGGACTTAACTCTTTTAAAGATAATATGGACATGTGTCAAGGTGATCATTTGTCACGTTACTTGTTTGAGATGTGTCTAAATACCTTAGCCTATTGATAGACTCATACGTTTCTATTGGCTTATGGAAGCCAATCAAAGTCTCTCAACAAGTTCCTTCTATCACATAATCTTTGAAAAAATAGAGGCAAATATCCCATCCGTCATGAACTAATTCAAGATTTTTTGAGAGGCATCAGGCCAAGATATTTCTACAGAGAAGTATGTTATCTTTTTCTCCAATTTTTTACAGCATTCCACTGGGAACTCCTGTTCAATTACTAGAATGACATAAGTATCAAGCATAGGAAAATACCTTGGTGTACCTATTATCCATGGTAAGATTACAAAGACAACTTATTGAGACTTGACAGATAGTGTACAAGCAAGGATAATTGGATGGGAAATGCATGCTATGAATCTTCCATGTCATATATGCATGGTCAAGTCAATTCTCAGTTTCATTCCATATTACACTATGCAAACTAGTGTTCTACCAATATGTATATGTAAACATCTTGAGAAACTATTGAAGACATTTCATTTGGAGATGAGGACTTGCTCAAAAACCTATATCATAAGTATCCTAGAAAACAATTATAGCAAGCAAAGAATAAGGTGGCCTTGACATTCCTATGATGCATCAATGGAGTTTAGTTGTGTCAATGAAATCTACTTGGAATATTTTGACACATGATTCATTATTTTGGGTACGTGGATTTCTACAAAAATACAATCATTTGTCTCCATCACATACATGACCTAGCAAGGATTTCTAGAGATGTGTTTCTTTGCTGAAATAATAAGTAAAGATCTTAGTACCATCCCAGTGAATAATGTTGAAAGTGTTTTGGTTAGTCATGATAATTGGATCCTAGGGGAAACTATTCTTAACTCTTAATTGATAACCAATATACTGCCTGATTTGAATGATATGAAGGTCGCCTCTATAATAACTAAGAATCGAAAATGGGATTTGGGTTTTTTTATCATTTGTTGGCACTTAATATTGTAATAAAAATTGAAACCATTCATATTCCTATATCCAACTCAGTGGATGATGGTAGTCATGAATTTGAATCTAGCAGTTAGTTATACCACCCGATATGCCTACAAACTTTTATCGTATGACGTTACTAGAATGAAAACTGGCATGTGGAAAGCTATTTGGAAACTAGAACTACCTTTAGAACATATACATTTGTATGGCTTGTGTCTCATCAAGCTCTGATGACTAATTGTTGATGTCACTAGTGTCTTTTCACTGATAATTCGTCACGCTTTTTCCGTCAACATCTATAAGAAGATATTCTACATATGCTTCATGATTGTCCACAATCAAAGTTTGTTTGGTAACATATTCATTTCATGAAACATCATGCAAACTTTTTCTCATATTATTTCAATAATTGGTTAACAAAAATGATATGACTATACGGCAATATATGTAGAGTCATTATTTCTTGTTTTGAGATATGAAATCCTAAAATTCAATCTTATTTTGTAATGTTTCTCTTAGTTATGAGAAAATAGTCAAAAATACATGGCAACATTTACATAAGATTGAACATGCTTGGTCTCAAATGCCTACTACATTGGGACTAGTTCCTTCTGTTCCAAATGCTTTATATCATACTATGCTTGAACATTGGGTTCATCTTCCTTGGGGATGGTTAAAAATCAACATATGCATTTCTATCAAAGATGGTAAGGCCTATCTTGCAAGTGTTGTGTGTTTCCATGTCAATTCTTGCTATTAACAATGACACAAACTATTTCAATCTCTTTAGAACTAGTTGCTAAGACTATGTCAATCTGGCTAGCTTTAAAGCATGAAAGGAGTAGGTATTGGAATCATGTTATTTTTTAAAACTAACAACCTCTATGCATTTACCAATTAATACTTCAAAAGGCAATTATTGCATGCATGGGATTCTTTGGTAAAATACTTACTCTCTGATGATAGGATGGTGAAATTCTATTGGATTTCTTGTCAATCTAACCACAAAGTGGATAGTCTTTCATGGATGCTTATGGCATCATGACTACATTATTGTACTTAACAAAATGTTCCTACTAGATTTACTGCCTCAATTTTTAACCTTGTATGTTTTGGCCATTATATTAATGGCCCTTGAAATGATTTTGAACAAGCTTGACTTCTTGCATTCAAAATGCAAGATAAATAAATTATTTGGATCTCAAGAAAAACAATCAAATAATTGCATTCAAAATGCAAGATAAATAAATTATTTGGATCTCAAGAAAAACAATCAAATAATCTCAAGAAAAACCATAATTGAAGAATGTGCCTAATTTAGGGTAAATGTATGTCTAATAAATCAAGCAGTATGTCAAACAAAGATTTAATAAGAAAATCATCATCCAAGATGCAAGTGCTACATCTCAAGAACAGTAATTTTCTAGGGTTTTGATGTATGATTTTAGAATTATGGTCAACCACTAGGGTTTCTCAATATGAAGCCCTAACAGTGGTGTGAAAACCATAATCTTCAATCAATACCTAACTTCTTCATTCATATATTGCTATACTTTTCCTTACATATTTTAGGTAATTACAAATACAATTACATATTTTCCCATTATTTCTTTTAATTATTGGTCCTAACATTAGATTAGGTTTATCATGGATATATAACCTTTTCTTATAATACCCAAATTCGTGTAATTACCAAATTTCATCAAAATTTATAGTAGGGTTATAGCATAAGCTTGAAAATTAGCATGATGATTGGAATATTAGGATTTCTAGAGGATTCTCAAGTCCTGACTTAACTAGGGTTTAGGTCACAGAGACAAACAATAATTAAACCATTAATTCCATTTTCAAAGCATAAGAAGGGACAAAATTAAAATAAGATGTGAATAAGAGTTATATAAATGTATTGAATATATATAATTTATTGTACTCATTTTGTTGATCAATTTGATTCATAACATTGATATACTTTGGCAATCTTAATATTTTAAATTATTTTGGAATAATTATGTATGGTACGGTTGGATTTGATTGTAGTCGATTGGTCTAGTGGTATAATTCTTTTTCATGGGTCTAGTGACAAGGAACCTCTATTCCTTAGGTCTCCTAGGTAGTGAACCATTTATGCACAGTGTATTTTGATCCGTAGGTGATTATACACTCACTCTGGATTATTCCCACTTAGAGAGCATGCATGAGTGAGATCTTTGGCCTCATGATCTCCATCATCGAGTCGCCTAACACATCACTCTTTAGGTATAGATTGAACTTTTTCAATCTTTGGGTCGGTCATGGACCAATCAAGGTGATTGTTTATCTTAGTCTTGGTCAAGGGATAATTGAGATTCAACAATCACTGCTTGTCTTCACCTAAGATAGATCATGCGTGAGGGTTTCTTTCCCGTGGTGTAGCTCATTGTTGGAGCAAATGGAAGGTGGTGAAGGAATAAGAGCTGGGGTTTGAGGGGGTACCTCTTGGGTTTTAAGGGTGTAGTTAAAGCTAGAGGGTGGCTTATATAGTAATATTGGGTCATTGTTAGGGTTTGGTGAGTATAAGGTTGATACCTATAATTGTAGGACAAGGTTTACTTGGTGGTCAAGCCACTAATTTCCCTTGTAAATCCCATGATAATGCTCAAAACATTGAGAGGAGACAAATTGAAATAGATCACATATTTGTGGTAAAATATTGTGTCTCCATTTCCTTTTCTGGCTCAAGGTAGGAGATGTGAAAGTTAATGATCCCAGTCCTGATGGTCATGATAAGAATGGTGGAAAATATCCTTCCCTAATTTGGGGGCCAAATTAATTTTTATTATACTTATTTGTTGATTTCATAATCAATTAAAATCAAGTTTCTTCAAAAATTTCTCTAGTCCAATTAGATGAGGAAAATCATTTGAAATTTTAGGATATTCTTTATTTCTCTCTCATCTTTCCACGATAAGATATGATAAAGAGGTAATAAGTTATGCATATTTTCCTTGGCATTAAGTTCTCTTTAAATTGAACTGAAATTAGAGTCTCCAAAAACACATATGATTTCTTACAGTGTTCAAAACTCGGATATCAGTTTTCAAAGAAGTGTTATAACCAAAAGGCTCACAAAAGTTAATATTTAATCAAATGAACTAACAATTATTGAATTGGTTTCCCATATAACCTAGAAATAGACCACAAAAATCCACATTATTTATTTTGAGGATTATATTTTATGATATTTTCTAATTACAACTTCTAGATAAAAGGAAGAAAATTCCAAGTCCTCAAAACCCTCCACTATCTATATGGTCTAATTGCATTCTTAAAAGGTATAACTTTATCTCAATCCATGATTTCCCAACAATTAAAGATGTATGTATATGGTTGGAACAACATGTACTACTCAACCTAAACATAACTCTAGTTCAAAAAGAATTAGTTGGGAAAGATATTCAACTTAGTGTATCATGAAGGATGATTATAATTATTCACATTGATTCCAATTAATATGTATAGCCTAACAATGAGGCGGTGTTTCAAAATTCTATCATGCTAATAACTACTCTCAATGGACACAAAAACACAAATTGAAATTCAATATTGTCCTTTCTTGATTAGTCTATTGATACTTCCATGCCATGAAAAACATAGAAGAAAACTAAACTTGGAAATTTTGGAAAAAAAATCAATTTTCTTACCTCTTTTCCATCAACTATTAAGTGTTGTTGTGTCAACGAAATCACTCAAAATACCAAGTTATTTGGACATAGCGGCGAGCAAAACACACTTATATATTGGAGTCCCTTGAAACTGAACTGGTGGCAATTCTCTACAATCTAAATTTTATTCCTAAGAATAAGACGAGTAATCATGATACATACTCTCTCCTTCCCATTTTTTTTCATATTGGACATATTCTTCAATCATGCTTGTCAGTATATAACCTAAAAGAAGGCTTATTACTAAATATTCTAAAGTGTTACTACTGATTAGATTAAACACGAGTACAACTAAAAGATAAAATTTGTAGATTATTTTGTATGTGATTTTATATTATCTAAAATTTAAACCATTCCAAATTTGTGTTTTTCTATATCTTTATTCATTATCATCAACATAGTTGGAATATATCAAAATGTATCTATATCTTTATCCTTGTTTTCCAATGCCTTTTTCTTTTAGGTAAGGTTTCAGTCCCCTTTTTCCTCTGATATTTTATGATTATACACATATGAGGAGCTTATAATGGTAGTGCTTAAGTTAAAAGTTCATATTTTGAGATATTAATATAACATATCACTACTAGTTTTAAGTAAGGTTTAGAATGAAAATTGACTAGTTAATGAGCTATGGTAATAAAGAAAATGCTTAAGATATTTCCTAGGACAAGATAGTCAATAATAATGGTGATAAATAACTTAATATGCAGAAAATAAGGAAATGATTGTAGAGGAAAACTTTTTATGTTTAACTGAAATATGGAGCCATTACATGAACTAAATATAATAGATTGTGTAAAATAGTAATGTTAGTTGGAAATAGTTATTAAGGAATATGTTCCACGGAAGTATAAACCCAATAGAAATAAATTTCCTAAATATTAGTTAAGTATATTAATTAGGGTGGTGAATATAATAATAATAATATCATAAAAATTGAAAACACTAGATAATATATTAGATGTTCTTTAAATACAAAAAATATTGATGGAATTCTAACCAAAAGTCCTAATTATCCTAGATGCCAATTTTTGTGACATTAGGATAATTCTTCTTTTTTTGATGATGTGGGACAACCCCCGAAGGTGGGTCATGATTGGGACCCCCTTGACAATGTAAACCCACCCCCCATCAACTACTCAAACATCAGGGGGGCGTTTAAACTCACTCGGAGGATGGGTTGTGTGATGGGACAAAGGAGCACTGAGGCACACAAATGGGGTTGGAACCCAGTTCCCTACTCAGGGAACCCACTCCTTCACCACTAACATGTTGGATAATTCTATCTATCATAGTTTACTAGGAAATATAGTGCATAAATAACCAGTTGTTATGTCGAATTACTATTTTTTGACTTTGGTTTATCATGATTTTCTTTTTTTTGTCACGCATTTTATTTGGTGGTTTATAGTGTAATTCCTTTTGCTTAGCCCATCGATCTTTGATCTTATAGAGGGGAGTTGTCCTACCTCTAACTATATGCATGTTTGACTCACCACATGGTTTTCTCTCTTTGTTTCTCTCTAGTCATTGAAAAGTGTGCCATGATTTCAGTTCTATGTTTTCCCCTCATTGGGACAAGCCCTTTGTTCTTGACTTACATGTACTTCTATATTATATACCTTTAGAATGAACCCTAACTTCATGGTTTCCCTTGTTTCCTTCTACAGTAGAATTTATTTACAAATCATACCATGATACCCCCTTTAATAACTCCATTACCCTCATGAGGCCTCCTTAAATTCTTTACAAAGCTTCATTGTACCCTTATTCCCTAGACCTACTTACCCTAACTATGGACACCTCTTGTTGAAGAGCAAGTTTGACGACATGGGAGATACCTTCTCAAAATTTTAAATAGACATCCTTGTTTTAATGGGCTCTCGATCCTTATGCAACACCAATTGTTATATTTAGAGGTACATATCATTTCCCCCATTCATCATCCATGTACAAAAGCGTTCTGGTCAAGTTTCAAATTGGGTTCTCATCCTAGATGTTGTGTGGTTTTTGTATGTATATCTATTTTGTTGTCATGGATATTGCTTGCATTTTGGTTTTGGTGATGAAGCCTTTGTGTCGATATTCTAGAGCTCCACCCTATCATCAGTGATGGAAGTTACTCCCTAAGTGATGGTCACCTTACTACTTTGAACTTAATTTTTTAGTTTTGGAAAGATTGGGAAAGCATTTGCGATCAATTCTATTGATTAATATTGTTCGTGGAATAGGATTGGGTTCATCATCCCCATGATCCAATTCTTTGTCCATTGAAGAAATAGACAGCCATGTCATTGGCATTTTCTATCTTTTCCCACATACCATTTATACATTATAGTCTTTCTATCGCCTAGATTTACATTCCTGTTGTGTGTTTTTGCTAATATGTAATGATACAGATGCCCTATCATATATCTAGATCTAGATGCATGATGTAGGGGTTGTCCTATCTTTTTACATGATTCTCGACGTAACCAATCAATAATTATTATTAACTTATAAGATGTGTAACTAATTTTTTAACTCAAAAATTTATTAGAAGTATGTTTGGAATCATTACAATTTTCTCAAACATAATGTTATATGATTTTTACCCTAATTCAATAATAAATAAAGGTCATTTTAGGGTTTAATGCCTAAAGGATCTTAACATTGATTCTAAGTACATGTTATTAGGTACTCTAAAAACCTAATCATGGACTCTAGGGTTCACAATGGATATGTATGGACCAATCATGAGGTATGTGCATCTTCCCAATTTTATTCGGTCATACAATGACTAGAACCCAATTTGTTATCAATTAGAATATTTGAATTACACTCCCTTTTTAATCTATTAGAATCCTTTTGAAGTATAATTTGTTATTGTTTGGTTTCTAAATTATTTAGTATTGGAATTATTTACATATTGTGTATGTGTCATGCGACCCTTACTGACAATGTTGGATGTTCTCATCCTTTTTAGACTTAACTATGATTTAAACTAAAGTTATGACTTTTCTTCACAATTTACATATTCAAGTTTTGGTTCTAAATATCTAGAATCACATTGACCATACTTATAGGAACTATGATTTTAGTCCTCCTACCATGTCTCTAAGGTTTAAGACCTCTTGCCAAGAAATTTGTTTTATCACATGTTGTGCTATATATTTGGCACTGAGGTTTTAATGTTCCTATCCTTGGTCTGGAATTTTTGGTTCCCACCCTATTTCTCATATAGTAATAGTATTTATTATAATAAACATGTATTTATTTATTTCTTTTTTATAATTGTTTAAAAGGTAAGAACTCATATTTATTTGATTATCTTCTTTATAAAAAAATGCCCCATACTATTGATGTCACTCTCTTACTTCCCTTTTCTCTTGGATTGATGCCTAATTGTTTATAAACCCTCCTTGATTAGGTTGACGCCTCTTATTTGAACTTTATTATTTTAAATACACATGTAATCTTAATGCACATATACTAATATTTTATTGACGCATACCTTTTTCTTTTGTTTCCCCTTTTTTATGTGTTGTTCCAAGACCACCCATGTATAGTTGACCAAGAGAATATGATTTAAGATAATCTTCCTCTAAGATTAGAGACTTCACAATTGACTTGAAATGGAAATGTTACCTTTTCAAATTGATCCTTTTACTATACATATAATACAATTTTACTTTTTTTTAATATTGCCCTTGTGGTTAGGATCAATGCATTGAATATTGTATGATAATGTAATAATTTACATTTTTGCTATATAAGTACATTTATATTGTATGTCATACTTTTTGATAAATTAAATAAAATATCTCACTTTCAAAATACCTTCTTAGTATGCCTAAACTATGATTATATATGTTCAAGAATAAGTAATGATATGATCCCCTCTCAGGTCCCACTTGTTAAAAGTATCGTGTCAAAACTTTATTAGTCAGTTATATTGATTATTTCAAGTTATCCCCATTTCTTACTATACCTATAACTTTCATAGACTATCTTCAACACTCTTATCTAGGTTAATCCCTAGTTTCTACTATTAACATATCCTTTGTTTTCTTACAAGTGTGTCCTATAAACATCCTACGTGAAAGTAAGCATGCTTTGATGTTGTTCCTTGAACTAAATGTAAGATTGAGATACTCATGTTTGTTAAGTAATAATCTAAACTTGATGCTTTATGGTTAGGAAGGTAGTATATGAAATATAGATTGGTGTATATAGATTTTTGATTAATACCTATTATCCATAGAATAAATACTCTTTGTCCTACATTTTAGTTTTTTCACTGACTAGTGTTAGTTGAGGAATTCTATATTCTATATAATAAACACTCATATAAGTACATCTTTCTCATATCTACATGTAAGTTTGATTCCTAGTGAATCCCTTTGGACCATGAAAACCTATTTAACTAGATGGACCAGGTGATGAGAATGGATTCTCTTGTCTGTTATGGTTTATAGAGACATAGCTACAGCAAACTACCTAGATTGAGAAAATTAATATCCTACTATGAATGTTGAGTGAACATTTTACTCCCTAATGCCCATGGAGATTGTGTCCATGATTGGACAAGTGGTGATTAGTATAAAGTGGTAAAAGTGAAGGATATGATCCATAAGGACATTTCACAAGATGACATCATGTAATAGGAAAATCCTATCCCCTTTCTTAGTTTGGATGAATTTTTTTCTTAATGATTTGAAATTATAAAATATGTTTGACCCCACCTCTCACTCCCCATGGTGTTAGAAAAACTGAAACAAACTACATGAATTAATCTTCACATTAATAATTAATGAATAATCCATAACAATATAGTGTACAAAAAGTAAAAGTGCATTATTCATTTTCATATTTTAAATAAACAATAAATATGCTACATTTTTAGGCCATCTATAAAGAAACTAACATGTAAGAATTTTAAAGATAAAATATGGGTACAATATGAAGAATAAAGTCATAGTATTAAATTTTCATACATGTCTGTAGATCAAGATAAAGTAAAACACTACATCCACACACATCCTCCCATAAATACCTAGTATAGGGAGATCCTAAAAATATAACCTACAATAAGAAGAGAATTATTTGCCTTAGATGGTTAAGAAAGGATCATTGCAGATGACTAGCTCAATGGTGGGCTGAAGTTGAGTTACAACTTATAGATATCTTAAACCACCACTTGTCAACAATATTGGGTGAGTACAACAAATGTAAGAGAAAACTAGAGTTGGACTAATAATTTTTAAACAAATAAAGAATATGAATTTATTAGAATAGGTCAAAGAAGTAGATATCCATTACAGGTAAAGGAGATATATATTACATATTATGCACATGAAATAAACAAACATATATTGATAAGAAATTAACAAATGGATACAGATACTAGATTGTATTAGGAGAAAGATAATCAAATCATATAGCTTATATTTCCAAGATTAATTAATAATTTTCCCTAAAATTACTTGATATGTACACTATAATAAAAGTTTTCACGACATGTTACCATGTCCACAATGCACTATCCAAATCTTAGTTGTAACCCAAAACCCTAAGGTTAGTAACATATTGTAATCCACCTCAAAGTTTCCAAACATTGTCTAGGTAAGATAATAAAACATGTTTACCTTATAGACCTCATCTCAGGTACATGAGATAGGTTAAATGGAATAAATATAAAACTAGGGAATCATATGAGATATTACTAAAAGATATCCCTACTGAGCACTTATACATAAATCAAAATTATCATAATATTTTTCACATGCAATCCATTTTATTTACTTATCATTAGTGTTATAAGATAAGAATGTCATATTAAAACCTTTCCTATATTTTGGTTATCTAGTCTTCAAGGTCAAGAATCGCACTCTGGTGTTTCTGGTCATAATACAGAACTATCGGAATAAAACCCTTTTCAGTACATACCTTAGAGGGAAAATACATTGGTTGAGGCTCCTATATAGATGAATTAGGATTATAATGTTTAATTGAGTCCATTTACTCACTTTATAGAAATCAGAAGCACTTATATGTCATTTATGAAATTCTACATACCTGATCCAAGAGTATGAGAATTGTCATTTAGATATACATTTTTTCCAAATTCCAATTATAATTACCATACATATTCATTTATATAACATGAACTCAAGCCATCAAATCATATCTCAATAATTCTCAATGCACGATACTCCCTAATTAATCAATCTGAGACATTCCCAATGTATAAATAGTTAGAATCCCTAAATTGAACTCAAGGAATTCATAGTACTTGTTGTAATTGGAATCTAAGAATATTGATTCTTTTGATAAAGATCATGGCATGAACCATATCTAATAATAACTAAGAGAAAAGTCATACAAATTGTTGAAACCACTAAATGTCCACCATTTTGTTTTCATAGAGTAGAATTAAGGTTACTGTTCAATAAAAGTTTTAAAAAGATTTCATACCATTAACCTCATGTGTGAGCACTTGAAATTCATAGCCCAAGTAATGAGAATCTTGAATTCAATTCAAGCTTCTGGCAATCACCCTTCTCCTTGCCCCTTTTATCTCAAGAACCTTAAACAAGAAGAAAGGAAAAGAAAGAATAAGAAATAGAGATGGACTTTTTTATGCTGGAAAGAATGAGAGGGACATATTTTAGACATTGGGGGGGAGAAAAGACACAAAACCCTAGTAGAGATTGATGAAATTATATGAATTCACCAACCTTGGGAAGCTAGAATCCTTACTTTGTTCTTCCAACTTCAAGATCAAAAGAACCATTAAATTCTTATTCTCTCTCAAAAAATTTGAAGGTATGGAGTGATACAAGGAAATGAAAGGTGCTTGGGATGGGATAGTATCATATATACTTATTTATGTGCTTGGGGAAATCAATTTTTGACAATTTTCGAATTTTTCTATTTTTCCATAATGGTAGGCCAACTGAGTTTTAACCTCGTCTAAAGGTAATTTTTGCATGGATAACTAAGTTTCCCCATAAAAAACCTGATTGACTATGCATTTTTCAAAAGTTACAAAACTACAAAGTCAATATAGTGATACCAAGCAAAATTATTAGTTTATATCTATAAAATAGGTCAAACTTTCCTATATATATACATATATATATATATTATAATTACAATCATCTTACTTCCCTCATCAACTTAGTGTTTTATATGCAATCAAACTCATGCATAATTCCGTTTTCAAAAATCATCAAAGTGTAAGTGTTTGCATTCCAACCCTACTAACGTAATATTCTCAATTAATAAATTAACTATAAGAAATTGGGTTTTAGTAATATTCAACATAATTATAATAATTTTAGTCAACATCTAACAACACTTGAAAGGATTCAAGTTAGGATTATGGGTAATTGAAAAATGGGTCATTAGGAAATCCTAATCTGATCAAGTAGTTATAATTTTTTTGTCAGTCAGTTTGGTTAAGAGTCATTGATTTGGTTGTCGTATTGATTTTCGCACCATTGTTAGCTTTAGATTGAAAAGTTTCCAATGTTGAACTTAATTTTGTTATTATACTATATGTACAAAAGGAAAATATCTAATTTTTTCCATACTTTTCAAACCCAATCCAACTTCTGGAGTAAGTGTGAAGTAATAGATAATCCACTTAGCAAGGAACCACCTGACTAGTTAGGCCACCCTTGAATTCAAAGAACTTAGTATGAAGTAATGAGTAAGAACAAGATAGATACATATGACTGAATGTCTCACTGATTGATGCCTCTATAAGTGGTTAATTGGATTATAATTTATCCTTATTAAAAGCGAAGGAATTTTATAACCTTTAGTTCTAGGAGTACAATATAATTGAGGTTGTATATGATTAATAATGAATACATTTAGTAATTCATGGGTAATTTCCCTAATTGAAATCATAATAATGTTGAAATAAACACAAAGTAAGGATAGGGTTTTTTTCAAGATCCCGCATATGCTCTAGTCTAGCAATGGAGAGACGATTAATATCCCCCCAACTTTTAGGGTGGTGGGCACACTTATTCATGAGAGTCTGGTAGTATGGAAGAGAAAATAATCATTTGATACAATGCCCTACATATTTGATAGGGTTTTTCTTTTCAAGATCCCACATCTGCTCCGGTCTAGCAATGGAGAGATGACTAAGGATTTTTTTCCCAAGATTTTAGCAGTGGTGGGCACTCTTCTTTGTGAGAGTTTGGTAGTATGGAATAGAAAATTATTAGTAGATACAATGCCCTACATATTTGAGAAGAGAAGGAAGAACTATTGGACTTCACTAAAGGGGGCATTGAACTGAGAAGGGGGGATATGGACCTTGCCATGGTAGCAGATTCTAAAATATACATAGTAAAACTTCTAAGGTCTATCAAGAATGATGGAACAAAAGTGGAGACTTCTAAGGAAGGTGATGTTTAGAAATATCGAGAAAAATCTTATCACTGTTATTTTTTGCAAATGAGGGAAAAGGATAGGGTCCTTGAGAGATCCCCATAAAACTTCAAAAACGTTTTTCTTCTCCTAAAAGAGGTGGGTATGGGAGATAAGTTGTCAATTATTAAACAAAAGTAATGTTTGTTTTGGGTGATATTATATAACATGCCCATTGTACCATACTAACAAGGCAATTAAGAAGATAGCAAATTCAAAAGGACATGTGTTGGAAGTGGAACATGAAGAAGACAGGTGATTAAGAGAGAGAAGGGTAAGGATCAATCTAGACATTGAGTAACCGTTAAAGAAGATACAATAAGATGAGATATATTAAAGGAAATATTACATAAGAGGAGCTTAGGTACAAGAGAATGCCCCATTTTTGTTTCAGGCATGATCACACTGTACACAGGAGATGTGATTGTCCCTAGGAAGAAGAGAAATGGGACCTAGATGAGAGAATCTTCCCAAGGACTACATTACTAGTAATAAACTAGATTGTGTAATCCGCCTATTGTCAAAATATGAAATCAATGAGACCTTTATTGGGCCCTCAACCCATTTGGAAAAGAAATTATAAAGTTTTAAACCCAATTTGATCAATCATATAATTAATGTGATTATTTCACTATACTTCAATGTCATAATGTTATCATGTGCTCTTTCTTCCTCCTTTTCTTTCTTCAATTTCAATTGATAGTTGAGATATGTCCTTCCCTTTCTAGGATGGAAAACTAGAATGGTCATCCCCTACATGTCATGTGTGTCCCATTTGGTTAGAAGGAAAGTGATGATATCCTATCTAACTCATTCTCCCTCCACAAGTGAATCTCTTACCCCCAATCTTTTCACCAAAAGTTTTGACTATCTTCCCTAATACAAAAAGCCTAGTTTCTCTAGGATTTTTTGCTCCTAGAATCTAGACGAGCATGAACTTTAGGCATAATCCCAACTCAATATTGTGAGTCCTCATTGACTTACATAGACCATGAATCCTTATATAAATGTCTTTGAGATACATAACTAGGCATCTATAAATTCTCTTATGCATTGCTTTTTACAACTTAATCCCTTCAACCTAACCTTCAAATCCCATCACCGACTACATGCAAATTGGGATACATCACATCACATCACATTTGTCCATTCAAAACACTAGGAAGAGTTGCATATGGTTCCAAAGACTCCTTGTAAAGCTCTTCACATGCTCTACTGGATCATGTCAAATGATAAGTGAATAGCCTCTTTCCATGTTAATTCTTGACCATTCATCAATTTATATTCTTATCTTGGTTTTTCCACCTGTTACCACTACCATCAGTTTCATTTGTGCCATAGCTTCATTTACTACTCTTGTTTTTGTATTACTTTCACTTAGAGTGCTTCCCTTCAAGCATACTCCTTCCTATCATGGTAGATGTTGCTAGAGGTTCTTTATCCCACCTCACGACCCTTCTAGGGGCTCACCAATCTCACGACAACCTAATAAATCCTTTGGTTCGTACTCCCAACCATGAGGATTTTTGGATTTATATGATGAATCTATCACATGGGAATTCATTTTAATTAATCTTTTAGACGACAAGGAGTGGCTCAAGTGGTCAAGCATGGTATCCCCAAACAAAGGGACATGAATATAAATCCCACTTACTGCCTTGATTTACCACCCTCCCAGGTGTTCGGCCTCTGCCACGGGTGTGGGAGATGGGGAGAAATATTTCTTTCTTAATCCCATAGTAATCCATCTCCTAGTTCAAAAATAACGGAAACAATAATCATTGAAAAGATAACATTTTAGAGAACAAACCTAATCGTTTGGAAACTCTATTTGAATAATGTATTTCATGATAAACACTAAATGTATGTTTTGAACCCATATAATATTAATATGTTGCTAATCAAACTAATAATAAAATTTAATTTGGCTAACACTATCACCTTAATCGATAATCTATCTTAGACTAAATACCTAAATCATAAATATATATAGTATCTCTACTTAATATAGTATCATGTCTTGTATGAAGTTTACATTTACCATTATATGAATAATAATAATAATATTTCGTCACATGTGAACTCAAAATGGATAGAACTCGATCATGAAATAGACTCATACATTGACCTTTTCACTATTAAGACAAAGTTCCCTAAAATATCCAGACCCTAATACACTCTGATATGACCTATCAATGCCAAGTATTGAAATTTTGGTGTTTTATTAATGTAAGAGATTAGGTTTTGGATATAATAAATGATACAGAAACATTTCAAGTTCATCTAAGCATGTACATGCACTTTGAATATCTAGTATTGGTTTTGTAATTTGCTATGGTTTTTGTTCATGATTCTTAAGAAAATTTATCAATAGTTATGTAATCTAGTTTGAATGATATTGTATAGATGCCTATTAAAAGTTATTAAATTATTCTCATGATTTAGGTGTTATTTTAAATAATGCATATTAATCTTATGATGAAATTCAATAAGTTAATGATTTTCAAGTTAATCAACAATTTTGTAAATGGTTGTATTATTTTTTCCTTCTCATTTATTATGAGCCTTCAAGCCACTCTATGAGAACCCGTGGAGTATAGTGTCACTTAGGTAAAAATGATAAGCTTAAATGGATCATAGTGGCGCTCATGAGCAAATCATAAGCTCAAGTGGATTATAATGGCACTCGGGTGCAATCATGAGCTCAAATGGAGTACAAGTTGAGACTGTGTGCCTTATGAGTATAGTTTAGATTAGAGGACAATATATTAATTCTAGAGATAATAATGTGCAAACATAGAACTATATTTTAATTATTTTACATGATTTTCTCATTTCCAAGTATAAATTATTTTTCATAACAATTCTCAATTATTCTTACTCTAAGGTGTTTTTTATTACATGCATGGTTGGGAATGCAATGTCCAAGGAATAGGATAATAAGTAATCTTAGATAACGGGAAAATATATCATGGAAAGTCTAGGAGTTTGGCCTTGGTGGGTTGCAAATTATCTTATGTAAATTGGTTTAGATTTCCATGCAGTTATGATTGCCATGTACCAATTTAGTTTAAAGTTAAAACTTTATATCTTGTGAAGCTTGAGACATGAGAATTGCATTATATCTTGACTGGTAGAATAAAAAAATTTGTATTATGATTGTAACATCCGCAATAGAATATATGCTTTTACTCAATAATTTGTATGTTTTAAAATTGGGATGTTATAATATGGTATCAAAGTAAAAACTATAATTGGCCACTTGGAATTTCTCATAGTTTCCTAGATAGCTTATATGTCTATCCCTTGATAATAGGAAACATATATAGAATACTTGAAGCAAAGAGGTTAGATTGTATATCCTTTTTATATGGGTAATGTGTAGTGGTATAATGGTAAACATATATAAGTCTAGAGGTTTATAGACTGATGTATTAGGGATAGGAAGTTGGTCGAGTTTGGATTATTTGTGTTAACTCTATCATAGATAGTGGCAAGTCTTGTATTCTTCTCAAAGGTGATGAACAACCAATTGAGAATTTTACAGGAAATTTCAAGAGCACAAATTACATATTATGCATCTATTATTTATCTTTCTAGCATATGATGTATGATTGTACATGATATGAATAAGAAAAATATCTCTAAGAGTAGCATGATGAGATCTTACACCATTTGATTTGTGCTTGACCACTGAGAGAGTTGATATATAAGATCTTAATTGGGTAGCCACCTAAACCTAATGCAATCAGATAGTATAGGTTTTATGTCACAGTTAAGCCTCAGACATCAAGGTTAAGTTGACCACAAAGTTAGTAAAGAAGGTAGAACTTAATTATGACCCAATATTTAATTAGATGGAAATTATAGGATGAAGTAAAATCCTAAGGGGGTAGTACATGAAAATTTTGAGGAAGGAATTTCATAAGGTGGGTAGAGTTTTAACATAAAGAATAGTAAACTAAGTAATTAACTTAGTCCCAAACATAAATTTTCATCATGTCAAACTTCAAAGACAAAATCATCATGCAATAAATAACTAATGGGCCTCAACACGATTAACACTCACTAAATGAGAATCCTTTATACAAAATAGTTCAAATTTAGTATAAAGGTGCTTATGTTCTCTCTTCTAATTCCATTAGAAATATTAGTATTTCACCATAAAGGAAACTCCTGAATCTCAATTTGTAATCCAAACTTCAATTGTCACATAAAAGGAAAAGTATATTTAATATAAGCCCATTATATGATTGATACAATGGTATAGATATAGGAGTATATATTTATCAATTTTAGTCAAAAAAATTAACTACGTAGGAATAGTCTAGACCCTCTAATCAACTTATGGTTGAAATTTTGGGTCGACATGTTCTTGTTTGGGCACTCAAATCATTTTCTAAAGAACTTGTATAGTTGTAAGCCCAAGTTCAATCAATTAACTGATGCAATATGCCTCTATTTTTTTGCATAAAATGATGTCACATGCTCTTTATTTCCATCTTCCCATTATTGAATTCTATAAGATGGCCAAGATCCATCCATTCCTTTCTGTGGATTATCGATGGACATGTGCTCTTCTGACACTTACGCCAGTCTCCTATAGCGAGAAGGAAAGTGGCAATCTCTTCTCTGACTCCTTTCTCGACAAGTAAATCTTTTCCCCCATGTATATTTTCCCCCAAAAGCCTAAGTATGTGAATACGAGACAAATTTTACATGGTGGGATGATATGACAACTAAGTAGATTGAAATTGCATCATTATTTCTGTGGCATAAAGACCAAATGTGTGATGCATGACATCTACAAATATTTATGTGTGATTGTTTTATTTAAAAGAATAGCGAACCTGTGAAAATCAACTAATGCATAGACAAATTAATTTTTTTTATGCATATATCAAGGTTAAGGCAATGGATATGGGATTTAGATAAAAAAAGTACCTCTATGTTATTCTGGATAATAAAATTTAAATATTTGATAGTAGGAAATTATGCCTTCCGCAAGGACAATAGACACATTTTTTAAGTTGCTAGTAGTTCAAAATTATGATTTATTTCATAGATTAATATTACCTAGAGGAATAAATTGGCCAATGTAGGCTTATTTAGTGGATGAAACTCCATTGTAAAATGCTAATTTATGGAATAAACAGAAATGTTAAAGAAATGAATTTGCTTGATTTGATTATATGTGTCCATTGCAAAGTGACTTGTCATCTTGTCGGATTAAGACATCCAACTTTAGCATGAGGTTCACGCTCATAAGCCCTTGAAAGAACCCCCTAATATATAGAATACCGTAATAAGGGTTGTGGGAGGCCACACTCCCACCCAAAAATTAAAAAGAAACTCATTACCAATTTACCATGAAAAAGTAAACAAATTATCATGATAGATGGCATTAATCTATAGTCATGTAATTCAAACTATAAAGTAGTATCATTACCCATTAATAGAAAATGGGAAAATTTTATTTGCAACAAGCTCATTCAAAATTGAACTAATTACATTCATTTTCCAATATGACATGGTGATTGGATGTTTATAAGTCAAAAAGTAATTAGTCCATTTTAATTTTTCATGTGATAGATATTTTTTATTTCCATGAAAAACATATAACCATGAAAATTTCTAGAAATCAACTAAATACAATGGTTAATGTAGAGATCTCCATTTGACTTAGCATAAATTAATCATTACAGATATATCTTGATTAGAAATCAAAAAATAGTTTTTAGCAAATATAATTAAATAATGGAAAGGTAAATATTCAAAATTTTCCTATTCTATATAAATTCATAAAGAAACTCCACATCTAATAACGATCTACATTTTACTCATAAACAACATTAACATCTATTTTAAATAAATGTTTTTTATTCAAAATTGGTAAAAATGAATCCTATTTATTATGTATATGTATTTCAATTTACATTAGATTACATTTACAAAGAAGAATCAAACTCGATATACATCCACACCCTTAAAAGTGAGACTTTAGGGACATTCATATTAAATTATTCAATTTACATCTTCACATAGTCTCTCTACTTGATATATTTATACGTAAGAACATTTGAAACAACCACATGAGGCTCATATAGAGTCCCAATGAGTTGAAAATTTGCACTCTAGCTAATTAACATGTTTAAATAGAATATTAGACATATTTAAACTAAAGAGAAACTGTAAAACTACTAGAGGGGGGGTGAATAGAGTTTTTGAATTATTTTAACAATTTATTGAATTCAAACAACCACAATTGAAATTAGAAGAAAGATACAGGTGTTTAGAGTGGTTCCAACTATAGCAAATACTATAGTTGTCAGTCCACAACCCGGTTGCTTACCGAACCGGGATTTGAAAGTATTTATTTTATTACCTCTCGAGGATTTATACAAAATACAATACTTTCCTTTACACCCTTTGAACAACCTTCACCCTGAAGTAGGTGCACCAACTTTGAGGTAGCCTTCTATGAAGTAACTCCAAGCTCCCCCTTGAAGTAGCCTTCCTCTCTAGAAGTAACCTCCCGTTGCACCAGCCTTCTGAAGTAGCTCAAAGTCTCCTTCTTCGCCAAGAAGATCTTCACCCTCTCCAATCCGCAACCTCCAACCTAGGAGTAGCAAGGAGAGTACAAACAATAATAGGGAACAAGAAAGGAAATAGAAATTACAACTTATCCTTTAGAGCCCAAGGCTTGATTTGCCTAGATCAGGCGTATAGATCTCCTAACCAAGTATGTGAACTTGTGATTGCAGTGGGTAGGAGATACTAGCCTATAGGACATGAATTATGAGCTAAGGAATGAAATGGCCAATTGTCACAATGCTCAAATTGCTCACAAACAGATTGCACAAAGTATACTCAAAGGTTTCTCAAGTGTAGCAAGTGTAAACAAGTGAGTTTAGGTGTCCTATGGCTTGTCCTATTTATAGGAATGGCCTAAGGATGCTTAAGGACGTTCTAGACAACTTCTAGGGGTTTCTAAGTGCTTAACTAGCCGTTAGGTACAAAGTTGTTGCTTTAACAACGGCTAATTAATTAATTCTGCAGTTGCTGTCAGAGACCATTTCGGTCGACAAATGGTCGACCGAGACACCTACTCGGTCGAACTTTTGTCGACCGACAGGCTCTCTGGAACAAGTGATTTGCAACGTCTTTCATCAACTGCCAACTAACTTGTCTGTTGTGTCTAACGGCTACTTTGGATCTTTCTCGGTCGAGAAGATTGTCGACCGAGAGTGTCTCGGTCGAGGAGTTTGTCGACCGAGATTGACCCTGTTTCAAGGTTTCAATTTAGGCACTAATTATGTGTGTAAGTGTGCATAAGTAATCCTATTTGAATGGGATGACTTGTCTAACTGTGGTGTTTAGCTAGGGAGAATCTAACGCTTGATTTACATGCAATTCTAAGTACTTGTATATTATATTTTTGTACAAGTTTTTACAATAGTGATTACATTGCATGAAATTATAAATATGTAAGCTTGTAGATTTTCCCTTGTGGCTTTGTCATCCTGCACACTCAAGTAGCTCGTTAGATTAATAAGAATGAAATGTTTGTCATAATCAAAACAAAGGGATTTATAGATGTCCATTTAGCCAACAATCTCCCCTTTTTTGAAGATGACAAACATTTCCAAAATATAAATAAAGGAAATATAAAACATATGAGTTTCATACCTTTAGATTACCTTTTGTAGCTTTTTCTCTTGTGTATAAAATGTGTGCTTATTATTCCCCATGAATTATGGAACATGAAATCCAGATCATTTGGGAATATAGAAACTTTCAATGTAAAGCCAAGAGTTTATTTATGAAACTCATTAATTGAGTTTTACATAATTACTAAATTTTAGTTTCATATTTATCTCTCCCCCTTTGTCATTTCAAAAAGATAACCGTTAAGAATAAAAACTCCCCCTTAATTAGATATCCCATCAAATCTAATGAAAAAGATGTCCATTTAAAAGCCAAAAATGTAAACAAGAGTTTTTGTTTAAGTAGCACAAATATCAAAGAAAACATCATCCAAAGTGGAAGCGGTTTTGTAAAAATATTAGCCAATTTTATCTTCAACATGATGAAGGGAAACATGATTGATTTGCAAATATATTCATTTTTATTGCAAACTTGACAACAGAAACCTGCTCGGTCGACGATCTTTCGACCGATAGTGTTCTCGGTCGAACAGTTTCTCGACCGAGAATGTGTCTGGATTTGTTTCATAACTGTTTTAAGTAATTGTGTCATAGATCCTTGTCAATTTTTCCACAATTTTAAAGGTTGCATTTTTTATTTATTACTCCCCTTATTTTGTATGTTCTACAATGATGATCTTATAATCCATATTTTGAAGATGTCTCACATGCTCTTTATAAAAATATCCATTGGAATCAAGTAAAGATGGCCAATTTCATTAAAAGCATGTATTACAAGCATAGAAAGGTAGACACATCATATAGAGATGACCCATTACAATTATTCAAAAGATATCATTACAATAACTCCAACACTTACTGGAAAGACTTAAGAATTACAGCAATGTCAGGGTCTTTCCCAAGAAAAGGCTCAGTTCCATAATACTGGACCAAGGTTTTCCAATCTAGAGGACCTGTCTTAGTTAAAGCATATGCTTCCAAGAATGTAGGAACTCGGTCAAATCGGAAATGAGCGGCAATATCTTGCAGTTGCATGGATGAAAACTGAGTGTGCGTAAGATCCACAGATGGTGGAGGTGGAGTTTGATAATAGTTGTACGAAGGATTGTATGGATTGAGCATGCCAGGATTTAAAGAATACGGATATTCATCAGGTTGGTTTGGTGAAAGGGTTTGCATTCTTTGGTTTATATAAGTCATGGCATGATGGTTATAGTCTAGTTGTTTGCTCAGGTGATATTGGGAGCCAGCAATATAAGTAAGAGTGTTTTGAATGGGATCATGTGATAGGTTAGTAGAAGGAGGGGGTGGTGGTATGTCTTGATGAGATGTTTCTCCTTCTACTCTAGCCCTTTTATGACCAAAATCAATTCCCATTTTTTCTATTGTATTCTTACTTATTTTTTGTGGTCTACGCTCCCATGTATATCCCATATCCTCAAGTTGGGTCTTAAGGAAATGTTGAGTAATTTGGCATACAAAATCGGCATATGGAGGATTGCCAGAAAACTCAAGCATGTTTTTAAGAATGATGCGGATAAAATTTGTGGGAATACGTTGGATAATGGCATATATTAGACACATACGAAAAACAGGAACTTCAGACTTATTGGCTCTAGGATGTATGTTTGTTGAAACAATAAGGTTTATAATCCTAGCAGCTGGTTTGAGATTTATAGCATAATATGTGCCTCTATCTTCGTGACAGGTTGTATTGGATTGAAAAATGGTCCTTTTGATGTCACTAAGACTAATGGTATGGTCATCTTGGAGAAATTGGTTAAGGGGGTTTCCAGAAGTAAGGTCAAGGGTGTCTTGATATTCATCTATGTCAATGTTTAGCATGTCAAGAATGTCCCCTTCAGTAAATCGGAAGCTATGCCCATTGACCATAGTATAGAAGAAGATGGTTTCATTTTCAGAGTGGGAAATGAGGTTTGCATAAAATTCATTCACTACCTTGATTGAATAGGAAGGAACAGAAGGGTTGATGAATTCTTTTAACTTTTGTACTTCAAAAAGGTCCTCCAAGTCGATGATGTTGATGAAGTCCATAACTTCAACTGGTCGTCGTGGGAGAGGAGCTTTGGAGGAAAGCCGTAGATATCGATCACTAGCATCTCCATCGACGAAGGCAATATCGTTGATGATCGTCAGTGGTGGAGTAGCTTCCGGAGCTTCCCTTCCTTTCCTGCCGGCGACCTTCTTCTTCCCACGAGTAGATGATGAGGCCATTGTGTTGCTTGAAGGTGGAAAAGAAGCAAGGAAGGCTTGGGGATGAGGATGCTAAAGAGTTGCACAAAAATGCACTAGAGAGAGCCTATGGAAGCAAGAGTATGCAAGTGTGAGGAAGTGACCCGTCTTTGGTTCCTTTTATAACAATCCAGCGACCTAGTCGGTCGACGATTCGTCGACCGAGCGTCCGCAACGGTCATGTTGCAGACGCGCCACTCGGCTCCCCAACGGTCATATAACGGTCATAAACGGTCATTTTACAACGGTCATATCCAACGGCTATTTCTCGGTCGAACAATTGTCGACCGACATTGTCTCGGTCGAACAGTTGTCGACCGAAAGTGTGTCTGATACTAAATCTGTCTAGATTCTGTCGGTCGAGAGAGAGGGGCTGACCGAAAGGTTTTCGGTCGAAGAGTTCGTCGACCGACAGACTTACTGAGTACGAATTTGAAGCTAATTTTTAATGTAAGTGATAGACTATATTTGTAGAGCACATATATAGATTTTCTAAGGGAGTAATATTGTGTTTATTATTGACAATATTGGACAAGTTGTGATCATAAATTAATTATTCTTTTAATCATAAAAGGATATCCAAATAGTTATTATGTCAAACTTATTTTAGGTCGAATTTGACTACGACCATAGCGCCCCTTGGTCAAATTTTATTTTTTGACCAAGAGGCAAATTTTGCAGATTTTCAGATTGAATATATTGAGTATAATATCTGCATAAAATTTAATTAAATGTCAAGCTGAAGCATAATACTTAATATGATTCTTAATTGAAGGCACAATTAACTATCTCGAATCTTCAAAGATACCAATTTATGGATTTTTATTTTTATGTGTTGCAAGCAATAACATATAACCAATAAATCATTTTGCTTGCCTATATATTTTCATGAATCCATGCATACAATTGTCATTATCTATGTGCACCCAATGATGAAAGCATGATAATAACAACATCACATGATTAGTAGACTAGAAGATACTTTTACGAACAATCATGTGAAAATAGGTATTTTCTTTTCATTTGACTAAGCATGATTTCAGTTTAAACTTTAAATCATTTAGGGAATAAACTAATATTAATTTCATTTACATTTGTAGAGATGATTTCCAAAATGTATCCAGTCATCAATCATAAGTACATAGCAATTTCATCGTAAAAATAAATGCAGCAATTTTGTAGTAGACTGGAGAACAGTGATGTGCTCGGTCGACAATTGTTCGACCGATGGTCTTTCGGTCGACAGTTTTTCGACCGACAAGATTCCTGGAACTGTTAATAAAACATAATTGTGTGAGTTAACTATTTAGATATTTATTTGTAATCTCATTATGTTGAGTTGAGATAGACATAGAAGTATGCAACTAATGTCTCTGGTCATATCTCAACTAGATTCTGTTCATTTAGTTTGGAGGTTTTGGAACCCAAACTAAGTTGACATCGTTTCTCTTATAAGGACATGAAAAAGAGTAATGTCCAAGACGTGAGCAATAATGGCAACATATAGAATCAACCTCAAGTCATTTTCTATGGTTTTGTTCTAGGTTGTTCTTTGGTACAAATGTATTTGTTCCTTTAGGTACATATATAGATTGATGGGTTTGTGACCTTTTCCAACTAGGTTGATAGGACTTCCCTTTAGGCTTATAACCTAGTCCTCTTCCCCCAATTTGATGATAGGAATTATCTAAGATTTGATCAAGAATGCCATTATTATTTAAATTACTGACTTTTTGTTGTAACTTGGCAATCTCTTCCATTCTCTTCTTAATATCTAGTTTTGCTTGATCTAGATTAGATGACAATAAATTTCTTTCTTTGACAATAGAATCATAATCTAGATGGTTGCACAAAATGGGTTGTTTTTTAAGATCATTCACTTGTCTTTGCAAATTATTCTTCTCTAAAGAAAGTAGATTACAATTTGCCTCTATAGATTTTATATTAATATCATGATCTTCAATGGTCTTTTTAAGATCTTCGTTTTCGGATGTAATAGCAAGAAGTTTAGCATGTAATTCATCATTTGCTTTATTTGACTTCTTTAATTTCTTCTTGCATTCAACATATTTAATATGTGTTTCTTCAAGGCTAGCAACTAGTTCTTCTTTAGATAAATCAAAAAGACTTACCTCTTCTTCTTCCTCCTCGCTAGTTGTAGCAATGAGACAATCTTTGTTCTCATCTTCCTTCTTAGATCTCCATGGGCATCCAGTTGTTGGGTGGCTTGTACCTAAGCACCAATTGCAATATGTTGTAGTTTTGTCCAAGCAACACCTTTTGTTGTGATTGTAATCACCACTACCCTCCATTCTTCAAGACCTTGTTAGGGTTCCTTGAAGCCTGCTCTGATACCAATTGTAAAACTACTAGAGGGGGGGTGAATAGAGTTTTTGAATTATTTTAACAATTTATTGAATTCAAACAACCACAATTGAAATTAGAAGAAAGAGACAGGTGTTTAGAGTGGATCCAACTATAGCAAATACTATAGTTGTCAGTCCACTACCCGGTTGCTTACCCAACCGGGATTTGAAAGTATTTATTTTATTACCTCTCGAGGATTTATACAAAATACAATACTTTCCTTTACACCCTTTGAACAGCCTTCACCCTGAAGTAGGTGCACCAACTTTGAGGTAGCCTTCTATGAAGTAACTCCAAGCTCCCCCTTGAAGTAGCCTTCCTCTCTAGAAGTAACCTCCCGTTGCACCAGCCTTCTGAAGTAGCTCAAAGTCTCCTTCTTCGCCAAGAAGATCTTCACCCTCTCCAATCTGCAACCTCCAACCTAGGAGTAGCAAGGAGAGTACAAACAATAATAGGGAACAAGAAAGGAAATAGAAATTACAACTTATCCTTTAGAGCCCAAGGCTTGATTTGCCTAGATCAAGCGTATAGATCTCCTAACCAAGTATGTGAACTTGTGATTGCAGTGGGTAGGAGATACTAGCCTATAGGACATGAATTATGAGCTAAGGAATGAAATGGCCAATTGTCACAATGCTCAAATTGCTCACAAACAGATTGCACAAAGTATACTCAAAGGTTTCTCAAGTGTAGCAAGTGTAAACAAGTGAGTTTAGGTGTCCTATGGCTTGTCCTATTTATAGGAATGGCCTAAGGATGCTTAAGGACGTTCTAGACAACTTCTAGGGGTTTCTAAGTGCTTAACTAGCCGTTAGGTACAAAGTTGTTGCTTTAACAACGGCTAATTAATTAATTCTGCAGTTGCTGTCAGAGACCATCTCGGTCGACAAATGGTCGACCGAGACACCTACTCGGTCGAACTTTTGTCGACCGACAGGCTCTCTGGAACAAGTGATTTGCAACGTCTTTCATCAACTTCCAACTAACTTGTCTGTTGTGTCTAACGGCTACTTTGGATCTTTCTCGATCGAGAAGATTGTCGACCGAGAGTGTCTCGGTCGAGGAGTTTGTCGACCGAGATTGACCCTATTTCAAGGTTTCAATTTAGGCACTAATTATGTGTTTAAGTGTGCATAAGTAATCCTATTTGAATGGGATGACTTGTCTAACTGTGGTGTTTAGCTAGGGAGAATCTAACGCTTGATTTACATGCAATTCTAAGTACTTGTACATTATATTTTTGTACAAGTTTTTACAATAGTGATTACATTGCATGAAATTATAAATATGTAAGCTTGTAGATTTTCCCTTGTTGCTTTGTCATCCTGCACACTCAAGTAGCTCGTTAGATTAATAAGAATGAAATGTTTGTCATAATCAAAACAAAGGGATTTATAGATGTCCATTTAGCCAACAGAAACTATAAGATATAAATCTACAAGTCTAATAGATAAATATAGCATTGTATACTTCTCAAGAGTCTTGTGGACATAGGCTTTCACAATAGAGGTTATGGTTAGGGTCACTCACAACTTGACAAATCCCTAAATCCCAATGTTGTAGCCTTAAATTGATATATCCACACTTTGGAAATCCTTTTCATAATTTTATGATTACTATAAGGATATATGTTTCATTTAGTAAGTATGGACCTTTTAAGGAAACTCATGATGTTCAGGGCACCTAAACTGAAGAATTCATCACTTCACTTGTTACTTAATACTTATACTTATATTAAATAGGTTTCATCTTATTATGTATCCATTGTGTATATCTTCATGCAACTAGGATGACATGAATTCAATTAGTGTTAGGAGGAAGGACAATATTAAATTGTCAAAACAAGTGACACATCCATCCAAATTTTACAACACATAGGTTACTTTCCCACTCTCCAATTATTTCATATGAATCATCATCATTGGGCCATCTACCTTGATCAATCTCATATTCAAGTATTTACCTAATTAGGATTTCTTAGATACATTAGTACATGCCATTCGGAATGCAACATGTTTCCTTCATTTCAGTCTACCTCACACTTTTCAATGAACATCCATAACTATGTTAAGACCCACAATAATTAATATATAATTTCTTTTATTTTTCATCATATCCAAAACATATTATTATTATAGAACACATGGCTTACTTCAATTATGATACAATTGATATAAAGTATCACACTATAGGATTATTATCAGCATGCTTATTTCTCATCTTTTACTATTTACTTTGCTTATTATTCAACACATTTCCTTTCTTATTTGATTTTCATAAAAATTATCATTCTTAACACATACCTATCCAAGAAGACAATTAAATTCGAAGAACAAGTTCTTATAAATCAATTGTATATCCTCAATCCTCATAATTTAGTTGAATTAAATTATATTCAATTATCACTTATCTAGACCTTCATTTAAGAATGTAGTTTATTATTATTTCATAACTCATCATATTAGGGTTGGCTTTAGGGCTATTGTCACGAATTTTATTTATCCACCACTCATAGTACTTACTTTCAAACCCCAAAGGATCTACAATGTGTAGGGGAACAATGTGTTTGTCTCTAATTGGAATGGATCTTATACACAACAGATTATTCAAGGAGTGGGACCAGATAGGGGATCCACTCCTTACTTTTTATGAGAAAATAACATACCAAACCCCAATTGCAAAACCACAACATAAATTGTATAAAAGTAAAGGGGTGCATGGCAACTTATCAACAAGTATGGTAGAGAATAAGAGTATTGTAGCAATAGAAAAGTAAAATAGACTATTACAAAATGTATCATTGCTCAACAACTGGTCCTTCAAGGGTATATAAAAGGAAAAAGGAAATCCAAACTATATATCAGTTTCAATGGGTAGCACAACCATCTAAGGACTTCTCAGCAACTAGACCTGAACAACTTCGCAAAACTCCTGGTCCTTAGGTTGCTCGCCCTCTAGGTGGGTTGGTAACATCACCAATAAGAAGGAAACAAAAGAGAATCAGAATCAAAACAAACTGAGTATGTGTAATATAGAAACATGAAATTATAACATCCTCAAATTTTGGTGAATTTGATATATATATATATATATAATACTTGATTTGATAAGAAAAATTCTCTAATAATAATAATTTTATCCACTTTGTAGCATGGGTGCAACCCATGGCCCAAGTGAGGCCCATGAGACTATTTGCTTTGCAAATAGGTCCTTGGGGCACAAGATTAAGAGATAAGGTATTTCTTCCACACAAAAAAGGATAGTGACTTTGTGGATTATTAGATAACTAAAATATTGGATGATATGCAAGATTCCAAAAGAAAATAAGATATGTGGTATTTTAGATCATTAATTGAGTAATTATCTAACAATAAGTGGCAATACAAGTTTTGAGGCATCAAACAAGAATATCTCAGTATGACTTTTGTACACTTGAAGATAATAACAAAGAAAAGAGAATTCAAGAATTTGGGATAAAAAGGACTTACTGTGTGGTGTGGGTAATTAATTTAAAGATATACTAGAAGAAAAAGTTCCCACTATAAGAGTTATCCCAATCAATCCCAAAAGTTAGATATAGGTTGGAAAAGTTATTAATGAGCTATCCTACAAGTTTTGAATCAAAATGATGTTCCTAGTGGTCTAGAGAAATCTGAAAAGAAAGAGGTGCTTAATTTCAATATTTATGTGTTTCTAGATTCAGAAACCAATTTATGTGGCTCGACTATAGTGTGGTTGGAAGTACCCTCTTCATGTCTCATGCTGCTCAACACTGTTGAATCTGGGATCAAGCAGCTTAGCCATCATCCCCTACCTCGCATCCCAGAAAGGAAAACAAAACATAGTAAGTGCAATATCCTTTTGTCTCTCTTTCCTCTCTTAACCTTTTTCCCCAGTTCTTCAGCCTTCGAATTTGGAAAGTCAAGATGAATAAATCCAGCCATTGAATGACTATTATCTTACTAGATTGAGAAAGTACCTAAATCCCTCTCAAGCCAAGATTTTAAGGCATTATCAAAATCCATGGTACCGTGTTCCCCATGATAATATAAGGAATTTGAGAATTTGTTGGAGACCCCTAGAATCTTTCCATGCTTCAACTGCTTCTATTGTGCCCTGAGGGAGGTCGAAGACTCCCTCTATTCATCTCTAACAACTCCAGTCATAGTAGGGAATTTGGGACATCTAAATTTTAATCTCATGGCCAGGAAAAACGATGAGTAGCCTATGAAGGTGCCCCAACTCTCGGATAGGCATGATAATCTCCAGAAACCTGGTTCCACCACCACCAGTGCTTGGAACTTGATGACGCCATCAGAGATACCTCTCTGAGTCATCACAAGGAGTCATATACATTGAGATGGCTTCACACAACCTTTAGGAACCTATCATAGTGGTTCATTAGACAACAATTGTGGTAAGTCACTTCCCTTCTTCCTTGTCGATTACTTTGTTGTTGTCCTAGAACTCAATTCAGTTACTCCCTCCACAATCCCTCTCTGACCAGAACAAGAACCCCACTGGGTTTAGATAGATCTCATAGAGAGACCTAAACCTTTTCTTTCCCCTCTGGCACATAGAAGCAAGGAATCAACCTTGTTGTTAACTTCTCCAAGGAAGATAGAGCTATGAATAGAAAGGGAGACAAGGGTGAACAATCCCCGTTATGTTGTTACTGGTGTGCCCCCACCTGCATGATCAATCTAGATCACTTCTAATGGGAACAAGGGCATTTTAACCTGATCTGTAGCTCCACCCATGTGTAAATAGTTGCTAATGTGGCATAAGCCCATTAGTTGGGTTTGGTCCCGCATGGCTAACTAGATAATTCACTTAATACCAGTGTGGCCTCTTTTGATTGGTCTGAATCTAATAATTTTTCAATAATTATACTAATTAATCAGTACCTTGGATTAAAATAATTTATATATGAAAGTTGATTAGGAGAACATGTAGGATATGAGTAAAATGGATTCAATCTCTAATTCTCATTGTAGTTTTGAAAGTACCTTGGATATATGGTGAATAAGTGATTAATGTATGAAAACCCTAGATTAGGACTCGAGTACAGTTTAATATGAATAATATGGTGGTGACACTTTAGGATGTACATGCATGCAGATTAAATATTGAATTGCTTGGACTCCTCTTTGCTTTCTTGATTAGATGATATGCTTAAGTATGATTGCATAATCTGCATGGTTCTACATTGAGGTACGTGGTTACGATTATGAGTACTCAAAAATCAATTGTTGGTGTTTTCCAAGGATTTCTCAAGAATTGTTGAAATAAGTTGTTGGATGTTTATTTACATTATGCTCAGTTATAATGCCACTATGATAAAGTTATAATATTTTGAACCCAAGGATGACATGTATCAAGGGGTGATGCACATGCATCGGGAAATGGGATAGTGATTATGTCGAACGTAGCATATCAAGTATGGGTTAGGATATGTAATAGAACTACCAGTTCTAATTTGCAAGTAATTGAATGATAATATCTTGTTATCTTACTTGCACACTTTTGCATGCACCCCATGTACATATCACATAGATACATTGATCTGCTTTTTGTTTCATGTTGTTTTAGGTAAATGCAAAATATGAAGATATCAGGACATGATGAAGCAGTTGAAATTATCTTAATGCATTAAATCTAAGTAACGGAGGACTGGTTAGATACTTCTTCTCATATGTATTAGTCCTATGTTGGTAGTTCATGTAACTCCTTGGAGGAGCATCATTATAGTTCTTGTAAACAATAATTGTGAAATATTAGAAATTATTTGCTATTGTTTGTTATTCGTTAAAATCTAGATCTTGGGAATTTTAGGTAATGACTCTCAACTTTAAGGTTTTTTCTTAATTGGGGGACGTTGAAAGTAAGATCATTACATTTGGTATCAGAGCGCCATATTTTTCAAATAATATTTAATAGTTGGTAATTTCAAGTAATGTCTAGAAATATAAGGATAATTATTAAGGCCTAATGGTGATGGTGTCTAGAAATGATCATGGTTTGGGGGCTAGCAATATTTTTCCTCTATACCATTAAGTTAATATATAAGGACTCCCTTAGCCAAAGTGACACCGACCCTACCAAAACCTAGGTGATGTGTGTATTTCATATCATCTTTTGGATCATGTTTGGTTGCATATCCATGTTGTTTTGACTCAATTATCACTCTCATTCATGCTAAATTCAATATCTTTAGCTATTCTTACTTGTCTCATGTTTTGGATTGTAGGTACTACATTTGGCAATGAAATGATGAGGAATATATCATATTATCACTTATTGGATCACTCCTCAAGTATCTACATTTTTGCGGTTCAAACCTGCACAAATACCACTTTTTACAGCATGTAAAACTAACCCACACGCCATAAGTTATGAGCAAAATACACAGCAGCCCAGAATAGTCATTGACACGTTGTGTCTGAAAAAGAAACCTCGTATCTTAAAAAGACACGACGTGTCTTATTAAAGACACCCCATGTCTCAGTCCAGAAATTGAATGCAGAACTCCAGATTTGTAGCAAAATGTCGTGTTTTATTAAAGACACGATGTGTCTTATCAAAGACATGTCGTGTCTTATTAAAGACATATCGTGTAACCTCTCGGAACTTGATCCAAACTTTAGTTATTGCATAAGACACACCATGTCTTATAAAAGACACATCGTGTGACCTACATATTTCACTCAAACATGAATTTAACTGTATCACACTTATATATACGACCCAACTCATCTTGGGACAGTTACCATGGCTAAGGACAAACTTTTTGGAGGGCAACTCGACTGGAGGAAGTCAAGTAGAAGTTGGAGGAGACCAAGGGAGATAGGAGGTGGTTACTTGAGAGATAACCCTCTTCTTCTTCCTTATTCTTTACTATTTGCAGCAAGGGTCTTCTTCTTCCTCTTCTATCCGCTTGGGAGTGAAGAAATCTGGAGAAAGTACAGCAAGTAAGGATGGAGCTTGACTTTTAGCCAGAGTTCTTCTTTGTTCTACTACTTCTCACGGACATACTAGTTCTTTCTACTCTTTTACTATGTCCTTTGATGTTTTCTGCTGCTTGTACCTTCTTTCTCTAGCCATGTATGAGTAAAATCTGAATCTTGGACATGGGAGATTAACTTTCATGTCATAGCTTGTATGAACATATAAATTTCGTACTAAACGTTAGTTGTTTGCATGTTCCAAGAGTTGTTTAAGATCTAAAATGCTTGTTTGTGTGATTGGCCATCATATTTGCATGTTTTATGCTTTCTTTCATAATCTAAGAAGATGTGTTTGAGAGTATGGAGTTAATCTTTTGGCAACTTGTCCTTGACCGTGAAAGTGGTTGGGATTAAGTTGACGAGCAAGGTTTGCAATTCAAAATGAAATACATACACGAGGAGTGATGTGTGGAATTAGAATCGTCATCACTTTATCGGGAGGTGAGTGATGACTACAAATCTCCTTTGCAAGTAAATTAACATGTTTAAATTCATATTTTAATATAATCTATGATGTGATAGTGAAATATCAAGTCTTAAGCCTAGCTAACCAATGCTCCTTGTGTTCAACCTTGACTACAACTACTCTCATATACTTGCGGGAAATAGCTATTTGAGTAAAAGATCATTCTTATGATTGAAACTCATTAGTGTAATAAACCAACAAGTTTTTGGCGTCATTTCCAGGGAGCATCGGTATTCCTCTTAGAGTCAGAGTTGTTGATAAGTAAATGATATTAGATTACAAACTTCATATCCATAAATCATAATTCATCATGATCATCATAATTTGTTGTATCTTCCATGTTTTTTTTGTATCTCACTCACCTTGTTTATTTGCAAGAGAATATGGGGTGTTCATAAAAAGATCCTTGAACCATGCATATCTCTACATTCAGAAAATGAATACATCATTTGCAGCCCTCATGGAGCAAGAGTGAAACCCAAACATGTATGGAGGAATCACAATCCACACAACCATCATCCATGTATCCATCATCCAAATGACATTCATCCATGCCACCTTCATCCACATCACCTTCATATGCACCATCCTCATCCACACATCCTTCATCTACACCACCATCTTCACCCAAGCATCCATATCAACAAGAAAGACCAATCATGGAAGATGATGATCCCCTTAAAGACTTCATTGTTCAAGCTACTACAAAAATCAATGGGGCTATCAATATCCCACCGATCGAGGAAAATGACTTTTCTATCAGCCCCACAATTATATGGATCATACAACAGAACTAGTTTGGAGGGACGCCAATGGAGGATCCAAATCTCCACATTGCTGAATTTTTACATTTGCTTAGCACTTTCAAGATAGACGATGTTCCTACTAATGCAATTTGTCTTCTTCTTTTCCCATTCTCTTTGAGAGACAGATCCAAGGCGTGGCTCTATTCTTTGCCAGGAAACTCCATCAACAGTTGGGATGAACTCCTCAAAGTTTTCTTATCCAAATACTTTCCACCAAGCAAGACCACACAATTGAGGAGTCAGCTCATCAATTTTTATCAAAGGCATGGGGAGACCTTGTATGACACATGGGAAAGGTTCAAAGACCTTCAACATCTTTGTTCACATCATGGTCTAAGCAATTGGCTTTTATTGCAATTTTTTCTATAATGGTTTGTGCTACAATACAAGGATGTCTATTGATGCAGGTGCAAATGGAGATCTAATGAAAAAATCTTATGGAGAAGCCTATGCTATTATTAAATATATGGTAGCAAATCATTGCCAATAGAGTCCAGCTACAAGCTACCACCCATCCTTTTCACATACTACTTTTGGAAAGCAAGTGGAAGATCACACAGTTGGTTCTATAGACTTGATTGCAGCAAGGCTAGACAATTTGTCACAAAGGTTTGAGAATCTAAGCACACAACTAATTCAAACAGCCAACAATATTTGTGATGCATGTGGGTTGCTTGGACACTCATCTTCTACATGTTATGCCTCTTCTATTTATTCTCCAATAGGCTGCACTCCACCATACTTCTACAACAATGTCAACCTGAATTTCATTCAGCCACAACAACTACAAGTATCTTCCAACTTAGAGTCTATGATTGGAACATTTATTTTAACTCAAATGCATCAAAATGAGGAGTTCCATCAACAAAGACAATCTGTGATGGATTCTATTGACCAAATTTCTTCTAAGTTGGAGTCTATAGCCACTCGCGCACACATATTGGAGAAACAAATTGCTCAACAAGCTATTTTTAGCAAAGAAGCATTTCCACCTTTCTTGCCTAATCCACCGAAGATGAATCCTACATATTTTAGGCCGGTGAAATTGAAGAATGGAGTTGTTATAGAAGTATATCCTTCAAAGTATGACGATGTTGATATCCATGATGATTATGAAGTTACAACTAGAAGGGAGAAATCTACAACTCATGCTCTACATGTTGATTCTTCAAGCAAGCCACATGTCCTTCCTCCTCACACTCTAGATGAATCATTCATTTATAATGAGAACACTCTTCCCAACTCATATTTTGATGATGCTTCAAAGGAGAATGAAAAGACAAATACAATTGGTGTACAAAAGACTATTCTTGCTATAGCTCATAGGTGTTTTCACTTGCCCCAAATCAAGGACATATTTGCAAGGAGGCATCAAACTTTAGCACAACAATTTCCAGCCTCAAATCAAAGTAATGGACCTCCATCTACATCATTCACCATGACAGGTATCCGGTTGCAATCCTCTTGAGTTTGTTATATGCAGTGAGGACACTGCAAATTTCAAGCTCAGGGGGAAAGCAACCGGCCAGTAGTGTAGTGTAGTTTTATTTCCTTTTTATTATTATTTTTTAGTTGTTGTTTTTAGTTCTTCTCTTCTCGTGTAAAATCTAGTATGATATGCAGTTTATCTTTTATATGTGGATAGAACTCCTACGCTTAACCGATTATCCTCTTTTGATGAGAAATATCATTTGGAGAAATTGTAAAAAGCATGCATCAATCAAATGAAACCTTTTGGCCATCAACATGTGCTTAACTTTGGTTTATGCTTCTAGTCTGAAAATTCATCTTACACATCCTTGATTCCTTAAAACATGTAATGGTTTCAATTTTTGTGAGTAAATCAATTTACAACATCATTTGGAATACGGGATTCCCTTGCCAAGCTCTTAGTGTATTTTCAACCACTCTTTCAATGAAAAATTCTAAAAAAAATGAATGAAATCTAGCTAATGTTGCAATTTAGTTGACTGTCCTATGTTTTGGAAAATTTTTAAATTTTCTTTTGGCTTATCTCATCTTTATACCCCATAAAAGATGGCTAAACTACCACATATCATGCTATCCTAGTGTAAGTCTGATCTGGCCACGATGGTTAGGTGGTATGTCTTAAAAGAGGATAAAATACCCCAACCGACACTCCACGTGTGCATAAGCCTACATTAGCAGCCGAGTGTCGGAGCCCATAATCCATTATCATATCACTTTTGGGAAAGAAGGAGAGTACAACTAAAATTGTTGATTTTAATAAGATTTCATCACTTATATCCTTAATAGTTGAGAGTTTGGGTTGCACATCCACTAATTGTTTGGCTTGGTCATCAAAGTTCTACTTATTGTTATTTAATTGATTGATTCATTTATATGTGACCGGCCCATTTGAACTAAAAATCTCTTTCTTGGGTGTTTAATTTCAACTAATGGCTATGAGTATAAACTTGTTGATCATGGTTGGTTTGGTCACATATACATCTTTCAGTTTATTTGATTTATGCATGAACTTGACAATTCCTTCATTTGGGTTTCTATGCTCTTTTTGCTTGAGGACAAGCAATGGTTTAAGCTTAGGGGGATTTGATGTGCATATTTCATATCATCTTTTGGATCATGTTTGGTTGCATATCCATGTTGTTTTGACTCAATTATCACTCTCATTCATGCTAGATTCTATATTTTAAGCTATTCTTACTTGTCTCATGGTTTGGATTACAGGTACTACATTTTGCAATGAAATGATGATGAATATATCATATTATCAGTTATTGGATCAATCCTCAAGTATCTACATGTTTTGGAGTTCGAAACTACGCAAATATCACTTTTTACGACATGTAAAACTGACCTACACGCCATAAGTTATGAGCACCGTGTCTGAAAAAGACACCATGTGTCTTATTAAAGACACCCCGTGTCTCAGTCCAGAAATTGAATGCAGAACTCCATATTTGCAGCAAAATGCCATGTTTTATTAAAGACATGTCGTGTCTTATTAAAGACACATTGTGTCTTATTAAAGACATGTTGTGTCACCTCCCAGAACTCGATCTAAACTTCAGTTATTGCATAAGACACACCGTGTCTTATACAAGACACATCATGTGACCTGCAAATTTCACTCAAACATGAATTTAACTGTCTCACACTTATATATACGATCCCAACTCGTCTTGGGACAGTTACCATGGCTATGGATGGACTTTTTGGAGGGAAACTCGACTGGAGGGAGTCAAGGAGAAGTTGGAGGAGACAAAGGGAGATAGGAGGTGGTTACTTGAGAGAGAACCCTCTTCTTCTTCCTTCTTCTTCACTATTTGCAGCAAGGAACTTCTTCTTCCTCTTCTATCCACTTGAGAGTGGAGAACTCTGGAGAAAGTGCAACAAGCAAGGACGAAGCTTGACCTCTAGTTAGAGTTCTTCTTCGTTCTACTAATTCTCACAGACATACTAGTTCTTTCTACTCTTTTACTATGTCCTTTGATTTTTTCTGCTGCTTGCACCTTCTTTCTCTAGCCATGGATGGGTAGCATCTAAATCATGGACATGGGAGAGTAACTCCCATGTGATAGCTTGTATGAACATATGAATTTTGTACTAAATGTTAGTTGCTTGCATGTTTTAAGAGTTGTTTCAGATCTGAAATGCTTGTTTGTGTGATTGGCCATCATACTTGCATGTTTTTTGCTTTCTTTCATACTGAGAAGATGTGTTTGAGAGTATGGAGTTACTCTTTTGGCAACTTGTCCTTGACCGTGAGAGTGGTTGGGATGAATTTGAGGAGAAAGGTTTGTGATTCGAAATGAAATACATACATGAGAGTGATGTGTGGAGTTAGAATCATCATCACTTCAGCGGGAGGTGAGTGATGACTACAAATCTCCTTTGCAAGTTAATTAATATGTTTAAATTGGTATTTAATATAATCTATGATGTGATGGTGAAATCCCAAGTCTAGGATCCTCCTAAATCTAAATCTTAACCTCTCTTAAGTGATAATTTACTATTTTGTTTTAAATTTGTAATTTAGTTGTTCTAATCCAATTATCTTGTGTACAACGATCTAGATTATTGAAAATCATAACTCTTGTGCCTAGCTATCCAACGATCCTTGTGTTCGACCTCGACTACAACTATCTCATATACTTTGTGGAAATAGCTAGTTGAGTAGAAGATCATTCTTATGATTGAAACTCGTTAGTGTAACAAACCAACACTGGGGTCTGCCTGAAGTAATGTTTCCTCTAAGTCTTCCCCTCTCTAATTTCATCCACTTCTTAATATATTGCTTAATAAACCCTAAAAGATATTTCCCTCCTCATCTCAAGTTAGGGTTTTTGAGAAGAAGTAGGATTAAGGCATGCTCAATCAATTAATGTACATGTAATGTGGAAATGATGATAAAGTAAAGAAAAATGTTTTATGGGTCTTTTCTTGCTAGGGTAATCCCTACATGGGGTCTAGGATTGGTTTAGGAAAACCCTAGTGGATCAAGGGATATATAAGACCTAAGATGTAGGGTGTAGTCTCTAACCCTAACCCAAAACCCTAATCCTTAGGAAATGGGAGTAGTGTGCATGAGATAGAAACCCTACCCATTTGAATCCTAATTATGGTAAGAAGAAAGAGGAAATATAAATGAATTTAGGTGACCTGACGCAAATTTACCATGCACAGAAACGCAAGTGAACGCGTCGAAGTAATACATGCCTTTGTGAGGCCCGAGTCAAACTCAGGGATACGTGAAATCATCAGAGACTCCTACTAACTACTCGCGATCAGCTAAGCCGATTAAATAGTTGAGAGTTGTTAAAAATAAAAGAAAATAAAAATAAAACAAAACAAGCAATCGATTAAATGTTTGGTTTAATCAATTCAAAAGGAGATCTTTAGGATTGCGGCTTCACTGTGGGTTTTTATTGTATTAAATTCTATATAGTTACTCAATTTTATCTCTCTATTCGGGTAGTGGCCTGAAACTAGAATTGCCCACTGTCATGTTACAATTCACTACCTATGTCTAGGTCGGTTCCACCGTCGTAGTAACCTATACCCTAAACTAGGTGCATTAAAAACGACCTCTCGGTATCCACCATTAATATTACACTGCCTTGTTCAAGGGATTTGTCAATTAATGTAAATTCCCTCTCTTTTCAACCATTAATTCTTTTTTCAAAGTAATTAAGGGCATTAGATTATTATTATTATGGTGATCAAGCATAACAATATATTGGAGAAAACGAAATTATACCACGGATTTAAGAGATAAGATATGAATTGCTATTATAAAATCGTCATGCAATGAATTCCCGGGCTACTCCCGGTCCTAAAGACAAAGGGGATTAGCCCTGCATGTTCATCTCAGAGTACAACGTGGGGAAGAAAAAGGGAAACATGAAGAAAAATGTGATTGAGTGGTTAAACCCCTGAACGGAGAAGATCTAATCGATCCTTGGCGTGGAATACGCGTTCTCCCGCCTTTCGGTGGTGGAAATCGTCTTCTTCAGCATCCAGATCAGCTGGGGCGTGCTCTCGTGCTCCGTTCTTCTCTCCTTGCTCTCCGGGATGTGTGCAGCGGCTAATGACATGATGATTCCCTCTTGGGCACCGTCATTAGGTATATTTCCCGAATTAGGTCGCCAATTAATCACAACCGTCCGATTAAGATTAATCTGAAACAAACTCATATCTGACGGTGTCGATACCATCGATGTGGGTCGATGGTATCGACCTAGCGTGATATCGACAGTCCTTCTTTTCTTTCGTCTTTGCGCCTGATGTCATCTCGATACCATCGATGCGGGTCGATGGTATCGACGAACCTGTAGTGACGGTTTTGTCTTTTTGTATCGATGTAGCTCCACCAGTCGATAGTATCGACATTTTGGTCGATAGTATTGACTCACTTCTTGCCAGCAACCTGATGGTATCTCGAAACCATCGACATCCCTGTCGATAGTATCGACTTTCTTCTGGTCCTTGCGGTTGGCAACCTGTGGTCCGATCGATGGTATCGACCACCGTCGATGGTATCGACGGTAGTAGATACTTGTTTTTCCTGAAACTAACACACGAAACCACATAAATCCACACAAAACATATTCTTTTGATAATTAATACTCAAAATGCTAAAATAAGGGAATTTGACATAAAGAAGTAGCATAGACCAAAGTGAATGAATTATTATTATGTGTCCCTCCTTACTGACCTGTGTAGTAGTTAAGAGGTTTTTTTCTCTCTTACTTCAAATTAAAGTCTCATTATCATTTGGTCAGTTTAGGCTCAAACAACCAATACCATCCTCTTTCATGAATCATTAGGAATGTACAGTTGTGATTTTCTGTTTTAAAGTTGACAAAACCAATCATTTTCTAAGTTAAGTGATCAAGGTTAAACAACACTCAAGCTTGCGAACACTAAAAAATTTTTAGTTTCCCTTAATTCCCACGTACATGCAACTGAGATGACTCAAGATTAAAGACATCCACAATTACACTAGATAGACTGTGGATCCTAAGAACAAACTAAGATTGCAGGAAACAAATGACAGGAAACAAAAGCAATAAAACTAAAAATAGAGAAAATGAAAGATAGAGATGTTCCAACAACCCCCCCTAAGCTTGAATTCGACTATGGCCTCATAGTCAAAAACAATCTTAAAGGTTGGAACAGAGATACCGTTTTTACTCTTCAGGTGGAGGCGGGTACTGCGGAGCCGTAGATCCCAAGACGGATACTCCCCCTGGAAGCTTGGATCATACTGGGCCCTAGGTGGAGGTTGTGGATAGCCTCCAAAGTAATTTTGGCTCCAATAGTGGTCATAAAAGGGCTGTTGTTGCATCTCCATCCATTGCAACCGATCATGAATTTGTTGTTGGTTGTCAAGGAGAACACGCTCGTTCTCGAACATTGCCCGTTGATTGTCCAGTAGCCAGTTTGTAGTCTCTTGAATACCGGCATACATCGTCATGTGATGTTGTTGCGTCTGCTGAATCTCCTGCAGCATAGCATATATACCCTGCATAGAATAGGCTTCCTCGCTTGGTTGCGAGGGTGGTGGTGGTGGCGGAGGCTGTGATGATGAAGATGCACCCGGATGCATCCGAGGACGCTTTCGTGGTGCCACTCGTGCCCGAAGAGGTGTGAATACCTCCTCTTCCTCTGCAGCCTCGTCATCATTGCCATCGTCGCCGTCATTGCCGCCGTCTTCATCGGAGTCATCAATGTCTATGATAGGCCATCGGAAGTGTTGCGCCCCTTCGATGTTGAAGACTGGATCGGGAAGTGATAATTCCTGGTAGGCATGGTTGACGTGGCAGTGCGCATACGTCAAGCCATCTCGAAGAAGGATGAGATTGGCCCGGTGCAGATGTTGCAAGTTCACCTTGCTCCTGTTGGATAGAGGAGTAAGCTACTGGAAATTCAAACCAAGGTAGAAGGCCAGCTTAGTGATAAGCCCGCTAAAGTGAATCGGCGCTTTCCGTGTACTCCTCTTCACCGCCAAAACTCGCTGCAAAAAGAAGGCGCCCCAATTGCATTCTTGACGCTTCAGGAGTTTATACAAGAAGAATAAGTCCATCTCTTGAAACTTGCTGAGGGCCAAATCACCCCTAGTGAACAATGTAGAACTCAGCATCCGGTGCAGTATCCGGACGAAAGGGTGCTCGAAATCAGCTACCGCAGCGTTATGGTAGCTTACTGACTTCCTCGGCGGCACCGTCACCAGCTCGGCGAAGATAGCATCGTAGTCGGTGTGGTTGTCCAGTCGCCTGTAGTCATGTTGCGAGTGGTTCCAGTTGAATATCTCATTGAACTGCTCGAGCGTAAGGGTGTAGTATTATTATACATCTGGAACGACACCCGACCCTTGATCCACTCGCGGTCGGTGGCTATGACGTCCTTGGGCACGACGCAGACGTCTAGTGACGCCATGAACTCAGCCACCAGCTCTCTTTAGGTAGGCCTCTCGCCAAAGAACAGTTGGCCATCAGCGTGATACTCCAACTCGTCGTCCAATCTGCCCGTGTTGTGTGCCTGTCCCTTCAAGACGTAGGCAAGGTTGGCTTCAAACCCGAGGTTGTAGATGGTTTCCCGTTTAACATAACGGGTCGGCTCAATCTTTCTCTTTAGAATCTCCTCGTATATCTTCTTCACCTCCACAGATGGATGAATCATCCGCAGGCATGTAACTGACCCGGTCGGAGGTGGCACGAACTCCGAGATGTCCATCGGGTTCACGCATGAAGACGACGCACCAGCTATGTGCACCATGATTGCGAAAGAAAGAGGAATAAAAAGGGAGCTCGGTGAAGATCGGAGAAGTGAATCTCCACTCGATGAGGAACTTGCTTGGTGTTGCTTGTCGTCGGGCTTGGACAGCTCTGGAATACGCTCGGCACAAGTGGAGGAAGATCGCTATGGAGTTGTGATGTCATCTGACACAAATCCTCCTCATATATAGCTGTGGTCGGCGCTACTGTCTGCTCGTCGATACCATCGACACGAGTCGATGGTATCGACACGGGTAACACAATCCGTACCGCCGCTAGTATCGACGGTTGTCGATGGTTGGATCTGCGGGGCCCGAATTGCTGACGCGTCGATACTTTCGACGTGGGTCGATGGTATCGACCCGTCCCCCAGATCAAACTCCTTGTTGCTGCGATCGCTATTTATATTTCCTCGCGGATTGTTGACGTGGCATGTTGATACTATCGATGCGAGTCGATAGTATCAACTCTCTGATTAGGGCAAACCCTCGCGAGGCCCGGCCGCCGCCTTCTTTGCATGAATGTGTCGATACCATCGATGCGCCTGTCGATGGTATCGACTTTCCTGAGACGATTTGTTCTGAAAATCTCCAGAGATCTTGATAGTATCGACAACCATGTCGATACCATCGACCTATTCTTGCGATTTGCCTGTTGGTATGTCGATACCATCGATGAGGCCATCGATGGTATCGACGCAGTGTGATTCCTGCAGTCGCCCACCTGTACCATGGTTGATACCATCGACACAAGGGTCGATGGTATCGACTCTGCCTCAGCCCTGCACATGTAGCAAATGATCACGATATCTTTTTTACACTACAAACTAAGTTAAAACAAATCAAACTACGAATGTAAATGAACTAAACTAAAGTACCAATGGTTGGGTTGCCTCCCAACAAGCGCCCTTATTTAACGTCTTAGGCTAGACGACTTGAAGCTTTTCATCCACTCGGTACTTTGGAGAAGGTGCTTAAAGAATCGTGCGATAGCTTGAACTCCACGCGATCTTGACCAATCCCCAACGTCAGCGTACCTCTCCCAATTGCAGTGACTACATCGGTCGTTGCTTGAAACGGCCTACCTAATAGCATCTCACAACTTTGAAGCTGCGGCATATCCATGATGACGAAATCTATAGGAAAAATGAACTTGTCCACCTTGATGAGTACATCTTCGCAAACTCTGTATGGCCTTACAATAGATCCATCCGCCAATTCTATGGTTGCCGCTGACTTCTTCATGTCCTTTAACCCAAGCTTTTTAAATGTGGATAGCGGCATGAGATTTATGCTTGCGCCCAAATCACACTGAGCTCGTGGAAGGTGTGGATCACCTATCGAACATGGAATATAAAAACTCCCTAGATCTTTCTTCTTCTATGGTAAACTCCCATGGATGATTGAGCTCACCATTTCATTCATCTGGCAAACATCTGTGTCTTTAATCCGCCACTTCTTATTGATGATTTATTTGATAAACCTCCAGTAGGCGGGAACCTTCTCAATCATCTCCACTAATGGAATGTTGATATGAAGTTTCCTGAACATCTCCAAGAATTTTCTATAATGTCGGTGCTCTTTCTTCGGATTTGGGTTGTCCAGACTGGACACAACTCCCGCATTAACACGCTTGTGAAGTGGTACATATGAGCTCTTTGGGGCAAGCTCCACTAAGCTTGCTTCAAGGACTCCCTCTAGCGTGGACTTTGTCATATCATCTTCCGCAGGTATAACTTGATGTGGCTCCTCTCTAGCAATGGATGTATCTGTACCTTGACAGACAGCCTTCACTTGCTCTTCTTGCCTAGGCGGGGGTGCAACCATCATGGGCTCTTGGCAGGATTTCCTGAAAGGAGTGTATCCACCTGGCAGTCCATAATGACTGCGAGGATACGGTATTGCCGGTGTAGCCTCCATATCAAACATCATTTTGCTTTGATCCTTTATCTCTGCCACCTGGGGTTCTTCCTCATTAATCAGAGACATGTATTTAACTTGGTGATGTGCTTGAACCACATCTACATTCCCATCATGTCTCTGCTGATTGGCATGCTTAATGGCCGCCACTTCATTTGAGATCTGGGTCACGGTGGTTTCTAACGCCTGCATTTGTGCTCCATGACTTTGCAGTGTCTGCCGAAATTTGGTCAAGATGTCACCCTATGATTGTAGTTGTTTACCGAACATATTCATCATTTCCTGATTCTGCTGCACCATTTGACTAAGAAATTCGGTGCTCTTATCTTCATCTCTAGGTTGTGGCTTTGCATCAGGATCTTGTACGAAATTATTAGGATCCTTCCAGGAGAACTTTTTGTCCTTCCTCCACGAATAGTCATTATTTCTGTAGCCCAGTTGTTGTATGAATTTGACTTGGGATTCCTCATCCTCAGACTCAATATCCTCCTTCACAAGCAGTTTCTTCGCGAGAAGATCTAACTATTCATTCAGCTTCTTTATGGCTTTAGATTCACCTGCCACTCGAACCTGCTCTACGGCACCTCTTTCGCCCCACGATTGCTTCTTGGCCATGTTCTTTAGGATTTCCCAACAACTGGTGTCCGTGTTATTCAAGAAAAATCCTGAGCCGGCTGAATCGAGGTTGCTTCTATCGTGCTCGGAGAGAGAAAAATAGAAGATCTTGACATGTGTCTCCTTATCAAGCCCGTGATGCGGGCACCGCCTGAGCATGATCTAAAACCTTTCCCAGGTCTCAGAATAGGTCTCTCCTGCTTGTTGGGTGAATTTGTGGATCTTTCTGATTATGTCATTGGTCTTCTCGGGCGGAAAGAACCTCTCGAAGAAAACCTCCACCATGTGGTCCCAAGATTCCACATATTCATCATCCAGGTTATTTAACTATTCTCGTGCGATTCCCGCTAGAGAACTCGGGAAGAGCTTCAAGTAGAGCGCATTTTGCGGAAATCTGTCTATTTTTATCATATCACAATTTTCCACAAATTGACTTATATGCGCGACGGGGTCTTCATTTTTGAGTCCATGAAAAGCATTCGACTTCACCAAATTTATTAATGCAGGGTCGAATTTGTATGTTGGAATGTTAATTGCCTGCTTCTTTATTGGCCCTTTCGACACAGACGAGGAAGAAGCTTTTATCTTATCCCATATTGTTTGTTGATCTTCCATCTTTTCTTGATCGGGTTCAGAAATTATATCCTCCAGATGGTCTTGATTATACTCGCCCTCATCTTCCGGTCCCGGCAGTGGAACCTCTGGTGCATACCTCGTGTAGTCTGTACTACGTGTCTGCACCATGCACAGTACCTGCAAATAGAAAAATTAAATGTAGTACAGTGCTTGACGATTGCAAATATTTAGAAAATAGATTATGAATTTTTGAAATGATAAAAAAATGTGGCCTAGAGTGGCTGCTTGCAGCACTCGAAGTGCCGACAATTTGCCGTATCCCCGGAAACGGCGCCAAAAACTTGATGCAAATTTACTGTGCGCAGAAACGCAAGTGAACGCTTCGAAGTAATACATGCCTTTGTGAGGCCCGAGTCGAACTCAGGGATATGTAAAATCGTCGGAGACTCCTACGAACTACTCACGATCAGCTAAGCCGATTAAATAGTTGAGAGTTGTTGTCAAAATTAAAAGAAAATAAAAATAAAACAAAACAAGCAATCGATTAAATGTTTGGTTTAATCAATTCAAAAGGAGATCTTTAGGATTGCGGTTTCACCGCGGGTTTTCATTGTATTAAATTCTATATAGTTACTCAATTTTATCTCTCTATCTGGGCAGTGGCCTGAAATCAGAATTGCCCACTGTCATGGTACAATTCACTACCTCTGTCTAGGTCGGTTCCACCGTCGTAGTAACCTATACCCTAAACTAGGTGCATTAAAAACAACCTCTCGGTATCCACCATTAATCTTACACCGCCTTGTTCAAGGGATTTGTCAATTAATGTAAATTCCGTCTCTTTTCAACCATTAATTCTTCTTTCAAAGCAATTAAGGGCATTAGATTATTATTATGGTGATCAAGCATAACAATATATTGGAGAAAATGAAATTATACCACGGATTTAAGAGATAAGATATGAATTACTATTATAAAATCATCATAAAATGAAATCCTGGGCTACTCCCGGTCCTAAAGATAAAGGGGATTAGCCCTGCATGTTCATCTCAGAGTACAACGTGGAGAAGAAAAAGGGAAACATGAAGAAAAATGTGATTGAGTGGTTAAACCCCTAAACGGAGAAGATCCAATCGATCCTTGGCGTGGATTTCCCCCGCCTTTTGGAGGGGGAAATCGTCTTCTTCAGCATCTGAATCAGCTGGGGCGTGCTCTTGTGCTCCGTTCTTCTCTCCTTGCTCTTCGGGATGTGTGCAGTGGCTAATGACGTGATCAATCCCTCAAGGGCGCCGTTATTAGGTATATTTCCTGAATTAGGTCACCAATTAATCACGGTCGTCCGATTAAGATTAATCTGAAACAAACTCATATCTGACGGTGTCGATACCATCGACGCCGGTCGATGGTATCGACCTAGCGTGATAGCGGCAGTCCTTCTTTTATTTCGTCTTTGCGCCTGATGTCATCTCGATACCATCGACGCGGGTCGATGGTATTGACAAACCTGTAGCGACGGTTTTGTCTTTTTGTGTCACTCTAGCTCCACCAGTCAATAGTATCGACATTTTGGTCGATAGTATCGACTCACTTCTCACTAGCAACCTGATGGTATCTCGATACCATCGACATCCCTGTCGATAGTATCGACTTTCTTCTGGTCCTTGCGGCTGGCAACCTGTGGTCCGGTCGATGGTATCAACTACCGTCGATGGTATCGACGGTAGTAGATACTTGTTTTTCCTGAAATTAACACACGAAACCACATAAATCCACACAAAACATATTCTTTTGATAATTAATACTCAAAATGCTAAAATAAGGGAATTTGACATAAAGAAGTAGCATAGACCAAAGTAAATGAATTATGCAACATTAACAATAAAAATGACTAATAAATGCATAAAACACATATCAAACAAGTCTATAAATGCGACTCAAAATCATCGCATCAAACTCCCCTAAGCTTGAACATTGCTCGCCCTCCAGCAACTACTCCTTAGAATAGAATTGCCAGAGTCAACTAAAGAACAAAGCATCACAACAAACATCCCATATGACTCCCACCGGACATTCACATATTGGCCCTCACTAACCACAGAATGATATATACCCTAAAGGCGACAGTAATCATCCATAAAAGATATTAACCTCAAACTGATGAACACTATCTCATAAGGCAGTTAACATAATAAAATTCTCCGGTCCAGACTTAGTGCATCTTGTGATCTCCTATACTACGTTGCTCGCCCTAACTACCATCTACATGGAAGAAGTTCTCCTGATATTCACTAGTGAGGAGAAATTCATGGTGGCCTACCAATCCGAGCAACGGGTGGATGGTATGGGTGGCTCATGGAAGAAGTGGAAGTATTATACGATTTCAACATGCATAAAACAAAAATGCCCTAAATGATGCAAATGCACATGAAAAAAATGCCCTAATGCCTAAGATTGGGTGGAATGATGCATGCACTAACATTCCGTCTCAAGATGAGATGGATTTCTACTTAAGCTACATCATGTACTCACTTATCTTGAAATGCAGGTGGGATTATGTTCCTTTCTCCTTCTTATTCTAGTTGCTTCTAAATGAATTTTCTTTTTTTTTCAATTTCAGATTTTTTTTCAGATTTTTCTTTTTTGTCAAACCCTTATATCCATAATTGACAATGAATACTTTATTGGGCTTATTTTTTCTTGCATAACTCAAATATTTTCACTATTTAGAAGGTATGGAACAAATTAATTCACCATTAAAGAAAAATGAGGTACATGATATACTTTATGCATAAAAGTTATGAATGCAACTACATGACATGCACCTAAAGGTAATGTGCATGTAAACCTATTCTAATCTTTTTTTTTTCATTTTTCATGCAAAACATATGAAGAGTTGCAATGCAAGTCCTATCTACATGACATGCAATCAAAAAGGTTTAAAACTGTACTTTACTTCCAAGTCTTGGTGGATTGTGAAAAGCAATGAGGTGGACAGATCACAAGACTAATTGACTGAACCTTTGAAAAATATTATATGTCCCTCCTTACTGACCTATGTAGTAGTTAAGAGGTTTTTTCTCTCTTACTTCAAATTAAAGTCTCATTATCATTTGGTCAGTTTAGGCTCAAACAACCAATTCCGTCCACTTTCATGAATCATTAGGAATATACAGTTGTGATTTTCTATTTTAAAGTTGACAAAACCAATCATTTTCTAAGTTAAGTGATCAAGGTTAAACAACACTCAAGCTTGCGAACACTCAAAAAAATTTTAGTTTCCCTTAATTCCCATGCACATGCAACTGAGATGACTCAAGATTAAAGACATCCACAATTACACTAGATAGACCGTGGATCTTAAGAACAAACTAAGATTGCAGGAAACAAATGACAGGAAACAAAAGCAATAAAACTAAAAACAGAGAAAATGAAAGATAGAGTTGTTCCAACACCCCCCCAAGCTTGAATTCGACTATGGCCTCATAGTCAAAAACAATCTTAAAGGTTGGAACAGAGATACCTCTTTTACTCTTCAGGTGGAGGCGGGTACTGCGGAGCCGTAGGGTCCCAAGACGGATACTCCCCCTGGAAGCTTGGATCAAACTGGGCCCTAGGTGGAGGTTGTGGATAGCCTCCAAAGTAATTTTGGCTCCAATAGTGGTCGTAAAAGGGTTGTTGTTGCATCTCCATACGTTGCAACTGATCATGAATTTGTTGTTGGTTTTTGAGGAGAAGACGCTCGTTCTCGAACATTTCCCGTTGATTGTCCAGTAGCCAGTTTGTAGTCTCTTAAATACCAGCATACATCGTCATGTGATGTTGCTATGTCTGCTGAATCTCCTGCAGCATAGCATACATACCCTGCATAGAATAGGCTTCCTCGCTTGGTTGCGAGGGCGGTGGTGGTGGCGGAGGCTGTGATGATGAAGATTCACCCGGATGCATCCGAGGATGCTTTCGTGGTGCCACTCGTGCTCGAAGAGGTGTGAATGCCTCCTCTTCCTCTGCAGCCTCGTCGTCATTACCATCGTCGCCGTCATCGCCGCCGTCTTCATCAGACTCATCAATGGCTATGATAGGCCATCGGAAGTGTTGCACCCCTTCGATGTTCAAGACCGGATCGGGAAGTAAGCATTCCTGGTAGGCATGGTTGACGTGGCAGTGTGCATACGCCAAGCCATCTCGAAGAAGGATGAGATTGGACCGGTGCAGATGTTGCAAGTTCACCTTGATCCTGTTGGATAGAGGAGTAAGCTGCTAGAAATTCAAACCAAGGTAGAAGGCCAGCTTGGTGATAAGCCCGCCAAAGTGAATCGGGGGTTTTTGTGTACTCCTCTTCACCGCCGAAACTCTCTGTAAAAAAAAGGCATCCCAATTGCATTCTTGATGCTTCAGGAGTTTATACAAGAAGAATAAGTCTGTCTCCTGAAACTTGCCGAGGGCCAAATCACCCCGAGCAGACAATGTAGAACTTAGCATCCGGTGCAGTATCCGGACGAAAGGGTGCTCGACATCAGCTTTCGCAGCATTATGGTAGCTTACTGACTTCCTTGGAGGCACCGTCACTAGCTCGACGAAGATAGCATCGTAGTCGGTGCGGTTGTCTGGTCTCCAGTAGTCAGACCGCGAGTGATTCTAGTTGAAGATCTCGTTGAACTGCCGAAGTGTAAGGTTGTAGTCGTTGTTGTACAGGCAGAAAGACACCCGGCCCTTGATCCACTCGCGGTCGGTGGCTATGACATCGTTGGGCACGACGCAGACATCCAGTGACGCCATGAACTCAGCCACCAACTCCTTTTACGTAGGCCACTCGCTGAAGAACGGATGGCCATCAGCATGATACTCGAGCTCGTCAGGCCTTCTGCTCATGTGATGCGCCTGTCCCTTCAAGACGTAGGCAAGGTTGGCTTTGAACCCGAGGTTGCGGATGGTTTCCCGTTCAACATAAGGGGTCGGCTCAATCTTCCTCTTTAGAATCTCCTCGTATATTTTCTTGACCTCTGCGGATGGATGAATCAGCCGCGGGCGTGCAACTGACACTGTCGGAGGTGGCACGAACTCTAGGATGTCCATCGGGTTCACGCGTGAAGACGATGTACCAGCTACATGCACCATGATTGCGAAAGAAAGAGGAATAGAAAGGGAGCTCGGTGAAGATCGAAGAAGTGAATCTCCACTCGATGAAGAACTTGCTCGGTGTTGCTCGTCGTCGGGCTTGGACAGCTCTGGAACATGCTCGACACAAGTGGAGGAGGATTGCTCTGGAGTTGTGATGTCATCTGACGCAAATCCTCCTCATATATAGACGTGGCCGGCGCTACTGTCTGCCCGTCGATACCATCGACGCGAGTCGATGGTATCGACTCGGGTAGCACGATCCGTACCGCCGCGAGTATCGACAGTTGTCGATGGCTAGATCTACGGGGCCCGGATTGCTGACGCGTCGATACTATCGACGCGATTCGATGGTATCGACTCATCCCCCGGATCAACTTCTTAGTTGCTGCGATCGCCGTTGATCTTTCCTCACAGATTGCTGACGTGGTGTGTCGATACTATCGATGCGAGTCGATAGTATCGACTCTCTGATTAGGGCAAACCCTCACGAGGCCCGGCCGCCGCCTTCTTTGCATGAATGTGTCGATACCATTGAAGCACCCGTCGATGGTATCGACTTTCCTGAGATGATTTGTTCTGAAAATCTCCAGAGATCTCGTTAGTATCGACAACCATGTCGATACCATCGACCTCTGCTTGCGATCTACCTATTGGTATGTTGATACCATCGATGAGGCCGTCGATGGTATCGACGCAGTGTGATTCCTACAGTCGCCCACCTGTACCATGGTCGATACCATCGACACAAGGGTCGATGGTATCGACTTTGCCTCGGCCCTGCACATGTAGAAAATGATCACGATATCTTTTTTACACTACAAACTAAGTTAAAACAAATCAAACTACCAATGTAAATTAACTAAACTAAAGTACCAAGGGTTGGGTTGCCTCCCAACAAGCACCCTTATTTTACGTCTTAGGCTAGACGACTTGAAGCTTTTCATCCACTCAGTACTTTGGAGAAGGTGCTTAAAGAATCATGTGGTAGCTTGAACTCCACGCGATCTTGACCAATCCCCAACATCAGCGTACCTCTCCCAATTGTAGTGACTACATCGGTCGTTGCTTGAAACGGCCTACCTAATAGCATCTCGCAACTTTGAAGTTGCAGCATATCCATGATGACAAAATCTACAGGAAAAATGAACTTGTCCACCTTGATGAGTACATCTTCACAAACTCCGTATGGCCTTACAATAGATCCATCCGCTAATTCTATGGTTGCCGCTGACTTCTTCATGTCCTTTAACCCAAGCTTTTTAAATGTGGATAGTGGCATGAGATTTATGCTCGCGCCCGAATCACACTGAGCTCGTGGAAAGTGTCGATCGCCTATCGAACATGGAATATAAAAACTCCCTCGATCTTTCTTCTTCTATGGTAAACTCCCATGGATGATTGAGCTCACCATTTCATTTATCCGGCAAACATCTTTGTCTTTAATCTGCCTCTTCTTATTGATGATTTCTTTGATAAACCTCCTGTAGGCAGGAACCTTCTCAATCATCTCCACTAATGGAATGTTGATATGAAGTTTCCTAAACATCTCCAAGAATTTTCTATAATGCTGGTGCTCTTTCTTCGGCTTTGGGTTGTCCAGTACTGGACACAACTGCCGCATTAACACGCTTTTGAGGTGGTACATATGAGCTCTTCGGGGCAAGCTTCCCTAAGCTTGCTTCAAGGACTCCCTCTGGCGTGGACTTTGTCAGATCATCTTCCGCATGTATAACTTGTTGTGGCTCCTCTCTCGCAATGGATGTATCCGCACCTTGACAGACGACCTTCACTTGCTCTTCTTGCCTAGGCAGGGGCGCAACCATCATGGGCTCTTGGCGAGATTTCCTGAAAGGAGTGTATCCGCCTGGCAGTCCATAATGACTGCGAGGATACGGTATTGCCGGTGTAGCCTCCGTATCAAACATCATTTTGCTTTGATCCTTTATCTCTGCCACCTGGGGTTCTTCCTCATTAATCACAGACATGTATTTAACTTGGTGATGTGCTTGAACCACATCTGCATTCCCAGCTTGTCTCTGCTGATTGGCATGCTTAATGGTTGCCACTTCATTTGAGATATGGGTCACGGTGGTTTCTAACGCCCGCATTTGTGCTCCATGACTTTGCAGTGTCTGCCCAAATTTGGTCAAGATGTCACCCTGTGACTGCAGTTGTTTACCGAACATATTCATCATTTCCTGATTCTGCTGCACCATTTGACTAAGCAATTTGGTGCTCTTATCTTCAGCTCTAGGTTGTGGCTTTGCATCAGGATCTTGTACGGAATTATTAGGATCCTTCCAGGAGAACTTTTTGTACTTCCTCCATGAATAGTCATTATTTCTGTAGCCCTATTATTGCATGAATTTGACTTGGGCTTCCTCATCCTCAGACTCAGTATCCTCCTTCGCAAGCAGTTTCTTCACGAGAAGATCTAACTTGTCATTCAGCTCCTTTATGGCTTTAGATTCACCTGCCACTCGAACCTGCTCCACGGTGCCTCTTTCACACCATGATTGCTTCTTGGCCATGTTCTTTAGGATTTCCCAACACCTGGTGTCCGTGTTATTCAAGAAAAATCCTGAGCCGACTGAATCGAGGTTGCTTCTATCGTGCTCGGAGAGAGAAAAATAGAAGATCTTCACATGTGTCTCCTTATCAAGCCTGTGATGCGGGCACCACCTGAGCATGATCTGAAACCTTTCCCAGGTCTCAAAATAGGTCTCTCCTGCTTGTTGGGTGAAGTTGTGGATCTTTCTGATTATGTCATTGGTCTTCTCGGGTAGAAAGAACCTCTCGAAGAAAACCTCCACCATGTGGTCCCAAGATTCCACATATTCATCATCCAGGTTATTTAACCATTCTCGCACGATTCCTGCTGGAGAACTCGGGAAGAGCTTCAAGTAGAGCGCATTTTGTGGAAATCTGTCTATTTTTAGCATATCACAATTTTCCACAAATTGACTTATATGTGCGACGAGGTCTTCATTTTTGAGTTCATGAAAAGCATTCGACTTCACCAAATTTATTAATGCAGGGTCGATTTTGTATGTTGGAATGTTAATTGCCTTCTTCTTTATTGGCCCTTTCGACGCAGATGAGGAAGAAGCTTTTATCTTCTCCCATATTGTCTGTTGTTCTTCCATCTTTTCTTGATCGGGTTCAAAAAGTATATCCTCCATATGGTCTTGATTATACTCGCCCTCGTCTTCCGGCCCCGGCAGCGGAACCTCTGGTGCGTACCTCGTGTAGTCTGTACTATGTGTCTGCACCATGCACAGTACCTGCAAATAGAAAAATTAAATGTAGTACAGTGCTTGACGATTGCAAATATTTAGAAAATAGATTATGAATATTTGAAATGATAAAAAAATGTGGCCTAGAGTGGCAGCACTCAAAGTGCTGACAATTTTCCGTATCCACGGCAACGATGCCAAAAACTTGACGCAAATTTACTGTGCGCAGAAACGCAAGGGAACGCGTCGAAGTAATACAGGCCTTTGTGAGGCCCTAGTCGAGCTCAGGGATATGTGAAATCGTCGGAGACTCCTACTAACTACTCGCGATCAGCTAAGCCGATTAAATAGTTGAGAGTTGTTAAAAATAAAAGAAAATAAAAATAAAACAAAACAAGCAATCGATTAAATGTTTGGTTTAATCAATTCAAAAGGAGATCTTTAGGATTGCGGTTTCACCGTGGGTTTTCATTGTATTAAATTCTATATAGTTACTCAATTTTATCTCTCTATCCGGGTAGTGGCCTGAAATCAAAATTGCCCACTGTCGTGGTACAATTCACTACCTGTGTCTAGGTCGGTTCCACCGTCGTAGTAACCTATACCCTAAACTAGGTGCATTTATTAGTCATTTTGAGTCGCATTTATAGACTTGTTTGATAGGTGTTTTATGCATTTATTAGTCATTTTCATGGTTAATGTTGCATAATTCATTCATTTTGGTCTATGCTACTTCTTTATGTCAAATTCCCTTTATTTAAGCATTTTTAGTATTAATTATCGAAAAAATATATTTTGTGTGGATTTATGTGGTTCTGTGTGTTAATTTCAGGAAAAATAAGTATTTTCTGCCGTTGATACCATCGACGGTGGTCGATACCATCGACCGGACCACAGGTTTCCAACCGCAAGGACCAGAAGAAAGTCGATACTATCGACAGGGATGTCGATGGTATCGAGATACCATCAGGTTGCTGGCGAGAAGTGTGTCGATACTATCGACCAAAATGTCGATACTATCGACTGGTGGAGCTACAACGACACAAACCGACAAAACTATCACTACAGGTTCGTCGATACCATCGACCCGCGTCGATGGTATCGAGATGACATCAGGCGCATAGACGAAAGAAAAGAAGGATTGTCGATATCACGCTAGGTCGATACCATCGACCCGCGTCGATGGTATCGACACCGTCAGATATGAGTTTGTTTCAGATTGATCTTAATTGGATGGTTGTGGTTAATTGGCGACTTAATTCGGCAGATATACCTAATGACGACGCCCTTGACTGAGGAATCACGTCATTAGTTGTTGCACACATCCCGGAGAGCAAGGGAGAAGAACGTAGCACGAGAGCATGCCCCAGACGATCTGTACGTTGAAGAAGATGAATTCCACCACCGAAAGGCGACCGAACGTGGATTCCACGCCAAGGATTGATTGGATCTTCTCCGTTCAGGGGTTTAATCACTCAATCACGTTTTTCTTCATGTTGCCCTTTTTCTTCTCCACATTGTACTCTGAGATGAACATGCAGGGCTAACTCCCTTTGTCTTTAGGACCGGGAGTAGCCCGGGAATTCATTGTATGATGATTTTATAATAGTAATTCATATCTTATCTCTTAAATCCGTGGTATAATTTCATTTTCTCCAATATATTGTTATGCTTGATCACCATAATAATAACTTAATGCCCTTAATTGCTTTAAAAGAAGAATTAACGGTTGAAAAGAGACAGAACTTACATTAATTGACAAATCCCTTGAACAACGTGGTGTAAGATTAATGGTGGATACCGAGAGGTCGTTTCTAATGCACCTAGTTTAGGGTATAGGTTACTACGATGGTGGAACCAACCTAGACATAGGTAGTGAATTGTACCACGACAATGGGCAATTCCGATTTCAGGCCACTACCCGGATAGAGAGATAAAATTGAGTAACTATATAGAATTTAATACAATGAAAACCCACAGTGAAACCACAATCCTAAAGATCTTTTTTTGAATTGATTAAACCAAGAATTTAATCGATTGCTTGTTTTGTTTTATTTTTATTTTCTTTTAATTTTAACAACAACTCTCAATTTTTTAATTGGCTTAGCTGATCGCGAGTAGTTAGTAGGAGTCCCCAACGATTGCACGTATCCATGAGTTTGACTTGGGCCTCACAAAGGCCTATACTACTTCGACGCGTTCACTTGCGTTTCTACGCACGGTAAATTTGCGTCAAGTTTTTGGCACCGTTGCCGGGGATACGGCAATTTGTTGGCACTTTGAGTGCTATGAGCAGCCACTCTAGGCCACATTGTTATTTTTTTATCATTCCAAAAATTTATAATCTATTTTATGAATATTTGCAGTCGTCAAGCACTGTACTAAATTTAATTTTTCTATTTTCAGGTACTGTGCATGGTGCAGACGCGTAGTACTGACTATGCGGGGCACGCACGAGAGGTTCCGCTGTCGGAACCGGAAGACGAGGGCGAGTATAATCAAGACGAGCTGGAGGATATACTCTCTGAACCAGAACAAGAAAAGATGGACGAGCCACAGACAATATGGGAGAAGATTAAGGCTTCTTCCTCGTCCGCTTCCAAGGGGCCGATAAAGAAGCAAGCACTGAATATTCCGACATACAAGATTGATCCAGCTTTAATCAACTTGGTGAAGTCTTATGTCTTCCATGGGCTCAAAAATGAAGACCCTGTCGTGCACATAAGTCAGTTTGTGGAGAATTGTGATATGGTAAAAATCGACATATTTCCACAAGATGTGCTCTACTTTAAGCTCTTCCCGAGTTCTCTAGCGGGAATTGCACGTGAATGGCTACATAACTTGGATAATGAATATGTGGAGTCTTGGGACCACATGGTGGAGGTCTTCTTCGAGAGGTTCTTTCCGCCCGAGAAGACCAATGACATGATCAGAAAGATCCACAACTTCATGCAACAAGCAGGAGAGACTTATTCTGAGACCTGGGAGAGTTTTCAGATCATGCTCAGGCGATGCCTGCATCATGGGCTTGATAAGGAGACACAAGTCAAAATATTCTATTTTGCTCTCTCCGAGCATGATAGAAGCAACCTTGATTCAGTCGGTTTCGGATTCTTCTTGAATAACACGGACACTAGATGTTGGGAGATCTTAAAGAACATGGTGAAGAAACAATCATGGGGCGAAAGAGGCACTGTGGAGCAGGTTCGAGTAGTAGGTGAATCTAAGGCAATAAAGGAGCTGAATGAGAAGATGGATCTTCTCGCAAAGAAATTGCTTGCAAAGGAAGATACTAAGTCCGAGGATGAGGCTCAAGTGAAATTCATGAGGCAGCAGCAAGGTTACAGGAACAACTACTATTCATGGAGGAAAGATAAGAAGTTCTCCTGGAAGGATCCGAATAACTTCTTGCAGAATCTGGATGCTAAACCCCAGCCAGTAGCGGAGGATAAGAGCACAGACCTGCTAAATCAAGTGATAAAGCAAAACCAAGAACTCATGACTACTTTCAGCCAGCAAATAAAGCAACAAGGGGAGTTCATGAACCAATTCAGGCAGACACTACAGAGCCATGCGGCTCAAATGAGGACAATAGAGACATCTATGGCACAGATGGCTGCGGAGATAGCCAGTTTGAAAAAGTCGGCACATCCAGGTTTCCTGGGAAATACTAATGTTCCAGGAGGGAACCAACAAGCGAAGTCCATCTTGCTAAGAAGTGGCAAGAAATTGTTAAATCCCAGGGCTGATGAAGCAAGCAAACCCCAAGCTGAAATTGAAGTTAAATCCACTGAGGTGGCCCCTGTACCGGTCACAGGATCAGTTGATGACACAGCAGTGGATGCTACTGAAGATCATATTGTAGAGGAGGAAGAGCCTAAGAGACAGACACCCTATGTGCCACCGCATCAAAGGGCACAGGCTGTACCGGTCCCTTATCCGAATAGTGCTAAGGCAAGGAAGGTAGATGACCAATTCAAAAAGTTCTTAGATAGTTTCAGGAAGCTTTCAGTCAACATCCCTCTATTGGAAGCTATTGAGCAAATCCCTTCTTACGGGAAATTTCTGAAGGACATCATCACTAAGAAGAGAAAAATTCCAGACACGAAAGTAGTTGTGCTTAAGGAGCAGGTGAGTGCCTTCATCATGGGCACATTTCCACCAAAGAGGCAAGCTCCGGGTTGTTTCAACATTTTGTGCTATATTGGGAAAGTCAAATTTGGTGAAGCATTATGTGACTCAGGAGCAAGCATTAATTTGATGCCCCTTTCTACATTCAAAAAGTTAGGATTAAAGGCTAAGCAACATGACAATTCAATTGGGGATAACTCTGTGGTGAAACCGTATGGGATTTGTGAAGATGTGCTTGTGAAAGTGGATATATTTGTATTTCCTACAGATTTTGTCATCATGGAGATGCAAGATGAACAAGGCAATGAGCTACTACTCGGAAGACCATTCCAAGCTACAGCCGACATGATACTCGAGATGGGGAGACGTCGGTTGACCTTGGGCATAACCGATGACCGATTTGAGATGGTCATGCCTTCCAGCGCCACTTAACCTAAATCCCAGGAGAAATGCCACATGGTAAAACATTTTGATAATACTATCTCACTTTGTCTTGGGAAGCCATTTCTGGATATGTCTAATGTAATGACCAAGGTGGACAAAGGGAATTTGGCTGTAGACATCATGGAGAAGACTAAAGTAGTATCCCTTTGCAAGGCTGTCGGGTTCCCAAATGATGAGGATGAGGACATTCCCCCCTCTACAGAGGATGATGCCGTAGCAAATTCAGTTTTTGATGCATATCTAGAATTACCATTGGAGGCTTGTTTAGTCAACATTACTCATGATTGGATGAGAAGAAAATCACTCAAGGAGTGCGCCAAGATGCTTCAAATGCTTCCATGTTTCTATGCGAGGTATTATGAAGATTTAGGTGAACTTCCCCCTCCGCTTCAATCATCCTTGATTAGCCCGCCGGAGTTAGAGTTAAATCCACTGTCACCGCATCTCAAGTACGCCTTTCTAGCTAAGGAGGACAAGCTACCTGTGATCATTTCTGCATATCTGAGTGCGGAAGAGGAGGACCAGCTGTTGATAGTGCTAAAGAACCACCGGGGAGCATTTGGGTGGTCTGTTGCATATATCAAGGGGATTTCCCCTACCTTGTGTCAGCATAAGATTCAGCTCGAGGAGGGAGCCAAGCCGGTGATCCAACCACAACGTCGACTGAATCCGAGCATGATGGAGGTGGTGAAGAAAGAGGTGATTAAGCTTCTCTCCGCAGGTATCATCTATGTGATTTTAGACTCGACATGGGTAAGTCCCACGCAGGTAGTCCCTAAAAAGGGGGGTATAATTGTCACTCAAAATATTTGAAATGAACCTGTCACCACCCGCTTAGTAACCGGGTGGCGAGTTTGTATTGATTACCGACGTCTTAATGCCGCTACGCTGAAGGATCACTTTCCTCTACCATTTATTGATCAAATTCTAGAGCGCTTAGCCGGCCGATCTCATTTCTGTTTTCTGGATGGGTATTCAGGATATAATCAGATTTCAATTGATCCTAAGGACCAAGAGAAATCTACTTTCACTTGTCCCTATGGAACTTTTGTGTATCGCTGCATGTCCTTTGGATTATGCAATGCACCAGCGACTTTCAGCGTTGTATGCTCGCCATTTTTTCTGATATGGTAGAACACTATCTTGAAGTCTTTATGGATGATTTTTCAGTTTACGGTGCTTCGTTTGATGAATGCCTTTATAATTTGGATAAGGTGTTACGGAGATGTGAGGACACACATTTGGTCCTCAACTGGGAGAAATGTCATATGATGGTGAGTGAAGAGATAGTGCTAGGACATAAAGTGTCTAGCAAAGGTTTGGAGGTAGATCCGGTGAAAATTGAAGTAATTTCTAAATTGCCCCCACCAAATTCGGTAAAAGGGGTAAGAAGCTTCATAGGACAAGCTGGATTTTATCGTCGGTTCATAAAAGATTTTTCTAAAATCGCCAAACCTCTATCCGAGCTTCTCAAGAAAGATGTCGTTTTTTATTTCAATGACAAATGGTTACACGCGTTCAACGTGCTGAAGGAGAAATTGATTTTTGCACCGGTTGTTCAAACACCAGATTGGACTAAGCCGTTCGAACTCATGTGTGACGCATCAGATTATGCTGTAGGAGCTGTGTCGGGACAACGGGTGGACAATAAACCCGCCGTAATTTTTTAGGCTTCCAAGACTTTGAATGATGCTCAATTAAATTACACAACTACTGAAAAAGAATTGCTTGCCGTTGTTTTCGCTTTTGAAAAATTCCGGCAATATTTAGTTGGATCGAAAGTAGTTGTTTGGACTGATCACGCCGCTATTAAATATTTGATGGAGAAAAAAGATACCAAACCTAGATTGATTAGGTGGATCTTGCTCCTACAAGAATTTGATATCGAAATTAAAGACAAGGCTGGGATTGAAAATGTCGTAGCGGATCATTTGTCTAGGTTAGAGAGGGTGGATGAAAAAGATTTACACATACCCATAACCGAGACATTTTCGGATGAACAATTGTTGAAAGTGAATTCTAAAGATCCTTGGTTTTCATATATTGTGAATTATCTTGCTTGCAGGATCATCCCAGAAGATTGGACATATCAAGAGAAGAAGATATTTTTCCATTCTCTACGTTATTATTTTTGGGATGACCCCATTCTTTTGAAGCAATGTATGGATGGTGTTCTATGCAGGTGTGTACCTGAGGAGGAATATGAGAGTGTTCTTTATCACTGCCACACTCTACCTACAGGCGGACACCACGCGAGCTCTCGTACGGCGGCCAAAGTATTGGAAAGTGGCCTATATTGGCCTACCTTGTTCCGAGACGCCTATGAGTTCGTGAGACAATGTGATTCCTGCCAAAGGGCGGATAACATTTCAAAGAGACAGGAGATGCCCCTAAATGTTTTCCAAGAGGTTGAAGTATTCGACCTATGGGGTATAGATTTCATGGGACCCTTTATGTCCTCAAATTCGAATTTATATATTCTTTTAGTGGTTGATTATGTGTCGAAGTGGGTAGAAGCAATACCCACAAGGACTAATGATTCTTCTGTAGTGTGCATATTCGTAAAAGAAAATATCTTCTGCAGGTTTGGAGTGCCCCGAATGATCATCAATGATGGGGGTACGCACTTCAAGAATCACAAGTTCTCGGCATTGTTGAAGAAATATGGGGTAAAACATAACATAGGTACCCCGTCTCACCCACAAACTCAAGGACATGTGGAGGTCTCTAATCATGAAATTAAGAAGATTTTGGAGCGTACGGTGGCTTCCACGAGGAAGAACTGGAGTGCTTTACTGTCGGATGCATTGTGGGCATATAGGATGGCATACAAGACACCTATAGGCACCACACCTTTTAGGTTGGCGTACGGACGGGCTTGTCACTTACCGGTGGAGTTAGAGCATAAAGCATACTGGGCCCTAAGAAAGATCAACTTGAGTTATGATGAGGCGGGGAAGAAAAGATTGCTTGAATTAAATGAATTGGATGAGTTGTGCATGACTGCATATGAGAACTCTCGGATATACAAGGAGCACACTAAGTTGATCCACGATTGCCACATTCAGATGTGCACCTTCAAGAAGGGAGATCGTGTGTTGTTGTTTAATTCAAGGCTGAAGTTGCATCCCGGGAAGCTAAAATCTCGATGGAGTGGGCCATTCACGGTGGAAGAGGTCAAACCACATGGCGCAATCTTGGTGCGCGATGGTGAGACTACATTTTTGGTGAACGGACAGAGGTTGAAGCTATATTTTGGTGAAGATTACACGAGGAAAGTGAATGAGGTCAAACTCATTTCACTCTCAGATACATGATGTGATTCAAGTCATCTAGCCTCATACGTTAAATAAGGGCGCTTATTGGGAGGCAACCCAACCATTGGTACCTTAGTTTAGTTCATTTACAATAGTGGTTTAATTTGTTTTTACTTAGTTTTTAGTGTAAAAAAGATACCGTGATCGTTTGTTACATGTGCAGGGCTGAGGCAGAGTTGATACCATCGACCCTTGTGTCGATGGTATCGACCATGGTATAGGTTGGCGACTGCCGGAATCGCATTGCGTCGATACCATCGACGGCCTCGTCGATGGTATCGACATACCTACAGGCAGATCGCAAAGTCAACGTCGATGGTATTGAGATGCCAGTCGATACCATCGAGATCTCTGGAGATTTTCAAAAGAAATCGGCTCAGTGAAGTCGATACCATTGATGGGCATGTCGATGGTATCGACACATTCATGTAAAGAAGGCGACGGCCGGGCCTCGCGAGGGTTTGCCCTAATCAGAGAGTCGGTACTATCGACTCGCGTCGATAGTATCGACGCACCACGTCAATGATCTACGAGGGAAAATCAAAGGTGATCGCAGCAGCTAAGAAGTCGATCCGTGGGAAGGGTCGATACTATCGACCTGCGTCGATAGTATCGACGCGTCAGCAATCCGGGCCCTGCAGATCCAGCCATCGACGACCGTCGATACTAGCGGAGGTACGGATCGTGCTACCCGAGTCGATACCATCGACTCGCATCAATGGTATCGACGGGTAGACAGTAGCGTCGGCCACAGCTATATATGAGGAGTGTTTGTGTCAGATGACATCACACCTTCAGTGCAATCTTCCTCCACTTGTGTCGAGCGTGTTCCAGAGCTGTCCAAGCCCGACGACGAGCAACACAGTGTGCAACACCGAGCTAGTTCTTCATCGAGCGAAGATTCGATTCTCCGATCTTCACTGAGCTCCCTTTCTATTCCTCCTTCTCTCGCAAACATGGTGCACGTAGCTGGTGCGTCATCTTCACGTGTGAATCCGATGGACATCCCGGAGTTTGTGCCACCTCCGGCGGGATCCATCTCACGTCTGCGGCTTGTTCATCCATCTGTGAAGATCAAGAAGATCTATGAGGAGATCTTGAAGAGGAAGATAGAGCCGACCCGATATGTTGATCGGGATACAATCCACAACCTCGGGTTCGAAGCGAACCTTGCCTATGTCTTGAAGGGACAGGTGCGCCACACGAGCCGAAGACCTGACGAGCTCGAGTACCATGTTGATGGCTAGCCATTCTTCGGCGAGTGGCCTACCTACAAGGAGTTGGTGGCGGAGTTCATGGCATCTCTGGACGTCTGCGTCGTGCCCAACGACGTAATAGCCACCGACCGTGAGTGGATCAAAGGTCGGGTGTCGTTCTGGTTATATAACAATGACTACAACATCACACTTCGGCAGTTCAACGAAATCTTCAACTGGAACCACTCGCAACACGACTATCGGCGACCGGACAACCGCACCTATTACGACATCATCTTTGCCGAGCTGGTTATGGTGCCGCCGGGGAAGTCTGTTAGATACCATAATGCTGCGGTAGCTAATTTCGAGCATCCTTTCGTCCAGATTTTGCACCGGATGCTTAGTTCGACATTATTTGCTCGGGGTGACTTGGCCCTCAGCAAGTTTCAGGAGACGGACTTATTCTTTCTGTATAAGCTCCTGAAACGTCAAGAATGCAATTGGGGTGCCTTCTTTCTACAGAGAGTTTTGGCGGTGAAGAGGAGTACGAGGAAAGCGCTGATACACTTCGGCGGGCTCATCACCAAGCTGGCTTCATACCTCGGTTTGAATTTCCAGCAGCTCACTCCTCTATCCAACAGGAGCAAGGTGAACTTGCAACATCTACACTGGTCCAATATCATTCTTCTTCGAGATGGTTTTGCGTATGCGTACTACCACGTCAACCATGCCTATCAGGAATGCTCGCTACCTGATCCGATATTCAACATCGACGGGGCATAACACTTCTGATGGCCAATCATAGCCATCGTCGACTCCGATGAAGAAGGCGGCAACGATGGCGGTGACAATGGAAATGAGACAAGGCTGAGGAGGAAGAGGAGGCATTTACACCTCTTCGAGCATGAGTGGCACCACGGAAGCATCCTCGGATGCATCCGGGTGCATCTTCATCATCACCACCTACGCCGCCACCACCACTGCCCTTGCAGCCAAGCGAGGATGTCTATTCTATGCAGGGCATGTACACTATGCTGCAAGATATCCAACAAACGCAGCAGTAGCACATGGCGATGTATACTGGTATTCAAGACACTACGAACTGGATACTAGATAATCAAAGGGCAATGTTCGAGAATGAGCGTCTTCTCCTTAACAATCAACAGCAAATCCATGATCGGTTGCAATGAATGGAGATGCAACAACAACCTTTCTATGACCACTATTGGAGCCAAGATTACTTTGGAGGCTATCCACAACCTCCACCTAGGGCCCAGTTTGATCCAAGCTCCCAAGGGGAGTATCCATCTTGGGACCCTGCGGCTCTGCAGTACCCGCCTCTGCCTGAAGAGTAAAAGCGGTATCTCTGTTCCAACCTTTAAGATTGTTTTTGACTATGAGGCCATAGTCGAATTCAAGCTTAGGGGGGGTGTTGGAACAGTTCTATCTTTCATTTTCTCTTTTTTTAGTTTTATTGCTTTTGTTTCCTGTCATTTTCTTTCTGCAATCTTAGTTTGTTTTAGGATCCACATCTATCTAGTGTAATCGTGGATGTCTTTAATGTTGAGTCATCTCAGTTGCATGTGCATGGGGAATTGAGGGAAAACTAAAAAATTTTGAGTGTTCACAAGCTTGAGTGTTGTTTAACCTTGATCACTTAACTTAGAAAATGATTGGTTTTGTCAACTTTAAAACAGAAAATCCACAACGGTATATTCCTAATGATTCATGAAAGTGGACAGAATTGGTTGTTTGAGCCTAAACTGACCAAATGATAATGAGACTTTAATTGGAAGTAAGAGAGAAAAAACCTCTTAATTACTACACAGGTCAGTAAGGAGGGACACATAATATTTTTCTAAGGTTCAGTCAACTAGTCTTGTGATCTGTCCACCTCATTGTTTTCACAATCCACCAAGAATTGGAAGTAAAGTACGGTTTTAACTCTTTTTGATTGCATAGCATGTAGTTAGGACTTGCATTGAAATTTTTCTTATGTTTGCATGAAAAAAATAATAATAAAAAGATTAGAATAGGTATACATGCACATTACCCTTAGGTGCATGTCATGTAGTTGCATTCATAACTTTTATGCATAAAGTATGTCATGTACCTCATTTATTCTTTGAGGGTGAATTACATTGTTCCATACCTTCCAAATAGTGCAAATTTTTTAGTTATGTAGAAAAAAATAAGCCCAATAAGTATTCAATGTCAATTATGGATATAAGGGTTTGAAAAAAAAAGAAAAAAATCTGAAATTGAAAAAAAAAAGAAAGAATGTTCTTTAGAAGAAACAAAAAATAAGGAGAAAGGAACATAATCTCACCTGAATTTCAAGATGAGTGAGTACATGATGTAGCTTAATTAGATATCCATCTCATTTTGAGACAGATGGTTAGTGCATGCATCATTACACCTAATCTTAGGCATTAGGGCATTTTTCATGTGCATTTGCATCAGTTAGGGCATTTTTGCTTATGCATGTTGAAATCGTATAATACTTCCACTTCTTCCATGAGCCACCTATTTCATCCACCCGTTGCTCGGATTGGTAGGCCACCATGAATTTCTCCTCACTAATGAATATCAGGAGAACTGCTTCCATGTAGATGGTAGTTAGGGCGAGTAACGTAGTATAGAAGATCAGAAGATGCACTAAGTCTGGACCGGAGAATTTTATTATGTTAACTGCCTTATGTGATAGTGTTCATCAGTTTGAGGTTAATATCTTTTATGGATGATTATTGTCGCCTTTAGGGTGATTATCATTCTGTGGTTAGAGAGAGTCGGTATGTGAATGTCCGATGGGAGTCATATGGGATGTCTGTTGTGAAGTTTTGTTCTTTAGTTGACTCTAGGAATTCTATTCTAAGAAATAGTTGCTCGAGGGCGAGCAATGTTCAAGCTTAGGGGAGTTTGATGCGATGATTTTGAGTCACATTTATAGACTTGTTTGATAGGTGTTTTATGCATTTATTAGTCATTTTCATGGTTAATGTTGCATAATTCATTCATTTTGGTCTATGCTACTTCTTTATGTCAAATTCCCTTTATTTAAGCATTTTTAGTATTAATTATCGAAAAAATATATTATGTGTGGATTTATGTGGTTCCGTGTGTTAATTTCAGGAAAAACAAGTATATATTGTCGTCGATACCAACGACGATGGTCGATACCATCGACCGGACCATAGGTTGCCAGCCGCAAGGACCAGAAGAAAGTCGATACTATCGACAGGGATGTCGATGGTATCGAGATACCATCAGGTTGCTGGCGAGAAGTGCGTCGATACTATCGACCAAAATGTCGATACTATCGACTGGTGGAGCTACATTGACACAAAATGACAAAACTGTCGCTACAGGTTCATCGATACCATCGACCTGCGTCGATGGTATCGAGATGACATCAGACGCATAGACGAAAGAAAAGAAGGATTGTTGATATCACGCTAGGTCGATACCATCGACCCGCGTCGATGGTATCGACACCGTCAGATATGAGTTTGTTTCAGATTGATCTTAATCGGACGGCCGTGGTTAATTGGCGACTTAATTCGAGAGATATACCTAATGACGGCGCCCTTGACTGGGGAATCACGTCATTAGTTTCTGCACACATCCCGGAGAGCAAGGGAGAAGAACGGAGCACGAGAGCACACCCTAGCCGATCCAGACACTGAAGAAGATGAATTCCACCCCCGAAAGGTGGCAGAATGCAGATTCCACGCCAAGGATCGATTGGATCTTTAGTTGAGAGTTGTTAAAAATAAAAGAAAATAAAAATAAAAAAAAACAAGCAATCGATTAATTGTTTGGTTTAATCAATTCAAAAGGAGATCTTTAGGATTGCGGTTTCACCGTGAGTTTTCATTGTATTAAATTCTATATAGTTACTCAATTTTATCTCTCTATCTGGGTAGTGGCCTAAAATCAAAATTGCCCACTGTCGTGGTACAATTCACTACCTGTGTCTAGGTCAGTTCCACCGTCGTAGTAACCTATACCCTAAACTAGGTGCATTAAAAATGACCTCTCAGTATCCACCATTAATCTTACACCGCCTTGTTCAAGGGATTTGTCAATTAATGTAAATTTTGTCTCTTTTCAACCATTAATTCTTCTTTCAAAGCAATTAAGGGCATTAGATTATTATTATGGTGATCAAGCATAACAATATATTGGAGAAAACGAAATTATACCATGGATTCAAGACATAAGATATGAATTACTATTATAAAATCGTCATACAATGAAATCCCGGGCTACTCCCGGTCCTAAAGACAAAGGAGATTAGCCGTGCATGTTCATCTCAGAGTACAACGTGGAGAAGAAAAAGGGAAACATGAAGAAAAACGTGATTGAGTGGTTAAACCCCTGAACAGAGAAGATCCAATCGATCCTTGGCGTGGAATACGCGTTCCCCCACCTTTCGGTGGTGGAAATCGTCTTCTTCAGTGTCCGGATCGGCTGGGGCGTGCTCTCATGCTTCCTTCTTCTCTCCTTGCTCTCTGGGATGTGTGCAGTGGCTAATGACGTGATCAATCCGTCAAGGGCGCCGTCATTAGGTATATTTCTCGAATTAGGTCACCAATTAATCACGGCCGTCTGATTAAGATTAATCTGAAACAAACTCATATCTGACGGTGTCAATACCATCGACGCGGGTCGATGGTATCGACCTAGCGTGATAGCGGAAGTCCTTCTTTTCTTTCGTCTTTGCGCCTGATGTCATCTCGATACCATCGACGCAGGTCGATGGTATCGACGAACCTGTAGCGACGGTTTTGTCGTTTTGTGTCGTTGTAGCTCCACCAGTCGATAGTATCGACATTTTGGTCGATAGTATCGACTCACTTCTCACCAGCAACCTGATGGTATCTCGATACCATCGACATCCCTGTCAATAGTATCGACTTTCTTCTGGTCCTTGCGGCTGGCAACCTGTGGTCCGGTCGATGGTATCGATGGTAATAGATACTTGTTTTTCCTGAAATTAACACACGAAACCACATAAATCCACACAAAACATATTCTTTTGATAATTAATACTCAAAATGCTAAAATAAGGGAATTTGACATAAAGAAGTAGCATAGACCAACTTGAATGAATTATGCAACATTAACCATAAAAATGACTAATAAATGCATAAAACACATATCAAACAAGTCTACAAATGAGACTCAAAATCATCGCATCATGACCCAATCTCCTTTGCATGCATGCACGTGAAGAAATTCATTTATGATTCATGTGAAGTGTTTTAAGAAACATAAGCAACCTATGAGTAACACATGCTATAAATATAACATGCTAGAACCCCCATGTTATCTCTCGAAGTTTGGATATGGAAAGAAATTCATTAAGATTACTATGATCAAGCCCCTAGAGAGGAAGGTTGATGCGATGATTTTGAGTCACATTTATAGACTTGTTTGATAGGTGTTTTATGCATTTATTAGTCATTTTCATGGTTAATGTTGCATAATTCATTCATTTTGGTCTATGCTACTTCTTTATGTCAGATTCCCTTTATTTAAGCATTTTTAGTATTAATTATCGAAAATATATATTTTGTGTGCATTTATGTGGTTCCGTGTGTTAATTTCAGGAAAAACAAGTATCTGCTGCCGTCGATACCATCGACGGTGGTCGATACCATTGACCGGACCACAGGTTGCCAGCCGCAAGGACCAGAAGAAATTCGATACTATCGACAGGGATGTCGATGGTATCGAGATACCATCAGGTTGCTGGCGAGAAGTGTGTCGATACTATCAACCAAAATGTCAATACTATCGACTGGTGGAGCTACATCGACACAAAACAACAAAACTGTCGCTATAGGTTCGTCGATACCATCGACCCGCGTCGATGGTATCAAGATGACATCAGGCGCATAGATGAAAGAAAAGAAGGATTGTCGATATCACGCTAGGTCGATACCATCGACCCGCGTCGATGGTATCGACACCGTCAGATATGAGTTTGTTTCAGATTGATCTTAATCGGACGATCGTGGTTAATTGGCGACTTAATTCGGGAGATATACCTAATGACGTCGCCCTGGACTGGGGAATCACGTCATTAGTTGCTGCACACATCCCGGAGAGTAAGGGAGAAGAGCGGAGCACGAGAGCATGCCCCAGCCGATCCGGATGCTGAGGAAGACGAATTCCACCACCGAAAGGCGGTAGAACGTGGATTCCAAGCCAAGGATCGATTGGATCATCTCCGTTCAGGGGTTTAATCACTCAATCACATTTTTCTTCATGTTGCCCTTTTTCTTCTCCACATTGTACTCTGAGATAAACATGCGGGACTAACCCCCTTTGTCTTTAGGACCGGGAGTAGCCCGAGAATTCATTGTATGATGATTTTATAATAGTAATTCATATCTTATCTCTTAAATCCATGGTATAATTTCTTTTTCTCTAATATATTGTTATGCTTGATCACCATAATAATAACTTAATGCCCTTAATTACTTTGAAAGAAGAATTAACGATTGAAAAGAGACGGAACTTACATTAATTAACAAATCCCTTGAACAAGGTGGTGTAAGATTAATGGTGGATACCGAGAGGTCGTTTCTAATGCACCTAGTTTAGGGTATAGGTTACTACGACGGTGGAACTGACCTAGACATAGGTAGTGAATTGTACCACGACAGTGGGCAATTCTGATTTCAGGCTACTACCCGGATAGAGAGATACAATTGAGTAACTATATAGAATTTAATATAATGAAAACCCACGGTGAAACCGCAATCCTAAAGATCTTCTTTTGAATTGATTAAACCAACAATTTAATCGATTGCTTGTTTTGTTTTATTTTTATTTTCTTTTAATTTTAACAACAACTCTCAACTTTTTAATCAGCTTAGCTGATCGCGAGTAGTTAGTAGGAGTCCCCGACGATTGCACATATCCCTGAGTTCGACTTGGGCCTCACAAAGGCCTATACTACTTCGATGTTTTCACTTGCGTTTCTACACACGGTAAATTTGCATCAAAGGTCACAAAAGATCAAGCCCCTAGAGGTGAGGGCCACAAAAGATCAAGCACGTGGAGGGGAAGGTCACAATGGATCAAGCCCATAGAGGGAAGGTCACAAAAGGTCAAGCCCTTAGAGGGGAAGGCCAACATAACACCAAGCCCATTGACGGGAAGGTGGCCTAAGTCCATTGTAGGAACAAAACCCAAGAGAGGGTACTCCAAGATATTGTACAAAAAAGGGTTGAGAAGTTATAATAGAAAATGTATGTTCAACATATATTGGTTGTAAGAAAAAAATGAAAATATTAAACCCTCAATTCAACTATTAGGGTGGGTGTCCCAACTTGGGGTGGGTGAACTCAAGAATCAGAAAAGGACCTATTAGGGGAGGCAAAACCCTAAAAATGTGGGGTCAGGTTGTGTCTAGAGAGCCTAACCTCCTCCTTTGAGACAAGAAGACATCCTAGGTTTGGACCTTCCTTAGAAGGGTGAGTTTAAAAATCAATTAGAGAATTGACATAAACTTGACTGTTACCTAAAGCTTGGAAAATTAAGTATACACAACATGAAGACACCTACATCGTTTCAACCCAAGTATGCCATCTCTGAGGGATGCAACAAAAAGTCACTACAGAAGTGGCTAACAGTATGGAGCCAAGCTCCAAAGGGAAGATTGCCATGGGCCCAATGAAGGGACATAGAGTAAATAATGTGCACCATCAGAGATGAAAAAAATACGGGTTCAAGAATTACACAAGAAAATAATGTGCTAAAAAATTGTTAAAGTTATGATATCTCAATAAACCCTAGGCAGGATAGAGCCTTGAGTCAATCCTAAGGTCAAGTAGAGAAAATTTAAAGTACACAAGACCTATGAGGTTAGGAGGTGATAATTCCTGAAGTGCATAAGACCATGGGTCAGGGGATAGTCATCCATGTTGCCTGAGGCCCATGGGTCAAGAGATTGGCCACCTTCATAAGTTCATCAGCCCCAAGGGGAAAATGTGAGAGGCAATCCTTAAGTGCATAAGGCTTGCGTAGTCAAGAGGGGTTCACTCCAAAGGTACTTGTACCCGTAGAGACCTTAAGGAAGTGACTAAGGCTAATGAGACATGAGATGTGAATGTAAAGAATACAAGAGGTCATGTAACAATGTTGATAAAATCTTGAAGGGAGAAGTGCATATGAGAAAGCCACTTTCACTGTGAGTGCATGAATTTAAGAAAAATTTGAGGGATTAAAATGTAATCATGGTTTGGAGTCTTTATTAAAAATGATTCAACATGAAGTTTTAAATCTTAAGATAATGTGTAGATACACCATCTCTGCTCTTGAAATGGGTTGAACTTTGTTTTTGGGCAGCAGCCAAACACTTATTTCATCTCATTATTAGTGTGAGAGAATGGGTAGACATATATTATGCTTAAAATTGACATGTAAGAAAGGAATATTCTAAGATGAATTTAATGAAATAATGTAGGGTTTGTGGTGTTATCCCACCCTTATGTGAAAATAAATGAACAATATGTTAGAAACATAGATGAAAATGTAATCCCAAGTGAAAAATGAGATTCAAGTGAAAATGTGATCACTAAGTGATAATGTTATATAACGAATGAGATTGTGGGTATACTCTAGCTGGAATTAAGGTATCAGCCTTAATAATGTGAGAAATTTTCATATCAATAAAAGGTTGTTAAAAATGATCGATATAAAGACATCCAAGAAGGGATACTAACCCTAAGGTTTGAAACTAAGATGAGTTATCTTTCACCTTTACCTTACTGGGTTTGAATTGTGGTGACAAAATTCCTTTTAAGGAGGGGTGAATATTAAATCCTTAAATTTTTGGTGAATTTGAAATATATAAATATAAGACTTGATTTGATAAGAAAAATTCTCTAATTATAATAAAGTTATCCACTATGTGGCATGGGTGCAAGCCATGTCGTAAATGAGGCTCATGAGACTATTTGCTTTGCAAATAGGTCCTTGGGGAACAAGATTAAGAGATAAAGGAGTTTGTGAATAGTAAAGGATAGTGACGTTGAGAATTATTAGATAACTAACATATGAGATAATATACACTTTTCCAAAAGAAAATAAGATATGTGGTATTTTACAAAATTAATGGAGTAATTGTCTAACCATAAGTGGCAACGCAAGTTTTGAGGCATCAAATGAGAATATCTTGGTCATACTTTTAGTATACTTGAAGATAATAACAAAAAGAAGATAATTATAGAAATTGGGTTAAAAATGACTTACCATGTGGTGTGGTAATTAATTTAAGGATATACTACAAGAGCAAGTTTCGACTGTGACAATTATTCAAATAAATTACAGAAATTAGATATAGGTTGGGGAAGTTATTAATGAGTTTTCCTCCAAGTTTTGTATCAAAATGATGAACCTAGTGTCCTAGAGAAATATATGAACAAAGTGGGACCCAATTGCAATATCTATATGTGTTTCTAGATTTTTGAACCAATTTATGTGGCCCGATTACACTGTGGGTTGATGGATCCCTCTTGATGTGTCCCACTATTCAACATTGTTGGAACTGGGATTGAAAGTCTTGGTCATCATCCCCTACTTGATATCTGAGAAAAGAAAATAGGGAATAGTAAGCACAATCTGCTCGCATCTCTCTCCTCTCTTACCTTTTTCACTAATTCTTTGCCCTTCAAATTTGGGAATTCAAGACAAATAATCAAGACATTGAATGGATGTTATTTCTCAGGATTGTGAAGGTACCTAAATCCCTCCTAAGCTAGGGTTTTAGGGCATTATTGAAACCCTAGTACCATGTTCCCCATGCCTATATAAGGCATTGGATAGTTTGACAGAGACCCCCAGAACTCCCCCCACACTTCAATTGCTTCTACGAAGCCTTGAGGGAGGTCTACAACTCCCATCTCTATCACAAACAACTCTGACCATGCTCTGGAATCATGGGACATATGAATTCCAATTTCGTGGTCAGGGAGAAGGATGAGTTCCTAAAAAGGTGCCCCAACGCTCAGAGAGGCATGGGTATCTTCAGAACCTCGGTTCCTCCACTACTGGTGCTTGGAACTTGATGATGCAGCTCGAGATACCTCTCTGAGTCATCATAAGGAGTCATAGACATTGAGAAGGCTTCGCAGAACCTTTAGGAACCTATGGTAATGGTTCTCTATCCTGTAATTGTGGTACCACTTCCCTTCTTCCTCGTCGGTTACGCTATTGTTAGCCTAGAACTCAAATCACTTACCCTCTCTACGAACCCTCTCCGTCCAAGACAAGAACCTCGTTGGGTTTAAATAGATCTCATAGAGAGACCTAAACCTTTACTTGGCCCTCTAATACAATAAAGTAAGGAGTCAACTGTACGGTTGACTTCTCCATGACGGACAGATCCATGGATCATGAGGGAGGCAGGGGTGACCATTCCCCTTTGTGTTGTTACTAGTGTGCTCCCACATTTGTGATCAATTTTGATCACTAAAAAAGGCCACAAGGGTCTTTTTTCATGATTTGCAGCCCCACTTGCTTGGAACTGACCACTTGGTCCCGCATGACTAACTAGATAAGTCACTTAATATGGATGTGGCCTCTTCTGATTGGCCAGAATCTAATGATTTTGCAATAATTGTAGTAGTTAATTGGTAACTTGGATTAATATAAGTTATACCAAAGTTGATCAGGACAACATGTAGAATATGAATAAAATGGGTTTGATGCCTAATTCTCATTGTAGTTCAGAAAGTATATTAGATATATGGTTAATAAGTGATTAATGCATGAAATCCTTATATTAGGGCCCGAGTAGGGTTTCATCCGAATAATATGATGGTGACAATTTAGGATTTATGTACATGCAGATTAAATGTTGAATTGTTTGGATTCCTCTTTGCTTGGTTGATTGGATGATATGCTTGAATTATGATTGCATGATCTACATGGTTGTACATTGAGGTATGTGGTTACAATTATGACTACTCACAATATTGATTGTCAGTGTTTATCGAGGATTTCTTGAGGATTGTTGAAATAAATTGTTGAATGTTTATTTACATTGTTCTCAATTATAATTCCACCATGAGTATCACATAAAGTTAATTATCATATTTTGAACCCTAGGATGACAAGTATCAAGGGGTGATGCACATGGGCTCCATAAGGGTGATAACATCCATTTTTTTCGACATTTGTGTTCCTATTATATCTTCATAATGACATCTCTTTTGGGATTTAACTAGCAATCACTAATTTTTTTAGAAAATATTAACATGACTACCTAAACTCACCCTTCCCCTAATTTACAAAAGACACACATCTCATCAGTCGTTACACTCTGAAGATAACTTAGCAGTCAAAGGAGATAAGATCAAGTCTACTCTGCGGTCTCTTGGCATTCTAATGCACCTTGCAACCGAAGTAGAAGAGGCCACCCTTACAACCAGTGAAGTCAATCTCCGTGGTCGCTACAAGCTACTAGTCCTTGTGACCGATGAGACCCAAAGCCTCTATGGTCATTACAATCAATGTAGCGGCCAAAGCACCAATCTGTGTAGCGACCGAAGCAACAATTAGTGTAATGATCGAAGTCAATGTCCGTGGATTGGCCGAAGGGCTGATTACTAATAGTGACAAAAGCATGGTCCAGTGTAGCAACCGCATGAATCTTTAAGTCGGTTTCCCGTGTATATTAATAGGAACCCACCTCATTCATGCAAGGGGTCGTGATAATCTCGAAGATGAAAAATTGTTGATGCATTCAAGAGCCCTCCACAGTCCCTTGAACCTAGATTTCTGAAGATAAAAGTCAAAGGAGAGAGAAGATATGCATTGGCATCATCATCCCTATCCTACCCTTCAAAAGGAGGACGGGTCGCTCATAAACATCCATCCTAGATCTAAATCTAAAGGCAACGTGCACCAACTATGGTTGTTTGTGGTCGTAGTTTGTGTATCCCCCTTCCCTTCCTTCTAGATCTAATCATCTTTTTGCATCTATTTCATTGTTCTCTCTGATGTTTTGCCATGTTTGTAAATCTGTAATGCTACTCACTAACATGAGTGTCTAAACATATTTCTTGGGTTGGGAGTAGCCACTAAGTCTCTCTGAACATGTATATACTTACAACCTTTTGAATATATATATGCTCTTGGCAATGGTTATCTCAATACGCATGTTCTTATTTCTTCACTTACATTACTAGCTACCATCTTGTTATGTGTGATTGTTAGTGTCTTGAAAGACTAGTACTAACTCTATCTAAGTGTTATGGAGTTACATGAATGCATGAGAATGTTGGAATGCTAAATCTAATGGTCATATGGTTATCTTTGTGATTGTTTCTTTACCATCTCGAGAGAGCGATAACCTTATAATATATATCTATCCTAATCTCAAGAGAGGAGGGAATAGACATGTATGATGATTACTTGTAACCTTGCTAACTGCATACAAAGGGGTGTGAGTATTGCATGTTGGTGAAAGATATTAGTTGGCAAAACCCAATCCAAGTTCCCTTCCATATTTGTTACAACACCTTTGCTCTCTTTTGTTATTTCATTTTTCTTCCTTAACTTTTCATTTACTTTTGATTGTTTGAAGTATTATCGAACAAGAGTCTACTCACCATACACCTGTGCCTCAAGTCTAGTGATAGACTTGGCTACACATATTTAAATCCACCATCTCATAGATACCTTGAGTATTTCATTAAATACATTCAGTTTCTAACGTGACTATGTGATCTGTTTTAAGTAACCCAGGAGGAAGCGGATTACAAGAGAAACAACCCATCATGTCATCATCATGCCACCTATTAGAGTAGGACGTATTTTCAGAGTCAACCAGAATGCAAGGGTTGAGATACCTCAAGAAAATCAGGAATCTGAATGGGAGGATTACAACCATGTACGACCAATAGGTGACATCCCACCTGGCACAATCCCCCCCTCAACCTCTAACTCAAGAGGAGCATGAGGAATGATGCCATGATGAAACCCACTATTAGAGGGTAAGTAGGAATGGAAGGAACAACAATTACAACAATGAAGACAAAGATGATGATGAAGAAGAAAAAGAAGAAGAAGAGGAAGGTCAATCCCTTATGGATTTGGCCGCAACAAGGGTTGATGAATCTAGGTTCCATTCTATCATTCCAAGGTTCAATGTTGTGAATTTTGAACTAAAACCTATAGTGATTTCCATGATCCAAAACAAAACTTTTCGAGGTAAGTCAAAAGAAGAGAATTCCTATCATCGTCTTGACGCCTTTAAGAACATCTTTGACATGATTAAGATGAAGAGGGTGTCGCATGAAGTTATATACTGCAAGGGGTTCCTCTTCTCATTAGAGTACAAAGCATTGTCTTGGTATCTCAGCTTGCCCCCACAAACCCATTAATGGATGGGAACCACTAGCCGATGCTTTCATCACAAAGTTTTACCCTATTGAGAAAACCATTAGAAATATGCATAAAATCACTGGATTCTTGCACAAGCCTGGAGATAATCTTCATGAAGCTTGAGAAATATTTTAGGAATACCAGAGGGAATGTCCTCATCGCAACTATGAGAAAGGCTTTCTTGTGACCACTTTCTACAATGGATCTGCAGAAAGGACTTCATCGAACGTCGACTATAGAAGTGATTTCCTTGGAAAGAAGCAAAGAAGACTATGATTATCATAAATAAAATGGCTACGCTACAAGCTGTAATGGATTATGAGAGAATTGATAGGGGTTCAAAAAAGTGGGAAAACTTTGAAGGTCCAACTGTCAAGCCAAAGGCCCTCGATAGTATAATGGCCCAGATCTAAAAGATCACCCTAGATGTTATATAGTTGAAGGATACTAGAGGAAAGGGGAAGGACAAGATTGAGAAACTCATGAAATGTGTCACCTATGGTGAAGGAGGACACAATGTTGATAATTATATCTAAACTCAATCAGAGGACAATGACGAAAGTGAAGAAGAGGAAGAAAGTGAGAATGTTTCCTATGTAAATGTTAAGAGACCATATCACCTTGACTTCAGTTATGGAAACAAAGATGTTGTTGAAAACTTCCACCAAATGTGTTGTCCGTCCAAAATGCCGCCAAGATTTAGGAGAGGAGGAGTGAAAAGCATGTTCATCAGAACCACTAACTACCAGAAGGAAAAAATGAAAATAACTACCAAGGCCAAGGACTAGGACAAACTCAAAACAAGAACACCAAATGGCAAAATTAAGAGCAACGCCAAACTAAGAGCAAAAACCAGCCTGACATGATGTCTCAGCTATTTGATTTCACAAAAGGTAAGTTTCGGTAAATGACCAGCTGGCTCAAAGTGCTATCACCAACTTAGGTGTCTTGGCCACAATTCAGACCCAAATGGTTGATATGCAGACACATCAAAGGAAAATTGACCAAAAATTGGTACAACTGTCTGAACTCATAAAGAACCCTTAAGGAAAGATCCCCTCTAAGATGGTGACTGCAAATATGGCCACCATCCACTCTGAAAAAATACTAGAAAACCACCAAGAGGAGGCTGACACAGAAAATGACAACGATATCAGGACACAACTTAAACCAATTACAGTGGAAGAAGTGCATGCGGAGGAAGATACTACTAAGAAGAACATGCATAAAGAGAAAGGAAAAGTGAAGAAAGATGTACAAGAAAGCGGATCGGACCCAGAAGAAGATGTTTTTGCCAATAAAAATCCATATTCTCCAACAGTGCCCTTTCTGTACAAGTTAATCAAATCCCATATTAAGAAGAGGTATGAGAAATTCATGGAATCAGTGAAGAAATTGCACCTAGATGTCCCTTTCTTGGATTCCATCAAAGAAATGCCTACCTATGGTAAGTTCTTCAAGGATCCCATCACAAAAATAAGAAGAAGAGATCATGTCAAGACCGTGCAATTATCCTAAATGTCTAGCGCATTCGTTCAATCTAAGATGCCGACAAAGAAGAAGTACCCTGGTGCATTTACTATCTCTTTAAATGTTGGAGATAATGTGTAAAGAAAGGGACTCACAGATTTAGGAGTGAGCATTAGTCTGCTGCCTCTCACCTTAGATCAAAGACTTGGACTCACCGACATGGTGAAAACTATAATGATAATTCAACTGGTAGATCATACTTCCATAAAACTTGTAGGGGTAGTAAAAGATGTTCCTGTTTGTGACAGATGATTCTTTATCCCTTGTGACATTATTGTGATCAACACAGTTGAGGATCCAATGTGTCCCATGATCTTTGAAAGGATTTCCTCTCCACTAGTAGGTCACTTATCGACATCACAGAAGGAATCATCACTCTTTATGTTGGGAATGACCAAATTGATTTTCATGTCCAAGATGGTATGAGGGGACCCTCATTCGAGTCAGTCTACTTCATGGATAGCTGCAACTAGTATTGTGAAGAAGTACAAGAAGATAATGCTATTGTTGATCCACTAATGAGGGCTTTAAAAAAACCCAACCATGATGATGAGGACCCAAAACTGGTTGAAATTCTTGAGTATTTAAACCAATCCGAAGAGGAATGTAGTGATGATGAAAAGGAAATAATTGAGATGGTAAAGTATGCATCCTTAGAGCATACGCCAAAAGAAAAGGAAGAGCATAAGCCTAAACTTGAGTTAAAGCAACTCCCTGAGGGATTGATTTATGAGTTTCTAGATGATGAGGAAATAAAACACGTCATTATAAATTCCACCTTGACATAAGACCAGGAAGAGAGGTTGATAAATGAGCTCAGGCTGCATAGAAAAGTGGTAGGATACTCTATTGAAGATATCAAGGGAATGATCCCTACTCTATGCATGCACCGTATAAACTTGGAGGAAGCAGCAAAACTGCTAGTTCAACCACAAAGGAATTTGAATCAAATGCTAAAGGAAGTGGTAAAAAAAGGAGGTAATAAAGTTGTGGAATGATGGAATCATATATCCTATAAATGATAGTAATTGGGTTAGCCTTATTCATGTCATACCCAAGAAAGGTGGGATGATAGTTGTCAAGGTAGAGAAAGGTGGGATTGTTACAGGTTGGCATATGTTTTTAACTACAAGAAATTGAATGCTTCCACAAGGAAATACCATTTCCCATTACCCTTCATTGATAAAGTTCTGGAAAGATTGGCACATCATCGCTGATATTTCTATTTCTTGGACGGATATTCAGGATTCGACCAAGTGTCGATTCACCCAGGTGATCAGGAAAAGACAACCTTCACTTGTATCTATGGAACTTATGCTTTTCAGAGAATGTTGTTTAGTCTATACAATGCACCCAACACTTTCTAAAGGTTCATGATCTCTATGTTCTCATATTTATTGGAAGACATAATGGAAGTGTTCATGGATGACTTTTCTGTATATGGTCCCAATTTCGACCAATGTCTCACATACTTATCCAAAGTCCTGCAGAGATGTGAGTAATAACAACTAGTTCTGAATTGGGAGAAGTACCACTTCATGGTATGCTAGGGTATTGTTTTGGGACACAAGATATCTGAGAAAGGGATTGAAGTTTTAACCATAGTAAGATTGAAGCAATATCTAAGCTCCCTCCTCCTAAATCAGTGGTGAGAGTAAGAAGTTTTCTGGGACACATTGGATACTAGAGGAGGTTCATTAAAGATTTCTCAAAAATCACAAAGCCTCTATTGAACCTCTTAGTAAATGATGTTGAGATATTGCAAAAATCCATAGAAACCAAGGAAGGAGGTATGTTGGTATACCCAGCCCCCCATTGAGATGCATGATCTCATAGCTAGAGAAATGTATAAGGGTAGTAGTACTGCCTCATTTAATGTTTCAAGTTCAATTAGTGATTGTAATTTTCATTTAAATATGCTCACACAACAGGGGCAGGAGATATAAGATTGCCTTATGACTTTTCTTTAAAAAAAGGATGTTGAATTTAACTTTACTAACAAATGCCTTGAGTCTTTCACCACTTTGAGGGCTGCTTTTACTATGGATCCAATCTTGCGAGCTCCAGATTGGGAGTTTCCATATAAAATTATGTGTGATTCCAGCGATTATGCCATTGGAGTTGTTCTAGGGAAAAGGAAGAACAAGAAACACCATGTGATATGCTACATTAGCAAGACACTAGACGATGCCCAAATCAAATACACAACCACTGAGAAGGAAATGCTAGCGATAGTATTTGCCTTTGACAAATTCAAATCCTATTTGATAGGGGTAAAGGTAAGGGTGTATACAGATACTGGTGAAATAAAGTACTTGATGCAAAAAAAAGATACCAAGCCCAGAGTATTAAGGTGGGTTCTGCTACTGTAAGAGTTTGATCACAAGATTATTGATAACAAGGGGAAAGAAAATATTGTTGTTGACCACTTATCGATGATAGTGATTACTGAAGAAAACATGTTTCCAATTAACCAAAAATATGCAGACAAGATCTTGATGATGGCCAAGTCCATTGAACCCAACCTCCCATGGTTTGCTGATATATGTAACTATTTAGCATGCCAACATTTGCCTCCCGACATCACTTATAATGAGAAGAAAAAGTTTTTTTGGATATGAAGAACTACTATTGGGACGACCCACTTTTATTTAGGAGATGTGCAGATGGTCTATACAGGAGATGCATGCCATAACAAGAAGTCCATAAAATTTTGAGAGAATGGCATTCTTCTTCTTATGGAGGACATCTGGGAGGAGAGAAGACGGCAGCAAAAGTCCTCCAATCAAGATTCTACTGGCCTACCTTATTCAAAGATGCCCAAGCATACTCTATGGCATGTGATGAATGCCAAAGAATGAGAAACATTTCAAGAAGGGAAGAGATGTCAATGTCCGATTGGACAGAGGTAGAAATTTTTTATGTATGGGAAATCGACTATATGGGACTATTCCCCTTTTCCAGAGGCAACCGGTATATACTATTTGTTGTCTCTTATGTTTCCAAATGGGTAGAGGTTGTTGCTACCTAGACATATGATTCCAAGGCAGTGATCAAGTTGTTTGAGAAAAATATTTTTCTATGATTTGGGGTCCCACACGCCATCATAAGTGGAGGGGGATATCACTTTGGGGAGAGACAGTTTGAAGCTCTATTGAAGAAATATGGAGTCAAACATACGGTGGAAACACCCTACCACCCACAAACATCAAGACAAGTGGAAGTATTGAACAAACAAATCAAGTGAATCTTGGAGAAGATAGTGAGTCGTACTAGGAAAGACCGGTCTATGAAACTTGATGATGCTTTATGGGCCTACCAAGCTTCTTACAAGACTCCTATAGGTACTATACCCTACAGGCTTATCTATGGGAAGTTATGTCATCTACTAGTGGAGCTAGAGCACATAGCCTTCTAGGCTATCAAGTTTTTGAACATGGACCTAAGGAAGCAGGCAAAAGGAGATTTCTATAGTTACAAAAACCTAAATAAATAAGGTTGCATGCATATGAAAACACTCATATTTATAAACAAAGGACCAAGGAGTGACATGATGCCCACCTAAAAAGTAAGGATGTTTCTGAAGGGGACAAGGTCCTTCTGTTATATTCCAGTATTAGGTTGGTTCCCAGTAAGCACATGTCTAGGTGGTCTGGCCCCTTTAAATTTTTGAAGATTTATCCATCTATAATGAGGAAAATTACCGGTGAAAATATTGGTACATTCCAAGTGAATGGTCATATAGTCAAGAGGTACTATGAGGATGAAGCTTTTGTAAGGAGTTCAAAATTCCAATTAGAAGAGCCCCAACCAGCACCACCCGAAGAACCCTGAAGAGCCAAACAAGAGAGTCAAGCTAACAACTATAAATTAGCACTCCTTCAGAGGCAATCCGAGATTTTACCGTTTTCTTTAAATTTTTAAGTTTTCCTTTTCTTACTTAGAATCTAGAAAGTTTATCACTTCTAATTGTAGTTTTGCATTGCTCTATTCGTCTAAGAAGTATGAATTCACCAATTTTGTTTTGAAACCCCATCATGATTTCTTTAGTAATTTCAACAGTAAATAGAATAAAATCTTAGTTCCCTTAGTTTCCTAGAAGATCACCACATCATGAGTAGTTAGTAGTGATCGGTATGAATAGAGGGGTGTAGCGATCGCTAAACCTACAACACATGAACATTTTCATTTGTAGCGACTGCTACTCTTCCCCTCAATCATAGCGGTCGCTATTTTCTTTTTCAATTGTAGCAACCGCTACTCTTTCTCTTAATCATAGCAACCGCTACTCTATTCCTCATCTGTAGCGACAGCAACAAACCTTTCGTAGAAAGGTATAAAGACCTGGACCGTGAACCCTATCTCCTCCCCCAACCTTTCGTAGAAAGGTATAAAGACCTGGACCGTGAACCCTATCTCCTCCCCCATTCACTCTCTTGCGGCGAAGCCCTGGCATTCTAAAAATCAAACCAAAGACATGTGTCAGGGATGATAGAATCATAGATAATGACGGGTGTCGTTGTGGCCGACCAAGACCATCGTAGCACAAAAGCTTGCTACCGCTGTCCCGTTTATATCTCTCCCCTTCCTCTCCAACGGTGGAATGGTAAGTCTCCTTTGCTAGAATAGTCTCATACCGCTGAGTTCTGGAGAGGTCCTGGAATTATAAGGTATGTGGTCCCTTCACCCATTGCCAATTAGTTTTTGGTTGAAATACCACACATTCTAATATGATATTAGAGCAGACCCCACGAGACAAGTGTGAGGATCACACCCTACTTAAAAAAAAAAAACAAGTACAAACACACAAAAGTGGGTTGAACATCACACATTCTAATATTCTTTAGGTTGAATCCTTTTTTTTTTCTTTGAGTTCATGATTCACACCTTTCTCCCTCCCCTTGGCCGTTCCACAACTCTTGAAGTTATGCCGCCTTTGATTGCCACTCCCATCCCATTACCAATTTCTTTTTTAGGGTTTCTTTCCCGTTTCACCAATGCAACAAGAACCCCATCTCTGATCATCATTTTGGTACTCTCATCTCTGCCTTTTTGAGTTTTAGACACCCGAGCCCTGTCTGCCACTTCGTGTTCCTAGCGACCGCTATGACTTCTAGCTTTGATCGCTAAGTTCCTTCAAGTTGCAGTGGAAGACCGCCATTTAGCAACCGTTACAACACGAGAAAATGGAGTCTGAAGGGGCCGGCTCAACACTAGAAAACATATTCTATAGTGAGTGCTACGTGATGATTTCTGTGATTTGTAGCGACTTTGAATCTTGCATTTCTTTGATCTATAGAAACCTCCCCTTCGTGTCATTAGCGATCGCAACAGTTTCTAGATCGCAATAGTTTCTAGCGACCACTACATCTTCACCGACTGTTGTGACATGTAGTTTCTTTTATTTCTATAGTGAGCGGTACCTCTGTCCAGAGTGTAGCAACCACTATGTCTGTCCAGAGTGTAGCAACTGCTACGTTCAACCACTAGGGAATTGTTGGATAATTACCTATATCTAGTAGAATAAGTATGCCATTATCCTTAGTCTGACACGCTAATAATACTCAGATTGTAGGATGTCATCATCAAGCAAAGACTCTTTCAACAAGCAAACAACATCACTGAAGGGGATTCAAGAAACAATTGAAACAAACAACAAGATGCTAGAATACCATGCAGACATACCACTAGAGAAGAGGATCTGCCTGCCACTACACAAGGAGAAATATGAAATCATTCTTGGACATGAATCAATAGAGACTGCAGAGGAATCACTAAGTACCAAAGGTACCAAGACTTTTGAGTATGTACCATCTGAAGAAGTAACCACACCAAAAAGGAACGAAAAACATTGAGACTAGATGCACCAAAACTAAAAAGAAGAAGAGGGTAGTGAAGACAAGGTCCCAAGCTCAACATCCAGAGACATGCATGAGGCTTGACTCTAATGAAGCAGGGAAGAGTGCAACTATAACATTCGAGGAATAGAGTATTATTTTCAAACCAAGGGATATGGTACACTAATCCCAGTACGATCTATTCATGAGTACAAAGAGTTTCAAACCAACAAGATACATGGACGACCACAACTTTAGAAAATTGGGAATTTACGATAGAGTAGTGTAGTTCCTAGGAAGAGAAAATATGTACACTCTATGTATGGCAACCCAATGTTCTTTAACAGATCTGACTACTAAATTCATGTCCTCACTCGAAAAGATACCGGTCGACAACAGAGAAAGAAAGGAGGCTGGAGGAGAATTCAAGCTACAAGTGAGGATGGGGGGCATAGATTGATATGTAATTGAAGTAATTTTGAACACGATCTTCACCAACACTGAAGAAGAAGCTCGGGCATGTATAGAAGCACCTAGTGAAAAGAATGCAGTTAGATACAACAGCCACACAATGTGGAAGAAGCTAACCGGGGAAGATACGTAAAACCCCAGGAAGTCCAAGGCGTCCCAGATCACCTCTAGCTTCATAGGAGTGATTTAGAAGATCATAGAAAACACGGTGTATGCACAGTCAAAAATTGGAGGACTGTCTAAGGGGGATCTCTTTCTAATCAGGTCGATGTTAAACAAAAAACCAGTCAACATAGGAAGGATGCTCATTGACAAACTATTAGTGATAGTTGGGTCAGAAATCAAGAAGATGAAAGACTTTTTCATGGTGGGGCAAATAAGTCTCATTACATCCTACTTATTGGACATTGAGCAATTAAGAAGATATGAGGTGACTGAGGGATACACAAAAATCTATATCAAATATTTAATGACAATTAGAATACTGGCACAGTTCTTCTACAAGTAGGCTAATTCTAAACACTTACTCCCCCTGTTAGAGATGGTCTATTACAATGCACATAAATTGTAGCCAAGTATGGACAAAATAGACAAAATGCACTCCAGTGCTACCAAAAGAACCACAGAACCATCATCACCCACAAGCACCATCCAGCGGGACGAAGAGCAAGTGCAAGAAAAAGAGAAATAAAGGCCAGAAAATAGTAAGAAACTAGAAATAAGGTACCACAAAGCAATGCCAAAAACACTAGCACCAACACATCAACCCCCTCAAGCTCAACAAAATGAGGAAAACATCATAGCACAACCATCCTCTACAAAACAAGTTCTCCCCCATAATGAAGAAGACTATGCCACCCCACCATCCCCATAGTCATCAATACGGCATCAGAAGTACCCATTGGGGAATCAGGTGACCAGTTGGGTGTTCCTACATAGGCACCAGAAACCACAATAAAGGCAGTGAAAGAACTGGCAAGATTGCCGATATAAACTGAGCAACCAATCCCATCTCCTCAAGTCACTTGCATGATGCTCAAGATATCAGTCGAAGGGGAAAATGATCAGCCTGAGCCATCAGGCACCAAATAGGCAACGGAAAAAGAGGTTGAAAGTATATAGGAAGAACCCTCACCGCCAACACAATAGGATCAACCAACTCATCCTCGATGAGAAGTACCAGCAAGCACACAACCGCTATCATCAACCTCTGAGACACCAGCTACTACAACAATGATGCCTCAAGGAGAACAATAGAAATGCCCCCTGACATTTGGGAAAGAACTGGGATGTCTCTTCGACGCCATGTGTGCACAAATGCATAATTCATCTTCCAATACAATGCATTTAACTTCTAGTTTTCTCACATTAACAATGTAGGTACAACGCATAGATGAAAGAACCACAATGCTCCCCTAATTCATGTATGATGTCATCACCAGCCAAGCAACAATGATGAATGGCATCCAGACAATGGTTGTGAAGATGGTGGGACTCAGAAAGGAGCAAGATGCAATGAGAAAAGACATGGATGCCATGTGTCAACATCATGAAGCATGTCTTAAAGCATAGACGAGGAGAAAAAGAAAATAGAAGATGAATGCCAATAGATAGAGGAATGGCAAACCAGAGGGGGTCAAAGAAAATTGAAAACCCTTCACCATCTCAAGCATCTTCAATCTCCTCCAACCCTAAACACCACAAGGATGACGAAGCAGCAAGTACACCTCCAGTACCAAGAGAAGATATTGCAAATAAACTAGGAGAGAAACTGGAGGTGCCAACCAATTAAGAGGTGCAACCACGCACTGAGGAGCCAACTGTTGCGGACATAAACACCACTATGTAAGAGTTTGATCTAAACTCTTATACCATAGAAGACGAGCACATTATGGAATACCAACCTACTGGAGGAACCAATGGGAAGGAGGACAGAAGCGTTGAGAAGTCAAAATTTATGATGTTGCAACGCTCAACCAATATCTTGATGAGATGAATAGTAGCATGGATATCTATGACATCTACCTCTAAGAGCTAGTCCACAACAAGAACAACGATGTCATGTACGGTGGAAAGATGACATCCACTCTTGCAGTGCTCAACGAAGCCATGCTTGAGACAACAAATGAATCAATGCCACCAGTTTACGCCACAACAACAACAACAATAATGCCACCCTCTCCAAAAATTCTAGCAATACATCTAAAAGATCGAGTGCTAACAACAAGGCCTTGCCTCTTTTTTTGAAGGGGAATCACCGAGAGACCAATGACCACCATAATAAGTGGAACTAAGGGAACCCATAGCTCCCCTACTGCCTTGCAAACTAATAGGGATGGAGATGTCATCAGTATCCCATATTACATGTCGATTCGTTCATGTGTTGGAAGATATTGTAGATGATAACCTATGGGGAACCGATGTCATACGCAACAACAAGGGGAGAGCACTAAATAGGGAACACTTCATAGGGATGTTCCTAAAAAGAGCATGGGTGCACAAACGCCTATACAAGGTGCTCTACACAATGCTACTTGAAGAATTCCTCCATCCTAACAAGGTGTGACCAGTCTTTAATGGCACAACACATCTAGAAAGGAAGTTGTACAATGAATAATATGACTCAAATTTTGTGAAGGACTACAAGATGTCATCACAAGGGCAGAAACTAGATTTTCACCTTGCCCATTAGGACAGTCAAGCATTGCATGTTAATTGTCATAAATGTATATGAATGTCACGCTACTATCTACATTTTTTGTGTTGTCGAGCCACCCAACACGTCCCTGATTTTCAAAAATAAGGAGATGCATGACATATTGAAGTTACCTATTTGTCTTCAATGAGCTATATAGGGAGTGGGTTGACGCTATCGCACATCCTAGAAAAACTTCAAACCACAAAGGTCCCCCGAGAAGAAGTAGGATCAGGGGACTGCGCTTTCATAGTGTTATGCCTGATTGAAGCACTCGACAAAGGGATACTGTTACGACCCGCGTCGAGCTTATCTCGTAAGTAAGTTGTTCAGCACGTGTTTAGCTGATGTGTTAAGTTATAAGCCTGTTTTTGTTAATAATGCTTAAAATGGACATGATACGTGCTTAGTGTGTTTTCTAACCTATAAAGTGTGTAAAATCTTACGCTTGAAACGTTGCCAGAGAAATCGTTCGAATCCGACCTTCGAGTCAAAAGTTGCATGTTTTTGGGCTTCTAGGGACCCGATTGCAATTTGCGAAAAATTCGAAATTTGCGATATGGCCCCTAAGTTTTTCTTCCTTATCTTCCTTTCTCCCTTTTCTCGGTTCATTTCTTAGAACCGCAGAACGCAAGCTGCGTTCAGCTCCAGCGAGAGAGAAAGAGAGAAAAGGAGAGGGAAAGAGAGAGAGAGCTGAGGAGGGAAGCTGCGGAGCTTCGTTTTGCTCCGATCGGTTGCGGTAGATCGTTCCTTTCTTCTGCAAATCTTCTTCTCCGTCGATTTGAACCAAGTTCGCAGCCGGAGCTGCGTTTGTGAAGAAAACGGCTGAGAAATTGGGGTGCACGGTGCAGCCCCAGTTCGTTTTCTTGCTCCTTTCAGGTACGGTTTAGTCGTGTGGATCGTTTGTGATCGTTTGGTGTTGTTTGCGCGAAGTTTGCCCGTCGATTCGTGAGAAATTGACTTCTGCAGGTCGTTTTTCTGTTCTGTCTGTGCGCGGTTCGGCCGAGTTTCCAAATCGGTCGGCCGAGTTCTTATTTAGGGCTTTTATACAACGTTTTCCGGATCGGCCGAGTTTCGTCTTGATCGGCCGAGTTTCCTGAATTAGATTTGCGAACAGGGATTTGGTCGGCCGAGTTTGGTTCTGATCGGCCGAGTTTCCTTTGTAGGTTTTCAAGCGGTGAGTTTGTCGGCCGAGTTTGGTCGGCCGAGTTCCAGGATCTGGGAAGTGATCGGCCGAGTTTCACAGTGTTCGGCCGAGTTTCAAGTGGTGAGTGGCAGTTCATTTAGAAATCATTATTTAACTCATTTAAACGTCTATTAGCTTCAGTAATAGTACAATAAGTTCATTGGAACTTGGAATGCGTGATATGAATGATGGAAAAGAGGAATTTCTGTGTTATATAGCTGTAATATAATATCTCTGTTAAACTGTTTATCTGTTAAGTAATTAATAGAATAGATGCCCTAACACCGTAGAACCCCAAAAGTGGTATCTGCAGCTTTGGGGGGAAACTCGTGTTGCAACATCATCCGTGCTTGTGTCGCGGACAAACGAGGAAAGAGAAAATGCAGTGTCCAACAACAATCGTGCTTGTGTCACGATGGCACTGGGCAAGGAAAAAGGAAAAACATGGTTATCTAACACCATTCGTGCTTGTGTCACGAAGGTAACCCTGTGACTCTCCGCCGGTGTACTCAGGTTTAAGGAAGAGTCGGGTGCACTCAGAGTAGTGCTTGAGGCCGTAGAGCCTATGTTTCTAGCCGGCGAGCCAGTGTCCCTGTGGCAGAACAGGGCTGGTGTCAGACTTAGCATCTCCCGGGTGTGTCGCTAAGTCTTGTACGGTGGGATCGTAGCATGGACTTGTTACGGATCTTTATATGCAGAGTACACTGCATATATTTAGGGCATGACAATAAAATGAACGAGTATTCACTTAGGATTCACAGTAAATTTATGAATCTGTCTATTTACCTGGAATATCTAATGATGCATAGAAGTGTGATTTTTATCTGTACATCTGCTATGTCAATGGAACTGCCCTGCTTAAACTGTATACTCGATTATTTTCAGTTAATAAACCTGACGAGTTATTTATTGATAGCTATGTGAAATGTTGTTCACTGAGCGAGTAGGCTCATACCTCTACTCAAAACATTTTCAGGTCAGCATCAACATCAGGAGTCGGAAGGATCGTTTCATCCTAACGCCTAGTTGTTAGAAGGTTTGTAGTTAGTCTAGTTAGAGGTCTCTTAGTCCATTCCCCTCGATCTTCGGGATAAGGTGTGAGTGAGAGAGAGAATATGTATATTGATGTAAATTAACTGTTGTGTTTAAAATTATGTTGAACAATGTTTATGTTGTAGACTTGTTAAATTTCTTATCAGTTAATAGATATGCTTCCGCAGTTTGTTTAGTTTTCTGTTGCAGTGATATCTTTAAATGATTCAAAAAGTAATGAATGGTTGGTTATACGTTGATTTCACCTGCCGTGCCCTAATCCGGTGGTTTGCGCTTAATGTGAGGTTGGGGCGCGACAACTTTTGGTATCAGAGCCTAGGTTTGAGTACTTAGTTACTCAAGGTCAGGGGATGATAAGAGACCAATAGGACTAAGGTTTAAGTGTCTTTCTTCTATCTGTAATTTTCTAATAGGAAATATTCTATTATATCATAGCAGATGGTAGGAAGAGGTTTTGATCGTGATGATCAAGCTGAGAGCCATGTTGGCCCTGATCCTTTGTACCTGGGTCCAGGTGGTGGTGACCACGTGGATGAAGCATCCCGGATGTACAGGATGTTCTTGGAAACCAAGGAAAGGTACAAGGCTGATAGGCGAGAATCTTCTTCTACCAGCAGTAAAGATCTGATGCGATCTTATGAGCTTGTGAAGAAGCTTGGTGGCACAGAGTTCAGTGGCACCACAGATCCCGCAGAAGCTGATGAGTGGTTTAGACAAATTGAGAAGGTCTTCCGTCTGATGGAGCTTCCAGAAGACAAGAAGATCAATCATGCAGTCTACCTTCTGACAGGCGATGCAGAGTTGTGGTGGCGTGGTGTGGAAGAAAAGAGGAGAGGTACAGAGCTTTCCTGGCAGGATTTCTCTGAGGAGTTTCATCTCAAGTTCTATCCACCCACCTTCCTTAATGAGAAAATCAGGCAGTTGCAGAATATCAAGCAGGGGAACATGACAGTTACAGAATATGAAGCACTTTTCACACGGTTGGCGAACTTCTGTCCACAACTTGTTCCTGATAACATAGAGAGATGTAGAAGGTTTCAGGAAGGTCTAAGGCCAGAGATTCGGCATACAGTTTCTGCTACTAGTAGGAGGAACAGAGAGAACTTTGGTGAGTTTGTCGAGGCTGCTAGACAGGTTGAAGAATCTGTAAATGCTGATAGGGTGCCCGAGTCTAAGAAGAGATCTGCAGAGTTCAGTGGAGGACAATCCAGTGGTGGATACAGAGGTGGAGGCAGAGGTTTCTTTTCTAAACTTGGGCGTGGCTTTGGTTGTTTTGGCAGACAGAAGTCTGAGGATGTCACTACCTTTAGAGGCAGAGGAGGATATAACCCAGGAAGATGGAGCAGTGCCACTAGTGGACAGTCTTCAGGATCGTCAATGTCAGTGACAGGTCCTCAAGGACAGGGAATACTGCCATGTGACAGATGTGGAAAATCACATTCTGGTCAATGTCGAGCTCTAAGTTGTTTTGTTTGTGGGCAAGTTGGACACCTTAAAAGGGAATGTCCTCAGTTTCGACAAGCAGCATCGCAAGCTTTCCAGCCTCAATACCATGATATTCCGAGTTCCTCTGTGGCTTCTGGATCTAGAGGTGGTGGAGTGTCTAGTGGCAGGAGTGGTCAGAGAGGACAGCGTGGCAGAGGGAGAGCTTCAGCACGTTTCTTCTCTTTGACACCTCAGGAAGGTATAATCTCTTCACAAGTCGTTACAGGAGAGATGCTTTTGTTTAATAATATACCAGTTTTAGTTTTGATAGATCCGGGAGCTACTCATTCTTTTATACGACGTTCTTTAGTTGTTGAACTTAATCTGTTAACTCAAGAGTTGGTAGATGAGTTAGTGTTGAGGGTTCCACTAGGTGGACCAACAGTTTTATCCGAGTTTTGTCCCGGATGCTTGTTATCTTTTGGAGGTTTTACCTTTACTGCTAATCTCATACCCCTGGACGTAAATACTTTTCAAGTCATCTTGGGTATGGATTGTCTTGAGACATATCGAGTGCAACTCGATTGTTGGAAGAAGGAAGCTACCTTTCAATTAGGAGAATTTTCTTGTGTCTTTACTGGAGACAGGAAAGTTCTGCCTACGTGCATAATATCAGCTGCTGTAGCTGATAAGATGTTACAGAAAGGATGTGAAGCGTTCCTTGCTCATGTGGTGGACACCAGAGCAGAGAAGAACACCACCAGTGTTTATGATGTGCCCGTGGTTTGTGAGTTTTCTGATGTTTTTCCAGAAGATTTACCAGGCTTACCTCCTGTCAGAGACTTGGATTTTGAAATTCAGATATATCCAGGTAGTCATCCAGTAGCGCTGCCGGCCTACAGAATGGCACCTGCAGAGTTGAAAGAACTCAAGGTACAGTTGCAGGAGTTGTTAGATAAGGGTTTCATTAGACCCAGTTTTTCACCATGGGGTGCTCCCGTCTTGTTTGTTAAGAAAAAGGATGGAACCATGCGTCTCTGTATAGATTACAGGCAGCTGAACAAGATTACAATAAAGAACAAGTATCCTTTGCCAAGGATAGATGACATGTTTGATCAGTTGCGTGGAGCGACGATCTTTTCTAAGATTGATTTGAGATCCGGATATCATCAGCTTAGGATAAAGGCTTCTGACATTCCTAAGACAGCTTTTAGAACCAGGTATGGGCATTATGAGTTTTTGGTCATGTCGTTTGGGCTGACCAATGCCCCAGCAGCCTTTATGGATATGATGAATCGGATTTTCAAACCTTTCCTAGATCAGTTTATTGTAGTTTTTATAGATGATATTCTGATCTATTCCAGAGACGAGGAACAGCATGAGCAACACTTGAGAATAGTGTTGCAGTTGTTGAGACAACACCAGTTGTTTGCTAAGTTTAGCAAATGCGAGTTCTGGTTGGCCGAGGTAGCATTTCTTGGACATGTTATCTCGAGAGATGGAGTCAGCGTGGATCCCAAGAAAGTTGAATCTGTGCTTCAATGGGAACAGCCTACGACTCCTACTGAAATCAGAAGTTTCTTGGGTTTGGCAGGTTATTATAGAAGGTTTATAAAGAATTTCAGTGAAATAGCATCACCTTTGACACGCTTGACAAGGAAGGATGTGTCGTTTGTTTGGTCTGATAACTGTGAGAGAATTTTTCAGATTTTGAAGAAAAGGTTGACCTCAGCACCAGTGTTGGTTCTGCCAGAAGCAGAAAAAGGCTATACAGTGTTTTGTGATGCTTCTAGAAGGGGTTTGGGCTGTGTACTGATGCAAGAAGGTAAAGTTGTTGCTTACGCATCTAGACAGCTTAAGAAAAACGAGGAGAATTACCCTGTTCATGATCTGGAATTAGCTGCTATAGTTCATGCTCTAAAGACATGGCGTCATTACTTGTATGGTGAGACATGTCAGGTGTTCACTGATCATAAGAGCTTGAAATATATCTTCACTCAGAAGGAGTTGAATTTGAGACAGCGCAGATGGCTAGAGCTGATTAAAGATTATGACGTGACAATCGATTACCATCCTGGTAAGGCGAATGTTGTAGCTGACGCTTTGAGTAGAAAGTCTAGTTCTTCAGCCAACGCATTTTCTATGGCATGTTTCAAGAGAGACTTGCTTGTAGATATGCGAAGGTTGAACCTGGGCTTGGAGATGACAAAACAGAGTGGGCTGATTGCACAGATACAAGTTAGACCTACTTTTTATAATCAGATTAAAGAATTGCAGCAAAATGATAATGATTTATGGCTAATCATGCAGGAGATGTCAGAGGGTAAGAGGACAGAGTTTAGATTTTCTGATGAAGGCATGTTGTATCTTCATGATAGGCTGTGTGTACCTGGAAATAGTGAGTTAAAAGAGCAGATTCTTGAAGAAGCGCATACTTCTATGTATGCAATGCATCCAGGTAATACAAAGATGTACAGGAACCTTAAAGAGTTGTACTGGTGGCCTGGTATGAAAAAGGATGTGGCTGAATACGTAGCTAGGTGTGGGGTGTGTCAGCAAGTTAAGGCTGAACACCAGAAACCTGCTGGTACCTTACAGTCGCTTCCTATACCAGAGTGGAAATGGGATCACATCACTATGGACTTTGTGGTAGGATTACCCAGAACGCCTAAGGGTTCGGACTCGATTTGGGTGATTGTGGACAGACTAACTAAGTCTGCTCATTTTCTCCCAATCAAGTCAACCTTTGACGCTTCAAGGCTGGCAAAGATTTACGTGAATGAGGTAATCAGGTTGCATGGGATCCCAGTTTCTATTATTTCTGACAGAGACCCAAAGTTCACATCTAGATTCTGGAATCAATTACAACATGCGTTGGGCACAAAGTTAAAGTTCAGTACAGCGTTTCACCCACAGACAGATGGTCAATCTGAGAGGACCATTCAGACCCTTGAAGACATGCTGAGAGCATGCGTGCTACAGTTTAGAGGTAACTGGGAAGAACACTTAGGCCTAATAGAGTTTGCATATAATAACAGTTACCATTCTAGTTTAGGAATGGCTCCATATGAAGCTCTTTATGGCAGGAAGTGTAGATCGCCAGTTTGTTGGTATGAGGTGGGTGAGAAGAAAATTCTTGGACCTGAGTTAGTCGATGTGACTACTGAAAAGATATCAGTGATTCGGAATCAGTTAAAAGCTGCACAGGATAGACAGAAGAGTTATGCGGATAGACGACGTCGACCTCTTGAGTTTGTTGTTGGCGACGAGGTTTTCTTGAAAGTTTCACCGTGGAAGGGAGTTCTGCGGTTTGGCAAGAGGGGTAAGTTGACCCCTAGATATATGGGTCCATATCCTATTGTTGAGAGGATTGGACCTGTAGCTTACAGGTTGGATTTGCCGTCTTAGTTGGCAAATCTACATGATGTTTTCCACGTATCTATGCTGAAGAAGTGTCACCCTGGTACAGATAAGATTCTAGATTCAGAACCGGTGCAACTTAGGACAGATGTGTCCTATGTTGAAGGACCTGTGCAGATAATCGATCACCGGATCAAAAAGCTTAAGAACCGCGAGATTCCTTTAGTGAAAGTTTTGTGGAGAAACCACAATCTTGAAGAAGCTACGTGGGAGCTACAGTTTGAGATGCGTAGCAAGTTTCCTTTTCTCTTTTAGGAATTTCGGGACGAAATTCTTATAAGGGAGGGAGATTGTTACGACCCGCGTCGAGCTTATCTCGTAAGTAAGTTGTTCAGCACGTGTTTAGCTGATGTGTTAAGTTATAAGCCTGTTTTTGTTAATAATGCTTAAAATGGACATGATACGTGCTTAGTGTGTTTTCTAACCTCTAAAGTGTGTAAAATCTTACGCTTGAAACGTTGCCAGAGAAATCGTTCGAATCCGACCTTCGAGTCAAAAGTTGCATGTTTTTGGGCTTCTAGGGACCCGATTGCAATTTGCGAAAAATTCAAAATTTGCGATATGGCCCCTAAGTTTTTCTTCCTTATCTTCCTTTCTCCCTTTTCTCGGTTCATTTCTTAGAACCGCAGAACGCAAGCTGCGTTCAGCTCCAGCGAGAGAGAAAGAGAGAAAAGGAGAGGGAAAGAGAGAGAGAGCTGAGGAGGGAAGCTGCGGAGCTTCGTTTTGCTCCGATCGGTTGCGGTAGATCGTTCCTTTCTTCTGCAAATCTTCTTCTCCGTCGATTTGAACCAAGTTCGCAGCCGGAGCTGCGTTTGTGAAGAAAACGGCTGAGAAATTGGGGTGCACGGTGCAGCCCCAGTTCGTTTTCTTGCTCCTTTCAGGTACGGTTTAGTCGTGTGGATCGTTTGTGATCGTTTGGTGTTGTTTGCGCGAAGTTTGCCCGTCGATTCGTGAGAAATCGACTTCTGTAGGTCGTTTTTCTGTTCTGTCTGTGCGCGGTTCGGCCGAGTTTCCAAATCGGTCGGCCGAGTTCTTATTTAGGGCTTTTATACAACGTTTTCCGGATCGGCCGAGTTTCGTCTTGATCGGCCGAGTTTCCTGAATTAGATTTGCGAACAGGGATTTGGTCGGCCGAGTTTGGTTCTGATCGGCCGAGTTTCCTTTGTAGGTTTTTAAGCGGTGAGTTTGTCGGCCGAGTTTGGTCGGCCGAGTTCCAGGATCTGGGAAGTGATCGGCCGAGTTTCACAGTGTTCGGCCGAGTTTCAAGTGGTGAGTGGCAGTTCATTTAGAAATCATTATTTAACTCATTTAAACGTCTATTAGCTTCAGTAATAGTACAATAAGTTCATTGGAACTTGGAATGCGTGATATGAATGATGGAAAAGAGGAATTTCTGTGTTATATAGCTGTAATATAATATCTCTGTTAAACTGTTTATCTGTTAAGTAATTAATAGAATAGATGCCCTAACACCGTAGAACCCCAAAAGTGGTATCTGCAGCTTTGGGGGGAAACTCGTGTTGCAACATCATCCGTGCTTGTGTCGCGGACAAACGAGGAAAGAGAAAATGCAGTGTCCAACAACAATCGTGCTTGTGTCACGATGGCACTGGGCAAGGAAAAAGGAAAAACATGGTTATCTAACACCATTCGTGCTTGTGTCACGAAGGTAACCCTGTGACTCTCCGCCGGTGTACTCAGGTTTAAGGAAGAGTCGGGTGCACTCAGAGTAGTGCTTGAGGCCGTAGAGCCTATGTTTCTAGCCGGCGAGCCAGTGTCCCTGTGGCAGAACAGGGCTGGTGTCAGACTTAGCATCTCCCGGGTGTGTCGCTAAGTCTTGTACGGTGGGATCGTAGCATGGACTTGTTACGGATCTTTATATGCAGAGTACACTGCATATATTTAGGGCATGACAATAAAATGAACGAGTATTCACTTAGGATTCACAGTAAATTTATGAATCTGTCTATTTACCTGGAATATCTAATGATGCATAGAAGTGTGATTTTTATCTGTACATCTGCTATGTCAATGGAACTGCCCTGCTTAAACTGTATACTCGATTATTTTCAGTTAATAAACCTGACGAGTTATTTATTGATAGCTATGTGAAATGTTGTTCACTGAGCGAGTAGGCTCATACCTCTACTCAAAACATTTTCAGGTCAGCATCAACATCAGGAGTCGGAAGGATCGTTTCATCCTAATGCCTAGTTGTTAGAAGGTTTGTAGTTAGTCTAGTTAGAGGTCTCTTAGTCCATTCCCCTCGATCTTCGGGATAAGGTGTGAGTGAGAGAGAGAATATGTATATTGATGTAAATTAACTGTTGTGTTTAAAATTATGTTGAACAATGTTTATGTTGTAGACTTGTTAAATTTCTTATCAGTTAATAGATATGCTTCCGCAGTTTGTTTAGTTTTCTGTTGCAGTGATATCTTTAAATGATTCAAAAAGTAATGAATGGTTGGTTATACGTTGATTTCACCTGCCGTGCCCTAATCCGGTGGTTTGCGCTTAATGTGAGGTTGGGGCGCGACAGATACCCTATGATGATCTTTTTCTTGAAGACTTCCAGGGACTTCTCGAAAAGTATGTGATGGAGGTGATATATGATCGTTGCTTTTTCAATGATTTGGTGATGCCTGCCGATTCTGTACTCCACAACTAAATATCGGGGTACCTCTTCCTAATAAGATATTTTGGTAGGAATAATTAAAGATCCTCTGGAAAGATCTTTCTAAAACTAAGATGGAAATGAAATGGAAAGCAAGGTGGCAAGAGGATAATCAGGTACAATAAGAGAATAATTTCTGAACATATGGAAGTACTGAACAAGCAAGCCAGACTCCAATAGAACTAGTAATCCCAACTCCCACAACCATCCCAAAAGCTACCGAACAACAAGACACAACCACCAGTGACACTGATTGTGACAGATGGACTTGTGAAACTTTGTGTTTGGAATCAATAAAAATAATAATGAAGAACTTAAGCGAAGGAGGCAAACCAAGAGAAGTGGTCTTTGAAAGAGAAGGCATATGTGTGTTGAAGGATGACCTCCATGAAACACTACAACTAAACATTTGTGTGACTATGAGTGTTACGACTGCTTATCAATGCTCTTCTTGGAGACCGCTTGCCTAACACCCATATGGCCTACTTCACACTAGTAAACGGTATCATGCGCGACAAGGAGTTTAGTGAGAAGGAGTGGCTATGCCAATGCTTCAAGAGATCTTTTCTAGAATTCATATTCCTTCCTATACTGTAGGAGAATCACTGGACGCTCTTGGCAATCAATATTTAAGCAAACACTATCGTCCTCTACAATAGCTCAGATGCAGCCTTCTCTCTGAGAAAGTACACCAATGCTACAACACCTAAGAGTGTCACAGAAGAAAAGGGGCAATCTTGAGCAGAAGTTATAATAAATATGATACAAGATCAAGGTAAAGGATATGAATGCAAACCAACTAAGGACTTCAAGAAACCACAATTATGTCACAGAAGCCCTCAACAAATTCAACTATCAAACAATTCTAGTTTCTACTGCCTCTATTGGATGTCTTCCTTAGCAGAAAGGGGATTGAAAGTTGAAAGTATGTAGTATGAAAGATGCCACACACTCGAAGGAATTTATTGGGACATGTTGTTGCACTTAAATGGGCAACAAAAGAAACATAATCCTATTTGATTTATTCCTAACCTCTATCTTTGACACTCCAGGACAAAGTGTATGATAAGTTTAAGGGGGAGTTGTAAACATGCATGAGAGGTACATTTTTATCCTTTAATTTCAATTCCAAACATTTTAATTTCAATTCTAAAACTATTTCAGCATGATCATTTCATACCTCTCCTCCTATTATGTACGAAAATTTTTGAAAATTTTTGCATTTCCTTTCATAAATAGATCGTTTACAATGGGAACACTTTGACGATCCAGTTTTCTTGGAATTTATTCAATTCTCCCACCCGTAGACTTGTTTTTCTTATGATATTTTATAAAGTAATCACCCCAAGAGTGGTGCAAATGGGTTACTAACTCACACAAAAGAAAATGACACTATACAACAATTTTATGCCATTCTTACAGCAAAATATTGTGGAAAGTAAAAGAACACTTCTGAACCTATGAAATCTCTAGAAATAAGGAGTCAATCTTCCACACTCCCAACCAATCACCCCGGCCTTGCAGTAAAGGTTGAAAAGTATACACCTTCAGTAATATGGGGTAATAGTTACCCCTTCCAATTCTAAAAAAATACCTGTATTGGGATTAAAAGAGGCGTAGCGGCCCAAAAAATTAACACTACCGGTGTATAGTTGCACTCTAGAATGTGAATATTTCATACCAAGTAGTGGAGTCTAGAAGCCAACTTTTACACACCTGCCTTTTGAATGGGACCTCACACAACCACGTGACATTACATTAGGGCCTAATTGGGTGAAATTGTCCTCACAACAGCAATATGGTTGAGATAACCCAACAAAAGCAAGAACACACTGAACCCTTAGCCTATCCCAACACAATAGCTAGGATCCTACCAAAACAAAGGTTGGGTGTGAAAGCTACCCCTATAAGGAAATGTTTATGTGTATGGCTAGGAACCAAGGTCGAGAGGCTATTGTGAGGGAGAGTCCTTTACTATAAAAGATAGTGTCATGTGCAAAAGGCCATGCAACTTTAGAAAAAAGGAGATGGAATTGAACCTCAGTAGGTGAACCAAGCTAGACACAAGGGCTTTGATGTAAGGATGGCACAAATTTGTAGTAGCAAGTTCATCAATTGGAAACAACTAAGGCCCATCACTTCATGCTTTGATTCTTTTGAGGACAAGCTAGATTTTAAGTTTGGGGGAGTTGATAACATCCAATTTTTTGGACATTTATGTTCCTATTTTATCTTCATAATGACATTTCTTTTGTAATTTAACTAGCAATTTCTAATTGTTTTTGGCAAATCGTGATATGACTACCTAACCTCACCCTTCCCCTACTTTATATAGGACACACATATCATTAGGCGCTACACTCTAAAGACAACTTAGTGGTCAAAGGAGATAACATCAAGTCTACTCTGTAGTTGTTAGGCATTCTAATGCTCCTTGTGACCAAAGGAGAAGAGGCCTCCCTTGCGACCAACAAAGACAATCTCTACAGTCACTACAAGCTACTAGTCGTCAACTCACCCTCTAGGCATTTTCACATATCAGTAGGCTAATTGCAAGGTGCAGTGAGTTGGACCCAGTTGTCCCTTTTGCAATTCAGCATACACATCATACAACATTATATTCACATTAGAGCCCAAGTCAGGAAGAGCTTAGTCTATGTGATGTGCTCCAATGTGAGAGAGGATGGGTGTGCTTGGATCTTTTCTTTTCCTTGGCATGGTGTGTTGTAGAATTGAGCTCACTTGCTCAGTATGCTTGACTTTCCTTGGTGTTATCTATATTGTCCCCCTCTTGAATGTGCACAAATCTTTCAAGAACTTGGCATAAGATGGGATTTTATTGATTGCATCAACTAATGGAATATTGATCTTCACCTGCTTAAAAATTTCCATGATGTCTTCATTGTGCTTCTTCTTCCTTTTTTAGTGGATGGTTCCTGAAGTGCATCTTGGAAAGGAGGGATTTGTGTTCCAAACCAGCTCAAATCAATAGAATCATCAATCAGTATCACAGGATTCATAGTATCATCCTTCTGGATCACATTATCAGACTGGGTTCCTATGATAGTATCCTCAACCTGAATCTCAGTATCATTATCTCTAATCACAATATCAACTATGTAATCACCAGCTGCACTATCTACTGAAGTGTCTTGTGACTTCTCCAAAGTCCTACCACTCCTCAATGATGTTACCGCCTTCACATGCTCATGGGTGGTAGAAGAAGAATCTTTTGGGGGCAGTTGTGGGTGTAGGGATGGTGGTGGCCTTTTGTGTGGGGGATTCGAGTTTTGGATAATGAATTGTGGCTGAGATTGTGGTTGTTGTGGTTGTTGTGGATGGGGGTGATATTGTGGAGGGGGTTGTTGGCATGATTTAGGTGGAGGTGGAGTGTATTGGTAGTTGAATGGGGGTTGTGGAGGTGGAGGAGCATAAGGGTTGGTTGGTACTTGGTATTGTAGTGGAGCATAGGCACTTTGAGTAGTGCCATTAAAACCACCATCATTGTTTGGATTAGACATAGGTTGAGAAGGGATCCTTCCTTCTTCACGACAATTAAGTCAAAGAGAAATTGAATCAAGCCTTTGTTTAAGGTGGATAATAATTTTCCCATGGGAGGACACATTTCTCTTTACCTCATCTAGGCTCCTTAGCCTTCCAGGAACCTCATCTTCAAACTTTGAGTTGTACTTTATCCTGATTGCCCTGCCCTTCCTCACCCTATTGTTTCCATGAAAAGTTAGGATTATTTCTCCATTCTAGAGTATAAGAGTTGGACATTGGGCCTTGGTTGCTATGGTTTCCAAAGGATTGAAAGGATTGCACTTCGTCACTAAAAGAATCATGGCCATGGTTGACTAGCTAGTGGAACCTCCAACTTGATTCTTTATGAGGTTCATCATGTCAGAAAAGGATCTTTATCATTTGAGGATTTGCTTCTGCTCTGACAGGAGCTGCAGGCAGAGGAGGGAGTACATAGTTTCTGTCATGGTGATCCTCCTTGCTTGAAGCTCAATGTCATGAGTTCTCTTCAAGATTCTCAAATAGCGGCCAAGATTCTTCTGGAGGTCTAGCCATGAATGTCCCCCCACATGAGGAATCAACAATATTTTGGCTCAACTCAACAAGACCAATGTAGAAGGTATACACCAACTACCATAAAGGGACTTTGTGGTGAGGGCAGTCTTGCAACAAGTTTTGGAACCTTTCCCAAGCTTCATGGAAGGGTTCATTCTCTTTGTATGTGAAGGAGGTAATGCATCTCTGCATTTGATTCAACTTGGAGATTGGGTAGAACTTCTTAAGGAATTCATTCTTCATCACATTCCAGGTTACTATCTCTGGCTTAGATAGTACCACTCCTTAGCCTTTTCTTTTAGGGGAAAGGAAAAGAGGGTTCTTCATATTGAGTCATTGTTGGTGGTAGGTGTGTGGAATGTGGAGCAAGTCTCCAGAAAAGCATCAACTGTGGTGGTATGGATTCTCGTTCTCCATCTCGTTGAAAGTGGGGAGGAGTCTGAGAAGGGTTGGTGGGATGGAGAATTGTCAACTTGGCATTTGGTCAACAAGGGTGGCAATTGGGGAGGTGTAGTTCCCTAGGGTGAAGTAGTCATGAAGAGGGTGGTTGGGTTGTTGTGGAACTCCCCCGAGAGGATTTTGTAGAACACCCCAAGGAGGGATTTGAGCATTCGAGCCATCCATTTCAAATTCTGGGTGTTTCTTGCATCGGTGTTGGCATCTTCTTCTACCTATCTCGGGGTCAAAGGGCACTAAGGCAGTAAAAGTAGAATGTCTACCAAGCAAGCACAACTGTCACCTGCACAACACACAAACAAACAACAAGATCCAAGTTAGAAGGCAAGTATGAAAGAGTAAACAAAGAATAAAGAATAGCAATGTTGAGGGCAGTAGGAAAAGCTAAGCTACACTAACTAGCTAGGTTGAGCACCTCCACTCCCCGAAAATGGTGCCAGAAAGCTTGGTGTGATTGTTCCACGCACATGTGATCTTTCACATTTATAAAGCCCCAAACAAGGTTCACTCACAATACCAAAATATCCTCCCGCAAGCGCACGAGGTCATGTTGTCGTATAGGTGAGAGGCAAGCAATGGGGTCGATCGACAGAGAGAGGGGACACTAGAGCTAGATTAGTGTGGGCTACGTTCCTAATACAGAGAGTAGGGTTTTTAGGGTTTAAAGGTGATTTTGGTTTATTACTCTACTGTTGCAAGCAATTAAAGACAAGAAGGAAACTGGATTACCGAAAACCCTAAATTATTATAAACAAGTTAAGACTAAGAAGTTAGGCAAGGCAATTAGCTAAGAAAGAGAAAGAGACTACACTACCTAGCAATTAAGGATCTAGAACAATTAATGACCTAGATTACAACTAGCTAGCAAGATCAAAACTATCAAGATCAAAAGAGCACTAGCTACTCAAGAAAAACCTAACTAGAATGAACTAGGCAATTAACTAAGAGGCAATTAAAAGCAAGCAACTACTTAGCTGAATAAGCTAAATTGAGAATATGAGTTTTAGCAACGTTAAAGATAGATGGTCCATTTGGGAATGATACTAAGATTCCAATTGGGGGCAAGATAGAACAAGCCAACTTAATCATTCATTCTAGATTACTTAAATCAAACAACTAGTCAAATGTTAAGAAATCACCCTACACCATTAGTTAGCTTAAGGTATAGGTGAGATTTCACTATGATTTGACTAATCTAGGTTTCTAACATAGGGTTTCTTAATGTAATTGAGATGCAAAGGTAGAATTGGGGAGTAGAGGTGAGGGTGTTTCATCCCACAATACTTTTAGCAAACTCCAAGGCAATTGCACCAATCAATACTATACTAGCTACTGAGATCCCACACCTAGGAGTAGGAGGAGGACTATATGTAAGGGGAGATGGGGTGCTATCTAGGGATCCTCTAATTGGAACTAGGAGCATACCCTAAGATAGCTCCACATATGCTATCTTCTCCTAGACATAGATGGCTTCAAGCACACAAACACAAGCAATTCATGCTTTTAGATACAAACCACAAGTAGAGATATGGGAAATGAGAAATAGATAGCAAGCAATCATCATCGAATGAAATCATAGAGTTTACAAATTATCTTTCCCCAACATGGTATCAAAGTATCATTTTTGCCCCAAACAACCCACCACAAGGGGCTTAGCTACACATAACTAAACAAAAGAGCAAAGAAAAGAGAAGAAAGAGATAGGAGATCATGGTAGCACATGGAAGTCCCCTTCTTCTTCACCTACTTGTTGTAGTAGCTCGTGTACCTCCCTCCAAGGATGGAAATGGCATGAATGGAAGTGGTTTTGTGGTGAAAACCCTAGAAAACTAGGGCTTTTGGGTGAAAATGAGGTGCAAATGGAAGATGCAAGGTAGGTGGAGGTCTTGAATGCAAGGGAGATATCAATGAATGCTAAGAGTTGCTAAGGAGTGGGTATAGAAGCTAACCTAGTGTTTTGGCTGCCACCAATGTATATATAGGTGGTGGTTGAAGCACTAGGGTAAGTTGGGGTATTGTTGGACATTCAATGTAGAAAAGTTAGGTTTTAGGTGGCACCATGGCCGTGCTGGGTAGCACGACTATGGTGGGCGGGGTTCAGAACGACCCTGGTGACAGAGAAAAACCATGGTGGAAAATGAAAATTGTCAGTAATAAGGTGGTGGAGTGAAGGTTGGTAGCACGGACGTGGTGGGAGCTAGGTAGAATGGTCATTTCGGGTAGCAAGGCCGTGGTGGGCGAGATGGAGGGGAGGTCATTCTCATCAACACATTTATTCTAGTATTGGGCTTCACAGTTTTGCTAGCTAGGATGTTTGTTTTGGTGTCTTCTTGGCATATTCGTGCTGGGTAGCACGACCAATCTACTAGAGTTTTTGTAGCTTGTCAAATGTTGAGGTGTTACTTTGATTTTGACATTAGAAAGAACAGACATTCCATGGCACCACAGTTGTGTTGGGGTCTTCTGTAGCACTTTTAGCTCCGTTATTTGAAATCCATGGACTTCATTTCCTGGAGTTGATTCTTGCCACCAAGGGTAGGTTGGGGAAGCTTTGGGGTCTTATTTGGACTTCTCTATCTCACTCATCCATCCAAACGTGGGAAGCTTTGGGGTCTTATTTGGACATCTCTATCTCACTCATCCATCCAAGCATGGTCCAAGTACCTGAAAAACATGCAAAGAACGTCCATAAGTGAATTTTATATAAATGTGTATATTGAGGGAATAAACATGCATTATAACATGTTTAGATGTGATTGAGATGCAAAAAGACACAAGACAAAGCCCTAAAATAGGGTTGCATCATAATCTCATCCCATTCTTCTACCTTTGTCTCTGGTAGCTTGTATGGAAGATTCACTATTCTCAATAACTCAAGACTTGATCCTCGGATGTAGAATTGTAGTCTTCTCTTCCAATAGAGGAAGTTTCTCGAATAAAATATTTGAATGTTAATGTAGTATCTCCCACCTTGATAATTGTTTGTCTTCTTCTACTTGTAGAAATATTACTTAGAGAAGACCTTCTTTTTTACCAATTGTTGAGTCTATAATGGACTCTAGAGGGGGTGAATAGAGATTAACAAACATAAAACAAATTCATTAGACCTTCAAGATATTTCTAATATAATGTTGCAAATATGAATTTTTAGTGCAACTAAACATGCACAGCAAGGGAGAAAAAGATTGAATAAGCACAATATAAAACAAGTTATTTATAGTGGTTCTAACCTCCAAAATAATAGATGTACATCCACTACCTAAATAGGTCATACTCTAGGATTTTTAACCATGTCTCAGTACGTATATTCCATTATAAGAGTTATAACATAAGACCTCCTTGTTCAAGGTCAAGGGTACCTAGCTTTTTCTTTGAGGACAAGGGAGCCAATAACCTTAAAAATGGCTTACCTATCCATGACAAAAAGTCTTCTACCTTACCAAGTACTTATCTACTCTTGCAACGAGTCTTCTACCTTCCCCAAGGACTTACCCGCTCTTGCAATGAGTCTTCCCCTTTTAAGGGTTTACCCACTCTAGACTTGGATCATCTGCCTTTGGCTCCACCTTCACTAAGGAGATGCTTTCACCAAGGGACTTCTTCCCTTCTTCTTCTTCACCTCTCTTAACCAAGAGAGAATCTTCATCTTCAATTTAGAAAGAGAGATTGGGAGGAAGTGAGACCCTCCAAAGATATACATGTAGGACTAGCTCTCCTACAAATATCCTACTCACACTAATGGATGTAGCAAGTGATTAATCTCATGAGAGTGGAACGAAGCTCTTAAGAAGCAAATTTCTCAACTATAATATAGGGTCCTTCATAGTTCTTGACTAACCATGTAATAAAGACTAAGGGGTCCTATTTATAGTCAAGGTTGCCTACTAGCCTGTAATTCTAGCCATTTTAGGTGTGTAAAAATATATTTTCAACTTTTGTAATACTTCAATGGCTAGAAACACTTTTCTACACTTTATCATACAGTGTTGTTGGCTGAGATACCTTTTGGGAAATTGGACCAACGACACTGTATGACAAGTCAAAGTGAAGGTGTTGGTCGATTTGTCACCAAGATAAACTCGGCTAACCCTGGCATTTGCCAAAAGCCAAATAGGTTGTCAATCGAGTTGTTTCCAGGACAAAAATAGATGACAAGATAATTTGGAATCACTTTTAACAAATGTCCCAAGAGTATTTATATATTCTAATTAAGTTCTCTAAATTTCCATTATGCTTAACCAAGTCAAAAAAAGCATTACAAGTGATTTACATTAAGGATCTATCGAGAAAACTATTTATTCTACAATCTTGATCTTTATTCATGTATGACTTCATTTCTCCAAGTTAGGATGTGCAAGTTTAGCCATTTGAAGTGTGTCTAATCTAATCTAAAAATACTCAAGTAGAATCCTTATACACTAATAAGTGGAATGGTTAGTCATCATAAAAATAAGGGTTTAGTCAATTTAGACCTTGAGTCGACATTGTCCCCCTTTTTGAAGATGACAAATAATTCCTTAAATGTTTTGAAAGCATTTATGTGAAATCATACCTTAGAGAAACCTAGGGGCTTGAATAGAATTGAGTTCATATGTTCCCCCTCCATTAATGCTAATTAAGTTCACATACTCCCCCTCAATTGATTCTATTTTTCCTGGATGATTAGCTCTCATAACATTTGTAGAATATATGTCTTCTACACATATATGTTCTACCTATGTGTGTTCTCCCCTTTAATTTTCACATGTCTTCTCTCCCTTTATTATTTCTAAAAGTGAAGGGGTTGAAGAGATAAAACAACTTGTTAGAAAAGGGAGTGTAGAAAGAAAAAACTAAGGACTTGTCTGAGCAATGTATATAAAGTAAATCAAGACATGCATTTAAACAACCTAGGATGTAATTCTAGCAATAAGCAAGGCAATGTTATGCAAGAAAGTAACTCAAGATAGTAGATATGCAAGTCAAGGAACAAGCCTGAGTATGTGTGAAATAAAATTAGGACTATATGTAGATGTACTACTAGTAGATGATGTCACGAGTTAGGACTACTAGTAGGATATAGGTCATAGCAAAGAATTCACTAGTTAAGGAACAAGCTACGAATAGATGAAGAGAAATATCAAAATAGAGAGATATGCAATTTAAGAAGCATGAAAGGATATTTCTCACTAGAAAATATGCATTAATACCAAAAGATGATTACCACTAAGAAACTCAAGGTTGTATCAAAACAAGATATACAACTATATTTTTGTAGCAAGTTAGAGCACAACGGAAGCAATTCAAAACACAACCAAGAGATCCAAAGAGATCATCATTAAAACCTAATTTACAACTCAAGATAGGTATTGCAATATATATAGATACCAATTTAGAGCAATTAGAGAGATAGAGTGGTATGCAAAATAGGCAACTAAAAACATGGTAATATGCATATTGTATAGAGGTACCAAGGGGAGTGCCATAGAATAAGGCCATTGGTTGAGAAAATTTACTTGAGATGGAAATTATTATCCAAAAAGCCATGTATATTTTGTGCACAATGTTGTCGGTTGAGTTTCTGGGTTGAACTTCTTAGTCGACAACATCTATTGGCAAACCCCATTAGTGCTTGTTGGTTGAGTTTCCTCAGGACAACTCAGTCGACAACAATTGTTATAAAAAAAGACATATATTTCAAACAAATATTATCTAGAGGCATGATAAAAATATAAACCATATCCAAACATGTATAATCAAGTTAATAATGAACTATGAAAGCATCAGGGGCATATTTTGAGCAAGAAAGTGATGAGAATCACAATATACCAATTTTAGCTCAAAACCATATGTAGAGTGCATACAAACTTGGCGAAACACTAGTAATGATTGGACATGGATAAGAATACCATTACATCTATTCCTACAATTTCCTTTGCACTTGATTCCAACCCATAAACATCTCATCTTTCTTCTTTTACGTGGATTGAGAAACCAATTTATAAATAAAAGAGCTCATTTCAATCCATTTGCAAGTGACCTACAAGAATAAAGATGAAATGGTTCCCAATAATATTTTTGGGACCAGAGGGTTTAGCTTAGAAACCCAAGTCCTATTGCTTCTGGGTGCTTTCCTAAAAGATCAATATGTAGAATAATGACCAAATTGATTACAATAGTTTCATGTGTGCAAAGCCTTAGAACTTGAAAATTTTCCATGAAAAATTGGTGATCCTTTATCCTTGTTGTTCTTGTAGAAACTATCATTCCTTATACCATTCTACCTATTTGTTTAGTAGTATGGTGTAGGATATCATTAAGATTCTTTTTACCAACTATGAATCTTTGCAAAGTGGGTCTCAAACTATCATTATGATACATAAGAGAAGTAACAGTGGAAGATATTGATTCATATCATCTTGAGCATGCTTTTTCTTTTTCATTTTAGTATACTTAAGAGAGGAATGAGTAGCATGAATAGTTTCAATTAAATATTCTTTATTAAAGAGGTTGGATTTACCTCATCTGAATCTTCATTTGCACTTTCCATGAGAGCAAAGTGGTGTCCTCCCCTATCACTAGAGCTTGAGCTAGATCCTCCACTAGATTCCCCACTTGAGCTTGAGTTGGAGGAGTCACTAGATCTTTTGTTTCATTTCTCCTTATTATTGTGCATCTCTTCCTTTCTCTTGTGATGATGGGTCTTTTTGCCTTGTGGGAAATCTTCCTTGAAGTGACCCTTCTTTCCACATTTGAAGTGTCGGGTGGAAGAAGAAGATTTGCCTTTGTAAAATTTACATTTGGAGTACATATCATTTTGTTCAACTTGAAAGGATGGAGAAGGTTGACTAAAAATATCTTCAAATTGGGCTTTGATTTTAGCCTTCTTATTTCTCTTTAACTCTTTCTCTTCTTCTCTTTCTTCTTCCACTTGCTTGTCAAGTTTCATTTCAAAAACTTGTAGATTTCCTATGAGATCTTCAATAGAATATCAATAAGAAACTTCATTTCTTCAATGGTGGTCACCTTTGTTTCCCACCTCTTGGGGAGCTGAGAGTACTAAGTATCTTTGAGTTGATCTTTCCTTAGTCTCTAGGATGGCCTAGGACAGCAAGATCATTAACAATGGTTTTAAGACTTGCATACATTTAGGCTACCCTCTCCTCCTTTCCCATCTTGAAGATTTCATGGAGACCATTGGGAATATATACTCTGCTTACCTTCACTTACTTTGTCCCCTCATAAGTTACACATATCTTTTTCCATTACTCATAGGCCATGTCACAAGAAATAATCCAGTTGAACTCAATGGAAGAAAGAGAGGCATAGAGGATGTTGATAACTCTTGCATTCAAGGTTACTTTCTTCAAAGTAGCATCATCCCATTCTTGTAATGTTGTCACTGGTTGCTTGTATGGAAGATCCACTATTCTCCATAGCTCGAGACTTGATCCTTGGATGTAGAATTGTAGTCTTCACTTCCAATAAAGAAGTTTCTCCCATCAAAGATCATAATGTTGATGTAGTATTTCCCATCTTGATAATCACCATCTTCTCCTACTTGTGGAAGTATTACTTGGATAAGACTCGCTCTGATACTAATCCTTGGATCTGTAGTGGGATCTAGAGGGGGTGAATAGAGATAAAAACACTTAAACAAAATTCATTAGAACTTCAAGATATTTCTAAGATAATTGAAAGTATGAAGTTTGAGTACAACTAAACATGCATAGCAAGGGAGAGAGAGATTGAACAAGAACAAGATAACATAAGTTTTTATAGTGGTTCCAACCTCCAAAATAGGAGATGTACATCCACTAACAAGAGAGGTCATCCTCTAGCATTTTTAACTATGTCTCACTCCTCATACTCCATTATAAGAGTTACAACATAATACCTCCTTATTCAAGGTTGAGGGTCTAGCATTTCCTTTGAGGACAACAGAGCCAATAACCTTACAAAGGTCTTACCTATCCATGACTAGTCATTTTGGGTGTTCCAGTAGATATGTTTTCAACTTTTGCAACACTTCAACGGCTACAAATGCTTTTTTGCACTTTACCGTACAGTGTTTTTAGTTGAGTTGCCTTCTAAAAAACTTAGTCAATGGCACTGTATGACAAGTCAAAATGTAATTTTCGATCAAGTTGTTACCAGGACAAACTCGGGTGACCCTAGGCATTTGCCAAAAACCAAATAAGTTGTAGGTTGAGTTATCACCACGACAAACTTGACTGATAAAATAACCTATAATTACTCCTGACAAATGACCAAAAAGAGTTTATATATTTGAATTAAGTGCTCTACATTTTCATTCATCTTAATTACAATTCATACAATCATTACAAGTTATTTACAACAAATATATATGGAGAAAAATATTTATTCTTCAACTGTAATCTTTATGCATGTATGACTTGATTTCTCCAAGTTAGGATGCACAAGTTTAGGCATTTAGAGTGTGTAAAGCCTGAGCTCACTACCCAAGGCTCTAGTAGAGTTTTAGGAATGACGGCTGACCCCACATACCATCACTAGCCTTAATTGTGTGCTTTTTTCTCTGTTGTGCATGCGATGATAAACTTCCTGACTAGTAACCCATTCTAGTACAACTCTAGGTTGAGCACACTTAACCATAGAGTTATTTATTTATGAGCTCCCTAAAAAGGAGTTGCATCTTGGTGATATCGGTAGTCCAATCATTCCTTTTAAGATCATTTCATTAGAGGCCTCAAATCATGGTATGTTACAAAGTGTATCTTATCTAATCTGAAATCACTCAAGTAAACGCATTAGACACAAATAAGTAGAATTGTTAGTCATTATCAAAATAAGGGTTTAGTTAATTTAGACCTTGAGTCAACACATATACAATAACCTCTCTTCCCATCTAAAAAATTTGCATATTTGTGTAAACACAGATACTTTACACCTCTATTATATTAATACCACTTTTCAGCAAAGTTTAACACAAATCAACAATTTAATTAAATCGAATCCATGTGAAGCAACAAATCTGAATTTCTTCCCAGAGTTCACCATATGCACCACTAAGTCTCATTGAAGTTCTCTCTCACCAACTACATGTCACTCTATCATAGTCATGTATGACACATTTAACTTTGTTGAAGGCATAGCAAACTATCCACTAGGGGCGGCAATCGGGTTCGGGTTGACGGGGTTTTATTTTGGGTCATTTCGGGTCAACACTTTTTGGCTAGACCCTAAACTTGCAAAAGATGGATTTTCGGGTCAAAACCCTTGACCCTAACCCGACCCACAAATAATTTAGGGTCTATCGGGTCTGACCCGTAAATCTAACACCAAGACAATAGTTTTAAAAAAATTATGATTTGTTTGGTCATTAATAATTCCCAAGTGTAATTAACAAATTTCATTGTGATAAACTTACAATGTGATTGAGAAACACATAAAAAGCCTATTTTAGTTTGTTTGAGACTTTTAAACACAAATTCCTAACTTAATTACTATAATAAATCATACAAATCAATACAAAACCATGTAGAATTGCCAAACTAAACATCATGATTGATGGACTAGTAAATTAATGGGAAATAGGGTGTCTTAAAGTATAGTATTTGTAATTTTATTTGAAAATATAATTATGAATGTCGGGTCAATCGGGTCAATTCAAGTCTAAAGTCCAAACTCAGACCCGACCCAAAATTAATTTCGGGTTCTTCGGGTTTGAGTCAATTTCGAGTCAAGTTGAAAAACCTTAGGCCCTAAACTTGCTTAAAATTTTGGGTTCAGGTCGGGTCTTGTTTTGTCAGCCCTACTATCCACCATCCTCTCTTCCTCCTCACTTCCAGGCAGAGATGAACGTAGCCCACTTATTAAATTTGATAGTGTAAATTGTTGATGAGATGAACATTGCCACTCTGAGTAAGGAAGTTCTTATAGATGTGAATAAATTTTAGCATGCTAACGCCCTCTTACGTACATCTCATGTGCAGCCAAACCACCCACCTAAACCACTCCCTACCACCACCACATTGTCCCTGTTGGTCCCCTCCCTACCTATCCACATGTTACCCATACTACCTACTATCACCTCTGTCATTGGTCCTACTTCTTGCCACTATGTCCCTCATCACCTTCCCTTCTATTATATTCTTTTCTTTTACTTAGGAGAGAGATAATATAAAAGAGGAGGGAAGTGAGGAGAGAGGAGGGAAGTGAGGGATAAATGAGAATATTAATGAGGGAAGATGAGGGAAGCTATAAAAAAGAGTAGGAATTATAAAGTAAGAGGAGGGAAATAATGAGGGAAGAGAGAAGAAATGAGAGTAGGGGAGACGACGGAAGTCATGAAAAAGGATGGAAGTATAAGGAATAGATGGGAAGTATGATGGAAGAGGGGAGTGAGGAGAGTAGGTATATATTCACCATTTTTGGTACATTTTAGCTATTCTTGATGTGCCTACTAATGGTATAGGAACCTACAATTAGTGATTTGTGTGTGCCCAAAATTGGTTATAAGTGCCCAAATTGGATGATACATGCCTAAGAAAGGGGTTATATGTGCCCATAAAAGTACACGCACACACTGTGTATCGGCACCCAAACATATTGATACAGGCCTATAAAAGGAGTTACACACACATAAATTGGTAAAAGATCCCAAAAAATGAGGATAGCATAGTCACTTACATGAGATTATACACCCATACACGAGCATATGCACGCAAACATGATGATATTTGTCCATAAAGGTTGTTACACATGCCCATAAAAGTTGATACATTGTGTATAATCCAAGCTATTTATACACACCCATAAAAGAGGTTATGTGGCAATAAATTGGTAAAAGAGTCCAAATAGTGATGCTAACATGACTGTTTACATGAGGACATGCCCCCATAACTGAGTAAATGTGCCCAAACATGTTGATATGTGTGACAACACATCCCATTATCACACAGATAACGAGCTGTTACGCGAAAACGTGCAGAAATCACCATAACCACAGATTATGAAAACACGGGTTAATTAAAACCGATTGCGGAAAATAGATAAAAACTGTGAAACTATTACTTTCCAGTCCTCATCCTGCACAGAAACATGTCATATATATATACACGAGATCTGATACGTGTCTACACCTTATAGAAACAGCTGCACATCCATCACATGATTTCACCACCTATTCACATACATAAAGGCCCGCATCCGGCCAACAGCAGGATATACAAACATCATCGATCGTTCGTCGTGAAACATCGTCAAAACGCTGCCAAGGAACTGAGAGTACAGGGATGACTCTAGACTCTACTACAAAACATCCAGAACAGCAGCATGTCCAACGCTTGCCTTCTACTGCTCCTCAAGCTGCTCGGACGCAACACCACGACCACGACCACGTCTACCTCGACCACCTAAAAAGGGGTTAAACCAGCGGGGTGAGACAATTGAACAATTGTCCCAGCGAGAAACATAACTCCCCACCACAACTACAGAACCTCAGCAAGATATACTATAACAACAGATACTGGAACCAGGTGTAATTAAGAACAGTCTATATAAAGCAAAGCTATTCTATCTGACAAACTTACTAGCTGTACAAAAGCATATAACTAGATATCTTTTGATGAAACATGATTAACAAGATAAGATGTATCACTATGTAACATGATTATCAGAGCAGGATTTAATGTCACATAACCTAATTATCAAGGTAAGACATTGTCACAAAACCTGCAAGATATAACAAAGATATTACACAAACAAGGCCTCAACCAATGTTACGTGTTTATCTTAAGCAGTAAATACTAAACGGCCGTGTTACGTATTATTATTCCCTGAGGATTTGAACTGTACCGTTCAAATCCAACCTTCGGTTACGAAACCCAAGCCGGTGCCATACAAGGTCAATGGAAGAGCCGGACTCCACGACCTCCCACCTCGTGGTCAGTACACGAGTACAACACAAGAAGGACCGCAGTCACATGCTGAAGTGGTCTAAGCCACAGGGTCAGCTCCATAGGCTACTCTCACTCTAGCTGAACCACGGGCCTGTTCACTGTGCTCTGAGCCATGAACGCATTCATGCTCCACACATCACATATCCTGAGCCATGGGCATGTTCACCATGCTCTTCATACATATCTGAGTCTGTAACCGAAGTTACACTCTTACCTCCTCATTTTCAGGCTAGGAGCAACCTACACATATTCAACAATATGCACTTCCAGGTTAACCCGTAGGAGAACCTGTTTCACCATCACCAAGTCCTGACGATGATGGATCTATGGCCAGGGCAAACTACATGATATATTTCACTATGATTATAGTATCTTTTAGATGGATTGCAAGATTCAATCAAGTTGTATAACATGCAAGATATAACGGAAAGTAAACAACATTATATTATTATTTAATCACATCAACCTGATCCATCACAAGGATCCAACATCACATGTTACCACTTGGCCTCTTGCCAACCATCCAGATCCATCTCGAGGATCATCACATACCATGGGATCTCAATCCCTCATCATGTACTGTCAATGCCTCTCAAGGCTCACATCATCATCATGGAACTTAACACATTATATATATCATTTTATTAACAAGAGTAATTACCAAGTGATGTTACTCATCACATGTGTCTCATACCCCTTTTCAAGGCTAATCATCACCTGCATGGTTAGAGTACACAATAATCATATATTCAATCATAAGGAATATGCTACCATCATGAAATGCTATTCAAGATACTTCTACTTATCATTCTTATACTATTTTCTGATCAAGTGTATAAAGTACATCATCAACAAGCCATATCTATACTTATCCTTATCTCAGAACTATATGAATAATCAAGATGTTCAAACATACAGAACAAGTACTATTGTTACCACTACCATTATGTCACTATCATCATTATTCAACATTATTACTATCATCCTCTTTATTATTAACAAATAAGCATAAGGATCACATCATGCATCTTATTACCATGACCTTCCGCATTATCATCCCTACTACCACTATCATCATTATGATCAGCATTATTACTATCATTATCATCATGCAACTACCATTATCATCATTGTTACTATGATTAGCATTATTATTGTTTGCAAGGCATCATATTCATTGTTGTTATCACTAACAAGATACCACCATCGTTTAGCATAAACATCCACTTTCATAACACATGGAACCGTTATTCTAGGATCACAAGACTCTCACCATAACTCTTATCAACCCTCACTAAGACCCATCAAGGCCTATTGGCCGACACACACTCAACCTAGGCTATCGCCCACCTTGGCTATCGGTCATCATGGGTGTCGGCCAGCATGGTTATCGGCCACCATGGCATGCATGGCCTATCGGTCAACATGGCTATCGGCCAACATGCATGGTCTATCGTTCAAGACAAGGAAACAAGCCACACATGGCGATGTCATTTGACACCAACAACCATCAAGCTTGACAAGGCTATATCGGCCAACACCTCAAGATGTATCGCCCAACAACATCCAACGGCCAACTCAACCATATCAGCCAACTCCTCACTAGCTTGACCTATCGCCCAACACAAGAGCACTCATCATGTCGCCCAACACCAAGAACAAAGGGATTGGTTATCATAGGAACCATATCGCCCAACACGGTTACCATGTCGGCCAACATGGGTTACCATCATATCGGCCAACATGACCCTAGCTCACCCTATCGCCCAACACATGGGCAAGGGTATCGGCCAACCTCAAGAACACATCATGTCGTTCAACTCAAGAACAAGGGTGTCGCCCAACACACCTAAAACAAGGGAGGATATCGCCCAACACCAAGGCAAGAGAGGATGTCGCCCAACAGAGATCATCGTCAACCTCCAAAACAAATAAACTCAAACCCTAGAGAGTAAGGTATACAAAGGAACCCTAAACCCTAGAGGGGGATCGGCCACCAAAGGTACATAAGCAAGGTACAAAAGCAAAGAACTAAGCTAAACTACTAACATGCAACAAGATCATAGCTAGAGGTAAAGGAGTTAGGGTTAGAAGCTATGCAACCCGCCTTAAGCTCCAAGCTCCAAGGAAGAAGATGCACTTCAAGCTCTAAGGGATGTCGTCCACCAAAGCTGATCCAAGAGAGGGTATCGGCCACCACTGTAAATCCAGGAGAGTGTCTCGGCCGACACAAGCAAGAGAGGGAGGAGTGTCGTGCACTCAAGGTGGATGAGAGACCAAAAGAGCAAAGGAAACTAAGGCAAGGGAAAGAGCTACCTATATAGAAAGAAGGGGAGGAGAAACCAAGGTAGATCCATGCTAAGTGTCGTCCACCCAAGGGACACTTGTCCTAGGGTTCAAGCCAACACACTAGCACACCAAGAGACACTTGTCAAAGATACACACCAAGTGTCCACCAAACATGGTCAAGGTTGGACCAAGCAACATGGGCGACACAACTAGCAGCTCTGCTGGGCGACACACCACCTTGTTGGCCGACACAAACCAACCTAGGGCGACACAAGCTGGTCTTGGCCGACACAAGGCTCAAGCAAGCCCAAACAAGGCACCCCAAGGCCCAAACAAGTTCAAGCAAGGCCCAAGAAACTCAAACAACAAGCCCAAGCCTTCCTCTAAACCCTAGAGGAAGCAAGGAGAGGGAAACACCTCTGAAGATGGCAAACTTGCACCCAAAACCCTAAACTTGGGTTATTTGCAAGCAGCCCCTCGAACTCTCAACAAAGCACAACCAAACCCTAATCACCACTCAAAGGTGATTAGCAAGCATCAAACCACCAAGGTTAAGCAAAACAAACAGGGTAAACCCTAAATGCAGGTCAGGGTCCTTACAAGCTAACCCCTTTAAGGGATTTTGTCCCCGAAATCCGAAGAGAAAAGCGAGGGATACTTTCTCCTCATCTCTTCCTCAAGCTCCCGCGTGGCTTCCTCAACGCCACGACGCTGCCAAAGAACCTTCACAAGAACTAGGTCCTTCCTCTTCAGCTTCTTGATCCTTCTGTCAAGGATCGCCACAGGACCTTCCTCATAGGTCACATCTGCATCAAGCTCAACCTCAACTGGCTGTATCACTGTACCTGAATCCGGATGACTTTTCTTCAGCATACTGACATGAAACACTGGATGCAACCTGTGCAACTCTGGAGGCAAATCTTACTGATAAGCTACCTTGCCAACACGTGCTCTGACTGAGTAAGGCCCCATATACCTGGGTGCCAACTTACCCTTCCGTCCAAACCTTAGCACACCTTTCCACAGCGAGACTTTAAGGTACACTTTGTCTCCTACCTGGAACTCCAAAGGTCGTCGACGATTGTCTGCATACGACTTCTGTATGTCATGTGCCACTTTCAACTGTTGTTGTATCACTTTGATCTTATCTGTCGTCTACTGAACTAACTCAGGACCCAAAAGCTGATACTCACCTGATTCATACCAACACAAAGGAGATCTGCACTTCCTTCCATACAAAGCCTCATAAGGAGCCATGTCGATGCTCCGCTGATAATTGTTGTTGTAGGCAAACTCTATCAAACTCAGATGTACATCCCAGTTGCCTAGAAATTGTAAAACACAAGCTCGAAGAAGATCCTCCAAAATCTGAATAGTCCTTTCAGACTGTCCATCTGTCTGTGGGTGAAAAGTTGTACTGAACCTTAACTGCGTTCCCAACACCTTGTGCAACTGTTCCCAAAAACGACTCGTAAACTGAGGACCTCTGTCAAAAACTATCGTCGCTGGCACACCATGCAAACATACTATCTCATCCACATATACTCGAGCTAGCTTCTCAGTTGTATACGTCGTCTTCACTGGTAGGAAATGGGCAAACTTAGTCAATCTGTCCACTATCACCCAAATGGAATCATGATTCCTAGTTGTCCGGGGTAGACCAACTACAAAATCCATGGTTATGTGATCCCATTTCCACTGCGGTGTTAGAAAAGGTTGCAACGTACCTGCCGGCTTCTGATGTTCAGCCTTCACTTGCTGGCATACCGCACATCTCGCCACGAACTCAGCTACATCTCTCTTCAAACTGGGCCACCAATACAAGTCCTTCAGACTATGATACATCTTGGTGACACATGGATGCATCGCATACATCGACGTATGTGCTTCCTCAAGCACCAACTTCCTCAGATCATCAGCATCTGGAACCACCATCCTATCACGATAGCAAACTAGTCCATCCTCGGACTCATGAAACCCATCACGCTTGTCGCTGCCAAACTCTGATCTGATCAACTGTACCGCATCATCTATCTGCTGGGCATCCTTGATCTGCTGTCTCAACGTAGGCTTAACTTGCATTTGTGCGAAAAGACCAGACAACAAAGAAACTTCTATCTGCACATTCATCTGTCTCAGAGAAACAAACATATCTCGCCTATGGCATATCAGAGAACTCAACTGTGCCTTCTTTGAAGAAAGAGAATAAGACTTTCTACTAAGCGCATCAGCTACCACGTTCACCTTACCAGGATGATACTCGATAGTGCAGTCGTAATCATTAATCAACTCCATCCATCGACGTTGCCGCATGTTCAACTCTTGCTGCGTAAAGATGTACTTCAGATTCTTATGATCCGTAAAGATCTGACACACTTCCCCATATAGATAGTGTCTCCAAATCTTTAACGCATGAACCACTACTGCCAACTCCAAGTCATGAGTCGGGTAGTTCTCCTCATGTTTCTTGAGCTGTCGCGAAGCAAAAGAAACCACATGATCTTCTTGCATCAACACGCAACCTAAACCCTTCTTGGAAGCATCACAGAAGACAACATAGCCTTTCCCAGGCTCTGGCAAGATCAACACTGGAGCACTAGTCAGCTTCTCCTTCAAACTCTAGAAAGCTCACTGGCATCGATCATCCCAAACAAAAGGTACATCCTTCCTGGTCAACTTCATCATTGGCAACACGATCGCACTGAAGTCCTTGATAAACCTCCGGTAGTATCCAGCCAAACCAAGGAAACTACGAACTTCTGTCGGCATCTTCGGCTGTTCCCAATCCGCAATGGATTCCATCTTCTTTGGATCTACTTTGACGCCTTCAGCAGATATCACATGACCCAAGAAAGTCACTTCTGCCAACCAGAACTCACACTTACTGAACTTGGCATGCAACTGATGTTGACGAAGAAGAGTCAACGCTCGACGAAGATGTTGCTCATGCTCTAGCCTGTCCTGATTATAGATCAAGATGTCATCTATAAAGACTACAACAAACTGATCTAAGAATGGACGGAACACTCTGTTCATCAAATCCATAAAAGCAGCAGGTGCATTGGTTAACCCAAACGGCATAACCACAAACTCGAAATGACCATACCTTGTCCTGAAAGCTGACTTTGGTATGTCATCCACCTTTATCCTCAACTGATGATATCCAGACCGTAGATCGATCTTCGAAAACACTGTAGCACCACGCAACTGATCAAACAGATCATCTATCCTCAGCAACGGGTACTTATTCTTGATCGTGACCTTGTTCAATTGTCAGTAATCTATACACAACCGCATCGAACCATCCTTCTTCTTAACGAACAACACGGGAGCACCCCACAGTGACGTACTCGGTCGGATAAAACCTTTCTCCAACAACTCTTGCAACTGCTTCTTCAACTCTGCCATCTCTGCTGGAGCCATCCTATATGCTGACTGTGCAACTGGTTGTGTTCCAGGAACCAGATTGATCTCGAAATCAATCTCTCAGGGTGGAGGAACACCAGGATACTCCTCAGGAAACACGTCTGCAAACTCTCGAACAAATGACACCTCCTCAAGACCAGGACCTTTCTCCTTGGTAACCACAACGGTATCCACCACGTGAGCTAAGAACGCCCCACATCCTTGTCGTAACAACTTACCTGCCACCATAGCTGATGCCAAACACATCAGAAGAATCTTCCTATCTCCCTGGAAGATCCACTTCTCTCCAGCAACATCGAACATTGCCTGCTTGGAACCACAGTCCAAGACAACCTTATACCTCTCTAAGGTATCCATCCCAAGGATTACATCGAAACCATGCATATCAAGTGGTATAAGATCCACTTGGATACGATGTCCCGAGAAAGAAAAGACACATGATGGACACTCTTCTCGAAGCAAAGAGGAACCATCAAGAGGGGTTTCTAACAACAAGCTATCCTTCTTACAGCTAACAGGTAAACGGCAGTTTTCAAGCATACTATAGGCGATAAAAGAGTGTGTAGCACCCGGGTCAACCAGAACAGATATAAAGCAAGAAGAAGACATATTAGAATGAAATAACTCCATCTGTCTTGTCACCACTCGCGGTTTGACTATCGCCTCCGGCTGATTCATGGCATAGAATCGAGCCGTTGCTTGTTGTCCACGACCTCTGCTTCCTTGAGAAGACGATCTAGCTTGAGACGCTTGCCCGCATCCTCGTCCTCTGCTACCACTGACCCATGGTCTCTCTGACCTCTGAAAACTCTGTCTCGGCATCTGCGTCACTTCAACGTCTCTATTCGGGAAATTGGACTTCCAATGCCCGACCCGTCCACAAAGATGACATGCCTTGTCCTCAAACCGTGACCTAGCTGGCCCTGTCACTGCCACAGAAGCTGAACTGTGCGCTTTACCCGGTGAAGAAACATAACCTTTCCCCTTACTCGGAGACCACTGAGATGGTACACCAGAGATTCTCATCGCTGACGGTGCTAAAAACCTGGGCTTCTTAAAGCCACCAAACCTACGTCCTTGAAACTGAGCAGGTCTTTTCAGGGACATAGACTCTCTTTTCTCCCTTACTGTCCTCTCGATCCGTCGAACTGATTCCACGAACATAGAAAACCGTTCTCGGTTCTCCAACAGAGACACCTGGGTTGTCAACTCAGCACTCAAACCCTTCTTGAAACGTCTGATCCGTTCCTCGTCTGTTGCCGCCATGTGAGGACAGAACCTCAACAGATCCATAAACTTAGCTTCATACTCGGTGATGTTCATCGTTCCTTGTCGCAACTTCTCAAACTGACTAACCTTCTCATCCAGGTACGTCTTCGGAAAGTATTTGGTGACGAACTCATGTCAGAACACTTCCCAACAGATCACCTCACCAGGTCGCTTCTCTTCCTCGATGGTCCACCAGTGACCAACACTACCTTTCAAAAGGTAGACAGCATGCTTTACCTTGTCCACTTCGGGGATGTCAAGAATCCGAAAAGCCTTCTCGAGACTTGTCAGCCACAGATCTGCATCCGCTGGATCATCCGTCCCAGCATAATCCGAAGCTCCAACTCGGCGAAGCCGCTCGAAGGTCTTCCCAATACCCAATGCTTATCCATGGGGAACTTGTGCTCGCAGAGGAGGCACTGGTAATCGCTCAACCATGAGATTCATCGTAGCCATTAACTGCCCCATAAGCTGTTGGTAAGCAGGATGTTCAAGTATGGCGGGGTAAGGTTGGGGGACCTCAAGCACCTGATCTCCATGTGCCTGTCCATCTACTCCATCAACCGATGCAGCATCACTGTACTCAGGAGCATGTTCTTCATGGTTTCCAGACATCTTGGATTTTCTTCCGCTAAGGGCAGAAGATATTGTAAGAAAACCTGGAAAACTCATAAGAACAGACTCAACCTAGTCCTAAATCCATGTAGACTCAGCGAACCTAAAGCTCTGATACCAAAACTTGTGGCAACACATTCCATTATCACACAGATAACGAGGTGTTACGCGAAAACGTGCGGAAATCACCATAACCACAGATTATGAAAACACGGGTTAATTAAAACTGATTGCGGAAAATAGATAAACTGTGAAACTATTACTTTCCAGTCCTCATCCTGCACAGAAACATGTCATATATATACACACGAGATCTGATACGTGTCTACACCTTACAGAAACAGCTGCTCATCCATCACATGAGTTCACCACCTGTTCACATACATAAAGGCCCGCATCTGACCAACAGTAGGATATACAAACATCATCGATCGTTCGTCGTGAAACATCGTCAAAACGCTGCCAAGGACCTGAGAGTACAGGGATGACTCTAGACTCTACTACAAAACATCTAGAACAGCAACATGTCCAACGCTTGCCTTCTACTACTCCTCAAGCTGCTCGGCCGCAACACCACGACCACGACCACGTCTACCTCGACCACCTGAAAAGGGGTTAAACCAGCGGGGTGAGACAATTGAACAATTATCCCAGCGGGAAACATAACTCCCCACCGTAACTACAGAACCTCAGCAAGATATACTATAACAACAGATACTGGAACCAGGTGTAATTAAGAACAGTCTATATAAAGCAAAGCTATTATTACCGACAAACTTACTAGTTGTACAAAAGCATATAACCAGATATCTTTTGATGAAACATGATTAACAAGATAACATGTATCACTATGTAACATGATTATCAGAGCAGGATTTAATGTCACATAACCTAATTATCAAGGTAAGACATTGTCACAAAACCTGCAAGATATAACAAAGATATTACACAAACAAGGCCTCAACCAATGTTACGTGTTTATCTTAAGTAGTAAATACTAAACGGTTGTGTTACATATTATTATGCCCTGAGGATTTGAACTGTATCGTTCAAATCCAACCTTCGGTTACGAAACCCAAGCCAGTGCCATACAAGGTCAATGGAAGATCCAGACTCCATGACCTCCCACCTCGTGGTCAGTACATGAGTACAACACAAGCAGGACCGCAGTCACATGCTGAAGTGGTCTAAGCCACAGGGTTAGCTCCATAGGCTACCCTCACTCTAGCCCGCCTTGGTACAGGTCTCGACGCTAGTAAAACTGAACCACGAGCGTGTTCATCGTGCTCTGAGCCATGAACGCATTCATGCTCCACACATCACATATCCTCAGCCATGGTCCTGTTCACCATGCTCTTCATACATATCTGAGTCTGTAACCGAAGTTACACTCTTACCTCCTCATTTTTAGGCTAGGAGCAACCTACACATATTCAACAATATGCACTTCCAGGTTAACCCGTAGGAGAACCTGTTTCACCATCACCAAGTCCTGACGATGATGGATCTATGGCCAGGGCAAACTACATGATATATTTCACTGTGATTAATTAGTATCTTTAAGATGGATTGCAAGATTCAATCAAGTTGTATAACATGCAAGATATAACGGAAAGTAAACAACATTATATTATTATTTAATCACATCAACCTGATCCATCACAAGGATCCAACAGCACATGTTACCACTTGGCCTCTTGCCAACCATCTAGATCCATCTCGAGGATCATCACATACCATGGGATCTCAATCCCTCATCATGTACTGTCAATGCCTCTCAAGGCTCACATCATCATCATGGAACTTAACACATTATATATATCATTTTATTAACCAGAGTAATTACCAAGTGATGTTACTCATCACATGTGTCTCATACCCCTTTTCAAGGCTAATCATCACCTGCATGGTTAGAGTACACAATAATCGTAGATTCAATCATAAGGAATATGCTACCATCATGAAATGCTATTCAAGATACTTCTATGTATCATTCTTACACTATTTGTTGATCAAGTGTATAAAGTACATCATCAACAAGCCATATCTATACTTATCCTTATCTCAGAACTATATGAATAATCAAGATGTTCAAACATACAGAACAAGTACTATTGTTACCACTACCATTATGTCACTATCATCATTATTCAACATTATTACTATCATCCTCTTTATTATTAACAAATAAGCATAAGGATCACATCATGCATCTTATTACCATGACCTTCCTCATTATCATCCCTACTACCATTATCATCATTATGATCAGCATTATTACTATCATTATCATCATGCAACTACCATTATCATCATTGTTACTATCATTAGCATTATTATTGTTTGCAAGGCATCATATTCATTGTTGTTATCACTAACAAGATACCACCATCTTTTAGCATAAACATCCACTTTCATAACACATGGAACCGTTACTCTAGAATCACAAGACTCTCACCATAACTCTTATCAACCCTCACTAAGACCCATCAAGGCCTATCGGCCGACACACACTCAACCTAGGCTATCGCCCACCTTGGCTATCGGTCATCATGGGTGTCGGCCAGCATGGTTATCGGCCACCATGGCATGCATGGCCTATCGGTCAACATGGCTATCGGCCAACATGCATGGTCTATCGTTCAAGACAAGGAAACAAGCCACACATGGCAATGTCATTCGACACCAACAACCATCAAGCTTGACAAGGCTATATCGGCCAACACCTCAAGATGTATCGCCCAACAACATCCAACGGCCAACTCAACCATATCGGCCAACTCCTCACTAGCTGGACCTATCGCCCAACACAAGAGCACTCATCATGTCACCCAACACCAAGAACAAAGGGATTGCTTATCATAGGAACCATATCGCCCAACACGGTTACCATGTCGGCCAACATGGGTTACCATCATATCGGCCAACATGACCCTAGCTCACCCTATCGCCCAACACATGGGCAAGGGTATCGGCCAACCTCAAGAACACATCATGTCATTCAACTCAAGAACAAGGGTGTCGCCCAACACACCCAAAACAAGGGAGGATATCGCCCAACACCAAGGCAAGAGAGGATGTCGCCCAACAGGGATCATCAACCTCCAATACAAGGAAACTCAAACCCTAGAGAGCAAGGTATACAAAGGAACCCTAAACCCTAGAGGGGAATCAGCCACCAAAGGTACATAAGCAAGGTACAAAAGCAAAGAACTAAGCTAAACTACTAACATGCAACAAGATCATAGCTAGAGGTAAAGGAGTTAGGGTTAGAAGCTATGCAACCCGCCTTAAGATCCAAGCTCCAAGGAAGAAGATGCACTTCAAGCTCCAAGGGATGTCGTCCACCAAAGCTGATCTAAGAGAGGGTATCGGCCACCACTACAACTCCAGGAGAGTGTCTCGGCCGACACAAGCAAGAGAGGGAGGAGTGTCGTGCACTCAAGGTGGAGGAGAGACCAAAAGAGCAAAGGAAGCTAAGGCAAGGGAAAGGGCTACCTATATAGAAAGAAGGGGAGGAGAAACCAAGGTAGATCCATGCTAAGTGTCGTCCACCCAAGGGACACTTGTCCTAGGGTTCAAGACAACACACTAGCACACCAAGAGACACTTGTCAAAGATACACACCAAGTGTCCACCAAACATGGTCAAGGTTGGACCAAGCAACATGGGCGACACAACTAGCAGCTCTGCTGGGTGACACACCACCTTGTTGGCCGACACAAACCAACCTAGGGTGACACAAGCTGGTCTTAGCCGACACAAGGCTCAAGCAAGCCCAAACAAGGCACCCCAAGGTCCAAACAAGTTCAAGCAAGGCCCAAGAAACTCAAACAACAAGCCCAAGCCTTCCTCTCAACCCTAGAGTAAGCAAGGAGAGGGAAACACCTCTCAAGATGGAAAACTTGCCCCCAAAACCCTAAACTTGGGTTATTTGCAAGCAACCCCTCGAACTCTCAACAAAGCACAACCAAACCCTAATCACCACTCAAAGGTGATTAGCAAGCATCAAACCACCAAGGTTAAGCAAAACAAATAGGGTAAACCCTAAACGCAGGTCAGGGTCCTTACAATATGCGTCCATAAAAAGGTGTTACACATGCCCATAAAAGTCGATACACATACAATACCAATTGTGTATCGGAATCAAAACATGTTGATTTGCACCCAATAATGTGGTATATGCACCCAAAACATCATTCATATCACCCATTAATGTGCACTAATATGCAAAATGGGTATATGGCATTTGTAAATGGGTACATATGCACTCAAACATTGTTCATACTTCCCTCCTTTTTCTCATACTTCCTTTTTCCTCATTAATTCCCTCTTCTCATTACTTCCTTCCTCTCAATACTTCCCTACCTACATTACTCCCCTCATATCCTTATTGTCATCATCTTCATTACTTCCCTCCTCTCGTTAATTCATTACTTCATGCTTCCTCATTATTCCACTCCTCTCACCCTATTTCCATTACTACCATACTCACTTATCTTCTCTCTCAGTATTACTTATGTCCTTTTCTCTTATTTTTCCACTAAAATTCTCCTCACATAATATGGTTCTCCTTGTTACTTTCCTCATCTTTTCCTATCATATCTTTTCCCACTTTTCTCTTCTTTTCTCATTACGCCCCTTGTCACTTGTCTTCTCTCTTTACATCAATTCCCTCCTTTTTCTCCTCCTTCCCCATTACTTCCATCCTCAACTCCCTCATCTACCCCCAATATATCCCTCCTCACATAAAAACAAATCACTTCCCTCCAGTTTCCTTTTTTACTTTCCTCCTTTTTTTTCTCCAAAAATGAGATGCATTCACTCTCCGTCCCTCTTTTTCTCCCTCTTAGTCATTCTATCTCCAACCCCACATGTCCACACCCCTGATCTCACCTCCTACCACCATCACGTCAGCCTCCAAAATTACCATGTTGTGCCACCGCTACATCATCTTCCATAACCACCTCTCTCTGACAACTCACAAAACTAATCCCACCAATGCATGTAGCATGTGTGTGATCCCTTATAGCGTGTGAAGGAATCATTGCTATAGTAGTTTGGAGTAGCATATCTCTTGATGTATGGCGGAAGGCTCTATCTATTGCATTTAGCACAACAATCACATGCAAAACCTTATACAAGGTGATTCACTATCATCATCATCATCATCATCAATTTCCTCTGTAAATGAAAGCTACCTTTTGATCAATAACTTGGAAAATCGCCTAAATCGATCCAGATCCACCCAAACGAGCATGGTCCAACCCAGTATTTTGGAGTCCAATGGGTTTACTCACTTGACAATAGCTAGGCAAGACCCAACAGAATTAGTATATTGCAGGCAAGTGACAGACACTGGCTTTGATGAACCTCTTACCCAAAAAATACCAACAACCAATAAGGCAACATGAATTCTTATATATATATATATATATATATATATATATATATATATATATATATATATATGTGTGTGTGTGTGTGTGTGTGTGTGTGTGTGTGTGTGTGTGTGTGTATGTATATATATATGTATATATGTATATATATATATATATGTATATATGTGTATACATATGTATATATGTATATATATACATATATATACATATATACATTTATATGTATATATATGTATATATACATATAAATGTATATATGTTTATATATATGTATATATATATATATATATATATATATATATATATATATATTAACCCTATACAACCACACACATATTCACCAATCCCCCTCTAGGATTCTACCCTCTCATTGCCTTCTCCTGTTGGTTCTATATGGCGTGGTTTGACAAAACCCAACACAACATGGGTGCAAATATTTGAACCCTATACAACCACATACATATTCACCAATCACCCTCTAGCTTTCTACCCTCTCATCACCTTCTCCTGTTGGTTCTATATGGTGTGGTTTGACAAAACCCAACACGACATGGGTGCAAGACAACATTTGTTATCTATGGAACCTAATTGTGATAACCTAGACTTTTCCCCTTATACAACTTATAGACATCTTGACTCATTTCCCTTCTTCATCCTCAATTTGATGACTTCTACTCACTTTATACCAAATTGATGAGTTGGTTTTGATTAGATATCACTTTGCACCTATTAGTGACTCTAATTTGAGTGTTGAATCATGTACCACGTTCTTTTAGTCTCACTTACTTGCAACTAAAATTGAACCACTTTTATGAACTCTTATTTCTTTTAAATGAAGGTCTTGTTGTAGAGGATTCAATAACCAAACGGTTCAAAAATCATCTCAATCGGACACTTATAGCTCAAGATATGGATAGTTGAATATTGACATTTAGTCCTTATTTTACCAATGTTTTAGGTTTGTTTTGACATTTAGTTCCTTCCTCACCCAATTGTGGCCCCCTTTTTAATGTGCTTTCTTTTAGACCATTCGATCTTACTCGCACGGATAGCACCTCAGATCCAACGTCCATAAGATTTTGCCCTTATCTCCTCTCCCATTTGGGGCACGATGTTTCTTGACCCTTGGATCAAAAGTGATCCACCTTATACCTCGATTGAACAGATGTAAGCCCATCCCCCTTTTCTCGTACTATGCCCATTGCATAGGGCGTCGGTCGGCCACCTACTCCGACCATGGTGCCTAATCCCCTCGTTTCCCTCCTCTTTCCATCGAATTGACACCGCCTTCACCTATAAAGCTTCTTCCTCTCTTTTTCCCCCTCTCTTTTTCACCCCTTCTGCTCACCCTATGTCCACCTGGGGCTCTTCTTCTGCCACCACCCCCAGCGGCACCGACGCCGTCTTGGGGGTTGGGTTCTCTCCCCTAGGCTGCCTCAAGCCTTCATCTGTGCCTCCTTCATGATCACAGGACCAATCCGCAGATGAATGACACCCTGACTCAGCTTCAGAGCCCGTCGCCTTTCCCCTTCGATCCCAGTCACCACTGTAGAAGAAACAAAATTTCCTCTGGTTGGCAAGATGAAGGTGACGGTCTTTTAGACATTGGATCTTCATTCAATAACCCAGATTAGTCTTTGGTCCAGCCTTGGGAACTTGGACCCGCAGTGGTGAGAGAAGCCACTGGGTGGTCGTCAGCATCTTCAAGACACTAGCAACCACTCCCTAAGCGGTCGGGGGTGATGCACAACCGGCCAGCCTCGGTCAGGCCTCTACAGTGAGCCCAGCAAGCTATATGGCCCCATCTCGGCCCTTTTGGGGGGTAATTTTCCTCTGAAAGCTGATTTAAATATGAAAACTTCAATCGGTTCTATCTACTTGATTCCTTAACCAAACCCTATGGTGTTACATATCATTTTGTTCAAAAAATTGCCCCCTTTCTAATGATACCAATATCTATTGCTAGTTTTGCATGGTTCATCCCTAATTTAGTAGAAATTATGACCTTGTTATCTTTTGATTAGTAATGAACTTGAATCATGTGCTTTTCTATATTTTATGATCCTAGCTACCCTAACCTCCTTGTTTCAGTAATCCTTGTTGTGCTTAATTGTTGGGTTTTAGGGGAGGCAGAGAAGGCAGCGGAAACAAAAAAAAATTTCTCCCCCAAACCCGGAATAAGGAAACACATCAACGTCAATACAATAGGAAAGGATGGTTTGTGGAATCATACCTTGTCCCGAGGCTTGCTCGGCGATAATACCTCACGGCTTGTGCGGTCTTCACCTCCGGTCTTGGACGGTGTCTGTGCAGCTCCTGGTCGCACCGGGACTGACGACTCCTGGTCTCACTGGGACTGTCGGGATTGACAGTTGTCCTCCTGAGCGGTAGAAACCTCCCGCCTCTAAAGTAGTCCACATGGACCACCTGGAACTCCAATCTCCTTGTCCCACAAGGAATTGGAAGGAGTCGCACCCTCCTGTCAGCGTACTAGTCACCAACACACTCTCCTGTCACCAATTCCTTTCTGCAGTTGTCTTTCCCTTGTTGTGCCTTCCTTATCGGGTAGAACTTGCTCGGGCTCTCTCTCGGTTACCAAAACTAGAGAGAACGACAACTTCAGAGAGCAACTGGTTGCACTGAGTTGTTCTTTGAGAAGCCCCCAATACCCCTATATATAGGAGGGTCATGGGACAGGGTTCTCCATCTCGGGCAATGTGGGACTAAAAGCAGGAGTAGAAGGGTTCGAGATTTTCCACAAAACAACCAACTCGCAACCTGAATCGATCATTTCACAACTGAAACGGTCAGTTGGGGACCTGAACCGGTCGGTTGACACCTCAACCGATCGGTTGGGACCCATGAGCTGATCGATATACTTCTGAACTGGTCGGTTTGTGGTCCTGATCAGTTCCCGATTGACTTTCCATCTTTTGTTTCTAATTGGTATCGAATACCAATCCCTTTTCCAATCAAATTGGACAAGTGAAATGAAAGGAAAATTCTCACCAATCCTACTTTCCCAACTTGCTCGGTTGCACCAGTTGAATCGATCATTTCAACACTTGAAGCAATCATTTCACCCTGATCATGAGCCGATCGACTCACCACCTGAGCCGACCGGTTCACCAAGTTGAGCCGATCGGTTCATCTCATGAGCCGATCAGTTGGGAGTGCAGATTGTGCAGAAACAATCAATTGTGGTTTCAATCAATCTGATACTCCAATCAATGTGTCCAACACCTTGAACATTATGATATTGAGCTATCAATTAATTGAGTGTTTAATTGAACTACTTAACTCCTTTAGCAATCAATCTAAACATTGTTTGTGGACAAAATCCTCTTCTAGGTTAAATCCTATGTGTGTGACCCTGCAGGTCCATTTCACGTTGGCAGTGAAAGTCCATAACATTTATGACTTCACAAGCAAAGAGTGGTGCCTAGTCACACATCAGTACTACCCAAGTGAAAGTAGAAAGTTGGAGAACAACTTTCAATCCTACAATCTATGAATGGTGTTACAGTGAATGTATAATTACTTTGTCACTGATATCCCGAATGAACTCGAGGCATGGAACAGTCATCCTGTCAACGTTCATTCACTTTCTTGATCTCAGAGCAGATTGGAAGAGATATGTATGACATCAATATCACATATGGATTCACATATGCGTGCGCACACCTATTTCAATCCTACTCATCAAGTGTCCTTGGATATCAAACTCCCTCAGGAGGGACAAAACCCATATCTATCACTCACCCCTCAAAAGCCCCATGTGTCAAAGCCACTCAATCATCACCTTTATAACAACCCATGTTTCAGGATTGCATTTGATGATGTCAAAGTGTGCCTAACGACATGTGTTGAGTGTAGTGATTTTAGGTCAAAGAATCACACTCACCACCATCACTGTGAGTACTGACTGTGACTACCATGTCATGGTTCCATGTGTCAAACTCACGGTGGGTCTGTCCGGTACACTTGTTCTCTAACAAGTACCTATGTGTTTGGTTTGATATCTCTATATCATGACTAACAAGATTTTGTCATCAACCAACACCACAATCTAGTCTTGTGTGTCATTGTTGACTATCTACCTTCCACAATGACATCCGACTAGGGACATAACAAGAATGTACAAACTCTTAGCAGCCGTATGATCTCATCGTTCAGGTCCTTAACCTGAAAGCATACGTCATTGAGTATTGTCATTCTCTAGACATTCAATCTATTCTATCACTATCTCATATGACTGAACCAGAAAGAATTGGAAGCTTGCCTTTTATGTTTATCAAATCAATCTTAATGTATCCCATCAATCATCCCATGATTGGCTCTCAGGGCATACCTACCAACAGACTCCCACTTGCATTGCGAGCCAATCACCCTTGAATCATATTCATTGTGATCTTCAAACATGTCCCACATGTTACTGTGCTCTAGTGCGAACATAGTGAGTTATGGAAACACCTTGCCAAAGTCTGTATAAATTGCATGTCTCACATCTCTTCGTTGTACGTCACACATATGAGATGGAGTTGCTGTAATATGCGATCTAGTATTCCTTTGCTAACCTTTAGCCACATTGCATGATCAAGGATTCCATACTTGTCATCAATGAGCGGAATATCTATAAGTTCATCTCATGAACTTCCAGATCCATATAGTATCCACTATTATTCTCTAACACATAGATACTCGACATTTCCTTTTAAATGGTTTTATTGGAACACTTCCAATTATCAACAAACTTCCACTTATATATATCCTATATATATTTTGCGATTAATTTTCTATCCTTTTCGGAAGTTCGCATCAATGTAACTCTTTATATTGAACTCTTCCTTATCTCCATAGAACTAGTACTTCACAAGTACTTATCAAGTTCTCATGGTATTCCAGTAACCCTTACTAGAAGTGGCAGACATCCACTCGTCATGTCTCACATACGAGTTATCAGGATGAGCACATCATATTGCCATGTCCTACATACAAGATGATGAATGCATTTTGTTCTTGCCATGTCGATACATGCAAGATAATGGGATGATTACATACATGATAGATCCATATCTATTATTAGTGTTCCCATTCTTCATAAGAATTGGACACTTGGCCTTGGGATACTAACTCCATTTCATGGACAAGTTTTCTCCCACTGAATCTGTGTACACTGAACCCTTTAGTACAGATTGCCAATGTATGCTCTCTCTTTTCCAGGTCAATAGGTTTTCGAGAACTATCTCTATAGATCTCTATTCCTATCATATAGGAAACATCTCTATCTTCCTTAAAGATAATTTCCACTTTTGGATTTCCATTCTAGAACATTTCCATTTCACATCAATATGTGGAATGTGAATACGCTCCCACTAAATCACAGATCCCTTCTTTATCTTTGACATATCAGTCAAACCCTTTGACTATATCATCAAAGTAAAGATCCAATTCTGAGTTTCTTGTACTCAATCAATCGCATTGATCAATCCATTGCAACTTATAGACTTCATTTGCATTAGTGGATTCATAAACTTGTCACGTAGACATCCTTGTTTTATTCCTCATAGGCATGAGGTTTTAGTATCCATATGCCAAATGTCTTAGTCATTAAATTGCAATCAACAAGCATCATCCTTCTAAAAATGTTATCCATGTGTTCTTAACACTTATGATTCATTTGCACTTATGGGTTTCATCCAAAGGGTGCTACCATCAAGGTCACGGTTCACATGGATGTCATTTAGGATGTAATGGTCATAAACCATAACTCAAAATTCGGTTCCTCATATTCATCTAGATAGTTGACTCATCATATGAACAACTTATCACATAGATAAACGAGGTGTATCTGATAAGGATATAATAACTCACAACCCTTGTGATTCTTAATTTCTTTTATTAGTGTGGGGTATTCTTTTATTAAGAAGAATTCAGTTATTCGATAATCATTCTCTAACTCTTTAGAGTATGATTCCTTCTTGATTTAGACATCATCATGCCTTAATCATGAGTTAACTATGATACATTATCATAATCACTCACAAGGATCTCAAACATTTGGTCCAAGTATTTCATTCATTGATCTCATCAAGAATTAACACTTTACCAAATTTGTACTTCATTTATGATATTCTTGAACACTTCAAGATATTCATATTGGTATTTCTCTAAACACCATTTGAAGTATTAGCATTTGTTCCAATAGGTATGTAAATACATCACATGTATTATACCTAATAGGATAATCATTCTCCCACTACCATTAGTGAAGATTGATTAATCATGTCCAAGATATTCATGTCTCTTACTGGTTCTCTAACCAAAAGAGTCTAGATTTATCCATCATATGGAAACTAGAAATGAATTTCTCATGATTAAGGCTAATTTGATTGTTTGAGTTATCTATAACTTTCAGGTATCATTTTATCATATGCATATCAAATAACACAAGATAAACAAGGAATTTCCACAAAGATCATATCTTTAGAAATTGAAACATCTCTTTATTGATTGCCATCATTGTCATACAATATGCAAAAATAAAGTGTTTCTATCTATTGGCAAATATGAAATAGAAATTCTCAACTCTATTTCGTGCCTTTTAGGCTGAAATAAACTGAAAGTTACTCCTATCTATGGCAGAAACACTTGCTCCAATGATGGGTATTCCTTTCTTGGTCCTTTCACAAAGGCCATCACTTCTTTGTGGATATTGCATATCATATATGACGTATCCATATCTTGGTATCATATACCTCAGATAAAGAAGCGGTTCATTTCATGATACCTTAGGTGGAGATCTCCATCCCCTCCTTCATCTTCTTTTGTTCTTCCAGATATAGAGGGCAATTCCCTCATACACCCTTCCCCATGTGCCTTGAGGCTGAAGACGGCTTGGATTGTTGGCTAGCATCAGAACACTTCTTTGCTTTTCCCTTATCCTTGCCCTTAAGAATTACCTTTCTCTTTGATCATATCAAAGATTATGGTTTGTCTTTCTTCATCTTTGCCTCTACTATCCTCAACATGTCTAACAACTCTGTCAACGCTTGTCAAAGTTTTTCATTTTGTAGCTTATCATGAATTGTATGATTCTTGCAACATTTGCAGTATCATACCAATAGCCAACTCTTGGCTCAGAGGGAATCCTTCTCAGTCATGTCTTTCCACATACCCAATCATATTGAGTGTGTGAATACCTTATTGGATCTCCTTCTGTCATGACGTACTAGGATAATGTCTTGGATACATCATATGTCTCATGTTGTCTCTGCAACTCATAGTTTAGAGAACACAACATCAAGCACTCCTCATCAATGTCATCCTCAGTATGCTTCCATAAGCATATTTTCAGCCATTGATGTGGTGGGATTGAGTTCATCTGGTCTTGGTATAACTAGGGCTTAGAGCTTTTGCTCTTTGAGAACACTTCTCATCATCCTAACCAGTCATGGAATTATTCCCATTTAATTTGTTGGTCTCAAAGACCGATCGCAAATAAAGTGATTTGTTGATTAACCATTTATTTTAACAAAAGGAAATATATGCAATTTTAGTCCAAAACTCTTTTTGACTTGTTTGATTGATTTGAAAAATTGACGATAAAATTAGGCCTTTAATTAATTATTGCTCCCACTATTTTACTTCAAATTGATAGCCCTCACCATCAATTCAGAAGATTGCAGCGTACAACCTTCTAGTGGGAAAGATCCTAAAATCCTCTAAGCCATGGACCAGCTAGGGTTGTCACCCACAACATAGATCTCTCAGGTAGGCCACTCTTGCCAATTGCATCATATGCAACTCTTGATAAGATGTCATATGAAACTCCTTGCCATGATCATCTCCATGCATCAAGGTACTAGTACCCATCTAGATCACCTTGTTAAGTCCAACCCAAAGCAAACACGATGAATATGCACCCTGCTAGGGTAGACCCACACATTCATCCTTCACGCTTCCATGAGATAGACGGTACACCACGCTAGGGCATGCCCACACTTGGTCGATCAAGATTTTCACATGTGTCGCATTTGGAAGGCATCTAAAACTTAATATTTAATGAGGGATTTGGTTTTATATACATATACATATCCAATCACCACAATACATAGTACGTATCATATACATGCTATATCCCACAGAAAACATGCAAAATGATAAAAGCGATGATTATGGCCATCCTGATGTGATTCCTCGAGCCAAGAGGAATCACAGTCATCTAGGTCTACATCACATGCAACCTGTACAAGATGAACTCTGTGCTTTGCCTTTCTGGGTTTGATCAACTCATCACATGACTGATCGGCTCGCCATCAGGCTGGTCGGTAGGGTGCCACCAACCGATCGGTTGGCTCCTCCAACCGATCGGTTCGCCTGGTCGTCGTGCATCTCATCATGGCCGCCACCCGCTCGTCTCGCTCCTCGAACCGGTCATCAACTGATTGGCTCACTCCTTGAACCGATCGTCTGGAACGTCAACCGATCGGTTCACGCCTTGAACCGATCATTTCAGCTGTCGTCTCGATGTCCTCTGTTCTTTGACATAACAGGAAATAAAATCTATCCTATTTTACATTGTAAAAAGAGAAACCTTGAGTTACATTCAAGGGGAGCAAAGGTAGGAAAGAAATCTCGAATTATTTAGAGTTACATCAGGAATAGGAGAAGGAAGATCGGTACACAGACCGAGATGCAAGCAACCACATACAACCATACACAGATAGGGTTTATTGACCATAATCATGTTATTCATCCACCACAAAACTCATTTAAGGGTGACGCGTATCGAGTGCATTAATAATACATACCATATATGTAAATTGGGATTTGTGGATTTAGGATTGGACATGCATAAATCCAATTTTATTCGCATCGTGTGCAATAAATAAAGGCGACAAACCAAAATCGATCATATCGATATTCCTAAAGTATAGAGCAGTTGACGTGGCTCTCATACCACTGTTGGGTTTTAGGAGAGGCAGAGAAGGCAGCGGAAACAAAAAAAAATTCTCCCCCAAACCCATAACAAGGAAACGCGGAAACATCTATACAATAGGAAAGGATGGTTTGTGGAATCATACCTTGTCCCGAGGCTTGCTCGGAGACAATACCTCGCGGCTTGCACGGTCATCACCTCTGGTCTTGGATGGTGTCTGTGCAGCTCCTGGTCGCACCGGGACTGACGACTCCTGGTCTCACCAGGACTGTCGGGATTGACAGTTGTCCTCCTGAGCGACAGAAACCTCCCGCCTCTGAAGTAGTCCACACGGACCACCTGGAACTCCAATCTCCTTGTCCCACAAGAAATTGGAAGGAGTTGCACCATCATGTCAGTGTACTAGTCACCAACACACTCTCCTGCCACCAATTGCTTTCTGCAGTTGTCTTTCCCTTGATGTGCCTCCCTTATCGGGTAGCACTTGCTCGGGCTCTCTCTTAGTTACCAAAACCAGAGAGAACGACAACTTCAGAGAGCAACTGGTTGCACTGAGTTGTTCTTTGAGAAGCCCCCAATACCCCTATATATATAGGAGGGTCATGGGATAGGGTTCTCCATCCCGGGCAATGCGAGACTAAAACCAGGAGTAGAAGGGTTCGAGATTTTCCACAAAACAACCAACTCGCAACCTGAACCGATTGTTTCACAACTGAAACGGTCGGTTGGGGACCTGAACCGGTCGGTTGACACCTCAACCGATCGGTTGGGACCCATGAGCCGATCGGTTCACTTCTGAACCGGTCGGTTCGTGGTCCTGATCAGTTCCCGATTGACTTTCCATCTTTTGTTTCTAATTGGTATCGAATACCAATCCCTTTTCCAATCAAATTGCACAAGTGAAACGAAAGGAAAATTCTCACCAATCTTTCCCAACTTGCTCGGTTGCACCAGTTGAATCAATCATTTCAACACTTGAAGCAATCGTTTCACCCTGATCATGCGCCGATCGACTCACCACCTGAGCCGACCGGTTCACCAAGCTGATTCGATCGGTTCATCTCATGAGCCGGTCGGTTGGGAGTGCAAATTGTGTAAAAATAGTCAATTGCGGTTTCAATCAATCCGATACTCCAATCAATGTGTCCAACACCTTGAACATTATGATATTGAGCTATCAATTAATTGAGTGTTTAATTGAACTACTAAACTCCTTTAGCAATCAATCTAAACATTGTTTGTGGACAAAACTCCTCTTCCAGGTTAAATTCTATGTGTGTGACCCTACAGGTCCATTTCATGTTGGCAGTGAAAGTCCATAACACTTATGACTTCACAAGCAAAGAGCGGTGCCTAGTCACACATCAGTGCTACCCAAGTGAAAGTAGAAAGTTGGAGAACAACTTTCAATCCTATAATCCGTGAATGGTGTTATAGTGAATGTATAATTCCTTTGTCACTGATATTCCAAATGAACTCGAGGCATGGAATAGTCATCATGTCAACGTTCAATCACTTTCTTGATCTCAGAGCAGATTGGAAGAGATATGTATGACATAAATATCACATACTGATTCACATATGCGTGTGCACGCCTATTTCAATCCTACTCATCAAGTGGCCTTGGATATCAAACTCCCTCTGGATGGACAAATCCCATATCTATCACTCACCCCTCAAAAGCCCCATGTGTCAAAGCCACCCAATCATCACCTTTATAACAACCCATGTTTCAGGACTGCGTTTGATGATGTCAAAGTGTGCCCAACGACATGTGTTGAGTGTAGTGATTTCAGGTCACAGAATCACACTCACCACCATCACTGTGAGTACTGACTATGACTACCATGTCATGGTTCCATGTGTCAAACTCACGGTGGGTATGTTCGGTACACTTGTTCTCTAACAATTACCTATGTGTTTGGTTTGATATCTCTATATCATGACTAATGAGATTCTGTCATCAACCAACACCACAATCTAGTCTTGTGTGTCATTGTTGTCTATCTACCTTCCACAATGACATCCGACTAGGGACATAACAAGAATGTACAAACTCTTAGCATCCATATGATCTCATCGTTCAAGTCCTTAACCTGAAAGCATACGTCATTGAGTACTGTCATTCTCTAGACATTCAATCTGTTCGATCACTATCTCATATGACTGAACCAGAAAGAATTGGAAGCTTGCCTTTGATGTTTATCAAATCAATCTTAATGTATCCCATCAATCATCCCATGATTGGCTCTCAGGGCATACATACCAACATTAATTACATCTTCAACTTAGCTCTTGTGCTTTTTCCATGAATGACTCATTAAGACATGTATACTCACCTTTGTACACTTTTGTGGCCTTCTATGAGATGACCATGTGCTTATATGCTTGAATCTTTAAAGTTTTATGCAAAAGTGGTTCCTTATGATCAAACCTCTATGTTAACACTCTAATTGGTCCCCCTAATGTCTCATGATATGAAATGCAATGCAACACATTCATATGATCTTTGTTTACATATGACCTACTCATGAAACATGGCATGTTCTTAATGCAAATGATTGATTGATGGGCTTGAACCTTGCTATATCATACTCCAATGTAAGATATGATATCATAAAGACTTTCAAATTAGTATAATTATCATGTTATTACCCTATAAAGCCTAACTTGATCTACTTAGTTATTCTATGGTTTGGAGATATACAATATTGCATAAATTCACCTAGTATGACTAATTGTGATCTTGCATGTTTAAAACAAGGATGATAATCTAAATCTTATGCTTCCCCTATCTCTAAATCAGAGTTCATCTACATATAACATTACTCATATGTGGATGTGCCACCTAGACCTAAGGTATTGTTAAGACTTTTAGTCTATGATTGAGTACTTGCATGCTTGTTTGGAACTAAGATTGAAATACTTGAAAACTAGGTCTAGGGGAACATCCACAAGTATCATATGATGATTTGATTATCAAAGCTAGTGATCTAAGACACCATGTTGTATATTTTCTTTAAGAGGTTTTCTTGGTTTGGACCTTCTCTAGAATCTACCCATGGATCATAAGTTGTACTCTACTCGTAAGGTACGCTTACTCTCTTGACCCTACTATGGTATTGGCTTGTTTGTATGTATGCTTGTATAAATGCTTAGCTAGTTAGTTACTTGTTGGAGCTACTTGTTACCTATGATTAGTATGTTCATTTTGTTGGATATATTTTGAACAAACCTCTAACATAATTGAACTTGTCAATCATACGAACCTTGTGTACCTGCCTATATTCTCAGGGTAAGGGCACAAGGTTGGGTGTCTTACTTGAGATGTCAAGATAAGGCGGACCATGTTGATAAAAGGGTTGGCTAATATTGAGAACCCTTATGGACCCTTCCAATGGGAAGCTAGTTAATGTCCATAATATGTTGTTGAGTATAATGGAAAATACACTTAAAACATGCTTTGTAAAAAAGATCGTTGTTAAATGTTCACATCTTGTTTCTACTTCTTTATCATATGATGTTCCTAGCCAAGCAACTTTTATACTACTCTTAAATTGTTTACATGCCTTTTTATAGCGTACTTAATGCTTTAGCATTAATAGGTTTTGTTTATCGAATTTGTAGTTTCCAAATGAAGATCTGCTGCACTCAAGACTCTAAGCACTGAAATGCAATACATATGGGTATACTTGAATCTAGAAATGGGTACATACTATCTCTTATCTCCCTGTTTAGTATCTTGTTGTCTTATTGTTACTACTTTTACATATGTACCTCCTATGTGAAATAAGTTATGAGATCCATTCTTGGGATGGACACTCTGGTCCACTCACCTTTGGTTGTGTAGCCATTAGGTGTGTGGACTTTGGGTAACAAATAGTTATGTGACACTAACCCTCCTCCCCCACAACTAGTGATGTTGCATCTCATACCCTTTTATGGCTACATATAGAGTAGATGTTTGATATGAACAAAAAACTACTTACTAACATCAGTAGGCCAACAGATATCGTTAGGAGCCAGTCCCGATGTTGGCAATGGGTCAGGTTTGTCAACCCAACCCAGACCCACCCATATATTTTTTATTCTAATAAAACCCGGCCCAGAAAGAGAATTTTTTTTAGCCATCAGTATTCAACCTAAATAAACCAGACACAAATGACAAATACCTAACCTAAGATTTCAGTTGTTTAAGTCTCTCAAACTCAACATAAAATAAAAAAAATGTAGTATATATGATAGTAACATCAAAAAGCAAAATGACTTTACATTATACTAAGACTACAAAAATTAACTCAATCATATTCTTCATACACTTATTGAAGGCTAAAACAATATCAATACATCACAACATTTATGAAGAACACCTAGATATATGGTAAGAAAACACCATTTTACATAAGGATCGATTACATGACCATGCATATTACATGACCAATTTCTCAGGTGACATAAGTATAATTGTTGGTGTTCTCTTAGGTGATGGGTTCACCTGAGTCCATATCACTTGCTCACAATATACTAATTCCATGGGGTCTGGTACCCAGAAAAGAAATCAAACATGTCAAACATGGCATTTCTAGGTCGAATCATGTCATGTAGGGTGGGTATGGACCAAGTCAAGCAATGTCTAGCAGGGCATCTTACTTTTTGCCAACATCGCAACACAATGAACCTCTTTGAATCAACTCTCTATACTAAGTGGATTTGGCAACAACCATGTGTCCTCTGACCCATTATCGTCGTGAGGCACTTATGGCCAAAGCTTATAGAAATGACTTTACCATCACCCTCAGTTCATTATAACCACTAGTGTGTCTATGCCTCACCATCATTCACCTCAGATATTTTGCAAAAATCCTCCAATGACAAGACATGACAACATCAGTCCCACACCATGGATAGTTGTCATTGTCCCTTATGAAGCATGGTTCCCGTAGCCAACCATCATGCCACCCTACACCTCAAATCTACATAAATGTTTAAAGTGTGAATTGAGACGATGTTGTGAAATTAGGGTTTTATCATGGATGCTTTTAGAATGGTGAATCAGGTTTGTTGTATTTCTATGATTCATATTGGGAAGTCACCTAATTTCTTCTCTCTTAAATTATTTGAGACTTGAAACCATATTCTTTTTAATGTGAACTGATTCACTATTTGCTTCTCTTTGGAAAATATTATTAAAGGATCTCCTTTGTTATTTGTTTCTCTCTCATCAAACTCTAAAACTGTTAGATTTTTACTTATGGGTCCTCTAATCCCTCTTGCTATACTTTAGATGTTCTCATCCCCACTTTCCGGCACATGAATGTTATTTCTATTGAACTTATGATCATGCCTACTATATTATGCATGTGTGATTTAAGCTAGTCATATATAGAAGTAGAAGAACCATAGTTTTAGGCACTGTGTTTCATTCCCTTACTAAGAACTAGGTTTTTTTTTAATGGATGCTCATATTTTCATATTCAAATCAAGTTATACATCCTTCATACAATAGATCAGGTAACTATTTTGCAATGATAACAAAACATCATAAGAACTTTCCCATTTAGCAACATTGTGGGCCTCTACATTACTCTCCCTATTGATATGATTAAAGGTAATATCTTTGAAGAAGTTTTTATACTCCCTGATTCTATCAAAAATTTGAAGTATGAATTGCACCCTTTGGCTTCACTTTGAATATTTGACACCACATTGCAAGAATCTATCTCCACTTCAAGAAACTTCATCTCTCATTCCCAAGCAATCTTTAACCCACACAACACTACATAAGCTTTAGTTGTTTGACTATTCTAGGAACCAAAATAGTTGTAGCAAGCTACCCCAACCAGCTGACACGTTGAATCTCTAAAGATAGCACTGGTTGTTATCTTGTCATTAGCAACATCAGTGTTCATCTTAATGGAACCCAACTGAGGCAATTTCCATCTATTAACCCTCCTTTTTTCTGATCCGATCTTCCTTTCCTTCCTGTTTGATTATAGAGTATAGCCCACGATGAAAGCTTAGAGAAAAGAAGGATAGGTAGACATGTAGATGGTTTAAATATCGCTTCATTTTTAAATTTTCAGCAATGAGGAAAGTTGTGATGATCTTGGCTATAGTATCACTGTCAAAAGACTTCATAATCAATCGCCCGCACTCCATCAAAGAAGATCTCAAGACTTTGAAATCTATCTTATTCAAGTTGATGTGGGGCCAAATGGCTTTTGCTGCTCAGTAGTCAAAGAAAATATGGAACATGTCTTTGTTCACATGTTTGTATAGTTGGCACTTGGTATTATCAGTTATGTGTCTTCTAGCCATATTCACCCCTATGTCAGATGTTCTTTACAAGCTCGCCAGACAAAATATCTTTGTTGTAGTAGAACCTAAACCTTCCACATAGAAGTTCATAAAGTTTCTTCCGCTGCTAAATTTGTTGTGTTGAAATCAAAATCTACAAAACCCAGCCAACAAGCCGACTTAACAAAAAAACATTGTTAGACGGGTACCAGTAGAGCTTATCTATGTCACCACAATAGGGTGGAAATCCACTAATGGTTAACAAGTCTTCAGCGTTCATAAGATCAAAGATGTAGTTTCTTTTCCAAGAAAGATTATCATTGTCAATGTGTTTAGCTACTAACCAATCCTATTCATCCCCAATAAAGTCTGGCCTGGTGCATACACCTTTTCTATTAGGTAGTCATGGAACCCCCCAAATATTCACCTATGAATCCACACCTATACACCACCTAAGGACTTCCTACAGTAGAGCTTTTGCCCCCCAAATACTGTGCAATGTCTGACTTGCGTCAAAACCTCTATATGCATCAAGGAACTCCCACTTTTATAGTATCTTCCAGCTATGACTCTTGCACATAATGATTCTTTGTTGTCATATAATATCCACACTTTTTATCTAGGATGGCCAAATTCAAAGTTTTTACGTCTCTAAAGCCAAGACCCCCTTCTTTTTTGGATTTGCATAATTTATCCCAAGCTGCCAATGGATTTTCCTCTTGGATTTAGTTTTTCCCCACCAAAAAAATTCTATCATTCTTTTGATTTCTTCTAGGACATTTTTTGGTAACTGTAAAACCCCAATCATGTATATAGGAAGGGTTTGGATTATGAATTTGATTAACACCTCTTTCCCAGCTTGACTCAGAAACTTTTCCTTCTATCCACTCAGCCTGTTCCAAACTCTATCTTTGATTTCTTTGAATGTAACATTTTTTATCTTACAAGACTCTCGACAACCCTAAATATTTATCATGGTTAGTCACCTGATTCATGTTCAGTATTTCAGAATTTCATCCTTTCTGGTTGGTTCAACATTCCCACTGAAAGACACTTCCGACTATATAGTGTTAATCTTCTACCCTAAAGCCTCCTCATAGCATTTAATGATATTATCTATCATTAAGGCTTCTTAGGAAGTAGCCCTTGCAAACACAATGTTGACATTAGCAAAAAAGAGATGAGAAATGGTTGGCCCCTAAACACTTGCCCTTGCTCTGTGAATCTGTTTCATTTTTGTTGCCTTGTTCAAAAGATGTGAGAAAGAGTCCCCACATAAAAGGAAAAGGTAGGATGATATCAGATCACCCTGCCTTAGTCATCTACGTGGTTGGATGTCTCCCTTTCACTTGTCATTGATGATGAAGGAGAAAATAGGGCTAGAATAGCATTCTTTTAGTTTCTTACACCACTCTTTGTTGAAACCAGAAGCCCTCATTACATCATTGATGAAATGCCATTCTACCGGATCGTATGCATTTCTCATATCAAGCTTGAAAGCCATAGATCCTACCACGAACTAGGGTTTATTCCTATACTACATGTGATATATTTAGGCATATTGTATTAATCCTCCTACCAGGAATTGAGGTTTTAGTCATCTTACCATGCACTGAGGCTTTAGTCATCCTGCAATGCTAGATATATTTGGCTCTAAGGTTTTAGTCCTCTTCCCCAATGTATGTATTTATGGGTCAATGGCATTCATCTTATATTATGATATTCTTTTTTATAGTCAACATGAACTTGTTTTATTTGTTCATAACTATGGATTTTTTTTAAAAGCAATAATCTCTCTTATATGTTATTTTTTCCAAATGGGTTGCCTTTTTGGCATAATTATTCTTTTGACATCCATATGGATGATTTCTCATCTCTTTCTTTGGGATTCTTGGTAATTGTGTTGTTGTCTTGTTCTTATTATTGTATAATTCCCTATTACATGCACATACCAACTTTATCTGAGATGTTCCACTATTCTTCTTTTGTAAGGTTTGCTTCCAAACCTTACGTGAAGAGAACTTTAGAAAGATAACTAAGTTGTCTAGGATCTGTGCAGGTGTAGTTGATGTTCCATGGGATATAGAATATAAGTGGTTGGATTACCCTTTTGTATCCATTATTAGTGATATAGTGTCTAGTTCATGTATTCTCCCATATGAGTGTCAAGCTTGTAACTTTATAAAATTATATAGTTAGAAATCATATATTACGTTGTTGTTTCTTTCATGTTGTAAACATACTAAACTAAATAAATTGGATTATCATTTTAGAATTACAAGATGTTTCCCTTTTGTTTAATTAAGGATGAATCTTCTCTTGGGTCTCACTCCTTATATTCTACATAATGGTCTAGGGTTCAAGAGTCTGATATAATTGGTCATGTAGTCCTTCTCTATGGGGTTTCTCTACTACTTCAAGCTTCACCTATTAGTGACCTAGTTCACAAAATCATCCACAAAAACCAAAGAATTTTTTTTTAAATATAGTTTCATAATTGAAAATAAGTTAATGACAAAACATTACGACATAAAGTTGAAAATGGTATTAAACGCAATGCAAGAACCAAGCCAACTAGTTTTATCATACCACAATCCTTCTTGACCACTTCATCATTCCTTCTTTGAAACCAAGAGAGATTGAATCTCCATGTATCTCAAAGGGCATACCATAATCATCCCTAACTTATCACATAGGAGAGGGCTATATTGTATCTATTGCATGATGTTAAGTGCTCCAAATATTTATTGAGTGTATTCCTACCATTTATTGCCTCTTCATAGACATGACTTGACCAACCAAGGATGGAGTACCACATCACGAGATACTAGGGAATCACACGTCCATTTTGTTTCATCAGAAAGAGGGTAGGGCATACAATTCTTGGTGTTCCACTTATATAGTGTCTCTATAAGACACAACGGAGCTACATGTGTGTCCACCCTCATTTCTTGATTTGCTAGATAAACATGTTTATATATGGAATGAAGATATTTACTTAGGAATCCCACTTGTATGCTTATATGAAAAGGGTCTACCCCTAAGGATTTCTATACATAACTTACACCATTCATCCACTAAACCTAATGCATGAGGAATCCACAAATCTAAGGGAAGGGTAAGAAAACCCATGGCATATAAGATTTGTACTAGTTCAACTGAGATAGATCCATGTTAAAGGCAAGGTAATGAAGTTAGTTATGGTAGCTACATGCTAAAGGGGTATCATAAGTCCATATAATAACTTGGGAGACAAGTTGTCATCTAGGCATGCACATAATCAAGGAAAGTAAAGTTGAGAGAACACTTGTAAGTCAACAAGGAGTAAGTTTAAGCCATAATCAAAGGTCTAACATAAATAAATTTGTTCTATATATGACTACGATGAGCTTTGATACCAAGTTGTAAAGATGAAATTTTAGGGTCCCCAACTTCATAAAGTATCTACAAAGATATGGAAGATATCTCCACAATTTTTTCTTCACATTATAATTTTAATTAGTATCCTAGACATGTACCTGATGTGACTTATATATTTTAATGTGCGTCGGAATGAAATAAGATAATCATCATGTAGATTAACTAATGGAATATCCAATTGTAACTCAAAAATATATAAAACACAGCTAACCATATTGAGATAAAAGTCACTCAAGTGTCTAGTATCCCTTTTGGGTCTACAAAATCCTAGTATGTAGCATCATGCATCCAAGTGTTGTGAGGCATCTAGGATCAAAGGAAAACAACACAAAATGATACATCAACAAACTATTGGCATATTGTAGAAGGGGATCTATTTTGGCAATAAAAAAGTAACAAACAATATAGTCACATGATATAAAATGAAAAATAAGTTTCAAATGTCATACATAATCAAATGAGACAAAACAAAATAAGAAGAAGGCATTTATTGAATGAAGAAAATGATCATATATTGAGAGAAATGCGCAAATATTTTTCCACACAACAATTTCCCAAGTAATCAGGTGAAAAACACAAGTAAGTTGCAAAGAGGAGTTCAAATAAGTAGTTGTGGCGTGGATGAAGTAATCAAATCTAATATTTCCTTTAAATAATATTTTGAACAATAATAAATGATAAAATATTGCGTGTAGATTAACAATTAAACTAATAAAATAACAAAAGTAGGTCCAAATCACCATGAAAATTCCAATCGTAAAAATGGAATACCTAAATACTCTATATAAAAGTATACACAATAAGTGAGATCACCTAAACTCTAAGTCATAGGGCTAGGCAACAACACCTAAACCAAAATATGAAACACCACTATGATCAGATAATGCTACTTACTCAGCCTAACATGCATTCAATATTGTCGGAAAGCGAAAAGTAATGTAACTAATCCATCATAAAATGAACCAACATATAGATTTCTAATAGGAGATAAATATATTACTAATTAATCATAAAGTGACTAAGAAGTACTAATAACTAGCAAGATACTAATGATAATTATAGAGAGAGGAAGGTACATGAACTTTGGGTTTATAATGCAAATAAGGTAAAATGTCAAAAAAACTAGAATTAGGGGTTTAAAAGAAACTTGAATCTATAATAGAACAGATATTGAGATCAAAGTCATAAAAAAATTAAAACATGTTAGGATAAGAAAATAACGTCTCATGAAAAAATATATATATAGGTATATCCAATCCAAAGAGGAACATCTAAATGTCAATAAAAGAGGGAAAGTACGTCAAGGTGAAATTACATTTTTTCAAATATAACACGGATGAAAAACACAATATGTAAGGATATGCGCAGATAAATAAAATTCGCGACCAACATAACTTAATTAAAGAACCTAACAACATCCAGTAATCCAAGATCCAAGATGGAGACTTGTAGCCGCAAATTATTAATTATGTACAATGTAAAGTTCATTCTCAATCAATATGTAAAACCCTAAATAGAAATTTTCATAAATTAATAAATAACCCCCCCCCAACCTACACCAACCTATAGGACTCAATATTCTAATAATAAAGCATGTCATATTTAATTTGTATGACTTAAATTAATTACTATACATTTCTAAATTTAATTTTTTTTTACTAATGTTAAATTTTGGAAATAGTGCTAAATGATCAGTGTGCCCTTGCATCTAGTTTTGGGTATTGAACCTTGACCTGATTGTTCAAACCACTAATGATTATTGTTGCATTGACTAACGGTCAAAACTCAACAAAAACCTAGTTAACGCCTACTAGGGTTCCACAAGAGTCCCACTAGAAATCCTAAGGGTACCTGAACTCTAACTAAGGTCCACAACTACCTAACATACGATTTTGTTATAAAGATGCCAAAATGTACCAAAACTGAAGTACTTACACATAGAGATCCATCCAATGATGCTAAACTCTAACTTAAAATATGCAAAGCTTGTCAAATTTATATGTCCAAATGTAAATATATATTATTGTCAATATGTACCATATCTAGAAAACACCATCATTATGGAAATAAAAAATGATAAGGGTTAAAATAAAAATGAGGTCTCATGTAAACAATGCTACAAAGTTGTAAGAAGTGAGACTGAGATGGGATCCATTCCTTGCCTATTTGAGGAATAAACCACTCAATTCAAACACACTAACAAGTATGATAAATTAGGGGTATTTTTCATTTCTAAAAAGAATGGCTTATAATAATCATGTATACATAGCATTAGAAGAAGTCACAACTATTTTATTATCCCAAAAAAATATAAATTTACAATGTTCATCACGCATCAAGGTGGTATACATAAGGTCAAAGGCATAAAAGTCTATACCACTAGGGACCTATTGTAGTGGGAAACCAGGAGACCTAAATCTATCCTTTAATCTGATTTCTTGGTCCAAATTCATCATGATCTATCCTCCATCCGCCTACTTACACTTAGGTGGAGAGAAAATAAATAAAGAAAAGGATGTCATCATAAATTGAGTACATGCAATATTATGACAACGTGACATTACTTGAAGCAGTTGAGAGAATGATCTGGTAGATTTGAATAAAGGTATGTAAAAGATAAAGTTCTAAAATAGCTAACATGTCAACAAATCAGGAATTTAATAAAAAGATATGAATATCAAATAAGATTCTTTCCATGTGATGCAACATCAATAATATCATAAAATTAAATAGTGCATGTTAGATCAATCAGGCTAACTTTATTTTAGCAGGGTCGAGACCCATAAAATCTCAAGCCTAATATATATGGATGTAAGACACACAACCTGGGTAAAAATATACATGCCCTTTATAAGTATACGAGTGGAATACATGTATGCAGGACAGAATACACACATCTAAATGTTATGGTGGTATATATGTACCTCTTTGTAAGTAAGTTTAGTCTATTGTACATTCACAAAATGTGAAGGAAAGAAACATCTTTAGTCATCATCAATTTAGTTCAAGTAGAGAGGATGAGGTCACCTGAATATATAATGCAATTAGGTCAAGGGACCTTCATTCATAAAATCTCATGGATTTAGTATCAAATCAAAAAAATAATCCCAAGGAAATAGGATTATCTAAAGGATTTCGTATTACACAAGGATTATTCAATAGATGTCGTATATGGGAAACAATTTTGCAGTCATATTAGAAATACCCAGATAAATTAAGAAGACACACATATTTTCGATCTTTGTCTAAGAAGCACACTCAAAACCCTAGGTTCAACACATGGCTCCAATTTTACCTAATACCACTTTAGATGCATTATGGTTTAGGTTTAGAAAATCAAACCATCAAATAAGTCTCATTTCACTGAATCTGTAACATATTTTTGTAATTTTTTCTAATTCAAGGGATTTATTAATTTTCTAAGATAGAGATTTATACCTAATTTTAAACAAAAAAAATTGATGTGTGACAATTATCCCTTACATAAGAAACCTTATATTCAAACATGATGAGGAAAAGTGAGTAACAATGCAATTAGAAAAGACTCGTTCGGCTATCCACGAGGTAAACTATGAAATGACCAACATATCCCCAGATGTGTGACAAAAATAAAAATGACACGAGGGCATACTGTACAAAAAACTGTCTATGATGTTTTCATTCAGGTCATCTCACAAGAAGGAGAAACACAAGAATGAGATCCTCTAGACATGGATCATGATTCAGGGAAAAACAAGATCACTTGACCTTAGAGCCTTGTTGTTGAGGTATCAATGGTCACAAAAACCTTTGGCACAAGTACAAGGGTGGATTGAAGATTAGGTAAGCCCTTCTACCCTGATAGGTCTATCAAGGAGCTTTTAAAGCACCTTAAAGCCAAACAATCCAAAGAAGAAAAAGGTCCTATAAAGCTTTTAATGTTAGATAGAAATGTAGAGAAGAAAACAACCCATTATGAAGGTGTAAAGCCCAACGATCCAGTTGAAAATAAGAAACACGTTTGGTGAACAGTTTTACACTATTTTTGCACAGAAGGAGAATGAAAATTTGGTCTTGGAGGTTTACTTAGTAGTTGAGAAAAACTAGAGAAATCAAGAGTCCTATCAAGGTTGTTGGAGTTTGTACACAAAGATTCAATACTCCACCATGGCCTGGAGTTTGCTGACCAGGGGGCTGAATATATGCCAAGACTTGCTAGCTTGAAATTTTCTTCCTGAGGTCCTAGGGATTGTATGAGAGACGAATGGGGGACATGTGTTGTGTGTGGAGAGATCGTGACATAAAGTTTAAGGATGAAGATGGGGTCAGATAGAGAGGTATGAGCATTCCAGACCAATAGGCTGATGGAGAAATTTTGTTTGTGGGTTGGTTTCTTATAGCATCTTATATATATGCAAGGTTTTACCTTGTGGGCTTGATTAATAGGAGTATACAGACTTGAATTGGGGTTCTTAAAAATGACAAAGATTAGATACAAAAATTAGGGTCAGTTAGGTTTAGAACTGAATGGGGGACTAAATGGAGAAGAAATTGAGAAAAATGAATGAGAGATGAGGAAGATAAGAGGGAGAGAAGATCTTGGTCATAGTTCTCGAGAGGAAATGAAAGGAAAGGAAAGGGAAGGAGGAAGATGATGAACTAGTTTTTGTTGGATTAGACTAGGACTAGCAAGAACATCGAAGTAAAGATCCATGTTGTTAAACTCATAAGGAAAATAGTTGGTAACTAGGTGCTTGGCAGCAAGATGTAAAGGAGACTTTAGGAAATTGATTTCATTTATTCATATATTAATCATTTTAATTTATTTTAAATTTCTTGTCCTCTATAGTTTCGTTTAGGTGTCTAGAAGCCTCTAATCCTAATGAAAATTAACATCTTTCTCGATTAAGGTATGTAGAATTCTAATATGGAATTAGTCTCCACATCAAAAAATGTTTAATAGGTCCTTTAATATATTTGAGTCCTATTAGCATTATTTTGTTAGTTCCTTTTATAATTTATTTGTGGCAACTAGTATTAGCCAATTGAAGTGGTATTTGACAACTAGATTAATGAATACATGAGGAAAATGAATTTGACCTTACTTTCTTGTTTTGAGATTGTTCGATGAATTATTTAATACATGTGAGTATTTTAGTATTATTAAAATAAAATATATCATAATGTATATTGAGTTATAATGTTTGTTAATTATGATCCCTTAAATAATATCCACTCATGAGGACATTATTACCCATCTTATCTTTCATTAATTTTCTCAATCTCACCCTAACTATGCTTAAGCCATATTTTTTAAATTCCATTTGGATAAAGACAACTTAGTTTTCCGATTTATGTTAATTGTTTTAATGATAACAATGGTAATATCACACTCTAAAGATAGCTAGAAAGGGGAAATTCGAATTTTCCCACAAGTTCCACTTTGAATGACTCTAACCATCTATTCCACAACTTGTGCCATAAGTCTATATCTAATGGAATTATTATTTCTCTAAGAATTGAGAACCATATGTTACATTCTTTTTAATTATCTAGATCTAGGAAGGTTGTAGAGTCCTTATTTAAAGTAAAATATACTTGATAGTGAATTTGCATTTTAGCCCTTACTGAGAAACTAAGTGAACTAATTGCATTACAACCTCCTAATATTGAACAATTAGTATAAACACTATGTCTATAAACTCCTAAAGTATCACCTTTAGCTTATAAGTCAGGGACAAAGGGATTAGAACCAATTCTAAGAGGAAATGAACAAGAAGGTCAAACATAAGGAATTTAATTAAATTTAGGTATCTTACAACAGTCCACCTTAAAGAGGATGACATCCCCAAATTCCAAGCAACCAAAACTAAGGGTATTGAGCCACATCTTCTAAACAGAACATAGGGTTACAAGTCATATAAGATAATTATGGTAGTTAAGATCAATTACAAAGTTCCACTTTAGACACTTTTAGTCTATTCTCAAAGAGAACCAATGTCAAGCCAAGCATAATATGTCCATGAGTTCTCATACTAAAAGTTGATATAAGAGAGTTTAACCAAACCTAGGGTTCTCTCAACAATATCACATTCTTTGTAATAGTAGTTACATCATCACTTTCAAAGGCTAAGTCAGTGTGTACATTAAGAGTGTGTATTTTCCTTTTAGTATAGGTTTTGCCTATGTTTAGTATATACAAAAACTTAACATGGTGAATAAATTATCTTGTATCTCATGACCATGCCATTACTCATAGTCTATTAGGAAAATTAGAATTAAGGTGTAAGATTAGGTTTTACTTATAAAACACATATCGTCGTCCAAAATTGAACACTAAAGTGTATTATATGTAACTTATCAAACAAACTGTTCAAATTCCTAATGTACAATGGGTTGAGGTTACACATTCATAAACTTTTCAATTCCAATAGTGCTTAACCTGGTTCATTTGGTTCATAGCAAGTTGGGGTAAAGTGGTACCAATTTCAAGCCTATAATACCTTTCAAACCTAACTACGAACTTCAATTATTTATGTTCACCATTTAGATAAGTTAAAATCAATTTGCAAGACTTATTTCTATTAGTCAATAACATTTATGTGCTCAACTCGGTAGAGTTCATTCATTTATATTGGTTAAAGGGACATTAATTGGAATATTTACTCGAAAGTTAGTTAATGTGTTCATTATTAAGTTCAAACATCCTTAAAGTTGTATTAGAAACTTACAGTCTATAGGTTACAAGACTCCATCACTTAATAAGTCAAGCTAAAACCCCAACCATCATTCTAAATATGAAAAGGGGTAAGTCAACTAAGTCATAATGTATATAAATCTTTCTCCTACTATATTCTTCATGCTTTGGTCTTAAGGTTGTTGGGTTGACCTAACCAAATAGCGGATTCGTGTACCAAGGGATATCTCACTACTTAAAATCCCTATGTGCTGACTTGGTTATTTGAAACCATCAAACCCATAAAACTTTTCTTTTTTACATGTAACATAATAATTAAAGTAGATTTAAATGGATAACATTGCAATGTAAAACTAAAAATGGTGCCAATGGTACCAAAATTAATGTGAAGACAAGTCACCAACTTGAACAACCTAACTAGGCCTTTCACCATTACACACTCCCACCAAAAGGGTTTTCTTATCCAAGAAACTATATAGATATATGATAACACCCATTTTATGGCTGCTAGAGCTTAAATTTTACTATCAAAACTGCCTCCAAACCTTACTTCCTCTCTATTTTATCTTATCTATTGAATAGAAATAATACCCACTATGCTCCTGACAACATTTCTTATCTTTTGCAGGGTCTCTTATTTTCCCATCAAAAGAATGCTAATGGGCCCATCCCAGCCCATCCACAACAAGTTAACCACCCCGGCCCATCAAGCGGCGAAGCGACATGCTCCTTACCTGTCACGGTCGTTGCCCGATATGGCAGCAACCCAATGCAGGTGTGTCACACGGGAGCCCTGACGGACTGCACGCTATTACCCGACAATGAGTCTTCCCCGCCACACTCCATCGGTTGACATAGTTGATCGCATGACATGTCCACCCCTCGGTGCAGTAGCCCGCCAGAGTCTTTACCCGACACAATCAAGTGCGATTTACTTGCAACCCAGCACGCGACGGCCCCCGCCAGTCATGTCGGGCGAAAGATGTGTTGACCCTCTCCCAAAGCCATGTGAACGGAGTAGACAATGGACATGTGGCCCAAGAAGGGCCGCAACTCCCACCAGCCACTACCTATAAGTAGAAGCTACATGACTCCGATGGGACGGGTCAGAACCCTAGGAGAGCTAACTCTTAGAGAAAAAGGAGCTAGTGCGTCAAGTTCCTAGGCCTGTCGGGTGATACTAGGTGAGCACACCCCCAACCCAAGAGTGATGGGAGGAGTTAACTTAGAACTCGACCTGGTAGCACCAGTAGTGTGACACGACCTTCAAGGCTACTTCAAACATATCAGGCCTCTAGTTGGGCTTCAACCCGAGACGGCTCGCCCGTCCATACCCGACACGAGGAATACGAGAACCTAAGAGAAGGCTAACCTGATACACGTCCTAACACGATGTGATACCTAACCTGATATGGCCTACCCGTCACAGTTGTAGCCTGACTGGGCCTGCCGCCCAACATGACCATATCGGGTAGGGAGTCCTATCCCGACACGCCCTTTTCCCATCACGATTCATGAGCCTACACAGTCAAGAACCCGATACAGTCATATCTTGATAGGGATCCTGCTCGGTACTGGGTCAGCGTTTATCTTAGGGGTCTCCTGCTATGTATATCGACCTCCTACATCAAGGAGGCTGAAACCTATCTTCCCTATTTCAGTAATTTACTTTCATTTACTATTGCATTATAACTAAACCTTTTTACCACCTTATGCTTATGGAAACTGTGGAATTTATCTCATGTTGTCCTTTGTATGGTTCATTTTTGTTGAATGACTTCTTTTTAGCATCTGAGCTCTAGTCTCTTCTGTTTGGATCACGTTTTGACTAGCTATCGAATCGTATTTCTCGTTTTGACTCCTTTGAGAGAAGGAGGTCGTAAACTCTAGAGTTTGGTCTGATTTGGGTGTACGAGAGTACCCAGGATCCGGGTTGCCCCGGCATACCTTTCCGCTCTAGTCTATGCACAGTACCCTTGAGAGAGATAATTGGTGCATGGTTAGAGGCACCTTCCTTGAGAGAAGAGGGTGCATGATGTATTCCGCTGCCACTTGTTATGTTTAAGTTTTCCTCCTTTGTGCTTTACTCCAACGATAGTTTTATTTCCTCAGTTTCTAATGTACAAAACCTCTATAAAAATTGCTAAACCTTAAAACATTAATTCTTCTGGTAACTCCCCTTGGAGATAGGATTTTTGTTTGATTCTTTATAATTCTTTCTCGTTATAGCAAAACCTTGTACATGTAAAACTAATTTCTAAAGTGTCGTTCTTCCTATCCCTGTGTTCAACTCCGAACTATTTTGACCCTGTGCTAGTTGCAGGATGTCTTAAACATTCAGGTATTATAAATTTCTAAAGTCCGATAACCTAGACATGACTCCATTCTTGGACCCATGTTTAAGGCTTGTCAACGTTTTGGCACCTTTGTCGGGGACAAGCAACAAAAACCGTTCTATGAACTCGAGTTTTTCTTGCACTTTGCCAAAAACCTTGTACATATGCAAATAATACTGCAAATACTTACTGCACATAGTTCATACAACATACTAATACTTTTACACTTTTCTTTCTTTCTAAGGTATTTTATCACCTTTGCAAGCCATCTTTGCTTCTGAAAAGTCATGGCTGAGCAACCTCCAGAAGCCCACTCCTTGTGCACATTTGTCCAAGTCCAGTCAAATGAAGAGTGGAATCCAGTTGTTTTGCAACCCCTCAATGTTACTAACTTTGAGTTGAAGCCTTCTTTCCTACAGCTGCTACAACATAACCGGTTTGGTGGGAATACTACTGAAGAAAACATGTGCAACCATCTCACAACTTTCAAGAGGACTTGTAGTACCTTCAAGATCAATAGAGTTCTCATATCCCACATCTACATCTAATGCTTCCCTTTCTCTCTAGGAGACAAGGCATTCGAGTGGTACACAAGTATGCAAGATGGGAGTCATCCTGATTTGGATCATCTCGCTAATGTGTTTATATCCAAGTTCTTCCCCATTGAAAGAACAATCAAGTGTCAGAACAAGATAATGAGGTACTCACAGAAACCCTCAGAGAACCTACACGAGACCTGGGAAAGGTTTCAAAGTTACCAGCGGGAGTGCCCACATCATGGCTTTTCCGAACCTAAGATGATCACCACATTCTATAACGAGGTGTGTCCCGCAGAAAGGAAATCCCTGAACGCTGCAGCTGGTAGTGATTTCTTAGGACTCAGTGCTCAGAGGGCCAGAGAAATTATCAACAACATGGCCATGAATAAGCAGGATAGTGAGTATGATTGGGAGTCTATGGGCCATACCACTCTGGGAGAATCCAAAGCGATGGAAGCCCTTGCGGCTAAGTTGGAAAAAATTGTAACAGATGTCCAAACCCTGAAGGAGAAGGGGTATAAGGGAAAAGTCCAACAGGAAGTGGTGAGAAGATGAGTCACCTATGGAGAGCCATACCACCCGTCTGACTTTTGCCCGCAACAGTCGTTCAAGGAGATCTTGATGGGGATAGTATGGAAAATGTGAACTACGTTCAGTATCGGTGCCCCGATCACCCTGGTTTTTCCTACAGAAACACCAGTGTAGCTGATAACTCTCATCAGCTGGTGGGCGGAAATCCCTCGGGAGGACCGTCGAATCAGCAGCATCAAAAAGGGTTCCAGCAGCAGCAGACTTTCCAGTAGAACCAGTCATAGCGACCGTCAATGATGACGGAGCTGATGTCCTTTTCCAAAAAGCAGAACGACCTGAACAAGAAGATGCATAAAAGCTTCATGGATAGCATGACCCTGCTTAAGTTGATGCAGTAGTAGATGGGAGGATTCTCTGCCCAGATAGGGGAGTTCCAGCAGCACAATAAACAAATCGACCAATAGCTGGCGAGCCTTGCCCAGAGCATCAATCATCAAGGGGTGTTTCCCCTCCAACACCGAAGCGAATCCACATGGACATGAGACCGCAAAAATGATTATCTGAAGTTCAGGTACAGTGGTACAACCAACTGTTGAGAAAAGTGAAATAGCAGCGACAACACCAGGTAAAGGTGTTAGCCCCGAGGAAGTTGAAGAAGAAGTCTCCGCAAAGTCAAGGAAAGTGACCAGAGAAAGAGTCAATGACGTTCCTTCTTAGGAGCGTGTGGACAAGTATGCACCCCGAGTACCTTTCCCGCACAAGTTGGTGAAAGCCCAGTTGAAAAAGAGATACGAGAAGTTTATGGCTGCAGTAAATAAGTTGCACCTTTACATCCTATTTTTGGATGCCATTGAGGAGATGCCTACTTACGCCAAGTTCCTGAAGGATATGATTTTAAGGAAGAAGATAGGTGAAGATGTGGACACCATAAAGCTAGCACAGATATCCAGCTCCTTTGTCAAAGCAAGTATGTCGCCAAAGAAAAAAAATCCTAGGGCCTTTGTCATCCCCTTCCAAATTGGGGATAACATAACCCACAAAGGTCTGGCGGTCCTGGGGGAAAGTATCAGCCTGATGCCCTTATCCCTTGCAAAGAGGATTGGACTCACCAATATGGTAAGCACCAACATGAGGATTCAGCTGGCCGATCACACCTTTACTAGGCCAGTTGGAGTAGTTCAAGATGTGCTCATTCGAGTTGGGTGATTCTTTATATCATGTGATATAGTTTTAATTGATACCGTAGAAGATCCCAGTTGCCCTATTATCTTTGGGTGACCTTTCCTAGCAACCGGCCAAGCCCTCATTGACGTAGAGGTTGGTATGATCACAATCAGGGTTGGAGGAGATCACATCGACTTCAACATCAGAGATTGTATGAAAGCCCCTTTGTTCTTTGAGTCCTCTTATTTCATTCAAAGCTATCAGCAGCTATGCAATGAAGTAAGGGAAGAAAAGGTCATGGTAGACCCGTTGATGCACGCCTTATCTGGAGAGGCACAAGAGGTCGAGGATCTGGAGGTCAAGGAACTACTGGCTTTTTTGGAAGTTGAAGGTTTGCCCAAAGAAGAAGACCATGTGGAGACAGTTATGTACACTGCCCTCCGTAAAGATCCCGCCAATGGATAATAGAAGGATACCCAATCCAAGTTGAAAGTTTTACCGAGAGGCTTGGAATACCATTTTCTAGATGAGGAGAAGATGAATCTGGTGATCATCAACTCATACTTGACTGATAGACAAAAAGATCAGTTGCTTGAGGAGTTGAGGCTAAGGAGAAAGGCCCTAGGTTACTCAATTAGAGACCTGAGGGGGATCAGTCCTTCTATGTGTATGCATAGGATCCATCTGGAAGAGGACTCCAAGTTGTATGCCCAATCGCAGAGGAAGTTGAATGAGAAACTCTAAGAAGTGGTTAGTAAAGAGGTCTTGAAACTCTAAGACGCAGGAATAATCTACGCCATTAGTGATAGCACATGGGTAAGTCACATCCAAGTGGTTCCAAAGAAATGAGGTACAATGTTGGTTAAAAGAGATAATGGAGTCAAGGTGGCTACCAAGATGGTCATTGGCTGCCAGAAGTGCATCGATTACCGAAAACTCAACACCGCCACCTGCAAGGAACATTTCCCCCTCCCGTTTATCAATCAGATGTTGGAGTGCCTAGCCTATCACTCCTACTTTTTCTGGTTGGATGGGTATTCAGGGTTCTATCAGATCACTATTCACCCTGACGATCAGGAAAAGACCACCTTTACATGCATCTATGGAATTTTTGCTTTCAAGGGAATGTCCTTTGGGCTTTGCAATGCACCTGCCACCTTTCAGCGGTGCATGAATGCCATCTTTGCTGATTTTCTAGAGCATAAAATGGAAGTCTTTATGGATGACTTCAGTGTTTACGGTAGCTCCTTCGATGATTGCCTTAATAACCTATCTATGGTGATGAAGAGATGTGAAGAGCAAAGTCTTACTCTCAATTGGGAAAAGTGCCACTTCATGGTGCAAGAAGGAATAGTCCTAGGACACAAGGTGTCCAGCAAAGGTATTGAAGTCGATCGATCCAAGGTGGAGGTGATAGCCAAGCTTCCTCCTCCCACATCTGTTACAAGTATCCAAAGTTTCTTAGGTCATGTTGGTTACTATCAATGGTTCATTAAAGACTTTTCAAAGATAGCAAAGCCCATGTCCGAATTGTTGATGAAAGATGTGAAATTTGATTTCATGGATGAGTGCATGAAAGTGTTCTCCACTCTGAAGGATGCTTTGGTATCCGCACCCATTCTCCAGTCTGCCGACTAGAATCTTCCTTTCGAGGTCATGTGTAACGCCAATGACTTTGCCATAGGCGCAGTCCTTGGCCAGAAAAAAGATAAAAAGCACCACATGATCTTTTATGCAAGTAAGACCCTGGATGAGGCACAACTGAATTATAATACTATTGAGAAAGAGATGCTTATATGCTTTTGATAAGTTTCTATCCTACCTCATGGGATCTAAGGTGATTGTTCACACCGACCACGGGGCTATCAAGTACTTAATGTAGAAAAAAGATGTGAAGCCTAGGTTGTTGCATTGGGTGTTGTTGTTACAAGAGTTCGATCACGATATAATAGATAAGAAAGGTTCTGAAAATGTGTTCGCCGACCACCTTTTGAGGATCCGAGTGGAGGACATCCACCCACTACCAATCAACAAAAGTTATGTTGATGAAACTATCTATGTTGCCCATATGACCAACCCTGAAGGGTCATGGTATGTAGACTTCTATAATTACCTGGCCTACAAACAACTACCCTCGGAAATGTCCTACAATCAGAAGAAGAAATTCTTCTCTGATTTGAAGAACTATTAATGGGATGACCCTATGTTGTTCAGGCATTACGTCGATGGCTTGTATAGGATGTGTATACCTGAGGATGAAGTCCTAAAGATTTTGTTTGAGTGTCATTCCCCCCCCCTATGGAGGGCACCTAGGAGGTGAAAGGACCGCAACTAAGGTACTTTAGTCAGGCTTTTATTGGCCAATTGTCTTCAAACACACACGTGCTTATGTCAAAGCTTGCAATGAATGTCAGAGAATTGGGAATATTTCCCATCAAAATGAGATGTCGTTATCAAAATGGATTGAGGTAGAAAGCTTTGAAGTGTGGGGGATAGACTATATGGGACCCTTCCCCTCCTCCTATAGTTTCAAATACATCCTTGTTGCAGTTGATTACATCTCCAAATTGGTAGAAGTCGTACCCACCACCACATGTGATGCTAAAACAGTGATAAAGCTCTTTACTAAGATAATCTTTCCAAGGTTTGGAGTGCCGAGAGCTGTCATCAGTGATGGTGGATCTCACTTTGCACAAAGGCAGTTTGAATCACTTTTGTGCAGATATGGTGTTCGTCACAAAATCACCACACCATACCACCCGCAGACATCTGGACAAGTCGAAGTTTCTAACGGGAAGATCAAGCAGATCTTAGAGAAAATAGTTGGCAAGTCTCACAAGGACTGGTCAACCAAGTTAGATGATGCCCTCTAGGCGTAAAGGACTGCCTACAAGACGCCGCTCTGTACTACACTATATCGCCTGATATATGGGAAAGCTTGACACCTACCTTTTGAATTAGAGCATAAAACATTATGGGCCATCAAACGCCTTAACATGGACTCAACGCTAGTTGGAAAGAAGAGGTTTCTTCAGCTACAAGAACTTGAAGAGCTTAGGCTTCACGGCTATGAAAATGCAAGGATCTACAAGATAAGAACCAATGTCTAGCATGATTCCCATCTACGAGCAAAGGACGTCAAGGACGGTGATAAAGTCTTATTGTTTAAATCTTTTATTCATATTTTTCCAGGAAAATTGCAGACTAGGTGGTATGGACCTTTCATAGTAGCAAAGATATACCCATCTGGGATGATGGAGTTATATGATAAATAAGATCCAATGAATTTTTTTTCCAATCAACGGACACCAGGTCAAAAGGTTCTATGAAGATGAAGCTTTTGTGAGAAGATCTGAGATACCCCTGGAGGATGTCGGAGCTACACTTACCAAAGAAACACAACAGGATTCGAAGATGTCGAGCTGACGACGCGAACCACAGCACTCCTCAGGAGGAAGCCTGAGCTTTACTTTCATAGGATAGGATGTTATTTCCTTTTCCTATAAACAACATTATGAACAATCTCATTGTAATAATGCATGAGTTTGTGCCTGCGCCATGAGCGCAAACTCTATTTCATGGGTCACCGACTTAGTTTTATTGACTTGGTGAGTAATACTATCTGAGGCCGAAGTTTACCCTTAGGTCAATGATGTTTTACCCATCAAGTGCTTTATGATCTTTAGTTTTTCTATCCTTATTTTTGTTTTTCCTTTAAGCCTTTTGTTGGCATATTGGGCATGCATGATACTTTTTCTTTGCTTTTTGCTCAGTGCGACAAGTTTTGTGATAACCGTGTCACCCAACCCACCCTGATGAGTATCGAGTGACCCCTTAGTTTCAGTTTTACATGGTTTTGCAGAGGTGTGATAGGCAAAAAATGCGCCCAGCTATGCCGCGCGATAATCGTGTTGGGTTGCCGTATCGCCCAGGCCATATCGGCTTGCATGCCCCGTGCTTGTAAGGTTTAACCAGGTTTCCCGACACGCGTGCCATGCAGGCCTATCACCCAGCACATCGCGCGCCGCGTGACGTGTTTGTCACGAAAGGAGTGCAACATACGAAGTATATCGTGTGACACATATTTTCCTCCCAACACACATGTCGTGCGAGCCTTCTCAAAATCCTTATGACGCTATAGATTAGACTTGTTTTACCGTGATGGAGAAGACGATTCTCGTGCATGCATGACACGTGTCCTAGATTTTACCCATTTTTACCCCTCTAGCAACCGGCTATATATAGTAACTTGAGTTTAACCGTGTCAGATTATCGAGTTACCTTTTATAGCTCTTGTATAGCACATTTTCTACTACTTTCGAAGCTCTCGTGTCGGCCTTTGCCTACCGACCTTCATGTCGCGTTCAAGATCCTCTTTACCTATATAGGTAAAATCCATGGCGCCCTGCTTATCACATGACTTTGTGTCGTGTATACCGTATCGGCCAAACCCTATCACGCGCTACCTTATCGTGTTCTTGCCCGTGTCGAGCAGAACCTTTTAGCGCGTATCGAGTTTCTGCTTGTCGCGCAATAAGCGTGTCGGTCTTCCTTACTGCTTTGTTTTACATCGGTCTTTTCCTTGTGTCGCTCGATAGCCATATCGCGTGACACAACGACCAACACATCTTATCGGGTAAAGAACTCAAGTTTGCGACGATGCCTGTGTCGCTTGGGTTGTTTGTTAATACTTTCATTTGTGTCGCTCGACATCCATATCACGCGACACGATGCATCGCGCGTCATTCTTTTTATCATGTAGAGATGTTATTGTGTTTTCACCTTAGCCGCGCGACACTCATATCACGCGACACATCTACCGATCATCTCGTGAAGGCCTGTTAGAGGAGTTACCCAATACTGGTTTGTCACATAAATTATATAGACCAAACCTTATCATTTCCTCAATGCCGACTTTTGCCCGATATCGGTTTGCCCTGAGTACCCTTTGAAAACGTATCGGCCTTTTGGTATCGGGCATCTATGTATTACGTGCCATGTTTTCTATAAGTGTCGGACCTGATACTGGTTTTAAGTGTATCGTCCAACCCATATCAGATGACACAGTCACTTTCGCATTCTGCCCAATATCGGGCAATGCAGTTTGATCGAACAACTTCTTTTTACTTAATCCCTTTATTTAATAATTACAAAAAATGGCCCGCACCAAACAAATTGTCATCCAGGTTGATGACCAAGGTCAGAGGATCCACCCTGAGGCTACAAATGAACCCACCACTGGGCAGAAATGCCCAAACCCTAAGGCGGCTGGGCCCTCTGAGGCCGAGAAGTGGCCCAGAATGGAAGCAGCACCGGCCCTAACAACGACAGCTGAACTGGAAGTCCTGGCACACTCGTCAAGCCGGTTTGTGCCTAGAGATGAGGAGCACCAATGACGTTACACAGAGTTGGTGACAAAAGTCTACCAGCCAACCCGATTCTACCATCAAGCATCCTTCCATCAGATCGGCATCATCAACAGGCTTGAGAACGTCTTAGAATCCGTCGGACTATGGAAGATTTTCTTTAGCTACTCCACCTCCTACACTGAGCTCATCAAGGATTTCATCTCCTCTCTCTGCCGAGTCCCAAATACCCTTGAAGAGACAAAAAGGTTCGGCAGAGCGGACAGACTATAAGGATGCTTCTACAATGCCGAGCATGACATCTTAGAGAGGTTGCTCAACGAGATATTTTCTTCCAGTGAAGCTGAGAGAGAGCTACTGAATAACGGTGCCCGGATCACTGAAGGTGATGCTACTGAAGACGATTATGCTTCACCTGCCATCTATGAATCTCTAATCAGAAATTTCAACCATTTTGCGTACACTTTTCTATCTCGGGAATAGGTCAATGAAATTCTTCTCAGACTCACTGATTCTAACATTGTAGACGTCATATATGAAAAAGACAACGCAGTAGTCCCCCTCGACAATCTGAGGGACTTAGTCAAGGCAGGAGGATGTCTAGCAATGATAGTGGCATCAACTTACATCCCCATCCTACAGAAGAAGATTGAACATGCCTACATCACCCATCTGATGTTGTTCAACGACATGTGCCTTGCTAACAAAACAGGAGCGCGCCAGCAGTTTCAGCTCCAAGTAAAGAAGTGTGTACCGCAGATCATCTTCCTACCTATGATGCATGACAACCATTGGACGCTCTTGATGATATACACCCATCCACATGTCGGTTTCTTCTATAATAGCTCTGACTCCAACAATGAATATCCGACGGAGTGTACATCTATGCCGGCAACACCCCTCAAGCGACTAGCAAGGAAATATTACGTCAAGGTGGTGTCTCTAATCCAGCCATATCTCAAAGACCTGGCGTCCAAGTGGCATCAACTTGAATACTGCCACCGCAGTCCACAACAAGCTAAATGACTGTGGTATCTACATGATACACAGGATCTACTGCACGGTAGCTCTCAAACATACGCCAGATAAGCTGCACCACCTAGGATACCATAGCCAACGCAGAGAGTATGTGATGGAGCTCCTATCTGCCGAGGGCACGTGCATTTGTTGAACCCTCACTGATCTATACCTATCCTTTCCTATTTATCTCACAACTTTGGGATAGAGTGTGAGGTAAGTTTGGGGGGTACTCCATAGTATAAGTGAGGGAGGTACTCAAAATTTTTCCTTTTTTGACATTTTTGCCCTTTTCCTTTTCTAACCATACTCTGGGTATACATGTATATATGATCCATAGAAACAAATACATACACAACTGCTTGTTTATCAAAAACTGTACAAATCAATTTATAGTAAATATTTGGTACAACTTTTTCCAGTTTCTTCTCTCTATATCTAAGGTGGTGCATATTTTTGTTTTTCTCTTTTGAAAACACAGTCTCAAACGACAAAGGCTATAACTTTTCGATGCCAGCTTTGAAAAATAATCTCGCAACAGCTAAGTGATGTGCATGTGAAGGAAAAAGTTGCCCAAACAGCAAACTTCCTTTTACCTACCCATCAAAATCCCAAAAAGAGAGGAAAGCCTTATGAGAGTGAATACAAGCATGAGAGTTGTGCCCACAAAAAAAAACATGTGTCTCCCCAAAATGTACTCATCTTTAGGCATGGTAGATCCGGGGTAGTGGTACGTGGGATGTGAAATCACTGCTCTAAAGCCAACTGGCTTGGACTGCAGTGACCAATTGCTCGTTAATGGACCCGTACCTGGATGGACCAAGGGAAGCAAGAAAAACCCAAAAAGCCTTAAGCCTTTCCAAAAACCCCACCTTCTACTCCCAAGATGTTTGGTGTGAAAGCTAACTTTGAAATCATGCACCAAAAGTCTCACCGAAGCTGCAGAGAAATTTTTTTCTTAAATAAGGTAGGAAAAAAAAAGTCCATTGCTTGTAGTCAGACGTGATTTTCCTCAGGACATCTCAAAAATTCTCTTAACCCCTTATCCGAAGACTACATCTAGTTTTGAAAAGTACCGCAAACAAAGTTTTAAAATAAGTACAGATTGATTGAGGACAATCAAAATGCTAAGTTTGGGGGAGTTGATAACACCCATTTTATGACTTCTAGAGCTTATATTTTACTATCAAAACTTCCTCCAAACCTTACTTCCTCTCTATTTTATCTTATCTATTGAATAGAAATAATACCCACTATCCTCCTGACAATATTTCCTATCTTTTGTAGGGTTTCTCTTATTTTCCCATCAAAAGAATTCTAATGGGCACGTCCCAGCCCATCCATAACAAGTTGACCGCCCCATCCCATCAAGAGGCAAAGTGACACACTCCTTACCCGTCACGGTCACTGTCTGATATGGCAGCAACCCGACGTGGGTGTGTCGCATGGGAGCCCTAACAGAATGCATGCTATTACCCGACAAGGAGTCTTATCTGCCACGGTTCGTCGGCCGATGGAGTTCATCACGTGACACGGCCACCCTTCGGTGCATGAGCTTGCTAGAGTCTTTACCCGACATGATCGAGTGTGATTTACTCACAACCCGGCACACGACGGCCCCCGCCAGCCGTGCCAAGCGACGGGTGTGTCAACCCTCTCCCAAATCCATGTGAACAGAGCAGACACATGACATGTGGCCCAACGAGGGCCGCAACTCCCACCATTCGCTGCCTATAAATAGTAGCTATAGGACTCGGATGGGATGGGTTGGAACCCTGGGAGAGCTAACTCTTAGAGCAAAAGGAGATAGTGCATCGAGTTCCCAGGCCTGTTGGGTGATGCTAGGTGAGCACACCCCCAACCCGAGAGGGACGGGAGGAGTTCACTTTGAACTCGACCCAGTAGTAGCAGTAGCACGACACGACCATCAAGGCTACTTCAAACATGTCGGGTCTCTAGTTGGGCTTCAACCCAAGATGGCTCGCCCATCCATACCCAACATGAGGAACCTAAGAACCTAAGAAAAGTCTAACCCAATATACGTCCCAACACGATGTGATACCTAAACTGATATGGCCTACCTATCACACATGTAGCCTGACATGGCCTGCCGCCCGACACAACCATATCGGGTAGGGAGTCATATTCCGATATGCCCTTTACTCATAGCGGTTTGCGACCCGACACGGTAAAGAACCTGACATGGTCGTATCCAGATAGGGCTCCTGCCCATTACCAAGTCAGCATTTGTCTTAGGGGCCCACTGCTATGTATATCGACCTCTTACATCAAGGAGGCTGATACCTATCTTCCCTATTTCAGAAATTTACTTTCATTTACTGTTGCATTGTAACTAAACATTTTTACCTCCTTATGCTTATGGAAACTATGGAATTTATCTCATGTTGTCCTGTGTATGGTTCCTTTTTGTTGGATGATTTCTTTTTAGCATCTGAGCTCTAGTCTCTTCTGTTTGGATCACGCTTTTGACTAGCTATTGAATCATGTTTCTCATTTTGACTCCTTTAAGAGAAGGATGTCTTAAACTCTAGAGTTTGGTCTGATTCGGTTGTACGAGAGTACCCAAGATCAGGGTTGCCCCAGCATACCTTTTTGCTCTAGTCTATGCCCAATACCTTTGAGAGAGAGAATTGGTGCATGGTTAGAGGTACCTTCCTTGAGAGAAGAGGGTACAGGATGTATTCCGCTTCCGCTGGTTATGTTTAAGTTTTCCTCCTTCGTTCTTTACTCTGACGATAGTTTTATCTCCTTGGTTTCCAATATACAAAACCTCTATAAAAATTGCTAAACCTTAAAACATTAATTCTTCTGGTAACTCCCCTTAGAGATAGGCTTTTTGTTTGATTCTTTATAATTCTTTCTTGTTATATCAAAACCTTATCCTTCGACCTTTTTTGACGTTCTAAGACAAGTAAAACTTGAGTTCTAAAGCGTCATTCTTCCTATCCTTGTGTTCGACCCCAAACTATTTCCACCCTGTGCTAGTTGCAGGATGTCTTAAACATTCAGGTATTATAAATTTCTAAAGTCTTATAACCTAGACATGAATCCATTCTTGGATCCACATTTAAGGCTTGTCAATATACCAAATGTATCTAATTTGAAGAATAGAATAGGGGTAAGGGTTTCATGTTACACAACATCAACTCCCTATAAAATTCTTATAGGTCACATCAACCACCTAAAATTTCATCATGAAAACCTAACTTATCCTAGTAAATAATATATAGTCTCATTATGTGCAAAGACATTAATTCATAATCAAAAGAGATTAAGGTTTCCCTTTTTTTGTTATACACTACATGAGGTCGTTGCATGCAAAGGGTGACCTATAAAGTCTCACACTCTCATCTCCTAGGTCACTAGGTAATTGAATGCCCTTGGGAATTAACTAGGTCCACAAGTAAACTATGTTGAGTAAGGGGCAAAGATATTTGTTGAACATTCTACCCTAATCCCCACATAATACTAAGGCATTGGAGGCCTTGGAACTCAGGGTAAAAGACATCCATTATCAATGGTGTTAGGGTTTAAAAATATGCGTGAAATATCTCAATATCCCAGGCAAAACTTGTCTAACCCTCATCTTAGTACTAACAAAATGGGTATCATCATCTAACTAAAGATATGGTCCAAAGTTAAGAGTTTAAATATATTCAACATTTTGTAAAGGTTGGGAATAAAACCCCACTATAGACAAAGATGGGAGTTATCATTGTAAGGTCTAGATATTACATGAGAAATGCTTTCACTATTAGAAAGAGGGTAAAGATGATTAGGGTTACCATAGGTGAAGTCTTAACCATGAAATTAGTTTGGGGTGTAGAAAAGACCAATATAGTAGGGATTGAAACCCTGAAAGGCATTCTAAGACTTCAATTAAACACTCAAAAGTCTCTATAGGGTCAACCAACTACCTCCTCAAGGTTTAGATATAGATACCTATTAGGATAACTTGAAATAGTTATATATACTGACTTCTTATGCTCTACTACCATATTTTAAGGAGTGGTGACTGAGAGGGGATTACACTCCTTATTTTAGGAATAAACCAGACAATCCAAACACGCTAATAAGTATGATGAATTATAAGTACTTTTAGTTTATTAAAAGAATGGTATACAAGAACTGTGAATACATAGTAGAAGAAAAAAAACACAACTATTTTATTATCACATACAAGATTTGTGAATACATAGCAGCAAAATAAATCACAACTATTTTATTATCACAATATATATACATTTACATTTCTCCTCACCCATCAAGGTGCTATAAAAAGGCCTAAGGTACAAAAGTCTAGGCCACTTGGGACTGATTATCGTAGGTAACATGTCCATCTCACACTATCTACTAAATCTAATCTCTGGGTTCAAATTCAACATGATCCATCCTCCATCAGCCTACCTATACCTAGGTGGGTTGAAGGCAACACCCATAAGAGGAAACAAACAAAGGATATGACGTCATCATAAACTGAGTATGGACAATATTATGACAATTGGGTATTACTTAAAGCAATGAGAGATCAATTTGGGAAATTTCAATACAGGTATTTAGAGAATAGAAGTTCCAAAAGAATTAACATGTCAATAGATGAGGCATTTCATAAAATGATATGAATATCAAAAGGATTCTTGTCATGTAATTCTACATAAATAATATCACAAAATTAGATATTTCATGTCAATCCAATCAAAATAATTTTATTTAAGTACGACCTAGACCCATAAAGTATCAAACATGATATTTATTCACACCCTATAAATATACAAGTGGAGTATAGTCATTCGGGATGGAACACATGTGCTTAAATATTATGGTGGTATAGATGTGCCTCTACTATAAGTAAGTTTAGTCTAATGTGCATGCAAAAAATGTAAAGGTAAGAAACATGTTTATTCATCATTGATTTAGTTTAAGTACAGAGGATGAGATTATCCAAATATTTAATAAAATTAGGTCATATTACCTTTGTTCATGATATCTTATGGATTCAATATCAAATCATAACATAATCCCAAGGAAATAAAATTTATCAAAAGGATTGAATATTACACAAGGATTATTCTAGGGATGCCGCATTTGGGAAACAATTCAGCAATCATGTTAGTAATTCCCAGATAAAATAGGAAGATGCTCATACCTTAGATCCTTGTCTAGGAATCTCACGCTCAAAATCATAGGTCCAAAACATGGTTCCAATTTACCTAACATCACTTTTGAGGAATTAGGGTTAAACTCCTCCTAAATAAGTAAACGCTACAAATTGGCTATGAAACTCATCCTATTTAGATTTAGAAAACAACTATTAGAAAGGCATCATGTTTTTTAATATGGATTGTATTATTATATATGATTTATGTTTTATTTATGCTTTATTCTTGTCTTTGTTTTTAGCTTTTCTTTCATCCCATAGTGCCTACTTTTGTTTCTCATTTACTCTCTTATCTTATAAAGACAGTGCCTTGTATTTGTTTTAGACATGCCAATAAAGGAATTTCTTATTCTATATGGTATCATATAGCTATGATCCTCCTTAATCCCTCCCACCAACCCTAATGCTTTCCACATCCCACTTCTAGTTGCCACCCACCCATCCCCTCTCTCCCCAACCCACTGTCACTACACCCCTCCCTTCCAAAACCACCACTATAGCTGCCTCTACCCTACCCCTGCCATTCCCGCCACCACATGTTCTCTCCCTACCCTCCCATTGTTGCTTCCTCTCCCCTTTCTACTCCTTCCCACCACCTCCAGGACCTATCTCTTTAGCTGCTACTACTTCTCCCCTCCCTCCTCCAATCCCACAATCATCCACTCTATCCTTGCCCCCCCAGTTGCTACCTTTTCTCCCATCCCTACTCCATTCATGCCACCATCCCCTCTCTTATCTCTACCCTATTGCATCCACCACCCATCCCCAGTCCATCCAGCCACCCCATCTCATCTGTCGCCATCCACCCCCACACCTATCATACCGACCACCCAACAACCTGCCACCACACCCACTTAGCCACCATCCCACTGTCATCTTCAACCAACAACCCTTCAACCACCACCAACATGCCATCCACCCACACTCTCTTCATCTTTATCCTTTACACATCTTTCCAAAAATATCAAGTTGAAGACCTAAAAGTACCACCATTTTTTCCTACACCATATGATGGTCTAAATCTCACACCATGGTGGACTAGGTCCGTTTTCTTATTTTTTCTACCCCTATGAGGGTTTCTTAGATTTGTTGATCGAAGTCTACTACTACTCTCTGTTATCCCTGTGAGGGATTATGATATCTACTCATCCAAATATGCTATTATTGTTTCTACTTATTCTTCTATGTGCACATCATCACTTTGCTTCCAATGGTGACTATAGATCCTCCTCGATCCTTATCTGTTACAGTTGTGAAGCTTGATGGACTGAAGTATCACAATTGGCTGACATCATTTTCACTCTATGTAAAAGCCAAATGGCACTATTTACATATCTCTACATCTGCTAAAGTCCCACATGATGCCTTGACTGATGGAAAAGACAACCAAGCCTATGCTCAATGGTCCAAAGATAATTTTGGTATAATGATGTGGATCATTAATAATGTTGAACCAAAGATCACTTGGTCTCATTTGTGCCTTTAGAATGCCAAAGCCAAGTGGGATCAAATATCTTGTGCGTACTCTCACCAATAGATTGTGAAGAAGGTCTTCAAGATCTTCAAGTACCTGGAAAAAAAAGGAGTATTCAGTTTATAGATTTGTTGAACTACTACAACCACTTCCTATCTATCTAGGATGAATATGAATTTTATCATTCACTCTCTTTTGAAATCAAATAATTTTATTGGTAGCACAATGAACTTTAGTTGGTTCAGTTCTTGGTTGGAACTCCTCACTCTTTATTTGGTTTTGTAGACCAAATTTTATTTAATGACCCTCCAAAATTGAGATAAGTTCTCAAGTGCATTCGACGTCTTCCATACATGTCTTCCCTACCTACTTCTTCTTATGATCAATCAGTCCTTGCAATGGACTCCACTGAGTCTAATAGAGGATTTGGGTGTATCCGGTGTTGTGGTCATGGTGGTTGTACTTATGGTGCTCTTGGAAGGGGTCATCCTCATGGATGTAGTTGCAGTCACATGGTGGTTGTACATCTGGTGCTCTTGGAAGGGGTCATCCTCCTAGATCTGTACAAGGGCAACCTTCTACTGCCAACTACTACTACAACTTATCCATGCACACAAACCACATCAAGGATCATTGTTGGGCAAACATGGTGCGCCTGGTTGGGTGAACCATGTCACCTCTGATGTTTCCAAATATTCCTCATCACTACCTCCATTTCTACCCAAACCATATTTGAGTGGATCCAGTTGGTGTTTGAGAAAGTACTTCAAGCTTGTCTATCCTCACAATTGCATGCTAAAGATGGAGGCCCTTCTGCCTTACTTACAAATCTTGCATATTATAGTAGAAAGAAATGAGTTATTGATTCAGGTGATTCTTCTCATATCTCTAGATGCTCTAAACTATCTAGTTCTCTATCTAAAACAACTAGAATTCCACAAATAATAGTGTCGCATGGAACTAAGTCATTGGTACATGCATCAAAACAATATCTCTATCTCATAATACACCATTAAAATCTATGTGATGTGGTCCATGATTCCCTCTTAACCCTATATTGGTCAGTAAAGTTCTTAAAAGCCTTCAATGCTCAACCACTTTTTATCACGAGGGTTGTGTGTTTCAAGATCTTTGCACAAACATAAAGATTAGTTATGGCCATGAGGGTTGGATGGACTGTACTACCTAGATGTTATGTGATCTGCTACTAGTTTGTTATCATCTTCAGTGATTGGATTACAATGGCACTACCATCTGGGACATTTTTGTGTTTCTAAATTGTGACTCTATTTTTCTGAGATTCTTGGTTTTTTTATGTGTGAATCATTCCAATTTAGAAAACAAACTCATTTGTGTTTCATAAGAAAAAAATATTATTTCTAAAAATTGTTTGATATTTTCCATGTTGACATTCGGGGACCTTGATCTATTACTATCCTATTTGGATTTTTCTATTTTATGACCTTTATTGATGACTATTCTCGGGAAACTTGGTTCTTTCTTTTAAAGGATAACAGTAATATTTTAGACACTATTACAAGTTTTTTTAACTAAAATCCAAACCCAATCAATACAACTATCAAAATCTTTAGAATTTATAATGCCTTAGAACTCATGCCAAAATTCATTTATTGGTTATCTACTTCTTGGGGAGCCATCCATCAAACTTATTGCTCATACACACCATAACAAAATGGTGTAGTAGAGAGGAGTTCTCCATCTTCTTGATGTAGCATTCACTAGTCTTATTCTCTATCATGCTCCTAAGACTTTAAGCTATATCCAACACTTGCTACTTAATTAATCACGTTCCATATTCTATCTAGTAAAATCAAGTATATTTATCTCTTTTGTATCCCGATGTGCCTCTTTTTATGTACCTCAATGCATATTTGAAAGCACTTGTTTTGTTGAGTAACTCTATCCTAGGATATCTAAACTTGACCTACGCTCCACTAAGTGTGTTTTTTTGGGATATTTGAGAACTCAAAAGGGATATCTGTGCTATGTTCGTGCAAAACAAAATGGTTTGTTAATGCGGATGTAGTCTTTTTTCAATACATTCTATTCTACTCTAAAGGGGGGTCTAATTTATGTAGTGATTTATTGGATCCCACTTCACTACTCAAGTGGTGGAAAATGATCCCACTAAAGTAATTGATGTTCTTCCTCCTCCTCTAAAAGTTTATAAGAGAATACCTAAGGTTATAGACCCCTTCATGGTCCTTCAACAACCAAATCTTTTACATGAATAGAGCACAACACCTCCCAGGTAACTTTTGACCTACATCTTCCCATTAGTCAAAGGAAAGGTGTTCATTCCTCCACTCAACATCCAATTAGTAATTCCTACTCTACAACTAATCCTAATGCTAGCTTTGCTTATTTTAATATTGTTATAACTTATGTTTCTATACCAAAGACTACTACACAAGCTCTTAAGAATCATGTCTGGCATCAAGGTATGGAAAGTGAAATGACAACTCTTTGTGATCCCAAGACTTGGGATCCAGTTGATCACCCTCAAGAGTGCACCATAGTTGGATGTCATTGGATATTCATTATTAAATACCAGCCACATGGTTCAGGTGAATTATTGAAGGTGCATCTAGTAATGGAAGGTTATACTCAAACTTATGGGGTAGACTATTTGAAACTTTTCCACCATTTCCAAACTTGACTTTGTATGAGTGTTTATATCTATTATTGTTAAATAATGATTGGTTGCCTTTTCAACTTCAAATTAAAAACACTTTTCTGTATGGTGACTTACATGATGATATCTACATAGAGCAACCACCAGGATTTTTACTCATGGGGAGTGTTCCAAAGTTTGCATACTTAAGAAAGCAATTTATCGCCTAAAATAAAGCCCATAAGTGTAGTTTCATAAATCAAGCCATATTCTTATTAAAATTAGTTTTTATTGCTCACATTCTGATTAGTCTATTTCTGTAATAAAAACCAATTCTGAGCTTGTTATTCTCATTGTATATGTAGATGATATAACTTTTTCTAGTAGCAATACAAATAGTATTCAATCTATAAAAGATATCTGGAACAACTTCTTGTTCCAAAATATCTTGGCAAACTTAGATATTTCTTGGGCATTGAAGTTTCCAGATCTTCCTATGACATTTGTCTTTCACAGTGCAAATATGTTCTAGGTCTTATGAAAGAAATAGGCATCATTGGTACTAAACATGCTACCACCCCTCTGGATCCCAATACCATTTGGGATGATGAATCTTTTCCACCCTATCCTAATAACGACCAATATAGAAGATCAGTTGGTAAGATTATCTATCTCAATGTTACTAGAGATGACATTACTTCTGCTATTGGACTTGTCAACAGGTATCTGGATAAATCTCAACAATGTCACTACGATGCATATATCCTTATCCAAAATAGTCTACAAGGAAGGGATTGTTGTTTCATAAACATAGTCACTACAAACACAGAAGTTATTTTGACTCTAATTATGATGGTAGTAGATGTGATGGAAAGTCTACTCTTTGGCTATTGTACTTTTGTTGGAGGAAATTTGGTTACACGCTGCAATAAAAAGTGGATTGTGGTTGCTCGATCTAGCATCAAAGAAAAATATAGAGCTATGAATCACATGTATTGTGAATTGATGTGAGTCCAAAGACTCTTCCAAGAATTTGATATCTTTGATCCAGATCCCATTCCCATGTACTTTGACAATAAAGCCTTAGTTTTTATTGCTAGTAATCCTACTATTCATTAGCACACCAAGCATATTGAGGTGGATTGCCACTCTGTTCCAGAATATGTTCTCTTTTGTCACATATGCACTCCTTATATTTGTATAGAAGATCATGTTATATATATCTTCACCAAGCTACTTCCAAAGACTCGCTTTACTACACTACTAGACAAGTTGGACATGTTTGACATATATGCTCCATCTTGATGGGGACTATTAGTATAAATGCTTTGTGCTTTATGTCTTATTTATTCCTGAGACTTGTCTTTGTTTTTATCTTTTCTTTTATCTCATTTTACCTATTGTTTCTCAGTTACTATCTTTTCCTATTAAATACACTACCTTATATTTGTTTTAGATATATCAACAGAGGGATTTCTTATTCTATATAACATATTTTTGTAATTTATTCTGATTTAGGGTTGATTTATTACAAATTTTCTAAGATAGGGCTTAATAATTGATTTTAAATAAAACAAACTGATGTGAGTAATAATTATGTGTTTGCATAAGAAACCTTATCTTGAAACATGATTAGGGCAAGCGAGTAACATCATGATTCAAAAACTTGCTCGTTCTATCTACAAGGTAAAATATGAAATGACCAACATATCCTTAGACACATGACAAAAATCAAAATGACACGACATAAAACTAGACAAATAACTATCTACAATGTTTTCATCTATCCAATCTAATAAGAAGGAGAAACACAACAGTGAGATACTCAAGCCATGGATCGTGATTCAAGGGGAAAATAAGATAATTTGACCTTAGAGTCTTGTTGGAGGTATCAATGGTCACAACGACCTTTGACATGAGCACTAGGGTGGATCAAAGCTTAGGTAAGCCCTTCCACCATGTTGTTGAATCTAGTCTTTCAACTCATGAGTGCTTTGCTATTTGAGTAGCACAATAATTAAATTCAAGACAACATGTTGAACTCTCTTTTGTGGCTTAGAGGTAATACAAAACAATAGTACATATTGGGTTGTAGGAATTGAAATAGTTAGATCAGATTATTAGTGTTGAGGTAACACCTCGAGTGTGTGAAAATATTGAAAATGGTTGTTTCTCTTTCTCTTTCCTATGATTGATTATGGCATAGAGAATTCTTTTGTTGTCATTGAGAAGTCGTGCTTTGAACATGTTGTGATTAGAAAAGAAAAAAATGTCTCAATGTTGAAAACAGTATACACATGTCAAATAAAATAAGTTTTGTGACACATAATATTTGAGAAGTTTAAAAGAAACCTTGAATATACTTTACATGTGTATTTATGTTTCAAGGATGAAACTTTTTAAGGGAAGGAGAATTGTTATGACCGCATTTGAGCTTAATTAGTAAACTAGGGTTTATCTAGATGATTACATTCTTAGTTATATTGATCATTGTTTAAACATCATTAAGGATTACAGTTCGATTATGATGTGTTAAACTTAAAGAGAACTCCAAGTATTCTATCGCTTTGTATAATTAGGGTTTGAGAAAATATAAACCCTAATCGGATGAAATTAGGGTTTTCACCAAACAGGCTCATGTTTGGAAGGAGTGATAAGGTAGGAAAAGGAAAATAAAAATGGTAGTTGGAGGCTTGAATGGCATGGCCGTGGTAGGTAGCACGACCTTGCTGGGTTGTTGGTGGCACGGGCATTCTAGGCCATACAACCATTTTCAAAAAATTGAACTGTTAACCAACATTTGTATTCAAAACTGATGAAACCAATGCATCATGGTTGTGATAGCCAGCATGGCTGTGTTGGGTCCATCTTAGCACGGTTGTGGTAGCTTGCATGGCTCTTCTGGGAAATTTTCTCTTCAACTGACTATTTTGTAGATTGCTAGATAGTAGTGCACTATTCTAGTTTTAGTTATTTAATGGAAGATTAGAATGATCTAAAATTTAACTAAAGCTTCATAACTCAATTACAAACAAAATGATAAATTTTAGTAATTTTTGGAGAAGGTTTTACCTCTTAAATAAATAAATTACATTGACATTTTCATGACATAAAGTTGAACTAAAATAAGAGAAAGTATAGTGACGGGTAGACCTGACAAACTAGGTCAAAATCTGTGGGTGCCCATGGGTCGACCCGTTTAAGTTGGGTTTGGGTCACAAAATTTACCACCCGCCGGAAAAAACCCAAACTCGTACCCACCTATTTACTTAGTGGATCTCATGGGTAATTTGCGGGCACCCGCGGGTGACCCGCTTAATTACACTGGTCATTTGCATCCATGTGGTTTAGTAGTAATTTGCAAATACTAAATTAGTCCTATACTCATATCATAATTGCATATTAAAATTATAGTTAACAAAGCACAATAACGGAGAATCCAAAATCGGATCGTGAAACAAAAGCAAACCAAGCGGGAACCTAAGTCTAGAAACGATTGCTAGACTTAAGTTTCATTCTGACTAGAACTGACTTAAATTTCAATCTTTATTTTTGTTTCCAAGATCTATACTTCGTCTCATTTGGGTGCCACAATTCATACTAGATATTGTTTTTTTATTGCTATAGGTGGTCATTATTTAAGACTAATGTACGAACGTCTAAATTTTGTAGTACACTATTGTTCCAGCATTTATGTAATTTAGAAACTTAATTCATCCAGTCAGACTCTTCTTTAATAGACATGTTGCATCCATGTTCATGGGTGCATTGCATTTTGATACTCTTCTTGTAACACATTTTTGGATATAAAAATAAATATTACGTGACAATGTATGTAACGTGATTGTTTTGTGCCATATCTTATATAAACAAACACTAGCATTTTTTTTAATATAAGTGGGCACCCGCGGGCAACTTGCAACTCGTCGGGTCAGGTTTGGATTTGTCTTTGCTCCACCCATTTAGAACTACATCTTTTTGACCTACACCCACGAGACCCAAACTCACAACGACCCAACCCACCCACCCATTTGACATGTCTAGTGACGAGTCAATCTGCAATTGACCCAAGCAGCTCAATTTCTCTATATGGTCAACCTAACACACTAGGAGCTCTCATAATTCGTGATTCATTCTCGAGAGAGAGGAGAGCTAAGATTTTGAGAGGAGAAAGTAGTGGAGATGCTGACCTAGGGTTCCTCTATCCAAGATATGATGAAATCAAGTAAGTTTAGCTTATTTGCATAGCCTTTCATGGTGAAGTTTCTCTCACATGTCAAGATTACATCCCTCCTCTAATTTGATTCAAAATGGTATCAAATCTTCCCCTTTTCTAACTCTTTCTTCATAATCCCTCATTTCTAGGGTTTCTAAGATGAAAGGAAGAAGAATCTGGTGATTTGCTAGGGTTTTGATATGACTTTGAGATTTTTAGAGATGGGATACGTTTTTAAGGTGTTTTCACACCTTAGGGTGAGTGAGTACTTCCTTTAAAAAGTGTATTGCATGAAAATGAGTTAAATCATCAATAATCTCCAATTGCTTAGTATGTGAGTAAAAACCCCATATTGCCTTTTTGATCTAGCTTTTGCAAAATGATATGAAATGGATTCTTCCTCTATTTTGATGAATTTCATATGATAAAATCATATTAGAAATGGATACAATCGATCTTAATTTAAATGAAATTTAGGGATTTCAACTATGACTGAAAATGTTATATAATTAAATAGAGAAATCTATTTATCTGGATCCCCTTTATTATGAATGATTGTTTATCAAAATGTGTAGTACATATATGTTAGATATTATCTTGGATTTCATATAATGTGAATAGTGTTTTCTTGATATCTTAGTAAAGAGGGTGAAACCCTAGATGAGAGGAAAGTTGGAAATTTGTGAATATATATTTTGAAATCCAATTGAAGTGCTTTTCTTGACATCATAGAATTTATTTATTCAATGTTATTCTTGATTCATGATATCTCAATGAATGGCATGGAAACCCTACTTTAGCTCAATTTGAAGATTTCATACATATGTCGATGGTATATGACTTGTTGAAAGCAATCTTTTATTCAGTGAATGTTTATGACACGTTAGATCCTTAGGCGAGTCATGTGATAAGTGAATGAGGTAAATGAAACCCTAAGGATAGAGTGTTCAATGAATCAGGTATTGTGATGTCAATGTTTTCAGTATGAGATGTGATGATGCTTAACATTTTAGTTGTTGTAAATATTATCAGGTGATCTATGAAATGAACAGTTTCAAAGCCAAATTATGATATGTTGATGTGATGATTGAATCTTGAATTTAAAGAGTGAATTAGACATGTAGATGCCCTGGACACTGTAGAATCCTCACAGGATGAGGCCTGCGTTGTGAGGAGGAAATGGTTTCCCGACTAGAGGTAGTCCGAATCGAGGTAAGCAAGAGTGCACCAGTAGGGTGTGGGAGTCTTGACCAATAGGGTAGACTTCTTATAGTTGTGTGGTACCCAACACCAACCGGGGATGCTGGTGGTACCTGTGTTACATGTTTAGTGATCAGTGGTCACTAGGTCCACTGATGCATAATATTCCTATGGGCTTTGACTCACCACCTGAGTACCCAGGTTTAGAGGTGGATTATGAGATATTTGGCCGCTCCCATTAGTCATCGAGAGGCAGATGTGCCGAGGCCCATTGCAGATGGGGTCTTACTCGAGAGATAGGCTTAGGAACCCGAGCGTGCTTTTAAGCATTATACAATGAGATTGTAGCTTGTTGTGTTTCTTTCACATTTTGTGGTACACCTCATGTGGGTTCAGGGCATAATAAGATGAATGAGAGGTTAACCAAGTGTGTGTAGTTATTGAATTATCCTTGTATGTTTCTGAGTTATTAGTTCTCTTTGAGATTAATCAAGCATGTTCATATAAAATTTCATTTTTGTAGATATCTAGTGTATCTTGACAAATTTATGTTTGTGAATGATTAGTCTCTTTAAAGCTTACTGATGTAATAATTGATATCAGTTGCTTGACAATTTATCTATAATTATATAAATGCTTTAAGATGTTTCTATGAAGTGCTCATTCACTAAGTCAGTAGGCACACCCTTCTACTCATGATTTTTAGGGATAACTCATGTACTGAAGATGCCATTGCATCAATATAGATCTGTCACAAAAGTTAAGTATGAGATTAGTTAAGCTCAGTCGGTCCATGTCACTCTAGGTTCTTGTATAGATGCAAGAGAGTTGTAAATGATGTTGTGTATATTTGTTTCCTTAATAAGAGAGAATGTATCTGATTATCATGTCATATGTACATGGAAGTGTGTGAAAGAGAGTGAATGTATGGATGTGTATCATTAATGTTGAGATCATATTAGAGTGATCAAGGTTTAATTCTCTTATAATGTTTATTTCAGTGATTTAATGTGAGAAAACAAAGAGTTTGAAATAAAAATAAAAATTTGGGAGTGAACTTTGTATTAAGCATAATCCTCAAACTTATGCCCTAATCTCATTTTAGTGATAATTATAGGATGTGGGTGTAACAGCTTGGTATCAGATCTTAGGTTGAGTCTTTAGGAACCATTAGGATAGAAAGTCAGAGTTATAAGTGTGCCAGTTAAGAGGTGGTGTGTGGATAGCTCTGGGAAGTCTGTATATTTGGATAACCTGGCCTAGAATCTGGATACCTAGGTTGACCAGTATCAAGCTACTATGTCTTTTCTTCTCTGAATGCCCTGGCCAGGCATGTAGTATGAGGATGGGCTAGAGAGAAACCCTAGAAATATTAGGGTTAGAATACTATAAAGAAATGAATGAATTGAGCATAAGAATAGAATGTGATGTAACTCTTGTTTTATATTGTTGCTTTGATTGGATATCAATGGAAATGCTCTTATATATTTGAATTCAGATATTCAGTTCATAGAAATATATATGGTCCTTTAAGATTGTAGCACACTATGAAATTAATTTAGTTATTGTTTTTGTTCATTGTATCAAGTAGACCAGAAGTTATCTTTAAATGAGTTTGCCTAAGTGGATATTCTTTTTATATGTTTGAGATATATAGAAGTTAGTTAATCCTGAGTAGCTCTTGGCTTCAGGACTGTAGGTTTGGCCTGGCTTGGCTCGGCTGGAAGGATGTGTTACTAGGATCCAATGACTCCTATTAACAATATAATAAGAGTAGACTCTAGATAAATTAGACCCATGTCATAGTGAGAATGTACATACACTAAGATGTTAAAATATAAGGAAAATATTAGAATAGTTAAGAATCAATTGGAACTGATATATGAGATCCAACTTTGGGGCCTCAGATAAGAAACCCTAAATTGGGAATGAAGGAAGATGGATATAGATAGAAGACATACATTGGTATGTAACATATAAAATTAAGAAGAAAGGATGGATAAAGAGAACTGAACTATATAACTAATTGTGGCACTTTATCCAATCTGAAATCAAGGAAAGATAAGAGAAAATTGCATGGAAAGCCACGATAGAAAGAATCAATTAGAATGAATGGATCATATAATCGAGTAAAATATACTTATGTACTCTACAATAAAAGGAAAATAGGAGGAAAGAGTTAAGTATACAATAAGTACATAGAAGTGAAGTTTAGAAGAATGAAAATGAAGAGAACTAGATAAGCATGTAAATTTTAAGACTATGATAAGAAATTAAGATGAAACAAAAAAAGGAAGTGGTGGAAATGATGAGTTTGATTTATAAAGAAGGGTTAACATGATATAACAAAGAGCATGGAATGTGTACTTTTATCATAAAGTTTAAGGAAAATAGGAGAAAAGAGTTAAGTATACAATAAGTACATAGAAGTGAAGTTCAGAAGAATGAAAGTGAAGAGAACTAGAAAAACATATAAATTATAAGACTAGGATAAGATATTAAGATGAAACAAAAAAGGAAGCGGTGGAAATGATGAGTTTGATTTAGAAAGAAGGGTTACATGATATAACGAGGAGCATGGAATGTGTACTTTTATCATAAAGTTTAAAGTATTCATCCTTACTATCTTTTGATTCAAAGTCTCTATTTAGTAGCAACCTAGTTGACATCAAGTGTGTTTAATAGGTTCCTAGTGATGAAATGGAACTAGTTCTTGAAAGAAGAACAAAGGTGCATCTAAATAAATGAACAAATCATATAAAGGTAAATTGTATTAAGAATATAAAGGCTTGATTGAAAATGAAACTATGGTTAACCCATGCATTATCTGTTTGATTCGAAATACATGTAATGTATTATGCATAATATGACACTAGTAGGGAGAATATTTATTTAGAATTTCAACTAGATAAAAGTAAAAGTATGATAAGAAGGTTTACATGGCATGGAATATGGAATCCCACACAAGAGTCAGAAACATGATTGTAAGAGATAAGTAAAACTAAATAATAACAAAGAGAAGAGTAGCAAATAGGTAGCCAAGGATAAAAAAAATAAAGAAGGGGTTGAAACATGAGGGAGTAATATAGATGATAAAAGAGAGAGATTGTGAGATGTGAGGAAATGTGAAATAGCCTGGTCTCCTTGATGATGACTAATATGAGAATTGTGTTAAGTGAATACTTGAAGATTATAAATCTATGTCTCAAAATCAGCTTCTCTTCTACATCCTCCTTAGTGAGTGTAACATGGGATGAAGTGATAAGTAAATACATCATAAACGATACATAACTGTCATGATAGCCACATAATATGATGATGAAACCCTAGCAGGGTAGATCAAGAAAGTAATGTATCGAAATGGTCAAGTAAGAGAAAGAAAATTCAAATGGTAATGACAAAGAAGACTTTAGTAAACCTCAAGAGAGCTAATGTTTGCATATCAAAATAAGGGAGTAAAATCATGTCACAATAACATCATGTTATTAATAAGGATCAAATCCTAGATATTTCAGGGTTGTAACCATTAAAGGGATGTCAATAGTGATTTGACCTTGAGAATGAACATCTCTACAAAATAAAATCATGAGATCATCAATATGAGAAGAAAATAGCAATTATATTATTCATGGGTTTAAAGGTTGCAAATGTGAAAAATAGATAAATAATATGGAAATGAGTATGAACGAAGGATAAGAAATAGATTTAAAATATAAGAAATGTGATTCAAACAAAAGGAGAAGTGCAACATGAGCAAAGTGTAATCTAAAATAAATTACTGCATTGATATCAAGAATGACAAATAACCTATCATTACCTTGTATGTTTCAATTTTAGGGAAGTTTATTCTATAAGATCAAAATGAGAAGGATAAGTAATGAGAAGTAAGTAGTGATGAATGAGGAGAGAAATAAGAGAAAACAATGGCTTTCATTAATATGTGAATTTGTTTTTAGAAGTGTAATTTGTGGAAGGTATATTAAGGGATGTAAATTTGTTTTATGTATGATTTCAGTTGTACATGTGTAAGAAATATGTTAATTAATGGTGTCTGATAGCTTTAGTCATTCATATCAGTAATCCAGCTTAGTATTGCACAATTGTTATTGAATCTAGTCTTTCAACTCATAAGTGATTTGCTATTTGAGTAGCACAATAGTAAAATTCAAGACTACATGGTGAACTCTGTTTTGTGACTCAGATGTAATACAAAACAATAGTACATATTGGGTCATATGAATTGAAATAGTTGGATTATATTATCAGTGTTGAGGTAACACCTCAAGAGTATGAAAACATTGAAAATGGTTGTTTCTCTTTCTCTTTCCTATGATTGATTGTGGCATAGAGAATTCGTTTATTGTCATTGAGAAGCCATGCTTTGAACATGTTGTGATTAGAAAAGAAACAAATGGCTTATTGTTGAAAATAGTATACACATGTCAAATAAAAGTAGTGACACATAATATTTGATAAGTTTAAAAAAACCTTGAATATATTTTACATGTGTATTTATGTTTCAAGGACGAAACTTTTTAAGGGAGGGAGAATTGTTATGACTGCATCTGAGCTTAATTGGTAAACTAGGGTTTATCTAGATGATTACATTCTTAGTTATATTGATCATTATTTAAACATGGTTAAGTATGGTAGTTCGATTATGATGTGTTAAACTTAATGAGAACTCCAAGTATTCTATCGCTTTGTATAATTAGAGTTTGAGAAAATATAAACACTAGTCAGATGAAATTAGGGTTTTCACCAAAAGGGCTCATGTTTGGGAGGAGTGAGAGAGGTAGGCAAAGGAAAATAAAAATTGTAGTTGGAGGCTTGGATGGCATGGTCCTGGTAGGTAGCACGACCATGTTAGGTCGTTGTTGGCACTGGCATTCTAGGCCACAAGGCTGTTTTGAAAGAATTGAATTGTTGACCAACTTCTGTATTCAAATCTGATGAAACCAATGCACCACAACCATGGTAGTCAGAACATCTGTGTTGGGTCCATCTTAGCATGGATGTGGCAGATTCCATGGCTATTCTGGGGGATTTTCTCTTCAACCGGTTGTTCTGTAGATTGCAGGATAGTAGTGCACTATTTTATTTTTGTTTATTTAATAGTAGCTCATAAAGATCTAAAATTTTAAATGAAGCTTAGTAATTCAAAACAAAACGCTAAATTTTGTAATTTTTGGAGAAGGTTTGAACTCTAAAATAAATGAATTACAGTAACATTTTTCTAATAGAAAGTTGAACGTAAATAAGAGAAAGTATAGTAAGGGGTCAATGTGCAATTGACCCAAGCAGCTCAATTTCTCTATTTGGTCAACCTAACACACTAGGAGCTCTCATAATTCGTGATTCATTCTAGAGAAGTGAAATTCTAGAGAGAGGAGAGCTAGGTTTTGAGAGGAGAAAGTGGTGGAGAAGCTGACCTAGGGTTTCTCTGTCTGAGATATGATGAAATCAAGTAATTTTAGCTTCTTTGCATAGCCTTTCATGGTGAATTTTATCTCACATGTCAAGATTTTGTACCTCCTCTGATTTGATTCAAAATGGTATCAAATCTTCCCCTTCCCTCATTCTTTCTTCATAATCCCTCATTTCTAGGGTTTCTGAGCTAAAAGGAAGAAGAATCTGGTGATTTGCTAGGGTTTTGATATAAGTTTGAGATTTTTAGAGATGGGATACGTTTTAAGGTGTTTTCACACCTTAGGGTGAGTGGGTACTTCCTTTAAATAGTAGCTTGCATGAAAATGAGTTAAATCATCAATAATCTTCAATTGCTTAGTATGCAAGTACAAACCCCATATTGCCTTTTTGATCTAGATTTTGCAAAATGATATGAAATGGATTCTTCCTCTATTTTAATGAATTTTAGATGATAAAATCATATTAGAAATGGATACAATCCATATTAATGAGAACTCCCTAAGTATTTGTAGAGGTTATAAGAGTATTTCGACTATGACTCAAATTATTGTTTAATTAAGTAGAGAAATTTGTTTATTTGGATATCCTTGATTACGAATGATTGTTTTTCTAAATGTGTAGTACATATATGTCAAATATTATCTTAGATTTTCATATAATGTGAATAGTGTTTGCTTGATATCTCAGTAAAGAGGGTGAAACCCTAGATGAGAGGATAGTTGGAAATTTGCAAATAGATATTGTGAAATCCATTTGAAGTGCTTTTCTTGACATCATAGAATTTATTTATTCAATGTTATTCTTGATTCATAATATCTCAATGAATGGCATGGAAACCCTAATTTAGCTCAATTTGAAGATTTCATACATATGTTGATTGTATATGACTTGTTGAAAGCAATCTTTATTCAGTGAATGTTTATGACACATTAAATCCTTATGTGAGTCATGCGATAAGTGAATGAGTTAAATAAAACCCTAAGGATAGGGTGTTCAATGAATCAGGTATTATGATATCAATGTTCTCAGTATGAGATGTGGTGATGCTTTACAGTTTAGTTGTGGTAAATATTATTAGATGATCTATGAAATGAATAGTTTCAAAGCCAAACTATGATATGTTGGTGTGATGATTGAATCCTAAATTTAAAGAGTGAATTAGACATGTAGACACCCAGAACACTATAGAATACTCACTGGATGAGGCATGCGTTGTGAGGAGGAAGCAGTTTCCTGACTGGAGGTAGTCCATATCGAACTAAGCCGGAGGGCACCAGTAGGGTGCATGGGTCTTAACTAGTAGGGCAGACTCCTTACAGTTGTGTGGTACCCAACACCAGCTGGGGATTTCGGTGGTACCTATGTTACATGTTGAGTGATCTGTGGTTAGTAGGTCCACTGATGCACAATAAGTCTGAGGGATTTTACTCACTGCCTGAGTACCTAGGTTGAGAGGTGGAGTCTGAGATATCTAGTCACTCCCATTATCCACCAATAGGTAGATGTTCTGAGGCCCACTGCATATGGGGTCTTACTCGATAGATAGGCTGAGGAAACTAGGCATGCTTCTAAGCCTTGTACAGTAAGATCGTATCTTGTTGTGATTCTTTCACATGTTGTGGTACACCTCATGTGGGTTCAGGGCATAATAAGATGACTAAGAGGTTAATCAAGTGTGTGAAATTATTGAATTATCCTTTGTATGTTTCTGAGTTATTAGTTCTCTTTGAGATTAATCAAGCATGTTCATATATTGATTCACTCTTGTAGATATCTGGAGTAACTTGACATATTGATGTTTGCAAATGATTAGTCTCTTTAAAGCTTACTAATGTTATGATTGATATCAGTTTCTCAATAATATATCTGTAATTATATAAGTGCTTTAAACTATTTATATTAAGTACTCATTCATTGAGCGAGTAGGCTCACCCCTCTACTCACAATTTTTAGGGATAACTCATGGACTGAAGATGTCATTGCATCAATGTAGATCTGCCACATGTATGAGATTAGCTAAGTTCAGTCAGTCCCTATCACTATAGGTCCTTCTATAGATGTGAGAGAGTTGTAAATGATGTTGTGTATCTTTGTTTCCTTAATAAGAGAGAATGTATCTAATTATCATGTCGTATGTACATGGAACTGTGTGAAACAGAATGAATGTATGGATGTGTATTATTAATGTTGAGATTATATTAGAGTGATCAAGGGTTAATTCTCTTGTAAAGTTTATTTATGTGATTGAATGCGAGAAAACAAAGAGTTTGAAATAAAAATAAAAAGTTGGGAGTGAACCTTGTATGAAGCACAATTCTCAAACTTATGGCATAATCTCATGATTGTGGAATGTGGGTGTAACAGGTGTTCTCTTCCTAGGATTGAGGCTAGGTTTTCCTCACCTAAATGTCATAATTCGATGGTTTTGCCTTTATATGTTGGGATGGGATGGTCCACCTTTAGGTGGTGCGTACCGATGGTGGTCTCTTGAAGCTTGAAGGTTGATGGTTTTCCCTCTTGAGTCACCTAGGTTTATGTTCACCAAGGGAGGTGCAACAACCAATGATGATGCTAGGATTTGCTTTGGTGGCCAAGTGAAGGCATGACCCAATGGACAACCTATTGTTGGAGGTTGATGGTTTCTTTGGGGTTGACATATGATGGTCCCCCTATTGTTAAGAAATGATGGTTGACCTAATTCTAAATGGACAAGATGTTTTTACCTTGGATACATGGTATTCATGGCTTGACACCTCTTCCTTCCTTTCTCTCTCACCCCAAGCTTTTTATACTTCTCTCCTTCCATAAAAACAAGCTCTTTAGACATCCTCTCTCCTTCCTTTCTTCTTGGAGCTTGTCCCTCTTGATTAGTAAAGATGAAGGAGCTCAATAAATAAGAATCTTAGCCAATCTTAGTTACATGTGCACCTAGGGTCGACATCCATGCAAAATGACACCCAGACTCATTGATGATAAGGTCGATAGCCTTGTTGATCCCTCTCCTTGACAACATCATCGACCAATCAATGCACAAAAATCAAGTCGTCAACATAATGCTGTCAATGCTCTCGTTGACAGCCACAATTTCAACTGACAGTCTTGTCGACCCTCAAGGTTGACAGTCATGTCGACCTCCAAGAAGACAATTGGAAGTCTAAAAGTCATTAATTGATATACCTTTTGACCGACAACAATGGTCGACACCGATGGAAAGAGGTCGACAGCCTCGACCCTATAAATAGGCCCCTAGTGCAGCCGTACAACTCATCTCAAATTTTTCGGAGATAGAAATGCTGAAACGATGTTGTTGAGATCAGAGCAAGGATGAGACCTATCAACCTAGCTAGTTCTATCGACCTAGCTGGTTGACACCTATCAAACTCAAGCATAGATAAATAGATCCCCTTCAACCACAACTCCAAAATCCATCGATCTCCTTCTTCAAGGTGATCGATCTCTTCCCCGAGTTGTTGTTCCTCTACCTACTTCTATTGCAAGTCAGGGTTAATACCTTAAGGAGAAAGAAGGAAGTCCACTGTCACACACCACGTCGAGCCGCTTCCGCCACCATCATGGCCATGATGGCGTCCTTTTCCTCTTCTTATGATATTAATCTAGCCATGTCGAGGGATTAGTATTTTCATTGGGGTGTGGGGATTATCCCCACTATTCATTTCTTACAACTTCATTCATGTTCTAATCTTGTATGAACTCATATAATTAATAGTCAATTGTTTATTGCATGTTTTTTGGATTGATCACCTGCTTTATGTGATTTATTATAATCATTTACCATGAGAACTTCAACATTTAAGATTTGAATATCAATTTTCTTTGGTTGTCACCCTGATAAGAACTTATGACGAAAAGTCTCTGGAGTAGTGGATAGAGGATATGTAAGTGACGAGACATTGAGCTTACATGGATATCTACTTGCGCAAGTTTATGATGTCGAAAGGGGAAACTTGCATGACTCCAAATATTGTCTTCATACATATTTGGATTTGAATGAATGCACATATTTGAGTAGTGGAAATGAAAACCAATTCTACCCTAGTGTTTCCATCCATTGATAACTAGAACTTTAACTAGCTCTTTTTATTCTTGCAACCTTATATTAAACAAACCAATCTCAACTTTTGTGATAAGTACTAATTCTTTCTAGGTTAATTTGATTAAATAGTTCTTAAAAAAGTTAATCCTTGGGATTCGATCCTCAACCATACTATGATAAAATATGTCTGCTTGTGGGTGGAATTATTGTATTTTGGTTTTGGTAAACTCTAAGAATTATATTCCAAGTGAATTTGTAGTGCAATAATATCCACGTCAGTAGGAGGTCGGCACATGATGGTACAGTGAATGTGATGGGGCCAAAACAGCCAGTAGTGCCTCACTTTGACCATGCAATCATGGAAAATCTAGCTTTCTAGTCCATGTTTGGATAGCTCATGGTGACGATTATGCACTTAGAGGATAGAGTGTCTGCACCACAACCTAGGGAAGCACCCCCTAATGTGGAATCTTAGGATTTTGAGAAGATGTCTGAGAGGTTGAGGCATGTGGGAGCTACTGAGTATTTGGGAACAATGGACTCAGAAGATGCCAACATGTGGTTAAGCGAGCTTGAGAAGGCATTTCAGATCCTAAACAACCCAGATGAGGACAATGTGAAGCATGTTGTTTACCTATTGAAGATAAGTGTTGGCCATCGATGGGTCATAGAACAGGAGAAGAGAGATAGAGTCATTGTTAGTTGGGAAGAGTTCCAGTGGGAGTTTGTGAGTCGTTGCTTCCTACTCTGACAACTCGATGCCACATGAGTGAGATTACTCAAAACAAAGTGTGTGATCAACATCTAAACAACCATATTACCAAAAGAACGGGTAAATTAAAATTGATCTTAGATTACCATCACTGTGTAGAAACATATTACTTCAAGGTCCACAACCTATAATGTATCACATACCATATCATGTATATACATATGTATAGTGGCCATTTTCTACACACTGTTATAAAAAAACATGTTCACGTATACAAGCCACTTATATACAACAAGGCATACTCCCAAAAACATGCATTGTGGTACATATCATATACAAAACACATCCCTCCCAGACCTGAGATTATAGGGATGACACATATGACTCTACTACATAACACTAGTAGTAATACAACCTTCTGCTTCTACTGATCTATGTTTGCTCTTTCTCAATAGCACGTCCCTACCCACATTGTTGACAACCACCTAAAAAGAGATGTGGCAAAAAATGAGGGTGAGACCCGTGTCCCAGTGAGAGATATAACTCTCAACCAACAATTATATCTACAGAAGAATATAACACTATTAAGCAGGCTGAGAAGATTCAGCTAAATGAATTGTTTAAACTAAGTACACATGTTAGGTAGGTTGTGTTGGATCTAGGGCTCTAGAGGGGGTGAATAAAGCTTCAAAATTTCACAAGAATAGTTATACCTTCAAATTATACCAATTGGAACCAAAAGCTAAAACTCAATTTGAAGATCTATCTAAACAAGCATAACAAGGATGAGAGATATTGAAACAAACACTTGGATAAGGTGGTTAGAGTGGTTTCAAACTCCAAACTAGGAGATCATCAATCCACTACCTAGAGAGGTCAAACTCTAGGAATTTGCAACCATTTATACTTATATTCCGCTATAAGAGATACAAGAAGACCACCTTACATCCAAGGACTTACCTATCCAAGCCAAGAGTCTTTCACCTACATAAGGACTTACCCACTTGATCAAGATGTCTTCAACCTTCACCAAGGACTTACCCACACTTGCATCAAGGCTTTGGCCTTGTAGAGATTACCCACTCTTCTTCAATCTTTCACCTTATTCTTCTCCTTCACTTGGAGAAGATCTTCACACCTTCTTTAACCTTGAAGAAGAACAACAACAACTCCTTCACTCAGAGAAGATCACTTCAACCTTTTCTCTTTGAGAAAGGGGATTGGGAAGATGGAAAATTGGAGAGATTTAGAAGATAACATGGAGGTAGTTATCTTACAGCATGCCTAACTCACTCATAATCATGAAATGCTTTGTAAAAGAGAGAGAGAAAGGGGCTCAAAAGCATGTAGCACACTCAACTATAGCAAGGACCAAGGATAACATAAATGAGCAAACTTGGAATGAACTCCAAGATGTCCTATTTATAGTTGGGGTGTTCCTTTGAGTGTGGGATCACTTAAGAATGAAAAATAGTTATTTTACAACTTGAAACTGATCTATTTTCATTTCTAACAATTCTCTAATGGTTGGATTCACTTTTTTTGTGTTTTCCATATAGTACATTCAATCGAGTTTCAATAAAGGAAACTCGACCGATCCACTAACTGACAAAGCCAATTTTCAAACTATCGGTTGAGTTTGTTCTGAGAAACTCGATCGATTAGTCAAAATAAGTTTTTATTAGTGAGTCAGTCGGTCGATTAATGTGAGTGTGCAACTCAACTGATGCAACCATTTCCAAAAATCCATCACTGATTCGTCGAGATTCAAACTCGACTGACTAAGTTGTGTTGACAATTATTTCAAAATGATTTTTGAGTGATCAAACATTGGAATTAAGTGTCCCTAATTTTTTTCTCATTTTAGTTACAATTTATATCATCAACACAAATGATTACAAAAATATTCTAAGGTGGTTAGGAGTGATTTCCCAAATTGCACATTTGCATTGCTTTTGACTTGAACTTGGACAAGCTAGGCCTTGTGTAATTTGATCATTTTCATGTACCTAAAGTCTAAAATAAATCTCAAACAAACATGTTAGATACATATGAATGGAATGGTTAAGTCAATATTGAAATATGGGGAATGTATAACTCTGAAGTCAACATTCTTCCCCCTTTTTGATAATGACAAACCATTCCTCAACATATTGAAAAATATGTGAAGTTATACCTTAGCCTTGTGAATTGCAAGGGGATTCATGATTTTTAAAATTTGAATTTCTCCCCCTCAATCTATGCTCACTTTTACCTGCATAGTTAGCCTTTCTACACAAAGCAATATAACATGTATACTACATGGTCCTTTAGCAAGTCACTTGATAAAGCAATTATTTAAACAAGAAAAGGATCACATAGGCAATAAAAACAATATGGCTGAGCTTCAAAACTTTAAACTTCTCTCCCCTTTTTAACATTATCAAAAAGGAAGGGGGTAGAAGATCATAAAAATAGGTCTTCTCCAAGAACAACCAAAAACATCCAGCCTCAAGATAAAAACAATGCAACCACACAACACATCAAATAGAGATGAGAGAGAAACAAGAAACATGTGTCATAATCAAAATATGGAAAGCATACTAATAACTCACATGATAGAACATACATAGAGTTATGATATAGAAGATTAAGATTACAATGAATAAGCATGCTCTCAAGGAATCTACAAGCCAAAAAGATGACAACAACGTGATGATAAAAATAGTACATCTCAAATAATGTGCCCAGATGTTTTAAGTAAAAAAATAGTATAGAAAAATATATATGATCAAAATCTAAAGAATGAAAACTAAACCATCTATACAGATATGGCATCTATGTCCACTGCATCATCATCATCAGCATCATCATCAACTTCAAGCTCATAGTACTCATCTTCATCTTAACGTGCAATAGAGGCAGCAGCTTCACCTTCATCACCATAGCCACCAACAAAGCCATCATCAGAATCATTTGAATCATCCTCTCCATCATCATCATATGCCTTCTCATCAGCAGCATAGCTTCCTCATCAACCTGGTTGGGCATCTCGTCATCGACATAAGGACCAAAGCCATGACTGGGCCACATGGCATTCTGCTCAACCCAATACATACCAAGGTCATGCAGCTCCTGGGCTTGAGGAAAAGTGGAAGCAGAGGTTCCAAGTACTACAAGCAAGGTATCTATGGGACCAAAATGAAGAGGTATCACTCCATGGGTAGATCCACCAGCGGTAGAGGGTGTAGCACTGGAAGCAACAGTTGGAGGGGCAAGATAGAAGTGATTATATGCATAGGATGCATAATCACCACCTGGTTAGGGTTGGTAGGTAGGGTAAGGATGGGCACATTACAAGTTCATGGTAGACATGATAGCACAGAGATCCTGATGTAGATTCTCCTAAACGTGAAGGTTGTAAGCCTACCGATGCACCATGTAACCCATGAGGGCTTCATTGGATACATTCAACAAGGCACGGGTAGGTCAGGATGGTGGTGGGGGTGGAGGTGTCTGGGTGGAGGTAGAGGCTCCATGTGTGGTAGAAGAAGATGGAGGAAATATTTTCTTAATTGTGGTCTCACTGATACAGAATCCTTTTCTAACAAGTTTGTAATGAAGATCATGAAAAAGAGACTTTCCAATGGCAGATTGTAAGAGACCACAAATTAGGGCTGGGTAGGGTGGGTCGGTACCTTGGGTGTTCTTCCTGGAGTCGAAACAAGTCATATGGTGGAGAACATATCTATACCAATTGACTCTAAAGGTCTTTCAGAAGGCAAAACATAATCACTATGATATTCTCTACAATCAGTCTATTCTTTTTGGATGAATATTGTAGTTGACCACCAGAGTGAGAATGTAGTTTTTAAGGTCCAAAGCATATGAAGGTAGGATGGAATTCTTGCTATAGGAAAAATAGAGGCTTCTTCAAGAACTTATGTATGTCAAGGAGAGCGATATCATATTGCTTGTAGAAGGCCTCAGGGTCTAGGAGGTCAAAATACTCAGGGTAATCTTTCCTCCATGGGTCGATCACCTCAGTACCATTGAAAAACATATTCAAGGTATCCTTTGAGATTTTTAACTTCTTTCGACAATCATGGAAATCAAAATTACTTGAGTATTAGGTAGGGGTACAAGAGTGTCATAATTCCAGGAAAAAATGACATAGAACTCATGAATTACCATAGTGCTTGTGATGGATTTGTTATAGCACTGGTGTTCGAAACTCAGGGCAGCTAGGTGGTGGTCATACAACAACTTGGCTACCTTATGTATGACCTCTTATCTATGAGGACGAGGCTCAAACAAGGAACCAAAAGGGAAGGGGTTCCTAGGAAGGAGCTCCTAGTACCTATTTAGAGCTTCACTGGAGACAAAGAAGGTATCATCAAATGGAATGAGGTGAGAGTTGGATGAAGAGGATGGTGCTCCAGAAGGGGAGACTCTCTTTCTCCTATTGGAAGCCATGGAGGTGGAAAGAAGGATATTGAGAGGTCAAAGACAAAGGAAACATCACTAAAAGTTGATCAAACACCTAGGGCTGATAGGCTAGGGCTAAGAAAGGGAAGGTCGGGGCTAGGGTTGAGAGCTTGAGGGAGATGGTGAATGAATCGATTGATTTTTCTCTAGTTGATAGGGAGAAAAGTCAACCGAACCCTACTTAAGTTTTGCTTTAGCTCGGGAATCGATGGAGTTTTATGAGATGGAAACTCGACCGAATGGTTTTTTACAAAAGCCCGCGACTACAAATCAATCGAGTTGGAAACTCGATCCATCATTAGAAAAATTAATTTCTAGCCATTTGAGTGCCAATTAAATTTTTTTTTCTGGTCCATTTTGAATTTTAAACATAGTTAGGCGCATATCACTCATAATTGGCTAGTTTTAGAGATAAAACAAGTATTTGCGAAAAATACCCAAACAAGTGAAAAAAAATAAGATAAAAGAACATGAAATTTTAGCACTTTAGCAAGCAAGGGTGATCAATACATGAGCAAGGCATATAGGATAAATAGAAACTATCTAGAGGGCATATGAGATTCATCCAAAGTAGTTATGAGCAGTTTAGATCTAATAAAATTAAATGTCTCTCTAGCGAGAGGTTTAGTAAAAATGTTCACCAACTGATTTTTGGTGTCCACATGCATGGTATAAATATCCTTCTTAGCAATCTGATCATGAAGAAAATGATGACAAACCTCTATATGCTTGGCTCTACTATGAAATATAGGTTTTTCAGATAAATTGATTGCTCTACTATTATCACAATAGATAGGAGAAGCGTCAAAATAAATGTTAAAGTCTTGGAGCATTTTCTTCATCCATAGAACTTGGGCACAACAACTCCCGACTGCAATGTATTCAGCCTCGGTAGTTGATAAATCTGTTGTGCTCTATTTCATGGAAAACCAAGACACCAAGCATGGCCCTAGGAGGAAGCAAGTGTCACTTGTGCTCTTTCTATCAATCAAACATCTTGTGTAATCCACATCACTATAAGCCATAAGAGTAAAGTCCCTTGACTTGTGTAAGGAGTGACCACATAGTGGACCCACTCAATGATATAAACATGAGCCATGAAATATTTAAGCAGCAAAAAACAAAACTATTTACAAAGTTATAAAATGTTTCCATGTACATAATTTTCTAACTCTATGGGTGGTACATAAACTGAAAAGGTTACATATATATACACATAATCCCATCTACAGAGGGTAACAAGGCTATCTCAAGATGTTCTTATGTTCACCAATGAGCTCACGATCATCTTGAGTCTCTACCCAATAAAGCACCTACAACTGGGTGGAGGGACCACCCAAAAAATAGGAAACAAAAGAGTACGCATTTGCAAAAGTTGAGTATGTACATCTAACAATATTTTGGGCATTTAAATAAGTAAAAAGAGCAAAAGAGATGTTCCCATAAAAAGGAGGGACATCAAAGATAAGTAAGTTCCAAAAAGAGATATATCAAATAAATGAATTCCAAAAGAATGAGGCGTATAAGTAAATAAACAACTGAGACAACACATCTTGCCATTAACCATTCACAATATCACAACAATCACAATCATTCACATGCAGATATATATTGACTAAAGATAACTATAGTAGGGCCAAGACACCACTAAGCCACTGGCCTATATATAATATTTGATAGAAATAGCACACCCATAGGTAGAATTAGCACGCCTTTGTATATACGAGGGTAGAAGTAGCACACCTCAGGTAGAAGTAGCACACCCTAATGGTTACGCATAAGCATCTACAGTAGTTAGATAGTCAATTTATCTAACATGCATAAATAGAGTGTCAAGATAGTTTGCATTCACCATTCATATTTCCAAGTACAAAAAATAAGAAGGTGGGGTCATATACCCAAGGCAACAAAGTATTCATCAAGAAAAGTGAAATCAGGTGATTTAGTATCATGAAATAAAGAATTTGCAACATGGATGAATAAAAAGGGGCAATATTCAAAGGATTCCTCAGTGTAAGAAGATTTAAGTCAAATTATTCCCAAAATTAAATAGAGAGGAGTACATACCTTATCTTCATGGTCAAAGGTTAACTCAATAGTCATATTTGGTCCTCAAAGTCAGTTTTCATCCTAGTAAGCATTAGATGTGTTAGTCAAACAAAATGAACATGTGTAAACATTCCTATACATATATATTCTTCATATTATTCTCATCCTAGTCTCAATTACCCAATGACATGTTAAGATACTTAATCTTGTTAAGTAAATATATGATCATTTGAATATATATTTTAGTTTAACGGTTCATCTTTTTTTTTCAAGCATAGAGACTAGTTTTCATTCATCCCACTCTCTAGTGCAGGTCATAAATCATACAAGAGAACATTAACATCCTTTGTAAGCCAAGGTGGTTTATAGGAAAAAGTAAAGGATGAGGCAAACTTGGATGAGAAATGATATATGCTATCACCTACACAGTTGAAGGATCTAGGGATAAGGTGACTTGTGGTTTCCCAATGTCTTCACAAAGCATCTTAAGATGCCTCATGTGCGGGGCAAAGGTGTCTGTTGGTGGGATGGTCCCAGTGACAGTCCTAACTACTAAGGTTGCATCTGACAATATGGTGGGGGTTTGCCATCCCGTTCTTTTGTAGAGCTCCAAAGCACTAATGATACCTTGAATTTCTAAATCCAATACTAAGATAGTTGGCTGGGCGATCCATAACCCATGATGAATTTACCATGCTCATCTACTATATGAATCCTAATGCCAGTCGAGGAAGATGATGGAATGAAGGAGGTGTCGACGAACATGAGGACAGGATGGCCTAAAGGCAAGCTTCCACTCTCTCTAGGTACTAGAGAGGGAGGTTTGGCATGGTGTGGCAAAGAAAGAATGGATCTTATATTTTCTTTGATGAAAGTTAAATGACACTTTAGTGGAATAATCTTTTTGGCATGTGTGAAATCATTTTTGAGCATCCATATCACCCAGCTAGCAACAATAGGGTGTAAGGAATTGGGGTCACTGCATTTGGAAGAGGTCAAAACCTCAATCCAATCATCCTAGGTGTAAAGGGAGAACTAAGGACCTACACCAAGAGCCATCCATGTTTCTTTACTGAGAATGCAGTCCTACAAGCAATGCATAAGGATGTCTCACGCATTAGAATAGACGGGACAGGTGTCAGACGTCGGGATATGTCAACTAACCTTCTCGATGTTTATGAGGATAGCCTTGTGTTGAATGAGCCAGAGAAAAGTTTTGATCCTTGCATGGATGTTTTGTGTCCATATTGAGTACCAGCACCCAGCCAAGGCTGGGTGGGAGTTCTATCTAAGCCACTGGTATGTAGACTTAGCAGTAAGAGAACCAGAGGGATTGAAAGGCCAATGCCAAGTATCTATTCCCGATGCAGGTACTGGTGGGTAGGTGTGGGTGATGTGTTTCCATGTAGAGGAAGGAAGATATTCATGGATATAGGACCAATCCCAAGATCCATCTTCTAGGACCATTGAATCTACACAAAGGTCCATCAGATCTTGTGGTGGGGTGGAGTTCGGCTCAAGGTCCTTAACGGATGAGCTATACATCCACTTGCTCATCCAGGCATTCGAGAGAAGTCTAGAGTTTATGGTGACTACTGAATCTTCCATAATAGCAAGGGAGTGCATGAGAATGAAGGACCAAATCAAGGAACTAGGTTTCTTAACAAGGGAACCATTGGGCATATACTTATCATGCATGACTCGGACCCAAAGAGTGTTCCAATTGTTCATAAATTGCCAAACTTTCTTAAGCATAAGAGCAATGTTATGATTTCTAGCTTCTTTGATGCCCAGTCCGCCATCTTCTTCAGGTAGGGTAATGACCCTCTAGGATACCAAGGAGAGATTGTGATGGGATCACCCTCAGGACCAAATAAAAGTCTTGACGTGCTTGTTTATGTCATTGCAAAGAAGGGTGAAAGTTGAACAGACTGCATAGCGTATCTAGGTATAGCATGTAGAGTAGACTTTGGCAACATAATCTGACCCGCTCAAGACAGTTGACGATCGGACCAGATGGTCATCTGTTCCTTGATAGTAGTTAATATAGCCCCATGAGCGTATTTGTTGACACGATGCTGGAGGATGGGGACACCCAGGTAGCATCCCAAGACTGTGGTGCACTGTATTCCCAAACGTCTATAGAAAGATGAGCTCACTGTCCTGGAGGTGTTCACTGAGAAGAAACATCGAGATTTGGCTTGGAAACTATCTGTCCAGATACACGGTAAAAATCCTTTAGAACCTTGTTAATAACTCAAGCTTGTTCAGTAGAAGCCTCATCCAAGAGAAGAATATCATCAGCAAAGAGAACGTGAGAGAGAGGAGGGCCATGATGGGAGAGGCAGATCGACTTCCAATCACCAGCTAAGATTGAGAGAGAGATGGCTTGGCTAAGCCATTCCATACAAAGCACAAAGAGATATGGACTTATAGGGTCCCCCTGACAGACACCTTGGGTAGCCTTGAAGCGCTCCATGGGGCAGCCTTCCCATAAAATGGAGGTTTGACCTTTGGAGATTATTTGCATTATCAAGATGATGATTTTTTCTGGTATTCCGGTTCTTTTCAGGGTGTCTAGGATGAATTGACATCTCATGTGATCAAAATCTTTAGCTAGATCAAGCTTGATGCACACCATTTCCTTCCCCACTTTTTTGTTCTACATTGTATGGATGACTTCTTGGACAAGGATGATGTTGTCAGTAATCTTTTGACCCAAAATGAAGCTAGATTGGGTTTCAGACACCCAACCATTGAGAAGCAGCTTTAGATGTTCAATAATGCTTTTTGAGATAAGTTTGAAGCATGAGTTAATCAAGGAGATGGGCCAAAGATCACTGAAACTTTGGGGTTGCTTCGACTTTAAGATTAACACCATGTAAGAGTTTGCCAATGTGTCATTGATAGTGTCGTTGCGAAAGGTATCACTCACTGTATGAATAATAGATGATCCGACCACGTTCCAATGTTTTTGGATGAAGGAATTATATATACCATTGGGTCCGAGAGCTTTCTCTGAGGCCATCATGAACGTGACATGTTTGATTTCTTCAGGAATGGGAGTTTTGTTGATAGCAGTACAGTAGTGAACACTAGGATGAGAGAAGGATTAGGGAAAGACAATCTTGTTGATCTCGCCACCTTGTCTTGAACCTGGTCCTGACATAATCTTCAAAGAAGGAGCACACCATGGCTTTTAGAGCGTCTAGAGCTTTGACCCAAACTCCATTAGCGTCTTTGAGTCAATAAATTTTGTTGAAGTGATGCCTCACCTTAACATAGGTATTGAAGAACTTGGTGTTCTCATCTCCCAGACTAAGCCAATTAATATTGGCCCATTGGTGCTAGTTGTCTTCTTCTTATATATGGATATTTCTATATTCTTCTTGGATGTGAGATGAGGTTATCTCATAATGAACGAAACTCATGTAGTTGGGGTGTACCTGACAAGCATTGAGATGTTTCATGATTTTATTCTTTAGCTTACCAGTCTGATTGGTGTGGACAGCGTCCCACCGCATAGCCTCATTCCAAAAGGAGGGGAGGGCCACTAAAAAGCATGTATTTGAGTCCCAAGATTGAGCAAGGATGTCCTTGAAAGCAGGAGACAAAGACCAGCTAGCCTTCATTTGGAAAGGGCTAGATCTGAGTCATTGGGCAGGAATGTTATGCATGAGGATGGGGCTATGATCAATGTGGAGCCAGGGGAGGACCACAATCAAAGTTCCAGTTGTTCCGGTCAGCCAATGAGTGTGTGCAATGACTCGATTGAGTCTCTATAGGAGTTGAAGATGTTTAAAGGTAAAAAAGGGGTCATCCTCCTTCATGTCCATAAGGCTAGTGCGCAATAGGAAGGAGATGAACTTTCTATTAGAGAGACAATCAAAGTGTTATCCATTTTGCTTCTCTGTAATGTCCAGTATGGCGTTGAAATCACCAACTACTGCCCATGCATCCTGGATAGTAGAGGATATTTCATGTCTACGATTCCAAAGAAGGTCTCGCAGATAGGGGTTTGGGCTTCCATAGAATCACATAAGTTTAAACATGTTTACATTTCATAAATATGTTAGTAATAATACAAAGTCTTACAATTTAGGTTTGTAAATGTTACTTCCTCTCTAAATCCATATGATTACTTATTAATCCTAGAATCATGCTCAGTATGCATCTTTATGGGTATCCACATTAAATTTTCCAATTCTTGACTATTCCTTGAATATAAGTATGTAATTGTTGATGAATTGTTGTAAATTCTAATGTAGTCTAAGACAACATGTAACGACCCCATTCCTTGGAAACACCCAATTAAGGGAGGCCAAGAAACTAGAGTCGTTATCCCAAAAATAGGATCAAATGGTTTTGCACATAATTAATAATAATTAATAAATTTTACTAAACTAACTTGGTATAGGATTAAAAAAAATATTTCTTTTCCAAAGTTTTCAAAATATGGGTTCTAGAATTTACCAAGAAATAGACCATCTATCTATATCCTATGGGCCTTACTTCATTTGTTTACTTTTCTTTCTTTGAATATCCAATTTATAGCAAGATTATCCTAAAAATGTCGACAATCAAAATGTCGGTCAGTATGACAAGTCATACTGGTATGTGGGGGAAACAAAAACTCACAAATAATGCTAACAACATAATTCAACAATTGATGTTTAACAAACCAAATTTAACATTTTCACCATGACTATCCAATCTAGGTTTATCCACCCTCTGTCATAACCCCTCGAGGCCTCATACTGTAGTATTCACTGTCTTCCCCTATCCAGGTGGATGGCTTCATCATGTCTCCCCCTATCTAGGAGGGTGACTTCTCATGCCTCCCCCTATCCAGGAAGGTGACTCCTCATGTCTCCCCCTATCCATACGGATGACTTCTCATGTACCTCCTATTCAGGATGGTACCAAAATATGCCTTCCCCTATCTAGGCAAATGGCATTTCCATAGATCCAGAGGTGGCCTAGATTTGGGCTAGTCATGTTCATATATAATGTGATAATCATAGTCACTTTAAAGTTTGCATGGAATGAAATAAACAAGAAATCATATAATTTCAACCAAGCGAGGAAACATGTGAGAAACCACATGAAACTACTATGGGTAATCTTAGGCGTAGCCACATATCTGTCTCAGGAGAATTTGTAGTCCAAATAGTAATAGGTAGAACTAGCCACACAATTAAGCAAGTCAACCTAAAATTCAATACATACACCCATGTGTCACTACATGACTCTAAATCCTATCAAATGACTGACTTAATTCTCAAGTTAGGTTTGTATTTCCACTTTCTTATGTCTTTATCCATACTACCTTTTCAGTCCAATTATTGATCCTTTCCACTTTCTAAATCTACAAACCCTACTTTAGGTTCCATATGCATGATTGTGCTACAAAAGGTGTCTTTATACAAATTCCCAATTTTATCCTTTTTAACTCAAATTAGGGTTAGAGAGGTAAAAAGATGAATATTTGACACTTTTATGTTTATTGGGTTGAGAAACCCTAATTTCCATCATTTAATACACCTTTATGTATAAAAAAACTCTAACTCTACAAAACTTGTATTTTAATATCCATACAAGTCCATGGTTTTCCTTTCATTCATAAAAGATCAAAATTTTATTAACAACATTAACTAAGCCTATTAGACTCATCAACATTTACAAACTAGGGTTTTGGAGGCATTAAAAGCATTAAAGACGTCAACTTTGAACATCTTTTGAATTGGAAGCACATATTGTTCAAGATTATATTATATCATGTTGCACTTTTATGATCAAAATACATATATTATTTTCTACTTTTGGATAATCCTATGATTTATCAGGATTTTTGCAAGATAAACCCTTTTACACCAATCACAGGCCACCACGTAGGCAACCCGCTTGCACAGCAATTCAGTTAATCGTGCGAGAAGAAAAGAGGGAAAGACCAGAAGGGTCTTACCTTTGCTGAAGCGGGTCGGGGCATGAAGGTCTTTTTGTGGTTGGTTGTCTTCAACCTCCGCCTGGTCTTTCTCGTGAATAGGAGTCCCATCAAGTCAACACTAAAGTTGACTCAGGACCTTGGGGCCTCTGAGCAGTGGATGAAGGTGCACGGAGCACCGCCGCATCTGGACAAACTTGCTCACGATGCCAATTGTCCGTGGATAAGTCAGAGCATATGAAACGACTAGTTGATCTCTAGTGAGGTTCAAGGAGGATAATGGAGGCTGAGAATAGGGATCTAGGGAGAAATTGAGAGCAGAGTTGAGATCATAGAGTCATGGGTGTGCTTGTGAGGGTAACGGTACACACACGAAGGGTCTCTAGTACCTCCTTTTATAGGTGGGATCCCTCAGGTAGTTCTGCCTCCATGGTGGTTTAGGGAAAAACTTCTAGGGCCTTCAAAACCCTAGCAAAGTTTGGATGAATTAGTTTGTTTTCTTGCTACAATTCCGTTGAGCAAGTTTCCAGTCTCGCACATGGACTAGGTGTGGAGAAAGATGAATCGGAACCGGAATGTTCCCTAATTATGTTTCCTTATATGACTGAAGGTAGGAGATAAACGCCCACTGTTGGGTCTCGGATCCATTGGTCCATGAATCACGTGCCTAATATATGTATGTCTAATTTGATCTGAAAAAATGGTGACATTTAATACTTTCCCAAATTATTTCCAAACTTTATGGATTTTTGTAAAATCCATATCTTCTAATCCATTAATCTTTTTATTCCCAAATACTAAGTGATGACATAATCTACCATTGGACACAATTTGGGATCAAAACTCAAAAAGAATAACTCATTTTCTTCATATGCAAGTCATGCACTAAAAAGGCATATATAATGCATTAAAACTCCTATTTTCTCTTTCTTCCTTTTCCATTCTCTTAATTTTGACTTTTCTAGATATTAGAGGGCAAGTGGTACTAAAACCATCCTATTGTGGCCACTTATGCCACCTTCTAGAGAATTTCATATTTTTCTTAAATAAAACATAAGTTATTTACTTTCTTCTTGCCTTTTCCCTTATTTCTTTTATCCTTTCTCCTTTTATATTTCCATTGGATTAGTAACATAGGGAAAAACATGAAATTCATGATTCAAGACAATTTTGCAAAGAAACCCAAGTTGTAAAACAATGCACACAAATTGTCAAGCAAACCCCTTTTATTAAATAATTGCATAGTAATACAACCAAAATTGGGGTTATAACACAACATGTCATCTACACTAATACCCATAAAACATTCTTTTCAAGAAGTATACTTCTACCATAATCTATTTGGAGGGAAAAAGACTTTTCAACATATGATATTTGTATATCAATATTAGTAATAGAAGCCTATATGATTGTTTCTAGACATCTTTCTGACATGTATTCTTACATTGATGTATCTGAGTACACATCTATGACAATATACTTTACACAAGATGATCGTGACACCTACAAGAATATTGAGATGAGTTAAATTCACATATTTCCAAGTATTGTTATCAAACTCTTCTAATCCTTCCAAATATGTTTTAGATAATTTCTAAAATTAGCAAATGTAATGGATATAGATTATCCATCTAGTCTATAAAATAAATGTGATTCATCTTTCAACTTTATCATATAACCTAATGTTATCACGTTCTATTTAACTAGCTTCTTTAGATCTGAAAGAGAGGGATATTAGGAGTACTAACCTTCAAAGTACTCAGTCACCAATGGTCCACATGTTTGATGGATCAAGGGCTCTTTAGATCTTGTTGATAGCTTCTGAAGGAGAAATATACATAGAGAAAGATGAGAGCAAGTTGCAGGTCTGACTGGAAATGGGATCTTGGTTCCACTAGGCCAAGAGATGAAGAACAAGGGGAAAATGATGACATATTGTAAAGATGACAGGGCATCTCGGAAGAGGGGTTGATGGTGAGCCTTGGAGTTGTTGCAAATAAATGGTCATGTAAGGTTGGCATCATTGTTGTAACACTTGTCATTCGAGGGGTTCATCTTTAGACTTTGATGCATGTGGAAGGTCAAAAAAGTGGCTGACATATGGTGTCATATGCTCTTGTTTGCTACAGCATAGTTGGGGTGTGTCCTGTCTTCATGGTGATGTCCAGCATCCATACACATGATGGTGGTGAATTAGGAGATGAAGAAGGAGAGTGGTTGTCTTCATTCAGTGGCATGGCTCCATCAACAGCATGTGGGGGTGATGTTGTGTCATGGTCGGGTTGTGCTACAGGTTGGGCACCATTATGTCTCTAGGTCGGGTTGTGCTACAGGTTGGGCACCATTATGTCTCCAGGTCTACAGCAGGTTGGTTGTTGGGGAGTCAAGGTGTTGTAGGCTGTCATTGATCAGGGTAGATCACAACCAGGGGTAGATCGTGGTTGGTGGTGATTGGGGATGAGGGTGTCAGGCTTGCAGAGATCTATGTAGGCATAGTTGTTTGTTGGTGTCGCAGATCTGTTGCTGGCTAGGTGAGGTTGGTGGTGTCGGGCCTGTTGTCGCGGGTTTGTGATAGTCAACCTGAGGAGATCGTTGGGACATAAGATAGACAGAGAAGGAGGCATCGGTGATGGGTTTCCAGTGATAGGTGAAGGCAATTTCTTGTGGCCCGCAGGTATGGAGTCACACACAAATTGCAGAGGAAGGAAAGAGTAGTGCGATCGCAGAGGGGGAGGGTCACAGACTCTGTGAAGAACATAAAGGGATGTACGAAGGGAAAGATATGAAGGGATGTGTTAAAGTCAATGATGAAATAATGTATTATCATATGTAAGTGTTGGTATGTGTAACATCCCTGACCTGGGTTATAACCTAACCCTAGAATTTTTGCCTAAATATGTAATTATATACTTGTGATTACTTCCTGGCATGTAATTAAGTTCCCCAGGAACATATACTTTCAAATTTTGTCCTTTTAAACAAAGTTGTAGTATTGTTTTGTAATGCAGGGACCTATGTACAAATTACCCAGTTAAGGGGTTTAACTTGCAAATTTCATAGGTTAAGATGTTCCTATGATGATGAGACATCATATGAGTGAATATGATGAAGTATGATGGATTTCCCAAGCTTGGGCATCAAGATGCAGCTTGAGGAATGATCCTTGTGCTTAAAAACCCTAATTTGGAATAAAGTGCAATTTACCCAAAATGTGGGGTGCAACTTGTAAAATACACCTTCTAGAATATCTTTTATGACTCTTGACATCATTTAGAGTAGTAATGATGAAAGGGACACATGAATGAGTAATCAGATAAGAAAAGTGATCTTTGTGGTAAAAATCACCTAAGTATGAGAATGGAGACCTTTCATATATGAACCCTAGTTGAAAGTTGGTTTTCTTTGCCCTTAGATCTTGAGTTTTGATGAAGCTTTGCATAAGTTTTGATAGCTTGGGCGTGCCTTATAAACAAGGAGGGACTTAGATGATAATTCTATGTTCTAGAGGTCCTTAAGGTGGAAAATAGCCTAAAGTATATAAGCCTTCACCCTTGCAAACCAAGTGAACGTATCACTTATCCTTTTCATTTCTCATCTTTCTCAAATGCCCAAGGCAGAGCTCTGGACTTCAGGGAGACGACCAAGTAGTTCTAAGGTGAGTAGGAACCATCTTCAAGCTCGAATTCTTGGATGAATTCATCATATAAGGTTGGTTCTATGGTTAACTCACTTAGATTCTTTGTTCTAGCCGACCATCCCCATCTTTTCCTTGGAGAATCACCTCTGGCCGAGTTGTGGAGCTCAAGACGCCATTAGAGGCTTGAAGCTTGGAAGCTTGGAGCTCTAGGAACAACATTTGAGGCGGGTTTTATACTCTAAACTCTTTTCTTTTTATGCATATCTTTGTTCTTGCAATTTGTTCTTAGTTCTTCTTCTACCTCCCTTCTTCCTTGCACTTTTGCAAGTAAAACGGTGGAGTAACTGACCTGAACAGAGGTTGAAGATGATGGGCGTGAATTCCTAGGCAACTTTATCAACCGACCTTGGACCCTTTTGGTCCAAACGGTTGCAAACCGTTTGAGGTCAAACGGTCTCAAACCGTTTGATCTCATGCGGTCTTGCAAGACCGTTTGGATCAAAACGGTCTCAAGACCGTTTGATAGTGTTGACCAAGGGACGACCGTTTGAGGGTCTGTTGGTAACATATTGAATTTCATTTCTACAAAGAATAATAATCTAATTATTAACCAATTGAGAGTTGAAGGCACTTCAACACCCTAACCCTAATCGGGTTGAAATTGCTGATTTCAAGTATAGATCTTGTTGAGTTTTGGGTTGAAAGACCCAAACGGTCTCAAGACTGTTTGGGGATTCATCCAAATGGTCTCAAGACCGTTTTGTGACAACCCAAGACAGTTTGGAGGTCAAGGGTTGAGCTAATTTGATGGTTTGAGGGTCCAATTGCAACAAATTGAAGAATTGATAAAAATGTTGATTTTAGACCTAATTAGGGTTCAACCCTTATCCAACCGACTTGGTTTTTAGTCAAACTTTGGGAAAACGGTCTCAAGACCATTTTTAGGTCATACAAACGACCTCAAGACCGTTTGAGCCTAGTTTGGGCCCAATTGGAGGTCAATTGATAGGTTCAACCTTGATTTGATTCACATTGTTGAACATTGATGATTATCCGATTGAAACCCTAATTGAGATGGACTTAACCCTAATTGGCTTTCAATTGAGGGTCAATTTGGTGTCCAATTGATTAGGGCTTATCCTAATTGACTCAATTTGTAAGTGGTTTATATGTATTTGGCCAATTGAAGGCTTCAACATGCATAACCATAATCGATTGTAACTTTTGAACCATGTTTGAGGTCCAAACGGTTTGAGCCCATTTGGACCAAACGGTCTCAAGACCGTTTGGACTCAAACTGTCACGCCCCAATCTCACATTAACCACAAACCACGAGATTAAGACGCGACAGGATGGGATTTACACATAAGCCAGCCACTCTTTACTTTTTAAAACCTTTTAAAGAGATTAATAGGATAATCCGATTTATGCTGTAAAATGAAACTAAACAAATTTGCGGAAACATCTTTATTAACTGAATAGCAATATACGCAGAATCTACAACATATTACATTGTTTGACATAAATAAAGCATAACAGAATATTTACATCTTTAAAGACATTCTCTCTCTCACTCACACCTTGTCCCGAGGATCGAGGGGAATGGACTAAGAGACCTCTAACTACCAACTACGAACCTTCGATCGACTAGGCGTAAGGATAAATCGATCCTTCTGATTTCCTGCTGCTGATGATAACCTGAAAATGTTTTGAGTAGAGGTATGAGCCTACTCGCTCAGTGAATAGCATTTCACTTAGCTATCAATAAACAACTCATCAGGTTTATAAATTGAAATTAACATAAATGCAGAACTAAGCAAGGCAATTCTAACTACATAACAAATATACAGTTAATAACCACATTCTAAATCATCAACAGGTAATTCAGGTAAATGAACAGTTATATAAATTTATTGTGAACCTATATGATTATTTATTCATTTTATTATGCCCTAAATATATGCAGTGTACTCTGCATATAAAGATCCGCAACAAGTCCATGCTACGGTCCCACCGTACAAGACTTAGCGACACACCCGGGAAATGCTAAGTCTGACGCCAGCCCTGCTCTGCTACAGGACCCCTGGCTCTCCGGCCAGAACATAGGCTCTACGGCCTCAAAGCACTACTCTGAGTGCACCCGACTCCTCCTTTAACCGGAGTACACCGGCGGAGAGTCACAGGGTTACCTTCGTGACACACGCACGAATGGTGTTAGATAACCGTGTTTTCTTTTTCTTTTTCCCAGTGCCATCGTGACACACGCACGATTGTTGTTAGACACTGCCTTTCTTTCTCTCCTCGTGCCACCAGAATTACTCAACCGGTTGATGTTGGACACGAGTTTCACCCCTAAGAAACAGACCTTCATTTAGGGGTTCTACGGTGTTAGGGCATCTAGGTCTATACTTGATTAACAAATAAACAGTTAAACAGTAACATCACATTTCATGCATTTTGCACAATCTAAACATCACAAAAGCACATATATATATTTATCATAAATAAACAGGATTCAGAATCATTTATCCAGTTTCAATGCCAAACATCAATATTTGAAATCAGTTAATACATTGCAACAATAATACAGGAAATTTCATCATTTTCATTAAGCATATCACGTAGTTCAATTCTAATGAATCTAACATACACTATTGTATGAACTATACTGTTTAGAAGTTATATCAATTGATACAGAAGCAATTAAACATTTAAATTGAGTTAAATATTGATTTTTAAATGAACTACTACTCACCCACTTCGGTGTGTTCGTATACACCGAAAGACGTCCACAACCACACCTAATTCTGCCCTTTACAGCAGAGTGCACGCCGTGCACCTGGGCTGCACGCCGTGCACCTGGGCAGAAACTCGTTCTACTATCTGTAACTTTGCACGCCGTGCAAACTGATTTGCACGCCGTGCACCTGCGTAGAAACGGAAAACTTATGAAGATGAACTCGATTCTAAAGCTATGTCTTGGACTTAATCTACGGAATCTAATCCTATCCTCAAAACCGAACTGTGTGCTGGTCTTACCTTGCTCTATTGTGTACCAATCGAGCTCCGGTTTGGACCTATTCGTACCCATTGCAATCCAACAGTAGCTTTCTTCTCGTACAGGTTGAGGAAACAAGCTACAGATGTAGCTAGGTGCTTCTCGAGGCTGAGGGGGCTGCGGATTCGTGCACTAGTCTCTTGGCCGAAGTCGGGGCAGTCGTTTGGTGGTGCTCGCTCGCCCAATCGGGCATCTGGCCGCTGTTGCGGCTGCTTGGCTAGCCTCTGCTGCTGGGCGCCCATGGAGCAAGCAAGAAGAAGAAGGGTCGGGCGCTGCGGATTTGGACATGGGCCACCAGGACGGAGTCGAGGCAATGGTTCGGAGGTGCTGGCCACGCCAAGCCACCCTCAAGATGGCGCCGCAGCTGCAGCAGTTGTTGCTGGCCGACCATGCTGCTAGGGGCGCCGCCCTAGCAGGTTGGGCGGGCTTCGGTTGGGCAAGGGAGGAAGAAGGGAAGGAGAAGAAGAGGATGGAGGAGGTTGGGCGCTGCTGAACCGTAGCCAAAGGCCAAAGTTCGCCCCTCAATCGCACGCCTAGAAATCCCCTGTTGCTCTCGGTCGAGTGCCGCTTCTGTGTTACTGAAGCGGTCGATCGGGGAAAGGGGATAAGGGAGAAGGGTCACGGAGGGGCCGGAATGCAAATTACCCAGCAAAGATCAAAAATTACAACTAGGTCCCTGAACACTCAAATGTCCATATCTTTTAACTCGGAAGTCGGTTTCGGGTGATTTTTCTTGCAACGGTTTAAGCACGGAATTCTCTATAACCTCAAAGCATAAAATTATGTTAACTAGTTTGTCACAACAGGTCAAAACACTAAGTGCAACATTGAGTATTCAACTCAACCTAATTAACTAATTAATCAACATTGATATTATTAATTGCCTCGGGTGATTCAAACTCAACTATTGATTCACATATTAACTTATTTGATTAACCATGATATTTAATTTGATATTCAACACTAATTGCCTCAGATGATTAAACCTCGACTATTGATTCACATGTTGTCTTATCTTGATTATTCATGATGTTTAACAAAAACTTAGCACTAACTGAGGTGTTTTACGTAATTCAAGGTATTTATTGACTAACTCTGATATGGGTCTTAACAATCTCCCTCCCTTATAAGAATTTCGTCCCGAAATTCCTAAAAGAGAAAAGGAAACTTGTCATTCATTCCTGACTCGTGTTTCCACGTGCCTTCCTCTAGGTTAATATTTCTCAACTCTTGAGTTTCTTGATCCACTGATCAATCATCCGTATAGGTCCCTTAGCCTAGGATACATCTGATCTGATTCCAGATCACCCACAAAACATTGTCTTTCCAAAATTGTTATAGCAGAATTTCACTTTATGATAACTACTGAGAAATTATCATACTATACATGCAGACAAACTTTTAAATTCTTAAATAAACAAAATGCATGTCAATTTGGTACTAAAATTAAATCATGCAATTTAACTGTTAAACATCATCACATCTCATAATGAAAATTGATATCAATATACTTGATTCATCGTACACCCTATCCTTAGGGTTTCATTTGCCTTATTCATTCATCACATGCCAACACCCTACTCTTAGGGTTATCTCATTCATTAATCACATGGCAACACCCTACTCTTAGGGTTATCTCATCTGTTTGATTGCAATTCAAATCACAATACGGTATCATTCTACAACTGGCAGAACAGTATATTTCAAATCATTGTAATTACCGAGTAATGTTTATATCATGCATGCAGACAGATTAAAAATTCATAAATATTCCAAACTCAATCAATTTTGGCACATACATACCGGATTCATGTAATTGAACATCTTATTACATAAATAAAAGCTATTTACTTCACATATAACAAACCATCTGTACTATTGTTCAATTACTTAAATTTTCTCGAAGAACGTGCATATTAACCAAATTCCTGGTTTATGCATCACATAACTCAATTAAGAGTTATTTACGTATCATCACACAAGTATTTAATAGTACTTGAAAATTTCTAATGATATCTCAATGAAAAGTGCCAAATCATGTAAAATGTCAGATCACACACATTAACATAACAGGAAGCAGGTATTTAGGTTTATTTATATATTTTAATATTGTCTTACTATCTTGGAATCATATATCTAATGATTTACCAAAACTGTGTTTCCTGGGTTCATTCTCTAACCGTACCATTATCAGTTGTGTATTTCTAAACTCAACATTCACACTAAGCAAACTCTATAAGACTTAAATGTTCTTCCCAACTTTCACTGAGACACATAACATATGCTCTCAGCATGTCCTTAAGAGTCTGAATGGTTCTCTCAGACTAACCATCCGTCTGCGGATGAAAAGGTTGTATCGAATCTTAACTTTGTGCCCGAAGCACAAAGCAACTGTTTCCACAACCTAGATGTGAACTTAGGATTTCAATAAGATATGATTGAATCTGGATTACCAAGCAACCTAATTATTTTATCCACGTATCTTAGTCAAGTTTCGAGACATCAAAGGTCGACTTAATATGAAGAAAGCGAGCAGACTAAATTAATCTGTCCACAATCATTCATATCAAATCACAACCTCTAGGTGTCCTGGGAAATCTTACCACAAAATCCATTGTGATAAAATTCCCATTCCCATTCAGGCATAGAAAAAGATTACAAGGTAGTTATAGATTTCTAGGGTTCAGCCTTAAAATACTGGTACACACTACTTCTAACCATATACTCAACTGCATCCTTCTGCATATCTGACAATCCATTTCAACTTCTTGGGATTCATATACATCTTAGTGTTTCCTGATAGCATAGCATACATCAATTCATACACTTCCATAAGAATTTTTTTCTTTCAGGCTTTTCCCCTTAAAAGAATTTTACTTTATCACAAGGTACACACAGCATGTCATGCTAATACAACATCTTATCATCTAAAAACTTAAACTCTAGTTTCTTTTCCTCATATCATGTCATGTATGATCTGGTTTGACTTACTATCACCCTATGGTAGTTCCTTGATCTGATCATAAGAGGTAGGCTTAACTTACATATATACAATCAAATCACTTTGTGTTATCACCCCTAAGTCTAAGTTCAACCTCCACATTTCTACTAACAGGTCTCTATTGAAACCTGCCATAGAGAATGCATTAACTGTTGGACTTGACTTTCTGCTGAAAGCATCAGTCACCACATTCTCTTAACCAGGTTGATAATCTATTGTCACATCATAAAGATAGTGACGCCATGTCTTAAAAACATGAACTACATCAACTATCTTTAGATCATAATCGGATAATACTCCGCTTTCTATGTTACTTACTTATTGTTACATTTTAGGTTTATGTCTTACTCATTCCTCTAAATCATTTCATGTTGTTCATGTACCGATCAGATTATCTACTTCAAAACCCTAGATCACTATCAAAACCAGTTTACTTTTCATAGAACATATCTCAAGATCTTATTTTACAAAGTTACTAGTATTCAAGGTTACATCACTAATGATATCCCTTAAACTACTACAACTTTAATCATTCTAGGGTTTGATCCTTTATTAATAGCATAGCATTATTGTGTGTGTGTGGTCGATTATATAAATCAAATTGAGTTGCTCGGGGCAATAACATATTAACCCAGCATTCAACTTTAATTACATTTAGCTGAAAATTCAGTTTTATAATAGTTTCTGTAATTCGTTTATTAAACTGTAAACAGAAATTCCAAAAATTTTGAAAATTTTATATGTTGTGCCTAATAAAGTTTTAGACCTACAGTAAAAATTTCAGGTCATTTCAAGTTACCATTAATTAATTAAAAATCAAACAGTGCGCTGCTATATAACAGTCTGCAGCAGATTCGGTCGAGTTGCAACTCGACCGACACCTTACTGTAGAGATCAAAAGTCATCCAAAAATTACGCCAAATTAATAGAGTGTCTAAAATTTGTGATTTTCAAACATAGTTAAAATTTAAGATCAATTGGACGTACCAATAAAAAGATAAAATTCGATTACAACACTGCTATATAAATCTGAAAATGTGATCGGTCGAGTTTGCAACTCGGCCGATAAACAAGTCAGAGCATTATTCAAAAATTCTAATATCTTCCAATGTTGTTCACATTTTATATATCCAAATCATATCCCAATTTTAGCCAAATTAGAGTTACATATAAGATACTAAAAATCATTTAGTGAGACATTCTATTTATCAAATTCTGTATTCATGCGTTATTTGAATCCTAATTTGGGCCAATTAGGGTCTATGCTTCTCAAGCCCTAATTCTCAAGATTAAGAACATTTATACTTCTATTCTTATGTTACTTGTTAATAGGAGTCATTAGATCCCAGTAACGCATCCTGCCAGCCGGACCAGGCCGAACCTGTAGTCCTGAAGCCAAGAGCTACTCGGGATTAATCAACCCCTATTAATCTAAAACATGTGGAAAGAATATCCACTTAGGGCAAACTCAATTAAATATAATTTTGGATCTACTTTAATACAAAGAAAACAAACATTAAACAATTCACTTCATGTCACAACAATATAAAAGAATCATACTCATTGTACAAACTGAAAATCTAAATTCATGCATATAAGAGCATTTCTAATGATCTTTAAATCAAATAAGCAAAATCAAGTAAGAGTTATATCGCATCCTATATGAAATCTCTTATTCCTACATTAATTTCTTATCTCTTAACCCTAAGATTTCTAGGGTTTTCTCTCTAGCCTATCCTTCCTCTGCATACCTGGCCAGGGCATCCAGAGAAGAACAGACAGAGTAGCTTGATACTGGTCAATCTAAGTATTCAGACACCTGGCCAGGGTATCTAAACACTCAGACTTTCCAGAGCTAAAACACATCAACTATTGTTTGCCTTACTTATAACTTTATCTTTTGATCTTAATGATTCTTATCGACTCAACTTAAGCTCGTTACTTGATTCTCGTGACCACATCCTCTTCCTGCTATCTGCAATAGTATAACAGAACATTTCCTGTTATAAAAACACAGTTAGAAGAAAGACACCTAAGTCCTAATCCTATTGGTCTCTTATCGTCCCCTGACCTTGAATAACTATGTACTCAAACCAAAGCTCTGATACCAAAAGTTATCACGCCCCAATCTCACATTAACCACAAACCACGAGATTAAGACGCGACAGGATGGGATTTACACATAAGCCAGCCACTCTTTACTTTTTAAAACCTTTTAAAGAGATTAATAGGATAATCTGATTTATGCTGTAAAATGAAACTAAACAAATTTGCGGAAACATCTTTATTAACTGAATAGCAATATACGCAGAATCTACAACATATTACATTGTTTGACATAAATAAAGCATAACAGAATATTTACATCTTTAAAGACATTCTCTCTCTCACTCACACCTTGTCCCGAGGATCGAGGGGAATGGACTAAGAGACCTCTAACTACCAACTACGAACCTTCGATCGACTAGGCGTAAGGATAAATCGATCCTTCTGATTTCCTGCTGCTGATGATAACCTGAAAATGTTTTGAGTAGAGGTATGAGCCTACTCGCTCAGTGAATAGCATTTCACTTAGCTATCAATAAACAACTCATCAGGTTTATAAATTGTAATTAACATAAATGCAGAACTAAGCAAGGCAATTCTAACTACATAACAAATATACAGTTAATAACCACATTCTAAATCATCAACAGGTAATTCAGGTAAATGAACAGTTATATAAATTTACTGTGAACCTATATGATTATTTATTCATTTTATTATGCCCTAAATATATGCAGTGTACTCTGCATATAAAGATCCGCAACAAGTCCATGCTACGGTCCCACCGTACAAGACTTAGCGACACACCCGGGAAATGCTAAGTCTGACGCCAGCCCTGCTCTGCTACAGGACCCCTGGCTCTCCGGCCAGAACATAGGCTCTACGGCCTCAAAGCACTACTCTGAGTGCACCCGACTCCTCCTTTAACCGGAGTACACCGGCGGAGAGTCACAGGGTTACCTTCGTGACACACGCACGAATGGTGTTAGATAACCGTGTTTTCTTTTTCTTTTTCCCAGTGCCATCGTGACACACGCACGATTGTTGTTAGACACTGCCTTTCTTTCTCTCCTCGTGCCACCAGAATTACTCAACCGGTTGATGTTGGACACGAGTTTCACCCCTAAGAAACAGACCTTCATTTAGGGGTTCTACGGTGTTAGGGCATCTAGGTCTATACTTGATTAACAAATAAACAGTTAAACAGTAACATCACATTTCATGCATTTTGCACAATCTAAACATCACAAAAGCACATATATATATTTATCATAAATAAACAGGATTCAGAATCATTTATCCAGTTTCAATGCCAAACATCAATATTTGAAATCAGTTAATACATTGCAACAATAATACAGGAAATTTCATCATTTTCATTAAGCATATCACGTAGTTCAATTCTAATGAATCTAACATACACTATTGTATGAACTATACTGTTTAGAAGTTATATCAATTGATACAGAAGCAATTAAACATTTAAATTGAGTTAAATATTGATTTCTAAATGAACTACTACTCACCCACTTCGGTGTGTTCGTATACACCGAAAGACGTCCACAACCACACCTAATTCTGCCCTTTACAGCAGAGTGCACGCCGTGCACCTGGGCTGCACGCCGTGCACCTGGGCAGAAACTCGTTCTGCTATCTGTAACTTTGCACGCCGTGCAAACTGATTTGCACGCCGTGCACCTGCGCAGAAACGGAAAACTTATGAAGATGAACTCGATTCTAAAGCTATGTCTTGGACTTAATCTACGGAATCTAATCCTATCCTCAAAACCGAACTGTGTGCTGGTCTTACCTTGCTCTATTGTGTACCAATCGAGCTCCGGTTTGGACCTATTCGTACCCATTGCAATCCAACAGTAGCTTTCTTCTCGTACAGGTTGAGGAAACAAGCTACAGATGTAGCTAGGTGCTTCTCGAGGCTGAGGGGGCTGCGGATTCGTGCACTAGTCTCTTGGCCGAAGTCGGGGCAGTCGTTTGGTGGTGCTCGCTCGCCCAATCGGGCATCTGGCCGCTGTTGCGGCTGCTTGGCTAGCCTCTGCTGCTGGGTGCCCATGGAGCAAGCAAGAAGAAGAAGGGTCGGGCGCTGCGGATTTGGACATGGGCCACCAGGACGGAGTCGAGGCAATGGTTCGGAGGTGCTGGCCACGCCAAGCCACCCTCAAGATGGCGCCGCAGCTACAGCAGTTGCTGCTGGCCGACCATGCTGCTAGGGGCGCCGCCCTAGCAGGTTGGGCGGGCTTCGGTTGGGCAAGGGAGGAAGAAGGGAAGGAGAAGAAGAGGATGGAGGAGGTTGGGCGCTGCTGAACCGTAGCCAAAGGCCAAAGTTCGCCCCTCAATCGCACGCCTAGAAATCCCCTGTTGCTCTCGGTCGAGTGTCGCTTCTGTGTTACTGAAGCGGTCGATCGGGGAAAGGGGATAAGGGAGAAGGGTCGCGGAGGGGCCGGAATGCAAATTACCCAGCAAAGATCAAAAATTACAACTAGGTCCCTGAACACTCAAATGTCCATATCTTTTAACTCGGAAGTCGGTTTCGGGTGATTTTTCTTGCAACGGTTTAAGCACGGAATTCTCTATAACCTCATAGCATAAAATTATGTTAACTAGTTTGTCACAACAGGTCAAAACACTAAGTGCAACATTGAGTATTCAACTCAACCTAATTAACTAATTAATCAACATTGATATTATTAATTGCCTCGGGTGATTCAAACTCAACTATTGATTCACATATTAACTTATTTGATTAACCATGATATTTAATTTGATATTCAACACTAATTGCCTCAGATGATTAAACCTCGACTATTGATTCACATGTTGTCTTATCTTGATTATTCATGATGTTTAACAAAAACTTAGCACTAACTGAGGTGTTTTACGTAATTCAAGGTATTTATTGACTAACTCTGATATGGGTCGTAACACAAACGATCTCAAGGTCATTTGGACCAATCGATCTCAAGTCGTTTTGATCAAACGGTTTCAAACCGCATAAGCTTCAAGAGGTTTGAAAGTCAACTTTCCCCAAATGGTCAACGCACCCCAAACGTTCTCAAGACCATTTGAGGTCAAACGGTCTCAAGACCGTTTGAGACCAAACGGTCTCAAGACCGTTTGGTGGTTAATGGTTGAAACTGTTTGGAGATGTTCAAGGTTGTTTGTACTTAATCAATTGAAGGTGTTTTTGGTTCAATGGTGATCTGATCTAAACCCTAATGGTAACCTAGGACATTAAGGGACTAAGTGACTGATGATTTGACCTATGATGGTGATCAATGGTGCAATTTACTTAAATGCCCTTGAAGGGTTAAATCAAAGGATACCTTGTTATAATCAAACCCTAATCACATGATAGTGGTGATTTGGCTTATAAAAGTCAATGAGGACTTAACCCAACCTAATCTAGAGTGGTGTAACCACCACCTACTAGTAAGAGGAGAGAGAAAGTACCATTTATGGTTAAAATTCAAGTAAGGTACCTTCAATACATATGAATGTGCATGATTAGGGTATGATCCACCTATGTGAGATCATGGAAACCCTAATTATGATAATTGATGAATCTTAATCTTATCTGAGGGCTTTAATGATGATGTTTCTCATACATGATGATGTTATGAGTTTAATTCACCATGAGGTGAATAGTAAACCCTAATTAATGAAAATCAGGGAACCTAACTCTTGTAAGAGTAGGAAGGTACAACTTCTTTGAAATGAATTATTTACTATTATCAGTTGAATTAACCATGTAGGTTCCTATATGAGGATGATCATATCCAGGTATGGATTATGATACTATATTCATTGAAAGCATGTTGTTAGCTTTATGAATAGTGAAATATCCCGATGCCTTGTTAGTGGCATCTTATGAGATTGATGGACTGTGAGAGCCATGAGTATCATCAAGGTCATGCTTAACAGATGACTTGTGATGAGATGATTGAGAAATGATAATTGATATGATTTAGACGTGTTACATTTAGTATTCTATTTTCATAGCTGCTATGCTAATGATTAATGTTTGATAACATGTACGATGTTAAAAGAATACTGAAATGTACCTAACTAATCAAGTATAATCATACCATGTAGAGCCCTGATCATAGATCCATCATTGTCAGAAAGCAAAATGATGGTGAAACAGGTTTTCCTAAGGGAACTCCTGGATCACATACTTTTGAGTATGTGGGGGAATATGGATGTGTAAATCCTTACATCCTAGTGTAGGAATTGATGTAGATGTATCTTAATCCATCAACCCTTCACTATATATTTATGCTGTAACACTCAAGTAAATCCTTATACCGCATCGATGAGAGATAATCAAGAAATCTTTCGATGATGAAGAGAGTGCAGAATGCCATTGTAACTCTAAAATAGTGAAGTACCAGATTACCCTGGTGAGCTATAGTAGCAGAGATACAAGATGTCCTGCAAGTTATCCTCACTCTGACTGAGGAAGTTGAGGTCATAAGAATCCGGCTCTTTTGATGACCTAGGTATGATACCGATGCGACTTAACAGTGATCGGTTGGAGTATGAGCGGTATACCTCATCTCCGCAGGGCATAATGATGTTTGTAAAACATAATCAGCCGTGTAGTATAATTGCTTAGGTTAAACTACAAGATACTTGAATGATGTTACACTGCATAGTAGATGTGTTGTTCACATTCCTTAACTGATGTTGTTCTGCTTATTACCAATCTGCTATTGAATACCTTAAAAGCTTTTATTGCTTATGATTGTCCTTTCATTTGCTATATAAAGCTTCTAGTGGAGAGTTATAACTCTCACTGGGACAATTATTTAAAATTGTCTCACCCCGTAGATTTCAACTTTTTAGGTGGTCTTCGAAGACGGAGGAATCAGCCTACAGGTGACCAATCCCAACAGTAGTAGCACCAGGAGCAGAAGTGAATCTCATGTGGAGATATTGACTGCTGAGTTAGTAGTTAGATAGTCATATGCCGTCTCTGTACTCTAAGGTCTTGGAGTTAGTGGTCTGAGATTTTGGTTTTGACTCTTGAGATTTTGTATCATGATGTGTATAATTACTCAAGAAGTAATTATCAGAGATGTAAACAGTTTATTCCCTTTTCTATGGAAGAAGTTTTATGGGTTCAAGCTCTTATCTCAAAAAGTTTAATTTCCCGTGATTTTTGTCTTTCGCTGTTAATCGAATGCTTCCGCTAAGTTTAAATCATGTTTATATTGTGGTTTGGAGATCGGAGCCCACAGTATGTATGCCCTGAGAGCCAATCATGGGATTATTAGTGGGATACATTAAGATTGATTTGATAAACATCAAAGGCAAGCTTCCAATTCTTTCTGGTTCAGTCATATGAGATAGTGATAGAACAGATTGAATGTCTAGAGAATGATAGTACTCAATGACGTATGCTTTCAGGTTGAGGACCTGAACGATGAGATCATACAGATGCTAAGAGTTTGTACATTCTTGTTATGTCCCTAGTCAGATGTCATTGTGGAAGGTGGATAGACAGCAATGACACACAAGACTAGATTGTGGTGTTGGTTGATGACAGAATCTCATTAGTCATGATATAGAGATATAAAATCAAACACATAGGTACTTGTTAGAGAACAAGTGTACCGGACAGACCCACCGTGAGTTTGACACATGGAACCATGACATGGTAGTCACAGTCAGTACTCACAGTGATGGTGGTGAGTGTGATTCTTTGACCTGAAATCACTACACTCAACACATGTCGTTGGGCACACTTTGACATCATCAAACACTGTCCTGAAACATGGATTGTTATAAAGGTGATGATCAGGTGGCTTTGACACATGGGGCTTTTGAGGGGTGAGTGATAGATATGGGATTTGTCCCTCCTGAGGGAGTTTGATATCCAAGGCCACTTGATGAGTAGGATTGAAATAGGCATGCACACACATGTGTGAATCAGTATGTGATATTGATGTCATACATATCTCTTCCAATCTACTCTGAGATCAAGAAAGTGAATGAACGTTGATAGGATGACAGCTCCATGCCTCGAGTTCATTTGGGATATCAGTGACAAATGAATTATACATTCGCTGTAACACCATTCATGGATTGTAGGATTGAAAGTTGTTCTCCAACTTTCTACTTTCACTTGGGTAGCACTGATGTGTAACTAGGCACCACTCTTTGCTTGTGAAGTCATAAGTGTTATGGACTTTCACTGCCAATGTGAAATGGACCTGCAGGGTCACACACATAGGATTTAACCTGGAAGAGGAGTTTTGTCCAAAACAATGTTTAGAGCAAAAGGAGTTTAGTAGTTCAATTAAACACTCAATCAATTGATAGCTTAGTATCATAATGTTCAAGGTGTTGGACTGATTGATTAGAGTATCAGATTGATTGAAACTCCAATTGACTGATTTTGCACAATCTGCACTCCCAACCGATCGGCTCATGAGATGAACTGATCGGCTCAGCTTGGTGAACCAGTCGGCTCAGGTGGTGAGTCGATCGGCTCATGATCAGGGTGAAACGATTGCTTCAAGTGTTGAAACGATCGATTCAACTGGTGCAACCGAGCAAGTTGGGAAAGTAGGATTGGTGAGAAATTTCCTTTCGTTTCACTTTCCCAATTTGATTGGAACAAGGATTGGTATTTGATACCAATTAGAAACAAAAGATGGAAAGTCAATCGAGAACTGACCAGGACCACAAACCGACCAGTTCAAAAGTGAACCGACCGGTTGAGGTGTCCCAACCGATCGGTTGAGGTGTCAACCGACCGGCTCAGGTCCCCAACTGACCGTTTCAGAAATGAAATGATCGGTTTAGGTTGTGCAGTTGGTTGTTTTTGTGGATAATTTTGAACCCTTCAACTCCTACTTTAGTCCCGCATTGCCCGGGATAGAGAACCATGTCCCATGACCCTCCTATATATATAGGGGTATTGGGGGCTTCTCAAAGAACAACATAGTGCAACCAGTTGCTCTACAAAGTTGTCGTTCTCTCTGGTTTTGGTAACCGAGAGAGCCCGAGCAAGTGCTACCCGAAAAGGGAGGCACAACAAGGGAAAGACAACTGCAGAAAGCAATTGGTGGCAGGAGAGTGTTTTGGCGACTAGTACGCTGATAGGAGGGTGTGACTCCTTCCAATTCCTTGTGGGACAAGGAGATTGGAGTTCCAGGTGGTCCGTGTGGACTAATTCAGAGGCGGGAGGTTTCTGCCGCTAGGAGGACTGTTGTCAATCCCGACAGTCCCGGTGAGACCGGGAGTCATCATTCTCGGTGCGACCAGGAGCTGCACAGACACCGTCCAAGACTGGAGGTGAAGACCACGCAAGGCGTGAGGTATTGTCGTCGAGCAAGCCTCAGGACAAGGTATGATTCCACAAACCATCCGTTCCTATTGTATAGACGTTGACGCCTTTCCTTGTTCTGGGTTTGGGGAGGAAAATTTTGGTTTCTGCTGCCTTCTCTGCCTCCCCTAAAACCCAACAGTGGTATCAGAGCCACGTCAACTGCTCTATACTTTAGGGTTATCGATATGATCGATTTTGGTTTGTCGCCTTTATTTATTGCATACGATGCGAATAAAATTGGCTTTATATGTGTCCAATCCTAAATCCAAAAATCCCAATATACATATATGATATGTAATATTAATGCACTCGATTCGCGTCGCCCTTAAACGTGTTTTGTGGTGGATGTATAGCGTGGTTATGGCAATAAACCCTATCTATGTATGGTTGCTTGCATCTCGGTCTGCGCACCGATCTTCCTTCTCCTATTCCTGATGTAACTCGAAATAATTCGAGATTTCTTTCCTACCTTTGCTCCCTTTGAATGTAACTCAAGGTTTCTCTTTTTACAATGTAAAATATGATATAATTTTATTTCCTATTGTGTCAAAGAACGGAGGACATCCTGACGACAGCTGAGACGATCGGTTCATGGAGTAAGCCGATCGGTTGATGACCAGTTCGAGGAGCGATACGAGCGGGTGGCGGCCATGATGAGATGCACGACGACCAAGCGAACCGATCGGTTGGAGGAGCCAACCGATCGACTGGGGGCACCAGCCGACCGGCCTGATGGCGAGCCGATCAGTCATGTGATGAGTTGATCAAACCCAGAAAGGCAAAGCATAGAGTTCATCTTGTACAGGTTGCATGTGATGTAGACCTAGATGACTGTGATTCCTCTTGGCTCAAGGAATCACATTAGGATGGCCATAATCATCACTTTTATCGTTTTGCATGTTTTTTGTGGGATATAGCATGTATATGATACGTACTATGTATTGTGGTGATTGGATATGTATATGTATATAAAACCAAATCCCTCATTAAATATTAAGTTTTAGATGCCTTCCAAATGCGACACACGTGAAAAGCTTGATCGACCAAGTGTGGGCACGCCCAAGCGTGGTGCACCATCTATCTCGTGGAAGCGTGAAGGATGAATGTGTGGGTCTTCCCAAGCAGGGTACATATTCATCGTGTTTGCTTTGGGTCGGACTTAACAAGGTGACTTAGATAGGATCTAGAACCTTGAGGCATGGACATGATCATGGCAAGGAGTTGCATATGACATCTTGTCAAGAGTTGCATATGACGCAATTGGCAAGAGTTGCCTACCTGAGAGATCTATGTTGTGGGTGACAGCCCTAGCTGGTCCATGACTTAGAGGATTTCAGGATCTTGCCCACTAGAAGGTTGTACGCTGCAATGTTCCGAATTGTTGGTGAGGGCTATCAATTTGAAGTAAAATAGTGGGAGCGATAATTAATTAAAGGCCTAATTATATCATCAACCTTTCAAATCAATCAAATAAGTCAAAATGAGTTTTTGGACTAAAATTGCATATTTCCTTTTGTAGTACAAATGAAAACAAACAACAATCACTTTTTTTGCGATCATTCCTTGAAAAGGACAAGCTAAATGGGACAAAATTCCACGAATGGTATAGGACATTGAGAATTGTTCTCACTCAAGAGCGAAAGCTCTATGTCCTGGATACTCCAACTCTAGAGGAACCTGCTCCTAATGCACCAAAGGCAGAAAGGGACGCTTACAAGAAGCATTCTGATGATGCCATTGATGCAAAGTGCTTGATGTTGTGCTCTATGAACCATGAGTTGTAGAGACAACATGAGAACATGGGTGTCATTGAGATTATTCAGCATCTCAGCAACATGTATGAAGATCAAGCACGGTAAGAGAGATATGATGTCTCAAGGGCACTGTTCAAGTGTGTCATGACAGAAGGAGATCTAGTTGGTCCTCACACACTCAAGATGATTGGGTATGCGGAGAACCTGCAAAGACTGGGATTTCCACTGAGCCAAGAGTTGGCTACTGACGTGATACTGCAATCGTTGCCAGAATCCTAAAGTCAGTTTGTGATGAACTACAACATGAACAACTTTGATAGGCCACTGTCAGAGTTGTTGGGCATGTTGAGGACAACCGAGACACACATGAAGAAGGACAAGCCTAAGTCTGTGATGGTGATCACGAGCAAAAAAGGCAAGTCCAAGCGCAAGGGCAAGGGAAAAGCTAAGAAAGGTTCTGATGCTAGCCAGGAGCCCAAGTCGTCTTCATCTCTCAAGGCCAAGGGAGGCGTGACCAAGAAAGGCAATTGCCACCATTGTCAAAATCCAGGACATTGTAAAAGGAATTGTCCTCTCTATCTGGAAGAACAAAAAAAGAAAGAGGTGACAACTGTCTCTACTTAAAGGTGTCATGAAAGTAAACTTGTAACACTTTTTGAGGTATATGATACCAAGATGTAAAGTGTAAAGCACTCAATAAATGGGGCAAGTGTTGCCGCCATAGATAGGAGTACTTTAGTTTATTTTCAGCCTAAAAGGTATGTAATATAGTTGTGAACTGCTATTTCATATTTGCCAATAGATAGAAACACTTTATTTTTGCATATTGTATGACAATGATGGCAATCAATAAAGAGATGTTTCAATTTCTAAAGATATGATCTTTGTGGCAATGCCTTGTTTATCTTGTGGTATTTGATATACATAAGATAAAATGTTACCTAAAAGTTATAGATAAGTCAAACAATCAAATTAGCATCAATCATGAGAAATTCATTTCTAGTTTCCATGTGATGGATAAATCTAGACTCTTTTCATTAGAGAACCAGTAAGAGACATGAATATCTTGGACATGATGAATCAATCTTCACTAAAGGTAGTGGGAGAATGATTATCCTATTAGGTACGATACATGTGATGTATTTACATACCTATTGGAACAAATGCTAATACTTCAAATGATGTTTAAAGAAATACCAATATGAATATCTTGAAGTGTTCAAGATTATCATAGATGAAGTGTAAATTTGGTAAAGTGTTAATTCTTGATGAGATCAATGAATAAAATATTTGGACCAAATGTTTGAGATTCTTATGAGTGATTATGATAGTGTATCATAGTGAACTCATGATTAAGGCATGGTGATGTCTAAATCAAGAAGGAATCATACTCTAAGGAGTTAGAGAATGATTATCAAATAACTGAATTCTTCTTAATAAAAGAATACCCCACACTAATAAAGGACATTAAGAATCACAAGGAGTTGTAAGTTCTTATATCCTTGATGGATACACCTCGTTTATCTATGTGATGAGTTGTTCATGTGATGAGTCAACTATCTACATGAATATGAGGAACCGAATTTTGAGTTATGGTTTATGACCATTACATCCTAAATGACATCCATGTGAACCATAAGGTATGACCTTGATGGTAGCACCCATTGGATGAAGTCCATAAGTGCAAATGAATCTTAAGTGTTAAGACACATGGATAACATTTTGAAAAGGATGATGCTTGTTGATTGCAACTTAATGACTAAGAAATTGGCATATGGATACTAAAACCACATTCCTATGAGGAATAAAACAAGGATGTGTATGTGACACAACCTATAAGGTTTATGAATCCACTAATGCAAATGAAGTCTATAAGTTACAATGGACTAAACAATGTGATTGATTGAGTACAAGCAACTCAGAATTGGATCTTTACTTTGATGATATAGTCAAAGGGTTTGACTGATATGTCAAAGATAAAGAAGGGATCTGTGATTTAGTGGGAGCGTATTCACATTCCACATGTTGATGTGAAATGGAAATGTTCTAGAATGGAAATCCAAAAGTGGAAATTATCTTTAAGGAAGATAGAGATGTTTCCTATGTGATAGGAATAGAGATCTATATAGATAGTTCTCGAAAACCTCTTGACCTGAAAAGAGAAAGCATACATTGGCAATATATACTGAAGGGTTGAGTATGCACAGATTCAGTGGGAGAGAACTTGTCCATATTACATGGAGTTAGTATCCCAAGGCCAAGTGTCCAATTCTTATGAAGAATGGGAAAACTAAGAATAGATATGGATCTATCATGTGTGTAATCATCCCATTATCTTGCATGTATCAACATGGCAAGAACAAAATGCATTCATCATCTTGTATGTAGGACATGGCAATATGATGTGCTCATCCTGATAACTCGTATGTGAGACATGACGAGTGGATGTCTGTCTACTTCCAGTCAGGTTTACTGTAATACCATGAGAACTTGATAAGTACTTGAGAAGTACTAGTTCTATGGAGATAAGGAAGAGTTTAATGTAAAGAGTTACATTGATGCAAACTTCCGAAAGGACAAAAAATTAATCACAAAATATATATAAGATATATAAAAGTGAAAGTTTGTTGATAATTGGAAGTGTTCCAATAAAACCATTTAAAAGGAAATGTCGAGTATCTATGCGTTAGAGAACAGCAGTGCATACTATATGGATCTGGAAGTTCATGAGATGAACTTATAGATATTCCGCTCATTGATGACAAGTAAGTAATCCTTGATCATGCAATGTGGCTAAAGGTTAGCAAAGGAATACTAGATCACATATTACGGCAACTCCATCTCATATGTGTGACGTACAACGAAGAGATGAGAGACATGCAGTTAAAAACTGACTTTGGCAAGGTGTTTCCATTACTCACTATGTTCGCACTAGAGCAGAGTAACATGTGGGACATGTTTGAAGATCACTATGAATATGATTCAAGGGTGATTGGCTCGCAGTGCAAGTGGGAGTCTGTTGGTATGTATGCCCTGAGAGCCAATCATGGGATGATTAGTGGGATACATTAAGATTGATTTGATAAACATCAAAGGCAAGCTTCAATTCTTTCTGGTTCAGTCATATGAGATAGTGATAGAACAGAATGAATGTCCAGAGAATGATAGTACTCAATGACGTATGCTTTCAGGTTGAGGACCTGAATGATGAGATCATACGGATGCTAAGAGTTTGTACATTCTTGTTATGTCCCTAGTCGGATGTCATTGTGGAAGGTGGATAGACAGCAATGACACACAAGACTAGATTGTGGTATTGGTTGATGACAGAATCTCATTAGTCATGATATAGAGATATCAAACCAAACACATAGGTACTTGTTAGAGAACAAGTGTACTGGACAGACCCATCGTGAGTTTGACACATGGAACCATGACATGGTAGTCACAGTCAGTACTCACAGTGATGGTGGTGAGTGTGATTGTTTGACCTGAAATCACTACACTCAACACATGTCGTTGGGCACACTTTGACATCATCAAACGCAGTCCTGAAACATGGATTGTTATAAAGGTGATGATTGGGTGGCTTTGACACATGGGGCTTTTGAGGGGTGAGTGATAGATATGGGATTTGTCCCTCCTAAGGGAGTTTGATATCCAAGGCCACTTGATGAGTAGGATTGAAATAGGCGTGCGCACGCATGTGTGAATCAGTATGTGATATTGATGTCATACATATCTCTTCCAATCTACTCTGAGATCAAGAAAGTGAATGAACGTTGACAGGATGATTGTTCCATGCCTCGAGTTCATTTGAGATATCAGTGACAAAGGAATTATACATTCGCTGTAACACCATTCACAAATTGTAGGATTGAAAGTTGTTCTCCAACTTTCTACTTTCACTTGGGTAGCACTGATGTGTGACTAGGCACCGCTCTTTGCTTGTGAAGTCATAAGTGTTATGGAATTTCACTGCCAATGTGAAATGGACCTGCAGGGTCACACACATAGGATTTAACCTGGAAGAGGAGTTTTGTCCACAACAATGTTTAGATTGATTGATAAAGGAGTTTCGTAGTTCAATTAAACACTCAATCAATTGATATCTCAGTATCATAATGTTCAAGGTGTTGGACTGATTGATTAGAGTATTGGATTGATTGAAACCGCAATTGACTAATTTTGTACAATCTGCACTCCCAACCGATCGGCTCATGAGATGAACCGATCGGCTCAGCTTGGTGAACCGGTCGGCTCAGGTGGTGAGTCGATCGGCTCATGATCAGGGTGAAATGATTGCTTCAAGTGTTGAAACGATCAATTCAACTGGTGCAACCGAGCAAGTTGGGAAAGTAGGATTGGTGAGAAATTTCCTTTTGTTTCACTTGCCCAATTTGATTGGAACAAGGATTGGTATTTGATACCAATTAGAAAACAAAAGATGGAAAGTCAATCCGGAACTGACCAGGACCACGAACCGACCAGTTGAGGTGTCAATCGACCAGCTCAGGTCCCCAATTGACCGTTTCAGAAATGAAACGATCAGTTTAGGTTGCACAGTTGGTTGTTTTTGTGGAAAATCTCGAACCCTTCTACTCCTACTTTAGTCCCGCATTGCCTGGGATAGAGAACCCTGTCCCATGACCCTCCTATATATAGGGGTATTGGGGGCTTCTCAAAGAACAACACATTGCAACCACTTGCTCTGTAAAGTTGTCGTTCTCTCTGGTTTTGGTAACCGAGAGAGCCCGAGCAAGTGCTACCCGAAAAGGGAGGCACAACAAGGGAAAGACAACTACAGAAAGCAATTGGTGGTAGGAGAGTGTGTCGGCGACTAGTACGCTGACAGGAGGGTGTGACTCCTTCCAATTTCATGTGGGACAAGGAGATTGGAGTTCCAGGTGGTCCCTATGGACTACTTCAGAGGCGGGAGGTTTCTGCCGCTAGGAGGACAACTGTCAATCCCGACAGTCTCGGTGAGACTGGGAGTCGTCAGTCCCAGTGCGACCAGGAGCTGCACAGACACCGTCCAAGACCAGAGGTGAAGACCGCACAAGGCGTGAGGTATTGTCATTGAGCAAGCCTCAAGACAAGGTATGATTCCACAAACCATCCTTTCCTATTGTACAGACATTGACGCCTTTCCTTGTTTTGGGTTTGGGGGAGAAAATTTTTATTTCCGCTGCATTTTCTGATTCCCCTAAAACCCAACAGTAAGTACCTTAAATCAATTAATTAGAAGGGAAAACAATGTCCAATGGATCTAAGATTTGGTATGTTGAATAATTAAAAATTTGAGGATATCAATATTAATGTCTTCCTCGCCACTAGGATGAGTTTATTACTTCTATGTTAAACTTTTAATTAATACATTTGATTCCTTTCTTAATCAATTTGATACATGGTTTTCCTTTCATCAATTGTCCTCATTAAGTTAAATACCAATTTAGTGGCACAGCTAATTTAATTTCCGAGTCAATACAATTAACTCTCAATTGAAGTCTACATTAAATAATTTATCATGAAACCCTCCATATTAAGATTTTTACTAAAATAATATATTTCACCACTCCAATTAATCTCAATATCATCTACTTTAAGTGGAAAAATTAGTATTGACATAAATACAAGATAGACCTAAGAAAAGGGAGGGTTAATCTATCATTCCAAAGTTGACTATGTTACAACTTGGGATACCATAGTTCAAAATTTGGGGTTTTGTCTAAGTATCTTAAAATCCTATTAATAGTTATAAGATGTGATTTCTTGGGATTTGATTGAAAGTGCGCACACAAGCTAACACTAAACTTTTATAGAGGAAGTTAAATAATGTAACTTCCAATCATACCTCTATAGAGCTTCTCATTCACTTTCTCACATTTTGTCTTTATCAATTTTGGCAGTGTTTGACATGGGGGTGTCCATAAGCTTGGTGTTCTCCATCCCAAAGCACTTGAGTAACTCACTTGTGTACTTTCCTAGGTTAAAGAAGTTCCCATCTTTAGTTTTCTTTATTTGAAAGTCAAGGAAGAAACTAATCTCACCCATCATGCTCATCTCGAACTCACTCTGCATAAAATCACTAAATTCCTTGAAAACATCAAGATTTGTTCCGTCAAAAATGATATCATCAACATAAATTTGAATGATAAGAGAATTTTTATAAGTGTGTTTGAGATACAAGGTAGAATCTACTTTGCCCATGATATACCCATGATCTGACAAAAAGTTTTTTTAATTTCTCATACTAAGCTTGAGGTGCTTGTTTGAGGCCATAGAGAGATTTTTGCAATAGATAAACATGGTTAGGTAGACTATCATGTTCAAAGCCTGGAGGTTGTGCAACATACACTTCCTCCTCAATTATACCATTCAAAAATGCACTTTTAACATCCATTTGATATAGAAGAAAGTTCTCATAACTAGCAAAAGCAAGCAACATCCTAATGGACTCAAGTCTAGCTACAAGTGCATATGTTTCATCAAAATATATACCTTCTTATTTATTGTAGCCTTGAGCCACTAACCTTACTTTGTTTCTTACCACCTTTCCGCTTTCATCTAACTTGTTGTAGTAGAACCACTTGGTGCCAATGATCTTTCTATCACATGGTCTAGGCACTAGAGTCCACACTTTGTTCTTCTCAAATTGTTACAATTCTTCTTGCATGGCTAGGATCCATTCATCATCCCCAAGAGCTTCTTTGATGTTCTTTGGCTCAAGTTGTGAGATGAAGGTATTGTTTTCTTGTTCCTTGTTATAGGTAGCCCATGTCTTCACTCTTTCAAAGGGGTCACCTATGATTAGCTCTTTAGGATGATTCTTTTCAAAGAGGGGACTTGGATCCTTCTTTTATTCATCTATCTCTTCTTCTTGAGTGGCCACCTCTTTTTCCTTTTGAGTGATGTTGAGTTCTTTTAAGAGAGGAATTACCTCACCTACAACATCATCATTTGGAATAGTATATTTGCAAATGGTGGGGTTAGTCTCACTGAATTTGACATTAATAGATTATTCTACTTTAGATAGATCAACATTATACACTCTATAAGCCTTGCTAGTAGTGTTATAGCCAAGAAATAAAGCCTTGTACAATTTCGGATCAAACTTCTCAAGAGAATCTTTCATGTTCAAAACCAAAAAAGGACATCTGAAAATGTGAAATTACTTGATGGAGGGCTTCCTACCATGCCATAGCTCATAGGGGGTTTTCTTCAAAGAAGGATGCATGAAAACCTAATTTTGCAGAAAACATGAGGTACTAACAGCTTTGGCCCAAAACTTCTTTGGAGTATCATACTTTAAAAGCATGGTCCTAGACACTTCCTATAGTGACGTGTTCTTCCTCTTAATAACACCATTTTATTGAGGTGTTTGAGGTGATACAAAGTTATGTGCATATCCAGACTCTTCACAAAAATGTTCAAAAATATCACTTTCAAATTCTCCCCCATGATCACTACAGATGAAAAAATATCTGGAAAGAAGCTTCGTTTTCAAATCATTTACAAAAGCTAGAGAAATCATCAAGTGCATCACTCTTGGAAACAAGAAAGAAAGTCCATGTATATCGAGGGAAATCATCAATAATAACAAGACAATACTTGGGACCGCGAAGTGATTGAGTTCTCATATGTCCAAATAGATCAATATGGAGAAGTGCAAGAGCTCTCTTGGTTCTAAGGACTCCTTTGGATTTTAAAGAGGACTTGGTTTTCTTTCCTTGGGTACAAGGTTGGAATTCCTTATCCTTTCCAAAATCCAATTTGGGAATTCCCTTGACCAAGTCGTGTTTTCTCAACTTCTTCATTTCATGCATATGTACATGACCAAGCCAACAATGTTAAAGAGAAATATCATTTGAATTGACTACAAGGCCTCTATCAACAATAGGCTTAATAGAGTCAAGCACTATTGTATAAACATTACCATTTCTAATTCCCTTATATATGACACGATAAGTGAGGGAATCTAGAAGAAAACATTCAAAAGAAATGAAAAGCACAAGGTAACCATTATCACATAATTGACTTAAACTTATTAAATTGTGATGTAGTCCATCCACAAAAAGAACATTCTTGATACACAAGGATTCACCTACATCACCCTCACCATTTACCTTACCTTTCTTGTTGTCCCTAAAAGTAACCGATCCTCCTTTCTTCTTTGTGAAATTGTTGAAGTGGCTTATATCACCTGTCATGTTCTTAGTGCAACCACGGTCAACAAGACATTTTCCTTTTTCCTGCAAGAAAGGATAGTTTCGGTTCCCAACTCAAACTTTGGGATCTGAAGTTAGCTTGGGGACCCATTTCATCTTTGGATTGGTCCCCTTAGGCTTGTAAGGATAATAAGTAGAATAATGATCATCACTTTTGCAATGAGAGTAAATCATAGGGTTCTTAGTACCACAAGACTCTCCAATGAAAAGAGGAGTTTCCTTACTCTTTTTCTTAACTTTGGCCTTATTCTTTCCCTTAGATTGCCCCCCCTACAAATTCCAAACCACTAGTGCCACTTTGTTTGGTAGAATGGTCAAGGATTTCTTTCAGATAGTTTTTCCCTTTGAGGAATTTATGTAAAGAGGCTCTAAGTTTATGATTGTCGTCAGTAAGAGATGTAACAGCAAAAGACAAACTAGCAAGATCATCTCTAACATGTGCAAGGTTGGCATCTAAACAGAGTTCTTTAGTCAAATAAGAATCCTTTTCAAGAGTAATGGAAGCAACATCATTACTAGGCAAAATAGGTCTAGAAGATAAATAATTAACTTGACCAAACAACCTAGCATTTTTAGAATAAACATCCCTCTCATCTCTACGAGCATCACTAACAAGCTTAAGTTCATCATTTTTAGTTTTAAGTAACTCAAGCTCATTAAGGCACTTTTGGTTGTCTTCCTTAAGAGATGCAATATTCTTAAGATAGACACCATTCTCTACTTCAACTCCATTGTATTAGAGCTCAAGATCAAGAAATTGGCCTTGCAAGGTATCAGTGCTCTCAAGATGAATTTTCTCATTTTTCTCAAGAATATCAAATTTAGCATGCAAATCATCAATAATTTTACCTAACCTCTTCTTTTTAGATTTACATTCAGAATAAGAAGATTGGGTAGTAACAAGCATATCAATAAGAGTTTCTTTAGCTAACTCATGCAAACTTACCTCACTTACCTCACCAATTTCTTCACTTGTAGAGGCCATGAGTGCATGGTGGCATTCTCCATCTTAATCAGAGCTTGAGCCACTAGAGGATGATCCTTTCCAAGATGCATGAGTTGTGTCTTTGTGCCTCCTCTCCTTCTTTTCCTTCCTCTTGTATTTCTATCTTTCTTGTACTCTTCCTCCTTCTTGGAGTTTCTCTTGTGGTGTGACTTTATAGCCTTAGGAAATTCACTCTTGTAGTGTCCTTTTTACCACACTTGTAGCACCTTGCAATAGAAGGAGAAAATTACTTTTCTTTGAAGTGATTTCCCTTGGAGAAGTTTTCTCCATGCTCATTAGGGCCATCATCTTCACTTGGGGAGGAGGGAGAGGTCCGACAAGCAAGTTGTTGTTGAAGGATAAGGGACTCCACTTGATCTTTGAAGGCACTATCTTTGATCTTCCTTGATTCCTTTTCTTCTTACTTTTCTTCCTCTTCTTGCTTATCAAGTCTTGTCTCATGAGCTTGTAGATTCCCAATAAGCTCCTCAGTTGTAATATCACCAAGACTTCTTACTTCTTCAATGGAGGTCACCTTTGACTCCCATCTCTTTGGAAGAGACCTCAAGATCTTTGAGTTGATTTCTCCTCTATCCAAAGTGTGTCTCAAAGCAGCAATGTCATTGATGATGATGTTGAGCCTTGAGTACATCTCATCAACTCCTTTCTTCCCCATCTTGAAGTTCTCAAGGAGGTTATTCAACATGTAGATCTTTACCTCCTTCACTTGATTTGTGCCTTTATAAATGATGCACAACTTGTCCCATATCTCATAGGCTATATCCAATGTGGAGATGCGGTTGAACTCAGATGGAGTGATGGCTTCATAGAGGATGCTAATTTCTTTGGCATTGAGTTGTGCACTCTTTAGGGTTGCTTCATCCCAAGTTGATACACATGCGACTGGCTCCTTGTAGGGTGTAATCATCACTTTCCACATATCAAAGTTCATCTCTTGAATGTAGAACTGCATTCGTAGTTTCCAATATAGGAAGTTGGTATCATTAAAGACTGGGGGAGCACATGGAGAAGCCTCCCTCTAGGTTGAGGGAACCAAGTAGGTTCTCACCCATCTTCTTATTTTATAGGATATTTATTGGATAAGATCCTTGCTCTGATACCACTTGTTGGATCTAGGGCTCTAGAGGGGGTGAATAGAGCTTCAAAATTCTCACAAGAATAGTTAGAAATTCAAATAATATCAACTGGAACCAAAAGTTAAAACTCAATTTGAAGTTCTATCTATACCATAATAGCAAGGATGAGAGAGATTGAAACTAACACTTGGACAAGGTGGTTAGAGTGGTTCCAATCTCCAAACTAGGAGACCATCAATATACTACCTAGAGAGGTCAACCTCTAGGACTTTGCAACCTATGTATACTTATATTCCATTATAAGAGATACAAGAAGACCACCTTACATCCAAGGACTTACCTATCTAAGCCAAGAGTCTATCACCTACACAAGGACTTACCCACTTGATTGAGATGTCTTCAGCCTTCACCAAGGACTTACCCACACTTGCATCAAGTCTTTGGCCTCACAGGGATTACCCACTCTTCTTGAATCTTCTTCCTTATCCTTCTCCTTCACTTAGAGAAGATCTTCACACCTTCTTCAACCTTGAAGAAGAACAACAACTCCTACACTCAGAGAAGATCACTTCAGCCTTTGCTCTCTAAGAAATGGGGTTGGAAAGATGGAGATATTTACAAGATAACATGGAGGTAGCTCTCTTACATGCCTAACTCACTCATAATCATGAAATTTTTTGTAAAAGAGAGAGAGAAAGGGGCTCAAAGGGGTGTAGCACACTCAACTATAGCAAGGACCAAGGATAGCATGAATGAGAAACCACAGAATGAACTCCAAGAGGTCTTGTTTATAGTTGGGGTGTTCCTTTGAGTGTGGGATCACTTAAGAATAAAAAATAGCTATTTTAAAACTTGCAACAGATCTATTTTCATTTCTAACAACTCTCCAATGGTTGGATTCACTTTTTCTACGTTTTCTGTACATAAAATTCAATCAAGGTTCAACAAAGGTAACTCGACCGATCCACTAAATGACAAAGCCAATTTTCAAACTATCGGTCGAGTTTGTTCTGGGAAACTCGATCGATCGGTCAAAATCAGTTTTGGTCACTGAGTTGGTCGGTCAAGTTTTGTGAGTGTACAACTCGACAGATGCAATCATTTCCAAAAATATATCATTGAACGGTCGAGATTCAAACTCGACCAACAAATTTATTGTGACAAATTGTTCAAAATGATTTTTGAGTGATCAAATGTTGGAATTAAGTGTCCCTAATTTTTTCTCATCTTAGATACAAGTCATATCATCAATACAAATGATTACTAAAATATTCTAAGGTGGTTTGGAGTGATTTCACAAATTGCACATTTACATTGCTTTTGACTTGAACTTGGACAAGCTAGGGCTTGTGTAATTTGATCCTTTTCATGTACCTAAATCCTGAAATCAATCTTAAACAAACATTTAAGATACATATGAATGGAATGGTTAAGTCATTATCAACATATGAGAAATGTATAACTATCAAGCCAACAAGTACAGATCATCATATTCTTTTAGAAGGAATATGAAGAACATGTATAATAGTTGAATTTCTCTTACCGCATTATATAACAAATAAGTAGTAATAAAAAAAGGCAACGGTAAACATCCAATGTGAATCATGTTTAACCCTAAGTAGGTATACTATATGGTTGTATTATGTCTTTATTAATGCCTTCAGTATTTGAGTCGTACCACCCAAATCCAACTGACCACTGCTAAGTTGAAATCAGTGTCATATAAGATCTAAGAAGAGTCGGACTCCAAGATCTTCTCCACACTACTCAGTCAATTCGAGTCTGCACTATAATGACATATCAGTCAAACTGCCACCAGTGACATATAGTCAAATTGAGAACACCTAACCCCCCTTGGTACAGGTCACGACACTAGAAACCAGGGTATACAAGCCCAATCACCCAGGTACAACCATAGTTGTCCTCCAATCACACCACGTATATAATCATCGAGACCCAACTATAGTCGTTCTCAAACACCTTGGGATTTATAGGACAAGGATGTACTCTCCAAGCACCCTGCATATTCAACAGTATGCACTCTGAGTTTCCTTTAGGAATACTCGTTTGACCATCCAACAAGGTCTAACAATAGAAAGGATCTATGTCCAAGGCAACTACATGATTAGGGTTCCAGTTTATTAGTTGAAATCAATTGAGTGTCTTTTAATACATCAATCAAGTTACAAGCAAACCATAAAAGTATTCTCCAAAAGATAAGGTAGGTTGCAACTTCAAAAGATATAAAACATATGAAACATAAAACTTATCACATCACCAAATGGTATTGTTCTACTGTCATACACAAGGCCATTACCATTAACACATCATCATGGGATATCAATCCCTCATCATATCACCAGAGGATATCGCCTCAACCTAAGGCACAAATCCATTGCTAAGGTCATAAGATAATTCACATTATTCCCTACAAGAACATCATTGTCTTACCATACTTCATCAAGGCTCATAATTACCACACATGTGTCAAATAAGTGATACTCCAATCAAACATTAGCTTATGATGTTCATTCAACAGCAATTTAGGGTTTCAACATTTGGAGAGAGAGAAAATTATATCATCATGTTAATTATTCCAATGACTAAGCAACAACATTGTGTACTTGTAATTAGGGTCAGGTTTCAACTTAGTTAACCGAATTAGGGTTTTGAAATAGAACTAAAATCAAACCTAATTATCACCATTTCCCATATTCTTGGAAGAAAAGAAGACCAACTATCATTATCATAAGGTAACAACATTAGGTAAACACATGTTCGAGGATTATCATCGACTGAAGGGAAGCCTAGGTCATATATTTCTGTGACTGAAGAGAAACAGAGCCATAGTGACTGAAGGCTACCATCAACCATAGTGACCAAAGAGAAAAAGATCATTTCTTTGATCGAGGAGACTAGGTTGAAGAGAACTTAGCGATTGAAGACATCACAACACTCTCATTGATCAAAGAGAAGAATCAATATTAGCGACCACATAGAATAGAGTCAACTTGGAGACCAAAGACATGAAGGGAAACTCATCGACTGAAGAGGATACATATCACCTTACGACCTTACAAGTAGGTCCATACCTAGTGACCCAAAACCATCAAAACCCTACAACCACATAGACCTCACCATGATGAATATCAAGAGAGAGAAAACCACATCCAATACATGATCAAAATAGGTCATTCACCACCATGAATCAAAAATCACCAAAGTGCACAGCACAAAAAGATGGTCATCACCAAAACCCTACTTCTGATCATCAATCATGAGGAAAACCCAACCATGATTTAAGAGATATAAACCAATCATTTATCCATCACCCATGTATCCTAAACCTCCATCTTCAAACCAAAAAGTAAAACCATGATCATGACAAGAAAAATCAATGTTTAGCATGTGCATGTAAGAACCAACACATCCATCCTCAACTAAACAAACATGCACTAGATTAGGGTTTAGAAAAGGGGTTCATCTACTCAAGATTACCACAAGGTCACAAACCCTAATTCAAGACATCATCACCATACTAGTATGAACCACATTTTAGAGGTAGATTACTTGCATGCAAGATTAACTACAACAATAATCAAGGAGAAAGTTATATAACTCGCCTTGATTGTGAAGAACAACTCCAAAATAAATATGCTCCAAGGAAAGAGAGGAGAACCAAAGCTTCATCACCACATCATGGATAAAATAGCAACACCTCAAGGAGGGAAACAAAACCATAGGTTAAAGGTGCACAAAGAAGATGGAAAACCCTAGGTAGAAAAGACAAAGGAGGAGAGGTGATCTTCAACTCTACTTTAGGCACTACCATGGAGAGCCATGAATTTAGACAAAAGAGAGAGAAGTTCCTCAAGAAGCACCACCATGACAACCCATGGATTTGGACAAGAGAAAGAAGAGAGGGGTAGGGTTGTAAGAAAATGAAACCAAGAAGGATAGATCGCTTACCAAGATCAAGGAGCACCAAAGGATCACCGAAGATGAGTTGCTCCAACCCTAGATCAACACATGTGAGGGTTCAACCACCTTGCTCCAAGGTTGAGCTCTCCTTATACACTAAGAACACAAGGGACGAACTCCAAAGAGAATAGAGAAAGAAGAGGGTGCAAAAGGATCTCTTTCATGCTAAGAGAGGGGTATAAATACCTAAGGGTAGAGAGAGGTAAGGGAGGTTAGGTGTAATGCACACATATGTCACATGTCCCTCAAAACTCGGCCATGCAAGCACTAAGACCATGCATGTAACAAGGGTCATTAAAACCTAGGAAAACCATTGACCTCACTTGGTCCATTCATGTAACAAGGGTCATTAAAACCTAGGAAAACCATTAACCTCACTTGGTCCAAAAATACAATCAGGCAAAGAGAATTCTATGCGATCAAAACACAACAAAACCCAACGGTCACATAGGTCAAAACCCCAGCTCTTAGCGACCAAAGAAAGGGATCAAGAGCTCATTGATCAAAGAGAACACAAGGCACATCCAAACCCATAGACTGCATATATCAAGGCCAAGAAAGCAATAGGGTTATTGTTGAAAACTAAAACTCAAAGGTCATCAAACAAGCAAGGTCAACTATCTACACAAGGCATCTAAGCAAAACCCTAATCATCAACACTCATGATGTCACCACATCTCTCCTCATCAAACCAAGGTGCAACAGAGTACCCTAAGGCACAACTATATCCAACATGATTCCAAAACATGTGAGGCACATCAAGAATGTGACAAATTGCAAGATAAACTCTGAACATGGGTATTTTGCAATTAGGTCCAAAATAAGCACATAAAGGCATATCTAGATCAAACAGGATTCAAATTGGATGAAACTAAAAACATAAGCATCTCATATGTTATTAAAGCACATCGCATGATTAGATTAAGGTTTTAAGCATATTATTATGCTAATAAAGCAAGATCAAGCATAAAGCTAGGCCAGGGACCTTACAACAATAAACCCCTAACAAGGATTTTGCCTCTGAAACCCTATGCAAACAAAGACAGGTAATTCCTAAGAATCTCATCCTCTTACTCTCATGTGGCTTCATCCATATCACAGTGATTCCACAAAACCTTAACCAACACTATATCCTTCTTCTTAAACTTCTCCATCCTTATATTAGGATCAACATAAGACCCTCAACATACAACACATCCTGCTCCAATTCAACCTCAACCGGCTGCAACAATAGCTGTGCATCTGGATGGCACTTCTGCAACATAGAAATATGGAAGATAGGATGTAACTTGTGCAACTCTAGCAGTAGCTCCAACTTGTAGGCCACCTTCCCAACACGTGACACCACAGAGTAAGGTCCGATAAACATGGGAGTCAATTTACCCTTCTTCCCAAACCTCAGCACACATTTCCTATGAGAGACCTTGAGATGCCCTTATCTCCCACTTGGAACTCCAAAGGCCTACAATGATTAACAACAAAAGACTTATGTATGTCATGGGCTGCCTTCATATGTTGTAGTATCACTTTGATCTTCTTTGTAGTCAACCGTACAAGCTAAGTACCCAAAAGTTAATACCCATTGATCTTAGGCCAACAAAGTGGAGACCTACCATACCTCCCATATAAGGCTTCATATGGTGCCATGTTGATACTCCTATAACAACTTTTGTTGTAAGAAAACTCTATCAAAATGGAATCCACATACCAAGTACCGAAAAACTATAAAACACAAGCTCTCAACAGATTCTCTAAGATTTGAATGGTCCTCTCTGACTGACCTTCTATCTGTGGGTGAAACATTGTACTGAACCTCAACTATGTACCCATAGTTGTATGCAGACGCCCCCATAAATGACTAGTAAACTGAGGACCTCTGTCAGACACTATCATCATCAGGATACCATGCAAACATACTATCGCATCTACATATATATGTGCCAACTTCTCTGCAATATACATCATCTTTACTGGAAGGAAGTGTGTTGACTTGGTCAATCTTTCAACTATAACCCATATGAAATCATGACCTTTGGTTGTCCTAGGAAGACCAACCGCAAAGTCCATAGTGATATGACCCCATATCCACTACGGTATAGGCAATGGTTGTGATGTTCCCGTAGGTTTCTGATACTCATCCTTGACCTGTTGGCACACTGGACATCTAGCCACAAACTCAGCTACATCACGCTTCAACCCATGCCACGAATACATATCCTTCAAGTTGTGGTACTATAACACCCAATTTTTCATACCATATGAGCAGAAGAAAGACAATCTTTTCATTGGGAGTGTGACAAACATGATAATCATTACAATAATAATAGAATAGAACCATTACAGACTTGTGTCAAAATGTATTCTCATAAATTCTTAGAAACAAAAACATAATACAAGAGTATAAGTTTGGAATCTAAACATCAAACTTGGATCCTGTAGACCCACCAAGAAATCCTCCTTACTCTGCACTTGCAAACTGTGACTTGAATGTTCTTTCTAAAGCTTGAAACCTGCAGAAATCTCATTCCCAGCCATGCACAAGAGGAAACCTAGGTTAGAGTAAGTGGCGCTGAATTCTAATAATTGGAATAAAATGGTTGCATTATACAAACTATGAATCTATATTGAAGTAAACATCTTTTATATACATATTTTATCTTTCGGTGGCCACTATTTTACAATAAGTCCTCTTCTGTGGCACTATGTGCCTTCTATGATGAAATACACCTATAAATGTCTTTTAGTGACGCCAAGGCGTCTTCTGTTATGTGGCATAAAGTGCCTTCTATGGTGCAATGCACCTTATGTGGCATAAAAGCATTTTGTTCTGTGTACCGTAGTATTGTTCTATGAGGACTTATTATATAATATAAATTATGTTCTGGTGTCATTTTCTATTCTTGTTCTATTCTTATTCTGATTGTGATTCTATTCCAATATTGTTTCTATTCTAATTATGTATCTCAACTAACTGAGACAAATTTTGAAGTATGTATAATGTTCTGGAATTTTATATTCTAGATTCTAAATTCTATATTTACACTGTATAAAAATCTAAATTCTGGACTAATAGATAAAATCTTAAAAGTTGGATACAAATTTTGATATTTTATTCTAGTTTTTGTTAATTCTATAACAAATTTTGAGTATCTGTTGGTGAATAACTGTATATATCTGAATTCTAGATTTTGTATTTGGTTCTGATATTCTAAAGGAATTCTAATTTAAATATGATAACAAGGAATCAACATATTGTAATAAATTCTAATCATATATTATGAGTTGTAATGATTCACATGATGATTTTTAATATTTATGCATGAATAACAACTTGAAACTGATAATTTATAAAATCAAGACATGAGCTATCTGAGGCAGTAATTCTATAGTACTAAAAATAGTACTATATGTATGAACATTAGACCATGCGTCTAATGGATAATTCTGAGAAGGATGATTAGATTATAAGTCTGAAATATATAACATGAATTCAAAGGACATGGCCCACAAACCTTTATTGGAGCAATTCCTAATCATTCTTTTCAGGTTGATGAAACTCTAATATACCTTCAAGTCTTGGTGAAGCTTTATAATTCCTAAAATGGATATGATATATACTCAATACAATATCTAGAAATTGTAAATTATCCCAACAGAATTTGTTATCCACGTTGGGGTTCCTTATATTCATCCTCTATCGACATATAATACATTACAACTCCTCAAATATCTGATCTCCACCAATCTATGTCATGCATAACATCCTCAATTCATTACTCTCAACAATTAGGACCGCAAGCTAGCTTCTCTAACAAAGATTCCATAAAATATATCAAACATAATCTAAACTAGAAATAATCAGTACCCTAATGGTTCATACCTCAAAATATGATTCCACACACTTTCTTCGAATGTTATATCATCATTTGATGCCTCATATTACCAAATACACATAATGGGTAAAATCATTCTTAAAAAAATTATTTTTCTCAAACCCACTAAGATCAGACCTTTTATTTGTAATCTAAACTTCAAATCGTGATCATATAATTTATCTCACCAAATTGGTATATTACTATCGTAAGTTATGACATATAGATGATTACCATATCTATGTCTTTCTATAAGTTTATCTGGCCTAATAAGCATCTAAATGTCCTCAACTTAGTATTTTATGAGAATATATACTTCAACCTTTTTCTAATGGTACCTTGTACACCCAAAATATATAATCACATCAAGAGTTATGAAATTTTGTATTACCTTCTTTAAGATGATCTCAGTCGTTGGTCTGATCCTAGGGTAACTGATCCGATCCTCGTCATCTCCATGTATTCCTCAATTTTATTTTCTTGTGGGTATTGCTTGGGATCCGGTAATAACACAACCAGGACGTGTATTATCCTCCCGCACATGCCACCTGTGTTCGACCAGGCAAAGCCGCGGCTCCGCTTTGCACTGTCGTTATGGCTCGTCGTCGGCGAGTCTCTACCCAGTGACGGGCCAGTTGACCTGTGAGCGGCCATCCTCTACCCCTCTGGGTGTGTGGCTAGATGGGCGGATTGACTTCCCTCTGACTCTTCTCTTCCACGTCTGACGTGGCGCCGCACAACACCGCAGGCTGCCCCTTGGACAGGCAGTCGACAGGCTCCTTGTTTATCTCCTTTATGAATAGGATCACGGATCCGCCGTGTTGGATATATTCGACGAAGGCCTGTGTGTTCCTGTCTCATCTTGCCGAGGTATGAAAGAGATGAACTCCCTCGCTATCATTGTGATGCCTTCATCGTGTTGACTGCATCCTTCTCGGTCTCTCTCTGGTGCTATCAAAAATCACGAAGCTTGCGGCATTATCCGAACCTATTCTTCCAAGCGTACTAGCATTTTATATATTGGGATCCTTGGATTCATCTAGATTCTTTGGTCCCTTTTATTGGTGTGCGAACCTGTGCCTAAACCAACAGGGAATTGCTAGCCAATAAAAGAGGGCTCCCGGGTTTGCCTAACATTCATGTTCAGTTTGGAATGACATATATCATAAGGGAGGCAGAATATTTAATACTTCTAATCTAGTTGAAAAGGAATTTTCGTACGTGACTCTAGTTTCCAATGGGCGAAGTCTTTTCCTCCTTACGTCTGTTATTCTACATCCATCCATTAACCACGAATATTGTTGGCACATTCATTTATCTTTCATTCTAATTGCACGCTTCTGTGTAGTCTATGGAATTGCTGACCCACTAATCAAACAGACCAATACTTTTCTGTTCAAATTACTTTCAAATGTCAACCAAGTTTGATGGGACATTATTCTCAACTTATATCTCAACCTTGATTAGATATAAAAATAGCATCATACAGTGTTTACATTATCCTTTCACCCTTGAGGTTCAACAAACACTCATATGGGCACAAAATTGTTTGGGAGCTCATATAATTGGGCACATATGTCCATTGTCAACCTATTGAGGTTTTCATCAATAGTATTATTGACTTATCTAGGTTTTAAAAATTGGGGTGTGGCAGATGCATCTTGGTGTTGCATGGATGCATCGCATACATCGAAGAGTGAGCTTCTTCCAGAACCAACTTCATCAACCCATCCACATCTAGAACCACTATCCTACCGTGGAAACAAACTGCCTCATCCCCTCATGGAAGCCCTCACGCTTCTCGCTGCCAAACTCTAGTCAAATCTACTATATCATGGTATCATCACGATGTACATCCTTCGTCTGCTGCAATAAGGTAGGATTTACTTGCAACTGCTCTAACAAGCCTGTCCATAAGGAAACTTCCAGCTTCACATTCATCTGGCGCAGCGACACCAACATTTCTCGCTTATGAAACACCAAGGAACATAATTGTGTCTTATTAGCAGATGATGATGAAGAAGACTTCCTTCTCAATACATCAGCCATCACATTCACCTTTCCTATATGGTAGTTTATTGTGCAATCATAGTCTTTGATCAACTCCATCCATCTCCTTTTTCGCATGTTTAGCTCCTACTTTGAGAAGATATGCTAAAGGTTCTTATGGTCAGTGAAGATATGACACTTCTCGCCATAAAGGTAGTGTCTCCAAATCTTCAAAGCATGGACCACAGTTGCAAGCTCCAGATCATGTGTCGGGTAGCTCTCCTTGTGTTTCTTAATATGTCGCAAGCAAAAGAAATCATGTTCGTGTCATGCATCATCACACATCCTAAGCCATTCTTCAATGCATCACAAAAGATGATGTATCCTTTCCCTTCCTCTGGAAGAGCTAACACCAGTGCACTGGTCAACTTCTCCTTCAAAATCTAGAAAGAATGATGACACTTTTCATCCTAGACTAAAGTACACCTTTCCTCGTCAACTTGGTTAGGGGTAACGCTGCAGCACTGAAGTTCTTGATTAACCACCTGTAGTAGCCATCCAAGCCTAGGAAACTACAAACCTTCGTTGGTGTCTTAGGTTGCTCCCAGTCTAGAACAGATTCCACCTTCTTCGGGTCCATAAAAACACCTCTAGAAGATATCACATGCCCAAGAATGGACACCTCCTTCAGCTAGAACTCGCACTTGCTAAACTTGACATACAACTTGTGTTGCCTCAACAACGTCAACGCTTGTCGTAGATGTTGCTCATACTTTTGGGTATCTCTAGAGTAGATCAGGATGTCGTTGATGAACACCACCAAGAATTGGTCAAGATACGGATTGAACACTCTATTTTATCATATCCATGAATGATGTCGGTGTGTTGGTTAGCTCGAACAACATAACCACAAACTCATACTACCCATACCTAGTCCTAAAAGCAGACTTGGGTATGTGATGAATCCTCCAGATTCATCCTCACAGTCGCCAATTATAGAAATTGTGTGTCTCATATCGACTAGATTACCCTTGTTTTGGTTAACTTTAAGTATCTCTTCAGTTTTGTGTAAATAGTGCATTACTAGTGCTAATTACCCTAGTTCCTAGTTTATTTGATCTCATCCTCCCCTACTCACATTCTCTCTCCTCTGTAGATCATCCTCAACCATTACCAACAGTCATGACCCCTACATCCTTGACTCTAACGGTCTCAAGACCGTTTGAGCCCATTCGGTCTCAAGACCGTTCGAGCCCATTTGGTCTCAAAACCGATAGGCCAGTAGAGACTGTTTGGATCCTAACTCAAGCTTGTGCAACAATAAATCAAGATCATGAAGAAGAACAATCACCACGACTGTGTTTGCCATGCCACGACCGTGGCGCATCGCCAACAGTGCCAAGTCTCCACCCGCCACGACCGTGTTGGTCACGCCACGACCGTGGCAGATCGCCAATAGTGCCAAGTCTTCTCACCCGCCACGCCCGTGCAAGACGGCACGACGGTGGGGCTATAGCCTCACCACGACCGTGGTGTCATGCCACGGTCGTGGCACAACACCACCAGAGCCCAAGCTCTCACCTGCCACGCCTGTGCAAGGCAGCACAGCCGTGGGACAACAACATCACCACGACCATGGTGCCTCAACACGGCCGTGGTGCGTCGACCCCTACTTCAGGACCCCACTAACCTGTAGCTTCAAGCATCACCACGACCGTGGTGTCACTCCACGACTGTGGTGCACCACTCGATTCTGATTTCATTCGATTTTGACCTCACTCAGTTTTAGCCTCTCGATTTGCCCTTTCGGTTTGCCTTATCAATTTACACATCCGACTCATCTCACAGTCACAAGACTGTGAGAGTCCTCATGGTTTCAAGACCGTGAGAATTCTCACGATCCCAAGACCGCAAGGGACGACACCCACCTGTAAACCAAGAAGACCCCACATCTGTCGCTGAGACATGCGCCATGTTCACCCACGTCATCCTTCGCCATCTCAGCTCCCTGCAGTGCTGCTCCTCACCTCCCGACTCACAGTGAACATGAGCAGCAGGACCGTTTGGGTCATTGAGCAGTGAAGGCAGACCGTGTGGGCAAAACTGTGAAGCCTCTCACGGTCTCAAGACCGAGAAACCTCTCATGGTCTCAAGACCGAGAGACCCCCAAAACTGAATGGGCGGGCCACGCCTAAAACATGAACTCAAAACCAGATGAACCTGGTTACTTTGGGAAATTTGCATAATAAGCCGAGACCGAGAGACCTCTCACGGTCTCAAGACCGAGAGACCCCCAAAACCGAATGGGCAGGCCACGCCTAAAACGTGAACGCAAAACCGGATGAACCTGGTTACTTTGGGAAATTTGCATAATAAGCCCAGCCAGTCCAAGACACATGCCTAGCCTAAATATAGAAGAATAGAGGCATGGTCTTGGACATCTATCTCACTACGGCCCAAGGTTGTCAGACTGGGACCAGAGCCAGAAGTCCATAAGGTTGCTCCATTGTCATCCCACTTCGACCATTGCTCTGCCATAGTTCCACCTCATTCAACTCGTGTAATCTCGGAGGTAGAAACGAGATTCGAGGCAGAGAGACAGACGTCATCGACCACGACATAGCAGTTCTGGAGACTGTGGCAATCTACACTGGGTTGTCACAGATCTACTCTTTTACTCTGACGATGCTTTCTTTCTCTCTCTTCTCTTTCCTTGTTGCTCCCTCTATGAGGGGCGAGTAGTTTCATCCACTGGGGCACGGGGAATAGCCCCGTTACCCATGTTTTGTAATATGTACTAAAAGATATTATCTTTACGATTCAATACTAAGTTGTTTCATACATTCTTGAATGTTGGCCATGTTCTTGTATGCATCTATTGTCTTTCGTTGTAGTTTGTCTACAACAGCTCTTGGGACTCAAATACCGATTCAGTGTTGGTTTCTGGTGTGTGTATCCACCGTGCATCTGTTTCGATATCTAGGAATGCTTCCTGAGGGATGGAGTAAACTCACCTCCATCGTTGGACTTCCGCACTATGAAATGGAATCAGTTGACGTACGGAAGTGCAACCTTGATGGGTCGAGGAACACATCCTGCGGAGGGAGTGGTGCAAGGTATTTGACCATTCGTCCGGGAATGGCTGACATTGCAACACTCCCACATTTCTCGTAGCTATTTCCTTGAAAGAGGGATAGTCTATAAGGATACTAATCGAATTGATGATTATCGCTCGCTTGTTAGTTTTCCGATGCACGTTTCACGATGTTGAGTAAGGTTCTCTCTTTGGAGGCTACATCTCTTCATTGACATGTAGACATGTACCGAATGAGAGTTACTCAACCCGTGAAGGATGTGTGCATTACTCTTATCCTACAAGACATAAGTATTGTATAACATCCATGTATCCTGCTTGCAAGTCCTGCTATGATTGGTATAGGTACAATACATGTGTAGTGGTGGTGAAAACCCACATCACCCCAGTGATCCATCATCATTTGTTGATCTTAGATTTTAATCTTCAAACTAGTTTTTATTCTTGCCTTTGCTTTTGCATGTTTTAGGTTAAAAACTCAAATCAAACTCTTGGTCTTAGATGATTAACTTGGATTGATACTTAATGAGAAAAAGACACTCAGATTCTTAACGTTGTCCTTTGGGTTCGATCCTAAATCTGTACTATGATAAGGCTTCCACACTCTTGTGGGGTTGGAGCATTTATCTAGCACCATTTGTAGGTAAACCTAGAGAGAACATCAACTCCCTAGGGTTTTTGGTTCATATTAGGACTTCCATTAGAATTGTAATCTTTTGGTGTAAATCCTAGCTCCATCAAAAAATGGCGTCGTTGCCGGGGACAACGGTGTAAGAATCATCTTTTTCAAATTTTGTATCAATTTAGGTTTCTCTAGGGTTTTCCAATTTCTTTTCAAAAACCTAAAAAGTGAAGGACTTAGTCTTACATATCTTCTTGGATTTGAAGTGGTTGGTCAAGCCTGATAAACTCTTTCTTTGATTTCAGGTACCAACTCTCTTCAAAATGAAGCAATCGACACCACCAACTGTTAGATGTCAACTATGTGGTGACTATTCTCATGCATCGATTTACTGCTTCAACGTCCCTCCTCTCTACGTGATGGCTATGTGTCAAGTAATCGTGAATCATATAGTTGGGAAGCTCAAAGTAGCCTCTTCATACAGTTATGGATATAACGCAAGTTATAATCCATATCACCTTGGAGGCTACTACGAAAAACCTAACTATGGCAGATTCTAAGGTGAAGACTGCAATGTAGGAGGGAACCTGGAAAACAATGCAAATCAATACTATGATGAGGAGAGCTATTATCAACACCAACCCAACAGGTGCAACGAAGAGCCTTCTTATGGAGATCAACGTATGTTAATGGAAGAACTACATGCCTTATAGACATCGATGGCTCAACAACTAGTTGATCATACATTTGCGACCAAAAAGTTGATAGCTGATCTTGATCAACTTACGCAATTTGTCAATGCCTCCGACCAACATGTAGAACAACCACCAATTTCAACTAAGCACATCCCTAGTCCACATGTTGATTATGATGAGGATTACAAAATCATGTGGAATATGCCTTCCAATGATCTTAAAATGTCAGTGCAGGGCAAGGAATCATCCTCAGAGCTAATAACTGAACTCAAAGAGGATTTCTTCACAACACCACAAGAGAAAGAATCATTTTCCAAACCAAGGTCTGACTCGGAAAATGATTCATGCACTATGCTCTTAGATGAAAAGTTGAGTAGCCAATCTGGGGATTCTCTACAGTCAGGAGATCAATTGGACATAAAATTCAACACTCACCTACCTTCTGACTTCATAGACTCAGATCCAACTATTGAGGAACAATTAGTAATGATTGATTCCCTCAATGACAAAAGCTTTTCAACTTCAGCTGTCTCATCAATGAAATCCATAGAAGAAGGGTTTATGTCACAAGAACTCTACACTCCTTCACAGTCAGACTCAGAGGAATATATGACTGATTCGAATGAGGAGATATCTTTTATGCAAGAGACTCAACTAACTCCATCACTGGAACATGATCTGATTTGTCCTTATGAAGAAATTTTTGATCATTCAGCTGATCTAGAAAGAAACTTTGAGGATGGAACTGATCAAGATCTTGACTCAGAAATGGATCATACTACTCTCACTGACCCTAATGATGAAAAAGAATCATGGGAGGAGGATGGATCTCATGATGAATCTATGACCGGCCTTTTCCATGAGATGGTGTTACCAGAGCTACCACCTCTACAAGAAGTCCAGACGGAGCCAGTTCTTGAACAAGAGCATGATCTTTCTATTAAGTCTCCTTCTAGTCACTTGAACGAGTTGATAGTGCACTATGAAGAGAAACATGAATCATCTCTTGATTTTGGAATGGATTACGATATTTTCATAGACCTTTGTAATGACAAAAAGAACCTGTGGGAGGACACCGGGCCACAAACCTATCCTCTTATAGCAACTCATCCCTATGAATAAACTCCCCCTGAGTTACCACATATTCAAGAGAATGAGATACTTCCATTACCTGCACAAGTTTTCATTCTTCCCGTAGTGACTCTTCTCGAGCGCTTAATAGAACTGGAGGAATACTATGAAGAAGTACTGGAACAACAACGTAACTTAGAAAGGATCGAATCCCATGATTTCTTTACCCGAGAAAGAGTTCGTTCTACCAGTCGAATCCTCTTCTAGTTACTTGGATGAATTAAGGGTGTTCTACGAGGAAAATTCTGAACAAAATCTTAAAAAGAAGAATGACGCTCTTATCAATTTCCACATAGATAAAGATGATGATACTTCTCAAAATAACTCCTCTGATGAAGAAACGCCATCCTGGCTACCACATCCTACACAAGAAAAGCCACGTGACAAAATGAAGCCTAAATCGGATCTGCCACCCGATCCAGGACTGGAGGAAGTCCAAGTGGTCGACCCTCAATCAACTGCTTTGGATTTTTAAGAAAGAAAATTTACTTTGAACTTTGAGGGTGAACCACAACTAGAGGACACAAATAGGCAATACCTCGATTACTCACCTAGTCCTCAAGTCTCAATTGCTTATATTCCACCTCCCTACCCAATTACGAGGACCGCCTGGTTAATACTGCGCAACTCTTCCCCTCCATCTCGAACTTAGTGTTTGCTCGGAAACAAGCAAACTCATAAGTTTGAGGTGGAGGGTGGGTGGTATGTTTCTCACTCCACCCTTTATCTTTACTATTTTCTGTTTCTCCATTCAAGCTTCTTTTTTCGTAATTTTTTCTGCATTTTCATAGCTTTCTTAAAATAAAGCCTTTACTTAGTCGGCTTTTGCTTTTCAAATATGCGGTCATCACCTCTTTTCGTTGCAAATCCTCAAGAAACCAATGCTAAAAACTAACCGATAAATGATTTCATCTTGTATAGTCTATGAACCTTAATGTCATATCCTCCATAAGAATGATAAGCCTCAATAAGTCTGAGATAGATCAAATGCATCGCGCCTCTAACTGAATAATGGATCTGTTGTATGAAATTCTCATTTGAAGTTCTATCTTGTCACTTTTTGAGAAGAGTGTGATGGAGAAAAGGAACCCGTCATATGGAATCACTAAGCAAACTACATTATGATCTGAACTCTCTTCTACACTTCTTCCTTCATTTTCATACCTTTCCACCCACCAATCATGCCAAAGCTTTAAGTTCGGTGTGGCACGCCACACTCCTTTCTAGTGAAAACTAGAACATCGCCGAACTTTAAGTTCGGTGTGGTGAACCACACCTCCGCCAAACTCTAAGTCCAGTGTGGTAAACCACACCTTTGTCGAACTCTAAGTTCGGTGTGGTACACCACATCTCTTTTTCCAGTACCACTTCTTCCATACCCCTCAATACATAACAGGGGTGTATCACCTTCTCACTTTGATTCTAAGAGTATACCATGATGATTGTGCACATACCAAGGTTGATGAAAAATCTACCCTAATTCCAAAAAGAGGCATGGCAGCCCAAATTTACAAAAATCCAAAAATACCCTTTCTCCTAAGCCAAGTGAGAATGAATAAAAGCCAGAGTGTGAATAAAAACATGAGAATTGTGCCCTGAATATGGATAACCGATAAAGGTCTTGCCCGACCAGTACATTAGCTGCCCTCACAAAGACATATGTGTCGCGACCGATAGTGAGATCTTAAGGATCCAAAAATGACCCCTTACCTCCTCTCAAAGAGGTAAAATAGCCAAAAGCCTTAAAGCCAACCTATACACACTTATGAGTTACCTTTAGCAAAAAAATCGGGTGTAAGGCTAAGTCAACTAGAGTTGTGCACAAATCACTCAAAATATCTTGATGAATCCGCCAATAATAAGAGTCTTGAATAAATTAGAGGAGAGACTCTTATCTCTTGATCACACCCCTACTCTTTCCTTTTCTTAGAAACACCAGCGACGGATCATATACATGTTTGATTGATTCTGCGGGTCTTTTCAAAGTCTCATAAAACTTCTAAACACGACTGATATAACATAGAGTGAGAAGGAAATACTTCAGTAAAATGAACTCAGAAATGAGGATACCATAAGATGTATTCCATGATCTAAGGAAGCCTTGATGCTATATCATTATGAGCCATGAACAAAATTATGATATGACATAAGGATGAGGCAACCACGAGATGAACAATTTCATTGGTGACTGCTTTAAGCTTTTTGTTCCTCAAGACGAGCAACACTTAAGTTCGGTGTGGTGATGAATCCCCCAGATCCATCATATGTCACCAATTCAAAGGTTTTCCGACGTTTTTGCCCTAATTTTGTTTTGCTTCATTTTTTTTCTGTTTCATGGAAATTCTGACTTTTGCACGAATATGAGGTAATAACGAAAGGAATGAGCTTTTTTGGCGATTGTCTTAGGCTTTTCCGTTCCTCGGGATGAGCAATGCTTAAGTTTGGTGTGGTGATGAATCCTCCAGATTCATCCTCACATTCGCCAATTATGGAGAATTTGAGCCTCATATAGACTAGATTACCCTTGTTTTGGTTTACTTTAAGTATCTCTTCAGTTTCATGTAAATAGTGCATTACTCGTGCTAATTACCATAGTTCCCAATTTATTTGATCTCATCCTCCCCTACTCACATTCTCTCTCCTCCGTAGATCATCCTCAACCATTACCAACGGTCATGACCCCTACATCCTTGACTCTAATGGTCTCAAGACTGTTTGATCCCATTCAGTCTCAAGACCGTTCGAGCCCATTTGGTCTCAAGACCGATAGGCCAGCAGAGACCGTTTGGAGCCTAACTCAAGCATGCGCAACAATAAATCAAGATCATGAAGTAGAACAATCACCACGATCGTGTTTGCCACGCCACAACCATGGCGCATCACCAACAGTGCCAAGTCTCCACCCGCCACGACCGTGTTGGTCATGACACGACCGTGGTGCATCGCCCACAGTGCCAAGTCTTCTCACCCGCCACGCCCATGCAAGGCGGCACGGCCGTGGGGCTGTAGCCTCACCACGACCGTGGTGTCATGCCATGGTCGTAGCCCAACGCCACCAGAGCCCAGCTCTCACCCGCCATGCCCGTGCAAGGCAGCACGGTCGTGGGACGGCAGCATCACCATGATCGTGGTGCCTCAACACAGCCGTGGCACGTCGACCCCTACTTCAGGATGCTGCTAACATGTAGCCTCAAGCATCACCAAGACCGTGGTGTCACGCCACGGCCATGGTGCGCCACTCAATTCTGATTTCATTCAATTTTGACCTCGCTCAGTTTTAGCCTCTCGATTTGCCCTTTCAGTTTGCCTTATCAGATTACACATCTAACTCATCTCACGATCTAAAGATCATGAGTGTCCTCACAGTTTCAAGACCGTGAGAATTCTCATGATCCCAAGACCACAAGGGACGCACCCACCTGCAAACCAAGAAGACCCCACATATGTCACCGATATGTGCGCCACATTCTCCCACGTCGTCCTTCACCATCTCGGCTCCCTACAGCACTGCTCCTCACCTCCCGACTCGTGGTGAACACGAGCAGCAGGACTGTTTGGGTCATTGAGCAGTGAAGGCAGATCATGTGGGCAAAATTGTGAAGCCTCTCATGGTCTCAAGACTGTGAGGCCTCCTATGGTATCAAGACCGAGAGAACCCCAAAACCGAATGGGCAGGCCACGCCTAAAACGTGAACTCAAAACTGGATGAACCTGGTTACTTTGCGAAATTTGCATAATAAGCCCATCCAGTCCAAGACACATGCCTAGCCTATAAAAAGAAGAATAGAGGTATGGTCTTGGACATCTATCTCACTATGGCCCAAGGATGCCGGACTGGGACCAGAGCCATAAGTCCAGAAGGTTGCTCCATTGTCAGCCCACTTCCACCATTGCTCCGCCATAGATCCACCTCATTCTACTCGTGTAATATCAGAGGTAGACACGAGAATCGAGGTGGAGAGATGAATGTCATCGACCATGATGGAGTAGTTCCGGAGACTGCGGCGATCTACATTGGGCTGTCACAGATCTACTCTTCTGCTCTGACGATGCTTTCTTTCTCTCTCTTCTCTTTCCTTGTTGCTCCCTCTATGAGGAGTGAGCAGTTTCATCCACTGTGGTGCGGGGACTAGCCCCGCTGCCCATGTTTTGTAATTTGTACTAAAAGATGTTATCTTTTCAATTCAATACTAAATTGTTTCATACATGCTTGAATGTTGGCCGCGTTCTTGTATGCATCTATTGTCTTTTGTTGCGGTTTGTCTACGACTACTCTTGGGACTCGAATACCGATTTAGTGTTGGTTTCTGGTGTGTGTATCCACTGGGCATCTGTTTCGGTATCTAGGAATGCTTCTCGAGGGATGGAGTAAACTCACCTCCATCATTGCACTTTCGCACTATGAAATGGAATCATATGACGTACGGAAGTGCAACCTTGATGGGTCAAGGAACACATCCTGCGGAGGGAGTGGTGCAAGGTATTTGACCATTTTTTAGGGAATGGCTGATATTGCAACACTCCCACATTTCTGGTAGCTATTTCCTCGAAAGAGGGATAGTCTATAAGGATACTAATCGAATTGATGATTATCGCTCGCTTGTTAGTTTTTCGATGCACGTTTCATGAGGTTGAGTAAGGTTCTCTCTTCGGAGGCTACATATCTTCATTGACACATAGACATGTACCAGATGAGAGTTACTCAACCCGTGAAGGGTGTGTGCATTACTCTTGTCCTACAAGACATCGGTATTGTATAACATCCATGTATCATGCTTGCAAGTCTTGCTATGATTGGTACAGGTACTATCATGTGTAGTGGTGGTGAAAACCCGCATCACCCCAGTGATCCATCATCATTTGCTGATCTTAGATTTTAATTTTCAAACTAGTTTTTATTCTTGCCTTTGTTTTTGCATGTTTTAGATTAAATAACTCAAATCAAACTCTTGGTCTTAGATGATTAACTTGGATCGATACGAAATGAGAAAAAGACACTCAGATTCTTAACGTTGTCCTTTGGGTTCGCTCCTAAATCTGTACTATGATAAGGATTCCACACTCTTGTAGGGTTGGAGCATTTATCTAGCACTAGTTGTAGGTAAACCTATAGAGAACATCAACTCCCTAGGGTTTTTGGTGCATATTACAACTTCCATTGGAAGAGTAATCTTTTGGTGTAAATCCTAGCTCCATTAGTATGTCATCCACCTTGATCCACAATTGATGGTGTCCTGGCCTTAGGTCTATCTTTGAGAACATTGCAACACCTCTCAGTTGATCGAACAGATTATCTATCCTCAGCAAAGGGTACTTTTTCTTGATCTTGACCTTGTTCAACTGTCGATAGTCGATGCACAGCCTCACAGAACCATCTTTCTTCTTGACAAACAACACGGGAGTACCCCTAGGGGAAGTTCTAGGTCTGATAAAGCCCTTCTCTAGCAACTCCTACAACTGCTTCTTCAACTCTTGCATCTCCACATGTGCCATCCTGTATGGTGATTGTGTTATCAGTTGCATACCAGGAACCAAATTGGTCTCAAAGTCAAATTCTCTATGAGGGGGACATCGAGAAACTCTTCACGGAACGCATCCTTAAACTCTCTAACAACATGCACCTCCTAGATACTAGGACTCCTCACCTTAGTATTGATAACATCCAATTTTGTGGATATTTGAGTGCCTATTTTGTTCTCATATTGTCATTTCTTTTATGTTTTTTCTAGATAATTCATATTATTTTAACATAGTTAGCTAAGTTTTATAGGTAAAATATGGCTATAGAATAGGTAGGGAAAATAAAAAAATTACTGCCATATTCCAAATAAACCAGTGGATCGTATCAACAACTATAAAATGGAAAGAATGGTTTCAAGGATATACATGGTCCATTAGCAAGTCCATCGACATCTCCTCGTCTTTGTAGTCATGCAGCACTCCTCGTTGCATTGAGACTCATATGTGGCATCTCCTAGTCTACACCAAGGACAACAGACATGAACGTTTTCTGCGGTGGCTTCTCCACAGAGTGCAGGTTGACGTTGTCCTCCTAGTGACAGGTAAAGGCCACCTTGCCTCTATAGAAGTCCACACATACTTCCTAGAACTCCTATCATCCTACCAAAACAAATCGGAAGGAGTTGTCCCTCCCATTTGTGTACTAGTCACCAACTTGCTCTCACACAATTGTTCTCCCTTGCTATCCCTTCCTTTATTGGGTAGTACTTGCTGGGTTCTCTCGGTTACCACAACCAGAGAAGACTTTCAACTATCAGATGTAATTGATGTGTCTAAGAATCTCCCAATACCCCTCTATTTATAAGAGGGGTTAGGGTTTGGGTTCCCAATCTGTGTGGGGGTGGAAGGGACTGAAAGATCATAAATTTTCACAACCTACAGTATCGAACTGGTCAGTTTACAAGTGAGTTTATTGGTTCGCATGTCGAATTGGTCATTTTGCCATGTTTCCAAATTGTATATGAATTAGCAAATTTGAATCCAACTAATGCATAGCATGACATCAACACTAATCCTTGATACAATCGAATTTCCCCACGAACTGGATGACTCACCTTGCGAGCCGGTCATCTCATGACCCAACTGATCAGTTGGTTGAGACGAGTCGATTGGTTCACTAAGTGAACCAGTTGGTTCACTCGCTAGTTTAGGAAAAGCTTAGCTAATTCAATATCAAATCAACTTGACACTCCAAGTGATCATTTCATCTCATGAGATAATCAGTTGGGAGTACATTCAGTTGCTTTGTTTCTTGAATTGGATTAGCTAAACACTTTAATAATCAATCTAATCATCATTCAAGATCAAAAATCCTCTTCTATATCAGTTCCTATGTGTGTAAGCCTATAGATCCCATATTATATTGGCAGTGAATGCCCATAATAGTTTATGACATCACAAATAATGAGCGGTGCTTAGTCGCACATCAATGCTACCCAAGTAAATGGAATTGGAGAACAACTGCAACCTACAATTTTTGTATGGTGTTATAGTGTTTGTATAGGTCCTTTGTCACTGATATCCAGATTGAACTCAAGACATGGAGTAGTCATCCTCTTCAACATTAAATCGTGTTCCTTGAACTAGAGCAGACTGTCTGATATATATGTGTGCTCAATATCTCATATTGACTCACATGCGCATGGCCATGCATTTCTCAGTCTCACTAATCAAGAGGCCTAGGATATCATACTCCTATAGGAGGGACATATCCCATCTACACAGTCACAGTCAACCCCCATGTGTCACAGTCACCTAATTATCACCTTTATGGTAACCCTTATTCAAGATTATGTTTGATGATGTCAAAGCATATCGAATGTAATGTGATGAATGTAGTGACTTCATGTCTAAGAACCACAATCACCACCAACATTATGAGAGTTGAGTATGACTACCATAGTAATGTCTTCTATGTGTCAGTCTCATGGTGGGTATGCCCAATATATTGTTCTCTAACATGTATCTGTATGCTTTGTTTGATATCACATATCATGACTAATGATATTTTGTCATCAACCAACACACACTCTAGTCTTATGTGTTATTCTTGTCTGTTTGCCTTCCACGATAACATCTGACTAGGGATATAATGAGAATTTATATACTCTTAACATATGTATGATCTCATTGTTCAAGTCATGTACTTGAAGACATCTGTCATTGAGTAATTTCATTCTCTAGACATTTATTATGTTACATCATTGCCTCATAATTGAATAAAATAGAATAAATTGGAAGCTTTCCTTTCATTAATAATAAAATCATTTCAAAATGATGCCATTACAATCATCATATGATTGGCTCTTGGTCATACGTACTAACATACTCCCACTTGTCCTTAGAACCAATCACCCATGAATCTTATCCTGAGTGACCTAAAATGACCATCATGCTTCTGTTGTGAAAGTTCCTTTGTTAAGGGGTCGACAATATTGCTCTCATTTGGTACTTTGCAAATCTTTACTATCCTCGCTATACAATCTCTCATATGAGATGGAACCTCCTTTGTATATGCTTTAAGCGTTGATGTGATCTGGGTAGCTTAGCTTGTACAAAGCTCCATTGTTGTCACAATATAGCTCAATTGTGTCGTTGATGCTTGGAACAACCCCAAGTTCTTAGATGAACTTCCTAATTGATGGAGCTAGGATTTACACCAAAAGATTACTCTTCCAATAGAAGTCCTAATATGCACAAAAAACCCTAGGGAGTTGATGTTCTCTCTAGGTTTACCTACAACTGGTGCTAGATAAATGCTCCAACCCCACAAGAGTGTGGAAGCCTTATCATAGTACATATTTAGGATCGAACCCAAAGGACAACGTTAAGAATCTGAGTGTCTTTTTCTCGTTTCATATCGATCCAAGTTAATCATCTAAGACCAAGAGTTTGATTTGAGTTATTTAACCTAAAACATGCAAAAGTAAAGGCAAGAATAAAAACTAGTTTGAAGATTAAAATCTAAGATTAGCAAATGATGATGGATCACTGGGGTGATGTAGGTTTTCACCACCACTACACATGTATTGTACTTGTACCAATCATAGCAAGACTTGCAAGTAGGATACATGGATGTTATACAATATTGATGTCTTATAGGACAAGAGTAATGCACACATCCTTCACGGGTTGAGTAACTCTCATCCGGTACATGTCTACATGTCAATGAAGAGATGTAGCCTCTGAAGCGAGAACCTTACTCAACCTCGTGAAACGTGCATCGAAAAACTAACAAGCGAGCGATAATCATCAATTCGATTAGTATCCTTATAGACTATCCCTCTTTCGAGGAAATAGCTACGAGAAACATGGGAGTGTTGCAATGTCAGTCATTCCCAGACGAATGGTCAAATACCTTGCACCACTCCCTCTACAGGATGTGTTACTCGACCCATCAAGGTTGCACTTCCGTACTTCAATTGATTCCATCTCATAGTGCGGAAGTGCAACGATGGAGGTGAGTTTACTCCATCCCTCGGGAAGCATTCCTAGATACCGAAACGGATGCACGGTGGATACGCACACCAAAAACCAACACTAAATCGATATTCGAGTCCCAAGAGCAGTCGTAGACAAACCACAACGAAAGACAATAGATGCATACAAGAACGCAGCCAACATTCAAACATGTGTGAAATGATTTAGTATTGAATCGGAAAGATAACATATTTTAGTACAGATTACAAAACATGGGCAGCGGGGCTAGTCCCCGTGCCCCAATGGATGAAACTACACGCTCCTCATAGAGGGAGCAACAAGAAAAGAGAAGAGAGAGAAAGAAAGCATCATCAGAGCATAAGAGTAGATCTGTGACAGCCCGGTGTAGATTGTCACAGTCTCCGGAACTGCTCCATCATGGCCGATGACGTCAGTCTCTCCGCCTCGATTCTCATGTCTACCTCTGGGATTACACGAGTAGAATGAGGTGGAACTATGGAGGAGAAATGGTGGAAGTGGGCTGACAATGGAGCAGCCTTCTAGACTTCTGGATCTGGTCCCAGTCCAGCAGCCTTGGGCCATAGTGAGATATATGTCCAAGACCATGCCTCTATTCTTCTATTTACATGCTAGGCATGTGTCTTAGACTGGCTGGGCTTATTATGCAAATTTCCCAAAGTAACCAGGTTCATCCGGTTTTGAGTTCACGTTTTAGGCGTGGCCTACCCATTCAGTTTAGGGGGTCTCTCGGTCTTGCGCCTCTCAGTCTTGAGACCGTGAGAGGCTTCACGGTTTTGCCCACATGGTTTGCCTTCACTGCTCAATGACTCAAATGGTCTTGTTGCTTGTGTTCACTGTGAGTCGGGAGGTGAGGAGCAGCGATGTAGGGAGCCGAGATGGCGAAGGACGACGTGGGAGAACGTGATGCAAGTCTCAGTGACGGATGTGGGGTCTTCTCGGTTTACAGGTGGGTGTTGTCCCTTGTGGTCTTGGGATCGTGACAATTCTCACGGTCTTGAAATCGTGAGGACTCTCACGGTCTTGAGACCGTGAGATGAGTCGGAGGTGTAAACTGATAAGGCAAACTAAAAGGGAAAATCGAGAGACTAAAACTGAGTGAGGTCAAAATCAAATGAAATCAGAATCGAGTGGCGTGCCATGGTCGTGGTGTGACACCACAGTCCTGGTGATGCTTGAAGCTACAGGTTAGCGGTGTCCTGAAGTAGGGGTCGACACACCACGACCGTGTTGAGGCACCACAGTTGTGGTGATGTTGTTGTCCCACAGCCGTGCTACCTTGCACGGGCATGGCGGGTGAGAGCTTGGGCTCTGGTGGCGTGACACCACGGTCGTGGTGAGGCTACAGTCCCACGGCTGTGCCGCCTTGCACGGGCGTGGCGGGTGAGAAGACTTGGAACTGTTGGCGATGTGCCACAATCATGGCGTGACCAGCACGGTCGTAGCGGGTGGAGACTTGGCACTGTTGGCGATGCACCACGGTCGTGGTGTGGCTAACACGGTCGTGGCGATTGTTCTGCTTCATGGTCTTGATTTATTGTTGCACAGGCTTGAGTTAGGCTCCAAACGATCTCATTCAGTTTCTGTAGGTGAAAGAAGGAGAGGAGAGAGGTGAAATGCATGTACTTAGTCATCTTTGATCCCATTCAGCAACAATCGTCTTTTATATTGCATTTGTCATTTCTTTTTGTGAAAGTTTGTAGAGAGATTGAGTTGGAGCATACTTGAGGACAAGTATGTTTTAAGTTTGGGGTGGTGATGCAGCCCTATTTTAGGGCTTCATCTTGTGTCTTTTTGCTCTTCAATCACATCTATACTTGTTAGATTGCATTTCATCCCCCCTAATATGCTTATTTATATAAAATGCACTTATGGACATTATTTGCATGTTTTTCAGGCTTTTGGACCACACTTGATGGAAGAGAGAGAGAAGGGGCGATCCTAGGGTTCCTATGCACTTGGAGAGGCCCAAAGTGAAGTCTGATGCTCCCTCGACCTACCCCTAGTGGCCAAAGATCAATTGAAGCAAAGAAGTCCAAGAAAAGCCAAAGATCCAAGTTAAAGTGTTGATCCAGGACCCAGCACGGTCGTGGTACCACAGAACGGCCGTGCTAGATGACTTAGAAATTAACAGGCTTAACATCCAAGGGAAGCAGAGAGCACCACGGCCGTGCAGAACACCACGGTCGTGCAATGGGAAGACACCACGGTCGTGCTCCACAAAACGGCCGTGGTGCAGCAGAGCAAAATGGTCGTGCAGCAGTACCACGACCACATCAACCAGGACCACCACGGCCGTGGCACACCACCTCCACCACAGCCGTGTTAACCCACCACGGTTGTGGCCATTTTGACCACCAACCTAACTTTTAGCCATTTTAATTCCCACGACCGTGCTCCTACACCACGGCCGTGGCCTACCCTACCCACCACGGCCGTGGTACCCCACCCCGGCCATGCTACTCATAGAATCCAGCCACTTTTTCACTACTTTCCCCATTTTGCCCCTAACTTAACCTAGTGCTTCCCCCACACCTATATATACCTAGGTGGCGGCTGGGGCATGAGGCCAGCTACCTTCCACCACTTCCTATCTCCCCAAATCACCACCCACTCCATTCCACTCCATATCCACCTCAAATCCACTCCATTTCACCATTTCCACCACATAACCCCCCATATCTAAGCCTTCCATCCACTTCCCACCATCATCCCACACCATTCCATCCAGGAAGAAAGAGGAGGACGACCTTGTAGCTGCTGGAGAGGAGGAGTCCTTCATCTACACCGAGCTCCATGGCTACTTCTTCCTCTATCTCCTTCCGTTTTGTATTTTGCTTTGTTATGAGTAGCTAGGCCCCTTGGGTGGGCTGTTTGGGGGAAAATATGTTACTTTGATACCATGTTGGGGGGAAATGACATGTAAACTTTGTCATTTCATTTGTTAATGATTATATTCTATTTGCATCTCTTTCTCCATGGATTACTTGTTGGTTTGTGTGTGAAATCACCTAGGAATTTAGGCAAATTGCTTATATGTATGAATTTTGGGATTTGCCCCTAGGTCCAATTCTTGGATCCCTAGGTTGCCTCCCATCTTCCTACATCTTAATCAATCTCCCTAAACCTAAGTGAGAGATCTAAGTAGCTAGATTAGATAATTCTAGTGCAATTAGCATGGTGCCTTCTCAAGGCTAGAATGTGGGGGAATTGGGGTCCAAAACCCTAATCTCACCTCCCCATTACTACCCTCGGCCCCTAATTGCCCTATGAATGCCTAATCTAGAAACCTAGACTTGATTAGACTCTAATTGAATTGAACCTAATCCCTAACCCAATTGAGCCTCGTAAGGGTAGTAGGGGGTGTTAGGGACTAGTTCCCTTATACACAACCTAGCATATCCATGGCCAGTTAGTAGCTTAGGTTAATTCATTAGACTCTAACTTGTTGTTTGGTTTGGATAATCTAAATGGAATCATAATGTTCACATGTCACCCCCTAACTTAAGTGATAAGTTCATACCCCTAAACAACCCACACATCTCTTTACTGCTTAAAACCCTAGTTTTGTGCTCGCTTAGCTTAGTTAATTCTTTTCTTGCTTAGTTAGCTTCTTACCTTGCTCTTGCCTTGTTTATGCTAGTTTAGTTCTTTAATTGTTCTTTTGCTTCTCTATTGCTTGCCTTAGTGTAAATTGTCTTTTCCTACCTAGCTTAATCTTTCCTTGCTTGGTTAAGTCTTAATTCAGTCTAGGGTTAACATAGATTTCATTCTTGCCTTTAACTGCTTTCTTGTTCATCCTTAGTTAACAATCAAAACAACCTTTAAACCCTTAACCCTAGTCTCCGCAGTAGGAACCTAGCTAAACTAACCTAGCTCTAGCGCCCCCTCTTTTCCCTGTGGATCGACCCTTTACTTGCCACCTTCCTATACTACGACACGACCCCGTACGCTTGCGGGTATAGTGTTTTAGTGTGAGTAGGTGTTAAGTTAGGTTTATAAATTTTGAAAGCAAACCCCCATCCACCGTGCATTTTGACCTCATGGGGCGCATCTATTCAATCGAGTAGTGTGTTAGCACCACTAGCAGAATCGCACCACTAAGCAACAACATCATATACTTGCAATTACGGTTAGGTTTCAAATTAGCTAACCGACTTAAGGTTTCAAAATAGCAACGAACATCAAACCTTAATTATCACCATTTCCCATATTCTTAGAAGCAAAGAAGACCAACTATCATTATCATAAGATAACAACATTAGGTAAATACATGTTTAGGGATTCTCATCCAATGAAGGAAAGCCTAGGTCATATATCTTTGTGATCAAAGAGAAACAAAGCCATAGTGATTGAAGGCTACCATCAACCCTAGCAACCAAAGAGAACAAGATCATCTCTTCGACCAAAGAGACTAGGTCGAGATAACATAGTGACTGAAGACATCACAACATTCTCATTGATCAAAGAGAAGAATCAACATTAGCGATCACATAGAATAGGGTCAACTTGGATGCCAAAGACATGAAGGGAAACTCATCAACTGAAGAGGAGACATATAACCTTAGTGACCTCAGAAGTAGGTCCATACCTAGCAACCCAAAACCATCAAAACCCTATGACCACATAGACCGCACCATGATGAACATCAAGAGAGAGAAATACCCTCTAACACATGATCAAATAGGTCATTCACCACCATGGACTGAAAATAACCAAATTGCAAAGCACAAAAATATGGTCACCACCAAAACCATGAATATGATCATCAATCATGAGGAAAGTCATACCATAACTCAAGAGAGAGAAACCAATCATTTAACCATCACCCATGCATCTAAAACCTCCATCTTCAAACCAGAGAGTAAAACCATGATCATGAGAAGAAAACCCAAAGTTTAGCATGTTCATGTAAGAACCAACACCTCCATCCTCAACTAAACAAATATGAACTAGATTAGGGTTTAGAAAAGGGGTTCATGTACTCAAGATTACTACAAGGTCACAAACCCTAATTCAAGACATAATCACCATACTAGTAGGAACCACATTTTAGAGGTAGATTATTTGCCTGAAAGACTTAAGTGAAACAATATCAAGGAGAAAGTAATATAAACTCGCCTTGATTGTGAAGAACAACTCTAAAAGCAAGATGTTCCAAGGAAAGAGAGGAAAACCAAAGCTTGGTCACCACCTCATGGACAAGTTAGAATCACCTCAAGGAGTCAAATAAAACCATAGGTTAAAGGTGCACAAGGAAGAGGAAAAACCCTACGTTGAAAAGATAAAGGAGGAGAGGTGATCTTCAACTCAACTTTTGGCACTACTATGGAGAACCATGAATTCGGTCAAAAGAGAGAGAAGTTCCTCAAGAAGAACCACCATGGAAACCTATGAATTCATCCAAGAGAAAGAAGAGAGGGGAATGATTGTGAGAAAATGAAACCAAGAAGGATAGATCACTTACCAATATCAAGGAGCACCAAATGATCACCAAAGATGAGTGGCTTGAACCCTAGATCAACACATGCACGGGTTTGACCACCTTGTTCCAAGGTTGAACTCTAATTCTCCACAAAGAACACAGGGGACAAACTCCAAAGAGAAGAGAGAAAGAAGAGGGTGCAAAAGGATAACTTGCATGCTAAGAGAGGGGTATATATACCCAAGGGTAGGGAGAGGTCAGGGAGGTTAGGTGTCATGCACACATGTATTACATGTCTCTCAAAACTTGGCCATGCAAGCACTACGACCATGCAGGAAACAAGGGTCATTAAAACCTAGGAAAACCATCAAACTCACTTGGTCTGAAAAACCATCAATCGAAGAGAATTGTATGCAACCAAAACACATCAAAACCCAACGGTCACATAGGTCAAAACCCTAGCTCTTAGCGACCAAAGGAAGGGATAAAGAGATCATCGATCAAAGAGAACACAAGGCACATCCAAACCCATCAACCATAGAGAACAAGTCCAAGGAAACAATAGGGTGGTATATGAAAATTAAAACTAAACAGTCAACACACAAGCAAGGTCAACTATATACACAAGGCATCAAAGCAAAACCCTAATCATTAACACTCACAATGTCACCACATCTCTCCTCATCAAACCAAGGTGCAATAGAGTACCCTAAGGTGAAAATCTCTCCAACATGATGCCAAAATATGTGAGGCACATCTAGCATGTGACAAATTGTAAGATAAACCCTGAACATGGGTAATTTGCAATTAGGCCCAAACCAAGCACATAAAGGTATATCTAGCTCAAACAACATCTAAATTGGACCCAACAGAAAACATAAGCATGTCACATGTTATTAAAGAACATCACATGAATATAGTAAGGTTTTAAGCATCTTATTATGTTAAGAAAGCAAGATCAAGTATAAATCTAGGTTAGGGAACTTACACCTAGAGATGTACCTAGACGAGAAGATAGCTCAGTTCGAGTGGTTGCACCAAGGGTGGATGCCTATCAACAAATAAGAGGAGAAGTTTATGGATCTGCTAAGGTTTTATCCTCACATGGCAATGACAAAGAAGGAGAGGGTCTGAAGGTTTGAGAAGGGTCTGATTTTGGAGTTATCTATGACAACATCTTCTTTGGGGAACAAAGAGAAGTTCTCTACCTTTGTGGAGTCAGTGAGAGGATTGAGAGGTCTATTATCAAGAAGCGTGAAGCCAATGCTAAGAAAAAACCAGCTCAATTTCAAGGACAGACATCTAGTGACTTTAAGAATCCAAGGTTCTCATTGTCATAGTATAAGTAGTCACAGCAGAGATCGGCTTTTTTTGAGCTGAGATCATGAGTACTATTATAGTGGTCCCCGAGTAAGGGTGGAGGTTGTAGTTTTCACCAGTAGGAGCATGCAGTGTAGTGTCAGTCTTAGTGACATGGTCACCTAGGCTGTAAGTGTGGGCAAGTAGGACACTTGAGGTGGTTGTGCCCTATGAAGGATGAGGAAGTGACAAAACATTCAAGGCAAAGTCAATGAAGTTCATAGTAGTATAATAGTGGTGGTAGAGGATGCAGTCATGCATCATAGGAAGGGTCATCTGGATCAGCTAGCAAAGCATGAGGAAGACAATAGGTGATGACTAGATTCCATGCTATGAGGCAGCTAGAGGGAGTCGTCAATTCATAGGTTGTGACAAGTCAGATGGAATTTTTCATTCTTACTTATCTACTTCTTCTTTCATATCTACTTTTGTTGACTCGAGTGCAATGCAATCTTTTATCACTAGAGAGGTGATAAGTAGTTGGTATCTACCTATTTTTAGTAGAGTTGATAGCCTTTTGCTAGAAACCCCTTTAGTTGGTTCTGCTGAGTTGTGGGAGGTGTGCCCATCTTGTGTTCTTTCTTTCTGTGGACTCAACATTCAAGTGGGCCTTATGACACTTGATATGCATGGATTCAATGTGATCCTATGGACGGATACCTTGGATAAGTACAAGGTTTTTTTGGATTGTAGTTCCAAGATGGAAACGTTCTGTGATGGAGATGTCTCTTGGACTTTCCAAGGTGATAGAAGGATTCTTCCTACATGTTTGGTGTCAGTTGTGATAACAGAGAAGCTGATGAGAAAGGGTGTGAAGATTTTTTGGCACATGTTGCCAATACTAAGGTGAGGAATCCTAGTATCCAAGAGGTATATGTAGTGTGTGAGTTTGAGAATGTCTTTCCAGAAGAGTTTCCTGATGCTCCACCTCCTAGAGAGATTGATTTTGCGATCAATCTAGTACATGTAAAGCAGCCCATAGTGCAGGTACCTTACATGATGGCACCAATTAAGATGCCTGAGTTGAAGAATAGTTTCATGAGTTTTGGAGAAGGGTTTCATTAGACTGATCACTTCCCCTTGGGGTGCTCCCATACTATTTGTGAAGAAGAAAGATGGATCCATGAGGCTTTGCATAGATTACTGATAGTTGAACAAGGCCACACTAAAGAACAAGTACTTGTTCTCAATAATTTATGGTCTATTTGATCAGTTGAGAGGTGCTACAGTGTTTTCCAAGATAGATCTGAGGTTAGGATATCGCCAGTTGAGGATCAAGGTAGATGGCATATCTAAGGTGGCTTTTAGGATGAGGTGTGGTCATTATGAGTTTGTGGTTATGCCGTTTGGGCTAACCAATGCACTGAAAACTTTTAGGGGCCTAATGAATAGGGTGTTCAAACTATATCTAGATCAGTTTGTGTTCATGTTTATAGATGATATCTTGATATACTCCAGGGATAGTTAGCAACATGATCAACATCTTCACCGGGTGTTAAAGTTGTTAAGGTAGCACAGCTTGTATGCCAAGTTTAGCAAGTGTGAGTTTTGGTGAGGTGTCTTCTCTTGGTCATGTCATATCTACCAAGGGTGTTTGTGTAGACCCAAATAATATAGCATCCATGTTGGAGTGGGAACATCCCAAGACACTGAATGAAGCCTAAATCTTCCTAGGTTTGGAAGGTTACTATAGGATATTCATAAAGAATTTCAATGTTGTAGTGTTACCCCTAACCAAGATGACTAGGAAAGGTGTTCCTTTTATCTGGGATGACAAGTGTCAGCATTCTTTCTAGTTGTTGAAGGAATTCACCAGTGCTCCAGTGTCAGTACTACCAGAGTAAGGTAAAGGCTACATCGTCTTTTGTAATGCTTTGATGAATGGCTTGGGATGCGTGCTAATGCAGGATAAGAATGTGATTTCTTTGTTTCACGACAGCTTCAGAAACATGAGGAGAACTACCTAACGTGTGACTCGGAGCTAGTATTTTTGGTTCATGCCTTGAAGATTTGGAGGCACTGTCTGCATGGGGAGAAGTGTCATATCTTTACAGACCACAAGAACCTACAATGTATCTTCTTGAAGTAGGAGTTGAATGTAAGGACCCTGACCCACATTTTGGGATAACCCTATTTGTTTTGCTTAAGCATGTTTCTTAGAACCTTTCTCTAATCATATGAGATGTAATTAGGGCATGTTTGAAGGTTGAGTTTCTTATTTTGAGCTTGCTTGGTTGTTGCTTGTGTTTTGTGGTGAGATTTTGGTACAAATTGCAATTTATCCAGGATAAGGGTTGATGTGCAAGTTTGCTACCTCTAGTGTGTTCCTTATCTCTCTTGGCATCATTTAGAGGGGGGGAGAGAGATGGGCACCTTGGTTGGACCTTGGTTGTGTTGTGTGGTGACATCTTTGGAGATGTTTAGGGACACATGTTTGAGGTGTGCCTTGCACCCAGAAGTGTTGTCTCGGGCTTGAGAGCCTTGGAGAGGCTTTGTATCAGTTTGTGGGTATCTTGAGTTGCACCCTATTGGTTTGTGGGTTTCTTGGGTTACACCCTATTGGTTTATGGGTGTGTGGAGATGTGGCATCAGGCATGACCTTGGTAGGTGACCTAGTGGGCGAGACCTTGCTTAGACCTTATCACCTCATTTGCATGGTGTTGTGTATGTGGCTCTTTCTCGTGGACAAGTGGCACCTAAGCTCCTAAAGTGGTGACACCTCTCCCATGATCCCTCTCTCATACCTCTTGTATATATACTCCTTTCTCTTCATGTAAGAGAATCCTTTTGGCCATCTTTTATTTCTCTCCTTGGTGGATGACCTTGAGCTAGAAGATCTCTCTTGGAAGCTTGATGGATGAGTCCCCAGCTTGTGGTGTTCCCTTCCTCTTCTACCTTGGTAAGTCATGGTTTCTAGCTCTCTTTATTTCTTCTTTTCGACCATGGATCTTAGTTAACTTCTCTCCATCTTGAACCCTCCTAACCTTGGTTCCATATTCTTCCTTGGAGGTGTTGTGGTGACCAAGCTTGGAAGATCATCTTCTGCCTTAAGCTCGTGAAGCTTGGAGTTTGACCTTGGAGCTTGGATCTTGGTGGTGATCTTTGAGGCGGGTTATATAACTCTAAACCTTATTTTTCATTATCACCCCTTACATGATATGTTGTTCCTTATCTCTTGAACATTACCTCTTGCATGTTAGTAGTTCTTCTTGATGGTTTTGAGTTCTATTTTGAAGAAAGGAGTTACATTTGGTTGTTGCCTTGTGGTTTACCTTCTTCCTTGCTATAGATGAGTGACCTTAGGTCGAAGATGACTTGGATGATTTGTTTTGTGGGTGGTCTTCATGACTTGTGATGTCACGGACTATCACACCTTGTGATAGGTCATCACGACCTTGGTTAGGTTTAGGTCGATGCATTCTGATGTTGCTTAGGTCATCGTGCCTTGTTTATGAATAGGTCGATATGAGACGAGAGTGTTAGTTTGCTTGGTGGTTGTTGAACCGATATGGGGAATAGGTTTTTGATAGGCTAGACATCACGGCCAGAGTATGATACCTAACCGAGATGTGTTACATCTGAGACGTGTTGCTAGCCAGTATGTTTGTGAAGTGTTAGCCCATCATGGCTTTGGTTGTCACACCTTAAGAGGCATTGATGGCTGATGTACCCAACTCATGACACCCAGCTAACCCTATAGCTCATCACAACATGAGACGTCGCCATGCTGACACCCGTCATGCCTTGGGTTGGCATTGCCCGACATACACATGGGTTTCCCGTCACATTGCGATGCCTGTCACACCTTGAGGAAGTGTACCCCGATAGGCTAGGTAGGCCAACACACTCCCCATAGGTGTTTCTATCTGATACACTCTCCTTAGATGGTAAATCAATACACCTCCTAACAGGGTAGCCTGACACCATGATTGCTCATCTAATACAACATGTTGATATAATCTGATATACAATCCTTGATGTGGTTGCCCAACACTTAGGGTTAATCTGATACACTATATGATGGCCCTAATCAATATCGTGTGATGGTGTCTATGATACATCACGTTGATGATAGAGCTACATAAGATATGATACCCTTTTGGGCGGTTGTGTGTGCTATAATAAGAGTTTTGTTTCTATAACCTTTATCTCATGACATACCTTATAATGATGATGAAAGTGATGATCTAAGGGTGGTTATTGATCCAATCTCACTAGCCCTAATCGGGTAAAGAGAAACCCTAACCCTAAAGATGTAATATGTATGGCATGGATCTTATAAGATGATAGTGTTGATGATGTCTTGCCTTTATTGTTACAAGCTTCTAACCATGCAGGTAACACCAGTTGATAAGAATAGCCAGGTATGAGCTATGTTGCTTACGATATATGTTATTGGGACTTGTAAGGCATAAGTGTTGTTGACATCCTTGAAAGAGGAGTAAATGGCCCTATAACTTGATAATGTCTTATTGCCTCATATGAGATGATAGTTTCCTCGGTGATGAGAGGAAGGGATTTCACCCCAAGATGTGTGGTCCTTGTGATGGACACATGTTGAAAAATAGACATGAAGTGATGATGTGCTGAGATCACACCTTATATGTTTTAGTATGTTCTGATCATGAGTCATGCCCTTGTTTATGTAGAACTTGTTTTGAGTTTGTACGTTGTAACTTGATTGATGCTGAAAGATGCTTAAATGACCTAATTAATCAAGTAGAATATGGTCTTGCAGTTTCCCCTGTGCCATAGATCCATTCAGTGACAATACTTGCTAAATGGTGAAATGAGCTCAGCTCAGAACACATATTGTTGAATATGTAGGGTGCAAGTTGAGGTATCTCCTTGTATCCTGAATGTAGATATATGAGATTAGTTGTTGTCATACCTCAATAAGAGTGTGGTTGCAGTTGTAGCTCAGTGATATGTGATACAGGATTGGTTGCGGTCATACCCCAATAAGAGTTTGGTTGCGATTGTAACTCACCAGCATGGTGACCTATACCGAGGCGGGCTAGATATGTACAGTTGGACTATATGTCATTGATAGTAGTCTAACTTATGATGTCACTGCATGTTCTTATACTGACTAAGGGGGTGAGGTCTTGGATCTCGTCTCTTCCATTAAATCTTGTATGGCACCAATTTTGACTTATCAAGTGGTCAGTGGGATTTGGGTGGTACAATTCAAATCCTCCGGGCATAATCAAATATGTAATCAGTCGTGTAGTATAATTGTATGGGATCAAATATGGAAGCATTGGATGAGGCCTCGCTCGATCTTTATACAATGTTGTTGATAGGAAATATACATATTGTTCATATTCCTTTTAAATTGTTAAGATGATTCATAATTCAACAGTAATTGTTCTTCCTGTTAATAATGAATACCTTATTCACATAGTTGTAATTATATTGATGCTTAGTTTATCTTACCTATGATTATAATAGAGTTGGTGGAGAGTTATATCTCCCATTGAGATTTGGAATCTCACCCTATGGGTTTCCCACACCCTTTTTAGGTGGATGGGCATGAAGAGGTAGAGATCGTGTAGTAGAGGTTGAGTAGCAGCAGGAAGAGCAGTAGATGACAATGTTGGAAGTGATGTTAGAAGTCTTTTACTGATAGAGTCCTAAATTCATCCCTGTACACTCGGGTCCATGGGGATGTTTTGTAAATGTATTATGGATGTGCTTTCAATAAGTGTTTGGATTGTGTGCCCTTTTGTATACATCAATAATGGATACATGTATATATGTTCTGGAATAGGTTCCCTGATGACAAGTTGGAGGCATACCTAGTAAGTGCTTTGAGGCATGAAAGCACATGTATGTAAAGGTTCTTATTGTTTGACAGTTTTATGAAATCGATTTTAATTTTTAGTGTTTTTCTAATAATCTGTTTGTTGATCTCCTTCTATGGATTTGTTTTGAGTAATCTCACTTTTGTGTGGCACGGCGTCACACTGAACATGAGGCAGAGAAGATGGATGGAACTGATCAAGGACTATGAATGCATGAGGGACTACCATATAGGGAGGGCTAATGTGGTGGCTAAATCTTTGAGCAAGAAATCATCTTCTTCATCATTTGTAGACAAGGCACAATTATACTCCATGGCATGTCACAATCAATACATGTTACTGTCCCTCTGACAGATGAATGTACAATTGGAGGTTTCCTTGTTGGTTGGGTTGTTAGCACACTGGTAGGTTAAGATGACGTTGATACAACAAATTAGAGATGCATAAAATAATAATACCATGATACAAAATATCATATTAGAGTTTAGCAGGGGGAAGCATGATGGCTTTCATGAGTCAGATGATGGGATATTTTGCTTTCATAATAGAATAGTGGTTCTAGATGTTGATGGCCTAAGGGAGATGGTACTTGAGGAGGCTCATTCCTCAATGTACGTGATGCATCCCAGAAGTACAAAGATGTACCATAATGTGAAGGATTTGTACTGGTGGTCAGGTCTGAAGCGTGATGCGGTAGAGTTTGTTGCCAAGTGTCCAGTTTGTCAGCAGGTCAAAGGACAACATCAGAATCATGCAGGGACTTTACAACATTTTATAGGATCATATAAACCATGGACTTTTTGGTTGGTCTTCCTAGGACAGCCAAAGGTCATGATTCCATTTGGGTGATAGTTGAGAGGTTGACCAAGTCATCTCACTTCCTTCAGTCAAGACAACATATACAATAGAGAAGTTGGCATAGATATATGTTGATGAGATAGCTTTTTTGCATGGTATTTGATAAATGTGTTTTCATCATTTTATTTACATCTTTTAGATATCTTTTTAGGATTGTTTTGTTATTTATTTTCTTAGTTTTATAATTAATTGGATTATATTATATTTTTCTCTTTCAATAGAAATTTAATTATATTTTCTTGGATTCTTGTAGGAAATGGGATAAATATTCTTGGAGTATAATTGCACAATTTACAGCAGTCCTATAATTAATGTATACCCGTCACCAAAAGTACCATAACTCTTGTATCCAAAGTCCAAATTGAGTGTACAAGTATTCATTGGAAAGAAAATTTAATTTCCTAAAAGAATATTCTATTATTTGGACCGGTTTTATGCTTTTTACGGGAACGAAATACGTTCAAAATTTCTGTTGTGGGAATCTACATTGAAGAGAGTTACATGGTCAAGACAATTAAAGTCTACCAAATTTCTATTGACCAGATCTAGAAAATTCAAAAGGATGGCTCCCTCTCTTTTTTCCCCTTTTTTTTGGGCAGCCTACCCCCTCCTTCTCCTATAAAAAGAGGGGGGATTCATCATCTTTTGTATCATATTTGTACGGGATTTCTGAGCAATCTTCTTGTGTTCTTATGTTATTATGTTCTTTCCATCAATAAAGATTAGTTTTTGCAAGCTAAGTACTTCCTTCAAATGTTGTTCTTTTACTTTGCTCATTTAGATCTAGTTTCTTCTTCCTCTTATTCTTCTGTGGACTGGAGTAATGGATTAAGCATCGGCCATTTCATTGACTCTAGCCTAAGGAACTATCCTTTAGTAAGACTAGACTATGGCTAGAACTCTTCTTCCTTCCATCTCCCTTTTTTTTTGTTAAGCCAGGTGTCGCTTTTATTCATCCCACACCCCTCTTGTGGGCACAATCATCCAGAAATTACAGCTCGTGCTTATAACAGTGCAGGTAAAGAGCAATAAAAACCAGAAACATCATAACAACCTAACCAACAGCACTCCGCAAAACAATGTAAGGGACTCTACGTTTCTCTAATGCCGCCATACCTCTTACTCTGCGTGGTATATTCAGTGTATCTGAAGCAATGAATGGCTCATTCAACCTACTGCCCCATTTCCCTAGTTCACGAGGTATCGAGTTGATGACCTTGTGAACCATGGACCCATATATCATAGCAGAATCAAGCTCCTCTCGCAGCTCCCTAACGAACGGTGACGTCTTCCATGGTTCCATCTCGTTGTTCCATAAGATGTCATGCACGTACGCCTCATCAATCTTAATACACGAAATGACCAATGCATGGTCTCTCGCTATCTTCAACCCGATAGCACACGCTTGCATATATGCAAGTATGTAATCCGTACTCCTGAGCCAAGCTCTAGATACAAGGCAGATATTAGCCCTGTGATTTCTTATAACTCCCGCCACCCACCTTCGAGACACTCCTTGGTTATCTCTATCTCCCCCGATCGTGAGGTTGAGCTTAAGATTATGCAGGTCAGGAGTCTGCCATCTCACCAACTCTATCTGTCTCATCAAGACTCACAGCTCAGTCAAGCTCGCCTCCCTCATCCGTGCATAAATGTTGTTATCTGTATCTAACACAAAAGATCTCCTCTTCAGCTGGACGTTCAGCGCCACAATAACCCAACTCCATTCATGAGAGAAAGGTCTATGTTGCTCCTCAAATCTAGCTTGGCATCTCAACCTCCATATGCTATACGGGATCAGAACCGCCAGGTTTCCAACGACCCACTCTTTTAGTTTCTTCCTCTTCTCCAAAACACAGGTATCTATTAGGGATCTGGCGTCATTAGGTGGATGCATATCTGTCAGCTCGACAAACTTACCCCAAAAGAAACCCGCCATTTGTCCATGGAAAATCAAGTGTCCAATGCTCTCCTCGTGCGGCTCCTCGCAGCAGTTGCATCGAGATGCAAAGGGAATGCAGCATCTAGCTTTAATATTATCATCCATTGACATGGCCCCTCTAACAGACTTCCAAATGAAATTCGCCGCCTTAGGGAAGCTACTCTTCCAAATCCACTCTAACCCAGCAGGACCTTCCCTTCCATCTACCATCGGTAGCTTTTTGAATGATCTCATAGAGAAAACACCTCTCAACCCCAGACTCCATATCATTCTATCTTCCACATCAGCGATCCATGTGTTAGATTCACGGATGATATCCAACCCATCATCGTCAACTATCATCCTCAGTAAATCCCAATCCCATCCCTGGCCTTCAATCCAGAAGTCTTTAATAATAAAAGGGTGTCTTCTATCACTAGAGAATCTAGCATGATTTGTCAAATGCTGCTCACACCACCTCGAGTCCCAGAAAGGAATTTCACCTCTCCCTACCACCCATCTACACATAGGGAACACCCGTGGCATCATATCCCATATATGTTTCCAGTACAGAGAGGGAGAAGGTCCCAACTTCAAGGAATCGGGAAAGACATTATCATGACCTGCTACCACATTATCATACTTCCACCTACAGAAACTGGCCCATATTGAATTCGCCGTCAACACCTCCCAACAAGCCTTCCCAACGAAAGGATCATTTATCAGACGGAGCGATGGAAACCCCAGCCCACCCTGAGATAGAGGTCTTGCAACTCTGTGCCAACTGAGCCAAGCTTTTCTGTGTTGTTCATCCCTGCCCGCCCATAAGAAATGAGAAAGCTTCCTCTCAATGCATTCTGCAATCCCCTCCAGAACTCCAATCGCAGCCTTCGTATATACAGGAATGGATGATAGCACGTGAGCGATTAGTAGTATTCTTCCCGCGAAGGATAGGAGTTTGGATCTCCAAGTTGTGAATTTATTAACAATCTTCTTCATCAAGAACTCGAAGTCGTTGAGTCTCATCCTTCCTTTTGTTATAGGGATACCCAGGTAAGTGATAGATTCCTTCGCTGCCCCCATATCCATACAACCTGCCACACTATTTATCATCTCCAAATCTTTCCCACCTACTACACATATGGATTTATCTTTATTGATTCTTTGCCCCATGGCCCTTTCATACGCCTCAAAAGTATCCCTAACCTTCACCATCGATCTCTGATCAGCATTGAAGAATAAAGCAATGTCATCCGCATATAATAGAATGCTTGGCAGAATCACCTCCTCCCTGATCTTGAATCTCGAAATGTGTCCCTCCTCTTCTATCTTCAGAAATTTTCTACATAGAATCTCCTCTAAAAGAATGAACAAGAAAGGGGATAGCGCACAACCTTGCTTGAGTCCTCTACTCATCGGAAAAAATCCTGTAATTTTGTCCCCAACCGTGACGGTAGCCCATGTATTTGAAAAGAAACTTAAGCGCAGCTTCACCATATCCATACTAAACCCAAATTGTTGCATCACTCTCCACAGAACATTCCAGTCAGTCATATCGTAAGCTTTCGACATATCATACTTCAGAATCACATTGGGTGTCCCATGGCCTCTATTGATGTCGTGCATCAGCTCCTTCGCAAGCCTAACATGATGAGTGATGTCGGATCCTTTAACAAAAGCACCTTGTACCTTGGAAATCAATCTCGGCATCATGGGAGCCATCCTATCACTGAGAATATGTGCAAGAATACGGAGGGCAACGTTTTCAATAGAGATTGGCCTAAAGTCCTCTGGTAGTCTCTTTGGGCAATCCACCTTCAGAATAAGAATAATTCGGCAGCAGAAAAGGCCCCTAAAGCAAGGTTGTCCTCTAAAGAAAGCCTCCGTCGTCTTCATAAAATCCGCACCAATGATTGACCAAGAAGCCCGGAAGAACATCCCAGTGAACCCATCTGGACCTGGAGCTACTGAGGAGTCCATCTTTAGTAGGGCCTTCACAACCTCCTCTTCACGGGGGACAGCGAAAAGGGAAAGATTTTCATCCATAGATACCAACTCCGGGATATTATGCAAGAAATCCTCCAAGTCAGGTACATTTGTTTCCACCACCTCATTGAAGAAATGTTTATAGAGGTCCACCGCCACCTCTGCCATCATCTTAGGATCTGATATACACGTGCCATCCTACAAGACCATGTTGTTAAGCCTCCTGCACTTCCTTCGTGCTTTGACGGTAGCATGATAAAATTTCATATTATGCTCCCCGTCTTGAAGCCAGCTTATCCTCGCTTTCTCTTTCCACATCGCCTCTTCTTCATCCAACAATTATTGCATTTCTTTCTCAGCCGTCCTCAGGTTAGCTTCATTCACCATAGTTGGGTTCCCATCGAACGCCACCTGTGTAGTAAAGACCACATCCTCCAAGTCTTTGATGCACTGCTTGATTTCTCCATAGGACTCTTTGCTCCATCTTCGTAACGCTGATCTAACTCTTTTAAGCTTGTGACAGAAAATGAAGGACGGGTGTCCAGTCACCTGTTCACTCCAAGCCTATTCAATCACCTTTAAACAGTCTTCATGCTCGAGCCACGCCTTCATGAAAACAAAATGTGCCATCTTTCGCTCTATTTCTTAATCGCCTGGAATTGTCACTATAGGACTGTGATCAGAAACTCTATCTCTGGTTAAGTGTATCGATCTGGTTGCAGGCCTTGCCACCATCCATGCCTCATTCACTAACACCCTATCTATTCCCTACCACATAGTAGGTGTAAGAATCTGCTTGTTCACCCAAGTGAATTGACTGCCTTCAAACGGAATTTCATCCAAAGCAACATTCGCAATCAAGGTGTTGAAATCCAACATGTCCTGATAACCTGGTGTGTTCCCGCCTCGTATCTCCCTTATATTACGTACCACATTGAAGTCACCTGCAATCATCCATGGCTCATCACCTATATGTTCCGTCATTGTCATTATCTCTTCCCACAAAGACCTCCTCTCAAGGTGATCACAACTGGCATATATGGCTGTAACAAAGAACTTTGCCCCATCGCTGGCCTCCAATCTCACTGTGATGTGTTGCCTATGTCTCTTGAAAACAGAAGGATTTGTATCTATGTCTACGTAGAACCAAATCTTCCCTTCCTCCTCTTGATTATCCACCGTCCAATCAAGCCTCACAATGTCCATGAGTTCTGTAGCCTGTTCAGCATGGAGAAACGGCTCAAACAAACAAACCACACCTAGTTTATATCTACCACAAATTCTGCTCAAAACTCTCCTCATAGGATTATTAGATGCCCCTCTGATGTTCCAAAAAATAGAAGTAAAGTCCATATTAACTTTGTGCCGCCGTCACCACCAAAGATGAAAACAATCAGGGGCTATATCCCCCCTCCAACTCCGACCAGTATCCATCAAATAATTCTCCATCGTAGTCTGAGTGTCTCCTCCTGGAATGATACCGTCTGTGGTACCGACTACCATCCCCATCTCTTATATGTCTGCTATGACTCCTTCCAGATGTCCTCCTATGATCAGCATAGTCACCCTCAAGGAAAATGAAATCCTCCAATCGTCTATTCGACAAAAGTCTATTGTTGCCCTCTCTATCCACGACCACTCGTCTTGGTGATCTATGGTGTTGCCTGATCGGGGATGGGCTCCGCGCCTGAGGTATCGCTCTAGAATCTGAGGTTTTGTCTGACACAACCACCATGGCATTAGATATAATCGTCTTCCCCTGCATAGATAAGGCCTCCCTAGGTATCCCTGACTCTCTCCCAAACTCAGTAATCTGCGTGCTATTGGACCCCACCGGCCCTCTTGCCAACATGAAGAACTGCACAAATGTCTGACGCTGCCCGTAAGTAAGAGATACAAATTGAGGGATATCTTCACTGAATGCCTCAACCAGGATAATCAAGCCAGATAAGTCATCTTTTTCCTTCTGCCAGTCTGAAATGAACCTCAGTTTACCGAAAGGTGATATCATCTTCTCCATCGTGTCATCATCTCTGCAAGTAATAGGGATGTCTGCTACCCAAAACCAGAAAGCCTCCTTCCATTGGTGTTGTTCTCCATTACTCATGAGTTGCAAATCAATTTTTTACCCATGCATATCCGATACGCCCTTCTCATTTACTTCCTTTGCCTCCTTATCGCGTGAGAAGAAAGCAACAGCCTTACGTTCTGCAAATCTGTATAGGTCCGCCGCATTGGGCCAGCACTGCCGCAAGAACGGGCAAAGCTCCTTCCATTGAACACCATATGGCAATGATATCTCCACCGCCCTCTCAAGCTCTGTCATCTTTGCTTTGCGCATCTCATCGTCAGGCCCGACATCAACAGTGATGCGCTTAGGGATGTGTTGCGGACCGCCCCTGGCCGGGATGCCTGACGAAAATGGTGGAAACGTCGCCCTTGAGTGTACGTCTGGTGGCCACAAGCATGAGTGAGTAGTTATCTATTGAGGTAAGGGGAATAACCCCTTAGCCATGGCTTTATCGACTTTTCCTTAAAAACAATTCTAGATGGCTTTTGGGTTTGATAACTAATTGATCTATCAAAGTAATTAATTGGTTTGATCAAAAGTTAATCTGGATGGATATGACCGTGGAAGTTTGGATTTAGAACAACAAACCCAATCGCATAGGAGTTTTGAAACAACCGTGGATCTTCTTCTTGTAGGATGATGAACTAAGAAGCATGAGCACCGAGACCAATGGGCTCATGTGGTGTCCATCTTTAGTGAATTTTTATTAATTCACTTGCCTTCATCGAATCTGTCATTTTTAAGGATTAGTTTGTTTTTGCCTAGGCTAAGGTGGTAGAAACCCCTAAAGCCTCGATTCCCATCTCTTTATTCCAATCACCACTTGTTTTGCTTCTTTAATTCCTAGTCTTTTCATTTATAATAGTTTTCTTGTACTAACAACAATCTTGATTTTCCTTGTGACAGGGCAAATTTATATTCTTGTTAAGTGCAATTTCATTCCTGCAATTCTTTCTTAAGTGTTAATCATCAACCCCCAACTTGACTTCTATTTTTTGTTCCAAATCTGAAAATATCAAAAATAAATAACAAATTTCTTCAAAAACAATTGGGTTTAGATTTAACAATCTAAATAAAGTTGTCATGTGGGATCGACCCTTTCTGTACTAGCCTTAATCGGAAAGTTGAAAAATGATTAAAATCTAGGATAATTATCTTAGTGATTGTAAGTGCTAAGTGGTGTATTAACAATTTGTCATTGTTGTCAGGGACAACATATTATTATATCGAACCCCCAAAAACTTTTAAAAAACTCTTTTTTCATTTTTTATGCCTTCTGAGTAACATTCTGGAAGTGCTACTCCTCCTGCCGAGTTTTCATACCAGCAGTCCATTTTTTCTGCACATGATTCACTGCTTATTTTGTGCATGCGACGTCCAAACACTGATTTTCAATCATTTAATCCGCAGATAGATATAACTTTCCACCATCTAAATCGTCAAAATCAAAATCAAAATATGTTGGATGAAGAAGAAGTCGCCCGTAGGATTAACCAGGAGTTAGTGGCTCAAAGAGAGCACATCTTACTGACCAAGTGGCTAGAGAAGCTGCTTTACGGGCAGCCTACATGGCTGAATAAGAAACCGTAGAAGCCAATAGGAGGGAAGCCGAAAAGCAAAAACAATTGAAAGATTTTTCTGTTCCCAAATCTGCCTATGCCCAACACCCAGTCGTTCCTCCCGGCATCATTTCTCCCCAATTTGAGATCCAAACCCAATGGATCACCATGATCCAAGCCAATCCTTTCTCAGACAACAATGGGGAAAGCTGACAGGATCACTTTTAAGGGTTCATTGACCTTTGTTCTTTGAACAAACTCCCAGGCGTCTCTGAAGATGCCATCCGCCTTAGATTGTTCAAGTACTCCCTCTCTGGCCAAGCTAGTAGTTGGTACAACACCATGGAGAGTGAAGAACATGTCACAACTTGGGAAGTTCTACATAATAAGTTTCTTGTAAAATTTTACCATCCTTTTACCTACGAACTCAGGGGGCAAATCACTCACTTTTCTATGTCCCCAGGAGAATCCTTAAGAGAAGCTTGGAAAAGTTTCAAGGACTTACTTAGGAAGTGCCCTCACCATGATATCTCTCAAGCCCAGCTCATAGAGATCTTCTATCATGGTCTTGATGATGATACCAAATTCTTTCTTGATTCCTCATCTGGAGGAAATTTCATGCACCAAAGTCTGACTAGTGCATGGGAGGCGGTCAAACGGGCTTCTGAAACAAGGGCTAGAAGGGGAATTGGTGGAATCCTTAAGGTAGCCAAAGCAGAAGTTAATCCTGATATCCAAAGCATAGCAGAAAGCCTCAAATTAATTGCCCTAAAATAGGATAAGTTAGAGTCATCCCTAGGCACCCTTAGGGAGTCACCCCAACAAATAAAAGTTATGGACTCTCTTTGTGGTATTTGCCAAAGATACGATCACACCACCCTACATTGTCAATACCTCTACAACACCCCCATGCAGCCAGAAATGGGATAGTAACTAGAAGACCTCAATTTAATTCATACCATACCAGGCCAATGCTATTACAATCCCAACCAAACTAAGAACCATCTTGGCTTCCAATATGGGAATGCTTTTGGTGCTGAAAATTTCAGCCAACTCTAGTCCCAACAAAGGCCTCCCTATCCTCGATCCAATAACCGAACACCATCTGGCTTCCCATACAACAATCAAAGAAATTTTGGGAACCAAGACAATCATAGAAGCAACTACCAAAACCGACCACCATACCAAGGACACTAATTCCAAAACTTGAATCTCCCACCCCAAAATCTAAATCAACCACCGCCTCCTCAACCTTCATAAAATGTCCCCACTCCTCCTCCCTCAAATGATGAAAGGATAGCCATCCTAGAACAAATCATCATACCCAACAAGCTCATCAAAAGGCAACCGACGCTCAGTTTTCTTGCCTATTTTCCCAACAGAAACCTCCTGTCGGCAATTTTACTGGGCAGCCTGAACCCAACCCCAGGAATATAGAACAACTTAAGGCTGTCACTACCAGATATGGCCTTACTAAGGAAGAAGAAGGAAGTTCCCCCTCATAGATTTTGACCAAGGGGGTGACGAAGAGGCTATTGTTGTCCCTCAAGCATTGAGATCACCTCCCCCACAAGAAGAGAGTCATGCATATAAGCCGTGTGTACCTTTTTCTGGTCAGCTGAAGTATACCAAATTAGACTCTAGGTTCAACAAATTCAAGGAAAGTTATGCATCAACATCCCACTTTTGGACGTTATGACTGATCTACTCGAATGAAAAAAATTCTTCAAAGCCCTTCTAAACCGTAAGTGCACTACCGAAGAATCTGAAATGGTAAAATTGGCTAGAACTACATCAGACATCATCCAAAGTAAAATTCCAAAGAAATGCAAAGATCCAGCATCTTTCGGGATCACTTGTTCTATTGGTGACTCTACCAGCCATTCGGGCCTAGCTGATCTTGGAGCTAGTGTGCCCATCATCCCTTTGAGCATGTGTAGAAGGTTTGGTCTAACTGATGCTAGACCAATTCTGATGTGTATTCAACTAGCAGACTCTTCCATTACCAAGCCTCTTGGTATTATTAATGATGTACCAGTCAAGGTCAAAAATTTCTATATCCCTTGAGACTTTGTGGTACTTGATATAAAAGAAAACACTCGCTACCCCCTCATCTTTGGTCGGCCATTCCTCACCATGGCCAGGGCCCTCATCGACGTTGAGGCAGGACTTCTCACACTACGAGTGGGAATGGAGTCCATAAATTTTCAAGCCTCTGGAGGTAGCATGAAGTACACCTAGGAGGAAGAAGTCTATTTCCTTAAATGCATGGACCCATTCAATAAGATGCAACAATGTTTCCTTAATTCTGAACTACCACATGTGATCGAAACCCGAATTTCTCTAGTGGACAATCAAGTTTCTTTTCAAACTGCCCCAGTCAACCCTATCAAGATGGACATTTATCCTCCCACTATTCATGTTTTGGGCACAACCAACATCACCACTCGAGAAGTTCCCCTCCCACAACCCCCTCACCCATCTATGACCATACTCATTTCCTCTCCTCCCTCTCCCTTTGAGGAACTGCTCTATGATAATCACCAAATGTCTTATGAGCCACCACTACATATCACTACCCAAGTAGTGCAACCAAATGTCACGGAAGGATACTTTGACTATCATCCCTTCATCCCAACCCCCATTGACATTAGAGGACAACATATGATCAAACAACTGCAATTCAGTCAAAACAATGATCCTTATAATAATTATCCTTATACAAATGAAATTCAATGTGACTACTCTTCACCGCATGTCAAACCATGGGGACCTAACCGTCTTGATTTCAATTGTTATCCTTGGTACACTGATGTACGCCAAGCCATCCAGGATACATTTCAAAACACACAGGCAAAGATGATGGAGTGGTTCCAAGGAAATCAACCAAGTCACTACCACAACCATGCCTCCTCCTCCGCACCTCCACCGCCATACTATCTGCCACCGTCGTGATCTTTATCCCTCCATCTCGGGTTTGGGTTTTGCTCAGGATGAGAAAAAATCTAATTCTGGGTGGAGGTGGCTGGTACGATTCTATTCCACCCCCTTTCTTTTCCCTTATTTGCTTCATTTTCCCTTTTCATCATTTTTCATGTAGTTTCTTTACTTTTTGGCCTTTATCTAGTAGGCCAAATTTTTTTCCTTAGTTGTAAAAAGGCCATTACCTAGTCGGCATGTTTGATAGATGTTTATAATTTTACCCCCTTGAATTTAGTAAATTTTCTTGCAAAATCTATTACAAATTGTCATGTCTGAAACCATCATGTAACCTAGGACCCCTAAATAACATAACTCCTTGGAAAAGTTGGCAAGTAATAAGGAATCGATCAGAACCAAGCATAATTTTTCTATATATTTAAGCAATAGATTATCTTGTTATAAAATTTGTATGATGTGATCTATAGGAATACTCTAACTAGAGAAATGACACTCTCTAATAAAAAAAATGTTGAAGTTATAAGCACAATAACATCTCTTTCTTCCCTCTATTTTTTTCTAAAAAAGAGAAGCAAAGAATCACCACCGCACAAAAATCAAGTCTGGGGTGGCATGCTTCCCAAAATAAAAACTCCATACCCCACAAAGGGGTGTACTATCAAAAGATGCCAAAAGTGCACATAAAAAATTGTGACCAATGTAGCCACACCTCCACAAAATCATATCCTGAGTCGAATAAAGGAGGGATCAATATTTTTTTCATCACTTCTTTATCTATTTTTGCACCCCCCCCCAATTTCGTCTTGTTCTTGTTCAAAAAAAAATTGAGAGTGTCAAAGTGAAAGTAAGATGAAGCCTATTTTTCTACAAAATCTCATTTTTTAAGTAAGATGTGATAATTGTTTGATAGGGAATATAGAACTTTATGCTACGTGATTCTAGGAGATTGGGTCAATTAGAAAAAAAAATTGGAGGAAAAGACTATAGTGATGTTATTAAGGTGAGGATGACATTTTGGAAGTGTAAATTGGAGTTTATTTGTAATCTAATTTGCTTGAGAACGAGCAAAGATTCAAGTCTGGGGTATTTTGATAAATGAGTTTTTATCATTTTTATATACATCTTTTAGATATCTTTTTAGGATTGTTTTGTTATTTATTTTCTTAGTTTTATACTTTTTCTCTTTAATTAGCATTTTAATTATATTTTCTTAGATTTTTGTAGGAAATGGAATAATTATTCTTGGATTATAATTGCCAAATTTGCAGCAGTCCTGTAATTAATGTATACTTGCCACCAAAAGTACCATAACTCTTGCATCCAAAGTCCAAATTGAGTGTACAAGTATTCATTGGAAAGGAAATCTAATTTCCGAAAATAATATCCTATTATTTTGTATCAGTTTTATGCTTTTTATGGGAGTGAAATACGTTCGAAATTACTACTGTGGGAATCTACATTGAAGAGAGTTACATGGTCAAGACGATTAAAGCCTATCAAATTTCTATTGACCAGATCTAGAAAATTCAAAAGGACGGCTCCCTCTCTTTTTCCCCCTCGTTTTTGGACAGACTACCCCCTCCTTCTCCTATAAAGGGAGGGGGGATTCATCATCTTTTATATCATCTTTGTACGGGATTTCTGAGCAATCTTCTTGTGTTCTTATGTTATTGTGTTCTTTCTATCAATAAAATTTAGTTTTTGCAAGCTAAGTGCTTCCTTCAATTGTTATTCTTTTACTTTACTCATTTAGATCTAGTTTCTTCTTCCTCTTATTCTTCCATGGACTGGAGCAAGGGACTAAGCATCGGCCATTTCATTGACTCTAGCCTAAGGAACTATCCTTTAGTAAGACTAGACTATGGCTAGAACTTTTCTTCCCTCTGTCTCCCTTTTCTCCACAAGCATGAGTGAGTAGTTCTTTATCGAGACAAGGGAAATAACCCCTTAACCATGGTTTTATTGTCTTTTCCTTAAAAATTATTCTAGATGGCTTTTGGGTTTGATAACTAATTGATATATCAAAGTAATTAATTGGTTTGATCAAAAGTTAATCCGGATGGATATGACCGTGGAAGTTCGGATTTAGAACAACAAACCCAATCACATAGGATTTTTAAAATGACCGTGGATCTTCTTCTTTTAGGATGATGAACTAAGAAGCATGACTACCAAGACCAATGGGCTCATGTGGAGTCCATCTTTAGTGGATTTTATTAATTCACTTGCCTTAATCAAATCTATCATTTTTTAAGGATTAGTTTGTTTTTGCCTAGGATAAGGTGTCAATTCCCATCTCTGGATTCCAATCACAGCTTGTTTTTCTTCCTTAATTCCAAGTCTTTTCATTTATAATAGTTTTCTTTTGCTAACAATAATCTTGATTTTCCTTGTGACATGGCAAAGTTATATTCTTATTAAGTGCATTTTCATTCCTACAATTCTTTCTTAAGTATCAATCATCAACCCCCAACTCGACTTTTAATTTTTGTTCCAAATCTAAAAATACCAAAAATAAATAACAAATATCTTCAAAAACAATTGGGTTTAGATTTAACAATCTTAATAAAGTTGTCATGTGGGATCGACCCTTTCTATACTAGCATTAATCAGAAAGTTGAAAATTGATTAAACTCTAGAATAATTATCTTAGTGATTATAACTGCTAAGTGATGCATTAAAAGTATTCTGGTTACCATAGTGTTTGAGAGAGGTCCTTAGTTTATGAGTAGGTTTTGGGAGCTTCTACATACAACCTTGGGTACACAATTGAGGTTTAGCATGACTTTCCACCCATAGATAGATGGTTAGTCAGAGAGGACCATTCAGACATTAGAGGATCTTTTGAGGGTGTGTATTATTCAGTTTCTTGGAAGTTGGGATGTACATATGAATTTGACTGAGTTTGCCTACAACAACAGCTATCATAGAAGTATAGATATGGCACTGTATGAAGCTTTTATAAGAGACATTATCAGTCACCTCTTTGTTGGTATGAGACAGGTGAGTATCAACTTTTGGGTCCTGAGTTACTGTAGTAGACTACAAAGAAGATCAAAGTGATACAACAACATCTGAAGGCAGCTCAGGACAGACAGAATTCATATCCCAATAACTATCATAGACCGTTATAGTTTCAATTTGGAGATGGTGTGCACCTTAAGGATTCCCCTTGAAAAGGTGTGCTGAGGTTTAGTAAGAAGGGTAAGTTGGCTCCAAGGTTTATCATACCATACCCTATTGTGTCATGTGTTGGAAAGGTGGCATATAAGTTGGAATTACTGCTAAAGTTACACATGTTGCACAATGTCTTTCATGTTTCCATGTTGAGGAAGTGTCATCTAGATATAGAGTAGAAGATACAACCAGTAGAGGTTGAGTTGGAGGAGGATGCGTCTTATGTTGAGGGTCATGTTGATCCTAGATAAGCATGTGTAGAAGCTAAGGAAGAAGGATATAACCTTAGTGAAGGTGTTGTGGCATCACCATGGTTTGGAGTAAGCCACGTGGGAGTTACAGGATGATATGCATAGAAAGTACCCATCTTTGTTATGCGTAGGATTTTGAGGGCAAAATCCTTATTAGGAGTTTATGATTATAATAATCATAACCTCACTTTATGGTTTAACTTGCTTTCTCATCATTATTAAATGCTTAAAACCTTAATCAAACCCTAAAATGTGCTTTTATATCATGTGACAAAGTCAAGTTTCAACACTGGTCCAATTTGGACATTGTTTGAGCAAGTTATGCAATTTTTGTGTTTATTAAGGGCTTTTATGCAATTTTTCCATATCGAGGGTTTTTCTTGCATTTTTCATATGTATATTGTTCCTCATAAGTTTTCATATTATATTTGATATATTTGTAGCCTTGGGCGCCTTGTTGAACCATTATTTTAGTGGTGTTCTCTTCCTAGAGTCGAGGCTAAGGTTTCCTCACCTAGATGCCCTAACTCAAAGGTTTTGCCTTTGGATGTTGGGATCCGATGGTCCACCTTTAGGTGGTGGGAACTGATGGTGGTCTCTTGATGCTTGAAGGTTTATGGTTTTCCCTCTTGATGAACCTAGGCCAATGGTTCACCAAGGGAGGTGCAACAACTGATGGTGATGTTAGGGTTTGCATTGGTGGTCAAGTGAAGGCATGACCCGATGGACCACCTGTTCTTGAAAGTTGATGGTTTCTCTAGGGTTGACATCATATGGTCCCCTTGCTGTTAAGAAATGATGGTTGCCCTAGTTTTTGCATGGACAAGATGTTTTGACCTTGGACACATGGCATGCATGGCCTGACACCTCTTCCTTACTTTCTCTCTCACCCCAAGCTTTATATACCTCTCTCCTTCCATGCCAATGAGCTCTTTAGACACCCTCTCTCCTTTCTTTCTGCTTGGAGCTCGTCTCTCTTTATTGGTGGAGAAGAAGGAGATCAGGGAAGAACAATCTTGGTATATCTTGCTTGAATGTGCACCTAGGGTTTGGATCTACCCTCTTCTTGGTTATTTGGAGCTTCCTTGCCTTGTTTTTTTACCTAAGCAAGTAAGACCTCCTTCCTTCCTTCATTTTCCTTTCTTCCCTCCTTACTCTCTCTTCCTTCTTGGTTGAATCCATGGGGTTTCTTGGTGGAGCATGTTCTAGAGGTTCAAGAACACCTTCCTTCTTACTTCTTTGACCTAGGGTTTGCTTGTTCTTGAAGAAAGGAGCTAGCTTGGATGTGTGGAGTGCTCAGCTAGGGTTTCTTCCCCCTCTCTTTCTCTCTGACCTGCCTTTCTATTGGACCTTCATCTTCTTCTTTGAGGTGAGTTATATAACTTTCTCCATGTTAATTTCTTACTCTTAAGTTGCATTTATAAGATTTCACTCTGAAACGTAGTACCAAGTGGAAAGATGTTATCTTTAGCTAGGGTTTGAGCTTATGGGGTAGTTCTTGAGTAGATGATCTTCCTAGATGTACACCTTAACCTTGAGCGGGTTTCTTCCTTGGAAGTGGGAGCTCTAAACCTTGCATGCATGTGGGAATCAATGGTTTTAGTCTTCCATGAAATGATGGTTTCTTAAGGATTGAAAATGATGGCTTTTCCTTAAGCTTGTGGACTGTTTGCCACCTTGTTTCATGATTTGATGGTTGGGTTCCTTATGCCAACCGATGGTGGGTACTTAGTTGCTATTTTGGACCTTCTTTTGTGCTTGAAACTGATGGCTATGCTTTCCTTAACAACCAATGGTCTTGGTGCTCTCGTCAAGTGGTTTAACCAATGGTTTTCCTCAGTCTACCAAATGGTGGTTTTACTTGATGTTTTAGATCTATTTTTCCACTTGTTGTTTACAAACAATGATCCCACTTGTTAAATAATTCTATGTCTCACAACCAATGGTCCCACTGGATCATAATTTAATGGTATCTCTATTTTTCAACAAATGATGGTCTCTTTGTTTGTTCACAAATGATGGTTTCACTGTGTCATAATTCGGTGGTCTTCATGGTGTCAACATCATGGTCATTCTGATGTCCAAACTTGATGGGGTTTTTTACTTCAACAAATAATGGTGCTTTTAGTAATGACATCTGATGGCCTTCTAGGCCTATGATTTGATGGATCTCCTATGTGCATGATTGAATGGTTTTACTTACATGGAAACCGATGATTTTGTTTATGTCATATCTGATCGTCTAGTTGGAGGTTTGTGATTCGGTGGAGATTCTAGGTGTGAAGATTTTTGCTTGACCTAAGTAAGTGTATGAAATAATGGTTAGTCTTGAGTGATGATTTGTGACAATCAATGTGAACCTATCTTGTTGAACCTAATCTAATGCAATTAAGTGATGATGGTTAATGGAACATATCTTTCTTGTATGTTGTTATGATGAAGGTATTCTCTCATAATTGTAGTGGTAACCCCAATATGTTGCTTGTGAATATCATAGCACTTATTTGTGTGGTGCAATCTTATGTTACTTGTGTACCACAAGCACGATGATGGTTTATTGAACTTGCATATGGTGTGGAAAGATAATGATCCTCTTACACGAGATACGTGAATTGTCTTAATGATATATGGACATTGTTTGAGCTCTCATGGAGGTGTGGTCATCTTCATGTGTGACAGAGATTGGTACCATGTGATGATTTGATAAGAATTATATCTCTTATGTTTTATATCTTCTGGAGTTGTTTTATACCCATATTTTGTAGAACTCTTCTAGGGTATGTATGTAACTTGATTGATGCAGCCTTAACTCACCCAATTAGCATTAACTAATCAAGTGAAACCCTAATCATGTAGTTCCATGTGCCATAGAACCATTCCAGTTTCAGGACTTGTTGTATGGGGAAATGGGTATTCCCAAAGGGAAGCCTGGAGTCGTATGTTGTTGAGCATATGTAGGTGTAGGGAGAGTACATCCTTGTCATCCTGATCCCAAGGTTTGGAGGATGGTTGCAGTCATGCCTCGAGTTGAGAGTGGTTTTGGTCATGTATCAGATACTGTTACATGTGATGTGATTGAGGACAATTGTGGTTGTACCTCAGATGATAAGGTTTTGTATACATTGGTTTCTAGTGTCATGACTTATATACCAAAGGCAGACTAGGTTGTTTGCAACTTGACTATATATGTCTCTTCGGTGGGTTCGTATTGATCGAGGGGAAGGGATCTTAGGATTTTATCTCTCCTAGATTTTGTTCAAAACTCAATAGCACTTCGTAGTGGTTAGTTGGAAGTTTGAGTGGTATACCTCAAACTCCCCAGGGCTTAATAAAAGACACAATCCAGTTGTGTAGCATATTTTTTTAGGGTTAAGCACGCACATCATGATTCACATTGGTTGATTACCCTTGCCTTGTTTCTTATAATGTTTAGTTAATATATAATGTGGTAAGTGAATTCAACTATATAGAAGGTTATAGCCTTACCTATTCCTCTATATATTATGTTAATCATGCTTTACCTATTTTATTTGCTTAATTTGTTCTATCTACTTGAACCTACTTATCTGCATAACCTGTTGTAATCAATGAGTGTTGTTGAGAGTTATATATCTCGTTGGGACATGGGTCTCCCCTCATGGTTCACCACATTATTTTAGGTAATTGTCAGCGACGTCATGAGGTTCATGGAGGTGAGGAAGAGTATCTTGAAGAGAAGTAGGAGCAGAAGGTTCACTAGTTTTTAGTCTATCCTAGAGTCGTCCCTGTACTCTCAGGTCCCCATGGCTATGTTTATGTTTGTATAGGGCATGTATATGTGGAATTATATCTCTTTTGTATATAGGTTGTAGCTGAGGCCACTGGACATATGTAAATACCTAATATGGTATATGCTCTTATGCAAGCTGTTGGACTTTTATGTAAATACTACTAGACATGTTGGTGATGTTTAATTCAGTTTTAATTATCTGCTTCTCTTGCATTGTGGTTAATTTGTCTCCTTCTCCTGCTATGTGATTAATTATTTATTGATCATGTGTTTTGTTTTGATTAATCTCATTTAGTGTGGTGGTGTGCCACAGATGCCAAGACTCAGCGCCCCAAATTGGCTTCCTAAGGTCATGGGGATTGTGTAGGAGAGACAAATTGGGGGAGGTGTTGTGTGTGGGGACATCCCACCATGAAGGGGTTGAAGAATGAATACGGGTTAGATAGAGAGGTACTAAATATTCCATACCAACGGGATGATGGAAAATGTTTTCCTTGTGCTGGAGATGCCTTACAACATCCTATATATAGGTGATTTTTTACCTTCTGGACTCGAGTAAAAGGGGTATCCAAGCTTAAATTTGGGTTTTCCAACATGAGAAAGATTAGATAGGAAAACTAGGGTCAATTAGGTTTAGAATCAAATGAGGGACTGAATGGATAAGAAATTAGAGAAAACAGTTGAGAGATGAGGAAGATACGAGGGAGAGAAAATGTTGGTAGTCGTTCTATAAAGGAAATTAAATGAAAGGAAAGGGGTGAAGGAAGAAGATGAGTTGGCTTTCGTTGGTTTAGACCAGGACCACTAAGAAAATTGGCAAAAAAAACCTACCATTAAACCAGTGTGAAAAAAGTTGGAAACCATGTTCATGACAAGGAAATGCAAAGAAGACATTGGGATATGGATTTCATCATTCAAATATTAATCATTTAATGCATTTTCAAGTCATTTTCTTTCCTAGTTTATTTTAGGTATTTAGAGGCCTTCTATCCTAATGAAAATTAACACCCATGCCAATTAAGGTATGTAGAAACAAAATATAGAATTAGTTTCCACATTTAGACATGTTTAATAGATCCTTTAATTTATTCAAGTCCTTTTGGCATTATCTTTGTAATTCCTTTTATAGTTTATTTGTGGCAACTAGAATTATCCACTTGAAATGGTACTGAACAACTAGATTAATGAATACATGAGAAAATTAATTTTGACACTACTTTCTTTTTTTGAGATTGTTCAATAAAGTATTTAATATATGTGTGTTTTGTATTATTTAAATAAAAGATATTATAATGTGTATCGAGTTATAGTATTTGGTATTTATGTTCCTTGAAGTATTATTGACTCATGAGGAAAGTGTAGCTCATATTATCTTTCCTTAATTTTCTCAATCTCACCTAATTAAAGCCATATATTTTTAGTTTCATTCTGATAAACAAAAGTCAGTTTTCAATCTTACGTTAATTGTTTAAATAATAATATACCAAATTCAAAAGACAAATCGAAAGGGAAAATTCGAATTTTACTACTGTTTTCCACTTTTGATGACTCCTAACCATCTATTTTACAACTTGTACCCTGAGTCTATATCTAATGTAACTTTTCTTTCTCTAAGAATTAAGAGTCATATATTAGATTCAATTTTCTAATTCTAGATCTAAGAAGGTTGTAGAGTCCTTATTTAAAGTAAGCTATATTAGATAGTGAATTTGCATTCTAACCCCTAACTAAGAAACTAAGTGAACCAATTGTGTTAGAACCCTCTAACATTCAACATTTAGCATAAACATTATTTTTTTAAAGTATCCCTTTCACCATCTAAGTCAGGGACAAAGGGAATAGAACCAATTCTAAGAGGAAAGGTACAAGGAGGCCAATCAAGGGGATTTATTTAGATTTTAGTATGTTATAGAAGTCCATATATTTTGTTTCATATGGCTAGGTAAATTTAATTGTCCTAAAATTTTAGGATTGTCTTCTTTTGTAATATTTTGTCTCTAGGAAATATTCAAAATGAATGCATGACTTCTCTTACCTAGATCCCAAATATATGCAACACTTAATATTTTTTGTACTTATGTTTTGCAAGTCATATGCATTAGGTATCATCTCAAATATTGTTTGGAGTTTTATTTTTACTAAAAATATATCACATTAATTCATCGATACATATTTTTATGTGAAACAATGTAGTATTTGTTTGTCCCTCAAGGACACAAAGGAGCTTGAAACTTAGTTTAGGAATCAATAGAGAAAATTAATTGAAATTTCATTGTGCAATAAGGACAAACATCGGTAGTAGTTTTATTTAGAACATACATAGACAACTTCATTTCTAATATATTATGAATAAGAAAGAAATGCAATGCATTAATACCCCTTTACCTCAAAAAGGTGATAAAAGAAGCATAGATTTAGCCATACAAATAAGGAAGTCAAAATTGTGGTCCAAGTACGGCAAATGACACTCTCACCACTATCTCTATGTTCACCAACTAGCCAAATATAAACACTAGTTTGATGCTAAGCTTAAAATATACCATGCTAGAAATATGCTTTTACCAAGAACTAAGAAGTGGTGAACAATGTCCATAGGATTTCTCCTATGAGATAATTATTTTGGTCTACTACATAGATTATGATAATATCAGATAAAATCAATCAAATGATGTAGTTCTTTTTTTTAAGAAAAAACTCAATATACTATTAGGAAAAAATAAAGTACAAAGTGGAATAGGGTGCTATATAATTAAACTAAAAATACAAAGAATCAGACTTAAGGAAAACCTTATGATTCAAAGTGAATATGAATTACATGGAAGCAACTAGAGACCTTGCAGATCTTCTAGATTTTTCATAACACTAGTTTCCCCATCTTCTCTAGTTCCATCATTTCCCAAAATGCTCTACTGTGGTTACGTGACATTAGCCAATATATTATTCATTTAAAAGGATGAGATATCAAAATACAAGACATAGACTCAACAAATACAAGCCAATGTTGTAAATGGTTTAAATCACATCTAAACATTTGTCTAATAACATCTATGTAACCTCTTCTCTAAAAAAGTAACTTCATAGTCATTTGGCGTTCTTAACCCCATACATCAATACACAACCATGCACGCTCTAATCTTCAAGGAGGTTTAAGTATCTCATGACTGTATTGTAGAGACAAGTTTCTCATCCTTTTGGGTGACCATATAGAGTACCATCAACAAAATAACTAAATAATCTCCAAAAGAAGGTTAATAAACTACATACCACGTGACTGAAACAATTACAAAAGACATGAATTCAAACAATGAAAACAACATGTCTCCCCTTCAAAGGACAATCTTATTGGAAATCTAAATCCTCAAGCCTCGGTGAGCGGCAAAAAAAAAGGATAGCTATAGGCAAAGGAAAATGAGGATTAGAGGTGAGGGTTATAGGGATAGGGATGATGGTTTTTATTACTTCAAAGTATTTAATCAATATCATTCCTAGTTGGATTGAGATGCGTGGAAAGTCCATAAATATGGTTCACTAATCATAAGGAAAAACATCATATTTTATTCATATTGGTTCCTCTATCACCTTATATCCTTTGCAAGGAACATGATGCTAATATTCAATGGTTAAAAAGAGTGATTCCTAACCATTGGCATGTTTTCTAAATGAATTAACATTAATTATTTACTTCAAACAAGAGGAATTGAATGCCAAATTCTACATGCAATACAAACATGAATGTAAAGCAAGTTGAGTAGATAATGGCTTCACCTATCATTATCAAAATTAAGAACCAAAATGATAACAATGTTAAGATACATGCAATGAATCAATCTACATGCAAATCTAGCATGTTGGAAAAAATAAAAATAATAGAAAGGTGTGTGTGGGAAAGAGTTATGTACCGCACCACCTCCACCCCAATATTAAAAAAAATTTCATCCTTGAGCAAACACTAAACCTAATATTAAGGGGATGGAATTCTTGATACTCATCCAGGAGGTCCCAAAAACTCAAAGAAGGTCTAGGTGAAAGGAATATGAATAAGGGTTTGCACCTTAAACATGTGAGGTCCATGGTGCGAAATGTGACCAGGTGGCCATGGTAGCTCGAATGTTCTTGGTTGATGCTTGAATTGATGTTACTTTTCACCTTATAATCTATCCAACAAGATCTACAAATACTCCTCTATCGATAGAGGTAGTATAGCAGTTTTATGTGGATCTATAAGGGAGGCATAATATATGAGTGGTGTGTTGGGAAAAATGGCCTCAAATAAGGCAGCGGAAACAAAAATTAACTTGTCATATTCCCCTAATACAATAGATCACGTCAACAACTATGTAATGTAAAAGAGTGTTATAAGGTCGATACCTGATCCTGGAGCAAGTCCATGGATTATCCCTTACAGTAGCATGCATTTTTCTTCAAGTTGCACCTAGATAGCATCAGTAGCGGCCTCCTGGTTGATCACCATTGATGGTAGTCGACTTTGTCCTCCTAGTGTTGAGCAATAGTCTCCTCACCTTTGTAGTATTCTACATGGACCAATGAGAACTCTTGTCATTCTAGATGAACAGACGGAAGGTGTTGTCTCTCCTAGTCAGCATACTAGCATCAACTCGCTCTCCCAATTGTATCTCCCTTATTGTTCCTCCCTTTTATGGGTAGAACTTGCTCGAGTTCTCACATTACCACAACTGTGAAAAGACAACAATTGTTAGAGATTATTTTTGTATCTCTAGAAGGCACCCGAAACCCCTCTATTTATAGAAGGGTCAGGGTCAGGGGTTCCAGTCTGAGCGGGAGTTGAAGAGACAAAATTTTATGATTTTTTTAGAACCTATGAGCATTGAACCGTTTGGTTCACTATTGAACCAGTGGGTTCACATGTGATCCAATTGGTTCAATCCTTGAATCGGTTGTTTCACAATGTTTCCCATCTGTAATTGTATTTACAATTAATATTCGATTAATGTGCAACATGAAGTCAATATCAATTCTTGATCCAATCAAAATCTGAAGGGTTGATTGACAACCTGAACCAATCGGTCCATGGACCTGACTGGTCGGTTCACTTCCTGAACCTCTCATCTCAAGGACTTAATTATCAATGATGGTTCAATTGACCTGACACTTGAATCGACCAGTTCAACACTTGAACTGGTCAGTTCACAGCCCAGTCAGTGTATTCTTAGCCATAGTTGTTTAAATTGAATACCTAACACTTTAGCAATCAAGTTTAAACTTCATTCATAAATAAACTCCTATTCTAAGGGTATCCAATGTGTGTGATGAATGAGCACAATGAGCACGGCTATCTCTGGCAATTTACAGGGTGATGGCGCTAGCTTCCAGTCATCTTCTTTGTTGGGGCCAGTCTTGCCTACCCTTGTTAATAGTGAATCCACTGGAGTGAGTTCTTCTTCGACGAGCAAGCTATTAAAGAATCTTGATAGTGACACTACTGCCCTGGAGAAGACGAATATTGAGGTGAAGGAGAATGTTGTAGTCTATCTGCAAGAGTAGGTGGATTTGGATGCGTCTAGATGGAGTAATTGCCTTGTCAGGTACGTTGTTGGCTTCAAGGTTCATCTGCCTACCCTGGAATGCTATCTTACTCCGATCTAGAATTTGAAAGGTTCTATAGAAGTGGATTCATGGTAGGGGTTTCTTGTTGATTCGTTTCTTGGATCGTGAAGACCTTGAGGCCACTGATGAATGTGGAATGTGATTCGTGAGGGACAAGCCTTTGATTTTATAGAAATGGAAGCCATGTGTTATTTTGATGAGGTTTAGACTTGAAGACACTCTAGTTTGGATTAAGATTCATTTGCTGCTACTAGATATTTGGGATTACAATATGTTTTCTAGAATCGGCTCTTACCTAGGAGTGCCTCTAAGGACAGATGGATTCACTCACAACTTACAGAGACTTGAATATGCCTACATTCAGGTGTTACGACCGACTTTGTCTACCTTCTCAGAATCCCTAGAAGTGATGAGTAGTAGTTGTGTCAAACATACAATTTTGTTTCAATATGAATGGATACCAAGTAGATGTGCAGTATGCAACTTGTTTGGTCACAATGACTGTGAACAGAAGAACAAGGAGAAGATGGTTTTGGTTCCTAAGAAAATTCCTATTGATAGTGTTATTCCTATTGTCAACGCTATGCCTAGCAATTCAGGTATTGTTACATTGCCATCTGAAGCTAGGAGTACCTTGCATGATACTGAGAAAATGTTAGAGGGAGTGGAGAGTGAAGATGAATAATTTTAGGACTCCATTGAAGATTATTCTCTTATTTTGACTGATCCTAATCCTGCTATTGAGCTTGATAATTAAGTGTTTAACCTCATAACCCCTCCTAATTTTGTGGAACATAAGGAGTCAAACCTAGAGTTTGAGTATCTGAAGGGTAATAGGAAGAAGAAGGCTAAGGCTAAAGGTAAGAAAGGTCATGCTGAAGAAAGTTTTGATGCACTGTCTAACAAATTTGACAAATTCGTTATTAAGGATTAATATCTCCAAGCCAGTGAAGTACTGGCTAAAGGAGTTTGTAATATCTAAAAATGGCTTCTCCATTGTCTCCTGGAACATTAGATGGCTCAATATCAAGGCTCCTAAGGTCCACGAGGAAGTTTTGAGGCTTAAGCCTCAAATTATTATCCTAAATGAGACAAAATTTCATGTGGGTAAGATTCATAAGCTTTTCAGTAAACACTTTGGTGGTTTCAACTAGATTTCTAATCATGGTAGTCATGTTCTTGGGAGAATTTTGGTTTTATGGGATGGTAATTTTTGCTTTTCTGATAATCCGAATCATATCAACTTGTTCATGGTAGAGTTTCAATAGGTGATAACAAAATCCTTCTTAGTACAGTTTATGGGGACAATCCAGACATGGATAGGGTGGTTCTTTGGAATGATATTGAATTTATTAATAGTATTAATCATGAACCTTGGGAAATTTTGGGAGACTTCAATGCAGTTAGAAACTATAATGAAAAAATAGGGAGAGAATCTCCTACCAAAAGATCGATGGATAAATTTAATGATTGTATGGTCAATGTTGGTCTTCTTGAGCTTTCTATGAGTGGTCCTTTATTCTCTTAGGACAATCATTAGAGTGGTTTGTATTTTTCTACTTCAAATATTGACAAAATCTTGTGTAATGGTGATTTTATTGATCTCTTTTCCTGAGTTTCATGGTGTTCTCATTCCTAATATCACTAGTGATCATAGGATCATGTCTCTTCTTATTGGAAACAAAAAGAAAGTTCTCTCTCTATTAAGATTTAACAATGCTTGGTCTGAGAGAAAGGATATGCTGAGAGTTGTGGCTTTGTCTTGGAATCACAATGTTGATGGTTACCCATGTACATTCTCTATTCTAAATTCAGGAAGTTGGGGAAGGATTTATCTGACTTGAATAAGAATGTTGTTGGTAATTTTTCTTAGAAATCTAGTACTCTTGAAAAGGTTCCTACTAATCTTTAGTGTCTTCTTGATAGTGATCTACTTAACTCTATGTTGCAATATGAAGCTATTGTCAGTAGGAAAGCTGCTACTGAAGCTCACACTAGTGAAAATTCTTTGCTTCACCAAAAATCTAGGATTTAGTGGCTTTCTGAAGGTAATTCAAACTCAAGATTCTTATATTCCTATATCAAAACTTATAGGCACAAAAATCATATCAAATCTATGGAGATTAGTGGAGTTCTCAATAGTAATATTGATGATATAAAAAATCATGTGTATGAATTATACTATGATCTTTCCAATAGGAACCCTTATGGGAATGTGAATGATGCTGAAATGTTGGATTTCCCTTCAATTGCCACTAATCAGAAGAATTTGCTAGATAAATTTGTCTCTGTAGAGGAGATTGAAACTATCATTGATGATCTTAATATTGATAAATGTCCTGGGATGGATGGATTCAATGGCCAATTCTTTAAGTCTACTTGGAGCCTTATAAAGTTAGATGCCATTAATGATGTTTTGGACTTTTTTAGATCTGGAAGGCTCTTCAAGGAACTTATTGTATCTTTATCACTCTTATTCCTATGAGTGAGGATTCTCACCTAATAAAAAACTAGAGACCTATTGCCTTGTACAATAAGGTCTATAAAGTCATCTCAAAATCTCTTATTAGTAGACTGCAAAGTGTTCTTCATTCTGTTATTAGTTGTAATCAATGTGCTTTTGTTAGAGGGCGTAGCATTCATGATGGGATTCTTCTCTCTAATGAACTTATCCATGACTTTAATAAGAAAGGAGGGAAAGGAAGAATATGTATCAAAGTTGATCTCATTAAAGCCTACAATACTGTTAGTTGGGAGGCTCTATTTAAGATTCTAAGATTGATGAATTTTCCTATCAAATGGATTGTCTGGCTTAGAGAGATTTTATTACTACTTCATATGAATTCTATTCAATGGTGAGCCTACTGCATCCTTCGATCCTACTAATGGGATTAGGCAAGGGGATCACTATCCCCTTAGCTTTTCACCATTGGTATGCAGTCTTTTACACAACTCATTAACAAAGAAGTTAAAGATGGACACTTGAAGCCTTTAAGTGCCTCTAAACATTTGAGTGTTTCTCACTTGGCCTTTGGTGATTATCTCATGGTGTTCATGGAGACGGATGCCATATATGCTCGTTCCCTTAAAAAAAATTGATAGGTTAGCTAATATTATTGGTCTCAGTATTAGTAAAGAGAAGAGTACAATTTATTTCAGTGTAGGTGTTGATACTCGTGCGATCACTAAGATATGGGCATTCAAGTTGGGGTCCTTCCTCAAAGATACCTTGGAATTCCTCTCTTTATTAGCATGCTATACAAAAAATATTATTTCCCTTTGATTGATATAATGAATAAGAGATTGGATGGTTGGAAATCTAAGCAGTTATCCTTTACATGTAGATTGGAGTTATGTAACTATACCCTCTCTTCTATGCATAATTTTTGGTCTTCCTCATTTCCTCTCCCTAGTTCTGTCTGTGGTGAGAGTGAGAAAACTATCAAGAATTTTTTGTGGGGTCAAAGTGATGGTAAAAATAATATCCACCTTGTCAAGTGGGAGAAGATTCGCAAGGTGAAGAATGAAGGTGGTATATCTATTAAGAATGTTATAGATGTTTGCAAGGCTACTATCCTCTTGAATATTTAGAGGGTGGCTTCAAAATAGGATAGTCTCTTAATCAAATGGATCCATGAGAAATATCTTTTGAGAAATCATATGTGGAACATTGAGATTTCTAGTCATTTCTCTTGGTACTTTATTCAGATGATTAGGTATCTTGATGATTTCAAATCCCTGTTTACTTATAGAGTTGGTGATGGAGGAGATCATATGGCTGTCATTTGATCCATGTCTTCCTCATAACAAGTGTCTTAAATATTGCATTGGAGAAAAGAAAATTATAAGGTATGGCTTTCCTTCTATCAGTAAAGTCAGTGCTATTGTTTGTGGCACCGGCTGGAAAGTTAATCCCTCGAGATTTCATGGGGTTTTGAACAAGTTCATTAATGATACCGCCCCTTTGTGGGGGTGATGATAGTATCCTGGTCTGCAATGAGTCCAAAGTTAATCTTAGACTTAACTAGTTGAATATTATAAGCATCGGTGATGAGAATCTCGTCTTTTCTTGTATTTGGAGATTTACATGTCCTAAAAGGTTTCAGATCACTGCTTGGAAAGTAGGGCATAGTATATTTCCTACTAATGATTATGTAATAAGGAGAGGTTTTTATACACCTTCCTTTTCCTTTCTATGTAAAAGTGATGTTGAGAATGATGTTCATATTATGTTTGAATTCTCCTTTGTTTGAACTATCTGGATGTTAGCTCTTGATTGTGGTTTCATCCATGTCACTCCAAGCAATAGAGTTGACTTGTGTAAGTTGAGTCTCAGGAAAGAGCATCTCATAGTGATTACGATTATGCACCTTGGTGGCATGAGAGAAATGCCAGTGTTTACAATAACAAGAATATGGATGCAATGGTGCTTTGGAAATGGATCGAGTCTACTGTGTTGTATATTAGCTCCTAGTTTTTTTCTAGCTTTTCTGAAGATGATGGTTTCCTTCTCAAGCTGACATTTTCTTTCTATCTTTTTGGTGGTATATAGCTCCATCTCTTTTACTTTTTCCCTTGATCACTTTGAGGTGAGTGTATGGCTATCTTGGTGATAGATTCTCTCACAAGCACCTTTTTACTTTCCCCACATTGTAAAAATTACAAAAATAGCAATACAACGTCTAAATTCACCAAAACAAATCTTGTGTGTGGCCCTATAGGTTCCAAGTACGCTAATAGTGAATCTCCATAATTGATCTATGACATCACACACAATGAGTGGTATCTAGCAAGACATCATTGCTACCCAAGTAATTGGACAGATGGAGAGCAACTTCAACCTACAATCTATGATTGGTGTTATAGTGATTGTATAGTTCCTTTATCTCTGATATCCAGATTGAACTCAAGGCATGGAACTCTCATCCTCTTCAACATTCAATCCATGTTCCTTGAACTAGAGCAAACTGACTAAGATATATGTAAGCTCAATATCACATATTGACTCACACCAACATGACCATGCATTTCTCAGTATCGCTTATCAAGTGGCCAAGATATCATACTCATGTAGGAGGGACAAATACCATACACATCACTCACATTCATCCCCATGTGTCACAATGCGCTCGAGCACCACATTTATGGCAACTCTTATTCAAGGTCACGATGGAAATGGCATGTGATGAGTGTAGTGACTTCAGGTCTAAGAACCACAATCACTGCCATCACTATAAGAGATGACTCTAATGACCAATCATGGTTTTCATGTGTCACTCTCAAGGTGGGTCTGTCTGATACACTATTCTTTAACAAGTATCTATGTGTTGGGTTTGATATCACATATCATGACTAATGAGATTTAGTCATCAACCAACACACACTCTAGTCTTATCTATTATAGTTGTATATTAGCCTTCCATAATAACATCCCACTAGGGACATAACAAGAATGTATACACTCTTGACATCTATATGATCCCATTGTTCAAGCCCTCAACCCAAAGACATATGTCATTGATTAATATCATTATGTAGACATTTATCATGTTACATCATTATCTCGTAACTGAATAAAACAAAATAGATTGGAATATTGCCTTTATTATTAATCAATTCATTTACAAGTTACGCCATTACAATCATTGTTGGATCCTAGGATGGGTGATTGGATTCTCTAGAGGGGGTGAATAGAGTTGAATCCACTTAAACAAAATTCATTCGTACTTCAAAATATATCATGAGATAAGGTTGTTAATTAGGAACTTTGATGTGCAACTAAACATACATAGCAAGGATTAGAGAGATTGAACATACACCAATTAACAAGCTATGTATAGGGGTTCCATACTTCAAACTAAAAGTATGTCAGTCCACTACCTAGAGAGGTCAACCTCTAGGATTTCTTAACCGTTTCACTCTTATATTCATTCATAAGACTTAGAATACATGACCCACCAAAGGACTTACCTATCCAAGCCAATAGTCTTCAACATACCCAAGGACTTACCCACTTTGCAAGGAGTCATCTACCTTCACCAAGGACTTACCCACACTTGTACAAGTCTTTGGCCTTGAAGTAATTGCCCACTCTTCTATGATCTTTAGCCTTTGACTTCACCTTCACCAAGGAGCAGCTTTCACCAAGGACTTACCCACTTAAGCAAGGAGTCTTTTTCCTTCACCAAGGTCTTACCCACTTTTTCTCTAAGTCTTCAACCTTGAACCTCTTCACTAAGGGACTCCATCCCTTGTTCTTATTTACCTCTCTTAGCCAAGAGAGAGAGAACATTCACTTTTAAGGTTGAATGATAGATTGGGAGGTGGTGGAATTGAGAGCCTCACAAGATATACATGTAGGACTAGATCTCTTACAAATCTCTTACTCACTCTAATGTATAATGTAAATGATTTATCTTAGAGAGAGAGGAGGTTATAGGATGCACTCAACTATAGAATAGGGACTTCATAGTACTTAGATAACCATGGGATGAAGCCCAAGGGGTCCTATTTATAGTTGGGTATGCCTAGAAGCCTTTGGGAACACTTAAGGATGAATAATAGCCATTTGGGATGTTGCAACGGATATTTTTTTTAATTTTGCAACATTCCAACGGCTAGAAACACTTTTCTGCACTTTTTCATATAGTGTGATTGGTCGAATTTCAATAAAGGTAGCTTGACCAATTGTACTATTTGATAAATCCAAGTTGACCCATCAATCGAGTTTATCCTGGATGAAACTCAGCCGATCGATTAAATTGGTTTTGCTCAGTGCAGGGATTGGTCGAGTTCTATGAGTGTGCAACTCAAAGCATTTTCAAGATCCAGTAAGGGATCTGTCGAGTTTGTAACTCGACCAACAAACAACTTGTAATGAATTTTGGAAATGTAATTAAAGTGCTTAAATATTCGATTTAAGTGCTCCTAGTTTTTTCTAATCTTATTACAAGTCATACAATCATTATAAGTGATTTATAACATGACTGTAATGGAATTACATCATATTCCACAAAAGTGCACTTGCATTGATTTTGACTTGTCTTTTCTCTAATTTAAGATGCACAAGTTAGGGAATTTGGAGTGTGTCCATACCTAATCTAAAATTACTCAAGTAGAAGCATTAGACACAATTAAGTGGAATGGTTTAGTCATCATCAAAATAAGGGTTTGGTCAATTTAGAGCTAGAGTCAACATTGACCTAGAGTCAACATTCTCCCACTTTTTGAAGATGGCAAACCATTCCATAAATGTATTGAAATCATTTAAGTAAAGTCATGCATTTGGATAAAACCTAGGGGCTTCAATAAATTGAGTTCATATGCTCCCCCTCAATTGATGCTAGTGGAGTTCTCATACTCCCCCTCAATTGATGCTAGTGATGTTATTTCTCCTGCATGGTTAGCTTTCATAACATTTATAGAATACTATGTCTTCTACTCATATATGTTCTACACACATATGGATTCTCCCCTATACCTTCTCCCCTTTACATAGACATGCTTATCCTTCTACATGTAATACATGATCTCTCCCCCTACTTTATAGAAGAAGACATGCTTTCTCCCCCTTTGGCATTTCAAAAAGGTGGAGGTATGAAGAGATAAGAAACACCACTTGTTAAAACAAAGGAGATAACAAAATTTATAACGGAGAGTAGAAAAGCAAAACTAGGGGCTTTTCCAAGCATAGAATGAAAAGCAAGTTAAAGCATGCATTTAAACAACCCATAATGTGATTCTAGAAAAAAATCAAGGCAAGATAAAGTGATGCACAAAAATAGTGAATTAAAATGTTGAATCTCAAGATGATGGAATTCGCCCAAAAAGCATCAGGGTTCATGGAAAATAATGAGTCTTGCTTAGAAGGCCATTTCTGCATAAGAAACACTAGTCTTGCATCAAAATCTAACACTAGAGCAAAATCTACGAAAAAATCCAAGGATGCTCCAATTTCTACATACAATGTATCTCTATATATCATGTATCTCAATGCTATGCAAGTGAATCAAGATAGTAGATATGCAATTGAAGGAACAAGCTTGAGCAAATGTGAAACAAGATACAAGCATAGCATATAGTTAAATACCACTTTATGAAAAGATAAACAAGGCAAGACCTACATGTATATGAACTACTAGTAGATATTATCACAAGTTAGGAGTAGTAGGATCTAGATCATAGAAAGAGATGTACAAGTTAAAGAGCTATGACTAGATGTAGAGATATATCCAAACAAAGAGATTAGCAGTTCCAGAAGTAAGTAAATATATAACTCACTAACAAATATGCATCCTTCCCAAATGATGATTACCACTAAGAACTTCAAGGTTGTATCCAAACAATATATAAAACTATATAGATGTCACAAGTTTGAGCATAGCGGAAGCATTTTAAGACAGGACCAAGAGATCCAACGAGATCATCATCAAAATATGCATAACAACTCAAAATAAGTAATTGTGAGATATAGGAATGTCACATGTGGGATACCAAAACATTAGAAAGATAGATTTGTAAGCAAGATAGGAAATTTAGAAACATGGCAATATGCATATAAAGGTGCCAAGGGAGTGCCAAAGAATAAGGCTATTTGTTGAGAGATTCTAGTTGAGAGGGAAATTCTCATTCAATAAGCCAATTGTGTATTCTGCACAGTGCCATCGGCCGAGTTACTAACAGGACAAACTCGACTGAAAATAGATGTTGGCAACACCCATTGGTGTCTATAGGTCGAGTTTCTATCAGGACAAACTCGACCCACAGAGTTTCTGTAAAAAAGAACATATATTTTGGAAACACATATCTAGAGGCATGATAAGAATGTAAATCATATCCAACCATGTGTAGGTAGATTAGTAATGCACTACGAAAGCATTATGAGTAGTTTTTGAGGAAGAAAATGAAGAGAATCGCCAATACCACTTTTGAATCAAAAACCATGTGTATAGTGTACACTAACTTGGCAAAAACACACTATGATTGGATACAAGGAAGAATAGAATTACCTCTGTGCTTACCATTTCTTTTCCATTTGTTGCCACCCCATACTCATCTCACCTTTCTTCTGTGGATTGAGAAGCTAATTTCCAAGTCCATATCTCAAGTCAATCCATTAGCAAGATACCTACAAGAAGCAAGATGAAATGGTCCCTATAATGTTTTTAGGTCCGAAGAGGATAGCTTAGCAACCCAGGTCCTATTTCTCTTGGGTGCTTTCCTAATAGGATAAAAAGTAAAATAATGGACAAAAACATTACAATAGTTGCATGTGCCCATAGACTTAGAACTAGAGCATTCTCTATGAAAGATTGGAGGTTCTATACCTTTTTTGTTCCTTTGGCTACCATAATACCCTAAACCATGTCTACGAATTTGTTTAATAGTACGGTGTAGGATATCATTAAGATTCTTTTTACCAACTAAGAATCTTTGCAAAGAAGATTTCAAACTATGATTATCATGCATAAGAGAAGTAATAGTAGAATACAATTGATTCATATCATCTCTAGCATGCATAAGATCATTTTCTAAGAAAAGAGTTTTAGTTAAATAAGAATCTCTATCAATATGAACAACAACAACATTGTTCTCTCTATTAGTGAACTAGAACAAGATTCAAGAACATTAATTTCAGCAAGCAAGGAAGAATTTTCATTCTCAAACATAGAAATCTTAGAACGATAGATCCTACTTTCATATTCAAAACCTTGCAAAACCAAGTCTTTGTTCTTGTTTTTAGATTTAAGAATATCAATATCATGCATGATAGAATCAATGATTAAAGTATGCTCTTCATTAAAACTACTCATAAGAGGTTGAGCTACTAGAAATCTAATCTTGACAAGCAAGCTAGCATATTCAAGTTTAAGAGAATCTACTTGACAAAGACAAGCATTTTTATCATCAATCAAGCAAGTATTATCATGTTCGAGATCATCTGTTTCTATATGCAAATTATCAACAATTCTAGCAAGCTTTTTCTTTTTCCTTTTAGAAGACTTAAGAGAGGTACAAGTAGCATGAATGAAGCAATTAAATATTCTTTATCTAAAGAGTTAAGATTTACCTCATTTGAGTTTTCACTTGTTGAATCCATGAGAGCAAAATGGAATTCTCCTTCATCACTAGATCTTGAGCTAGATCCTCCACTTGATTATTCACTTGAGTTGGAGGAGTCACTTGAGCTTGAGTTGTAGGATTCACTTGAGTTTTTGTGCCATTTCTCCTTCTTCTTGTACTTCTCTTCTCTTCTCTTGTGTTGATGGGTCTTTTTACCTTGTGGGCAATCTTCCTTGAAGTGATCCTCCATTCCACAATTGAAACACCTAGTAGAGGAGGAATACTTGCCTTTGTAGAGTCTACCCTTGGAGTACATGGCATCTTCAACAACTTGATAGGATGGAGAATATTGACCAACAATAGCCTCAATTTGAGCTTTGGTTTCAGCCTTCTTCATTCTCTTGAGCTCTTTCTCTTCTTTTCTTTCTTCTTCATCTTGCTTGTCAAGTTTGTCTTCATGAGCTTGTAGATTTCCTATGAGCTCTTCAATGGGGATATCACCAAGAGACTTGAGTAAAGTCATACCTTTAAAGAAACCTAGGGGTTTCAATAGAATTGAGTTCATATGCTCCCCCTCAACTAATGCTAGTAGAGTTCTAACACTCCCCTCAATTGATGTTGTTTCTCCTGCATGGTTGGCTTTCATAACATTTATAGAATACTATGCCTTATACTCATATATGTTCTACACACATATGGCTTCTCCCCTTTACCTTCACCCCTTTACATAGGCATGCTTCTCCCTATACAATTAAGACATGCTCTCTCCCCCTACTTTACATAAGATGACATGCTTTCTCCCCCTACTTTACATAAGATGACATGCTTTCTCCACCTTTAGAATTTCAAAAAGGCGGGGGTATGAAGAGATAAGAAACACCACTTGTTAAAAGAAAGGATATAGAAAATTTTGGAGAGTAGAAGAGCAAAACTAGGGGCTTGTCCAAGCATAGAAACAAAAGCAAGTTAAATCAGGCACTTGAACAATCCATAATGTAATTCTAGAAAAAATCAAGGCAAGATAAAGTGTTGCAAAAAAATAGTGAATTGCAATTTTGACCCTCAAGATGACGAAATTTGCCCAAAAAGCACAAGTGCTCATGGCAAAGCATGAGTCTTGCTTAGAAGGTCGTTTCTGCATAAAAAAAATACTAGTCTTGCATCAAAATATGACACTAGAGCAAAATCTGTATAAAATCTAAGGATGCTTCAATTTCTACATACAATGTAGCTATATATATCATGCATCACAATGTTGTGCAAGCGAATCAGGATAGTAGATATGTAATTCAAGGAACAAGCTTGAGCAAGTGTAAAATAAGATACAAGCATAGCATATAGTTAAATACCACTTGATGAAAAGATAAACAAGACAAGAACTACATGTATATGAACTACTAATAGATATTATCACAAGTTAGGACTACTAGTAGGATCTAGATCATAGCAAGAGATGTAAAAAGTTAAAGAGAAAGCTATGAGTAGATGTAGAGATATATCCAAACAAAGAGATAAGTAGTTCCAGAAGCAAGTAAGGATATAACTCACTAACAAATATGGATCCTTCCCAACCCTTAATTACCACTAAGAACCTCAAGGTTGCATCCAAACAAGATATATATATATATATGTGTGTGTGTGTGTGTGTAGCAAGTTTGAGCTCAACGGAAGCATTTTAAGACACAACCAAGAGATCCAAAGAGATCATCATCAAAATCTGCATAACAACTCAAAACAAATACTATCACATGTGGGATAGCAAAACATGTGCCAAAGAATAAGGCTATTTATTGAGAAAGTCTAGTGGAGAGGGAAATTCTCATTCGATAAGCCAACCATGTTTTCTATGCATAGTGCTATCGGTCAAGTTACTGACAGGACAACTTGACTGACAGAGCTGCTGTGAAAAAGCACATATATTTTAGAAAAATATATCTAGAGGCATCATAAGAATGTAAATCATATTGAATCATGTGTAGGTAAGTTAGTAATGCACTATGAAAGCATTATAAGCCGTTTTTGAGAAATAAAGTGATGAGAATCACCATATACCACTGTTAACTCAAAAACCATGTGTATAGTGCACACTAACTTGGAAAAGGATACACTAAGATGGGATAAAAGCAATAATAACATTACCTCTATGTTGACCATTTCTTTTCAACTTGTTCCCACCCCATACTCATCTCATATTTCTTCTGTGAATGGAGAAGCTAATTTCAAAGTTCATATCTCAAGTCAATCCATTAGCAAGATACCTACAAGAAGAAAGATGAAATAGTCCCCAATCATGTTTTTGGGTCTGGAGGGGTTAGCTTAGCAACCCCAGTCCTATTGCTCTTGTGGGTTTTCCTAAAAGGACAACAGGTAGAATAATGGCCAAAAACATTACAGTAGTTTCATGTCCCATAGCTTTAGAACTAGAGGATTCTCCCTGAAAGATTGAAGGTCCTTTACCTTTGTTGTTCCTTTGGCTACCATCATACACTAAACCATGTCTACCAAATTGTTTAGTTGTAACGTCCCCAGATTTTCACCTTCTCAAAACCTCATGGAGATGAGAAGATAAAATCCAAAAACGTTAGAAATTATATCAGAGAGCGATGCGGAAGCATAATACGCATACATGAACATTCAATATAACAACACCATAACATTTCTCAGCATTCAAATGTAAATTACAACATGAATTACAATTGCATATTGAAAGAGAATTTTACACAAGTCTAAACATGTATGCTAACTAGGATCCTAGACAATAGGTAACCTGAACAACTTGCTCACACCCTGATCTTTTTCTCCCATTCTATCTCTGAACCTAAAACATACGTGAAACAAATGAATCAACAAAAGTTGGTATGTGATAAAAGATACACTAGTAAGATTGCATAAGGGAAAATACTTGAAGAAAGAAGAAAGAGAGAAAAACCATTTCCTAAGGCGAAAATCAGGTAAACATCCTTTTTATTACATTTATTTGATGTGGTTGTACTATACTTATCTGCACTTGACTTACATCCAGTATGGGCAAAAATTATATCAACATACATCTAACATGGGCCAAAGCATCATACATCCATGTTAGGCAACATACATCCATACCAGGCTAGGTGCACTAGTAGCTACAACCCATCCATATCCTTTTATGTTATATTAGATTTTGGCAAAATATAACTCATTATAGTTCAACCAAGCAATGAATATCCAAATAATAGCATTCATGATATTAAATATCATAAGAAACCAAGAAATCTAGTCTTATACTTATAAGACCATGTACCTGAGTTCAGAGATTCCTAATAATCCTTGATCATCTAGATATTGGGTCAATACCTGATGAATAACAAATTAATCATCATTAATACAAGGTTCACCATTATTAATGGTATTTTAGGTCTAGATTATGGTTTAGCTAAACCTAGGTTCTATCTAATCTTAGGATAGTATCTGATATTTTTCTATTGATCTTGAGGTCATTTTATAGGGGTCTGGTTCAGATTTCACATTTTTCTGATGATTGGTCTATTTTCTATGATTAATATGGGGCTAAAAGCATCTAATCAGCCATCAATAGAAAAAGACCTACTAATAGAGAACATTAATCCAATTAGAGTTCAAAAATGGGTTTCAATCATCATTAGGAATATAATAAATTTTCTGAGAATTAAAATCATATGGTGCCTATTCATTTTGACTAATGAACTCTAAATCATCTACATTATAACTCACCATTAGGTATGCTTCAAAAGTCTAATCTAAGGGTCCAGTAATAAACATAATGTGTTTCTGAGTCCATGGGTATTTTATGCGTATTTAGTGGCCATAAGAGCTATTTTTGGTGGATTATATAAGTTCTGTGTATTATCTAATATATATACAAATATTTACCTGGTTGGATTTTAATTGAATCGGCTGGACTGGCATTGGTCCCAGTGAACCGGATGGTCCACCTGTTGGGCCGTCTTCTCCTTCGTTCTCATGGCTATCTCATCCTGACTTCCAGCGCCGCCGCTGCCTGGGTTCAGTGTGAAGCATCTCGCGATCTCTCATCCTGGATGCACTCCTATGCCTAAGCACCCTCGTGAGGCTCATCTCTGGTGAGCTCTGGCTCACGTGCGTTGTCTAGGGTCTGACACCCATTTCTCTCTAGCACACGATCTGCATCACAAATAGGAGTTTGACTCCAGAGTAGGCATTGTCGTCGTGATTAGAAAAGGGGGAAAAGCTTGATCTTCACTATGGAGCTGATGACTAGGGACAATTGAATGAGGGGGAGAGTACTACACGGCCATTGGTGCTTCCCCGTTGTTGCTACAGAAACCAGAGAGGGCGGAAAGGATCACAGATTCATTGTCCCATAACCTACTCGCCTAATCGGTACATTTACAAGCTCTGTAGCCTTCCATAGCCAGTGATTTTGGGTTCATGACTATAGGGAAGATCCCAATAGGGCCAAGAGAACCCATCATCGGGCTTTACCATGCCTCTACGGTTCTTCCCATCCATTGGGAATCAACGCTAACCGTCTCTATTCGCCATGTGGTTGGGTCACGATGAGAAGACGCAACATGTATTACCACCAGTTGATGATCTCTTAGGCTTTATCTGCTCTCCACGGTTTCAGGAGGTCAACAAGGTATGCTCAGAGAGAATCACTGGCCCATCACCGCTAAGAAGAAGAGGAAGAAGATGGCCCCCTACATTCTCTACAATAACACAGTTCCAAGGAGTGGCTTTGTGGATCTGGGAGCTTTGAGCCTCTACTGATGACTGACATCAAAGCATGGTTCTCCATACGGGACTCCATCTCCAAAGTGTGACGATTGAGCTACCTCCTTCAATTCAACATGCTCTCTCTCTCTCTCTGACTTTGGATGTTGTGTTCGGAGATTGAGAGGTTGGGGTGTGAGAACTCGTTATCCCTGGATATTCCAGTGAAACACCTAATTCTTGGGGTTGATGGACTGCTCCCTACACCATGGAGATGATAACGAACTATCACATGCTCAGTCTTTCTGAGAGTGGTGGATCGGGCAACAGTTGTGGGGAATCTCAGTCATCCGCAAGGAGTGGATCCATCTATTCTTATCTAATGAGTACATGGAATCCACATTTCCATGCTAAGGGTCATCCCCAATTGAAATCGTGCCCCTTTTTATGTGGGTTGGTTGCATGACATCATTGAAAATCAAACCTAGTTTTAAAATCATTTGAAACCTTAGTCATTCAATCGGAGTATAAACATCAATACCTTCCAAACGGCTAACCCAAAAGTCTTGAAATTTTAACCATGAATTCATAATCACATAAATCCCCATGTTACCAAGTTCTAACTCAAAATTCAACATTTGGTCATATAACAAAATTCCTTAATTAACCTCATAAATAAGTGTATTAACCTTAAATACAAGTCGATTCATCATCAACTCTTGATCAAAAAGTGCAACTTTCATTATATGACCACATTACACCTCTAGGTACATCATTAAAATATTTTACCCCAACATGATTTCAAATATTATATTGAGTATCAGAATCCTAAATTCTGGGTCAACACATTCACCCCACCTTATATGGAATTTCGTCCTCAAAAATCAAGTGGTTTCATCCTTAAGCTAATATTTAGGAGTTGTGGATGTCTCTAAACCGCCACTCTAAGCTCCAAGAGTATCATTATCTTGATTCATCCTAGGTTGTCATCTTAGGAGCTTTATGTTGGCTAAATGGACATCAGTAAATCCCTTTTGTTTTGATAATGACAAACATTTCATTCTTATTGATCTAACATGCTACTTGAGTGTTGCAGGAATAAGGTGGATGACAAAGCTTTGGGAAATCTATATGCTTGAATGATTGTATTTTTCATGAAATGTAATCAATTGTAAAACTTGTACAAATATATAATGTACAAGTACTTAGACATCATGTAAATCAAGCGTTAGATCTTTCCTAACTAATCACCACACTTAGATAGGTCATCCCCTTCAATAGTGTCACATATGCACACTCATACATACACTTAGCACTTTATTTGAAACATTGAAACGGGGTCAATCTCGGTCGACAAAATCCTCGACCGAGACACTCTCGGTCGACAAACTTCTCGACCGAGAAAGACCCAAGTAGCCGTTAGACACAACTAACAAGGTAGTTGGCAGTTGGAGAGGAACGTTGCAAACACTTGATCCAGAGAGCCTGTCAGTCGACAAAACCTCGACCGAGTAGGTATCTCGGTCGACAATTCCTCGACCGAGATGGACTCTGACAGCAACTGTAGAATTAATTAACTAGCCATTGCTAAAGCAACTAAAGTGTACCTAACGGCTAGTTAAGCACTTAGAAACCCCTAGAAAGTGTCAAGAACGTCCTTAAGCACTTGTAGGTCATTCCTATAAATAGGGCATGCCTTAGGACACCTAAACTCACTTATTCTACACTTGAGCAATCTTTGAGCATACACTTGCATTAGCAACCTGTTTTGAGCAATTGAGCATACTTGCAATTGGCTACTTTTCTCCTTGCTCTAATTTCGTGTCCTATAGGCTAGTATCTCCTATCCATAGCAATCACACTTCCATATACATTGGTTAGGAGATCTACACGCTTGATATAGGCAAATCAAGCCTTGTGCTTCAAAGGATAAGTTGTAATTTCCATTTTCCTTTCTTGTTCACTTTCATTGCTTGTACTCTCCTTGCTACTCCTAGGTTGGAGGCTGCGGATTGGAGAGGGTCGTGATCTTCTTGGTGAAGGAGACTTTGAACTACTTCAAGAAGGCTGGTGCAACGGGAGGTTACTTCAAAGAGGAAGGCTACTTCAAGGGGGAGCTTGGAGTTACTTCAAGAAGGCTACCTCGAGTTGGTGCATCTACTTCTAAGTGAAGGCTGTTCAAAGGGGTGTAAGAAAGTATTGTATTTTGTGTAATTCCTTGAGAAGGTAATAAAATTAATACTTTCAAAATCTCGGTTGGGTAAGCAACCGGGTAGTGGACTGACTACCTTAGTATTTGCTAAGGTAGGAACCACTCTAAATCCCTTGTCTCCTTCTTGCTTTTTCATTTGTGGTTGTTTGAGTTAAATAATTGTTAAATTAATTTTAAAATCCTATTCACCCCCCTCTAGTGGTTTTTCAATTGGTATCAGAGTGGGCTTCAAGGAACCCTAACCAAGTCTTGAAGAATGGGTGATGGGGTACTCAACAACCTCAACCTTGAGGGAACACTTGTGGCTAGGCCTCCTATGTTTGATGGAACAAACTACACCTACTGGAAGAGAAGGATGCAATTCTACTTCCAAGGGATTAGCTGGGATCTATGGAGGATGGTGTCAACCCCCTATGAGCTTCCTCAAGTGGAATATGCAGCTTGGGACACCAATACGGTAAAGTCGGCTCAAATGAATGCAAAGGCTGTAAGTATTCTATATTGTTCAATTTCAGTAGGAGAATTTAATAGGATATCAAACTGTGATACAGCCTATGAAATTTGGTATAGATTTTCAATAACTTATGAAGGGATTGTTCAAGTTAAGAATTCTAAGATTATTATGCTTAAACAAAAGTTTGAACACTTCCATATGGATCTGAATGAATCTATTAGTGAAATGTATGCAAAATTTTCTTCTATTGTAAATGGTTTGAATGCTTTAGGAAAAGTTGTTCTTGAAGAAGATCAGGTGTCAAAGATCCTTAGATCACTTCCTCCCAAATACAAGCCCAAGGTGACGGCCATTGAAGAAGCAAATGACCTCACTCGATTGAGAATGGAACAACTCATTGTCAACCTAGAAGCTCATGAAGCAACCCTAGAAGAGGAAGAAAGAAGAGAATTTGAACTTCAATAAGGGAAAAAGAAGGATGTGGCTCTAAAAGCTTCAAAGATCATCACACCAGAAAGTGAGGAGTCAAGTGAAGAAGAAGGAGAAGATGCCTTGATTGTCCATGGTAAGAAATATAAAAGATTTAAATCTAACAAAATTTCTAGTTCCTCTTCTTCTCCTCCTAGGTGCTTTGAGTGTGGAAAGAAAGGATATCTCAAAAATGAATTCCCCAAAACAAAGAAAGGAAAGAAAAGTTCACACAAAAAGAAGGGAGAAAAAGCTTACAAAGCTGCATGGGATGAGTCAAGTGAGAGTGAAAGTGGAGAAGAAAAGGTAGAATGTCTAACGGCAAGAGAAGATGATGAAGACTCGCAAGAGGTAAGCCTTCTTGATCTTCCTAAAGAAGAATTAATTGCTAGTCTACAAGAAGCTCATGATAAATATGTTGACTGCAAAAGAAAACTAAAGAAGGTTACCAAAACAAATGATGACTTATATGCTAGATTAAATGATCTCTCTTCTAAAAAGGACAACATTGACCTTGAGAACTTGTCTTTGAAAACATCTTTAAATGACTGCACTAGAAAATTACTTACTCTAGAAACAAATGTTGATCTTCTTTCTCAAGAAAAGACTGATTTGTTAGCTAAACTAAATGATTTTCAGACCCAACCAATTTTATGTAACCATCTAGACTATGACAATGTTGTAAAAGAAAGAGACTCCCTATTATCTGATCAAGCAAGGAAAGATTTACACAAAAAGATGGATGACATTGCAAAGCTACAAAGAAACCTAAATGACTTAAGAGGAAAAGACATCCTTAATAACATTCTGAAAATTTCCTCTAGTTTCAATGGAAGACGAGGATTAGGATATGCTCCAAAGAAAAATCAACCCAAAAGAGCTAAAGCATCTAAGACTCAGACTGTGTTTGTACCTAAGAACACAATTCCTACAAAGAGAAATGAAGTTGATTCTATTACTTGTCATTTTTGCCTACGTCTTGGACATTATTCATTTTCATGCCCTTATAAGACCAAGGATTCCGATTTAGTTTGGGTTCCAAAACCCCAAACTTAGTGGATTTGAATGAAATTTAGTTGAGATATGATCCAATGCTCATTTTTTTCAAATTATATTGTCTTATCTCAACTTAATAAAAGGTCTCATGCATTATGGTAATTTTCAGAACTGCTATACTAAAACAAAAACTTACTCGGTCGAAGTATTGTCGACCGAAAATATAGTCGGTCGAACTTTTTGTCGACCGACCAGATGCCTGTGACAAATTAAAATCTACAGCAACAACTTGAGTAAAATAGCAACCGTTCCGGTCGGAAAAAAAGATCGATCGAGACAAAATTCGGTCGAAAAATAGTCGACCAAACAGAACTTCTGTTTTCACCAATTTTAATCTACAATACAGCAACTTTCTCGATCAACGATTGGTCGATCGAGAGAGGTGTCGGTCGAACTTTTGTCGACCGACTGAAGTTCTGAGTTAGATTTTTTATTCAGCCTGTAATTAAATGCTTCTAACCATACCGGACCATCACATGGGTACCAAAACCTACATTTTTATGCAGGATTGGGTGGTCGACAGTGGATGTTCCAAACACATGACCAGAAATAAGGATGCATTTCAAACTTTTGAAGAAAAGAAGAGTGGAACAGTCACTTTTGGAGATAATGGTAAAGGTTAAATCGTTGGAATAGGTAACATTGGTACAAACCTTGAAATAAAGAATGTTCTACTCATTGATGGTTTGCATCATAATTTAATAAGCGTTAGTCAATTATGTGACAGTGATATGATGTTTTATTTAACAAAAATTGTTGCAAGTTATTAATAGAAAACACTACAAATGTTGTTTATGAAGGAAAACGAGTTGGAAACCTTTATATTCTTAGACCTAACTCTATGAAATCTATCGTAGGAAAATGCTTACTTGCAAATGAAAATACTTTACAACTATGGCATAAAAAGTTAGGACATGCTAGTTCACATGTTATCAAAAAGTTAGTCAAATATGATCTTGTTCGTGGTTTGCCTAATTTATCTTTTGATCAAGTTGAAAATTGTGAACCATGTACTTTGGGTAAGCAAACAAAAACCTCTTTTAAACCCAAACATGTACTTAGCACATGTAGATCCTTAGAATTAATTCATATGGATTTATTTGGACCCATGAGGGCACAATCTATTGGTGGTAAAAGATATTGCTTTGTTATTGTTGATGATTACAGTAGATATACATGGGTACATTTTCTTGCAACCAAAGATGACACTATTCATGTTTTTATAAAATTTTGTTCTATGATTGAAAATCTATTACAAAACAAAATATGTACCATTAGAAGTGATCATGGTGGAGAATTTGAGAACCATTTATTTGAAGAGTTTTGCACATCTCAAGGATACAGTCACAACTTTTCTGCTCCACGCACTCCACAACAAAATGGTATAGTTGAAAGGAAAAATCGATCACTACAAGAAATGGCTAGGACTATGATGCTCGAACATGACACACCTAAAACTTTTTGGGCTGAAGCTGTAAACACCGCATGCTATGTGTTAACTAGAGTAACTGTTCACTCCTATTTGATGAAAACACCATATGAAATAATACATACTAAGAAACCTAGAGTTTACTATTTTCATACCTTTGGATCCACATGCTATATCTTAAACACTAAAGAATATAGAGATAAGTTTGATTCTAAATCACATAAAGCATTATTTTTGGGATATTCTACCTCTAGCAAAGCATTTAGAGTCTACAACACTATTTCTAGAAAAGTTGAGGAATCTATTCATATTTCTTTTCATGAAGAGACAAAATCAGAAAATCCTGAAATAGTTGATCTCACTCATCAATTCGAAAACTTGTCCATACCCAATGATAGTGAGAAAAATACTACAAGCAATAACACAGCTGAGACACAACCTATACCTAGACTCATTAAGGATCATCCTCAAGAATTAATTATTGGAAATCCTAATGATAAAGTTAAAACTCGTTCTTCTTTTAAGGATGTTGCAAACATGGCCTTTGTTTCTATTATTGAACCTAAGAAGGTATATGAAGCTCTTAAAGATGACTATTGGATAATAGCAATGCAAGAAGAGTTAAATCAATTCACTAAAAATGATGTATGGGATTTAGTTCCTAAACCACAAAATAAAACCATCATTGGAACTAAATAGGTTTTTAGGAATAAGCTAAATGAGGCAGGGGAAGTAATAAGAAATAAAGCTAGGTTAGTAGCACAAGGATACAATCAACAAGAAGGAATAGACTTTGATGAAACATACGCACCTGTAGCAAGACTTGAAGCTATTAGAATGTTACTAACTATAGCTGCACATAAAAACATCAAACTCTATCAAATGGATGTAAAAAGTGCATTTCTAAATGGAATCATTCAAGAAGAAGTATATGTTGCCCAACCACCTAGTTTTGAAATATCAGAAAAAGGTGACTATGTTTATAAACTTAAGAAAGCACTTTATGGTTTAAAACAAGCACCTAGGAATTGGTATGAAAGGCTCAACACATATCTCTTTGATAATGGTTTTTCTATTGGAAATTCAGATTCTACTTTATTTTCAAAACATATACATCTGATTTTCTAGTTGTTCAAATATATGTTGATGACATTATTTTTGGAGCTTCAAATGAATCCTTGTGCACACAATTCAGTGACATTATGCAAAAAGAATTTGAAATGAGCCTCATGGGTGAACTAACTTTCTTTCTTGGTTTTCAAATTAAACAAACGCCTGCCGGAATTTTTATAAGCCAAGAAAAGTATACTAAAGAACTCTTAAAATGTTTTGGGATGGATCAGTGCAAACACGCTGCTACTCCTATGGCTACCTCTATTAAAATTGATAAGGATGAAAATGGGGAACCTATTGATGATTCTTTATATAGAGCCATGATTGGTAGTTTGCTTTACTTAACTGCTTCAAGATCGGATATCATGTTTTCCGTTGGTCTTTGTGCTCGATTTCAATCACAACCCATGCACTCTCATTTTCAAGTAGTTAAACGGATTCTTCGATACTTAGCCGACACCACATCTTTGGTTTATGGTACCCAAAAGGACAATCCTTGGATTTTAAAGCTTATACTGATGCTGATTATGTTGGTTGTCAACTTGACCGCAAGAGCACTAGTGGTGGTTGTTTCTTGTTAGGAAGAGCTTTAGTATCTTGGTTTAGCAAGAAACAAAACACGATTGCCCTCTCTACAACTGAAGTAGAATATATGGCAACCGGATCTTGTTGTTCTCAAGTGCTTTATATGCAACAAGTGTTAAACGATTATGGTTTCACTCTTTCATCTACGCCTATCTTTTGTGACAACACACGTGCTATAAACTTAGAATACAATCCTATTTTACACAGCCGAGCTAAACATATTGAAATCCGTCATCACTTTTTAAGGGATCATATATCTATGAATCATGTTTTCCTTCATCATGTTGATACGGAAGATCAATTGGCTGATATTTTTACAAAACCGCTTCTACTAGACCAATTCAACAAAATAAGGAAGCAACTGCTTATCACTCCTTTAGATGATGTTTTCTTTGATATTTGTGCTTCTTAAAAAGGTTCCTATTTGCATCATTTTTGGTTTTTAAATGGACATCTTTTTTTCATAGGATCTGATGGGACATCTAATTAAGGGGGAGTTTTCTTGTTTTAATGGATATCTTTTTTGAAATGACAAAGGGGGAGAAATAAAAATAAATATAAATCATGTGTGCAAAACTCAATCAATGAGTTTCATAAACTCTTGGCTTTACATTAAAAGTTGCTATATTCCCTAAAGAATTGGATTTCATGTTCCATAATTCATGGGGAACAATAAGCACACATTTTATAAACAAGAGAAGAAATTCACAAAGTAAACTTTAGGTATGAAACTAAACTTATCTTAAAAATGAGTTGATTTATATTTTGGAAATGTTTGTCATCTTCAAAAAGGGGGAGATTGTTGGCTAAATGGACATCAGTAAATCTCTTTTGTTTTGATAATGACAAACATTTCATTCTTATTGATCTGGCGTGCTACTTGAGTGTTGCAGGAATAAGGTGGATGACAAAGCTTTGGGAAATCTATATGCTTGAATGATTGTATTTTTCATGAAATGTAATCAATTGTAAAACTTGTACAAATATATAATGTACAAGTACTTAGACATCATGTAAATCAAGTGTTAGATCTTTCCTAACTAATCACCACACTTAGATAGGTCATCCCCTTCAATAGTGTCACATATGCACACTCATACATACACTTAGCACTTTATTTGAAACATTGAAACAGGGTCAATCTCGGTCGACAAAATCCTCGACCGAGACACTCTCGGTCGACAAACTTCTCGACCGAGAAAGACCCAAGTAGCTGTTAGACACAACTGACAAGGTAGTTGGCAGTTGAAGATGAACGTTGCAAACACTTGATCCAGAGAGCTTGTCGGTCGACAAAACCTCGACCGAGTAGGTGTCTCGGTCGACAATTCCTTGACCGAGATGGACTCTGACAGCAACTGCAGAATTAATTAACTAGTCGTTGCTAAAGCAACTAAAGTATACCTAACTGCTAGTTAAGCACTTAGAAATCCCTAGAAAGTGTCTAGAACGTCCTTAAGCACTTGTAGGTCATTCCTATAAATAGGACATGCCTTAGGACACCTAAACTCACTTATTCTACACTTGAGCAATCTTTGAGCATACACTTGCATTAGCAACCTGTTTTGAGCAATTGAGCATACTTGCAATTGGCTACTTTTCTCCTTACTCTAATTTCGTGTCCTATAGGCTAGTATCTCCTATCCACAACAATCACACTTCCATATACATTGGTTAGGAGATCTACATGCTTGATATAGGCAAATCAAGCCTTATGCTTCAAAGGATAAGTTGTAATTTCTATTTTCCTTTCTTGTTCACTTTCATTGCTTGTACTCTCCTTGCTACTCCTAGGTTGGAGGCTGCGGATTGGAGAGGTTCGTGATCTTCTTGTTGAAGAAGGAGACTTTGAACTACTTCAAGAAGGCTGGTGCAACGGGAGGTTACTTCAAAGAGGAAGGCTACTTCAAGGGGGAGCTTGGAGTTACTTCAAGAAGGCTACCTCGAGTTGGTGCATCTACTTCTAAGTGAAGGCTGTTCAAAGGGGTGTAAGAAAGTATTGTATTTTGTGTAATTCCTTGAGAAGGTAATAAAATCCATACTTTCAAAATCCCGGTTGGGTAAGCTACCGGGTAGTGGACTGATTACCTTAGTATTTGCTAAGGTAGGAACAACTCTAAATCCCTTGTCTCCTTCTTGCTTTTTCATTTGTGGTTGTTTGAGTTAAATAATTGTTAAATTAATTTTAAAACCATATTCACCCCCCCCCCTCTAGTGGTTTTTCAATTTAAGCATGTAGGGTGTACCCACCTCACCTTATATAGGTTGAAGTATAATATTTTTTATCAAAATTATCGGACTTGACATCTTAATGTCAAGTTTTATGATCAACATCATATTATAGGATTTCATCATTAGGGGGGATTTCTCTTCATATTTACATAGTAGGGTCTTCACCCTATTGTGTGAATTGTCATCAAACTAGAAGCTTAGATTTAGAAGATTGGGGATTGAGAACTAAATCTAGTGATGTTGTAATCTGTGATCCAAAAATGTGTTTTCTTTCAAGCACATAGTTTCAACTTATATCTTTCATATATGATATGAGGGGAAAATAATAGAATATATTCAATCGAGATTGTCAGGATTTCAAACTCATATGTTTCATGTACAGTGTCAAGGGAAAGAGGATATACTAAATCAATCATAACATGATTCAAACTTGAATATCACATGTAGGGTATAGGAAGGGTATATATATATATATATATATATATTAGGTCAAGCTTATATGAGTGACTCCTCATACATGATCATCCAAATAGCTCAAGTGATGTTTCTAACATCATATATATAGAGAAAGAGAAGGGGAAGGAGAAGGATTGGCATGCATTGATGAGTATTATATGCACAAGGAATTTTACTCTCTGAACCAGAGTTCATATAGCACCTCACTTGCAACTAATGATGAGATTAACCAACATATGTCACTCAAGCTAGGGCATATATATGTCCAACAAGACCTACTAACCAAAACTTCTACCCATAACAAAATTTCTACCCATCTTTTGGGAACAAGGGTAACCACTAGATTCCTTTATATACAACTACTAACCTGAGTATGAGGCTCATCATGGTTATCACACATCATATACATCATCTTAGGGTCTTGGGACATCTCCCTCATAAATCAAGAATCAAATTTTTAATTGTCTCTTCCTCTATGGTTAGATATTTTCATAGGACATATAGGGTTCAACACTTTTAAGGAAACCACACACTGGGTCACTCAACTCATATACTTAGAAGTATTATAGCTAGGGACTCATTATCATGTATTTCATCATGCATATTTTTCAACATTTTACATATTTTTGGAGTATATGTTCTCTGACCATCTCCCGTGACGGGTCAACTCATATTGAAGGGTCACCCTATTCATATGTCCCATGCTAAAGGTCCTCCTCTATAAAGAGATTGAGGCCCATGTTGGTTTCAAACTATATGTCCCATATCATATCTCAAAATGCATAAGACTAGGTACAAGCAAACATGCCAACCCGCTAGCTATGTTTAGCACATCAACCAAGTCATATGTATCAACAAGGTGCTAGGTCTAGCTAGGGTTTCATGGTCAAACTCATTTCATATTTTCAACCTACTTGATCTTCTCAAGGACAACCTAAGCATTATCAACATCAACATCATTAACAACATCAACATCAACATCGAGATCAACACTAACATCATTATCATTATCGTTATCATAATTGTAATCATCATCATCATCTTAGGTTTCTAAGTTACTCACTAACCTAACCTTTATCATGGCTCTAGACAAATTTAGCGACTACAACTACCATCTAAACTCTCTCATCTAGACTTGATGTTACATCTCTTTCTCTTAGGTTACATGGACACTCACTACCTTTCTGGGTGTGGTAACATTTTTTTATATGTACATATACTAATACTTGAAATAAGTTTTCTCCAACGTTGAAACGAGCGATGGTAACCACCGTACTCCATTCGAACAAAACCAAAACCAAAACGAGTTACCACACTCATGAGGCAGTCTAGTACCATGACACCTAGAGAACTAGCAAGAACATGGTGCACACATGTGTAGACACCGTAAGCACATGTCGCGAATCATATGTCTAGGGAGGTGAATTCCACAAGTCTACACCTTGTTCTAGAACATCTAGGTTCTAACCTAGAGGCTAAGTCAACCTAGTCCACAAGGATATTTCATTAAGTTTCTACAGTTGGAATGTAAAGTGAGTTTGGTTTATATTTCCTATGAGAAATTGTTAGGTGTAGCTATTGTTCATGCTCTGATACCAACTGTAACGTCCCCAGATTTTCACCTTCTCAAAACCTCATGGAGATGAGAAGATAAAATCCAAAAACGTTAGCATTATATCAGAGAGCGATGCGGAAGCATAATACGCATACATGAACATTCAATATAACAACACCATAACATTTCTCAGCATTCAAATGTAAATTACAACATGAATTACAATTGCATATTGAAAGAGAATTTTACACAAGTCTAAACATGTATGCTAACTAGGATCCTAGACAATAGGTAACCTGAACAACTTGCTCACACCCTAATCTTTTTCTCCCATGCTATCTCTGAACCTAAAACATACGTGAAACAAACGAATCAACAAAAGTTGGTACGTGGTAAAAGATACACTAGTAAGATTGCATAAGGGAAAATACTTGAATAAAGAAGAAAGAGAGAAAAACCATTTCCTAAGGCGAAAATCAGGTAAACATCCTTTTTATTACATTTATTTGATGTGGTTGTACTACACTTATCTGCACTTGACTTACATCCAGTATGGGCAAAAATTATATCATCATACATCTAACATGGGCCAAAGCATCATACATCCATGTTAGGCAACATACATCCATACCAGGCTAGGTGCACTAGTAGCTACAACCCATCCATGTCCTTTTATGTTATATTAGATTTTGACAAAATATAACTCATAATAGTTCAACCAAGCAATGAATATCCAAATAATAGCATTCATGATATTACATATCATAAGCAACCAAGAAATCTAGTCTTATACTTATAAGACCATGTACCTGAGTTCAGAGATTCCTAATAATCCTCGATCATCTAGATATCGGGTCAATACCTGATGAATAACAAATTAATCATCATTAATACAAGGTTCACCATTATTAATGGTATTTTAAGTCTAGATTATGGTTTAGCTAAACCTAGGCTCAGCTCCTATGCCTAATCACCGTAGTGAGGCCCATCTCTGGTGAGCTCTGGCTCACGTGCGTTGTCTAGGGTCTGACACCCATTTCTCTCTAGCACACGATCTGCATCATGAATAGGAGTTTGACTCTAGAGCAAGTGTTGTCGCCGTGATTAGAAAAGGGGGAAAAGCTTGATCTTCACTATGGAGCTGATGACTAGGGACAATTGAAGGAGGGGGCGAGCACTACACGGCCATTGGTGCTTCCTCGCTGTTGTTGCAGAAACCAGGGAGGGCGGAAAGGTTCACAGATTCATTATCCCATAACCTACTCACCTAATCGATACATCTACAAGCTTTGTAGCCTTCCATAGCCAGCGATTTTGGGTTTGTGGCTATAGGGAAGATCCCAATAGGGCCAAGAGAACCCATCGTCAGGCTTTACCATGCCTCTGCAGTTCTTCCCATCCATTAGGAATCAATGCTAACCGTCTCTGTTCGCTATGTGGTTGGGTCACAATGAGAAGAGGCAACATGGATTACCACCAGTTGATGATCTCTTATGCTTTGTATGATCTCCATAGTTTCAGGAGGTCAACAAGGTATGCTCAGAGAGAATCACTGGCCCATCGCCGCTAAGAATAAGAGGAAGAAGATGGCCTCCTACATTCTCTGCAATAAGACAGTGCCAAGGAGTGGCTTTGTGGATCTGGGAGCTTTGAGCCTCTACTGATGACTGACATCAAAGCATAATTCTCCATACTGGACTCATTCTCCAAAGTGTGATGATGGAGCTACCTCCTTTAATTCAACATGCTCTCTCTCTCTGACTTTGGATGTTGTGTTCGGAGATTGAGAGGCTGGGGGTGTGAGAACTCATTCTCCCTAGATATTCCAGTGAAACACCTAATTCTTGGGGTCGATGGACTGCTCCCAGCATCACGGAGATGATAATGAACTATCACATGCTCAGTCTTTCTGAGAGTGGTGGACCGGGCAACAGTTATGGGGAATCTCAGTCATCCGCAACGAGTGGAGCCATCTATTCTTATCTAATATGGAATCCACATTTCGAGGCTAAGGGTCATGCCCAATTGAAACTGTGCCCCTTTTTATGTGGGTTGGCTGCATGACATCATTGAAAATCAAACCTAGTTTTAAAATCATTTGAAACCTTAGTCATCAGTCAGAGTATAAACATCAATACCTTCCAAACGGCTAACCCAAAAGTCTTGAAATTTTAACCATGAATTCATCATCACATAAAGCCCCATGTTACCAAGTTCTAACTCAAAATTCAACATTTGGTCATAACAAAATTCCTTAATTAACCTCATAAATAAGTGTATTAACCTTAAATACAAGTCGATTCATCATCAACTCTTGATCAAAAAGTGCAACTTTCAATTTATGACCACATTACACCTCTAGGTACATCATTAAAATATTTTACCCCAACATGATTTCAAATATTATATTGAGTATCACAATCCTAAATTCTGGGTCATCACATTAGTAGTATGGTGTAGGATATCGTTAAAATTATTTTACCAACTAAGAATCTTTACAAAGAAGATCTCAAACTATGATTATCGCACATCAGAGAAGTAATAATAGAAGACAATTGATTCATATCATCTCTAGCATGCATAAGATCATTTTCTAAGCAAAGAACTTTAGTTAAATAAGAATCTATATTAATATGAAGAGTAGCAACATTGTTCTCTCTACTAGTAGAACTAGAACAAGATTCAATAAAATTGATTTTAGCAAGCAAGGAAGCATTTTCATTTTCAAACATAGATATTTTTGAATGATAGATCCTATTTTCATATTCAAAACCTTACAAAGCCAAGTCTTTGTTCTTGTTTTCAGATTTAAGAACGTCAATATCATGCATGAGAGAATCAACAATTAAAGTATGCTCTTCATTAAAACTACTCATAAGAGATTGAACTTCTATAAATCTAATCTTGTCAAGAAAGTTAGCATTATCTAGTTTAAGAGAATCTACTTGACTAAGACAAGCATTTTTATCATCAAGCAAGCAAGTATTATCATGTTCAAGATCATCTATTTCTACGTGCAAATTATCAGCAATTCTAGCGAGCTTTTTCTTTTTCCTTGTAGAAGACTTAAGAGAGGCACGAGTAGCATGAATGATAGCAACTAAAGATTATTTATCTAAAGAGTTTAGATTTACCTCATTTTAGTCCACTTCTTGAAGCCATGAGAGCAAAATTGTAATGCCCCTAACCTAGATTAATGCTAATTTATGCTTACCTTGCTTAATAAGATGCTTAGAACTCTAATCTAATCCTTTGAGGTGTTTTGTTATCATGTGGCATGCTTATGTTTTAAGTTTGGTCCTATTTGAATGATGTTTGAGCTATGCTTGATTGTTTTGGATCAAGTTGTAATTTACCCAAGTTACGGGGTTATCTTGCAATTTGTCACATGTTGAGTGTGCCCTTGGTGATTTATCATCATAAGAGAGAGAATGATGCTATGGGGCACCTTTTGGGGCCTCATTTGATGAGGTGGCATCATATAGTAATGCTAGGGTTTCTAGGGTTTTGTTGGTGTCGACCTTGTTGTGTTATTGAATGTAGCAACTCTTGTGCTGACCTTATGGTGTGTTTTGGGAGTATCTCAACTGACATACCCTCCCTTGATGTTGTTGTCTTGACCTTGATGGACTTGGATGTGTTTTATGTCGAGACAGTTGCCTTCTTGTGGTGTGTCTCAACCTAGTGTGTTGGTGAACCTTTTGTCTCGACTGAGACATGTGTTTTGATGCATGTTTTGACCCCTTGATGTGTCTCAACCGAATCCAATGTGTTGGGGACCTAAAGAGGTCGACACCCAACATTGGTTGTATCACCATAAGTTGCATGCATGCATATAGTGGTTGCATGTTGGTCTTTTTATGGACAAGTGTCCCTTTGGTGTTCTATTGTGTTGACACCTCACATATAACCTACTTCCCTCCTACTTTGGGTATATAAACCCCTTTATTCATTTGTGAGAAACTTTTTTGGACCTACTCTATCCCCTCCCCATTGTAACCAACCTTGGATCTTTGGCAGAAAAGGAGATCTGATCCTAAAGCTATGACGGTCGATCGACCTTACTTGAGGAAGGATTTGTGCTAGATCAACCCTTATGGTGGTGATTCTTGGATATTTCTTCTTGGTAAGTGATCCTAAACCCTAATCACGTTTTCCCACTTATGAAATCTCCATCATCTTCTTCTTCCTCAATCATAACTGTGGATCATGCATGGTGGTCTTTTGCGAGGAACGCCTTATCATAAGGGGTCATAGACTATGTTTTTACATGGTGAACCCAAGTGAAAGGATGATTCCTTATCTTTCCCCCTTTCTTCTTTGGTTTAGCCTAGGATTTCTTGCCCTCTTTTCTAGATCCACTCTTAATCATGGTGCTCTTTTCTTTTGAGGTGATCTTGTGGCCGAAGTGCTCATCAAGTTGGAGTATCTTCTTCTCTCTTGGAGCTTTAGATCTTGGAGCTTGGATCTCCACATAAGGTAGTTTATATAACTTTTCCCTCTTCTATTTTGGAACCATAATCTTTCTTGTTTGTTGTTGTTTCTATCCCTAAAATGTGATCTTAACATGATAAAAGTATTATCATGATTTAGGGCTTGATCCGTGATGATAGTTCTATGAAATTTGCTTTTAAATCCAAAACCCTAATTTTCTTGTACCCGAATTTGAGATGAATAATATGTATAGTTTTTCTAGTTCTTGATCCATGATTCCTATCCACATGTGTGGGGTTTGGGTACCCTAGTGTAACATGGACTTGGGTACTTTTTGGTATGAGTTGAATATAAGTAATTACTTCTCTTACCAAGGCTCTTTTATGGAGACTTTATCATATATGTTTAAAGGATTTTGGAGATGAAAATTGTTGGCAGTTGTATCCTTGACTTTGATGAGTTTTCACTGAGGATAACTTATTATTTTGATCATGGTACATCTCTAATTTGAGGGTAGAAATTTGTTCTTGTGGTAGTTTGACCTTGGTGGTCATAACACCCACTATTTTAGTCTTAGTCAAAACATATGTTTGTTGATGGTTGACACCCATGAATTATTAAGCAAGGGTGGAAGTGTTGATCATACATGTATTACAATAATTGGTTTGTTATCATGATATTAGGATGATAATGAGGTCCTTATGATTTAATGGTTTAAGACTTTGTAGTATTCTCATGTATATTACACTCTTTCTTAAACCCTAAATCCATATACTTGATTCTTAAAGTGTTTTTGAGAGGTTGATATTATATGTGTCATAAGCTTTGGTTTAATTACTATGTGCTAAGTTTCGGTCATTGTGTTGTCCCTTGAGTTATGAATGATTTCTCATATATGTTGAAGTTCAACTATCTATCTCCTAAGTGGTTTGATTTGATACTCTTCATGGTGGTTGTTGATCATCAACCCATGAGTTTTGAGCTTTGTGACACTTGGTATTCTTGTTGCTAGCCTTGGTTTTGATCGACACATATGTCACCCTTGGAATTGAGGTCGAGACACCTATTTCTTGGTTTGGGTCGAGACACCAATGTATAGTTTTGGGTCGATACACCTTGTCATGATGTGTTCGAGACATCTAGTTTTGAGTTTTGGTTAAGACATATGTACTCTTGGTGTTTGGGGTCGTGACCATGAGTTGTGATTTGGTTGAGACTCCTTTGAGTTGGTTTGTTCATGGTCGTGACATGAGATTTTTTTGATGTTCAAAACCTTAAGCATAGGATGGTCAATACACCATATTGAAAGGTGGCTGAGACACATGGTTGTTGCAGTCGGTACACCATATTGAATGGTGGTCGAGACACATGGTTGTTGTGGTGGAGGTGGTCGATACACCTACTACAATTCATGGTCGTAAGACATGCATGGCATGATGAGATGGTACACATACATATGTATATGAAGGTGATACTTAGTGATGTTAATATAATGATCAAATCATGTTCAACTAATGATGTTTAACCCTAAATCAGTCCCAAGAAAGTAGGAGATGGTGTAAATAGAGTTTGGTGTTATAATTGTGATGATATGAAATCCTAATCGGTTAATATATGTAAACCCTAATCCAAATCTTAGGGTGTGTTATACTTGTTGTACATGTTAATAAATATAGCATGTGATTGTACTTTCTCTCCCCTACTTGTATGTATCTAATCTTGCAAGTTAACTGAGTATCATATCTTGTGGATGTTATGATGATGATAATATGATATATGGTGATGGCTTTGAGAACTTGAAGAGGTGTATTGAAATCATAATGATGTAAATGTGCATACTTTGTCATAATTGGTTGTACTTAACTCTAATACACTCCCAATATATGGGAATTGGAAAACTATGGTTTGATGAATGATTAGTGCAATAGAATCCTAAATTGGTTATACTTGGATGTTGGGTTTTTAGGGGAGACAGAGAAGGCAGCGGAAAAAAAAAATTCTTCTCCCAAACCCAGAATAAAGGAATCGCATCAACGTCTATACAATAGGAAGGATGGTTTGTAGAGGCATACCTTGTCCCGAGGCTTGCTCAGCGATGTTACCTCGTGACTAGCGCGGTCTTCACCTCTGGTCTTGGAAGGTGTCTGTGCAGCTCCTGGTCTCACCGGGACTGTCGGGATCGACAGCTATTCTCCGAGCAGTAGAAGTCTCCCGCCTCTGAAGTAGTCCACATGGACCACCTGGAACTCCGATCTCCTTGTCCCACAAGGAATCGGAAGGAGTTGCACCCTCCTATTGGCGTACTAGTCACCGACACACTCTCCTACCACCAGTCGCTTTTTTGTAGTTGTCTTCCATTGTTGTGCCTCCCTTATCGGGTAGCACTTGCTCGGGCTCTCTCGGTTACCACAACTAGAGAGAACGACAACTTTGCAGAGCAACTGGTGTTAAGAGTTATTGTTCCTGAGAAGCCCCCAATACCCCTATATATATAGGAGGGTCATGGGATAGGGTTCTCTACCCCGGCCATTGTAGGATTAAATCAGGAGTAGAAGGGTTCGAGATTTTCCACAAAACAACCAACTACGCCACCTGAACCGATCGTTTCAAGCATGAACCGATCGGTTGGGGTCCTGAGCCGATCGTTTCACACCTGAAACGATCGGTTGGAGCACCTGAGTCGATCGGTTCAAGGATGAGCTGATCAGTTCGTGGTCTTGGTCCAACTCAAACTGACTTCCATATTTGTTTCCGATTAATCAAATATTAATCCTTGTCCAAATCGAATTTGTACAAGTGAAACAAATTGTATTTGCAAAATAGTCTTCTGACTTTCCAAACGATCTCGGTTGGTCATATGAATCGACTTGTTCAACAATTGAGCCGATCGTCTCATGAAACATGAGTAGATCATCTCACTAGTTGAGCCGATCAGTTCACCAACCTGAGCCAATCAGTTCATCCCATGAGCCGATCGGTTGCGGCAGCAGACTATGCAAAATCAGTCAATTACAGTTTCAATCAATCTAATACTCTAATCAATTGGTCCAACTCTTTGAACACTATGATTTTGAGCGATCAATTAATTGAGTGTTTAATTGAACTACTAAACTCCTTTAGTAATCAATCTAAACATTGTTTGTGGACAAACTCCTCTTCCAGGTTAAATCCTATGTGTGTGACCCTACAGGTCCATTTCACGTTGGCAGTGAAAGTACATAACACTTATGACTTCACAAGCAAAGAGCAGTGCCTAGTCGCACATCATTGCTACCCAAGTGAAATAGAAAGTTGGATAACAACTTTCAATCCTACGATCCGTGAATGGTGTTATAGTGAATGTATAATTCCTTTGTCATTGATATCCTGAATGAACTCAAGGCATGGAACAGTCATCATGTCAACATTCATTCACTTTCTTGATCTCAGAGTAGATTGGAGGAGATATGTATGACATCAATATCACATACTGATTCACACATGTGTGTGCATGCCTATCTCAATCCTACTCATCAAGTGGCCATAGATATCAAACTCCCTCAGGAGGGACAAATCCCATATCTATCACTCACCCCTCAAAGCCCCATGTGTCAAAGCCACCCAATCATCACCTTTATAACAACCCATGTTTCAGGACTACGTTTGATGATGTCAAAGTGTACCCAACGACATGTGTTGAGTGTAGTGATTTCAGGTTAAAGAATTACACTCACCACCATCACAGTGAGAACTGACTGTGACTACCATGTCATCGTTCCATGTGTCAAACTCACGGTGGGTCTTTCCGGTACACTTGTTCTCTAACAAGTACCTATGTGTTTGGTTTGATATCTCCATATCATGACTAATGAGATTATGTCATCAACAAACACCACAATCTAGTCTTGTGTGTCATTGCTATCTATATACCTTCCACAATGACATCCGACTAGGGACATAATAAGAATGTACAAACTCTTAGCATCTGTATGATTTCATCATTCAGGTCATGAACCTGAAAGCATACATCATTGAGTACCGTCATTCTCTAGACATTCAATCTGTTCTATCATTATCTCATATGACTGAACCAGAAAGAATTGGAAGCTTGCCTTTGATCTCTATCAAATCAATCTTAATGTATCCCACCAATCATCCCATGATTGGCTCTCAGGGCATACATACCAACAGACTCCCACTTGCACTGCGAGCCAATCACCCCTTGAATCATATTCTTAGTGATCTTCAAACATGTCCCACATGTTACTGTGCTCTAGTGCTAACATAGTGAGTTATGAAAACACCTTGCCAAAGTCGGTATTAACTGCATGTCTCTCATCTCTTCGATGTACATCACACGTACGAGATGGAGTTACCATAATATGCAATCTAGTATTCCTTTGCTAACCTTTAGCCACATTGCATGACCAAGCATTCCTAACTTGTCATCAATGACCAGAATAGTTATAAGTTCATCTCATGAACCTCCATATCCATATAGTATCCACTAATGTTCTCTAACACACAGATACTCGGCTTTTCCTTTTAAACAAACATTCACTTTTATATATCTCATACATATATTGCGATTAATTTTCTATCCTTTTCGGAAGTTTGCATCAATGTAACCTTTTACAGTGAACCCTTCTTTATTTCCATAGAACTAGTACTTCTCAAGTACTTATCAAGTTCTTATGGTATTCCAGTAACCCTTATTGGAACTAGACAGACATCCACTCGTCACGTCCCACATACGAGTTATCAAGATGAACACATCATATTGTCATGTCCTAAATACAATATGATGAATGCATATTGCTCTTGCCATGTCCATACATGCAAGATGATGGGATGATTTCATACATGATAGATATGTATCTATTCTTAGTGTTTCCATTCTTCATAAGAATTGGACACTTGGCTCTGGGATACTAACTCTATGTAACATTGATAAGTTTTCTCCCACTTAATCTGTGCATATTGAACCCTTCTGTATAGATTTCCAATGTATGCTCTCTCTTTTCAGGTCAAGAGGTTTTCGAGAACTATCTCTATATATCTCTATTCCTATCACATAGGAAACGTCTCTATCTCCCTTAAAGATAATTTCCACTTTGGATTTCCATTCTAGAACATTTCCATTTCACATCAACATGTGGAATGTGAATACGCTCCCACTAAATCACAGATGCTTCTTTGTCTTTGACATATCAGTCAAACCCTTTGACTATATTATCAAATTAAAGATCACAGTTCTGAGTTGCTTGTACTCAATCAATCACATTGATTTGTCCATTGTAACTTATAGACTTCATTTGCATTAATGGATTCATAAACCTTATAGATTGTGTCACATACACATCCTTGTTTTATTCCTCATAGGAATGCGGTTTTAGTATCTGGATGCCAAATCTCTTAGTCATTAAGTTTCAATCAACAAGTATCATCCTTCTCAAAATGTCATTCATATGTCTTAATGCTTAAGACTCATTCGCACTTATGGATTTCATCCCAATGGGTGCTACCATCAAGGTCATACCTTATGGTTCACATGGAAATCATTTAGGATGTAATGGTCATAAACCATAACTCAAAATTTGGTTCCTCATATTCATCTAGATAGTTGATTCATCACATGACCAACTCATCACATTGATAATTGAGGTGTATCTGTCAAGGATATAATAACTCACAACTCCTTGTGATTCTTAGTGTCCTTTATTAGTGTGGGGTATTCCTTATTTAAGAAGAAATTAGTTATTTGATAATCATCCTCTAACTCCTTAGAGTATGACTCCTTTTGATTTAGACATCACCATGCCTTAATCATGAGTTCACTATGATACACTATCATAATCACTCATAAGGTTCTCAAACATTTGGTTCAAGTATTTTATTCACTGATCTCATCAAGAATTAACACTTTACCAAATTCATACTTCATCTATGATATTCTTGAACACTTCAAGATATTCATATTGGTATTTCTCTAAACACCATTTAAAGTATTAGCATTTGCTCCAATGGGTATGTAAATACATCACATGTATTATACCTAATAGGATAATCATTCTTCCACTACCACTAGTGAAGATTGATTATTCATGTCTCTTACTGGTTCTCTAACCAAAAGAGTCTAGATTTATCCATCATGTGGAAACTAGAAATGAATTTCTCATGATTTATGCTAATTTGATTGTTTTGAGTTATCAATAACTTTTAGGTATCACTTTATCTTATGCATACCAAGTACCACAAGATAAACAAGACATTTCCACAAAGATTGAAACCAATGTTCTGAAATGTGTTATGCGGTATGCGTTCGGTCAGGGTACCGCATAGAGTATAAGCGTAATGTGGGAGCATAAGCGGGGCATATGCGTTTTTGGATTTTTTTTAATAAATTCTATATTTTATACATGTATATTTAATAAAAAAATATAATCATAATCATAAATTTCATACTATCTAGTTTTGTAGCCTAATAGCCCAAAATGTACCAATGAATCATTACATCATGGAAGAAGAAACACATTTTCCAATCATCAATAAGAAAAATTAATCAACAAAAGCCTAAGTTTATATAATGTACTAGAATATACACATAACAAAACACACTAACACATGCAGTTCGTAGCAGAACATTTATTGGATGAACACTATAAGAAAATTCACATTAACAACACATGGTACTTCAAAGTAGAAATAGAAAAAGAACATCAAAAACAAAATCAAAACATCAAAATGATATGAAGAAATCAAGTCACTAATAAATGGAGAAGAAAAATGCGTAGGGAATATAAATTACTCCCTAGGCAGCACACAAGTTTGATACTTTGTAAAAGAAAATATCATATCCAATTAATATCTGCAATAGGTTCCCCTTTTATACAAGACAAAATTAGAATTGTTGCAAGTGCAACATTTTCTAATCTTAGAGCAAAATAAAAGAGAAAAAAAGAGCAAAGGAAAGAGCATAATGAAACTTTAACAATTGTAAAAAGTAACAAAATATTTTGCACCACTCATTTGAAATAGAATTATTTCCGAGGTAGCAAAATTTCAATATCTGATCTTAAACCAACTATATAGAAGTTGTCATTTAATTTGGTTGATTTTATTTGAGGTTTTTTTTACTTAAGTCACCAAATGAAATGTGGGGCCTAAGCGGCCGCATGTGCGTACCGCAGGTCGTATATTCGGTCCATGCCCAAAAATAGCACTACATAGCTATATGCGAAGCGGCTGAGGGTCGCATACGCATATGCGGCCACATAAGTGGCCTCATGCGGGGCATATGAGAACACTGATTGAAACATCTTTATTAATTGCTATCATTGTCATACAATATGCAAAAATTAATGTGTTTCTATCCATTGGCAAATATGAAATAACAGTTCATAACTCTATGACATGCCTTTAAGGCTAAAAATAAACTAAAGTACTCCTATCTATGGCGGAAACACTTGCCCCATTTATTGAGTGCTTTACATTTTATATCTTGGTATCATATACCTCAAAAATGTTACAAGTTTATTTCCTGACACCTTCAGGTGGAGATGTTTGTCACCTCCTTCTTCTTTAGTTCTTCCAGATAGAGTGGACAATTCCTTTTCCAATGTCCTGGCTTTTGACAATGGTGGCAATTTCCTCTCTTGGTCATGCCTCCCTTAGCCTTGAGAGTCGAAGACGACTTGGGCTGATGGCTAGGATCAGAACCTTTCTTAGCTTTTCCCTTGCCCTTGCACTTGGACTTGCCTTTGTTATTGATCATCATCACAGACTTAGGCTTGTCCTTCTTCATCTATGTCTCGACTATCCTCAACATGCCCAACAACTCTGTAAATGGCTTGTCAAAGTTGTTCATGTTGTAGTTCATCACAAACTGACTGTAGGATTCTGGCAACGACTGCAGTATCATGTCAGTAGCAAACTCTTGGCTCAGGGGAAATCCCTATCTTGTCAGGTTCTCCACATACCCAATCATTTTGAGTGTGTGAGGACCAACTGGATCTCCTTCTGTCATGACACACTTGAACAGCGCCCTGGAGACATCATATCTCTCTTGTCGTGCTTGATATTCATACATGTTCTTGAGATGATGAATCATCTCAATGACACCCATGTTCTCATGTTGTCTCTACAACTCGTGGTTCATGGATCACAACATCAAGAACTTTACATCAATGGCGTCATCAGAATGTTTCTTATAAGCATCCCTTTCTGCCTTTGGTGCGGTAGGAGCAGGTCCCTATAGAACTAGAGTATCCAGGACATAGAGCTTTCACTCTTGAGTGAGAACAATCCTCAATGTCCTAAACCAGTCATGGAAGTTAGTCCCATCCAGCTTGTCCTTTTCAAGGACCGATCACAACGAAAAGTGATTGTTGTTTGTTGTCATTTGTACTACAAAAGGAAATACATGCAATTTAGTCTAAAACTCAATTTTGACTTATTTGATTGATTTGAAAGGTTGACGGTATAATTAGGACTTTAATTAATTATCTCTCCCACTATTTTTGTTCAAATTGATAGCCCTCACCATCAATTCGGAAGATTGCATCGTACATTCCTCTAGTGGGTCAAGATCCTGAAATCCTCTGAGTCATGGACCAGCTAGGACTGTCACCCACAACTTAGATCTTCCCGGTAGGCAACTTTTGCCAATTGCATCATATGCAACTCTTGAAAGATATCATATGCAACTCCTTACCATGATCACCTCCATGCCTCAAGGTGCTAGATCCTATCTAGGTCACCTTGTTAAGTCCGACCCAAAGCCAACACGATGAATATGCACCCTGCTAGGGCATACCCACATATCCATCCTTCACGCTTCCACGAGATAGACGGTGCACCACGCTAGGGCGTGCCCACACTTGGTCGATCAAGATTTTCACGTGTGTCACATTTGGAAGGCATCTAACACTTTAATATTTAATGAGGGATGTGGTTTTATAAGTACATATACATATCCAATCACCACAATATATAGTACGTATCATATACATGCTATATCCCACAGAAAACATGTGAAATAATAAAAGTGATGATTATGGCCATCCTAATGTGATTCCTCAAGCCAAGAGGAATCACGGTCATCTAGGTCTACATCACATGAAACATGTACAAGATGAAGTGCTATAGCCATCCGAGTGGATCAACTCATCACATGAATGACCTGCTCACCCTGGTCGGTCATCTGGGTGCCACCAGCCGATCAGTTGGCTCCTCCAACTGATCGGTTCTCCTAGTCATCATGCATCTCCTCAGGTCACCACCCGCTCATATCGCTTCTCGAGCCAATCGTCTGGATCGCCAAACGATTGATTCACGCCTTGAACCGAATATCTCAGTCGTCGTCAGATTGTCCTCCATTCTTTGACATAACAGGAAATAAAAGATTTATCCTATTTTACATTTAAATTGGGAAACCCCAAGTTACATTCGGGGGGAACAAAGGTATGAGTTACATCAGGAATAAGGAGGTATGGAATCAGTGCGCAGACTGAGATGCAAGCAACCACATACAGCCAAGCACACATAGGGTTTATTGGCCATAACCACGCTATACATCCACCACAAAACACGTTTAAAGGCGACGTGTATCGAGTGCATTCATATTACATATCATATATGTATATTGGGATTTCTGGATTTAGGATTAGACATGCATAAAGCCCATTTTATTCGCATCGTATGCAATATATAAAGGCGACAAACCAAAATCGATTTCATCGATAATCCTAAAGTATAGAGCAGTTGACATGGCTTTGATACCACTGTTGGGTTTTTAGGGGAGATAGAGAAGGCAGCGGAAACAAAAAATTTCTTCTCCCAATCCCAGAATAAATGAATCGTGTCAACGTCTATACAATAGGAAGGATGGTTTGTAGAGGCATACTTTATCCCGAGGCTTGCTCGGCGACGTTACCTCGCGGATTGTGCGGTCTTCACCTCCGGTCTTAGACGGTGTCTGTGCAGCTCTTGGTCTCACCGGGACTATCTGGATTGACAGCTATCCTCCGAGTGACAGAAGTCTCCCGCCTTTTAAGTAGTCCACATGGACCACCTAGAACTCCGATCTCCTTGTCCCACAAGGAATCGGAAGGAGTCGCACCCTCCTGTTGGCGTACTAGTCACCGACACACTCTCCTACCACCAGTCACTTTTCTACAGTTGTCTTCCCTTGTTGTGCCTCCCTTATCGGGTAGCACTTGCTCGGGCTCTCTCGGTTACCACAACCAGAGAGAACGACAACTTTGCAGAGCAACTGGTGTTCTGAGTTGTTGTTCCTGAGAAGCCCCCAATACCCCTATATATAGGAGGGTCATGGGATAGGGTTCTCTACCCCGGGAAATGCAGGATTAAAGCAGGAGTAGAAGGGTTTGAGATATTCCACAAAACAACCAACTGCGCCACCTGAACCGACCATTTCAAGCATGAACCGATCAATTGGGGTCCTGAGCCGATCATTTCACACCTGAAACGATTGTTTGGAGCACCTAAACCGATCGGTTCAAGGATGAGCCGATCAGTTCGTGGTCCTAGTCCAACTCAAATTGACTTCCATATTTGTTTCCAATTAAACAAATATTAATCCTTGTCCAAATCGAATTTGTACAAATGAAACAAATTGTATTTGCAAAATAGTCTTCTGACTTTCCAAACGATCTCGGTTAGTCACATGAATCAACCGGTTCAACAATTGAGTCGATCGTCTCATGAAACATGAGTCGGTCATCTCACTAGTTGAGCTGATCGGTTCTGAGCCAATCGGTTCATCCCATGAGCCGATCAGTTGGGGCAGCAGACTATGCAAAATCAGTCAATTGTAGTTTCAATCAATCTGATACTCTAATCAATTGGTCCAACACCTTGAACACTATGATTTTGAGCTATCAATTAAATGAGTGTTTAATTGAACTACTAAACTCCTTTAGTAATCAATCTAAACATTGTTTGTGGACAAACTCCTCTTCCGGGTTAAATCCTATGTGTGTAACCCTGCAGGTCCATTTCACGTTGGCAGTGAAAGTCCATAACACTTATGACTTCACAAGCAATGAGTGGTGCCTAGTCGCACATCAGTGCTACCTAAGTGAAATAGAAAGTTGGAGAACAACTTTCAATCCTACAATACGTGAATGTATAATTCATTTGTCACTGATATCCCGAATGAACTCAAGGCATGGAACAGTCATCCTGTCAATGCTCATTCACTTTCTTGATCTCATAGTAGATTGGAGGAGATATGTATGACATCAATATCACATACTGATTCACACATGCATGTGTACGCCTATCTCAATCCTACTCATCAAGTGGCCATAGATATCAAACTCCCTCAGGAGGGATAAATCCCATATCTATCACTCACCCCTCAAAAGCCCATGTGTCAAAGCCACCCAATCATCACCTTTATAACAACCCATGTTTCAGGACTACGTTTGATGATGTCAAAGTGTACCCAAAGACATGTGTTGAGTGTAGTGATTTCAGGTCAAAGAATCACACTCACCACCATCACTGTGAGAACTGACTGTGACTACCATGTCATGGTTCCATGTGTCAAACTCACGGTGGGTCTCCGGTACACTTGTTCTATAACAAGTACCTATGTGTTTGGTTTGATATCTCCATATCATGACTAATGAGATTCTGTCATCAACCAACACCACAATCTAGTCTTGTGTGTCATTTCTGTCTATCTACCTTCCACAATGACATCCGACTAGGGACATAATAAGAATGTACAAACTCTTAGCATCAGTATGATCTCATCGTTCAGGTCATGAACCTGAAAGCATATGTCATTGAGTACTATCATTATCAGACATTCAATCTGTTCTATCATTATCTCATATGATTGAACCAGAAAGAATTGGAAGCTTGCCTTTGATCTCTATCAAATCAATCTTAATGTATCCCACCAATCATCCCATGATTGGCTCTCAGGACATACATACCAACATTGGAACCTTAACCCTAATTTTGGGAACATATGATATACATGTTTATATTGTTAAAGTGAATAGAATATTATGATGATTCTCTCTCCTATTTATGTACATCCAAACCATGCAGGCTAACTTGGATGTCATAGCTAATGATTTCTATGGTGTATATGTGATATGCTACAGGTGATGCTTATATGTTTGATGAGGCAAGATGAGACAATAGTGAGTTATATAGATAATGTGATTGGTCTTATGACCTAGTGAAGGCTTAATGCCTATATGAGAAGATATCCTCCAGTGATATAATGAGGGATTGATATTCCATGTGATATTGACAATGTTATACATATTTGATAGTGATAATGTGTGTTGATGTTTTTAGCCTTGAATAAGGCAGTGATATCAAGTGATAGAATGACAAGTTATAATCAAGTGAAACCATGATCATGTAGTTGCCCTGTACCATAGATCCATCTTCACTATTAGTATCTAGCTGGATGGTGAAATGAGTAACTCCTATGGGAAAATCGGAGCGCATATTGTTGAATATGTGGGTTATCGGTGGAGGTATTTGTATATCCTTAAATTGTTGAAATAATGGTAATATTATGTATTTTATAATGTCCATGTGTGAGACTATTCTCTAGTGTTGTGCCATGTACCAAGGCAGACTAGTTATTTTACAAGACTGTAGCTTTAACTATGAGTTGTTGTCTTTATAGGACTATAGCTATGACTATAAGTTGTTGTCTTTGCAGTTTGACTATATGTCACCGCGTTCCAGACTCAAACTGACCGAGTAGTGTCGGTGATGATCTTGGAGTCTGGCTCTTCCATTGATCTTGTTTGGTACTAATTTTGACTTAGCAGTGGTCAGTTGGGTTTGAGTGGTATGCCTCAAATTCTCAGGGCATATTGATAAAATATATAATACAATCGTGTAGTATAACTACTGAGGATCAAGTAGGTTTCACATTGGTTGACCCTTTTACCTTATTCTTATATTGTGTATTTTATAACAATTATACATGTTCTTCATATTCCTTTATAAAGCATAAGATAATCTACTATTTAGTGTAGATGCCTAAACTGTTCAAATATGTGTTAGTTGCCTTACTTATATCATTGAGATGAATCTTCTTATCTTTTAGTAGTATAATCTATTGTTTAGTTTATCTGTGCTTAAAAAAGATTGTTAGCGAAGTGGTATATCTCGTGCTAGGAAGTTTGGTCTCACCCCGTGGATTTCCACATCTTTTAGGTGGACATGTATGCTAAGATAGAGATCATGTTTCTGATACTAATAATACGAGGAGCTGTAGCTGTTGAATCATGAAAATATAGCTAGTGTCTAGTAATAGAGTCCTATGTGTCATCCCTATACACTCGGGTCCTTGGGGGTGTTTGTGAATGTTGTACAACAGTTTAAGGTTTTATGCCATGGTGGTACATGCATAGTTTGTATATGTGAGCAAATGATTATATGTAACAGGTGGTGGCTAGATATACATTGAATAATGATGTGCAATACTTTTGATATGAAATTGTTTTAATTTACCCTATCTTGTGGTAATATGGTTATTAGCAATATTTCCATGCTTTGTTTTGAGTAATCTCACGTGTGTGGCAAAGGGTGTCACATTTGGTGGTATCAGAGCTATAGGTTCATTGAGTCAACATGGATAATAGGAATAGGATAAGGATGATGTCTAAGATGAGAACATGATATATAATATGGTGCATATTGCCTAACCTCAGTACTTGAGTGCCCTGGCCAGGTATTCAAATGTTGAAGGAAAGGTGAGTATGGAACTCTTAGGTTGTTATCATTCTGATTACTCTGATCAAGTGGACATTTTGAAAACAACCTAAAGAACATAAAAAACCATGAATCATGGTGCTAATGTCTCCATCTTACTTTAAAGAAGATGAGAACTACACTATAACTTGTCAGAACTTAAATGTTTAGTAATTAAAAGAGAAAGCTACAACACCATGAAACCTAAACTAGAGAATAAGTGAGCTATGAGATGTTCTTGAAGTTATAGTTTCAAGAAGTTTATAAAGAAAAAGGCAGATAAATTTGTGTTAATAAAGTAAGTCAGGGTGTAAGATCTATGTATGATGGAGTGAACTCCTGAGATAAGTATGAAGTGAGGAGACAAATAAGAACAAATAATGAATATATAAAGTAGAAATTGAGTTAATCTCATACCAACCTATGTGTATAAGAAAGTTTAAGGTGCAATGATCATAGTATGTGAAAGAGAATAAGGGAGATGATCCCTTCTCAACAAAGAACATGTGAAAAATAATGATCTACCTCTTGATGTACAGTTGTAAAACATGGTAACACAAGGGGATATACATGAAAATGATGAATATATAATAAAGAAGGAATAATTATATGTATTCATCTTTATAATTCCTATGTAGATGATAAGGAAATCAAGACGAAATAGGTTAAAATGACACATGAGAAGTTATAGACATGTATAATAACAAAAGAGAGTTAGTAATCCCTTCTTCTTGATAAGCAATCCCTGAGTAGTGTTGTAGTATCTAGGGAAGTATGTTCCCTTTGTGTTCCTTCTTTCCTAACATGCAACATTCAAGTGAGCCTCATATCACTTGATGTGCATGGTTTTGATGTGACCTTTAGATGGATACTTTAAAAAGTATCAGGTGGTCTTGGACTTTGGACTTTAGATCCAAGATGGTGACGTTGTGGATAATTATGTTTTGCATATCTTCCAAGATGATAGGAAGATTCTTTCGATGTGTTTGGTATCGATGATGATAGTTGAGAAGTTTATGGGATAAGAATGTGATGTGTTTTTAGCACATGTAATGGATACCAAGGTGAGGAATCCTGGTATCAAAGAGGTTGCCAGTGGTATGTAAGAGGATATGTTTCCTGATAAGACATTAAGTGTTTTGCTTCCTAGAAAGATTGACTTTGAGATCAATCTAGTTACCGGTACCCAAACTATAAATACAAATATCATATATAAGAGGTTTATGCACCATAAAGGATGACATTAGTGAAGATGCAAGAATTCAAGAGATAGTTGCAAGATTTGCTTGGGAAAAGTTCATCAGATTGATTACATCTCTTTGGGGTGCTCATATTAGGTTTTTAAATAAGAAGGGATCCATGAGGGTTGTGCATTGGTTATAGATAGATGAACAAGGTTTTTAATCCCTATCTAGATCAGTTGTGGCGATATTTACATATAACATCTTGATTTACCCTTGAGTTAGTTTTCCTTGGACATGTGACATCTTCTAATGGAATCAATATTAGAGTGGGGCTAGCTTACGACATCTATAGGTGATTTATTGAGACCTCTAGTACATCGACGCTACCCCTAACATAGTCAATAATAAAAGGATTATAAAATATTATGTGATACATCAAAGAATAGTTTGGTTTGCAGAAGCTTTGAGTAGGAAGTCTTGTTGTCATCATCTGTTGAGTGGGTACAGTTGTGTTCTATAGTGTACAATAAGAAAGACATGTAGTCTCCATGTGTCAGATAAATGTACAACTAGAGATGTCTACTTTGATAGGCTTGTTAAAATAATTACAAGTAAAGTTGGTGTTGAGTCAGCAGATCAGAGTAGTACAACAAAAGCGTGATGACTTCCATGAGTCAGAGAATGGAACAATTTATTGTCTTAACAAGGTAGTTGTGCTACATGTTGATGATCTGTAGACATTAGTTCTAGAGGAAGTTCACACATTAAAATATGATATTGAGATCTAGTATAGTGCTTTCATTCACAAACAGATAAAGATAGCTTATAAGTGAAGTTACTACGTGAGCTATCCAGGTTGCATCTAGTGTTTCTATGTTGAGGTAGTGTCACCTTGACAAGGAGTCAACTCTACAACCAGTAGAGGTGAAGTTAGTTAAGGATGTGACCTATGTGGTAGATATTGTGTTAATCGTGGATAAAAGGACATCATTTTGATTAAATCTTTATGGCATCACTGTGGTATATAGGTAGTCACGTGGGCGTTTGAGGGCGTGATGCTTGGGAAGTACCCGTCTCTTTCGTTTGAGATTTTGGGGGTGAATCCTTGTTAGGAGTTTATGGTTGTAAGGCCCTTAACCTAGGTTAATTCTAATTTGTGCTTACCTTACTTAATAAAATGTTAGAACTCTAGTCTAATCCTTTGGGGTGTTTTGCTATCATGTGACATGCTTATGTTTTAAGTTTGGTCATGTTTGAATGTTGTTTGAGCTATGCTTGCTTGTTTTGGACCAAGTTACAATTTACCCAAGTTGAGGGGTTATCTTGTAATTTTTCACATGTTGAGTGTGCCCTTAGTGATTTAATATCATAAGAGAGATAATGATGATTCCCTTAGTGCTTTAACATCATAAGAGAGATAATGATGTTGTAGGGCGCCTTGTAGGACCTTGGTTGATGAGGTGGCATCATATAGTAATGCTAGGGTTTCTAGGGTTTTGTTGGTGTCGACCTTGTTGTGTTGCTTGAATGTAGCAACTCTTATCTCAACCTTATGATATGTTTTGAGAGTATCTCGACTGAGATAGCCTCCCTTGATATTGTTGTCTTGACCTTGATGGTCTTGGATGTGTTTTAGGTCGAGACAGTTGCCTTCTTGTGGTGTGTCTCGACCTAGTGTTTTGGTGAACCTTTTCTCTCGACCGAGAGATGTGTTTTGATGCATGTTTTGACCCCTTGATGTGTCTCGACCAAATCCAATGTGTTGGGGACCTAAAGAGGTTGACACCTAACATTGGTTGTATCACCATAAGTTGCATGCATGCATATAGTGGTTGCATGTTGGTCTTTTTGATGGACAAGTGTCCCTTTGGTGTTCTATTGTGTTGACACCTCAAATATACCCTACTTCCCTCCTAATTTGGGTATATAACCCCTCCTCTTCATTTGTAAGCAACTTTTTCGGCCCTACTCTCTCCCCTCTCCATTGTAACCTACCTTGGAGATTTGGCAAAAAAGGAGATATGATCCTAAAGCTATGATGGCCGATCAACCTTGCTTAAGGAAGGATATGTGCTAGATCAACCCTTGTGGTGGTGATTCTTGGAGATTTCTTCTTAGTAAGTAATCCTAAACCCTAATCACGTTTTCTCACTTATGAAATCACCACCATCATCTTCTTCTTCCTCAGTCATAACTGTGGATCATCCATGGTGGCCGTTTGACAGGAACTCCTCATCATAAGGGGTCATAGACTATGTTTTCACATGGTGAACCCAATTGGAAGGATGCTTCCTTCTCTTTACTCCTTTCTTCTTTGGTTTGGCCTAGGATTTCTTTCCCTCTTTTCTTGAGCCACCTCTTAATCATGGTGCTCTTTTGATTTGAGGTGATCTTGTGGCTGAAGTGTTCATCAAGTTGGAGTATCATGTTCTTTCTTAGAGCTTTGGATCTTGGATCTTGGATCTCCACATAAGGTGAGTTATACAACTTTTCCCTCTTCTATTTTGGCACCATAATCTTGCTTGTTTATTGTTGTTTCTATTACTAAAATTGTGACGTCTATCTCGAGAAAACAAGATTAACTGATGCGGAAACGTTCACTAAGCAGCGGATTACCAAAAATCACTAAAAATTTAAAACTTTATGTGAAGAGATCTTTAAATGGTGAAGCTTTGTCATAAAGAAACATGATAAGTTATTTACAAACTGATCCATCAGTACATCTCTGTAAGGTCATATCTCGAGATTACAATCATCAACTACCATGTTAACTATATAAGGCAAGATACAGAAATCTCGAGGTACTGGACCAAAAAATCGAAAGCACTAACTATTACTCCGAGGACCTGAGAGTACAGAGATGACACATAGGACTCTAACTACATCTATACGTGGCATAACAGCCAGTGTCTCCACCTGAAACTTCACTGCTGTCCCTGGTACTGTTGATGTTGCCCTTCACCTATTGAAGGATTTCTGCCTCCTCGCCCACGTCCACCTAAAAATATGTTTCCCACAGGGTGAGACAATTATAAAATTGTCCCAGCGAGAGATATAACTCTTCGCCAGAAACATAATTATTGCATCTTAAGAGGGTAAATGTACACAAAGAAGTTATATATGTCTGGGAGTAGTGAAAATAATGTTTAACAGATTTAAACCATTCTTCCAATTAAAGCAATACAACTATAATTTGATAAACCCATATGTCATTTATCTTTTAAGAAATAGAAGAACATGTATGGCATTTACTTTCTATAAAACCATTATTACAACATTAACTCTCTTCAGACATAGATCATATATCTAATGTCTGACATTATTATTGGGGAGTCATGGCCTGTAGCCATACATTTTCTCACAAAGTGTTAGGATCTCAATTCCTCAACTTATCAATTACCTTTCTAAATTTATCATCATGATTATAGAATCTAGGTACTTGAACTCATAATTTACCATTCACTAGGTATCATAGCATATCATTATACTTGAAGCATGTAAAGTAATTTCAATACATAAGATATCATAATCCTTACCTGGATATGATCACCTCTTTATGAAAACTTGCATGATCACTATTTACTAATAACATGCATATTGTATCATAACAGCACAATACAGGTTCTTCTCAAATTATATATGTGATACCACGGTCGTGCTACCTTGCACGGTCGTGCCACAAAGGACTCACCACGATCGTGTCATAATACCACAGCTTGTTTTTTAGGATTAGGATTCTCATTTAATCCAAATAGAGTTATTCAACCTCTTAACTAGATTAGGAATAGTGATTCCTATTTCATTTCTCAATCATGGAGTTTCATGCTTAAAAGCATAACTCAGAATTAGGGTTACTTGTTCATATCATCACATCTCCCTAGATTAGGGTTTACTATTCACATAGCATCACATTACCCTAGATTAGGGTTTACTGTTCACATAGCATCACATTACCCTAGATTAGGGTTTACTATTCACATAGAATCACCTTACCCTAGATTAGGGTTTACTATTCACATAGCATCACCTTACCCTAGATTAGGGATTACTTGATCAAGAGGTGTTGACTACTTAAACCCATCAAGGGTACTTTAGTAATGTTCACCATTGATCATAACATGCTTCAATCAACTAATTACTTGTTCCCTTAATGTCTTTCGATATCATTAGGATTTAGATTAATCAACCATTAAACCATCTAAGCCTTTAAAGTATTCAGCAATCTTGACCTTAAAAGACCCCAAACGGTTTTGCACTTTCAACCTCCAAACGGTTTGAAACCGCATGACCACCAAACGGTCTTGAGACCGTTTGGACTCAAACGGTCTTGAGACCGTTTGTTCCAAACACCCTCAAAACTGCATGGACCAAAAAGTGTGTTAACACTTCCAATTGAGTTAGGGTTTTCAATGTTGAACCCCTCAATCGTTCATATCATGGTTAACCATTTATCAATTGAGCCAATTAAGTTAATACTCAACTTATGTGACCCTCAATTGATCACCAATTAGGGTTTGGATGGATTGGATTAGGGTTGGAATCGATCATCCTTCAATACTAATCAATGTAAGACTAGTTACTTTGAAACCATAGAACCATCATCCAAATTGGGTATGACCGGACCCCAAACGGTCTTGAGGTCGTTTGGATGACCTCCAAATGGTCTTGAGACCGTTTTCCCATCATATCACCAAAATCCAAGTCAACCAATTAAGGTTTGGATCATTGGATTGATCATCAAAACAACAATTGATTACACTTTAACTTAATAACATTGGATCATCAATTGCTTAACCATACTCATCCCTAGACCTCCAAACGGTCTTGGGTGACCTCCAAACGGTCTTGAGACCGTTTGGATGAGTTCCAAATGGTCTTGAGACCGTTTGGCTCACCCAACCCTTGGATTCTAGTGAAAAATCATTAGGGTTTGAGCTATTGAGTTGATCATCAAATCAGCAATTGATTTCTTTGTAATTGTGTACCTTTGGACCTTCAATTGGTCAACTATACTTAACCCCAGACCTCCAAACGGTCTTGGGTGATCCCCAAACGATCTTGAGACCGTTTGGGCCAATCAACCCAAAACAATCAACTCATCACTTGCAAAATCAACACTTAGCCGATTAGGGTTCATACCACATCTTTGGATCTTCAAACACATATCCATACTTGACCCTAGACCTTAAAACGGTCTTGGGTGACCCCCAAACGGTCTTGAGACCGTTTGGGTGATCCCCAAACGGTCTTGAGACCGTTTGGGCAAGAAAACCCAAAAAGTCAAATCAATCAAGTTGAAAGTCAGCACTTAATCCAATTAGGGTTTACCTAATTGATTAGCCTTCAACTCATGATTCCTTTGGAATTAACCTATAAAATTTGGTGAGTTATTAAACAACATAATTATGAACAGGAATCGCAAACGGTCAACGCTTGGTCAACGCCCTCAAACGGTTTTGAAACCGTTTGCCCAAAAAGTTCAATTAATCAAGCTGAAAAATCAGCACTTAATCCATTTAGGTTTATCTAATTGATTAGCCTTCAACTCTCGATTCCTTGGGAGTTAATCCATAAATTTTGGAGGGTTATCAACCAACATAATTATGAACAGGAATCCCAAATGGGAAACGCTTGGTCAACTCACTCAAATGGTTTTGAAACCGTTTTCTCAAAAACGTCAAGTTAATCAGGTTGAAAATCAGCACTTAATCTAGTTAGGTTTACCTAATTGATTTGCCTTCAACTCACGATTCATTTGGAGTTAATCCCTCAAATTTGGAGGGTTATCAACCAACATAATTATGAACAGGAATCCCAAACGTTCAATGCTTGGTCAACTCAACCAAACAGTCTTGGAGACCGTTTGCTCCAACCAACCTTGTGAAACCGTTTGCCCTTCAAACGGTTTTGCAAACCGTTTGCCCCAAATGGTTTTGCAAACCGTTTGGCCAAAAAGGGGGGGAGAAAGACCATTTGATAAATTAACATTGGTAATCACGCCCATATTCTTCTACCTCCATATCCAGGTCTGTTCCGCATGGTTTTAGTTGCAAGAAAGCAAGGAAGGATGGGGGAAAGAAGAACAAACTACTTTTGCAAGAAAGAAAGATGTATAACAAAGTTTAAGGGTTTAGAGTTATAAAAACCGCCTTAGAATCTGATCTAGAGCTCCAATCTCCGTAGATTTAATGGTGTCTTGAGCTCCAGGGGTCTTCCAAGGTCCTTTCTTCAAGAATTGGATGGAGAAGATGGCTAGAAGCAAGAGTTGTGTAAGGAATACTAGCAAACCAACCTTGTAATGGAATTTCCTCCATGAATCCGAGCTAGAAGATGACCAAACTTACCTAGATCAACTTGGTCGTCCTCCTCTGCTCCTAACCTCCTCCTTAGTCGGTCCAAAGAAAAAGGATGAGAAGAGGAAATGAAGGGAACGATCCCTTGATTGTGGAAAGAGCTTGCTTATATATTTTTGGGCATATTTCCAAGGCAATGATAAATACTTCTTCTCTTTTACATATATATCCTCCACGCCCATCTCCTACTTATTTTCCACGTTCCTACCTTATTATAACATGCAAACTTATATCTCAACCTTGGTTTAGAGGAAACGAATCCAAACACTTTATTAAGTCATACATATATAAGGGTCATTTTGCATACATCTTGATTATTCAATTACAATGATTTTCCTTCTTGTATGGTTACTCAAATGAGGTGCCCCCCTCATTTTATTTACTCCACTTGATGCTAAAAAGAATGATAGGTACTCTAGAGGGTATATTTTACATGTTGCACCCTATGTTTTGGGTAAATTGCACTTTACACCAAAACTAGGTTTTAAAGTACAAGGATTGCTCTACAAGCTATATTTTGGTGCCCAAGCTTGGGGAATCCATATCACCACATCATATTCATTCTTATGATGTTTCATCATTAGAGGAACATCTTAACATGTGCAATTTGCAAGTTAACCCCTCTAATTGGGTAATTTGCACATAGGTCCCTATTAAACAAAACAATCTTACAACATTGTTCAAAAAGGGCAGAAATGAAAATATAGATTCTTCTAAAGCTTTAATGACATATAAAGGGTTAACCACAAGCCTCTAATCATAATTTTAAGCAAAACACCTAGGGTTAGTTCATAACCCAGGTCAGGGGTGTTACAAATTATAAACCCCTAACAAGGATTTCGTCCCCGAAATCCCAGGAAAAGGAGGGACAGATTATTCATTAGCAAGGCCCTCAAGTTTCCCCATATTATCTCAAAATTATGATGATATTATGGATTTGTAATTCACACAAAGTCCCTTTCATTAATTACTTCTTATCACTATTTATGTTTGTGTAAAGCATAAACCCCTAACATAAGGTGTCCATACTTTTGAAAGGAAGAAGCATAAAAGAACATTCTTCTAGTATCACCCAAGAATGTTTATCAAAAGAGAAACATACATACCTTAACACAGATAATTCACTCAGCAATCCTTTATTTATTTGAAATAGTTCACTAAGAAAGTTTTCTAATCAATTAATTTGGAAATATTCATTGAGAAGATTCACTAAGCAATTTGTCTTAGAAGATTTCACTAAGTAAAATTACTAAGTATGTTGTCTCAAAAGCTTTCACTGAAGGAGTTCATTGAGTATGCTTACTAAGTATTTACTGAGGAAATTCACTGAGTATGTTCACTAAGTATGTTTACTAAGTATATTCACTAAGTATTCACTGAGGAAATTAACTGAGTATGTTCACTAAGTATTCACTGAGTATGTTCACTAAGTATGCTCACTAAGTATGTTCACTAAGTATTCACTGAGGAAATTCACGGAGTATATTCACTAAGTATTCACTGAGGAAATTCACTGAGTATATTCACTAAGTATTCACTAAGGAAGCTCACTGAGTATATTCACTAAGTATTCACTAAGGAAGTTCACTGAGTATATTCACTAAGTATTCACTGAGGAAGTTCACTGAGTATATTCACGAAGTATATTCACTGAGGAAGTTCACTGAGTATATTCACTAAGTATACACTAAGGAAGTTCACTGAGTATATTCACTAAGTATTCACTAAGGAAGTTCACTGAGTATATTCACTAAGTATTCACTAAGGAAGTTCACTGAGTATATTCACTAAGTATTCACTGAGGAAGTTCACTGAGTATATTCACTAAGTATTCACTGAGGAAGTTCACTGAGTATATTCACGAAGTATATTCACTGAGGAAGTTCACTGAGTATATTCACTAAGTATTCACTAAGGAAGTTCACTGAGTATATTCACTAAGTATTCACTAAGGAAGTTCACTGAGTATATTCACTAAGTATTCACTAAGGAAGTTCACTGAGTATATTCACTAAGTATTCACTGAGGAAGTTCACTGAGTATATTCACTAAGTATTCACTTAGGAAGTTCACTGAGTATATTCACTAAGTATTCACTGAGGAAGTTCACTGAGTATATTCACTAAGTATTCACTGAGGAAGTTCACTGAGTATATTCACTAAGTATTCACTGAGGAAGTTCACTGAGTATATTCACTAAGTATTCACTGAGGAAGTTCACTAAGTATTCACTAAGAAAGTTCACTAAGTGTTCACTGAGGAAATTCACTGAGTGTATTCACTAAGTATATTCACTAAGTATTCACTAAGAAGATTCACTGAGTATATTATTTAGATGTTTCACTTAGCTTTTCTCATTAATTTCCTTATACTCTCTAGATTGTTTCAGAATAATTACCTGATCAGAGTAATCAAAAAGATAACAATCTAAGAGTTTCATACTTGCCTTATCTACAATAACCATATACCTGGCCAGGGTATATAAGTATTGAGATTAGGTAGTATGTATTTTACTTATCATCATATTCCTCACTTTTCATATCATTATACACACAGGATTTACCATACTAGATTATTCTTCAGGTATCACATCTATATCTCATCTTTTAATACACAATTAAGGGAGATTATAAATTGTTTTAAAGAATACTGAGTAAGATATAAGTTCTTATCTCCCTTGTGTCCTTGTAGGACTTAGTCGAAGGAATTCAAAAATAGCTCATTTTCATATCTTTAACACATAGAATCCTGATATGAAATATCAAAACAAAACTTATTTCATCTGACCTGTCTGGAACGTCTGTCCACGTCCTCTATTATTATATTGCCTCCCTTGTGAGCCTTGCAGACTTTGTCCTTGAGGTTGAGTCATTATTGTATTCTTGTCTGGACAATCCTTTGCCAAATGTCCCGGTTGTCTACATTGGTAACAAATCCTGGGTGCAAGGTGTCTATACAATCCAGTTACCGATGTTGATGCTATGTCAAAAGGTCTTCTTGGTATACTACTATGATCCCTACTTCCACTTGACATCCATTGTTCCTGGGTAGGAAATCCTGATATTGCTGTCAGTATAGAAAATCTTGGCTTCTTAAAACTTTCAGGCCTTTGATCTTGAGGCTGGCTGTATATCTTCTTACTACTTGTCTGTTGTTTCTCGATTTCTGACCTCTCTATCCTTCTTACTGACTCCACAAAGGTGGCAAACCTTTCTCTGTTCTCTAAGGCAGACACAGGAGTGGCTAGTTCAGCATTCAATCCCTTTTCAAAACGCCGAATTCTTTCTTCATCACTAACTGCCATCTGCGGACAAAACCGCAGCAACTCCATGAACTTAGCTTCATATTCGCTAACGTTCATCTGTCCTTGTGTGATCTTCTCAAATTGAGAGATCTTCTCATCTAGATACATCGTAGGGAAGTATCTATTGACGAATTCTCATCGGAATACCTCCCATCCTATTTCTTCGACTGGTCTCTTATCTTCCTCTATCATCCACCAATTACCAGCACTCCCTTTTAGGAGGTATACCGCATGTTTTACCTTTTCAACTTCAGGAATATCAAGGATCATGAAAGCCTTTTCCAGCTCTATCAACCATAGATCAGCATCTGTTGGGTCAGATGTACCAGCATAGTCTATGGCTCCCACCTGGCGAAGTCTCTCAAAAGTCTTGCCGACTCCATAACCTTCCTGATGAGCTGGTGCCCTAGGTGCAGATGGTGGCACCCTATCTGCTATGTGTGTTATGGCTGTCAGGAATTTATCGAATAAAGCATGGAGAGCTGGGTTTTCTATCTCAGCTGGGTCAATTTGGGGCTATTCAGGTACATGCCCCTCCCTATTCTAGTCTCCTGCACCTCCTCCTGGTGCAGCAGTACTGCCCTCAACAGCATGCTCTTCATGTGATCCAGACATCTTCAAGTTCTTCTTCTCCTATGAGAGCAGAAGATACTATTAGATAATCTGGAAAACACTTAGAACAGACTCAACAACCTTAGTCATATGTCTCTGTAGACTCAGTGAACCTAGAGCTCTGATACCACTAAATGTGACGTCTATCTCGAGAAAACAAGATTAACTAATGCGGAAACATTCACTAATTAAGCAGCGGATTACCAAAAATCACTAAAAATTTAAAACTTTATGTGAAGAGATCTTTAAATGGTGAAGCTTTTTCATAAAGAAACATGATAAGTTATTTACAAACTGATCCATCAGTACATCTCTGTAAGGTCGTATCTCGAGATTACAATCATCAACTACCATGTTAACTATATAAGGCAAGATACAGAAATCTCGAGGTACTGGACCAAAAACTCGAAAGCACTAACTATTACTCCGAGGACCTGAGAGTACAGAGACGACACATAGGACTCTAACTACATCTATACGTGGCATAACAGCCAGTGTCTACACCTGAAACTTCACTGCTGTCCCTGGTACTGTTGATGTTGCCCTTCACCTATTGAAGGATTTCTGCCTCCTCGCCCACATCCACCTAAAAATATGTTTCCCACGGGGTGAGACAATTATAAAATTGTCCCAGTGAGAGATATAACTCTTCGCCAGAAACATAATTATTGCAGCTTAAGAGGGTAAATGTACACAAAGAAGTTATATATGTCTGGGAGTAGTGAAAACAATGTTTAACAGATTTAAACCATTCTTCCAATTAAAGCAATACAACTATAATTTGATAAACCCATATTTCATTTATCTTTTAAGAAATATAAGAACATGTATGGCATTTACTTTCTATAAAACCATTATTACAACATTAACTCTCTTCAGACTTAGATCATATATCTAATGTCTGACATTATTATTGGGGAGTCATGGCCTGTAGCCATACATTTTCTCACAAAGTGTTAGGATCTCAATTCCTCAACTTATCAATTACCTTTCTAAATTTATCATCATGATTATAGAATCTAGGTACTTGAACTCATAATTTACCATTCACTAGGTATCATAGCATATCATTATACTTGAAGTATGTAAAGTAATTTCAATACATAAGATATCATAATCCTTACATGGATATGATCACCTCTTTATGAAAACCTGCATGATCAATATTTACTAATAACATGCATATTGTATCATAACAGCACAATACAGGTTCTTCTCAAATTATATATGTGATACCACAGCCGTGCTACCTTGCACGGTCGTGCCACAAAGGACTCACCACGATCGTGTCATAATACCACAGCTGGTTTTTTAGGATTAGGATTCTCATTTAATCCAAATAGAGTTATTCAACCTCTTAACTAGATTAGGAATAGTGATTCCTATTTCATTTCTCAATCATGGAGTTTCATGCTTAAAAGCATAACTCAGAATTAGGGTTACTTGTTCATATCATCACATCTCCCTAGATTAGGGTTTACTATTCACATAGAATCACATTACCCTAGATTAGGGTTTACTATTCACATAGCATCACATTACCCTAGATTAGGGTTTACTATTCACATAGCATCACCTTACCCTAGATTAGGGTTTACTATTCACATAGCATCACCTTACCCTAGATTAGGGATTACTTGATCAAGAGGTGTTGACTACTTAAACCCATCAAGGGTACTTTAGTAATGTTCACCATTGATCATAACATGCTTCAATCAACTAATTACTTGTTCCCTTAATGTCTTTAGATATCATTAGGATTTAGATTAATCAACCATTAAACCATCTAAGCCTTTAAAGTATTAAGCAATCTTGACCTTAAAAGACCCCAAACGGTTTTGCACTTTCAACCTCCAAACGGTTTGAAACCGCATGTCCACCAAACGGTCTTGAGACCATTTGGTCTCAAACGGTCTTGAGACCGTTTGTTCCAAACACCCTCAAAACCGCATGGACCAAAAAGTGTATTAACACTTCCAATTGAGTTAGGGTTTTCAATGTTGAACCCCTCAATCATTCATATCATGGTTAACCATTTATCAATTGAGCCAATTAAGTTAATACTCAACTTATGTGACCCTCAATTAATCCTCAATTGATCACCAATTAGGGTTTGGATGGATTGGATTAGGGTTGGAATCGATCATCCTTCAATACTAATCAATGTAAGACTAGTTACTTTGAAACCATAGAACCATCATCCAAATTGGGTATGACCTGACCCCAAACGGTCTTGATGTCGTTTGGATGACCTCCAAACGGTCTTGAGACCGTTTTCCCATCATATCACCAAAATCCAAGTCAACCAATTAAGGTTTGGATCATTGGATTGATCATCAAAACAGCAATTGATTACACTTTAACTTAATAACATTGGATCATTAATTGCTTAACCATACTCACCCCTAGACATCCAAACGGTCTTGGGTGACCTCCAAACGGTCTTGAGACCATTTGTATGAGTTCCAAACGGTCTTGAGACCGTTTGGCTCACCCAACCCTTGGATTCTAGTGAAAAATCATTAGGGTTTGAGCTATTGAGTTGATCATCAAATCAACAATTGATTGTTTTGTAATTGTGTACCTTTGGACCTTCAATTGGTCAACTATACTTAAAACCAGACCTCCAAACGGTCTTGGGTGATCCCCAAATGGTCTTGAGACCGTTTGGGCCAATCAACCAAAACAATCAACTCATTACTTGCAAAATCAGCACTTAGCCGATTAGGGTTCATACCACATCTTTGGATCTTCAAACACATGTCCATACTTGACCCTAGACCTTCAAACGGTCTTGGATGACCCCCAAACGGTCTTGAGACCGTTTAGGTGATCCCCAAATGGTCTTGAGACCGTTTGGGCAAGAAAACCCAAAAAGTCAAATCAATCAAGTTGAAAGTCAACACTTAATCCAATTAGGGTTTACCTAATTGATTAGCCTTCAACTCATGATTCCTTTGGAATTAACCTATCAAATTTGGTGAGTTATTAACCAACATAATTATGAACAGGAATCTCAAACGGTCAATGCCTTCAAACGGTTTTGAAACCATTTGCCCAAAAAGTTCAATTAATCAAGCTGAAAATCAGCACTTAATCCATTTAGGTTTATCTAATTGATTAGCCTTCAAATCTCGATTCCTTGGGAGTTAATCCATAAAATTTGGATTGTTATCAACCAACATAATTATGAACAGTAATCCCAAACTGTAAATGCTTGGTCAACTCACTCAAACGGTTTTGAAACCGTTTGCCCAAAAAGGTCAAGTTAATCAGGTTGAAAATCAGCACTTAATCCAATTAGGTTTACCTAATTGATTTGCCTTCAACTCACGATTCATTTGGAGTTGATCCCTCAAATTTGGAGGGTTATCAACAAACATAATTATGAACAGGAATCCCAAACGGTCAACACTTGGTCAACTCAACCAAATGGTCTTGGAGACCGTTTTCTCCAACCGACCTTGTGAAACCGTTTGCCCTTCAAACGGTTTTGCAAACCGTTTGCCCCAAATGGTTTTGCAAACCGTTTGGCCAAAAGGGGGGGAGCAAGACCGTTTGATAAAGTAACATTGGTAATCACGCCCATCTTCTTCTACCTCCAGATCCAGGTCTATTCCTCATGGTTTTAGTTGCAAGAAAGCAAGGAAGGATGGGGGAAAGAAGAACAAACTACTTTTGCAAGAAAGAAAGATGTATAACAAAGTTTAAGGGTTTAGAGTTATAAAACCCGCCTTAGAATCTGATCTAGAGCTCCAACTCCGTAGCTTCAATGGTGTCTTGAGCTCCAGGGGTCGTCCAAGGTCCTTTCTTCAAGAATTGGATGGAGAAGATGGCTAGAAGCAAGAGTTGTGTAAGGAATACTAGCAAACCAACCTTGTAATGGAATTTCCTCCATGAATCCGAGCTAGAAGATGACCAAACGTACCTAGATCAACTTGGTCGTCCTCCTCTGCTCCTAACCTCCTCCTTAGTCGTTCCAAAGAAAAAGGATGAGAATAGGAAATGAAGGGAACGATCCCTTGATTGTGGAAAGAGCTTGCTTATATATTTTTGGGCATATTTCCAAGGCAATGATAAATACTTCTTCTCTTTTACATATATATCCTCCACACCCCTCTCCTACTTCTTTTCCACGTTCCTCCCTTATTATAACATGCAAACTTATCTCTCAACCTTGGTTTAGAGGAAAAGAATCCAACCACTTTATTAAGTCATACATATATAAGGGTCATTTTGCATACATCTTGATTATTCAATTACAATGATTATCCTTCTTGTATGGTTACTCAAATGAGGTGCCCCCCCATTTTCTTTACTCCACTTGATGCTAAAAAGCATGAGAGGTACTCTAGAGGGTATATTTTACATGTTGCACCCTATGTTTTGGGTAAATTGCACTTTACACCAAAACTAGGTTTTAAAGTACAAGGATTGCTCTACAAGCTATATTTTGGTTCTTAAGCTTGGGGAATCCATATCACCACATCATATTCATTCTTATGATGTTTCATCATTAGATGAACATCTTAACATGTGCAATTTGCAAGTTAACCCCTCTAATTGGGTAATTTGCACATAGGTCCCTATTAAACAAAACAATCTTACAACATTGTTCAAAAAGGGCAGAAATGAAAATATAGATTCTTCTAAAGCTTTAATGACATATAAAGGGTTAACCACAAGCCTCTAATCATAATTTTAAGCAAAACACCTAGGGTTAGTTCATAACCCAGGTCAGGGGTGTTACAGAAATGTTCTCTTAACATGCTAAAAAGTATTATCTTGATCCGTGATGATAGTTCTGAAATTTGATTTAAATCCAAAACCCTAATTTTCTTATACCTGAATTTGAGATGAATAATTGATGTATAGTTTTTATTATTCTTGATCCATGACTCCTATCGACATGTATGGATTCGGGTACCCTAGTGTAACATGAACTTGGGTACTATTTGGTATGAGTTGAATATAAGTAATTACTTCTCTTGCTAAGGTTCTTTTATGGAGACTTTATCATATATGTTTAAAGGATTTTGGAGATCATCTTTGTAGGCAGTCGTCTCCTTGACTTTGATGAGTTTTTATTGAGGATAACCCACTGTTTTGATCGTGGTACATCCCTAATTTGAGGGTAGAGATTTGTTCATGTGGTATTTTGACCTTGTTGGTTATAACACCAACTATTTTAGTCTTGGTCTAAACATATGTTTGTTGATGGTCGACACCCATGATTTGTAAGAAAGGGTGGGGGTGTTGATTATACAAGTATTACAATGCTTGGTTTGTTATCATGATATTAGGATGGTAATGAGGTCTGTATGATTTTCGAGTTTAAGACTTTGTAGTATTCTCATGTAGATTACACTCTTTCTTAAACCCTAAATCCATATACTAGATTCTTAAAGTGTTTTTGAGAGGATGATCTTATATGAATCATAAGCTTTGGTTTAATTACTATGTGCTAAGTTTCAATAATTGTGTTTTCCCTAGAGTTATGAATGATTTCTCATATATGTTGAAGTTCATCTTTCTCTCTCCTAAGTGTTTTGGCTTGATAATCTTCATGGGGGTTGTTCTAGGGTTTATTGATCATGAACCCATGAGTTTTAAGCTTTGTGATGCTTGGTATTATTGTTGCTAGCCTTGGTCTCGGTCGACACATATGTCACCCTTGGAGTTGAGGTCGAGACACTTATGTCCTGGTTTGGGTCGAGAGACCAATGTATTGTTTTGGGTCGAGACACCTTGTCATGATGTTGTCGAGACATCTTGTTTTGAGTTTTGGTCGAGACATATGTGCTCTTGGTGTTTGGGTCATGACCATGAGTTGTACTTTGGTCGAGACTCCTTTGAGTTGGCTTGGTCATGGTCGTGACATGAGCTTTTGCTGATGGTTGAAACCCTAATTGTAGGATGGTCGAGACACCATATTGAATGGTGTCCAAGACACATGGTTGTTGGGGTTGTGACACCATATTGAATGGTGGTTGAGACACATTGTTGTTGTGTCCGTGACACCTGCCTTGGAGGTGGTCGAGACACCTACTATGTTACATGGTCGTAACACATGCATGGCATGATGAGATGGTACACATACATATGTATATGAAGGTGATACTTAGTGTTGTTGATATAATGATCTAATCATGTTCAACTAATGAAGTTTAACCCTAAATCAGTCCCAAGAAAGTAGGATATGGTGTAAATAGAGTTTGGTGTTATTATTGTGATGATGTGAAACCCTAATCGGTTAATATGTCTAAACCCTAATCCAAATCTTAGGGTGTGTTATACTTGTTGTACATGTAAAGATGAATAGCATGTGCTTGTACTTTCTCTCTCCTACTTGTATGTATCTAATCTTGCAAGTTAACTGAGTATCATAGCTTGTGGATGCTATGATGATGATAATATGATACAGGGTGATGGCTATGAGAACTTGAAGAGGTGTATTGAAATCATAACGATGTAAATATGCATACTTAGTCATAATTTGTTGTACTTAACTCTAATACACACCCAATATATGAGAGTTGATAAGCTAGGGTTTGATGAATGATTAGTGCAATAGAACCCTAAATTGGTTATACTTGGAACCTTAACCCTAATTTTGGGAACATATGATATACATGTTTATATTGTTAAAGTGAATAACATATTATGATGATTCTCTCTCTTATTTATGTACATCCTAACCATGTAGGTTAACTTGGATGTCATAGATAATAATTGCTATGGTGTATATGTAGTATGCTACTAGTAATGCTTATATGCCTAATGAGGCAAGATGAGATAATAGTGAGTTATAAAATAATGTGATTGGTCTCATGACCTAGTGAAGACTTACTACCTAATGTGAGGTGATATCCTCCAGTGGTATAATGAAGGATTGATATTTCCTGTGATGGTGACAATGTGAGCCATACTTGGTAGTGATAATGTGTGTTGATGCTAATAGTCTTGAATAAGGCAGTATGACAATGATATCAAGTGATAGTGTGACAAGTTTATACCTTGTAAGTTTTATATCTTCTGAAGTTGTGTTATTACTTTATCTTTGTATTAGATATTTAGGTTTTATATGTTGTAACTTGATTGATAATAAAAGATACTCAATTGCCTTTGATAATCAAGTGAAACCCTAATCATGTAGTAGCCATGTACCATAGATCCATCTTCAATATCAGTATCTAGTTGGATGGTGAAACGAATAACTCCTATGGGAAACTCGGAGTTCATATTGTTGAATATGCGGGGTATCAGTGGAGGTATCTCCCTATATCCTTAAATTGTTGAAATGTGGTATATTGTGTATTATAGATCGACCATGTGTGAGCCTGTTATCTAGTGTTATGCCATGTACCAAGGCAGACTAGTTATTTTACATGACCATAGCTTCGATTATGAGTTGTTATCTTTACAGGACTATATATATGACTATAAGTTGTTGTCTTTGTAGTTTGACTATATGTCACTGCATTGCAGACTCAAACTGATCGAGTAGTGTTGGTGATGATCTTGGAGTCCAGATCATCCATTGATCTTGTATGGTACTAATTTTGACTTAGTAGTGGTCAGTTAGATTTGAGTGGTACGCCTCAAATCCTCATGGCATATTGATAAAAGATATAATATAGCCATGTAGTATAACTGCTTAGGGTCAAGTAGGTTTCACATTGGTTGACGTTTTTACCTTGTTTCTTATATTGGTTATTTTATAACACTTATACATGTTCTTCGTATTCCTTTCTAAAGCATAAGATAATATATTATTTAGTGTAGATACCTAAATTGTTCAAATAAGTGTTAGTTGCCTTACTTATATCATTCAATTAAATTTGCCTATCTATTAGTAGTATAATATGTTATTTAGTTTATATGTGCTTAAAATAGATTGTTGGCAGAGAATCATATCTCTCGTTGGGACATTTGGTCTCTCCCTGTGGGTTTCCACATCTTTTAGGTGGATGTGTATTCTGAGACATAGATCATGTTACTGAGACTAATAACAAGAGGAGTTGTAGCTGTTGAATCATGAAAATACAACTAGTGTCTAGTGATAGAGTCTTATATGTCGTCCCTGTACACTCAAGTCCTTGGAGGTGTTTTGTGAATGTTGTATATTGGTTTAAGATTTTGTTTTATGCCATGGTGGTACATGCATAGTTTGTATACGTGAGCAGATGATTATATGTAATAGGTGGTGGCTAGATAGCCAGTGAATAATGATGTGTAATACTTTTTTTATGAATGAAATAAAAGTGGAACAAGTTTATGGCTTCAAGTGTGAGTTGTTTAGCTTGAGATCCTATCATGAAATCGGTTTTAATTTACCTTATCTTGTAGTAATATGGTTATTAGCAATAATTCTATGCTTTCTTTTGAGTACTCTCGCTTGTGTGGCAAAGGGTGTCGCAAAAATGGTATTCTCCTTCATCACTAGAGCTTGAACTAGATCCTCCACTTGATTCTTCACTTGATTTGGAGGAGTCACTTGATCTTGAGTTGGAGAAGTCATTTGAGCTTTTGTGCCATTTCTCCTTCTTCTTGTACTTCTCTTCTCTTCTCTTGTAATGACGGGTCTTTGTACCTTGTGGGAAATCTTCCTTGTAGTGACCCTTCATTCCACACTTGAAACACCTAGTAGAGGAGGAAGAGTTGCCTTTATAGAGTCTACCCTTAGAGTACATGGTATCTTCTTCAACTTGAGAGGATGGAGAAGCTCGACCAACGATAGCCTCAATTTGAGCTTTGATTTCATCCTTCTTCCTTATCTTGAGCTCTTTCTATTGTTCACTTTATTCTTCATCTTGCTTGTCAAGTTTGGCTTCATGAGCTTGTAGATTTACTATGAGCTTTTCAATGGGGATATCACTATGAGACTTTACTTCTTCAATGGAAGTCACCTTGGGTTCCCATCTCATGGGGAGAGTTCTAAGGATCTTTGAGTTGATCTATCATCTACTCATAGGATGACCTAGAACGACAAGACCATTCACAATGGTGTTGAGCCTTTAGTACATATCGACTATCCTCTCCATATTCCCCATCTTGAAGTTCTCAAGAAGGCTCTTGAGCATGTAGGCTTTGCTTTCCTTCACTTGTTGAGTCCCCTCATAAATGATGCATAGCTTTCTCCATACCTCATAGGCCGTCTCATAAGAAGAAATCTGACTGAACTCGGTGGGGGTCATGGTGTCATAGAGGATGTTGATTTCTCTTGCATTAAAGGTGGATTTATTCATGGTAGCTTCATCCCATTCTTCCATCCTTTTCTCCAATAGCTTGTATGGACAGTCCACCATTTGCCATATCTCAAGACTTTTTCCTTAGATGTGGAATTGAAGCCTTCTCTTCCAATAGAGGAAGTTACTCCCATCAAAGATTGGAAGGTTGACGAAGTATCTCCCATCTTGGTTATCACTCATCTTCTCCTACTTGTGGAAGTATGCTTGGAGAAGACCCACTCTGATACCAATTGTAGGATCCTAGGATGGGTGGTTGGATGCTCTAGAGGGGGGTGAATAGAGCTGAATGCACTTAAACAAAATTCATTAGACCCTCAAGATATATCACAAGATAAGGTTGTTAATTAGTAAATTTTATGTGCAACTAAACATACGTAGCAAAGACAAGAGATATTGAACATACACCAATTAAAAAGCTATGTAGAGTGGTTCCATACTTCAAATTAGAAGTATGTCAGTCTACTATCTAGAGAGGTTAACCTCTAGGATTTCTTAACCATTCACTTTTATATTCATTCATAAGACTTACAATACATGACCCACCAAAGGACTTACCTATCCAAGACAAGTGTCTTCAACCTACCCAAGGACTTACCCACTTTGCAAGGAGTCTTCTGCCTTCACCAAAGACTTACCCACTCTTGTACAAGTCTTCAACCTTGAAGGAATTACCCACTCTTCTTGGATATCAGCCTTTGACTTAACTTTTGTCAAGGAGAAGCTTTCACCAAGGACTTACTCACTTGATCAAGGAGTCTTTTGCCTTCACCGAGGGCTTACCAACTCTTGCTCCAAGTCTTTGACCTTGAACCACTTCACTAAGGCACTCCTTCCCTTGTTCTTCTTCAACTCTCTTAGCTAAGAGAGATAACCTTCATCTTCAAGGATGAACGATAGATTGAGAGGTGGTCAAAGTTAGAGCCTCACAAGATATCTCTTACAAATCTCCTACCCACTCTAATGGATGATGCAAGTGATTAATCTTAGAGAGAGAGAGAGGAGGTTGTAGGATGCACTCAATTATACATTAGGGACCTTCATAGTGATTGGCTAACCATGAGATGAAGCCCAATGGGTCCTATTTATAGTTGGGGATGCCTAAAAATCTTTGGGAACACTTATGGATGAATACTAGCCGTTTGGGATGTTGCAACAGATTTTTTTTTGAGTTTTGCAACATTTTAATGGCTAGAAACACTTTGTTGCACTTTTTTCATACAGTGTGATCGATCGATTTTCAATAAAGGTAACTTGAGTGATTTCACTATATGACAAATACTATTTGACCCATCCGTCGAGTTTATGCTGAATGAAACTTGACCGATTGATTAAAGTGGTTTTTATCATTGTAGGGATCGATTTATGTTCTATGAGTGTGCAACTCAACCAAATCATGGCATTTCAAGATCCATTAAGGTATCCGTCGAGTTTGTAACTCGACCGATAAACAACCTATAATGCATTTTGGAAAATGTCATTAAAGTGCTTAAATATTCAATTTAAGTGCTCCTAATTTTTTCTAAGCTTAATTACAATTCATACAATCATTACAAGTGATTTACAATATGATTCTAATGGATTTACATCATATTCCACAAAAGTGCACATGCGTTGATTTTGACTTGTCTTTTCTCCATGTTGAGATGCACAAGTTAGGGCATTTGGAGTGTTTCTATAAAATATGAAATAACTTAAGTAGAAGCATTAGACACAGCTAAGTGGATGGTTCTGTCCTCATCAAAACAAGGGTTTCATCAATTTAAACCTAGAGTCAACATTGACCTAGGGTCAACATTCTCCTTCTTTTGAAGATGACAAACCATTCCATAAATGTATTGAAAGCATTTAAGTAAAGCCATACCTTTAGATAAACCTAGGGATTTCAATAGAAGTGAGTTCATGTGCTCCCCTCGACTGATGCTAGTGCAGTTCTCATACTCTCCCTCAATTGGTTCTATTTCTCCTACATTGTTAGCTTTCATAACATTTATAGAATACTATGACTTATGCTCATATATGCTCTACACACGTATGTCTTCTCCCCTTTACCTTCTTCCTTTACATAGACATGCTTCTCCCTATACATGTAAGACATGTTTTCTCCCCTTGCTTTATAGAAGAAGACATGCTTTCTCCCCCTGTGACATTTTAAAAAGGTGGGGGTATGAAGAGATAATAAAAACCACTTGTTAAAAAAAGGAGATAAAAAAATTTATAACAGAGAGTAGAAGATAAAAACTAGGGGCTTGTCCAAGCATAGAAAGAAAAACAAGTTAAAGCCTGCACTTGAACAATCCATAATGTAATTCAAGCAAAAATCAAGGCAAGATAAAGTGATGTAGAAAAATAGTGAATCACAAATTTGACCCTCAAGATGACAAAATTCGCCCAAAAAGCATTAGGGCTCATGGAAACACGATGAGTCTTGCTCAAAAGGTCCTTTCTGCATAAAAAACACTAGTCCTGCATCAAAATCTGACACTGATGCAAAATCTGCTTAAAATCCAAGGATGCTCCAATTTCAACATACAATGTAGGTCTATATGTCTTGCATCACAATGCTATACAAGTGAATCAAGATAGTATATATGCAATTCATGGAACAAGCTTGAGCAAGTGTGAAACAAGATACAAGCATAACATATCGTTAAATACCACTTGATGAAAATATAAACAAGGCAAGAACTACATGTATATGAACTACTAGTAGATATTATCACAAGTTAGGACTACTAGTAGGATATAGATCATAGCAAGAGATGCACAAGTTAAAGATCAAGCTATGAGTAGATGTAGAGATATATCCAAACAAAGAGATAAGTAGTTTCAAAAGCAAGTAAGGATATAACTCACTAACAAATATGCATCCTTCCCAAATGATGATTACCACTAAGAACCTCAAGGTTGTATCCAAACAAGATATACAATTATATATATGTAGCAAATTTGAGAATAGTGGAAGCATTTTAAGACAACCAAGAGATCTAAAGATATCATCGTCAAAATCTGCATAACAACTCAAAACAAGTAATTGCAAGATATAGGAATATCACATGTGGGATACTAAAACATAGTAATTAGAAAGATAGAGTTATAAGCAAGATAGGCAATTTAGAAACATGGCATTACGCATATAAAGGTACCAAGGGAGTGCCAAAGAATAAGGTTATTTATTGAGAAAGTCTAGTTGAAAGGGAAATTCTCATTCAATAATCCAACTATGTATTTAGTGCACAATGCTATCAGTTGAGTTACTGTCAGGACAAACTCGACCGATAACATCTATTGGAAATACCCGTTGGTGCTTATCGGTCAAATTTCTGTCAGTTAAAACTCGACTGACAGAGATGTTTTCAAAAAGCACATATATTTTTGGAAAAACATATCTAGAGGGATGATAAGAATTTAAATCATATCCAACCATGTGTAGGTAAGTTAGTAATGCACTATGAAAGCATTAGAAGCTTTTTTTGAGCAAGAAAGTGATGAGAATCACCATATACCACTTTTAACTAAAAAAACATGTGTATAGTGCACACTAAGTTGGCAAAAAACACACTATGATTGGATACAAGCAAAATTAACATTACCTCTGTGCTTACCATTTTTTTCACTTGTTTCCACCCCATACTCATCTCACCTTTGTTCTGTGTATTGAGAAACCAATTTCCAAGTCCATGGTTCAAGTCAATCCATTGGCAACATACCTATAAAAATAAATATGAAATGGTCCTCAATCATATTTTTGGATTCTGAGAGGTTAGCTTATCAACCCAAGTCCTATCGGCCTTGGGTGTTTTCCTAAAAGGACAACAAGTAGAATAATGGCCAAAAGCATTACAATAGTTGCATGTGCCCATAGCCTTGTAACTAGAGGATTCTCCATGAAAGATTGGAGGCCCTTTACCTTTGTTGTTCCTTTGGAAACCATCATACCCTAAACAATGTCTACCAATTTGTTTAGTAGTATGGTGTAGGATATCATTAAGATTCTTTTTACCAACTAAGAATCTTTGCAAAGAATATCTCAAACTATGATTATCATGCATAAAAGAAGTAATAGTAGGAGACAATTGATTCATATCATCTGTAGCATGCATAAGATCATTTTTTAAGAAAAGAGATTTAGTGAAGTAAGAATCTCTATCAATAAGAAGAGTAGCAACATTGTTCTCTCTACTAATAAAACTAGAACAAGATTCAAGAACATTGATTTCAACAAGTAAGGAAGCATTTCATTTTCAAACATAGAAATCTTAAAATGAAAGATCCTATTTTCAGATTTAAAACCTTGCAAAGCCAAGTCTTTGTTCTTATTTTCAGATTTAAGAACATCAATATCATGCATGAGAGAATCAACATTTAAAGTATGTTCTTCATCAAAACTACTCATATGATCTTCTAGAAATCTAACCTTGTCAAGCAAGCTAGCATTTTCAAGTTTAAAAGAATCTAATTGACTAAGACAAGCATTTTTATTATCAAGCAAGCAAGTATTAGCATGTTCAGGGCCATCTATTTCTACATGCAAATTATCAACAATTCTAGCAAGCTTTTTCTTTTTCATTTTAGAAGACATAAGAGAGGCACGAGTAGCATGAATGATAGCAATTAAAGATTCTTTATCTAAAGAGTTTAGATTTACCTCATTTGAGTCTTCATTTGTTGAAGCCATGATAGCAAAAGGTGGTCAACTTCATCACTAGATCTTGAGCTAGATCCTCCACTTGATTCTTCACTTGAGTTGAAAGAGTCACTTGAGCTTGAGTTGGAGGATTCACTTGAGCTTTTGTGCCATTTCTCCTTCTTCTTATACTTCTCTTCTCTACTCTTGTTACAATGAGTCTTTTTACCTTGTGGGAAATCTTCTTTGAAGTGACCCTTCATTCCACACTTGAAACACCTAGTAGAGGAGGAAGACTAGCCTTTATAGAGTCTACCCTTGGAGTACATGACATCTTCTTCAACTTTAGAGGATGGAGAAGCTTGATCAACACTCAACTCAATTTGAGCTTTGATTTCAGCCTTCTTCATTCTCTTTATCTATTTCTCTTCTTCTCTTTCTTCTTCATCATGCTTGTCAAGTTTGGCTTCATGAGCTTGTAGATTTCCTATGAGCTCTTCAATGTAGATATCACCAAGAGACTTCACTTCTTCAATGGAAGTCACATTGGGTTCCCACCTCTTGGGGAGAGTTCTAAAGATCTTTGAGTTGATCTCTCGTCTACTCATAGGATGACCTAGAACGGCAAGACCATTCACAATGGTATTGATCCTTGAGTACATATCGACTATCCTCTCCATCTTCCCCATCTTGAAATTCTCAAGAAGGCCCTTGAGCATGCAGACATTGTTTTTCTTTACTTGTTGAGTCCCCTCATAAGTGATGTGTAGCTTTCTCCATACCTCATAGGCCATCTCACAAGAGGAAATCTGGTAATACTCAGTAGGGATCAGAGTGGCATAGAGGATGTTGATTTCTCTTGCATTCAAGGTGGATTTCTTCATGGTAGCTTCATCCCATTCTTCCATCCTTTTCTCCGGTAGCTTGTATGGACGGTCCACCATTTACCATAGCTCAAGACTTTTTCCTTGGATTTGGAATTGAAGCCTTGTAATGACCACATTTGTGCTTAATTGGTAAACTAGGGTTTACCTGAATGATTACATGCTTGATTAGATTGAACATTGTTCAGACTTGATTAATGATGGTAGCTCAATTGTGATGTTTCAAACCTAACAAGAAACTCTAATTATGATTTTAGTTTGAAGAATTAGGGTTTGAGAAATGTAAACCCTAATCAGCAAAAATTAGGGTTTTGATAGTACATGAATATGGAATTTGATCAGGATATTAGTGAGGTAAATGATTTTTAATATTTTCTAATTTTTTATTTAATTGAATTTTGGATATGATTTGGATAACTCAATCATACATATTGGAGAAAATTTTTAGAATATTTGGGTGTTTTTTAATGTGGTTCTTGGTCGAACTATACTTCGACTGAAATGCTGACAGAGTGATGTTCAACAGTGTAGTGTTTGATTTTTAATTATTTATTAGTAATTCCAAATGATCTGAAAATTATACTGGAGCTATTACATTACATTTAGACATCATTCTAAACTTTTATAATTTTTGGAGGATGTTTGACCTCTGAAATAAACAGATTACAGTAACTTTTTATAACAAAAAAATTGTTGAAATAAGAAAAAATATAGTGAGGGGTTAATGTGTAAAATACCCAAGCACCTAAATTGGTTTATATGAGCAAGCTAGAACCCAAGTATATTCTCATATTTTGTGATCCATTCCAGAGAAACAAAATTGTAAAGAGTGGGATAAATCCACCTCTCTACTAATAACAATGGTAAACAAAATCCAATTGGGATAGCAGCGGAAGATAAAATTTTGGCTATATTCAATTTAAATAAAGTGTACATAAAAATTTCCCCAATATGGGTGTACATGCTTTATACAAAAAGAGGATCTAAGTAGAGGGAAGTCTATACTACTCCACTTTTGTCTCCAAGCAACATATCCATCAGCTAGTCCATGTCAATGCTAAGATCTTCATGCCTTATCCATCACCTTGCTCCACACTTGGGTGGTTGGGAAAGCACCCAACAAGAGGGAAGGAAAATAAAAGTATGTGTTACAAAACTATACTAAAGGTGACAAGATAAATATAACAAGTAAATTAGGCTAGGGATTCATCAAAAGATGAGACATCAAGAGTATGAGGCCATTTATATAAAGGAATATTTCAATAGATGCTTGCCATAAACATAGTAAAACAATAACATTGCATGTATGATTAATATTGACTATCTTAACTATGTAGGGTTGAGGCACCTACCAGACCTTCAACCAAAAGGGTGAGGGGAGAGTATCACATTCCCAGTCACCTACACACATTTTGTGTGCGGGGGAGAGTATCACATTCCCCAGGGGAGAAATAACACATTCCCCAACTATGGGTGGTTGTACATACAAGTACCACTACACTAGTTAATTAGTCTAATAAAATCAACATGCTAGAATAGATGGCAAGTAACAACAATATCAAATAGAACAAAGCAGTGGGGTACCAAGACCCAAGAATAATATTCCAAACTGATCATGAGGGAAGTATAGCAAGAGAATCATGAAGATAGGATATAAGGTGCAAATAAGCCTCATTATGGAAACATAGGTAATGGAACAAATAATTCCCAACTGAAGTGTATTATGCACATACCTTATTCTTTAGAATTCTAGAATCACTTTTCATAACTTTATACAAGATCAGATCCACTTTCCCTAATATGATCATCATATTTATGTATTAGATATATGTATATTCATTAAAGGATTAAAACCTCAAAACCATCGACTTTTTCCACAAATGATCGAATTAGACTCTGAAAACCTCACTACTGTCTTATTTAGGATTTTCTAATCAAAATAACATATAGTTTTATATATTTGCGAGTTACTGACTTTTTAGAGTATTTTCCATATTTATTAGTTAATTAAATCAACTCGAAAAATACATATTCAAAAAATTCAAAATAAGGCGTCAAATTTATTTTTATTAGATATCTTACATTCTCCTGATTCCAAAATATATTTTATTTCTATTTTTCGACCAACGAGTAAAAAGATACGATTTTTCTAAGACTGACCAATCGAAAACTGCCACGTAGGCAAAGCATGAGGCAGAGGAGGTAGACCAGTGACTTGGCCCAACCACGGGGTGCCAAGTCAGCGGTGCTTGCCAACACACCCGCACACCCAGTAAGGAAAAACAAGAACAGAAGTACGGGATTATCCTCGGATGAGAAAAACAAACAAAAGCAGAGATGAGGGCAAAATCGTAAAACCACAGAATGTCTTCTTCTTCCTCGTACTCTCGCTCCACGAGAACCGAGCAAGCAGGTGCTTGCTAGGATTTTGGGTGAAACCAAAAGACACAGCCAAATTCAAAGTTCAGATATGAAAAAGAAAGAGCAAGACAATGCGAACTCGAAGGCACCTGTTATTTTGCTGGAGATGAAGAGATGAGGGAGCAAAGGGCGCCGCAAGGTCAGCAGCCTACGGTGGCTAGATGATCGTCCAAACGCCCACGAAACTTGAAATTAACAGTGTGGTTGAGTTGCAAATGTGCCGGCGCACGTAGGGGTAGGGGTATTTATAGGTTAATGGCCTAGGTTTAGGATTTAGCCATGTGAGGTGAGAGACATATCTCGGCCGTTTTGGGAGTTTTCCAAAAGTTCAAAAAAAAACACAAAAACCTTAGGTTAATTAGAAGCGTAATCTCACGAAGAATCCGTAGAACCAAAAATCGTCGAATTTGGTTAAACGTAGCTCAAGATAAATGGATTTGAAAACTTGGCAAACAAGCAACCTGTTGCCAAATCGGGCCAAGGAAGAAGACAACCCGCGGATCCTCAGATCGAGATCCAACGGTCGGCGATCATCACGATATAACAGTTATATTTTTGACTCCTATTCAAATTCGACTAAAGTGATTTAATGCTTTTCTCTCTCCTCATTTGGAGGCCCAAACGTTATCGAAAAATTACCAAATTTTATATTCTGACTTATTTTGACGCGTAGAATCCAAATATGAAATTAGTTTTGCCTTTTGAGAATCTTTAATATGTTAAATAATTCAAAACACATTTTCTCTTTCCTCATTTATTTAAGATTCTATGATTATCCAAAAATTACAAAACTTCACCCATTACTAATATTAAGTATGGTGAATACGAATTTGTCATTATTTCTATTTGTTGAAGTTGTTTATTATTTTAAATAATGAGTTGTAAGTTTTGCACACTTTCTCTCTCCTTAATTTATCGTCTCATCAAATATTTTCCAAATTGATTCAAAATTAATCTTAAAGTCTATTTTAACATGTAGAACACGAATTTGGCATAAAAAAATTTTGTAAGACTTTTATTATTTTATTTAATTCATTTAAATTTATCACTTATTTAACCTTTTAATTTATTAGAGGCATCTAGAAACCTTCTAAAAATGTAAAACTTGGCCTATAAGCAATAATAAACGTTTGGAACACGATTTTGCCATTAATTAATTTTTATCACCATATATTTAATATTTTTGGTCTTTAAGTCATTTTCTCTCTCCTGAATAAAATAAAATATTAAACATTAACCAAATTAAATAAAAATTAACATATAGACTAATTTTGATATATATATATTACGAATTTGGAGTACATTATATATTTTATTTCACCTTATTGCCCTGTTTCCCATTATCTTGTATTAAAGGCATTATATATTTATTTATTTTCCAAATTAGATGATAATTGGCCATTAAGTAACTTATACGTCAAGAACACAAAATTGATATCCAAATTATCTTCTTGGGTTTTTATTTAGTATTTTTGGAACAATATATTCCTCATTATCTTCTTTTATCCAAAATATTCCATATTATCCCCAATTATTGCATTTATCATCTCTTTTATTTATATTTCGGGATTTTCTTTCTTTTTCATATTCTAAAAAGCACTAGAAATTTCTAGGACGAATTTATTTATTCTTTTTATCACATAAGTGGATATTTTGCATATTTGACCCATTACTAAGCTTCCACTGAGGTATTTGTGATAAACCCAAATATTGGAATAAAAGGTGAACAAATATTCATTAAACCATCATATTATCCACAAATTAAATAGAAAGGCCAAAGAGGATAGAAATAAAAGGAAAAGATGGAAAAGAGGACCAAAAAGGCAAAAAGACTAGAATTTAGTATGTTACAAAAATCCTAGAGAGAGAGGGAGAGTTAGGGTTTGAGAGAAGAAAGTGGTAAAATTGCTGATCTAGGGTTTCTCTATCCGAGATATGATGAAATCAAGTAAGTTTAGCTTCTTTGCATAGCCTTTCATGTGAATATTCTCTTACATGTCAATATTATGTCCCTCCTCTGAATTGATTCAAAATGGTATCAAATCTTTCCCCTTTCTCACTCTTTCTTCATAATCCCCCATTTCCAAGGTTTCCTAGTTGAAAGGAAGAAGAATCCAGTGATTTGCTAGGGTTTTGATATGAGTTTGAGATTTTCAGAGATGAGTTGCATTTTAAAGGTGTTTTGACACCTTAGGGTGAGTGGGTATTTCCTTTAAATAATAGATTGTACGAAAATGAGTTAAATGATCAATAATCTTTACATGTTTTGTATGCGACTACAAACCCTAAGCTGCCCTTTTGACCTAGCTTTTGCAAGATGATATGAAATAGATTATTTCTATATTGTGATGAATTCTAGTTGATAAATCATACTAGAAATGCATACAAATTATCTAAATAAGAATTCCTGAAGTAATTGCAGAGTTTATATGAAAATAGAAAAATCTATGGTTTTCAACTATGACTAAAATGGTTGTATAACTGAATAAAGAGGTATGTCTAGTTGAATCTCCTTGGTTACAAGTGATTATTTTATTTGATTGAGTAGTACATATATGTCAGATAAGATTTTGTATTTCATTTGATGATATCAATGTTTGCTTGATATATCTATAAAGAGGGTGAAACCCTAAATGAATGAAAAGTTGGAAGTTTGTGAATAGATTCATGAATTCAAATGATGTGATTCTTTTATTATTATAAATTCATTTACTTAAGGTTATTATTGATGCATGATATTTTAATGAATATCTTAGAAACCCTAGTTAAATTCACACTAGGGTTTCATATGCATGACTAATTGAAATGAGTCATGTGATAATTCGAGTTTCTAGCTGAATATCATTTTATATGCATACACATTTTGATTTGTGATGCAAAAATCTCTAGCTGAGTTAATCGACATGAAATGCATAAGTTGTTATGGTAATTTAAGAAAATAGAAAAGGAATTTCCCTAGATAGGGATGTCGTTGATGCCATGCATGAATACGAGAAATGTTGAATGTAAATGTTTATATCATTAGACATGATATATGTTTGAACATATGAGAATTCTTCTAAGTGCATGAGAAATGAGAAACCCTGAGAGAAGGGTTATCAGTATGTTAAGCATCTAAGAAATGAGAAACCTTAGGAAAAGGGTAACCAATATGTTATGCATTCAACTAAGTATTATCAGTGAATTCAGTCCAATAACTCAAGTGGTCAGTAAAACTACAATAGTAATAGTAGATGCCCTGAACACCGTAGAACCCTCCCTGGAGGTATGTACAGGGATGGGTGAAATAGGCTATGGACTATCAGATATAGGAAAAAGTAGCCTGGAACTGAGTATCTAACATCAACTGATTGGATATCGGTGGTACTTCAATTGAGTAGCATAGTACCCAACAATAACCAAAGATCCCGATGGTACTATTTTAGTAGTAGGGGTATCCAATAATAACTGGAGATCCACTGGTACCCACCAGTTGAAGTAGACAACCCTTGTGGACCTACTTCTTTTGGAAGTTACTCCGTTTTGCGTGTCAGCCCTAGTAGAATTTCATTACGTAGAGTTCAAGTATTTTAGCCTAGAGGCACCCCTCCTGAGTACCCAGGACAAGGGGCCACAATTTACAGATGTTGTTTAGCCGTCGTTAGGCTAGACGTGGCAACCTCGCTGCAGACCGAGGTAGTTAGTAGTAGTCTTAAGGTCCCGAGTTTACCTTAAGACTTGTATGGTAAGTCACGCAGTAGTGGCTTTTGCTTGGATGGTACAATTCAAGTGAGTTTAGGGGCAAAGTAAAAAGAAAAGTTATTTGAGTTCAATTGAATTCAGATAAAGAGTACAATAGTCAATTCAGTCGGTTATGTTTAGTTGGCCAACATAGTAGTAGTCAGTTCAGTAGTCAGGTCAAGTCAAAGTTAATGAAATATTACAAAGAGAATAATGAGAAAAATGTTTAGATATTTGTATATTACTACTGATGCATAATAAGATGAATGAGAGGTTAACCAAGTTTGTGCAGTTATTCAATTATTCTTTGTATATTTCTAGATTATTAGTTTTCTTTATAATCAATAAAGCATGTTCATATATTGATTCACTCTTGTAGATATCTAGAGTATCCTGCCATATTTATGTATGTGAATGATCAGTCTCTTTAAAGCTTACTATTGTTATAATTGATATCGGTTGCTCAAAGGTATATTTGTAATTATATAAGTGCTTTACATTGTTTCTTTGAAGTACTCATTCATTGAGTGAGTAGGCTCACCCCTCTACTCACAACTTTTTAGGGATAACTCATAGACTGAAGATGTCATTGCATCAGCATAGATCTGCCACATGAGTTAAGTATGATATTAGTTAAGTTCAATTGGTCCATGTCACTCTAGGTCCTTGTATATAGTTGAGAGAGAATTCTAAATGATGATTTGTATCTTTGTTTCCTTAATGATAGAGTATATATTTAGTTAGCATGTTCTATATACATGGAAATGTGAGGAATAAAATGAATGTCTAGATGTGTATCATTAATGTTGAGATCATATTTGAGTAATCAAGGTTTAATTCCCTTGTAAAGTTTGTTTATGTGATTGAATGCAAAAAAGAAAAAAAAGAGTTTGAGATAAAGGAAAAAGAAAAAGTTGGGAGTGAACTTTGTATTAAGTATAATCCTCAAACTTATGCCCTAATCTCATAATTAGTGGTAATCATGGGATGTGGGTGTAACAAGCCTTCTCTTCCAACAGAGGAAATTACTCCCATCAAATATTGGAAGGTTGATGAAGTATATCCCATATTCTCTTACTTGTGTAAGTATGTTTAGAGAAAACCCGCTCTGATACCATTGTTGGATCCTAGGATGGGTGATTGGATGCTCTAGAGGCGGTGAATAGAGCTAAATGCACATAAACAAAATTCATTAACCTTCAAGATATATCACAAGATAAGGTTATTAATTAGGAAATTTGATGTGCAACTAAACATACATAACATGAATGAGAGATATTGAACATGCACCAATTAACAAGATATGTAGAGTGGTTCCATACTTCAATCTAGAAGTATGTCAGTCTTACTACTAGAGAGGTCACCTCTAGGATTTCTTAACCATTACACTCTTATATTCATTCATAAGACTTACAATACATGACCCACCAAAGGACTTTCCTATCCAAGCCAAGAGTCTTCAACCTATCCAAGGACTTACCCACTTTGCGATGAGTCTTCCGTCTTCACCAAGGACTTACCCAATCTTGCACAAGTCTTTGGCCTTGAATTAATTAACCACTCTTCTTGGATCTTCAGCATTTGACTTCACCTTCGCCAAGGAGAAGCTTTCACCAAGGACTTAACCACTTGAGCAAGGAATCTTCTGCCTTCACCAAGGGCTTACCCACTCTTACTCCAAGTCTTTAGCCTTAAACCTCTTCACCAAGGGACTCCTTTTCTTGTTCTTTTTCACCTCTCTTATCTAAGAGAGAGAACCTTCATATTCAAGGTTGAATGAGTGATTGGGAGGCAGTTGAAGTGAGAGCCTCACAAGATATACATGTAGGACTAGCTCTCTTACAAATCTCGTACTCACTCTAATGGATGATGTGAGTGATTAAGATTAGAGAGATAGGAGGTTGTAGGATGCACTCAACTATAGAATAGGGACCTTCACAGTACTTGGCTAACCATGAGATGAAGCCCAAGGGGTCCTATTTATAGTTGGGGATGCCTAGAAGCCTTTGGGAACACTTAAGGACAAATACTAGCCATTTGGGATGTTGCAACAAATATTTTTTCAAGTTTTGCAACATTCCAACAACTAGAAACACTTTTCTACACTTTTCCGTACAATGCGATCGATCGGGTTTCAATGAAGGTAATTTAACTGATTGCACTATATGACAAAGACATTTTGACCCATCGGTCGAGTTTATCCTGGATGGAACTTGACTGATCGATTAAATTAGTTTTTCTTAGTGCAGGGTTTGGTTGAGTTTTGTGAATGTGCAAATCGACCAAACCATGGCATTTTCAAGATCCATTAAGGGATCGGTCGAGTTTGTAACTCGACCGACAAACAACCTGTTATGAATTTTGAAAAATGTCATTGAAATGCTTAAATATTCTATTTAAGTGCTCCAAATTTTTTCTAAGGTTAATTACAAGTCATACAATCATTACAAGTGATTTACAAAATGATTCTAACAGATTTACATCATATTCCACAAAAGTGTGCTTGCATTGATTTTGACTTATCTCCAAGTTGAGATGCACAAGTTAGGGCATTTGGAGTGTGTCTATACCTAATCTAAAATCACTCTAGTAGAAATATTAGACACAATTAAGTGGAATGGTTTAGTCATCATCAAAATAAGGGTTTTCTCAATTTAGACCTAGAGTCAACAATCATCATATGATTGACTTTCTGGGCATACATACCAACATGGTGTCTATATGGTGTATCATGCATTGACTCATTTGTAAAGACATGAGTTGTACTAACTTCTTCTATGACTATGTTAGTATGTGAAAAATCTACAACTAGTACTGCCAACTGTGCTAAATTAGGTGGAAAATATGTCTCATACTTCTTCTCCTTACCTAGATCTACATATTGAATATGTGGTTTTGGCATAGGAGGAGTTGTCTCTTCTATAAAATCATCTTGGTAAATAATTTTTGGGCACACGTGCATCCTCTTAGTCTTCTATAAAATCAACATGAAAAATTAAAATGAGGAGTGGGATCTTATACCATCTCAACATGTGGCTCTGGTTCATCCACATGAAACACACCCAACTCACCCATGGGTCCTGTTAGATCTAGAGCTATAGAGGAGATAGAAAAAGTAATCAATGATGGTGTGTAAGCATTCTGATGGAGTGGTACCTCATGAAACACTTCGACTGTTTGGGAGAGATGTTCCATAATCTAAGCCTTGTGCACAAATATTCTCCTATATTGGGCATCTTGTTCAGTCACCATCCTTTAATTATCAATACTCATTTTATCCAAACACTCATTTGGATCAGACAAAGATTGATCTTCAGAGTAAGGTTCTTCACCATAACCCTGATAATACTATTGATTGTAGTTTGCCTTGTTTGGATAATCATCTTTGTACAATGTCTCCTCATAGTATCCCCCTTAACTATTGTTGATTATAGTCTGCTTCATATGTGCTTTCAAAGACTCTAACATTATGCTAGATGTTGATCCTATGAATGGTTACTTTAGATTGTAGAGTCAATTTAGGGTAGCCCTTGCAGACAGTGTTGATCCTAGAATTTTTCTCGACGATGATCTTGCACATCAATATTTTATCTCGTAGATTCTTTTCCCAAAAGCCTAATATATCTCAATTGAAGAAGTCGACTGTTTGGCAATGTACCATTTGTAATATCGGCCACTCCATTTTGATATACTATCTTTAAAATAGAGAAATTTGAATATTAGGCTCAAGGAAGAAAATGCAAAGTGAACGAAGATACATTTTTTAAAAGAAAATAAACAACAAATTACAAAAATCTAAGATTTAAAGAAACAAAAATATAAGCTCCAAAAAAATTTGAAGCTAACTAAAAATTAAGAAAAACTAAAAAATGATAACAAAACTAAAATTTACAAAACTAAACTAAAATTACAAAATAAACAAGAAAGGAAAAAAGAAGCCTATCTTTATCTTAATAGACAACAAATCCAAACTATCTAGTTTTCGCTGGCAACAACAACAATTTTTTTTTGGAAATAGGTAAATATATTGCCAAAGAGTGGTAGATGAAACTACCATGTACAAAACAAGGACATAAAACTTTGCCCGTATAGATGGGGGTATACAAAAACCCATCATGTCTAAACTAGCTTGTATACGGGGTTATATACAAAATCCCCAACATAACTTTGCACGTCTGGTTACACCTTTTAGCAGGTTCTTTTTAGCAATAACAAGATTACAAAGCTCAGTTGACACCCTCTTGATTAGCACCATTTCTGAGCGGCTACCTTTGAGGTGTAATCTTTTGTTCCTTTCCTCCCAGACGTAGAAGCAAAAGACTGTCAAAAAAATGCCTCCAAAGGCAATTTGGTGTTTACCTTGAGATGGAGGTGCAACCAGATCCACCATGTCGAGGATATTATAGGGCTGGTTTTGACCCCACTCATTCTTTAGGCAGATGGCAGACCATATTTATCTGGTGTAGCTGCATTCCAGGAACAAGTGGCCATGGCTCTCATCAGCTCTTGTGTATAGGAGGCATTATCCATATGTGGGGATGCCCCAGCTCCTAAGTCGATTTTTGGTTGGCAGCCTCCCCAAGATAGTTTTGTAAGCAGCAGTGCTCCATTTTGGATAGTGTAGGGGTCCCCACAATATCTTAGACCACAGGACATCAGGTGATGTATCAATGTTGATCCATGGGATGGCATGTAAGTTTAACCTTACCATCTCATGCTCATCAACAGTGTATGAGGACCTAATATGTATCCATGTTTTGTGCATAACCCTCCATATCCTAGATGGGTATGTATCGATGTCATTTGGTATGTTACCATATCTTTCTTTCATCCACTTGGTCCATACATTCTCCTTGTCCCTGAGAAACCTATCAAGTCTTTTGGTTTGCCCAATAGCGATAATGTTGTTAGGATGTAACACATTGAGCCCACCCTTGGAGAAAGGTAGTGCCAACACCTCCCAGGACACGCCATGGCTGTGACCCCCCCAAAGGAAGTTAGCAATGATTCTTCTCATAGAATAATCCACGTTGCTGGGAATTTCACTGACCTCCGCCCAAAACCAGATACAACTCTGAAGAACAGATCTGATCAGAACCAGCCTTCCCACAAAAGAGAGCGTGATCCCAGTCCATGCCTCTACCTTCGATCTCGAGCCATCAAGGCACAAGCTAAAATCAGATGAAGAGTCTTTACCACCTACAATAGGTGCCACTACTACAGAAATAGCATTCAGTGTCACTTTTCTAGGCGTCGGTTATTAAGGAAAACCGACGCCTTATATGTTAGGCGTCACTTGTTTAAGCAAACCGACGTCTATATTCGAAGACCAGCCAGACACGGGTACCGCTTTTTATTCAGCGTCGGTTGTTTATAACAAACCGACGCTGAAAGTCGGCCGCGAAATCCAAATTTTGATAAAAAAATAGTGTCATTTTCAGCGTCGGTCATGTAGGTATAAACCGACGCCTATGTGCGATGAAAATTTGCGTGAAAAGTGTCACTTTCAGCATCGGTTATCCATTTATAACCGACGCTGAAGGTGGTTCCCGCCAAACAATTTCATGAAAATATCGTCCAATTGGACGTCGGTTGTTGCAAACAACCGACGCCTAAACATCTTTAGCGTCGGTTGTTTAAAACAACCGACACTATTTGGGAACTTATACTCCGCGATCGCCCGACTCTTCCCCTTTCTTCTGTTTCATTGCGAGCAATTACCCTATTTCTCTGCTGCCGGCGATTTCTCTCCGTCGATTTCTTCTCCAGCGCCATTTCTCCGGCGCCCCCTTCTCCGGCGCCCCCTTCTCCGCCACCACTCCTCCTTCTCCGCACCCCCTTCTCCGCCGCCCCTGCTGCCCGCCCCTGCTGCCCGTCCCTGCTGCTCCAAGTGCCTGAGCTTATACTCGTCGCGCCGCCGCAACCACCGCCAGAGCCACCGGAGCTGCTAGCTGCTCCTCCACCGCCGTCGCTGCTAGCTACTTCTCCAGCCAGAGCCACCGGAGCCTCTGCCTTCTTCCCTCTGACAAGGTTGGTCTTCCCACTACTAGCTGCTCTGCTTTTTTATGCATCGATCAAATTGTTGTGATAAAAATGCATGTAATGTATTTGATTAGAGTTAATCTAATCTGTATGTTCATAATAATGGTATGTTAAATATGATGATTAGGGATAAATATAATGTCTAGTACACAAATATTAGATGATATTCAAGAAAACCCTAGTTTGATGAGCATGTTGTTAATCATGTTAATTATGATTCTTCTATATATTCTGATGTCATTATATAATTATGTGATCCCAACATATTAAATTGAATTAGAATGATTTCACGAATTATAGGGTTTTAAAGTTGATAAACATGTACATGCGGAAATAGGGTTATTAAACCAATGGTTATAACATAGTATGATCTTAATCTGATCTGGATGTTCATAATAATGTAGTATGTTAAATATGATGATTAGGGATACATATAATGTCTAGTAAAGATTCCTAGACCTTTTGTTTGAAACTATTGATTTCTTGATTTATTATTTAATAATGCTCTGTTGATTAGGATTAACCATGTTGCCTGTACTTTATAAACATTTATTATATATAAGAATGACAACACATGTATTTGTTGGCCTAGAAACCCGTCCAAGATTGACTCATTAGGAGTAAATCTTGGATAGTCCCCGGTTTGGGACTGTTCTTGAACACCTAATCTCACTTAGGATGTAAGTGTATAATGTGTATTGGGTTTTTGAGAAAATTTCGGCAGCATTTCCCCGTTTGTTCTCTAAGTACATATGTACTTAGAGAACAACGGGGAAATGCTGCCGAAATTTTCTTGAAAACCCAATACACATTATACACTTACTAGTGAGATTAGGTGTTCAAGGATGGGATAGGTGGTACACATTTATTATATATAAGAATGACATCAAATGTGTTTGTTGGCCTAGAAACCCGTCCAAGATTGACTCATTAGGAGTAAATCTTGGATAGTCCCCGGTTTGGGACCGTTCTTGAACACCTAATCTCACTTAGGATGTAAGTGTATAATGTGTATTGGGTTTTCGAGAAAATTTCGGTAGCATTTCCCCGTTTGTTCTCTAAGTACATATGTACTTAGAGAACAGCGGGGAAATGTTGCCGAAATTTTCTCAAAAACCCAATAAACATTATACACTTACTAGTGAGATTAGGTGTTCAAGGATGGGATAGGTGGTATACATTTATTATATATAAGAATGACATCACATTATACACTTAGGATGTAAGTGTATACCCTAATCTTTTCCTAATATATACTTGTTTCCTAATATATACTTGTTTTCTCTGATCATAGAATGGATAGATCATGGATGTCCATTCGTAATCGTTGCACCCCAGAGTTTATATCTGGTCTTGATCAGTTTATTAGATTTTTCGAGGAACATAGGAAAAAACCTACAGATAGGTTCTACTGTCCATGTAGGCATTGCGGTAACAACTTGAAAGTCAACACTGGTGAGGAAATCAAAAGTCATGTCATGTGCAACAGGATTGTACAAGGCTATACAGAATGAAGGATTGTTAATGTGCGCGGAGATCACAATGAAGGATTGTTAATTGATAAAAGATCACAATTTTAGAGACATGTATGTTTATACAAATGCTAAATATTTGCATTTTTCTAGTTAATACAAATGCTAAATGTTTGCCTTTTTTATAGTTAATACAAATGCTAAATGTTTGCCTTTTTAATGACATTTTCAGATGGCTGACCATGATGAGCATGATGTCCATGATGAGCATGAAGTCCATGATGAGCATGCTGTCCATGGCGAGCATGGCGAGGATACCAATGTAAGTTCTAAAAACATATCTTGTATTTCTATAAAATTCATTATCTTCTAGTTATGTCATATATCCTATATTTCTATATTGGGCTAATTTAGTGTGTTTATTTTTGTCAAATTTTAGGTTGATGATGTACCTGTACCCACTGAAGCACTAGAGCAACTTGATGCGCAACACCAAACACTTAACAAGAAAAGGGGCATCACTCTGTTGAAGAAGTTATTAGCGCTAAGTGGTAGTGGATCCAAATTAGTGGTGGAGTTTGATAATGGAGGAAATGCAATTGGAGTGAACCGCAATAATTTTGTAAACTATCTTGGGTGTACCACTCGGAGCCATTGTGGTGTTAAGTATGATAATTGGCATAAAGTTCCTCAAGGGAAAAAAGACTTGATATGGAAGGATTTATGCGTGAGTTATTATTATTTGCAATTCTATTTTGTAGATTACAAATTCTATTATTTGCAATTCTATTTTGGATACTAGTTAATAACATTTCTATTTTACAGAATATGTTTGCATTGGATGAGAAGTTGCATCGTAAAAGTGTGATGCAATGCGATGGAAAGATGCTTAGGAATTATAGGACAAATCTGAACAGAGAATACATAAAAGAGGGTGATAAGAAGAAGAAATCAGCCCTTGAACAATGGAACTTCTTGGACAAAGAAGATTGGGACAATTTTGTTGCTTCAAGAAAATCTGAAGAATTCAAGGTATTAGGCGTCACTCCCAATTTAATTAATATACATTGTATTCACCTATTCAAGATTAACATTTAGTGTTACTAACCAAATCATTAATGTGCATACTAACTAGGCCCTCAGTGACGCACAAAAAGTAAGGCGTGCACTGAATGTGCATGACCACACTATGGGTCCAAAAGGCTATGCAAGCGTTTGCCAAAGACTACAGGCGGAGTCTGCGACTACTCAACAGTCTGCTGCTACTCAGGAGTCTGCTCCTACTCAGGAGTCTGCCACACCCATGCCTCGCCATGATATCTGGATAGCTGGCAGGCAAAACAAGAAGGGTGAAATAAAGAAGCATGTAACTGCTGAGGTGGCTGCAAAAATGGTAAAATACAACTCTTAGAGAAATCGTTTGAATATTGATTATTTGTGGTGTTAACTTACCAATTTCTGTTTATGTTGATTAGCGGGAGCTGCACGAGTAGAGGAAACAAGGCACGTTCATCCCTCATGGCACAAGGGATGAATTGACAGTTGCTCTGGGTAACCCAGAGCATCCTGGACGTGTTAGAGGTGTCGGCGCTGGTGTTGGCATCAAAGCATTCTTTGGGCCATCCCAGCGCAAACCCAGAGCGGGACTTTCTCAAGAAGAGGTAACCTATTCTTTTTTTAGAATGTTACTGCAAAAGGAAATTCATTAATAAGAAGCTAATGTTTCTTTTATCCATGTATAGGAGAATAAGAGAGTTGAGGATTTAGTTGCTAAGAAGGTCAACGATGTAGTTGCTGAGAAGGTCAAGTAAGAATTGTTGCGGTGGCAGGCATCTCAGGCTTCCAATCAGCCTATGGCGACCCACTCTTCTCCTGATGCACAGACTGCGAGTAATCCTGGAGACCCATCGCCTAGCACGTCTGCTGTAAGTATTGTTTATGACATTGTAGCTAGTCTTTTCAAGATGATATGTTTTCAAGATTATATGTATATATGTATAACATTCTTTACGTAAATTTGTAGGCATTGAAGCCATGCCGCTTAAGAATACAAGACTATGTTGTTGCAGAGGCGCAAGCTTACCCGTCCCTTCCTGGGGAAAGGTTTCACGGGACTCCAATGCCACATGGCTATGTTCGTGTGGGCCCATTACGTGTGTTACCCGATTAGAGGGAAGTTGCGTTGCCATATGCCCACCCAGATATTGATACACTTGGTGAGGTAGAAGGCGGGGTCATATTGTGGCCCAAAGCAGATGTCGTCTACACGACTGAAATTGTAAGATAAATTTACATTGATTTAGACTGTTAATGTGTATATATGATGTCAACTGATCTGAAATTATATATACAGGTTAAAAAGAAGACACCAGGAGCACCTAGGCCTCCACCTCCACTTCCCGCATTACCAACTTGGGTTCCAACTGACCTAACATACCCGTTAGGTCCTGCTTGTAGGGGAATGGCATGTTGGCTACAGGCACATAATATACATTGCCCTATAATAGTTTCTTTAGATGCAGATTATGCAGGTCGATCATACGATAGCTCTTTATTTATACAAGATATTATTGAGCTGTTTATGTATGATTGGCTGAATACATCAATGATAGAGACATGGATAAGGTGAGATCTTGTTTATACATCCATATACCTTGTGTACGATCCGGTGATCTGGTTTCTTATATATTAATGCATACGCCTATATGTTTTGCAGCTACTTAGTCGAAGATCATTGCAAACAATTTTCATTTGATCATGTGGGATTTTTGATTACATCATTGATTAGTTTGGTAGCTAAAGACCCTGATAATGTTCAACAATACTGTATAGATGCTTTTACAATTTTTGGTCAGCAAAAGAAGACGATAATAATAGCTCCATTCAATGTCAAGTAAGTTTACTTTATTTATAATTTGGACTTAAGAAAATTCCATTTTTATTTTGCATTTTGAGTTATTAATTGTTAACTTCTTACTTCTAGCGGTAGACATTGGGAGTTACTAGTTATTGTCCCCGGGACATTCACTGTTTATTATCTAGATCCTGCGGGGAGTACATTGAACACTAAAATTGGACACGTAATGAGAATGCCATTATTCTGGTGAGAAATATTTCATTTTTATATCCGTTAACATCTTTTATTACATTACTATTTACTTATACAATTTATTGTGTTATATTGACATGTAGGGGTTTAGATGCATTCAAAAAGGCTGGAGGAACGGTCCCAAAGAAAAAGAACCAGCCAATAAATTGGCAGAATGTACAAGTAAGTTCCCGACACTAATATATATATTATTGATGTGAATTGTGCTTAGTTGTATTATTTTGTATGTTTCAATTTATAGTGTGCTACACAAGACAATGGCTGGTCATGCGCATACTATGTGATGCGATTTATGCAGATGATTATCAAATATGCCGCATTGGACATCGATACCATACATGAGGTATTATATATAGTCTCATTAGTTAGTATGAAATATATCAATCTTATCTTATTTTTATATTATTACTTATATATATACATCATTCTCTTTGCAGGTGTTTAAAACTGACCACACTATAGGTAAACGCTTAAAAAATATACATGCTCCATATACGATGGAAGCATTAAATGAAGTAAGAGAAGAATGGGCAAAAGCCATACAAGCAGTGGCAGCTGTAAGATATAATTGGGATGTTGATAGCGATAATGAATGATACTTTGTAAATGAATATTTCTGAATGTTAATACATGTATTTGAATGTTTCTATATGTGTGAATGTGAGAATTGAATTGATGTCTGAATGTATGTACTTGTGTAGAATTTTCCTTGTGACTTTTGCAGGTTTGCGGCCTGTTTGTAGGCTGATATCAATGGATGTCGTAAACCTGCAGTTCAGAAAACTGAACTGCAGGTTCTCATCCTGCTGACCAGCCACAGCAGGCCTGCAAACTGATATGAAAAAAATAAATAAATAGGCGTCAGTTATTTATAGAAAACTGTCAGCAAAGACATACAACGTCAGTTATTTGATAAAAACCGACGCCTAATAGTACAAACAACCCGACCGTGCAGGATAGCACGGCCGTGGTGGAAAAGGCGTCGGTAATTCATATAAAACCGACGCCTATAGTACTAAACACGGCCGTGCAGGGAAGCACGGCCGTGTCGTCTTGAAGTATAGGCGTCGGTGTTTTAGTATATAACCGACGCCAAAAGTGTTCGCGCCACAGAAAATGGCGTCATCTAGGGCACTTTATGCGTCGGTTATCTACTAAAACACCGACGCTATATTCTATATAGGCGTCGGTTGTTTAGTAAATAACCGACGCACAAAGTGCCCTAGATGACGCCATTTTCTGTGGCACGAACACTTTTGGCGGTGGTTATTTACTAAACAACCGACGCCTATAGAATAAATAGGCGTCGGTTAAAAAACCGACGCCGAAGTGTCCGACCTTTAGAGGCGCCCACATAGGCGTCGGTCAGAAACCGACGCCAAATGGGGTTAAACGACCGACGCCAAAGGCCGTTTCTGTAGTAGTGTGCCCCAAATATCTGGTAGGGATTCGCCCACCTTTCACATTAATCGCAAGTTTAAGTCTACCTCTCTTGTGATCACACAACTTAGAGAAGTAGATTCTGGACTTGATTGAGCTAATGTAGAGACCAGTTAGTTTGCCAAACATAGACATCATCCTCTTGTACTCTTTCAGACGTTTAGCATTACCAATAGAAAAGAGCATCACATCATCCGCAAATATGAGGTGACTCTTGAATTTAACACCTTTGATTTTGAACACCTTGATCTTGCCCCTAGTCTCTGCCAGACGGATGATGTTAGTAAGACCTTCCATTAGGATGGTGAAGAGCAGGGGTGACAAAGGGTCACCCTGCTTTAGACCATTGGTAGCCCTAATGAGACCAACTAGACCACCATTTGGCAAGATAGAGAAGGAAGGGGTCTGGGCACACTGCTTCATTAAGCGTATCCAACTTTCAGCAAAACCCATGGACTTCATAATGGCCCACAGAGCATCCCACCACACATAATCATATGCTTTCATGAGGTCGATCTTGATGCATGCTTTAGCATTGGAGCTTGTAGTATTGAACCCAGTCAAAAATTCGAAAGCCAACAAGGTGCAATCCGAGAGTTTCCTTCCTTTGATGAAGGCACTCTATTCCTCCGATATGATGTGGGGGCAGCAGGCGTCTAAGCCTGAGGGTGAGGAGCTTTGATAAGCATTTATAGAGGACATTGCAGCAGGCTATAAGCCTATAATCCACCATATCTTTAGTTTCTCTCCTCTTAGGTATAAGCTTTAAGAAGGTATGGTTGACGGCAAGCACCATATTACCTCCATTCATAACCCATTTAATAGATTCACCTACATCTTTTCCTATAAGATACCACATTCACTGATAGTATAAGAAATTCACCTAGGGAAAAGTCCCCAAGTTTTTACCCAATCTAATGTGAAATAACCACCACTCACAAGCAGACATGTCTTATTGCTGTATAGTTTTAGGATCAAACCCAAAGGTCAATATTCTTAAGAACTAAATAGATTTCTACCCTAGTTAAGAAAAAATAATTAACAATAATGACTATTTGAAGGTTTGTATGGTTAATTAAATTAATTTAGAAAGATAGAGTAAACTAAAAAAAGAATAAGACATGTCTGCTTGTCTTTACCACAAGGATGTTGTTGTTAGACATATCTCCTTCACTATGGGGAATGGTAATCTAATCAGAATCTGGAGGGACCCCTGGTTTAAGGGGGTTTACTTGGATGGCCTTTTGGACCTGGTGCTATTATGAGAAGTGGTACTGGGAAGTATGCTAACCTCAATTGCCTCTTCTCAAATGGAGAATGGATTGTTTCTAATTCTAGGCATGTTAATGCCATTATTTGTCTTATTCAGAATGTTGTTAAACGTGATCACATGAAGGATGATTTGTTTTTGCTAAAGGTTGTTTTTGCTAAAGGGTAAGGAGATTCATAAGATCAAAGATGCTTGGGAAGTCATAAGGCCCATGGCTCTTGCTACGTTCTGGAATGACTGGATGTGGAAATCTAAAGCTTTGAGAAGGCACATTGTCCATGGTTGGAGGTGCTTCTTGGATAATCTTCTTACTTTGGACAACATGCATAGTCATGGTTTTCAATTTTTATCAAGATGTGTTCTCTGTGAGGCTGAAGCTGAATATCTAATGCATATCCTTTTCAGTTATGAATATGCTCTACAGTTGTGGAGAGAAGCTTTGGGAGAGTTGTATCTACCTCGGGTTCCCTCTTCCTTTATTGATGTTTGTTCTCCTATGACGATGAAGTATAGAGTCACAGTTTTGGTTATATTCCATGGTGTATGGGATGAAAGAAATTTGAGAATTTTTTTAGATAGAAGGTTGTGTGCAGATAGGATATGGAGTATTATGAGAAAGGATATAGATGCCCTTCTTGTATAGTTTTTCTCTTGTCCTTTTTTCTAGTTTTTCTGTTTGAGCTTTGCTCTCTTTCCTGTACATATTTCATAAAATCTATAAAAAGGGGTAACACACTTTTCTGATAAAAAAGGAATTAATTTTTAACACTGATAAAATTATCAAGATGACAGGTTTCACTGCCATTGCCTATGTATCCTTTCTCTTACAGTACACTGCTCGTGCATACATATATTTGAATTGAGGCAAAGAAATTTCATGTCCTTTTAGAGTATGAAATTCACAAGGATATATTTTTATTTAGGCTCGAGGTCTTGTTATTTACAGATCCTTAATTTATCGCCCAAAGAACTTTCTTCCATGATCTCCAGATGAGATCACAAAAGGAAGTTCTCTGAGATAATGGATTAAGGATATGTAAGCAACGAGACCTTGCCAATTGAATTATCTGAATAAAATGTTGATCTTTCTCTGATAGATATTTAACTGTCTTCTCCTCAATATATATATATTAATAACAATGATGGACAATCCTAAATTGATCCTTTTTTCTCCTCCTTTATTATTTTATTGAATTTTATTCACAAACTACATTTTCTACCAATTCTATCTGATTTTCTTTAGAATGTTCCTTAAATATCCAGAAAAATCGATAAACATGTTTCATTTTGTTTGGGCCTATGGATCACCTTGATCCACAAACATGCCTTTGTGACACATTACCTCGATCCACCTCCATCGAAAAACCCCAAACCCTAAATCTATTCTATAACCCCCATATATAACGTATTCTGGATCCCTTTGATCCCCTGAAGCCAAATGATCAACTATCCCCGTCTTTATTTCCTACATTGTTTTTGTTTAAAGGACCCTTCCTCTAATACCACCTACTTTCTAAGCACCATTGGGATGCACAATGGTAATCCTGCATATTTAAATTGCTAATCCTCGATTGTTCTTGATTGCTATGTTTTTCTTGTCATTTTCTTTTACTGTTCATAACTGCATATTTTCTTGTCTTGCAAAATAATACCAGATCTACTTTATATAGCTTGATTCAACTACACAAGTAAAGATGTAATCTTGTTTCCATAATATTTCTTTTTACCGTCCTCTCATTTTCCCTATGCATTGGTCCTAACCATCGTGGGCAATCCTGAGGTGATTAGGACCACCCAACACCTAAACACTAGGACCTTCATGGCAATGATGAGAAAGCTATAAACATCTCCAACCCTGAAGCTTCATAAATATTAAAAAACCCTTTGTACCATGTTTTTCCATTTTATATATTTGTAATCAACCTGAAATAGTATCTCAAGAATAACAAGAAATGATTCAATATTGGTTTATCAGATGGGATGGGTGTGTTGAACCTCCCCCACTTGTAATAAGTCAATGAGTTAGATTTCTAGTTACACCTTCCATAATTCTTATCTATTTGACATCTGGATGCTAGATTCAATTAACTCTCTATCATAGATTCAAAATGTTTATCCTATTTGTACTCATTTTATGAATAAAATGTGGTGATGTATCCAATCTCGTCTTGTTTTATCATTTCCAACACAATCATTGTATTTAAATCATCACGAATGATATGTAAGTGATACACACATACTTTTTCGGTAGGGTGCAACACTTACACTATTCATAAAGACCCACTAGTCAATCTGACTAATGATATGTAAGTTTGATTGATGACCAATTCAACAAATGATTTAATAATAACAATGCTAAATAGTGACACCAAGCCCCCTTGCTAAATCAAATAATGGGTATGGCTAAAAAACTTTAAAATAGTGATAGGAATTTGGGTATTGAACCTTTACATGATTGGCCAATCCACTAATGATTACTCAGTTGACTGAGGGACAAAACTCAATAGAAACTTAGTTAAGGCCAACTATCAATCCACGAGGGTTCCACTAATAGCCCTATGGGTTTCTAAACCCTAACTAAGGTCCACAACTCTACCAAAATCTAATTTTGATGTAAAAACACCAAAATGCCCCAAAATTTAAATTACTTATATAATTAGAGTTCCAATCTTTCCACATCCCAACTAAGAATATAGAATACTTGTCAAGTAGATCTGTTAAACACAAATCAATATTATCATCATTATATGTACTGAATCAAACAAACAAAGTTGTTAAGGCAATAAAACATTATTACAGTTGAAATAGAAAATTGGTTCTCATGTCAACAAGCTACAAAGTCCCTAAAATTTATTTTATATAACCAGGTAAAATCAAATTATCCTAAAATTTTAGGATTAACTTCCTTTTATACTTATTACTCTCTAGGAAATATTCAAAATTAAGATATGACTTCTCTTATCCAAATTATAGATAATGCAACACTTGACTATTATTCCTACATATTTTTTGCAAGTCACATATATTAGTGAATGGTCTCAAATACTGTCTAGAGATTTATTTTCACTATAAATATTTCATATTAATTCCTTGATCCATATTTTTAACGAGTAATACTCAACTAATTATTTGTCCCTCAAGGACATAAAGGAGACTATAACTTATTTTGGGAATTATCTGGGCAATTTATTGAAATTTCATCGTGACACACAAATAATTACAATTAATTAAGAGTATTATTTAGAAGATACATAGACAACTTCCTTTCCTATATATTACAAATAAGCTAGAACTAAAATGTACCCCTTTACCTCAAAAAGGTGAAGAAGAAGCATAGACTTAGCATAAAAAATAAGGAATTCAACTATGTGGGCTACATACGCTAAATGGCATTCTCAACACTAGCTTTATGCGTATCAACTGGCATGATATAGACATTAGTTCGATGCTAAACTTACCATCTTAGAAATATGCTTTTATCAAGAATTAAGGAGTGGTGAAACATATCCATAGGATTCCTCATTTGAGATAATTATTTTGGTCAACTACATATATAGGATGATATGAAAATTACAATAAGAAAAAAAAACAGACCAGGAAGTTTCCTTTTTCTTTCAAGAAAAGAAATTAACATATTACTAGAAAGCAACAAAGTACAAAGTGGAATAGGATGCTATATAATGGATTAAAAAATATATTTTGAGATATAATTACTTTGGTCTACTACATAAATAAGGAGTTGTGAAACATATCCATAAGATTCGTCCATTGAGATAATTACTTTGGTCTACTACATAAATAAGGATGATATGAAATTACAAAAAACAAAGAATTAGACTAGGAATTTTTTTTCCTTTTATAGAAAAGAACTTAACATATTACTAGGAAACAATAGAGTACAAACTAGAATAGGGTGATGTATAATTGATTAAAAAAATTGAGAATAAGATTTAAAGGAAACCTTATAATGCAAAGTGAATATGAATTACATGGAGGCAAATAGAGACCTTGCAGATCGCCTAGATTTTCCATAACAGTGGTTGTTGAATTCTCCATCTTCTCAGGTTCCATGCTTTCCAAAATGCTCTACCATGGTTACACAACACTAGCGTCAACTACTATTGCCCAACATGTAATTTATTTTAGAAGGACGACATATTAAAATACAACTAATTTCTTAAATTTTCTTGAAGGGAAACATTGACTCAAGAACAACAAGCCATACAACATCCACAAATGGTTTGAATGACATTCGAATATTGGTCTATAACATCGATGAAACCTCTTCTCTAAGAAAAGTAAGGCCACGATCAATTGACATTCTTAAGCCCTTACATCGATACACAACAATGCACACTCTAATCTTCAAGGAGCTCATGACTATATTGTAGATATAAGTTTCTCATCCTTTCAGGTGACGGTATAATAACTAAACAATCTCCAAAAAGATTATAAACTACACACCTCATGACTGAAACACTTCCAAAAAGGCAGGAATTCAACAATGCACACTCTCTCCCCTCCAAAGGACAAACTTATTGAAAAGCTAAATCCTCAAGCCTTGATGAAAGGAAAAAAAGAAGATAGTTAGTGGTGAAAGAAAATGAGGATTAGAGGCGAGGGCTACAAGGATAGGGACGACGGCTTTAAATACTTACACGCATATCAGCATCATTCTTAGTTGGATTGGGACGAAACTTGGACGTCTTTGTTTTGAACATTTTCTACAATGCAAATAGGAGATAAAAAATACAATATGCCATACACACCCCCGCACGCAATTTCCCTGGCTCCACATGTTCTATCGGTCAACATAGCCTTCGGGGCTTGTGTTGGGATCGTGCTCCTCTCCGCTGTACACACACCGCAGCAGCAAGTTGCCAACTCGTCGTAGACCGTGATGGAGTTAATCGAAATACCAAATGACGCATTAAAATCCCATATCCCCATTTCGATTCATAATAAATGCTAATTTATGTAACTCTGTGTTTCATAATCTGTGATGCTCACTAATACCCCGCACCCGCAGTACCCCGTCCGGCCGTCCGTAGTAGGTAGGCAAACCAAACCAGCAACCTTGTCGTGTTGCGTGCTCACTTGGCGTTCCCACGTTCTACACGGCTGACCAATCCGCCGGGGCTCTTCCTCTATTACCGATGCCTTGCTCTTGAATCCACCAGTACTTGTCCTTGCTCTCCTATCTTCCAGGTTAGCCCAACTCAGGTTTGCTCTACCTACCATGGCGACTCCATCCCGAATCATCACATTGACACTGCTGCTGGTCATCTCGCTGGCCTTGCTCCAGTGGAACATCCTCCCCGTCTCTGCTGACGGGTTCCTTAGGGTTAAGCTCCAGAAGAAGCCTCTGGATTTGAACTCCCGCGCTGCCGCCAGGTACGGGTCCGCCAACGCCGAGGGCGCTATCCTGGGGCTGTACCCGAGGAAATATGGCTTCCTTCCTAAAGCTCCCGGTGTTCCGTCCCACTTCAAGAATGACGATAACAACGGCGACGACGACGATTCCAGTGCTGGTGATGCCTTGGCTCTTACTGACTACATGAACGCGCAGTATTTCGGGGAGATCAGCATTGGCACCCCGCCGCAGACGTTCTCTGTCGTGTTTGACACTGGGAGCTCCAACCTCTGGGTCCCTTCTTCCAAGTGCTACTTCTCGGTGAGATGGCTCAGTCCTTATGTTAATTAGTAGATATTTCTGGGTTATATCTTCTCTTTCAACAAAGAGCCGACCGATGACGCATCGACGTGTTGTGCAGGTCGCTTGCTACTTCCATTCTTATTACACATCAAGCAAATCGAAAACTTACCAAAAGAATGGTAATGCCCTGCTACCGCCACTTCATTCATCCCCTATGTTGTATTCCATCCAGTCCTCAATCTCGGAGATGCTTGCTTGCGTATTTTTTATTCTATTTTATTTATTCCAAGTCTCTGATCTGCTGCTCTGCTAGCTTACATTTAATGGTCCAGACCAACTCAACCCAATCCGGGTTTAGCTCTGTCTTATATCTTGTTTTGTTTTATATGCTATCTGAAAATGAGAATAGTCCAATCTAGTTGCTAATTAGATAGTCAAACAAAATCAGACTTGATCCATATCTGACTAATCCATATATTTTGACTAATCCACTCCCTACTATAGAATCCCGATCATGAACCTTATACCACCTTAGATGTCACTATATTGATTTGTCTAATAACCCTTCTTCATTGTGGTCCACACTGTTAGAAGAGGGACAATCTACGAGCTTATCGTCATGATTCAGGTTGTCTGTTGTGAATTCTCAAAATTAGCCCATTAGTAATATAAGCTTAGTTAGAGCAGAACTGCTAAAGTTCTACTTTGACGTCGAGGAAAGTACAAACATCTTACCAAGTTCAGATCATTAGGTTCAACTACATAGGATGATATAAGTACTACAAAAAAGATGCCAGTATGCTTAGACTCTTTGTCTACTGGGAATATTCGATAGAAACAAATAGTTGTTGTGCTGGATCATCTTAGAAACATGCAAAGAGGTGTGCGGTGATTGACTTTATTGTTTACTGGCTGACATGAGTGACACTGACTCCTCTAAACCTACAAACATAGATTAACAACTCAAGCTACCCAAAAGACCCATGACCTAATTAACTGTATACATTTAAATGGTAGTAATATAGCAACACATGGTAGAATCTCTACTAAGATACTATAGACCACCACACTCATTTTTTTAACAAATTGTGTTCTATCTTTGGGTCCCATTAGATGCACAAGAAGAGAATTTATGGAATGAAAGGAATGGATTATTATGTAGAACAAGTTTAAGGGAACTCAAACATCATCCCTATAATATGAAGTAACTCTGTTTATCCATCTACCTAACTAAGTAGTCGTAAGGTAGTACTTATGCAGACATGTGAAATTTTGACATACCTGTTTATATGATTACTAGGACCTTTTCTATGTGCTAAATTGGTACCTTCAAAAGTGTAAGTACCAAATTGTACGAAGCACCTATGCAAAACAAAATGTATGGTCAGAGACACAATTCTTAGTGTTGCCTATGTGGACCACATATGCTACAAGAGAGGAAGGATGCAAGCAATCACAATGCTGAAAGAATTGCGGTTGGGAGTACTCTTCCTATGATATTGCATTATGATGTTTGCTACCATCACCATCCGCCTTAAATAATGCCTCCCCTCCTCCCAAGACAATCGTGACCACCACAGCTACACAAAGGGGTCAAAATTATTTAAAAAACAAGCAATATCTATCCACGAATGATGTATCCGTTTTAACATTATGCTTACTAAGGAATCAAAGGAAAATAATGAAGCAAGACAGTCATGTTTAGTTCGATATACTAGTTTTGGATCCAAAGCTGTAAAATATGAGCAATGGGTTCCAACTTCCAAGCATTCTTGTTAAGGTACATGAGCCTATGTCTAGGAATAAGTAAGCTATTGCCAGGAATAATGAGCTGAAAAAAGTTATTATGAAATAGAGAATGGTAGCCGACCCCAACATGGTTGGATTGAGGCTTACGTGATGATGGTGAAATAGAGAAGGGTAAACTCACAATATAGATAAATGCGCCTAGGTCTAGGACCACACGAAACAAGCTCCGCCCAATCTAGATAAGTGTTGGCCCTAACTACTGACCACCTAATTGGACTTGTGACATGCACATGAATTTGGATTCTTCTTCTATCTTCCTATGGATTGGCAAAGTGATTTCACAGTCACCTCTATTATAGAAAGAAGACTAGACTTGAAGGGAGAAACTAGACTAGACTGGGAGCAAAATGAAAGCAGATGGATGTATTTCTCCTTGTGTCATAAGGGCAGATTCCATAAAATACGCTCCTGTGTAGGAGTAATACCCTATAAAGCACCCATCCATTTAGGGCAGTACCTGATCTTAACCCTTTTAGGTGTTGATGAGCATGTGATGTCGGAAATTGATTCAATTAATAGTCCAGATCCGCACACAATGCCCTGCATATGCGTTCATGTACTAAATGTACTGAGTGGTACTGCTACCCTCTCCGGTACGATATCGATTTTTGGAATATTTTCCAGTTGTGAGAAAAGAAACTTAGCATAGAAGTGTATTTTAGCCCTATGTATCTGCGAAGGAGAGGTGAACATTCTAATTCAAACTCGAATCGGAGCATGGGACAACTTAATGCAAATTTTCAAAATTCGGCATGACATTTTAGGATAGTGGAATTCACATAATTTAAACATCTTTTTCATAGATTATTAATATAATAACCACTTAAAATGTTATTAATAACAATTGTTTTATATCAGATTTGAAGTCCAAAACAACCTTAAGGATATATGCACATTGTAAAGTGGAGAAGTGTTGTTTATTGGATGATTCAAACAGTGTACATTGTAGTCTCTTATATAACAACTCGAGACAGAGACTAGTTAAGAAGCAGCCCATATGGGACTAAATAACATAAGAAACAACATAAGTAAAGCACATGCTAAGCACATGACGCTCAAGACAACACATATCTCTATACTCCCCCTCAAGCTGGAGCGTAGATGTCAAAGAGGCCCAGCTTGTCGGTCAACATCTGGAAGCGATTTTTGGGTAGCACTTTGGTGAAGATATCTGCAAGTTGTTTCTCCGTGCTGATATATGGAGTGTGAATCTGTCCGGACATAACTTTTTCCCGTACAAAGTGGCAGTCGACTTCTATATGTTTCGTTCTTTCATGGAAAGTAGGGTTGCTCGCAATAAAAATCGATGCCTTATTGTCACAGAACATAGGAATGGGGCTAGTCGGAGAGATGTCAAATTCTTTCAGAAGACTTCGGACCCACAGAAGCTCACATGTAGTATGAGCCATCGCTCTGTACTCTGCTTCAGCACTGGATCGTGCAACAACTGTTTGCTTCTTACTGCGCCATGTAACCAGATTGCCCCCTACAAACGTACAATATCCAGAAGTGGATTTTCTATCAGATCTACTGCCTGCATAATCAGAGTCAGAAAAGCCAGATAAATTACAATGCCCATGCTTCTTGTATAATAGTCCTTTTCCAGGAGCACTTTTGAGATATCGAAGAATATGACAGATAGCATCCCAGTGACATTGTCGGGGTTTGTCAAGATACCGACTAACAAACCCAACAGCAGCAGCTAAATCAGCTCGAGTGACAGTCAGGTAGATAAGCTTGCCTACTAATCTCCTGAACTGGTGTCGATCAGCATATGGGGGAGAAGAGTCACTGTCCCAATCCATATTGGGATCCAGAGGTGTGTTAGCTGGCTTGCAGCCTAACATGCCTGTTTCATTCAGCAAATCCAGAACATATTTCCGTTGTGATAAGCACAATCCTGCAGAAGATCTAGCAACCTCAATGCCCAGAAAATATCGTAATTTACCAAGATCCTTCGTGATAAAATGTTGTGCTAGATAATTTTTGGTTGCTTGAATCCCTGCACTATCACTGCCAGATAAGATAATGTCATCTACATACACAATGAGAATAACAAGCCCTGATGTGGTTTTTCGGATGAAAACCGAGTGATCAGCCTGTGATCGGCGAAAGCCAAAAGAGAGTAAGATTTTACTTAGTTTATCAAACCAAGCTCGTGGACTTTGCTTTAAGCCATAAATTGCCTTGCGAAGTTTACAGATTTTTAAAGCAGACTCCGCCTGAGCAACAAATCCAGGAGGTTGCTCCATGTAGACATCTTCCTGTAGATCGCCATATAAAAAGGCATTTTTCACATCCAGCTGAAAAAGAGGCCAATCTTTATTGATAGCAACAGAAATCAGAATACGAACAGAATTGAGACGAGCTACTGGAGAAAAGGTTTCAAAATAATCGACACCGTAAGTCTGGGTATATCCTTTTGCCACGAGCCGAGCTTTCAGACGCTCAATGGTACCATCGGGCTGATATTTAATAGTGAAGATCCAGCGACATCCTACTGGATGGCAAGAAGACGGTTGATCAACCAGATCCCAGGTATGTTGGTCAGTCAGAGCTTGCATTTTCTGTTCCATAGCATGTTTCCAGGCAGGATGACAGAGCGCCTCCTTGGCATTTTTAGGAATAGTCACAGCAGATATAGCAGATGTGAAACAGGCAAAGTCATTACTGAGATTGGCAGATGAGCAGAAGCGACTAATAGGATGCTGAGTGCAAGAACGAACACCCTTCCGTAAACTGATAGGAATATCCAGGTCAGAAGGTACCTCAGTCGATGGTGGATCATCCGCAGACGAAGGAATTGGTTCGGCCGGGGTAGTGGCAGGCTTCGATCGGCGCTTGTAGACCTGTAGAGGGCGTTCAGGAGGTACAGCAGCAGGAGGTGGATCGTCTACCAAAGGTAGAGGAGTGGGAACCAAAATATCAGGAGTCACTTGTTTCCCCGGAGCAGAGTAATAGGGCATGTGTTCAAAAAATATCACATCCGCACTAACATACCAATGTTTTGTAATAGGATCAAAACAACGGTAGCCTTTCTGAGTGCGAGAGTACCCCAAAAACACACACTTCACAGAGCGAGCATCCAACTTAGTGATACCGGGGCGAAGATTTTTCACAAAACAAGTACACCCAAATATACGAGGTGGCACAGAGAACAAAGGTTTATCAGGAAATAAAAGGGCGTACGGAACCTTATTTTTCAAAACAGAGGACGGCATGCGATTGATAAGATAGCAAGCCGTGGACACAGCATCAGGCCAAAAACAGTGAGGTACTTTATAATGAAAGAGGAGGGTGCGAGCAACCTCAAGAAGGTGGCGGTTCTTCCGTTCTGCTACACCATTTTGTTGTGGTGTATAAGGGCAGGTGGTCTGGTGGAGAGTCCCTTGGGACACACAAAAAGAAGTAACAGCTTGTTGCATAAATTCAAGTGCATTGTCAGTGCGAAGAATTTTAATAGATTGACCAAATTGTGTGTTAATTTCAGCAAAGAAAGTACGAATGCAATCAAGCACAATATTTCGACCTTTGAGAAGAAACAACCAAGTGGTACGAGAATGATCATCAATGAAAGTCAAAAAATATTTCACACCAGAGATACTAGGCACAGAACAAGGTCCCCAAATATCCGCATGTACTAATTCAAAAGGTGCTTTAGAAGAAATAATTTTTTTAGCAGGAAAAACAGAACGAGAATGTTTGCCCATAACACAGGTTTCACAGGAAAATTTATTTTCAGATATATGTGGAAAAAGAAGTTTCAGTTTTGCAGCAGATGGATGTCCAAGCCTAACATGCAACTGAAGACCTGACACAGAGGTAGAGATCATCGCCTTTGAAATCGGTGGCCCATCCAGGTAGTACAGCCCGTCTGGTCCTTCACGGCCCGAACCAATCTTCGTCTTCGTGCAGATATCCTTCACAATACATCCAGAGGGATCAAATTTGACAGAGCAGTGTAGTTGTTTAATCATTTTGCTGACTGAAAGCAAATTAACAGAAAATTTCGGAATGTATAAAACTGAATTGAGATGCATCTTTTGTGACAAAGGAACTGTGCCAGTGCCGTGAACAGCAGTTTTAGAGCCATTTGCAACAGTAACAGAAGATATCGGAGATGTTGTACTAAGTTTTGAAAATAAATGAAGTGCACCAGTCATATGAGTGGAAGCACCAGAGTCGATGCACCACTGTTTGTTACCAGAAGACGAAGAGGTGAGCATGGCAGACGAGCTGGATGCAGAGGGTAGTTGTGCAAGACGTTCTTGAAACATCTTCTCGAACTCTGAGCGAAGCCAATCAGTATCAGGTGGCGCAGGTGTTGAATCGGTAGAAGAATCAGTCACGGCAGCATCATCAGCAGTTTGGTTCGCCCAAGCAGGTTTACCGTGCTTTATCCAGCAGCGGTCCTCAGTGTGATTGTCGCGGCCACACCAGTTGCAGTGACGTGGACCTTGAGATAGACCTCGACCTGGAGTAGAAGAGCCTCGGCCACCAGCAGGAGGAGGTCGACCACCGCGACCGCGACCACGACCACGACCACGAGTAGAATCAGAAGAGCGCGCAACAAGTGCAGGATGCTCAGGAGCAGGTGTGGGAGTCAGAGAAGGCAATCTCTGAACTCTTTTGAGGACATCACGAACAGTGGGTAGCGGATCACTTGATAGAATTTGATCAACAACCCCCGAGAAAGAGGCAGGAAGGGCAGCGAGAAAGTGCACAAGTTGAAGTTCATTTCATTGTTTCTGGGCAATCTTGATATCAGCAGTAAGAGGATGATACAATTCATATTCATTCCACAAAACAGAGCATTGATTATAAAAATCATCAATAGATGTGTCAGTGGAGAACTCCTTTTTGGCAAGCTGTTTGAAAATTTCGAAGACCCGCTTTGGATTCTCCTGATGAGAGTACACATGTGCCAAATGATCCCACATCGCCTTGGCATCATGGTGGCAGAGAAGAGATTGACTGATCCGGGGCTCAGAGCTGTTGAGGAGCCAAGACATGACGCCTGAATCATCTTTGGACCACTGGATGTAGCTTTGTTTAGTTTTGTCATCGGAATCCGCCGTAGGAGCATCAGGAGGGTCGGCTGTCAGATGGTGATATCGACCCTGCGCCTTGACATAAAGGACAAACGACGCCGACCATAGGTGGTAATTGGACCCGCCGTCGAGTTTCACCGTAGTGACACACAGAGATCTGGGGGGTTCAGAGTAAGCCATAGCAGAGTACGATGACGCTTTAGAAGCAGTACAGACCCTTAATGGGCAGAGCAGAGGAACCCGAATCGGGCAGAAGGGATCTGACGCAGCAGATCAGAAGAACCCGAAAATGGGCAGAAAAATCATAGAAACCTACGCCAACATGAGAAAAACTCAACGTTCTCCCATGAGGCGCAGGCAGAAATCCCCAAGAACAAAGAGGACTCTCAACTTAGATGGCCAGCAGATACCCGAGCAGGAACTGACGGAAGCCCGGACGTAGACGTAAAAAAAATTAGAAAGTGTTCAGGCCTTACGTAGGAGTGGAGAAATGAGTGTAGGTGGAGAAAATGGCGGAAGAAGATAGGAGTAGGTAGATAGGATGGATAGGGAGAGACGGAGTGGTCACGGGATGGTGGTGGAGGCCGTTGGTGGTGGTGGATGGACGGGAACCTGCTGCTGCAAGCAGCGGCGGCAGGGGGGTGGGGGGGGGCGGCGGCTGCTGTGGTGGAGGGTGGAGGTTGGGGAGGGTGGGGGGGTTGCGGCGGCGGCTGAAGAGGTGAGGGAAGGAGGAGGAGATGGCTGTGGCGCCGGCGGGGGAAGAGGAGAGGGTGGTCGGCGGCGGGGGGGGGGGGGGGGCGGCGGCAGCAGCGGCTGGGGGGGGGGCGGGGGCTGGGATGATTAGGTCATGGGTGGGAAGCTAGGGTGGGAAAAACAAAATAGGGCCTGCTCTTGATACCATGTAAAGTGGAGAAGTGTTGTTTATTGGATGATTCAAACAGTGTACATTGTAGTCTCTTATATAACAACTCGAGACAGAGACTGGTTAAGAAGCAGCCCATATGGGACTAAATAACATAAGAAACAACATAAGTAAAGCACATGCTAAGCACATGACGCTCAAGACAACACATATCTCTATACACATAATCACTATTGAAAACTAAATAATTGCTAGATCAAAAAAAGTGTAATCCTATAATGAGTAACTTTAAATAGAGGGAGGAATCTCACCTATTTAGATCAAAGTTTGACAATTTCAACAAAGTTTTGTTTTGTTTAGGCTGGTCTGTCAGCCAGTTAGCTGCAATTTCCATCAAAATCTCAACCTACCAATGGAGTAACCATTTTGTATATTGCTATCCTGGAAATGGGAAATCCTTTGTGATTTCACTCATTGTGAAGGTGAATAACAACATGTAGAAAACCTCTATAAGCGGAGGAAAGATTGTCGGACCTGCTCCGCCTGATCCTGCTTGCAAGCAGATGGAAAAGGGCATAGTTCTCTTGCCTGCTAATCTCACAAAATTCTGCTGTTGGTCACACCAACCTATGCTACCATATGGGATGTATGGCCCTCGTGTTGTTAGGAGAGGGAACTTACTATATCTTCTTATGGTGTAATGTAGGATGACAATTAAAAGGAAGGTAAATCGACACATCCAACCCTAATTAGTGCTTTTCTATCCACATGACGAATGAACAAGGTGTTATTCATTCTAATTGAGTAATTATATATAATCTTGAATTGAATAAAGAAATGCATGTTGATGCATGACATGTGGAAGAATGTGCATGTGAAAGAATATTGTATTGAACTGATTCGATTAATAAAAGAGGTACAACCCTATCCTATATATAGGAGCAAAGGAGAAACCCTGAGACTTGTGTCCCAAGTAATCTAAACGGGCCGAGACACTAAAGGCCCACTAACTAATTAACCTATTAACTAAATAGGCTAATATATACTCTTTAACAGTGTACTTGTATGTAGCATCACTATTCAGATGCACACTAAATGTTTTCTTATTATAGTTGTTTAGGCTCATTATACTTTTTCTTATTTGTTAGTTTGAGCTTTTGCTAAGCCATGAGAATTGTGTCCTACGTAACTGCCACCGACTTGTCTGGTATTTGATGTCGGGAACCCTTCCAAACAAGGCCACGTTAGAGCGAACCAATGTTTTAAAAAGCGGCCCGTGTGGCCGCATATGCGTTTGCTTATGTGGTTCGGCCCACTGGCTGCACGGTTGCACCACATATATCCAAGCGGCCTAGTATGCAGCCAGGTGGGTGCATATGCAACCTTGTGCGGGGATATGCGACCACTTTTAAATGAAGGTTCTACATACTTTTTTGTAATATAACCTACTCAAATATTGCCAAATATATTACATATTTAAATAACTCAATATATCATACATTTATGTTTATATGGACACTTTTAATATGTGCAACTACATAGTTTTATGCTATGCACATGATTAGAATAGGATTGTATTATTGATATGACCAATACAAGCATATACTCCCTCCCTATATATGATAGGAGTCAGCAACCACATAGTTTGTTAGTATGGGACAAAAGACAAGAAACTAAAGAGAGCACAAAAATAAATAAATAAATAAATATATTAACATTCCCCCTCAAGCTGGAGCATGGATATCATGCATGCTCAGCTTGTCCACCATAGAATGGAATCTTCTCTTTGGCAATGATTTTGTAAAGATGTCGGCGAGCTGATCCCCAGTCTTGATGTATGGAATAGTTATGCGCCTGGATAAAATTGACTCTCACAAAGTGACGATCTACCTCAATATGTTTTGTATTCTCATGGAATGTGGGATTACTTGCAATGAAAGTACTTGCTTTATTATCACAGTACATAGGATTGGGGTCAGATTCACAGATTCCAAATTCCTTTAATAGTCCTTGAAACCACATCATCTCAGAAGTGGTATGTGTCATGGCGCGATACTCAACTTCAACACTGGATCTAGCCACAATAGCTTGCTTTTTGCTTCTCCAAGTGACGCAGGTTATCACCTACAAAGGTATAGTAAATTGAAGTAGATTTATGATCAATCTTGCTACCAACATAGTCTGAGTCGGAGAAACCATAAATCTTGCAGTGTCCATTGTTCCTATATTGAAGACCCTTTCCAAGTCAACTTTGTAAGTACTTGAGAATGTGGCTCACATCTTCCAAATGACATTGTCGAGGTTTATCAAGATACCTACTCACAAGTCCAACAACTGAAATGATATCTGCTCGTGTAACCGTTAGATAAACCCACAAGTCTTCATTATTACTTGCTATCAGGGTAAGAAGGAGAAGAATCATCATCCCAATTAGTATTGGGATCCAGAGGTAGCTGATTTCTTGGCACCCAACATGCCAATCTCCTGTAGTAGATCATGGACATACTTCCGCTGAGATAGACATACTCCACACAAAGAACGTGATACTTTAATCCCTAAAAAATAGCGCAATTTTCCTAGATATTTAGTAATGAAGTGTTTTCTTAAATATTCCTTCATATCCTGATACTCTGATGGCTACTTTCAGAAAGGATGATATCATCCACATACACAATCTGAACAACAAGTCCCATAGTAGTTTTTTTTAACAAAAACAAAGTTATCAAAATGCGAGCGTCGAAAGTCATATTTAGCAAGAATTTGACTTAATTTATCAAACCACGCTCTTGGGCTCTGTTTTAGTCATATGGAGCCGGTTAAGCCATGCAAAGTTTAGCAGCATGACAGGCTAAAAGCTAAACCATTTTTGATGATGTTTCATTACCCAGGCACTGGACCCGGTCTACTCCTCTAAGGTTATCCTGATCCTTCCACGAGGCCACTCCTCACCGACTAATTATCTACTTCTGCATGTATATGCATACATGCTTTGTACACCTTTGCGAGATTAGCTTGAATGATTGAAAGGCATATTATATTTCCTCCAGTAGTCTCCTATTCTGATTTCATTATTAGGGTCTGTATGACAAATCATTATAATTTAGTATGAAATATACAATTTTCAAACATGTTGAGAAAAGTTATATATTTATTGAACTTCTTTTTGTTCAGGAACCTCTGCATCAATTCAGTATGGGACTGGTGCCATTTCTGGCTTCTTCAGTCAGGACAGTGTAAAAGTTGGCGATCTTGTCGTTAAGAAACAGGTGGGTTCCAAAGTTTGTCATATAGTTAGTGATGAACATTATTTAATTTTCAGTATTCGTCCAAGTAAATGTATACATTTCTTCTTTCCTTCTAAATTATCGACATTGCAGGATTTTATCGAAGCCACTAAGGAACCTGGTCTTACATTTTTGGCTGCCAAATTTGATGGCATACTCGGTCTCGGGTTTCAAGAAATCTCTGTTGGAAAAGCAGTACCCCTGTGGTAATTTTTCTTTTCATGTAATTATCAGTGTATTTTTACTGCTTCTACTCATTTTTACTTTCCTTTTCAATGTCTGGAGGCCTTTCTCATCCGAAAAGTTACATTAAAGCTAATATAAGAATAGGACAAACTTTAGCTTGATAGTTGAAATAGTTATATGCCAATTGGTCATGGCTGATTGAAGCTGGAACATTTTGATCAATATAATTGCACTGTCCATAGTAAGCGGCTGGCAAGTAATTTTCCAATTAGAATGATTGGCATAATCCTGGTTGATGATAGAAAGTTTGGTAGGGTCATAATGGGGCATACGGTGGGAGTTCAAATGGTCCATACAATGCTGGATGAGACACTTGTGGAATAGTTGGAAACTGGTTGTTCTGCTGCTTCCTCTGTTCAACATCAGTCTGCTTTGCATTCCTTAATGGATGAATCTACAGGTATTAGTATCTTATGGTGGGGCAGTTGGCTGGGAGATTGTTCATACTAGCTTTAATTAACAAATAGTGCGATGTTGCCTATGAGTTAGGTTGATACCCCTTCCAGAACATGAGGCCTCAATCCCAAGATTGCTAATATGAAGGTGTGCTTGCTTATGATTCGTTAAGGTACCAAACGCATTTTTTGGTGACACATTTTCAACAACATAAACAACCAACATAATTTGGCTCTCATAACTCATGGAAGAATCGGGAATGATGCACACCAACTTGAAAGAATGACAGTGGACAAACTATCTAATTAAAGTTATCAAACCATGCCAAGGAGACTGCTTGAATTTATAGTTTGTCATATGTTACAAAATGTTTTTGTATGATTTACTCCTTAAAAACTCTCTAAGCATAATAACCTAGAGCTCACTCCTAAGAAGGGATTTTTTGCATTCACTCGGTATAAGGGCCAATGCAAGTGAGAAAAACAAGAATGGTATATTATATGTAGAGTAGTCGATATAAGGAGATAACATCTCAAATGAATCAACAACACAACTTTGTTAACCCTTTTGCCATCAGAAAATCATGAACACTCAATATAACCATTCAAGTTATAACTGACAATATAACCATTCTAGTTGTCTTTCTGCAATTGTAGTGCAATGACGTGAATGCATTTGCTTCGTGGATCTAAGAATGCTTCTCGTAGTTAGAAAATGCAGATTTTGCCTTTGCCGTAGGGTTCGTTATTAAGCAAGGTCTTAATTTTACTACTGTTCTGAGTTCTGAGTTCTGAGTTCTGAGTCACATTTTCTTATAATAATATAGTGTTATAACATACTTATTCATTTTGGGTAGTGGAAGGTATGCACTCTAGTAATGGTAATGCCTAATGATTCCTGTTTTCTATAGGTTTATCTAGTAGTTGTAGGATAATATATGACATATATAACCTTATACAGGTACAACTTGCTTGATCAAGGTCTTGTTAAAGAGCCTGTTTTCTCCTTTTGGTTCAACCGAAATGCTGGAGAGGAAGAAGGTGGAGAGCTTGTGCTAGGAGGGATAGACTCTGACCACTACAAGGGTGCTCATGTCTATGTACCAGTTACTCGCAAAGGCTATTGGCAGGTGCTGTTTTCTAAATATACCTTGATCATACAGAAAATAATGCCACTCTTGCTAATATCAGGCTTTTGTTAACTGCAGTTTGATATGGGAGATGTTGTCATAGGAGACCACCCAAGTGGTAGTTGACAAATTTCATATTATAACTACTTCTAGCAATTCATTATATTTGACCTTATCTTATTTTAAATGGCCTCCAGGATTTTGTTCGAAAGGCTGTGCGGCGATTGCAGACTCTGGAACTTCCTTAATAGCTGGTCCAACGGTTTGTCACCTGTACCTTTTCTTTGCTGTCTTGAAATACTAGCTACTAATGGAGATATTTGTTTCATTTAGGTGGCTAGGCACATTATCCAAAGAGACCTATTAGTAATTTCGAATTGAATTTAACTTTTTCCTTTTCATTAATTATTGTTGGGGTTAAAAAATTGAGTTGGAATTTGTAGGAGTGTAAAGAACAATGGAGAAAAGAACATCCATTTTTGTTTTCACTATATACTCCCATCGTTCTATGTATTTTAGTGGATTGATCATATTGATACACGTTCAATTCAACATAGTTACACGATATCTAACACACTAATACTTCTTCTCAAGCTGGAATGTGGAGTCAACTGAGTGATCACCATCATATCTCCACATGCTGATATGAGAAAGATGTAAGTATAAATGAGATACCGGAATAACTAAGAGTTGAATATACAACACGATACACAGTGCAAACATGGAGGGAGATACTATACTAGACTTGCCACTCTATTATATTCATGTTGTTGTAGTGCAATGAATGGGGATGTTCTACCATGCTTGCCACTATGTTGTTCATTTTGTGGTTCTGTAATTATCTCTAAATGAATTGTTCCAATTTATGAAATATCTGCGGAATATTGAATTTTAATTATTAATCATGCAGTTTGTAACTCTCCATCAACACTGTATTTTCATTCCAAAGAAAAAACAAGTTGTTGGAGTTTATAAACTCTGCTGCTCTTCATTGTGATTTCAGTAAAAGTTTGTTGTAGTGACCTAAATGCGGTGGTTTTGTGTGTTGAATGAGAGCTTGACACCCCAGCATGTGCAAAACTGCAAGTAAAACTACGTAGTTGTCTAGGCAGCTAGGCGGTCCATTTTTCCCAAGGGGAGCCTAGACGTTTCTAGGCTTTTTTACTATTTTTTAAACTTTTTCATATATATAGCAGTGTATAGAAAAGCAGTAATCAGTGTACGGGAGGACAGAGTACTGAATAGAGTATATACGGTATGTAGAGTATAAGTGGAGTATAATCGATTTTAATCGGTTTTGGACTTAAAAAAAATTATATATTCACATAAAATTATATATTGGCTCAATATAACTAAACAATAACTACTAACTAAGAATTGGTACAATCACTACTACCAACTACTAACAAAGAGAAATTGCTACCAAATACAAAAACAAAACATCAAACAGTAACTACTAACTAATATTGTTATTACTAAATACTAACAAAAGGAAAATTGCAATGTTAATTATTAACAAAGAAAACTCAGTAGTATGCAGGGGATTATAGTACGAAATTGAAGGAAGATAAAGCAAGGGAATTTGAGTGGGGAATCAGAGGAAAACAATTAGAAATAAAAAAAGCAGAGTGGAGATGGAGGGGAAAATTGGGGTGTGGAATCGTAGTGGGGGATTAGAGGAGGAAAATGTGAAGTATAAAACAATATGAGGGGTGGAACATATGGAAAAGGAATGAGTAGAGGTCACGAACTGGAGGGGATGGAAATGGAGTAGGGGGAATGAGGAAGAAGAATATGCAATAGGAACAGAAACAAGGAGATTGGGAGAAGATGGGAACAATAAAGAGTTGAAGGGGTGGATTTGCATGAGAAAGAGGAAGAAGTAGAATCAAAGGAGGGTGGAAAATGTAGGAGAGGTCACGAACTGGAGGGGAGTGGAAATAGAGAGGGGTGGAGTATGAGTAGGAGGAATAGAGGAAGAAGAAGACGCAATAGGAGGAGAAATAGGGAGATTGGGAGATGATTGGAGGAAGAGAAACAATAAAGCATTGGAGGGGGCAAAATTGCGAGAGAATGAGAAAGAAGATGAATCAAAGATGGGGGCGAAAATGCAGGAGCAGGAGGTCGGGAGTGGAAATCGAAAGAGGGTTGGAACAAGAGTAGGAGGAATAGAGGAAGAAGAAGAATAGAAGGGGGTGGGGCGGACATGCAAGGAGAGGAAATAGAGGAAGAAGAACAACAAGTAGTAATAAATAGAGGTAGAAGAAGAGCCTACCTACAAGCCGAAGTGTCACCGCCTCGTCGGTGAATTGGAGGGTCGGAGGTTTTGCGGCCGTTGTTGCTTGAAGCGCTGCCCCTTCTTCACTCAACCACCATCTCCAGAGAAGGCACTTCCTTCCTTGGTAGCCTCTGGACAGAGAAACCCCTTTGGTAGCTGGCTGGAAGAGCACCTCCTCGCTACCGTGTTGTCATGGGAGCAGTGAAGTAAGCCCGGAGATACTGTGGGGGGGTCGTTTGTGTCGCTAGAGAGCTCTAGGGCCTAGGGCTATTGATCGAGGTTGGGGTGTCGGGGTCAAGAGTCGAGGTTTGGAGTCGGGGGTTGTAAGTGGGGTTTTGATTTTTTTTCTTTGGGTGGGCCTGATTAGAAAAGCGACGATTAATCGCCCGAATAATCGGGTAATCAGACGCATAATCATGTATGGTCCAATTAGAGCTCTGATTTAACATTAGCGGTGTGGCACACTAGCCAAACCGATTATTTGACCAATTAATCGGCTACTCGAACCGACTTCCTGAACATTGACATATAGTAACATTATATATGTATTTTGCTTTATTCAAATAGATACATTACTATGTCTATTTCTAATGGTTATATCTAAGTTGAGAAAATTATATTTGACCTAAATCACACCTAACATGACCTAAAGTACACCTGATTGGCCCTAGTTTGATCTATCTTGATCTACATGGACCTAATCTGACCTAAATTTAACCTAATTTTGCACAACGCAAACTTCTTAGACCTTAACTTTCTCTAATTTATCCTATATTGACCTAAATGAGACCTAATTTGGCCAAATCAGACCAAATTTTCCCAAAGCAGATCTGTTTCCCCAAAACCGGACATGTTTTCCCCGAACCAGACCTAATTTACTCAAATTTGACCTGATTTGACCTAAATTAGACCTAATTTTGCATAACATGACCTAAACAAACCTTACTTCCCCTAACTTATCTTGTATTGACCTAAATGAGACCCAAATTTGACCAAATCATACTTAATTTTCCCAAATCAATTGTATTTCCCTAAAATCAGATCCGTTTTCCCCAAATCACATACCTAATTTTCCCAAATTTGACCTGATTTGGCCTAAATTAGACCTCATTTTGCATAACATGACCTAATCAGACCTTACTTTCCCTAACTTACCCTATACTGATTTAGATGAGACCCATTTTGGCCAAATCAGACCTAATTTTTTCAAATCAGACGTATTTCCCAATGTTAGCAGGACCGGACCGATGAGGCTACTAGTTCCCGGTTAACCGGTCCAACCATGTATTTCCCAATGTTATCAAGACCGGACCAGTGAGGCTACTAGTTCCCGGTTAACCGGTCCAACCGGTGGTTGGAGCGGTTCAACCACTGACATTTGCAATGAGGTCATATATGTATTTAACACGCTAAAAGCATATACAAGATATGAACAATTATGATCCAATTCAACTATGATGAAGCTAAAAGCTAAATTCTTACAACGCATAACATCAAGTCTTAACATCATCATCACAAAATATGAAAAAAATAGTAAAATACAAAAGTTTTGATTCACACACAATACAAACAGTAGCTAGTAATGTGCAATTTCCATTAATTACTTACTAAAATTCAGATTTTTGTAGTGCTTTTTTTATCTTTTATAAACACATGTTGCAATTAATATTGACTAGTAGGTGTTGAGATAAACATGGAATGCACATAGATGTCAAGAAATACATAGGGGAGCAAATTGTATACACAACGGGAAGAAAACACAAGCAAAACACAACAATATTATAGCTAATGCACACAACAGTTGGAGGGAAAGGAAAAAAGCAATTATGTATTATAAACTTAACAGATGCTTAAATGGAAGAAAATATACAAAACATTAAAAAAAATCATACACAGTAGACAAAATTTAAAAAAGAAAAGCAGTTGAAGGGTACAGAAAACATTAAAAATACTTGGAAAGCTGTTGTGAAAGTGCCAACAGTAACCGGTCGATTCTGGTTGACCGGACCGGTTCCACCAGTTCATCAGTTGAATCGGTCGGTTGGCCGGTTTTGCGGTGGCTACCGGGTCTTGGGCATGACCTGATCGGTTTTGGTACTGGTTCAACCAGTTCGACCAGCCGATCCAACCCGGTTTTGATAAAACTAGTACTTCCCCAAAAAAGATATGTTTCCCCAAATTAGGCCTAATTTGCCCAAATTTGACCTGATTTGGCCTAAATCAGACCCATTTCAATAAAAAAAAAAGATTCAAGATGATCTAATTTGACCAAATTCAATCATGCTAATTTGGCCTTTTAATGGCTTAATATAGGCCTAAAAGGCCTTAGACACCCTTTAATAGGCTGGGTATCTACTTTGAGACGCCCTGCCTAGCGCCTAGGCGGACGCCTTGATAACTAAGAACTACTATTGATGGTACACAAAAAAGACGCTACAAATTATGATGGACACTTGGTATTTTTAGTTTCTTAATGAGAAAATTCTATCTATTTGGTTACACTTGACAATTCATGGGTCAAATCAGTAATCGCGGAATTTGTATCCTCATTACGAAAATATCCCACAAAAATCATTGCAAACTCGTGTTATTGGGGAAGAAATTCAAATTAAAGAAAGTTAAACTGAAGGAGAATAATTGGAAGGTGGATTATGTGAAATTGAGTATTCTTTTTAGGATAGAAAATTTGAGGGTAAAAATTGCCCATGTGAAATAGACTATGTGGTTGCTAAACACCAGTATATGGATTGTGTTTATGTTAGCTATTTTGAAAAAATCTGGTGAAGGATCTTTTATATTGCTAGCGAAACCCTACTAAGGAATCAAGGATAGTCTTTACAAGGCATAGATGTTCAAACTTTCAATCTCAAGTAAACTTCATCTTTATATATATATATATATATATATATATAATATAGAGTCAGGCTAGAATACACTCGAGTGTACGGATCGCACGAATACACTCAAGTGTGTTTGAATATCAAGACTATTTTTTGCAAAATGTAAATCGTTGATCTTCACCGTCATACTATAACTAGGTTACATACAAATTTTGAGCTCATTTGAATGAGTGTAAGTCACTCATCCAAGGGCAACAAAATCGACGCGCGAAACTAATTTGAAATGCTTAATTTTTGCGGTCTTCATAACATGAGCTATACATATCCAAATGTGCTCAAATTTTGCGTATGAGTTGTTCACGATATGTTTAAGAAGATCAATGGATTAGATTTTCAAAAAAAATATTGCATCATGAAAGACTACTTGAGTGTATTCTGCTCCGGATACACTCGAGTGTATTCTAGCCTGACTCTATATATATATATATATTTGTGTGTGTGTGTGTATTTTTTTTTGTGTGTGTGTATTATATTATGACTAACATGGGTACTTAGAGGTTTGATATGCAAGAGGACTTTAGTATAAGTACTATGATGTCTTCCATGGCAATTAAATCTCCAATAAAGTTGAAAACCCTCAACATAGGTACTGAATGGAAGGCACTAACTAAGGCAAAGTAGAGGAAAGAGGTATTATTCCTAATTAATAATTATAATAGAATTATGCACCATGGACAAACTAATTTAATTTGAATATCATGGCCTTTATTAAGACATATATAGACATAAATAGGCCCAGGGGTCCACAAAAAACCCAAAGGCGACGAATAAGTTGAAATGTTAGTTCCCCTTTGGGGTGCCTTGACACCTAATCCCCCGCCTTGGCGTTTATGGAATTATTGGAAATGATTTGTTAGTATATGATTTTAAGGTCATTTAGAAGTTCCCAAGATTGGTGTTAATATATCTTATTTATATTCAACTTTATTATAGTTTGTAATTTCTATATACTACTGGACCTCTATGTAATTTCTCAGGGTTCTCTTATTAATAAAAGGGAGAGGGCACATTGCTCCTCTCTACACGCTCCATTGCAGCACCCTATCTTTCTTGTTCATATGGTACCAAAGCAACAAGATCCAAGGGAAGCGTAGCCGACCCTAACCCTAACCAACAAGGCAAGCCGCCGCCGAGCCGCTGGGCAGCAGGCGCCGCCGCCGGTAGAAACAGGCTGCCGGGCAGCAGATGCGCTGTCGGCAACCCACCGCCGACAGCCCGCTGTCGCTGGAGGCCCATCACCGCCGGCCAAGCAGCTGCCAAGTAGCTTTCCGTCGGGCTGGTTTTTGTCGGGTGAGGGGCCAAACACGGTTGATTCTTGACCAAAAGACGCGGTCTCCTTCAACCTCTCCAACGGCCTTCTAAAAGTACAAATCCAGCAGCCTACATCTATTTAGAGAATTCCTAATCACATCTCCTCCATGTGTGATTCTCCATGTGTGATTAGGAAATACTCGCTTGGAGGCTGTTGCTGCGTCAGAAACGTATCATCTCATCTATATTTGGGTGACGTGTATCTCTCCGTCACTCCCTTCCACAACGCGACATGTATCTTTCCATTACTCAGTTTCTCTCTTGACGTGTATCATCCCGTCATTCTATTTTCCGTTTAGATCATGGAGGACACCAAGGTATCTACCATCTACAACGAGATGTCACCTATCCCCTCCATCAAGCTGAACGGGAAAAATTATCTCTTGTGGATGAATGCTGTCCATACAGTGTTGGAATCCCGAGACAAGACAAAACATGTTGATTCTGATCCTTCTGCTTCTACTGACAAAGGGTATGCTGAATGGAAGCGTCATAATAGTCTGGTGAAGTCATGGCTGTGGGGGAGCATGGAACCTGGAATTGCTGCTAGGTTCATGTTCTACACTACTCCAAAGAGATATGAGATGCAGTAAAGAAACATTACTCACAAGAAAAGAATGCTCTTTGTCAGTTTATGATATATGACCATCTATTTGCAGAATGACATGGAGACAAGTCTTTGGAAGAATATTTTGGAGTGATCCAAGCTATTGCTCAAGAACTAAGCTTCTATCATCCAATGACGATCACAGAACAAGTCAAATACATAGATGACTTGATTACAACAAAATTCTTATCCGGCTTAAGTTCTTCATGCAGTTCAGCCCACAATGTTATCCTAGCTTCTAACAAACTTCCCAGCTTGGAAGAAGCTTACTCAAGGATTTTACAGACAAATTTTGAACAAGTTGATCCTACAGCTGTCTTGTCTCATGGAGATTCTCATGCATCTGTAACCGTTGCAGTTAGAGGAGGCCGTATAGGTACGGGCCGAGGACGTGGTGCACGTCCTAAGTGCACTTTCTGTGACAAACTTTGACACAATTGAGAAATATTGGAAGAAGCATGGCAGACCTGCTGCACCACCTGTGGGGGCAGCAAACTATGCTGGCACTACCGAGTCTTCTGAGCGTCTTGCTTCGAGTTATGGATCTTATGGCATCACACTCACCAAGGAGGAATATGATAGATTTATTTTGGCTACCCAACATCTGAGTTTAGGATCATCTTCTCCTTCAACAAACCTGGCATCTACTACCGGTAATCAGGCCACCTCTTACTGGCTTCTGGTTCAACTTCTTCATGGGTTGTTGACTCTGGAGCGTCACAACATATGACTGAAGAACACCCGTGACAAGTTTACAAGAGAAGACCTAAGCAGACTATTCCCTCCATGTCCCCTCAACAACCAACTCCTCCTTCGGTGGAAGATCACAGCACAACCCAGGTACACTCGGACTTGCACCTTCCAATTAGCCTTTAGAAAGGTGTCCGCTCATGTACTCAACATCCAATTAGTCATTTATCTTCCTATACTAATCTGGGTGCTAGCTTTGCTTGCTTTATTGCTCCACTTTCTGCTGTATCCAAGGAAGAAGATACCGACGATATCGTCGGTATACCGCTCGGTATACCGATATCGACCCAACCTGGCATCGGTTTAAGCATTTCTATCGCTGCTCCCGCAAATTTCGGTAAACCGGTGGGTTTACCGGTAAAACCGACCGGTTTTCGGCGGTAAGGAGGGGGTTCAGTGTAAAATGTCCCACTTATTGGCGATATCGGCGGTATACCACCCCGGTATGCCGGCATTTGCGAGTGCGTTGCTGCTGCTGCTGTTGGAGTGAAAGAAAAACACATTTGGGGTGATTTTCTTCGTTGGAGCTCAAATCAGCTGTAATCAAGGTATGTTTTCTTGATTTCTTGCATTCTTCATCATTTCCAACCCATCTCCTATCTATTTCCATCTATTTTCACCATAAAATCTCTCCAAAAATCTCTAAATACACCCAAATCTTAGATCTACTTCAAAAAACTTAGGATTAATGCTATTTAACATTAGATCTATGAATATTATATGTAGATCTACTAATGTATAACTAGATCTACTACTTTTAATTAGTATTATCATATAATTTCACTAATTAATATTAAATTCGTAATAATACAATAAGTACTAGAAATAGTAGGTATCTAACTTAGGTTTAGTAGAAGAAGTTGTACCAAATAGCAATGTGAACAAATACAAACAAAAATATAGTAAAAATATTTATATTTTTCGTTTTTTTATTTATTTAAAATGCTGAAAATAAAAAAAAAATCATTTTTTTTTGTTTTTTCTACAGAAATGTATGCGTTAGTGTTATGTAAGATGGAATGAGTAAAGTTGTAATACATCACTTGACTTAATACTAGATACTTATTAGATTTTATAATTTTAAAATTAATTTCAGACTTAAATTTTTTATTTAAGCCTTTTTTCTTGTTAATAAAAATCTTAAAAAATATTGTGTTTGATTCTATAAATACATTTAACATTTATACACCTAAAAGTGTTGTGTTTGATTCTATAATACATAAAATAGATTAATTTCTTGCAACTTAATGGGTTATAGATTTCATACACCTAATTTTTATTTGTCTTTGTCTTTTTGCAGTGTGACAGTGTCCACTTTTGACTTTTGAGAAGATGTCTTCAAGCGATGGTGAGGGTTCTGGGGCCGGTAATGTTGGTGGAGCTAAGAATGTGATGGATTTTGCATGGAATCACTGCACGCCTCTTGAAGGCAATAGGGCAAAGATAGTTTGCAATTACTGCAACAAGACAATTGGTGGAGGGGGGATTACTAGATTCAAACGTCACATTACTGGCGGTGACAAAAATGTGGCAATGTGCACAAGGTGTCCCCAAAGTGTTAGGGATGATTTTAGAAATATTATGGGTGCAAAGAAACACAAACAACAAAAGATGAAGGAGGCTGACAGGGGTTACACAGATACATTATTCAATGTTAGGGGCACAGGTTCTTCTGCAGAATCAGATGATGACATTGCATATCCTCCTGATTGTGACACAACTTATTCACGTCGTGCGTATAGGCGTGCCCTTAGAGATTCCCGCAGAGATGAGTGGGAAAGAGAGGAGGCAGATCGAATTACAAGGAGGTATGGGCCATCTGGTGCAGGTGGAGGCAGTGGTACTACACGTATTCCTGTTGTTGATGTAGATGATGATGAAGACAGAGCTGGTCATGGAAAAAGGAAGAAAGGTGGCATTGATACACTTTTCCGTTCTGCTAGTACGAGATTGAGGCATGTTGATGAGCCAGGGGTTAGGAGGCCTGAAGCTAGGCAAAAAGGCATTAAAGCAATGTTCACTGGTGCAAAAGATAAGGTCGGCAAGGCAGTGGGTAAGTTCTTCTTTGCTCATGGTATACCTGCACATGTTGCAACTGAACCGTATCTGCAACATATGGTAGATGTGATAGGGGATTCTGGGAGGGGCGTCAAGGCCCCCACTTCATATGAATTAATGAACAAGTATCTTCCCCTAGAGAAGAAGGATCTACAAGTCTGGATTTCAGGCCAAAAAAATATGTGGGCTGAATATGGTGTCACACTTATGTGTGACGGGTGGACTAGTGGCAACAAAAGACAAATTATCAACTTTCTTGCACATTGTCGTGGATCCACAATTTTTTTGGACTCTGTTGATGCTTCAGGTGAGGTCAGGAACCACAGGTTCATAAAGAAACTAATGAAGACATACATGAAGCAGGTTGGTGTGGAAAATGTGGTGCAGATAGTTACTGATAATGGTTCTGCCTTCAAGAAGGCCGGGGACAGTTTAATGAAGAAATATCCCATATACTGGACACCATGTGCTGCCCACTGCATAGATCTCATTCTCAAGGACATTGGCTCAATTGAATTCATTAAATCTGTTATCATTGATGGTAGGTTGATCACAGGATTCATCTACAACCATTCTTTTCTATTGAATGCAATGAGGCGACGTGAGTATTGTGGAGGTGATTTGATTAGAATAGGTGCAACTAGATTTGCAACAAACTTTCTTGCCTTACAATCATTAAAGTCCAAAAAGGATGGACTTAGGAGGCTCTTCAATGGAGTGGAGTGGACCTCCATGAAGGAGCACAATACCCCAGTTGGCAGTAGAATTGAGCAGTTGATTGCCAGCAGACCTTTTTGGGATAAGGTTACTAGGGTGTTGCGAATAATGGAACCAATTGTCAAGGTATTGAGGCTGGTAGATGGTGACAAAACTGCAACAATGCCTTTTTTATATGATGCAATGACCTCAATGGTGGACCGCATCAAAGAAGCAGCTCCTAAGTCCAATGAGCAATACATCAGAATTTATGAGTCTCGTTGGACAAATATGCTTTTGCATCCATTGCATAAAGCAGGTATATATCTCAATCAATTATGTTCTAAGTTTCTAACTTCTGAGTTATTTGTCTAACTCATAGTCTACCTATTAAAATGTCATTCTAATTTCCTTATTTATATTTGTGACAGCTTACTATTTGAATCCGAGGTTCCAATACTCACGAACGCTTGGATTGAATCCGACTCTAATGACTGCAGTGAGAGATGTCACCAACAAGTTCATTACCTCTCCAGAAGAGCGATTGCTAGTACTGGATGAGGTATAAGATAACTATATTACTTACATTCTTAATGTCTCATTAGTCATTACTCATTAGTCATCACTTTGATTTCATCATCTAAATATCGTAAATGATGTTTTTTTTTGCAGTTGCGCCATTTCCGTGAAGGCACTGGATGTTTTGGACATCCAAATGCGGTTTCTGATCGTGAGGCAGGTGATCCTTGTGAGTGGTGGGTTTGGAATGGAACAGGTGCCCCCCATTTAAGAAAAGTGGCTGTTCGTCTCCTTGCTCAAACAACATCTGCAGGGGGTTGTGAAAGAAATTGGAGCACATTCAATCTGATACACTCAAAGAGAAGGAACAAGCTTGGGGCAAACAGGTTGAGGGACCTTGTCTACGTTCACTACAACATGCGGTTGAGGGCTAGAGCAATACGAGATGCCAACTATAGGGAAGTGGATTTTGCTGTTGTCCACGATCCCATTGACACCGCATACACTTTCAGCACTGACAGACGTAGAGGGCTGGAGGTAGATTCAGAAAATCCTTTAGAGGAATGGATGAATGAGATAGGTCGTCCTGTTCTTGATAATTTAGATGGGCGTCCAGATCCATACATAGAAGATCAATTTGAGCCAAACAACGGTGATGATATTATTCTTGATAATCCGCCTGAAAGACTTGAGCCTGAAGCTGCACATGTAAATGTTGATATGGAAATAGATAGAAGAGTACAAGAGCAGTTAGGTAGCTCAAATTCTTCTTCTTCAGCTGGTTCTAAATCTAAGTCTGATGATAGTGACAATGATAATGATGGTGGTAATCAAAGTCAACGCTCTCCAGAATATCCTCCAGCTGTGGATCCTCAACATGATGATCGGCCTTATGTTACTAGGGGTGCACCTCCACAACAACAAGAATATCCCATGCCTGAAAAAAATTATCAAAGAAGAAAAACTCGAACTGGGAAAGATTACAGTGGTGCACCTCCACCAAATGCCGCAATGCCCACAACTCCAAGCCCCTACCCCTACTCCTACCCATCTAATCCACAACCACAACCACAATACCGGAGTCCAAGTGATTATCATTCTGATGTTGCTGAATCAATGGATGCATTGAGTATATCTGACTCTCAATCTCAATCTCAAGAACATTCATTTGGAGATATGTTATTTGGGCAGACACTTCCATACCCATCTCAGACTTCTCAACATGGGTATTCTGGATATCAAGTTGAACCACAAGGCCCACAACCAAGGTTACAATTAGAACTTGGACCTGGTATGGGATATCATGAAGCATACTCTGTCCGTAGCCCTTATGGATGCTTTCGGGTGAACACCGAAGCATACTCTGGTGATTTCGGGCAAACATGGAGTGGTGGGCATACTACAATTTATCCTATTGCCGGAGTTCCATTACAACCTCCTTTTCCTCAACCTCTAGCTCCTCAAGCAAGGGCACCCACACCTCCTCCCGCTTCTTCTCAGCCTCCCAGGAATTCAGCAAACAAGGCTCAATATCTCAAAGATTTACAAGAACATTTTCCAAAGATTGGGATGATGCGGTATGTGAATCCTGAAGTATATGAGGAGCATGTTGTCACATACAACAAATCGAATAGAGCTTTGATGACATGGGAGCAATATGTAGAACAACAATATCCTTATCAGCAGCCGACGCGCCACTCAACATACAACTGATGTGAGTTAGTACTTAGTAATTTACTATGTTGTTATATGTTTGTTGTAAGTTGAATATTATTGCATAAGTGTGTAAACATGCGTTTATGGATTGTGCTACTAAAATTTCAGATCTTAATTCTTATATTTTGTCATCGAAATCCTTCATCGAAATCTCAAAAAAACAGGATTGATTCCTTACCTCCCACATGATTGACCCCCCCCCCCCCCCAACATACCCAATATAGAATTTTATTGCATAAAACGTTGCATCTAGGTGTTGAGACCACGCCTGTAAAATTTCATGATTTAATTCGTTCATTTAGGCGTCGATAAGTCCAGGATTGCATCTGTCGATATTTCCGTCGGTATACCTGTAAATATCTATTTCCACGCCGTCGATAAGTTGTCGGTATCGGCATTTAATTCCTTGGCTGTATCTATTCCAAAAAATGCTACAGAGACACTACAAATTCCTGTCTGGCGCCAAGCAATGGAAGCTGAAATGCAGACACTATCTGATCGCAAGACATGGGAACTTGTGGATCGCCCTTCTGATTGTTCGACAGTTGGATGTCGATGGGTCATCACTATGAAATATCAACCTGATGGCACAATTGAGCGCTTGAAAGCACGCCTGGTAGCAAAAGGATATAGTCAAACAAACAGTGTAGACTATATTGAGACCTTCTCTGCAGTAGTTTGACTCAATTCTGTTTGTGTCCTCATTTCTGTTGTTGTCAACAAATAGTGGCCCTTATTTCAGCTGGACGTCAAGAACGCCTTTCTTTATGGCGACTTACAGGAAGAAGTTTACATGGAGCAACCACCTGGCTTTGTTGCTCAGGGGGAGTATTCTTCGCATGTTTGCAAATTGCAGAAGACAAATTTATGGCCTAAAACAAAGTCCTCATGCCTAGTTTGACAAACTCAGTCAGATTCTCATAAAATTTGGCTTTCGCCGTTCTCATTCTGATCACTCAGTATTTATCAGGAAATCTGCGGCTGGTCTGGTCATTCTTATTGTCTATGTAGATGACATAATGTTATCTGGCAGTGATACTTTTAGCATTCAGGCTACAAAAAAATATCTGGAACAACACATTATCACTAAGGATCTTGGTAAACTGAGATATTTCTTAGGCATTGAATTAAAGTATCCAAATCATCTTCAAGAATACGTCTATCCTGATGCAAATATGTTCTAGATCTCTTACAGGAAACAGGTATTCTTGGATGCAAGCCAACCAACACTCCTCTAGACCCAAACACTGATTGAGACAATGAATCTTCCCCACCTTATACTGATAACCACTAATTCAGGCAATTGGTTATCTTACTATCACGCAAGCTGATCTTACTTGCTGTCAGATTTGTAAGCAGGTACCTTGATAAACCCCGACAGTGTCACTGGGATGCTGTTTGTCACATTATGAGATATCTCAAGAGCTCCCCAGGGAAAGGCTATTGTACAAAAAACATGGCCGTTACAATCTTTCTGGTAATTCAGATTCTGATTATGCTGGGAGTTTCTGGGATCGCAAATCTACATCCAGATACTGCACCTTTGTGGGGGGGGGGGAAACCTAGTTACATGGCCTAGCAAAAAGCAGACAGTGGTAGCCAGATCAAGTGCTGAGGCAAAATATCGTGTTATGGCTCACACTGCATGTGAACTTCTATGGGTTCAAAGCCTCAAAGAATTTGATATATTTGATCCCAGTCCAACTTCGATGTTCTGCGACAACAAAACCTCTATTTTTATTGCGAGTAACCCTACTTTTCATGAGCGTAGAAAGCATATCGAGGTCGACTGTCACTTTGTTTGGGAGTCTGTTCTTTCTGGTTGCATATGTACTCTACATCTCATTATTGAAAACCAAGTGGTCGACATCTTCACCAACATTCTACCTAAAGCTCGATTCAAGACTCTAGTCGACAAGCTGGACATGTTCGACATCTATGCTCCAGCTTGAGGGGGAGTAAAGAGATATTTTATATTTACTAATTACATGTGCTCCTTGTGTTATTTGTTACTTGTCTTATTTATCCCATATTGCCTGGCTGTGCTATTGCGTTATTCTCTTGTCCTATAAAAGAGAAGGCATTATACTCCTTTTTACTCACCTAATAGAAAAGACTCTATCTTCTATAATGATATTAGGGGTATAATAGAGGTGCTCTTTCAAAAAGTTGTGTAGGCCGATCCTCCAGTTCTTATGATAGGGCCCACATATACTGCTCAAGGTCAGGAATCTGGAGCAGACTGGTCTACTGTTCTTAGTCTGGACCATGATCCCATACTGGGTCCTTGGCTTTTAGCTTATAGAGATATGTTTATGTTTCACAGAGTGTCATGTGCCTAGCATGTGCCTCACTTATGTTTTTACTTACGTAGTTTAGTCCCATATTGCTCATCTCTGTTTTAGTCTCTCTTGCTTCTCCTATATAAGAAAATGTATTGTACACTCTTTTAATCATCCAATATACAACTTCCATTCTCTCTCTATATGGTATCAGAGCAACTACCGAGGTTGGTTGCTCAGGGGGAGTCTGCCTCAAAGGTCTGTAAGCTAAAAAAAGCCATCTAGGGCCTCAAACAACGCCCTCGTGCTTGGTTCGACAAACTCAGTCAGATTTTAGTTACTTTTGGCTTTCGTCGTTCCCACTCAGATCATTCAGTTTTTATCTACAAAACAGTGGCTGGGCTAGTCATTCTTATTGTCTATGTTGACGATATTATCTTATCTGGCAGTGATAACTTGGGCATTCAGACAACTAAAACCTACTTAGAAAAATATTTTGTTACCAAAGATCTCGGAAAGCTAAGATATTTCTTGGGCATCGAGGTATCCAGATCATCTGCAGGGCTGTGTCTCTCTCAACGAAAATATGTACTTGATCTCTTGCAGGAAATCGGAATGTTTGGCTGTAAACCAGCCAACACCCCTCTTGACCCCAATATGGATAGGGACGATGAAAACTCTCCTCATGCTGATCATCACCAGTTCAGAAGGCTGGTTGGCAAGATTATTTATCTTACAGTCACAAGAGCTGACCTCATTGTCGCTGTAGGATTCATCAGCATGTATCTTGATAAACCACGGCAGTGTCATTAGGATGATGTATGTCACATCCTGCGCTATCTCAAAAGCTCTCCAGGCAAAGGCTTGTTATATAAGAAGCACGACCACTGTAATCTCTCTGGTTTTTCAGATTTAGACTATGCAGGTAGTTGCTTTGATCGTAAATCTACATTGGGCTATCGTACATTTGTGGACAGCAAACTAGTTACCTGGCGAAGTAAAAAATAGACTGTCGTAGCTAGGTCCAGTGCAGAGCAGAATATCGAGCCATGGCTCATACTGCGTGTGAACTTTTGTGGGTCCAGAGTCTCCTCCAGGAGTTCGACATATCCTATTCCAACCCTATACTGATGTTTTGTGACAACAATGCCTCTTTTTTTATTGCGAGCAACCCCACATTTCATGAAAGGACAAAACATATTGAAGTCGACTGTCACTTCGTTCGTGAGACAGTTCTTTCTGGTCGCATTTGCACCTCCATATCTCAGCACTGAGAAACAAGTAGCGGATATCTTCACCAAAATTCTTCCAAAAGCTCATTTTCAGACTCTAGTGGACAAGCTGGGCATGTTCGACATCAACGCTTCAGCTTGAGGGGGAGTATAGAGATATGTTTATGTTTCACTGAGTGTCATGTGCCTAGCATGTGCATCACTTATGTTTTTACTTACGTAGTTTAGTCCCATATTGCTCATCTATGTTTTAGTCTCTCCTTGCTTCTCCTATATAAGAAAATGTATTGTACACTCTTTTAATCATCCAATATACAAGTTCTATTCTCTCTCTATATAGCTTATTCGGTCTTCTGTCCAGCCTGCTCTAGGATTGTTCTAACCCAGAACTGGGGTAGACTGGTTGATGACATAATTATAAGGAAGGTTGCTACTTTATTTAAAACAAAAAGAATTCTTTAAATTTTTGGAAAACAGTTATAGTATTCCATTGCTAACTTGAGTCAGCATCTATAAGACTGCACTTGTTTTATATATTGTTCACTAGAAGCATTTTTCATTATTAATAATAAGCTGCATGAGCTGACGGGAGTCTTGCAAAGCTCGTAAGGTCATGGAGTCTCTTTGAATTGTGATTTCAGTGAGAAAACATTTTTGTGACATTAAAGTTAAAACAGTTAGACTATTGTCTTGGGAGGTCAAATGAGTTGTCGATTTGGTCAAAGACCAAAGTCCATAGTAAGATTTTTTAGATTTTTTATTATAATGATAATTTAGTATTTGGAACCTGAGCATTGGGCTTTCATAAGATGATCAGGGTCTCTTGGTCTTGTGTAGTCAATTTCCTTTGCTGCTTGTTGTTTAGGCTCCGATTGATTTGTCGTAACTGGTCCGGAAAACTTGTGAACTGGAGTTCCTTGAGCAGTTTTTGATGATTGGTTTAAAGTAAGTGTTGGAACTTGAGTTCCGTGACTTCCGGTGAGTTACAGACTTACATACAAAACACAGTTCCTGAGTTCCCTCTTAACAAGAGTGGAAAACGAGTTCCGGGACAACTAAAAACATTTCTTATACAATTATATTCTTAATTCATTTTAAGTGACACATGTAAAATATTTATGACTAGAAATATTAGCGGTGTGCATATAGTTCATTGCTAAAACCGCAACAGAATATGTAAAAACATCATACACTATAATCGCACTGTGTAAAATATTTTACACTATAACCACCACTATCAGTACGATCTACAAAAAAAACTACAAACATCATGAAAAAGAAACACACCACATCATGTGAAAACAATGTGATTTACGTAATATATTTGTATTCTTCATAGTAAAACAATATGATGTGAAAAATGATAATTAACGGTAACCATGCACGAATAATATAGTAACAGTTCCCTACATAAATAATGTAAAAATTAATATTCTACATTGCGTTAAACAATGATAAACCAAAACTTATATTTAGAAACACATGAAATGCGGATATTATTACAATAATTTGTATACACAAAATGATATAAAATATTGTGATGTGATTTTAATCATAGTATTTTTATTAAGATCATAATTGCACCATAATAAAATATTTTTATCGGAGCAACATCTGCACCATAACCACTTGTGGTAATTACGATTTAAGAATATTATGATTTTTTACGGATATGATTCTTTTTTTATGCCTTTGCCACCCTCACTTATTTATACTATACAATAAAATTAACAATATTTATAATGATTTCCATATTTACACTTACAACAAACCAATTATATGGAAGTGAATATAACTCAAGTTCCAGAAACTGAACTAGAGTTCTCAGAAAATGAGTTCCGCGGAACTCATGACTTACACCAAACCAATAGGAGCCTTAGGCAGTGTGCTGACTTGATTTTGATTACGATCGAGGTTGAGATCTTTCCAGTTTTTCTTTGTTTTTCCCTTTCGTGCTTCTTGTGATGGATGGGTTAGTGGGAGTGTTTTATGCTTGATACCTTTTTGAGTTAATGCTGGGTTCTGGAATACTTCTTTCCTCTCTCTTTTGTTTCTTTCTTGTATATTCATCCTATTCTCATAGCGTACTGAGGTAGCACCTGCCTCCAAAAAAAGTTTGCATTATCCAGAAACAGTAGATTTTGTATAAAACTATTTCTTTCTTTGGGAACTGAAAATTCAGTTTTGTTTTGCTGAATAGATCTTTAAAACACCTTGTGCAGGGAATAATTACTGAAATTAACTATGCTATTGGAGCCACTGGTATTGTTAGCCAGGAATGCAAGACTATTGTTTCCCAGTATGGAGATATGATCTTGCAGCTTTTAATGGCGCAGGTATGGAAAAAACTTTGCCCATAACGTGTTTTCTGCATCCCGATATGACATTTGATCTCAATTTGGACTTTTCAGACGCAACCTGAAAAAGTATGCTCTCAGATTGGTCTCTGTGCTTTCGCGGATGCTCATGGTGTCAGGTGTGTTTATTGCCGTTATTTCTATCTGAGAAACGTTACCACTTGGAAAACTCTTTGGGCATCATTTATCTTTTGCTTTTTCTGTCTGTCACAGCATTGGCATTGAAAGTGTAGTCAACAAGAATTCCAGCGAATCAAATCTTCAAAGTGATGCTATGTGTTCTGTTTGTGAGATGGCTGTTGTTTGGATGCAAAACCAACTTCAGCAGAACAAAACACAGGAAATTATTTTGAATTACATCAACCAGGTTTGTTTTGCAACTAGTCTTTGAACTGCATTCATCATCCATACAAAGATTTGGAAACTGTTTATTTTAAAGTTTTATTAGTTTTGCAACTACTCTGAAGTGCTGTCATCATCAATACTAAGATTTGAAAACTGTTTATTTTAAAGTTTTGTTATTATTTGGTGTAATGGATTGTTCAAAAGGTGGCTTGTAAGATTGTACTAATGCAAAATCATTTTGCATGAGTACTTCCTAATTTTCATTTAGTCATGGAAGTTGATAACACATGCAAGTGTAATTTTCAATGGATTCTGTCTATACCCAATTTAATATTTCGATTGGCTAAAGCTTGTAATACAATAATTTCATTTGCAAAGTGTATGTTGTAGTTTTGAAAACACAGCTAATAATGATTATTTGTGCTGCTTGGGGCAACACGTATTTACTTATATCCTTTTGTACTTCAGCTATGCGAACGTTTACCAAGTCCTATGGGGGAATCTGCTGTTGACTGCGGCAACCTTGCATCTATGCCCACAGTTTCATTTACAATTGGGGGTAAAAACTTTTCCCTTACACCGGAGCAGGTAACTATAGCTTCCAAGTGCTTTCACTTTATAATAGATGCATTTTATTCTGCCACTGAACATAATCTTATAAGTATCATAATTTCTCTTCTCCTACAGAGTTATTTGGAATTTCAAACCCCTATACATTGTACCTCGGTTTCTGAGATGCCGGTTTAATCCCAATAAAGTATTGGTCTTTGCTACGATATTACTAGTTATAAGACGAGACTGTGAACCTTTAGATAATTGATACGCTGTGTTAGTTGCAAGTTGCAACTAATAATAAACAATAAGTTAATTTAGTTTCACTTGCAGCATGACCAGATAGGCAGCTGGCACCTGTCATTGTTCTTATAGGGTAAGTTGTAGTATCTAGTGTTTCTAACATTAGAAAGAAAATATACCCAAAGTTGATCAATTGTTCCAGATCTTAGTTGCTAACATTGAAGAACAGTTTTAGTTCATAGGGATCTGACTAACAGGAACCTGTCATGCAGAACCCAAACTTGACCTGTAAAGAGCCATACTACATTCTATCTAGAATTTCGATGCTGATATTGAATATTTGATGCTTTGCTTTATATTTATGTCATAATATATGTTCTGATCAATTTCGCCGAATGCATGTAGATTTTATGTATATTTTTTAAGCAAACCCAAATATACAGGGGTCGTCTTGATCTGATTTATAGCCTGCGCAAGGCAGTCCATAGAGATGGTCTTGGTGATTGCACTTACAATTAGTTTAGATGACACAATGTGGAAAAGGCTGCTCACGTGGTGCGGTCGTCGATGAAAAAAAAAGGTAATGAAAATTAATGAAAACGATTGGAATGTGAAGAATATATGACTACAGGTCTACAGTTATGGGTTCATAACTGGTGCACCCCACTGAACTCAGATGCTGAATTAACTATGACGAGTTGTGATTATGGATTTCAATGATTTCATCTTTGGATCTCACTACAGAGCTGTGTGGCCTTCCATAGCATACCATCAGTGTAATAACTCACGTAGTCAGATATCTTTTTGTGATAAGATTTTTTTTTTTTTCCGACAACCATTACCCATGTGTTACTCATCTCCCTGGCCAAGGGAGCCGCACTACCATTACAAGCCTCCTGCCTACAACAAGAAGAGGTTGCATTTACATTACCGGGAATAGATAGAAAATAAGCTGGAGGGGCACTGCTCGATCTTGCAAGTTTCTTCTGGTTGCTTGATGAACCATTTCGCTAGTTTTTCTGCCAAGTAGTTTGCCTCCCTGCCGATATGTTTAATGTTCGAGTCTTCAAGGCATTCTCGTCTTCCTTCAATACCTTCCACCAACATGAAGTACCTTTCGCGGGCAGTCTTGAGTGCCATCAATGAAGAGTGTGGACAGAATAACTAAGAATCTGTCATTTCTTGATCATCGACGCCTTCCCCTCAATGCCCTTACTCCTTCTAGTGGGCCACGGCTACCGTGATTCGCTCTATCCCCCAGCAGCTACCTGCCTTTTTCATCCCTTGCAATGAAGCTTGTACTCTGACTCTGCTGTTGCAGGTGTGCGGCTGTGTCCACATTCACCGTTACCCACCCTTGTGGAGGTGAAGACCAGTGTGCAGTTCTCGTCATGTTATGTTTTCCCATGCTGCTACACCTCTTTACCCATACTTAAGCAGTGCCCCTCATCTGAGCACAAAAACTTAGAGGCTACGTCAGGTATAGGCTGTTTCTGATGTTGGAATATCGCTGCACATCACACCTTCCATGCCTTCCAGCTTGCTACCGGAAATATGGTTCTCCAGTTGCTATTATCGTTTCTGCCTTTCAGATTGTGGATAATCCATGACTTTTCGATTATCTATGCTTAAGAAACTCGTTTGATTGGGTGGTTTTAGTTTAGTCCATAGAGAATTAACCTTTGGGCAATCCCTGACTGCATGGCGACTCTATTCACTACCGAGTTCTCGTCGGGAGCAAGTATTGTCAATTGTCATCTTTCTGCTATGACAAACCTTGTTCATCACGGGCCTATGATGTTGGGCGGTCCACATGAATAATTTGGTTTGCTGTGGTATGTTCGCCTTCCAAATTTTCATCCAGTTACCCTCTGTACTTCGAGCTTTTTGGGACAACAATAAGTGGTAGGCGGAATTAGTAGAGAAGAGGCCTAGTGGATGGGCCTTGCAGATGAGCTCATCAAAGCTGTGTCTTGTGCGGAGTACATCATGGAAATGTCTGAGAACTGTATGGGTAGTGAACCACTCCTTCACGAAGCCTTCGTCCCACTTCCCTTATGAGACGACCATACTTGACACTTACAGATTCAATAGGTCCTTGAGGACGCTTTTATTGGGCAGCCAATGTGGGTTTAGGTGTTCCCTCATCTAGGTATCATTCCACGCATTGGTGTTATTGCCACTCTCACCCTAGGATCGACTGCTTTCTGATGAAATTCAATTGGGAGGCAATGCTTCTCGAAAACATTGATCCACTCGTTTTATACTGTCTTATATTTCTCCTTCATGGGTGACAACCACATAGCATCTTTTTTCCTCGCAAAGTTCCAGCTAACTCTCGTCAGGAGAGCTCATTATAATCATTTGCAGCACGGATGCCCAATCCACCCGCATTGGTTGGTGTTACCAATTTCTCGAAAATGCTTTTTCAACTTCACTATGGCTCCGCTCCATTTGAAGTCGCGTGTTGGTTGATTGATATTGTCATTGATAAGCACTAATAGTTTTGCTGTTTGCATTACGTGCGGGGCTGTAGCTGTTAACACCGATTTGGCTAAGATAAATCTGCCCTCCAACAATAATGTTATATTTGCCCATGCATTAATCTTGCCTTGTAGCCTACTTATTAGAACCAAGTAGAGGCTCTTGGAATTTTTCTTGTGTACGATTAGAACACCCAAATGCTTCCCCAAGTTTATCGATTGTGGGATGCTAGTTCTTTGACAGGTGACGTGTTAAAGTAATTGTAGGGTGTTCTTTGAGAAGAAGATACTCAATTTTTCCTTAGCCAATGATTACTTCTTATCTTTTGAGACATTATAATATCATTTTTTCTTGCCACACCAAAGTCTCCATGAATAAAACCATGTCGTCAACGAAAAGATATGTGAGAACTTTGCTTTTGGTGAAGATTCATTTCATTCTCTATCGCCTGGCTCAACCTGTCAAGGCAAAGCACAACAATGTAGGGCGACTGCAGGTCACCTTGTCTCATCCCTCTTTAGGGTTTAAAAGCCTCCAATCTTTCTCCATTCCACACAATAGAAGATTTTCCTGAGGATATAACTTGCATAATGATAGACTCTACATTAGAAAGAATGGGTGTGCAGTGCGACCGCAATGAAGTCCCAACTTATCCTGTTATAAACCTTAGCCAGTCTGAGCTTAATTACCATCGATCTTTCTTTGAGCTTGCTTTCTCCATTGAGTGGACGATCTTCTGTACAAGGATGACATTTTTGCTGATTGAGTGGACGATCTCTTGTAGAAGGATGATGATATTATCACTAATATTCCTTCCACGTATGAAGCTAGTATGCGTTGGTGAAATCCACTGGTCTGTATGGGGTTTGATTCTAGCCATGATGGTCTTCGATGAATCGATAAGAGCTTCAGACACACATTTTTGAGCAATATAGGGCGGAGAGGATTGCATGTATTTGGATGTTGCACTTTCGGTATTAGGACTAGCACTGAGTAAGCCGAGGATTGTTTCACTATACAAAGTCCAATGAGTCCAAAGAGGGTTCCCGTGGGGATCCCCAATTATACTGTAAGAATTTTGCATTGATATTGTCTGGGCCTAACTCCTTTAGAGGAGCCATGGTGTAGTACTTTATGTATTTCATCTTATTCCGTCAACTAAGATGGTGACACTTTGCCACAACCAGTTTAGAAAAGACGCCCGTGTACGCCACGTGGTTGTCTCGGTCCTGCTTCATTATTCGTAAATAGGTTACAAAAGAACTCCATGACAAGGTCTTGAATTTGCTTTTTGTCTACGGTCCACACATCCTATTTTTGATTTGTCTCCCTTTTCTCCATCTTCTTGTCTTGACACATGTGGAAGAATTTTGTGTTGCCTTCCCCGAATCTTAGCCACTAGCAATGCGCCTTTTGCTGCCACTCAATCTCCTCTATTTTGAGCTCCTCCATGAGCTCTGTCAGGAGATCTATGATTGTATCCTCAACCTCCGAGGAATAGGATTTGGCTTGGTGCCTCTACGCCCATGTGTTCTTGAATTGCACTTTTCTTTTTCAATCTCTCCTTTCTTTCTTTGAGGTCCCATGCCATTGCTTCTTTCAGGAATTGTTGCACCGTTTTGTTGGAGTTTGTTCATGTTCACCATTGCTCTTTCGTGAGTTTATAGAAGTTCTCATTTCATGCCATATTGTGAGAATCCTCACCAGTCTCTGGCCATTATGTTTCTGGGGACTTGTTGGGATCACTAATGGGGCGTGGTCAGATTGAATTCGTTCCACGACCTCAATGCTGGCGTATGTTAACTTGCCAAGCCACTGCTGATCGTCCAAGGCGCAATCGAGTTTATCTTGTAAGTTGTAACATACCCTATTTGAACGTCATTTTAGAACCATTGGCTTTCACGCCAATGAGCCCACAATCATCCAATGCATCAACAAAATCTCTACAACTTCCTATGTTGAGAGTTTTTCCTTTGATCTTCTCTTATGGAAGGTGATGTGCACATTAAAGTCATTCACCATGATCCATGGCTCATCGATGCTCAACCTTTCCCACAACAACTTTCTGCCTGACCACAGAGTGTTGCCATAGACAAAAGTAAAGAACACCTTCTTATTCATTCTACAGTATACAAACTGCTTATGACTCAGTAATATTGAAAATTGTGACTTCCTTCCACAACAACCTTATGCTGTTGGAGAAGCCCAATGTTTCGACCTCATGCGAATTTGAGGATCCCATATACTAAATAGTCTGGTGTGCTCGTACTACTGGTACTGTTCGTAAAGAGTGACAATCATGATTTTATACTTCAGCACAAAATCTTACACATCTAAATGAGTATCCAAGTTTCAGATCCTGCGCATTTCGAGACTAATAATCTTGTAATCACCATGGTCTGTGCGGTGCCACTGTCACATTCTTCATCCTCCAGGTCTTGTGTATGAGAGTCTACTTCCCTGACTTTATGGAATTTGATCTTGGTTGATCCACAAGGGATACCATCTTTCTGTTGTGTAGTGGATCCCGACCGAGCCGTACCTTGATTGCGTGAAGATGCTAGAAAGGTTCCAAGAGGTTGCTTCTAACGTTCCCAAATGTTGCTTGATGTAGCCATGCTACAGAGAAGAAGAACGAGAGAGATAAAATTTGCAACAAGCAAATTAAAATCTAATTCATATCCAACTGCCTGGACAAAGGCCCCGAGGTTGACTTATATAAGACTCTACGACTTGACGTACAAGTCAACAAAATAGGAAACTAAAATTAAATGTAAGCAAGTGAAACAAGAAATTAATATCCTTATAAAGAAATTCAGAAATATGTAGAGCATAAAGTTCCTAAGTGCATAAAGAACTAAAGAAAAGCCCAACTTGAGCCCAGTAAGCTCTAATCAGGATTGTCTTAGATCTGGGCTTGCTTCCTATGCAAATCCCCTTTTCCGGATTGCATCATTGCGTCTGACGGCCTAAAGCAAAAAGTGCTATCTCGAATGGGTTCCTAGGGAACTCTCCAGTTACTACTACATCTCTCGTAAGCATTACTGAGACATGGTTCTCCTTGTCAGCACCATTTGCCTTTGGTAGCTTGGTAATCCTTTTACGTGTTCCCCCCTTGTTTGTTGGACTTGCTCAAGTTGTTGAGTGACACTCTTTCCTGCTATAATTAGTTCTCTTTTTTCTGTTATTGTGTCTTCTTGTTTCACTCACTCCAATCAATCATGGATGTTAACCTTTCTGCAATTTGTTGTGGGTTAGTAACATCATCCTCCATCTTATCCTTAAGAGTCCGAGTTCTTCAGTTCCTAGTAAAGATTTTGCCTCGTTACACCTTTGTTAGTGTGTAACTCTTTGTTCTGCCTTGGGTTTCTTAATATTGGATGCACATGAATGTCTGAAGAAAAGCTTTCCATGCGAGTTCATTCCTCCATGACATAAAATTGGGTGGTTCTTGTTCTCTGGGTTGCTTCTTTGTTACGAGAAATCGTCTTTGGTCAGTCCCTGTCCAGGTATCCTGCCTTCCCACACCGCAGACAAATATAGGGAATACGTTCATATTTCACCATATATATTTTGCCAAATATTCTTTGGTCAATCCTTGTCCAGGTATCAGCCTTCCCACACTACAGACAAATATAGGGAATACTTTCGTATTTCACCTTATATCTTTTGCCAAATATAGTGATTCTTAGCATGAGAGATTTAGCCATTTCGATCTCAACTGTCATCCTTATCAACCACCCCTATTTTTGCATGGTGGTATTAGTATCGACCTTAATTGTCACAAGTAGATTGGTGGGTCAGGAATACGCACCTTCTCCAGATAGGCAAAGTCCAGCGTGAAAAGGAGGTCCCAGCGTTGCACTGAAAGATATGGCCTATACATTGTCCATAGTCCTCTGGTGAGCGCTTCGAAGTAGTTCTCCATCTAGACTTGGACCAGACAGTAGTCGTTGTCTAGGTCGATTGGGTTGATCCGTTGAAGCCTGCAGATGGCCTACACATAAGTCTGATTTTGTCCTTCAGGATGAGATATCCTATCTCCTTCAATATCAGTTTTTTGACAACAGCAAATTTCCACAGTTTTAAGAGATCATTCAACGCTTCCTACCGAATTGCAAAGGCAGTCAATCCTTCTGCTGTTGAGACAATGATATCTTCTATATTTTCGGTTATACCCAGATCTTTACATCTATTTTTTATTTAGCCCTGTGGATCTTTCTCTACACCATGCAATATCCTTGTACGAGACAGATCCCCTCGAGTCCTCCCCTTTCATTGTGTGCATGCCCTGATTAGGCGTCATGGTGATGTAGAGGTGGGAACGCCTAGGTGGAGTTCCTGAAACTTCCACATCCATCTCTTGCATTTGCGTGACGAGTCCGAGTTACGATATCTTCCGTTGTGCTGCCCCTGCCTATTTTGCGTAGACGAGTTCAATGCCAAAGTCTCCTAATGGGATTGGGATATTCCACGGCCTTCTTGGCTTCCCTCCGTCCTCCCGGGCCACACCTCTGGGTGTAAACCCTAGATCGCCAACCGTTTCTTGCTGGGTCACCGATCCACCCATCATCCTGCTCCTAATTATTTAAAATAAAGTTCCTTGATTATTACTTTTAAAACATTATAATACCGTTTCTCACTATGCATTGAAAACACACCTTGTCCTAAATTATTGTTGCATCGGAAATAACGCTGATTCACTAGTCAAAACTCTGAGTTTGAGACTGTTGGGAGGCAGGAGATGAGGTGAACACATACCTTCCTCTCTAAACATTTGATGAAACTTTGGCATACTAGTATCTTAAGTCAAAATTTTAGAAAAAAGGAAAGGGATGCCATCGCGAACATCAAGGGTTGCCCTTGGCCATCATTGTTCTACAGTTCTGTGCCATGTTTTAGCTCTGGATCAAATAATGTTTTGGAATCCAGGACTTCGTGTGCATCAGTACCAAGTAAAATAATCCGTATTCAGAAAATACTTTGGTTTAACCTTTTTATTAATTCAATACAAAATCATAATATGAAGTTTATGGAAATAAAGTTTCCATTTTCAGAATAAACACAATACACAATGCTACTAAAAGAACTACATCAGAGGTGGACGTACCTTGTATAGTTATGCAATATATGCTTATGATAAAAGATATCAGACGACCAAACTTGAATCCTAGACTTGATTATATGAATCATATGTTTAGACATCTAACTCTTCATTTTCGTGCTCCGATGTCTAACAATATAATTTAATAATATGCTAATCATAATTTAACAGTATACAATGATCCTCAATGGCATTACCTTAATGATCATCAATGAAGATATGTCAAGTAGTGATCAAAGCCGACATGATGGGGAGGTGATCATGACAGGAAGAAGAACTTCAGTGGGAAGTATCGATGTGTTATCTGCGGAAGCAGAAGCAGTGCGATTGGGAGTCAAAACGCTGATGGAGAAAGGACACCAGAAGGTTATAGCAGAAACTGATTCACTCTTGTTGGCCCAAGCCTTAAGACAATCATATGAAGACCTTGGCTACCTGCAGATCCTGAAGAAAGACATCCTCGACTTCGGGAGTAGTGCCTCCGATTTTAGAGTTTTATATGTTAAAAGAGAGGCAAATGCAGTTGCAAACCATTTGTCACAAGTTGTACTGCCAATAGATGAATTTCTGATCATGCTGGAGTTTGATGATTCCACACTTCTGTACGCTCATCATGATTTGTTTAAATGAGAATACATAAACTTTTACAAAAAAAAACAACTTATCAAGCCGACATATATTTATCCAATAGGTACATTATTAGCTTTAACAGCAATAAAGGCCATAACCTCAAATAGTATATTTTAGAGACAAATACATTCTAAGCATAGTCTTTCTAGTTTCTTAACCATACCCTAAAACTGTTCCGAGAACATTTCTTCGTAGAGAAAATAGAATAATGCTTCTGAGGTTCTAATTTATTATTCACAGCAATGCACAATGTTCTTGTTTGTCAATTTCATATTAGTTGATTTTCATGTTGATGGCCTACTCCCGCACCATACTTTACTACCATCAGTTTGTTTGGTTCCATGCTTGTTTGACCTAATCCCTAAGCCAATCTGTAAATTATATACATATCTCAAGAAATCTCTTTACTGGTTTGTTTGCAGTATGTTGTTAATATTGGTGAAGGGCCTGCAGCTCAGTGTCTCAGTGGGTTTTCTGCTCTGGACGTGCCACCTCCCCTTGGTCCACTATGGTATTTTCTCCATGACCTTTTATGATTGAAGTATTTTACCCATAATCACATATACAGGCATATTGTCTTTGTTTCTATAGTTACATATTTGCATGGCTCTATTCTTTTTCCTACACGGATATAATAAGTTTTGTCCTTTCGGCCTCTAAAATTCTTGTAGTCCACTCTTTAGTGTTGTTGACCCCAATATATTGGGATCGAGTTTTAGATGGTATGATGATGTTCCTTATAGTGCTTAAATATCAAACGTGTATCACACTTTTTTTTTGGCAAATATATCAATGATCAATGTCTATTTCTAGATTCATGATTATCAGTAAGAGCTTATCATTTTCCCTGTTAGTAGCTTCATATTCTTTTGCTAAGCATCTGAAAACTTGTACTACCGTCTATTCTTTTTAGAATGCTAACATAATCAAATGTTACCCTGTCCAGGATACTTGGAGATGTCTTCATGGGAGTGTATCACACAGTGTTTGACTACGGCAATTTAAAAGTGGGATTTGCTGAAGCTGCTTAGGCTGCTTTTTCACACGTTCTCGAATGAAACATGCGCTATTTACATTTTAACCGGTTTTGGATTTTGCACTTATGTGAGAACTGATACGCTTGTATAACGCACAACATTTTCCTGGAGACTCAACGGAGCTCTGAAATCTAGAAGCTGATGAATGAGACACTTAGTGGTTTTGTTGAACTCTTGGAACTCATTATATATTCATCAAAAAGGTGGAAAAAAGAATCCAAAGAAACAAACACGGTTCTGCTAGCTCAGAACTTAGGCCAAATTGACGGTGATTTTGAAAGTGCAGAATGTGGGAATCAACAAACTGTCCAGGTTCTTCATTTTGGCATATGAAAAATGCAAACTTAAGACCCGGAGATGTCGAAATGGTCAAGTAGAATATTAAAATTGACACTAAGGACTAGTTTGGTAGGGTGTAGTCGCTTAGGGCCTGTTTGGTAGGGTGTAAGTTGAACAATGTGAATTCTGATGTTAGGAGTTGAGATCTGATTCTTGTTTGGTATAGAACAGATGAGAGTAGTTTATGGATTTCGTACCACACAGAACTACTCGAGTTTCTTCAAAACCTGAGTGTTTGTACTGCACCGAAAATCTGTGTGATCGGGTGTGGTTCGCATAAAAGCTACAGCTGTCATGGCGTTTATTCCCCATGTCATGGTCTCTGCAATTATTTGTTGCTGCTGCCGAACAAAACCTTGGCGGGATGCACTATTCCAGATAAGGAATGGAAAGAAATATTTTCTATTTGATCTTGAAGTCCTCAGAGGGCATTTCTTCTTGATTTGCCCCACTTTCCGGAGGTACTGGATCAATCTTCATTTTTGAGAGGGATAATCAACTCCGCAAATATCGATTGAAACTTGAACCCGTATATAGGTATGAAATTTGAGAAAGCACAACAATGAAAATGGGTAGTCCGTATTGGTATCAGATCTATTCCCATGTTCCGATCAAACAAGTGAACAGCAGTTGTGCTACCAAATGGTGTCACACAAAAACACCAATTAGTACCACACCATACCAAATGAAATCAAAGCAGTACGAAACAAAGGATTACCGATGATCTGATTTTGGATTTATCAAAATACTCTGGAACACGAACGTGTTGGACTCGTAACGCGAATAGCTTCTTATAGTTAGCTGATTACTATCAAAGCAAAAAGAGACTCCTGTTGTTTGCTGGTAGCGGTATTGATGGGGAATGCAAATGATCGTAGAAAAAAATGGTTATGTTGGTATACCTCATCCAAATCACCCCCTAAAGGTTCAACATCTTCACTGGAAATTCAAGCTGCCATGTAGGTAGGGCGCCGCTTGGCTTGTACCATTTTAGCTCCCATGAATTATACGCACGACTGGTATTTTTGTCAAGGATAGCTGGGGTGTAAGTTTAGTGGCTAGCTCGAAAAGCATGACGCAAGTATGCTGCTGTAGTCCTGAATCCTTTGAAATTCGGGACGTGTTTATTATTACAAATGGCTAAATGTTTAATTATGTCTAAATATCACGAGTTAGTAATCTAACCTCCAGTATACATAAAAGACAGATTTTAAATTAGCCGAGCCAAATGGGCTCTAGGTGTATCTCGAAGTGACCCAGAATCCTCCAGTCGATGTTTCCAGCGGGTCGCAAATCCTGTGTGTGTGATACATAAGTTATAGATTAGATAGTTTTAATATCAGAAATCCTGCTGTATGTGGTCGACACAACACATATATGATATTTATGAATCATGATAAGTTTGCTGGTACTTGAAACTGACGCCTCCAACATCCCGGTGAACTCTGGCTAACTCTTGTGCCTGCTTTACAGCGGGATCTCGTCCTTCCTACCTTTGTTGCTCTAAAGTATATGGCCTATGTATATAATTACAGGCTCTTAATCCGATAGAAGCCAAATGGGCCCTAGGCGTTTCTCAAAGTGACCAAGCCTTCTTAACCCATGCTACCTTGACTTTCAAGAGACACAAACATCTTTTCTACCGTAGTAGGGTACCGTCTCGATGAGGATGTTAAAAATTTGTATGAGAAGAGCAACACCAGTATATGGGTTGCAGGAATTGGTAAATATTTGTTTGTATATCACATTTTAATTATTTTACCATAAAAAAAGGACTAGTGGCGCAGTTTGTTGCCCGCTTATCTTTTATTTCAATTATTAAAAAAAAAAAACACCAAAGGGGATATCACATTCACCAGCGGGCTGTTTTCTACCCTCGCAAGTATAACATAGCCTTGTGTTGAACTACTTGTAAGAAAATGACCTCAATTTATGTTACTTGTAACCTCCATGCTGCCCAAATTGCACAAACAGCGAGATGTACAACCTGGAGTTAGATGAAGGATTTCTTCCGGTGTTCGAACTTAAGTCACTTCATTGGTGGCCATTGCCCTTAAACTGGATCGACAAACCAACCTTGCTCGGTTTCCATTAATTCCTTTTGTACTCGTATTTGTGAAGTTCTGTATTACCACTTTGCCGTTTATGATGCACTAAGAAAAACCTGAAATATTAGAATATTTGGGCATTGATGATTTAGATTAGACCTGTCAAATTGAGTCAAAATCCGTGGGTATCCACGGGTTGTCCCATTTAAGTTGGGCTTGGGTGATGAAATCACCCGCTGAAAATCTCATAGACCCATACCCACCCATTTATATAGCAGATTTCACGGGTGACCTGCATGCACATACGAATAACCCAATTAACTAAAATCAATATATATATATATATATAAACACACGCGCGCGCACACACACACACACACACACACACACACACACACACACACACACACACACACACACACACACACACATATATATATATATATATATATATATATATATATATATATATATATATATATATATATATATATATATATATATATATATATATATATATATATATAGTCAGGCTAGAATACACTCGAGTGTACAGATCGCACGGATACACTCAAGTGTGTTTGCATATCAAGACTATTTTTTGCAAAATGTAAACCGTTGATCTTCACCGTCATACTATAACTAGGCTACATACAAATTTTGAGCCCATTTGGATGAGTGTAAGTCACTCATCCAAGGGCAACAAAATCAATGCGTGAAACTAATTTGAAATGCATAATTTTTGCGGTCTTCATAACATGAGCTATACATATCCAAATGTGCTCAAATTTTGCGTATGAGTTGTTCACGAGATGTTTGAGTAGATCAACGGATTAGATTTTCAAAAAAAATATTGCATCATGGAAAACTACTTGAGTGTATTCCGCTCCGGATACACTCGAGTGTATTCTAGCCTCTCTCTCTCTCTCTCTTTATATATATATATATATATATATATATATATATATATATATATATATATAGTCAGGCTAGAATACACTCGAGTGTATCCGGAGCGGAATACACTCAAGTAGTTTTTCATGTTGTAATATTTTTTTTAAATCTAATCCGTTGATCTTCATAAACATCTCGTGAACAACTCATATGCAAAATTTGAGCACATTTGGATATGTATAGCTCATGTTATGAAGACCACAAAAATTATGCATTTCAAATTAGTTTCGCGCGTCGATTTTGTTGTCCTTGGATGAGTGACTTACACTCATCGAAATGGGCTCAAAATTTTTATGTAGCCTAGTTATAGTATGACGGTGAAGATCAACGGTTTACATTTTGCAAAAAATAGTCTTGATATGCAAACACACTTGAGTGTATTCGTGTGATCCGTACACTCGAGTGTATTCTAGCCTGACTCTCTCTCTCTCTCTATATATATAATTTACTCAAGGTTGTTATATTACTAAAGTCAATATATAACATCCATAAGGTTAGATTGTTCATGCATATTTTTTTTTCATTTAAAATTTAGAACAATTTTATAATTGACTAAAAAAGAACAATTTAATTAGTGACTCCATTGCAAAGTTCATGCCTAACCATTAGCGTAGAAGCTATAAGAATGACGAAACCCGTGACTGTATACGACTCTATTGAAAATGATTCCTAATAATTCATCGGGAAGGATGGCGGAACGAACCTGCTGTAATAGTTACAATGGTATTATTGAAACTCACTTGAACATGAATAACTCCTTTTAGTATTCTACGTCCAATTTTACATGAACTAGTACGTCCATTCCCGCGTGAACCAATTCTTGGTATAAGTTTTGCCAGCTTTTATCATCTCATAAATATGACTCAAAAATATACAGAGATATCCATTTTATATTAATTTTTTGATCTTTTTTACTTACATGAGTCCTTCTTAAAGTTAGTTTCTTTTTGATATATATATATATATATATAGAGAGAGAGAGAGAGAGAGATTCAGGCTAGAATACACTTGAGTGTACAGATCGCACGCTACACTCAAGTGGTGTTTGCATATCAAGACTATTATTTTTATAAATGTAAACCATTGATCTTCATTATTACACTATAATTAAGCTAAATGCAAATTTTGCGATCATTTGGATGAGTATAAGTCACTAATCTGAGGGCAACAAAATTGACGTACAAAATTAATTTGAAATGCATAATTTTTGTAGCCTTCATAACATGACCTGTAAATGTCCAAATGGGCTCAAATTTTATATATGAGCTATTCACATGATGTTTAAGAAGATCAATGGATTAGATTTAAAAAAATATTGCATCATGGAAAACTACTTGAGTGTATTCTGCTCTGAATACACTTGAGTGTATCTAACCTGCCTCTCTCTCTCTCTCTCTCTCTCTCTCTCTCTCTCTATATATATATATATATATATATATATATATATATATGGCTATTTTTTCATTGCCTGTGCGGGTACTGTAGATATGCTATCCTCTCTTTGACGCGGTGGCAACTTTTGTAAATAACGTAAAATCTAAATTTTAGATCCCGTTTCCTTTCCTGTATTCTGCCGTTAGCCCCGTGAATCCTCTTTCTTCTTCTCCACATCGATTCATTTTGTTTGATTACTTCTGATTCTCCCCCATTTGCAACCTTTCTGGACTTTCGCTCCCTTTCTAGAGTTCCGCTTTATATAGTTGCAGGTTGTTACTTGTTCTGGGTGGCTATTACATTTGAGTACCAGTTTCTGGAGTTGCAGGTTCTTTGTTGGTGTGGGTGACCGACACGTCTGAGAAGGTCTTCAATTTGACAGGTTTTGAGTTGAAGTTTGTCACATATGAAATTGCTTTAGACTCTCCGTAATTCTTGATTGCTGATAACTGTAATGCAGGTACTTACAAATCTATTAGAGCCCCTGATGGATTACCATTTACATTTCATACGTAGCCTGCGATAGTCACCCAACAAGAAGAGGAAGAACTCTCTTAAGCAATCGAACCTCTACAACAATCATTTGCTGAAACAATGGCTTCTTGATCTTTTTCTACATATGGGATCCCTGTTGACAACCTGATACCAACTTCATTTGTGAGCAGTTGATTACCAGGTAAGTATAATCCCATCTATATTCCTTCTTTTCATGCTATCTGTATATAAATAAAGTTTTTTAGTATTTTCAATGTATCTGTCTATTTAGTAGAAACACAGTCATACTTTCTATTTTGTTGTAGTTACTTTCTGTGATGTCTATTTTTTGTAATTACTTTTTGTGATGTCTTGGTTACTTTTTTATTTATATAGTTACTATTTTGTTTACAGAGTTACTTTTTGCAATCTGCAATGGATCCTAGTCTTGATACTGATGCTGATAATGCTATTATTGACATTGATGATGATAATGTTCATTCTTCTTCATCTGTTGCTGCTGATACTGTGTCCTTAGTTGATGTCCCTAGAATTGGACTTCAATTTGGAAGTTTAGATGATGGCATATCCTTTTACAATAAATATGCTGGTATGATTGGGTTTAATGTTAGGAAAGATGATAATCATTATGAACGAGGTACTAACATTTTGCTTGCTAAAGATTTGGTATGTGATAAGTAAGGGGATATTAGTTTTTCTAAGAGATCCAAAAGTCTTTTGAGTCCTGTGTGCGACAATGTTGGTGATTTACATGAGAAGTTATCCAAGAAGCACAAGAGTTCTGTGAAAAGTTGTGGTTGTAAAGCAATGATCCAATTTACACTAGATAAGTCTTCATCCGTATGGGTTGTTACTGCTTTTGTTGATGAACACAATCATGATCTTGCCAATAATTCTCACTTGTGCTACTTGAAGTGTAATTCATATCTTGACCAAACTCAAAAAGAGATGCTTTCTTCGATGAGTCAAGTAAATATACCCATCTCCAGACAACTTGCATTGATAGCAACTAAGTCTGGTGGTTATGAAAATTTGACATTTACAAGTAGACAAGCTCATGGATGCCTCAGTTGCAGGAGGAAGGAGTCATCTAAATATGATGTGGACATGGTTTTGGATCATTTTGCAAGCTTGAAGGTTTTAGATTTTAAATTCTTTTATTCTTATCAAAATGCTTTTGATGGTTGCTTGATACATTTGTTTTGGTCTGACCCGATTTCTGTTGATGACTGTGCATTGTTTGGTGATGCGATCATATTTTATACGACTTACCGTACCAACAAGTATTCCATGGTTTTTGAAATGTTTGGTGGTGTGGATCACCATCGCAAGACAGTGTTGTTTGCCTCAGCTCTGTTGGGTGATGAGAAGTACGACTTTTTTGTTTGGGTTTTCAAGCAATACTTACTTTGTTTTGGCAAAGAGCCAGTTTCCATTATAACCGATCAAGACCCGGCTAGATCATTAGATCTTTGAATGATTGTGTATGGAACATAGATGATACATACACATTTGAAGAGAGTTGGAATTCTGTAGTTGAAGAGAATGACCTATTATCTATTAGTTAGCTTTCTGATATGTATGCTATGCGATGGGATTGGGTTCCATGTTTTATGCATGATTCCTTCTTTGCTGGTATGAGGACAATGCAAAGAAGTGAGAGCTTGAATGCTTTCATTAGAAGTCATGTCAACAGTAGGAAAACTCTGTTTGAACTTGTATGTTGCTTAGAGACTGCTTACTCTCATGTAGGGGAGATTGAAAATTTCAAAGATTTTGATGATGAGTACAACAATCTTCCTTTGTCATCATTGTGGTCTCTGGAGGAGAAAATGAGAGGTATATACACCAAGTCCATTTTTAAGATCTTTCAATCTGAGGTTCATCAAAGCATGGTGTACAATGTAAAGGAAACTTCCGAAGAAGGTGTCTTTGAGGTGTATCATCTTGGTGGTTTTGGATCTCCTCGTATCTTGAAGAAAGACTCATATATTGAAATGGTTTCATGCAATTGCTTCATGTTGGAATCCAAAGGTACTCTGTGTAGGCACATTCTATCTTATTTGAAGAGCTGTGATTTTTGCACTCTTCCTGAGCCATACATATTAAAGGGGTGGACTAAAGGATATAGAGAACAACCTTTGATTTTTGGCAAAGCATCAGTTAAGCATCCATCCACTGGGAGGACACTTCAGCTTATTTCTGCTTGCAATTCAATTGTCAACATAGCGTGTAGGAACAATGCTATAGATCTTTGCCATGAAAAAATGTTAGCTTTGCAAAAGGAGCTTTTAGAGTTAGATCTTGTTGATGATGGTGCTGGTGTAACTGATTCTAGTACAACTTATTCTTCTGTTGTCAAGGTCCATATCCCTAGTATTTGCAAAACTAAAGGGAGACCTAGATCGACTGATGTGAGGTTTAAATTTGGAGTTGAAATTTCTCAGTCTAAAATGAGATAGTAAGAATTGTCTACAATATGGTGTTAACCAAGATAGTAGAAACTGCCCTTTGAAGAAATAGGTGTGTATTTGAATTCAACTTCTTCTTCTACTATTTATTCCACATAGTTATTTTTCTATTCTCATGATTCCCTTTTCTATTCACAGAGATACTTTTTATGGAGCATGGTGTTCCTGACTTGATATGTTTAATTTTCTTGGTTGATCTGTAATGGTGCTCCCTGCTCCTCCTGTTCGAATTCTTTTGCTACTGATGTTACTGCTGCTGTGGGCTTCCTGTTGAAGTTGCGAATTTGCTGCTACTGCTGATATTGTTGCTGTTGAAGTTGATTTATTCACTAGTTTTACTCGAATGTTATCCAATTTTTAGTGTGTGATTCATGTTAAAATCTGATGTAATTCTAATGGAGAAGATGTATTGTGTGACAGTTGTAATTGACATTTGATTATACTTTAGTTTTATTGTTACTCTTTTCTATGTAGCTTCAATTGTATCAAATTTAAATCTTTTATAAAGATTCTCCAAAATTTGTTTGTTGTGTGATATGTTAGTATCATATTTTAGAATTCCTTTTTGATACAAATTAATCCGCACTTAAGATCAAGCTCATTCTCCTATAGTTAATCACTGTCTTACTTGTATTTTTGAAGGTTACTTTTTGTACCTCAGAGTTACTCTTTGTGTCAACAAGAAGCGTTTTGGAACATTACCTTATCTAGTCATCATTCTTGGTATTTCACTCAACTTTTGAGACTTTTGGATGAGTTTAGACAGCTGATTTATTACAGGATTGATGATGGAGCCAATACTTTCCTATGGCTTGATCTTTAGATTCCTAAGAGGTATTCGATCTGGCTATCCCAATACCTTTATGGCCTGCTCGATTATTCATGAGGGGTGTTGGATGATTTGCAATGCTAGATTGCACAAGAATGTTACTGCTTTTCCTTACTAATTTGGATACTCCTAAAGGGGGAAAGGATAGTTTTCTTCTATGCAAAGAATCCAATGTTAATTTTCATACTGTGTGGTTGAATATCAGATTGAAAGGAATTGTTAATCCCATTTTAGTTGGATTTGGAGATTCAAAGCTCCACTAAGATTCTAAAATTTTCTATTCTCATGATTACCTTTTCTATTCACAGAGATACTTTTTCTGGACTGTGGTGTTCCTGACTTGATAAGTTTACTTTTCTTGGTTGATCTGTAATGGTGCTCCCTTCTCCTTCTGTTCTAATGCTTTTGGTACTGCTGTTACTGCTGCTGTGGGCTGTTGTGGGCTTCCTGTTTTTGTCTTCTTGAAGTTATGAATTTGCTGTTACTGCTGCTGTGGTCTACTATGGGATTCCTATTTTTGGTTTGCTGAAGTTGCGGATTTGATGCTACTACTGATATTGTTGCTGCTGAAGTTGATTTATTCACTAGTTTTACCCTAATGTTATCCAATTGTTTAGTGTGTGAGTTATGTCAAAATATGATGTAATTCTAATGGTTTAGATGTACAATGTGACAATTTTAATTGACATTTGATTAGACTTTAGTTTTATTCTTACTCTTTTCTATGTACCTACAATTGTATCGAATTTAAATCCTTTATAAAGATTCTCCAAAATTTGTTTGCTTTGTGATATGTTTTTCTATTTTATGTTATAGATGTATTTGTTAATTAGTCTCCTATTTCCATTATATTAGTATCATATTTCAGAATTCCTTTTTGATACAAATTAATCCTTGCTTAAGACCAGGGTCATTCTCCTATACTTAATCACTAACTTACTTGTATTTTCGAAAGTTACTTTTTATACCTCAGAGTTACTCTTTGTGTCAAAAAGAAACATTTTGTGTGCACCAGTTACGTTTTAGCTGTTCCTGTTACTTTACAGTTCCTATAATTACTTAAAGGTCAATATAATTACTTTATAAATAGAAATACCAATCTTTGTTATCTTCATCCTTGATAATACCACAGCCGCATTGAAGAACATGCATGTCTGTGTACCACGAACACCATCATCTCCCCTCCCACGGCTGTGGTGTCCACCATGGCCATGCTAGACTCATATGGAGATATGATTCTTTCACCAAAAAAAACTTAACAAGTACTTTTAATAGTTACACTATAATTTACATAGTTACCTTTTGGTTTGTTGTGTTACTTTCCCAGTTCAATAAGTTACGTTATACATTACATAGTTACTTTTTTGTTGGACGAGTTACTTTTCCTTTGTCATATTTACTCAATTTTCAAACTGTAACTGTTATTCAGCAGCAGTCACAATAATATGCTGAGCATTTTGAACATCCAAATTTTGCTGGACATACGTGAGATATACAACGAGATTGTTATAATTGATCACGACCTTTCTAAAAAGGGAAAGAATCACTTTCTGTTACACTGTGTAACACTATTTTACTTTTCTTGGATTAAAGTTACTTAATGATGTATAACAGTTACTTTTTGATCCAGCGAGTTACTTTCATGTCGATATAGTTACTTGTTAGTTCATCTAGTTACTTTCCTTTTCACATAGTTACTTTTCATTTTACATATTTACTCTTCAGTTCAGAAGAGAGTTACTCCACACATGCAATGAGCACCTACTGATCACAGTCATTATCCATAAAAGAACAACAACTAGCTAAAGTTATAAGAACATTCAACTAAACTCAAACTGATAGGTTTAAATGTCAAACAAAAAGCAACAAACCATAACCATATACACATAGAACCGTTGTTCTTTTTTTTTCCACCCAACATATACTTTAGACTCGTACTGTAACTATTTGCAAAGTTTACTTTAGAATCTGTAACATACACTTCACATTGTTGTACTACATTGTTTATCTAAAAGTTCTTTTTAATATAACATAAGCCATGTATTCAGACTTGGCACAAAAACTTCTAATTTTTCTTCATTCTACTTGTCACCTGCTCCTTCTTTGGCTTCTTCTTGATCTCTAGCATGTTCTTTAACTGACTGCAGTCTCCCCTTCTTCATCATTGTTTGGAAGATCTCTTCCCTTATTGTAGGGATGTCTTTGCTCGTGAAGTTCATTTCCTTTCCATTCACTAAGCATTCTAGATACTTCATAACATAGACTCCACAGTCAACATCATCACCTTCTTGCTGGGGTCACTCAGGGTACTCTATTTCCCATTGAGACAGTTGACTTCCACGCTCAGGCACCCCCCTAAAGAATTCATGAACGAACCCCACCTGCATGCACAATAAAACATTCATAAGTACAATGTAACCTACACTATTTCATTCAACTATTTACTAACAGTGTTTTCCCCTTACCCATCTATTCACTTCTTTCTTAGATTTTGAACTTCCTGACATTGAATTATAAGACCTGTGCACCCCATATCTAAAACTTGCTTCAAGCAAGTGCCAATGATTGTCATTTTTAAGTATTGTAAACACAGAGTCCATTGTCATAAATTCCTTGTTAGGTACATTGAAGAGTGGTGACAACATATCAATCTCTTTTAGATAATGATAGAGTAATATTATGGAATGTAAAGTAATATTATGGACTAAATAGTAGAGTAATTATAAGAATATATGTCTTTTACATAGACTACTAACCAAATTTACACTTCAAAAACAGAAAAAGAATTTGACATTTGTAGGATTCGAGCACTTCGAAACAAAGGAAATGAAAGAGGATGTCCAATAATTTATTGAGGACATTGATAAAGTGTAAGTATATACTTAAGTTCGATGAGTCACATGTTTATTATAAATTAGTTGATCAATCTATAAATTTTCGTCTCACATCTTCAGTATGAATTCTTTTGAAAAAAAATTAAACATGCACATGTCAATAAGAGAATGGATTTTTGGAAAGGAAACATGGTGCACGGGAAAGGACTTATCAGTGTTGTTGTTTAAAGATAAGATGATGCAGTCACCTGTAAGAAATGGAATAGTAAGCATTTATTAAGAAATTATGGATGGCTAATTGATGCTTGTGCATTTTCAGATAATGGATTGCTTTGTACAAATGTTGAAAGAAACAACAAGCAAAAAGAGGAAGAAGGGACTGCTTTCATGGCAGTGCTTGAGCACTTATGCTTCGGTAAGACAAACAGACTATCATACTAGATTACATTTATTACAACAAAACCACTAAAGGTTACAACAAAGTAATTTGCAATATTTTTTTACAGCAAAATCTAGACATGACACAATTACTTTTTCTATAACATAGTTACTTTATGAATGACATATTTTACTTTTCAACTCAGACAATTGCTTCATTGATGGAACAAGCACCATTACAAAACAAATTTTACCTGTGCATGCCTTCTTATCTTGATATTTTCCTCTATGCTCCCAATGCCCCTCTACATCTTCCTCTTCCTCTTTCTCAACATTTTAGTTGTTCTCTTCTCAACTTCACCAAAATTTATCTCCTTTTCATTCACTCCAGCTTCAATGTCTATATCCATCATTATGTTTTCCATTACATCTTCTGCTGGCTCTTTTTTATCTGCTAGTTCTTCTTTTTCTTATGGGTCTTTTTCTTCAGCTGGATCTTCTTCAGATGGATCTTTTTCCATTTCATCTTGTGCTGGTTCTTTGGTTTCTTCAGTTCAATCTTCTTCTACTTTCTTTGAATCTTGTGGGACATTTTTTGTCGTGTGGGATTCTACTTCTTTGTCTTTGTTATCATCTTGCACTTTCTCTGAATCTTTCTTATGGCTTTTCTCCACTACATTTATCCTTATTTGAAGTTTGTTCAATCTTGGTGTTTCTTCTATAGGTCCATGTTGGTCCATTTCCAACAACCTTTTCCTCAGATCCTGCGTCCTTTGTCTAATTACACTTAAATCATCTGAATCCCAACTTTCATTCTGAATGAAATTGGGAGTTGGTGTAGCTGCATATTGTACATGCTTGTCATTGTCATCTTTCCTCCTTAGCAATCTGTTTTTAGCTTCAACTTCCTCTAGTATTTTCTTCAACTGCTCATTTTCTTCTCTTAAAGCAGTAAAAGCTTCTAGGGTAATTCTATTGCATGTTTCCTTCTACAGTCTCAGCTCGTCCTCAAGAATCAATACTCTATTCTCCAAGCTTTCTGAGACTTCTCTTCTTGTGTTAGTTGATGTAAGTAACTTTTTACTAACTGCCTTGCTCCTGGCTTTATTTTCTGTGAGATAATAAGGAAAATCTTTCACTGCCTTTGCAACTTCCCAATCATCATTGTCGTCCTTCTTCAACACTGCAGAAACCTGTGCACAAAATTTATCAATTTATCATAAAGATCTTATATTAATTTGTATATTTATTTTCACTTTAACCACACTGATTCTTACATTTTCATTGTCCAAACTTTCAAAACCCTTCACCCTCTTAACAGGAGATGCCCATCTTTTTATCTGTGGTTTTGCCTCAAGGAATGTAGGCTGTGCTATCCATGTTAACTCATAAGCCCAGACCTGTGTTGAAAAGAAAAGTATAAATCAGAGTTTTAAATATTCATTTATGGTTGTTTAATGTAACCAAAGAAACTATGCAATGTGTCACTTACACACAAGCACATTAAACATCCAGTTGTGTAGAGTGTGCTTTTACTAGTTTCCCCTCTTCTCCTCATCCTTATATTCTCACTTAAAACTTTCATTCTCTTGAATATGCTGCTGTGGACTAACTTTGCCCAGTTTAACTGCCCTGTAGCAGTTACATCATCCAAATAGAGTAGAAGGTAAATGGGGGCACAGTAGCTGGTGTCCGGTAAAAGAAATGTTGCTAACAAGTGCAACATCCATGCACGACACATATTCTGGTAGTTTTCTCCAGAGTCGTTCTTTGCAAATTCCTGCCAAAGTTTACCTAAGTTTTCCTTGCTTAACACATCCTTCTCTCTTATTTTCTTACTACTTTCACCAACTTTATCTTGTCCTTTTGTTGCATTAGCAACATCCTCCCATATTTTTTTGACAATCTGTGATTTCTTTCGTGGAACTATATCCATACCTTTACTAGGCAAACCTAGTATCACCCCTACATCGTATATAGTCATCCTTGCCTCAAAACCTGGTGCTAACATGAATTTGTCATCTTCAAAATATCTCTCTATCAGATCTTTTAAAAGAGTTACATCTACAGTAAGATGAGGCATGGCTATCAGATTTGCAAATGCAGTTGACTTCATCATCCTCATTTGATTTGTGCTAAACAACATGCTGTTTTGTATGCTGTTGTAACTTTTTATGTAGCATCTATGGAAAAGCTTTCGTGTACCTGCAACTATATCAAAAAGTTTGTGTTAATTTGTCTAGTTACTTTCTAGATTTCAGTGTTACTTTTTTAGTTCAACATGTTACTTTCTATCTGTCACAATTACTCTTGTTTTCACGTATTTACTTTTTTACTTTCAGAGTTACTATTCATTTTTCAGAGTTGCACTGTATTCAGTAAATTTACTTTTTAGTTATCATTTGTAGATAAGGTGAGTGTGTGGAGTATTAGAGTGGTTATGCTAAGATAAATGTACATAAATATATCGAGTAGAGTATAATTATCTTTTTGGCAGTCCATAATATTACTTTCTAGCACATATGCATATTTTTGTTTTGACATTGTTACTCTTTAAACCATATGGATACTTTTTTGTTAACATTTTCCACCTACTGATATATAGAGAAACTATATATTTTCATAATGTTACTTTTTTATTAGCCAAATTACCTTCATATTCTGGTTGATACACTTCTATTGTATGAGATGTTTTTTTTTGAAGTTACTTTCCACTTTATATAGATATGTTTTATGTTAACCAAGTTACTTTGTAGTTGATTTAGTTACTTTTTATATACTCATAAATACTCTTAGGTTGCTACAAGTTACTCTATTGTTAGCACTGTTACTCTTTAGTCCAACAAGTTACACTTTCATATAGAAGTATAAAAATAAACAATATTACCTTCTACTGCAATCTTTGCTTTTCCTTTTTGTTTGTTTTTTTGCTCTAAAGTTTGCTTCTACTTTCCTTTGTGATCTTCTGCTTCATCAAGTTCAAGTTCTTCATTCTGACCTTCAGCAACCACTTCCTCTTCAACTCCTATTTCTTCATTCAGACCTTCAACAACCACTTCTTCTCCAGAACTTTTCTCTTTCACTGTAGATATTTCTTCTTCAGCCTCTTCTATTTCTGGCTCTTCATTCTCTTTACGCACTGCAGCCAACCATTTCTCAGTAACATCATCTACAGCTTTCTCCCCTGATGCGTTGTCATCTCCAGCAGGCTTCTGGAGAGTGTTAGTCTTCTTACCAATGCCTTTCTTCTTCTTATGTTTCTTTGCTTTTCTCGTCATAGCATGTTCGTTGTGCTCTTCAACACTCTTCTCTATTTCATCTCCTTACACTATGTCTACAAATACCTCTTCTACCATGTTGTCCAAAACATCATAGTGCTTTCTTACTAAATCTTCACTTTCTGTTACTTTTCCACTTCCCTTACTTGGCGCCTCCCTTGCTTTTACCTTTGTTCTCCCCATTTTAATCTCAGCGGCAGAGACTGGCTAAAGCAGCAGTGGTAGAAACAGTGGCAAACGCTACAACGGAGAAGAATGACAGACACGACAGTGAAAATGTAGACTAAATCACCCAAATGTAGGGGAATGCAGACCACAGACTGAAGAATTCGACAGTTGGGGATCGACAATGGAGAGCAAGGTCGACGAACTCGGGAGTTCTGGAGCGGGAAGAAGGCAGAAATGGGGTTTTCGGGCAGAGATTGCTCCATTATTTTCTTCTTTAATGTACTAGCGTGTCCTTGCTTTTTTCCAGTATTTACTAACTGTGCCACTGTATTTTCTGAAATGGGTAGCTCTGCTAATCTACCCGCGCGAGCATTAAAAACAAACTCTCTCTCTCTCTCTCTATATATATATATATATATATATATATATGAGTTTATCTTTAATATCCTCATGGATAGTCTATAATTCGCTACCAGTTCCGTCCAAAAAGTAACTATTTGGTCAGAAAAGTAACTATGTGGACAAAAAAAGTAACTATGTTGACCAAAAAATAACTATTTAACTCAAAAAGTAAAATCATGCAAAAAGCACAACAAAAATTCTAGAATAAATATGTAATTATATATTTGTTATAGCTGTTATAAATGTAACTACTTATGCGTGAAAAATAATAGTTTGCAAGGTAAAGTAACCCTCTACATGTGTAAAGTAAGAAATTTTAAGAAAAGTAACTCGATTTGGAATGCGTAGCTACCCACGTGGACATTGAATGAACACCCTATATATTAACAAAAATAGTTATGTACTTGAGTACATGTATCTTATAAGTATTAATCTTCATTTATGATGGTTGCACAATTTTTATTAAATAATCTAACCTTATGGATGTGATATATGCCCCTTAGATAATATGTGTATCAAAAATTATCTCAATCTGACATTCCTAGATCTTCTAGTAAAAGAAGATGTAAATTTTCTAATCAACAGTAAGTTGCAAAAATTACAAATGTTGTTGGATCATATATTTGCTATATCTCATGGTTTATATGAGATATTGTTATAATTTTTGAAACACATCTAATCTAAACAATGTTGTTTCGATCCATATAGTTGGATTCTATTAATAGATTCTTCATATGCCATTTTAATGGGTAGTACACATAACTTTCATTACCGATTAGACACACTTCCTAACCTCATATATATATATATATATATATCGATTATTTAATGATGTAATTAGAAAATAAAAAATTAATGATAAAGATAAATCTATAGTATTGATCTATATTGATGAGGTAACACTCTAAAAAATTTGGCTCAATCAGATAAATATAGCCCTTGCATCTTAACGTAGCGAAAATTGAAGGCCTAATACTAATTAAAATGCTAATTTTTAAACACTGTAGATGGATGACCTAAAATTATCCAGATGAGTTGATAATTAATTTATAGATAATACATATGGTGAAGAATAAGATCCTATGGTTGGATTTATATATAGTTGATCGAAAATGGTAAACTATTGAGTTCTATTTATGCTCTAATAGAATTGATTCTAGCCTAGTCTAACTCTCTCTCTCTCTCCCTCCCTCCCCCCCCCCTCTCTCTCTCTCTCTCTATATATATATATATATATATATATATTGACACACACACATTATACATAGACATATATTAAAAGATGTTGTTTGTTTCGTATAGTTTTGATCTTTAAATTTAATTGCAACAATTGTATTCTCTTAATTTTGGGTTTACAACAGACAACAATAATTTGTAATATTAGGAATGTTTAACTTTAAATGATAAAATTATGTGTTATTTTTATGACATATTATCTACATTGATTTTTTTTTCTTCTATTTTACATCAAAATAAACAATAAGTTGCTATTTTTTCTTTTAGTTTTGCATAATCATAAGTCGACAACTGATTGGTATTATGTCAAACATAGTAGTTGGTTGATTTTTGCAATATATTTGACATAAAAAATATAGTTCCAAGTGTTTTAGTGTTAAGGGATGCAACTAACAACTTATTGTTGATTGAGCACATTTCATATGGGCATCCGTGAGTCAACCCACCGAGTCATGTTTGAGTGAACTTTTCTTTGACCTGTTTAGAATTATATCTTTCCAGATATGCACCCGCAACGACCGGCCCCAATACAACCCATCCACCCATTTGACAAGTCTAGTTGGAATAAGTTGTAATGATGCCTACTTGACTCAATTAAACCAATTCACTACAAGAGTATCAACCCGGTGAATCTTTGGGTGTATTACCCTCGAAGAGTGAGACATACCTAGTTCACGAGTTCCTCTAATCTTTGCGAAATGAATTAAAGGGGAAACTTACTATGTTTCTTGAATCCGCAAAATTGAACTTTCTTATCCTCATAATTTCTCTAAGTGGTTAATAAGATACCTTCATCTATTCATTGCTATGTTCTCTACAACCGTACCACCTTCTAGTTGAGTATGGTAAATTCATTGCTTGATAAACTACGTCATTCTAAGCTCTCTATACATGCAAATACAGAGATCAATAATATTCTGGTAGACTTCTCATAATTATCTCATGTAAAACTTATTCAAGTTGTATTCATGAATGATCAACATTTTGGTAAACCAATTTGTAGGACTAGAATGTGAGGATCCCAGTTAGCATATTGCCGCACTTCCAACTATTGGGGATAAAGTCAAGAATAATGACATGTTTGTAGATTTCTAGATCACCAAGTTGGTTAATATAGTTAATAATAAAAATTTAGGATAAAATGTACCATGCAATGAATACTGAAGCCAACCATAACAAATGTAGCTTTCCTTTACACCCCTAAGGATAGTACCCAACCCAAAGAATAAGTCTAGCTCCTTCATCAAGGTTCATGCTTACAAGAATGATAAAAGACCAATGAAATTTCAAGAAAAAGACATGAAACATGAAAGTCAGGCTCACCAATGAACATTGCAAGACATAGTGGATTGACATAGAAGCTTAATGAAAATAGTAGATGTAATAGCTACTTAAAGAGGGTGAGAACACAAATGACCGGTTGAATAAGTTTGACCACCACCTTAACAAATATTGCTATAAGAAAAACTACTCGAAAAATATTTTTTTAGAATTCCTACAACTCATTTCTTATAAGAGAACACTCATGGTGTCTTGGTTAGCTGTCGTATTATCAGTTTGTTTCATGTGAAACTAATTGTTCTAGATAGGTGTTTACTGAAGAACAATTGATTGGTTTCTAACATAATTTTTTATGTATAATTATAGTTTGATCAAGCTATACTTCGTACGAATGGTGCCTTGGTCGAAGACATACATCAAATTGATGACAACTAGGTTCAACTTCTATATAATTATATAGAAATTCTATCACGCAAGTCTAGTTAAAGTATGAATTCAAAATGTGGCAACCTTGTTTTATTCCATTTTGGATGTTTAAACTTCACCTCAACAAGTTGTTAAGATTGTTATACATGTTCTATAAGATGCTTAAGAATGTACATTGGGGACCTATATGTGTTTGTCCACTTTTCCATTTGAATCTTATATGTTTCCTTGCAAGCAATACCACTACTGCTTATAGGTCACATGCAACTTATTCGAGCATGATACATAAATTTATAGTTCTAATTAAACCACTTTCATCATCCAAATGCACCAAGTAACTTAAAAAAATACTTTATATAATTGACATCAACATAACTGAAGATGTGTGCTCACATCAAAATAGAGTGTATCTCACACCAAAACCCCTTCTAGTCACCAAAAATACTATATATATATATATATATATATGAAAAAGTGAAGCCCGAATGATATAATTATTACTACTTTTATGGGAAGAAAATTTGACCCCTTACAAATATCACTTGCGGGATGTGTTTGTGTCTCCACAAATTTGGTAAAAGAGTATAAAGAGCATAGTGTAAGTAGGGGTTCATAGACACTCATTTTTGGATCAACTTGTAAATTTGAACTTGAATGAACCATTGAATAATTTTGTTAACCATTCAACACAAACATTAGTCTATCTAGCCCATATTGTAAAGTTTAGGCTCACTACCTAAGGTTCTAATATAATTTCAGGAATGACAAATGGTCTCATAGACCACCACTAGCTTTTCCCGTACGCTTATCCTCACTCATGCACAACCCATGATAAACTTCACGGCAAGTCACCCATCCTAGTATGACTCTAGACTGAGGATGTTTAACTGTAGAATTCTTAGTAATGCGATCCCTGAAAAGGTGGTGCACCTTAGTAATATGGGTAGTCCAATCATTCCTTTTAAGATCATTTTTTCTAGACCTAAAAATCGTAGGATGTTACAATCTCCCCCATGTAGAATCTGGACATCCTTGTCAAGGATGGACATCATTGTAATCTTTGTCCATTTAAGTGTAGACCTAAAATGACCCATGTACACCTAGATCCCCATCATGGATACCATCGTAAGGGTGGCTCCATCACCAGAGATACCCCTTTCCAACATGCCTAGACTGCTCAAGATTGGCATGTCACATGTCTATATGGGCCCCATGTACTATTTGGATCTGATACCATTTGAAATGTATGGACCCACCACTTAAGACTCTAGTAGAGTTTTAGGAATGATGATTATCCCACTGACCACTACTGGCTTTAGCTGCAAACTTTTTCCTCACTCACACATGGACATATTCAACTTCCTCGACATGTCACCTCTCCTAATACTACTCTAGATTGAGTATGCTTAGCTACACAGTTCTTAGTGATGAGATCCCTGAAAAGTAGGTGTACCTTAGTGATATGGATAGTCCAATTATTCCTTTTAAGATCATTTTTAGCTTTAAATCTTGAGATGTTACACATATCATCATCCAAAACCTATCAACCTATCTAAAAAAAACCCTAGTAAAAAAACCTAAAGCATCCACAAACATCCTAAACATTTTCATAAACCTAACCTACCTATAGAACCACTCATATGCATAAAAATTCCAAGAAAAATAGACTCTATATGATGTTAAATATCTACCCTAGTTTATTATTTACACACATGAACAAATTAGATAGTACATCAAGAAAAAAATTGAAAAACATAAATACATTGAATGAATTACCGTACAATTAGCCATTTATCAGTATGTAATATCTATACACTTGTGTAAAACTTATTAAATTTATATTTTAACTACCTTGATAGCTTTACAATTGTCTGCACTTTGTGAGCATCCCCAATATTGGTGCGTACCATACATACAACCTTGACTAGGTCAAGATTGGTTCTCCTTAGAGAACACTCGCAACACATGTGCATATTAAATCCACACTTGTGAAGTTCTGGGGTTGTTATGAGATACTTCCCATCATCTCATTTTTCAATGATTTTGAACTATTTAAACCCCACACATTGACACGTAAACACTTATACCAATCCTCAATGCATTATATAAATATGACTCTACCAAAAACTATAAGTGATATTTGGAGATCTTTGGCCAAAATCTAGGAGAGGTTCCCAAAAGCCCTTAGTGCGTCCCTAACAACCTGCCGCTAAGGCTAGAGCACACTGATTAATTCCCTCAGGATTCCCAACAGTTTTTGGTTCCTTATACAACACAAAGAATGTCAAAGAATATTAATCATCCTAAGATACCTAGGCAAGGTTGGTGAAATAGAAAACCTATTGTAGGCTTTTAATCTTTCTCAAATCGATCCCATGAGTCAGACAATATGTGAGGACCCTTTATTATTGTACTCTATGCTACTCATTCTTTATCATCACATGTAGTATAAGCATAAACTATTTCGTGTTCATGATGCGCTGAGTATATATCTAGGTTTAAGATGACTTTAATGCTCATTTCTCTATTATAGGAAATAATATCCTTAGATGGGCATATGAAGGTGCCTTTTTACACATCTATTTAGTCACATATCTAACCATTCCATTATTTTTTGGATTCCATAATTTATTTATACATTTTTCCTTATAAACACGTGGCCATTTATTTGTTCTTTCATATCCATTTCTCTACTCTTGGTAAAAGGCCTACCTCTTTCTCAATATCTTAAGAGTGGAAAATATGTAGGTATTAGCATCACTATTGTCGATTACACTAGAAATGGAACCTAGTTTGAATATTGCAAATTTTGATACAAGACATGTTGGTATGTATGCCCTGAGAGCCAATCATATGATGATTCGATTGGCATACATCATGATTGATTTGATAAATATCAAAGGAAAGCTTCCAATTTATTCTAGCTTAATCAATTATGTGATATATGATGGAGCATAATGAATGTCTAAAGAATGATAATACTCAATGATGTATGTCTTCAGGTTGATGACCTAAACAATGAGGTGATACAAATGCTAAGAGTATGTACATTCTGATAGGACTCGAGCGAGGGTCAAACTTTTAAACTTATAACCCGAAACCTTCGAGGACCCCTGCAACTTTTATTACGGGGTCAAAGTAGATATACGGGGTCGAACACAGGGATGTGGTGATGTTTAGGATCCCAGAGACTTTGTTCTTTAGTCAGATAAGCCAAAATGATAGTCGATGAAAATTCGTGCTAGAACTAGTCTAATGGGTTGTCACGAAATAAAACAAAACAAAAGAAAGAAAAGAAAACAAAACAAAATGGAGTTTACAAGATTCTACTAAATAGAGAGAAGGAGTTCTTAGCTATATAACCACAAATTGGGCAGACTATGCACCCGTTCTCAGACATAGACAACCCTCGAACACCTCAGTAAGCAACCTACATTTAAACCTAGCACGTAGTGTGGTGTCCGTTCCTATGGGTCGTCCCACTCGCTCTTTCACAACGTGACTAAAACCCATCTATGATTGTGCCATCGAATCTCTCACGAGGATGACACATCAACACCCCAACATATTCTAGAGATCCTCTCGGGTCTAGAATGTTTAGAGATGTTAGGAATAGATGACTATTGAACCATCCTCCTCTTGAGCTTCAATACAAACTATCTTCTCGCATCTATTCCTACACGGATCTCTCGATATAGGAAGAATAGCAGTTCAAACTAGAAAAAGATAAACCAAACTAGCTATCATAACCAAAGAGAGGAGATAGAACAAGCAAACACACTAGATATGAAATAAATCTACTTACTTAAGGTAAAAGTACATAAAAATACCCAAATCAGGCTACATAGCCAATAAGGATCTCAATTACCCATGAACAAGCACAATTGACACCGAACAAAGATGGAATAACATTATTTGCACAGAAGAAAAGGGGAACGGAAGAAGGAAAGAGGAAGAAAGAGGGATTTCTCCTACAGAGGAGAGGTGGCTCTCACTCCTTAGCCTTCATATAGGCTGTATCTCATTTTTTCGGCCTTCCTCCTTGGTCTTCCAGACACCTTGGCCTCCTTTCTCTCTAGGATCCTCCCGGAATAACGGTGTGGATGACAGCTGGATGGTCCATATCTGGGTTTCCACCACTGATCTGGGTGGAAATAGGTGGATGAATGGACCGGGTTCATGGATCTCTCCACAGATCTGGAGGGCGGAGTGGATGGCATTCAAGAGCACCACGTAGGTTCTCTCTTGGCTGTAGAGGTTGAACTCCTAGGTCAGGCGGGGTGGCGGTGGCCAACCGACGTCTGGACTCTCCCCCTTTAAATGAGGGGATATGGGTCTATTTGTAGACTTGGAGTGGGGGTCCCTATTTGGACCTCGATCGAGGTCTTATGTTTATAAACACTGACCGCAGTCTTCATTAGAGGACTTAGTCATGGTCCCTTGGTTAGAACGACTATGGGAGAGGTCTCCATTGCATGGGTTGCGGTACTCTTTGGCTTTGGTCACGATGTGATCTTCAACTGACTGCGGGCGCAACTAGGTGTAGTAGCAGACCACGACCATTGAGGCAGAAGGGACCGCAGGCAAGGAGGAAGGGAGATCGTGGTAGGTAGCATGATAGCAGTGCTGTTGGTTGTGGCAGACTGTGGCTGTGAAGGCTGCACAAGAGACAGTGAAGTATGGTCGCGGTGTATTAGCAGCAGGTGGTTGTGGCTGGGAATGAGAAAACCGTGGCAAAAAATGGGTAGGAGGAAACTGCAACTGCGGTGTAGTGGAGGGAAGAAAGAGAGGTTGTCGAAGAGAGGTCAGGGAAGTGAGGTCACAGAAGTGGAAACTGCGATTGCAGTTTGAGGGTTGACGTGTCCACGGTCTGGATGTGGAAGGACCGCAACCGCGATTGCGGAGAGGGGAGTCACAGTTGTGCCTTGAGAGGTGTACTACCGACCGCGGTCTCTGTTGCTTGGAGGGTAGGTGATGCAGTGGAGTTGTGGAGGGCTGTTGGTGATTGCACCATGGGTGGAGGAGATAATGGGTAGGTGATGATGATGCAGGAGGGTCGACTGCTGGAGGGGGTGCTCGCGGTCGTTGTCGATGGTGGATAGGTGCTTGGTGGTCACGTCATGCCTGGATTGGGAGGTCATGATCTAGGGAAGAAGACACTCAGTCGAGGAAGGGAGGGACTGTGACCGCGGTTGTGGGGGTGCTAAAACTGCGACTGTGGTTGTTTAGGGTTAGCAGAAGATGAAGCCGTGGCTGCAGTCCTCAGGTCGTGATATAGGAAGTGAGGAGAGAAATTGTGATCACAGTAGGGAGAGGGGTGGTCGCAGTCGGGCTTGAACATATAGAGGTTATTGTAGCTTGAACATAGGTTAGAAGTCAAGAGATGGGCCGAGGAGATTGGGCCTTTGTGCCCACTTTGACCTGCACATAGGTGCACAAATCTCAATTAAATGAAGATAAATCAATTAAGCTAGGTAAATTCACATATTAGAAGATAAAGCCAATAAAAGCGAATAATCAGAGCAAAACTGGGCCTGAGATGGTGAACAAAACCCAGATGAATAGGCATTCATCATTAGAAGATATAACAAATAACACAGTTTCACAGGGCCACAGTTGGAGAGAAAGCACGGAGAAAAGCTGCCATCACAAGTTCGGTGCCTGCTAGTCCCAAAACTGGCTATCTTAGCTACTTTATTGCCTATTTTAGCTACTTTACCTATGCCAAGATAAAGTGTACTAAAACATAAGCATTGTAGGGTATACTAAGGCTAAAATGACACAAGATCACAGATAAATGCTTAACAAGTACATGTAAATTTGGGTGTTATCAACTACCCCAAGCTTAAAACCTTGCTTGTCCTCAAGCAAGACTATGCTCAGAGAACAAAAAGATAACATCCAAATTAAGCTTGATGATAGATGCTAAGGCTAAGAAAAATAGTTTAAAACATCAATTCTCCTGATCCATGTCATTTCAGAACAAACCCCTACCAGTCAGGCACAATCCTGCCAAAGCAAGGTCAAAGAGTGTCCATGCAAGATTAAGAGAATTCACTATAACGTGTGGATACACATGAGGGTTTAAATCATAATTATACATCATAAAAGATTTGTCACATAGATAATCACGCGGGTGATGAGCAATGAGCAATCATCATGTATCCATGCAGACCAATCAGGGACAATGCACCTCTCATTTATTCATGTCCTAAGAAGCAAGGTGAAAAGACTCTAATGACTTCTGAGGGTCCCGATCTGCATCAGGCTGGTCCATGTAATGAACAATAGTCCCTACAATCTGAGCCAGTTGCCCTAGAGTAGTGAGACAAACTCCTCGTACTGTTCTCGAACCAACCCTGCTACTGGTATGATCTCATAGATCTCCTAGGGGTTCCTAGTGACTCTCTAATGAGCCTTAGTGTGGCACTACCAGACATGATATACCCACATTCATGAGCGTAGTCATACACCGGCTGGGCACCATCCTGAACTCTCCTAAAAGAGAAAACAATGCTCATTTATTCACATTCATGCTTTAATTCCTTGCATTCTATTTTTAAGGGTTGGGTGAGAATTATATAGATATTTTTGGGATTTTGTGGGTGGCCAAGCCTCTTTTGCAAATTTTTATTTTTTCATCTTTTTGACTCAATCTAAGGTGAGAAGGCACGTATTCCATCAAGAAAAACATTTCAACTTGATTATAGCTCAGAACTCATCATTATTCACTTGACACCTGTGTGAAAAGTAGCAATTATGATTAAATGATCCTTAGGGTAGAGGCAAGCTTGTGAAATCGCAACTAGGATCCTTTGATCATGTTTTAGCTCATTCCAACGGTCCTTTACCTTGGATTTTTCATTCACACATGGATCAAGGGAATTTTGCTTTAAGATATGAAAAAGGCGCATAACCTTAGATTTATTATCAAACTTAAGGAAAGAGTCAATGAGCAAGTCAAGCACAAGATCAAGTAGTTTTAAGATGAAAACTGTGCATTCATGCATAAAGATAAGAATTTAGTTCTAAGATTGTATTGCATAGCCTTAATTGCAAAGCTACAAATTACGAAATTATCACCTAAATGCATTAAATAAACGTGCATGCGTGAAGAATGAAGAGGTAGAAGGGCGAATAGCCCTACCACCCCAAGCTTAAAATTTTGCTCGTCCTCGAGCAAGATCTAAGCTTAGAATATTAGGGTGGGAATGCATGGAAGTTAGGGTGGGAATCTTATTAAAGTCCTAAAGTGATGCATGTATGCAAGGAAATATAAAGCAGTTAGAGGAAAGAAACTAACTAAGCAGGAACAAAAATTTTATTTTAATGAAAAGGGAAAAGAAAGAGGTAAAAGAAAGGGGGTGGCTGCCCCACGATACCGACACTGGGATCCCAAATCCTAAGTTTTGGAACCCATGTCACTTGTGTCTTGCCAACGGGATCTGCCTCATAATAGGAGCATAATAGGCGGAGGTGAGGGCCCTTCTGAGTCTGAAGTAGAGGAATAGAATATGATGACTCAATGAACTCATCTGTGTGCTGGAATTGTCTTGAACTGCACTGAGATGAATTCTTCGGCAAAGCATCCTCAAGGCATCTTTCAATGTATGGATATGAATGGGAAGGCCCTAGGATGTTGACACAAGATGGGATGGAGGGGAGAGGTTGAAAGCTTTCTGGAGGACTCATCTCTCCTCCCTCCATCTCTAAACTTGAGGTTGGATGCTCAGATAAGTCAACATGTACAATCTGAGTATCCAATTGTCTTCCGAGCAAGAAGTGTCCCTAGAAGAATATGTTTGTTGTTCTTCCACCCCAAGCTTGTTGCCTTATGTGGGGTCCAGGGTGTCTTCATGATCGGAAGTATCTGTTGTTGGAATTTCAACATACGACGACGGTGGATGTGAGTATAACTCGACTAGCTGTAGAGCACGACCTTCAATTATTTGCCAGCAGTCGGAACTGTGGAAAAACCCGGGAGGACAGGTGGACAAGATGACTTGTCTCACTGAAGCAAGATTCATGGCTGAAAAAAGTATAAGAAAAAGAAAAGGTATTCAATATATATATGAACAAGTATGTTTAAAATAAAAGAAAAACTATGCATATATAAACCTGTCAAACGAGTGGGTGGGTTGGGTCATTGCGGGTTTGGGTCTCGCGGGTGCGGGTCAAAAAGACTCAATGTTAAACGGGTGGATAAGTAGCACACCCAAACCCGACCCAGTGGGTTGCGGGTTGCCCGCGGGTGCCCATTTAATATGTGCACAATGAAAAGATATTGCTAGTTTCTGCACTATGACAAAGAGTCGAATAATTCATTAATAATTTTCAGTGTAAACTTAACAAAATGAGGGTAACCTTTCACTACTTTTTGTGTCAAACACAATGTAATATTTGATGTTTGAAATAAAATGTAAGAGATAAAATAAAAAACAACCATTTATACAATGTACAATAAAAAAAACTAAATGATATAGATGTTACAAATAGCATAACATATTACCATAACAACACTATATTTTGTCATTATAAGTTGTTGATGTTTCATGTTATGATTGTCCAATACATAAAGTGAACAGAAAGAGAATATAATTGTTGTGATTGAATATAAAACATGCATTACACTATATATTCATTAACATAAAAATAATATAGAAGTTAACGAATTTGTTTCCACTAGTGTAAACAATTAACAAAGGATATCAATAAAGAAAGTTAGACTTTAACTCTTTATATTGTATACATTACACGTCATCAATTTAGTTGATTGATAAATGTACAAGTGTTGCATGTCTTAAGAGTCATATAGATAATATATTTATATTAATATATTATTTAATTAAATGGGAACCCACAGGTGACCGCGGATCACCCGTGAAATCCACTAAATAAACAGGTGGGTATGGGTTTGGGTGATTTCTTGCGGGTGACAAATTTCGCCACCCAAACCCAACTTAAACGGGTCGACCCGTGGGCGCCCGCGGATTTTGACCCAGTTTGACAGGTCTATGCATATATATACATGCTTAAAAGTGATAGAACAAAATCTTTTAGGTGTGTAAACGTGGAAAACCACATCCCCGACAACGGTGCCAAAAAATTGATAGGACTCGAGAGAGGGTCAAACTTTTAAATTTATAACTTGAAACCTTCAAGGACCCCCACAACTTTTATTACGAGGTCAAAGTAGATATACGGGGTCGAATACAGGGATGTGGTGATGTTTAGGATGCCAGAGAGTTCGTTCTTTATTCAGATAAGACAAAACAATAGTCGATGAAAATATGTGCTAGAACTAGTCTAACGGGTTGTCATGAAATAAAACAAAACAAAACAAAATGGAGTTAGTGGGATTCTACTAAATAGAGAGAAGGAGTTCCTAGCTATGTAACCACAAGTTGGGCAGACTATGCACCCATTCTCGGGCATAGACAACCCTCGAACACCTCAGCAAGCAACTTATATCCAAACCTAGCACGTAGTGTGGTGTCCGTTCCTGTGGGTCATCCCACTCGCTCTCGCGTAGTGTGACTAAAACCCATCTATGATTGTGCCATCGAATCTCTCTCAAGGTTGAAACATCAACACCCCAACGTATTCTAGAGATCCTCTCGGGTCTAGAATGTTTTGAGATGTTAGGAACATATGGCCATTGAACCGTCCTCCTCTCAAGCTCAAATACAAACTATCTTCTCGCATCTTTTACTACACGGATCTCTTGATACGGGTAGAATAGCAGTTCAAACTAGAAAGAGATCAACCAAACTAGCAAATCATAACCAGAGAGAGGAGATAGAACAAGCAAACATATGAGATCTGAAATAAATCTACTTGCTTAAGGTAAAAGTACATAAACATGCCCAAAACGAGCTACATAGCCAATAAGGAGCTCAACTAGCCATAGAAAAGCACAGTCGGCACCAAACAAAGATGGAAGAACATCATTTGCATAGAAGCAAAGGGGAACGAAAGAAGGAAAGAGGAAGAAAGAGGGATTTCGCCCACAGAGGAGAGGTGGCTCTCACTCCTTAGCCTCCGTATAGGTTGTATCTCATCTTTTCAGCCTTCCTCCTTGGTCTTCCAGACACCTTGGCCTTCTTTCTCTCTAGGATCCTCCTGGAATAGCGGCGTGGATGACGACTGGATGGTCCAGATCTGGGTTTCCACCACAAATCTAGGTGGAAATAGGTGGATGTATGGACCAAGTTCGTGGATCTCTCCATAGATCTGGAGGGCAGAGTGGATGGTGCGTAAAAGCACCACGGAGGCTCTCTCTTGGGTGTGGAGGTCGAACTCCCAGGTCAGGCAGGGTGGCAGCAGCCTGCCGGCGTCTAGACTCTCCCCCTTTAAATGAGGGGATATGGGTCTATATATAGACTTGGAGAGGGGGTCCCTATTTGGACCTCAGTCGAGGTCTTGTGTTTATAAACACTGACCACCGTCTTCATTAGAGGACTTAGTCACGGTCCCTTGGTTAGCACGATTGCGAGCGGGGTATCAATTGTATGGGTCACAATACTATTTGGCTTTGGTTGCGGTGTGATCTTCAACAGACCGCAGGAAGTGTTGTAGCCCTTGACCATGGGCAGAGCTCGGTGTAGCAGCAGATCGTGAATGTTGAGGCAGAAGGGACCACATGCAAAGAGGAAGGGAAATCATGGTAGGTAGCATGATAGTAGTGATGTTGGTCGTGGTTGACTGTGGCTATGAAGGCTACACAAGAGACAGTGAAGTATGGTCGTGGTGTATTAGCAGCAGGTGGTTGCGACTGGGAATGAGAAAACTGCGACTGCGGATGGGTAGGAGGAAACCGTGACCGCGGCGTAGCGGAGGGAAGAAAGAGAGGTCATGGAAGAGAGGTCGTAGAAGTGAGGTCGTAGAAGTGGAAACTACGATTGTAGTTTGAGGGTTGATGTGTCCGCGGTCTGGATGTGGAAGGACAACGACTACGGTTGTGGAGAGGGGAGTCGCGGTTGTGCCTTGAGAGGTGTACTACCGATTGCGGTCTCTGTTGCTTGGAGGGTAGGTGATGCAGTGGAGTTACAGAGGGCTATTGGTGATTGCACAGTTGGTGGAGGAGATAGCAGGTAGGTGATGATGATGTAGGAGGGTCGACTACTGGAAGGGGCGCCCATGGTCATTGCTGATGGTGGATAGGCTCTTGGTGGCCGTGGCATGCCTGGATGGGGAGGTCGCAGTCTAGGGCAGAAGACGCTTGGTCGAGGAAGGGAGGGACCGTGATCGCGGTTGTGGGGGTGATAAAACTACGGCCGCAGTTATTTAGGGTTCGCAGAAGATGAAGCCGTGACTACAGTCCTCAGGTCATAGTATAGGAAGCGAGGAGAGAAATCGTGATCACAGTAGGGAGAGGGGGGTCACAGTCTGGATTGAACATAGAGAGGTTACTGTAGCTTGAACACAGGTTAGCAGTCGAGAGATGGGACAAGGAGATTGGGCCTTTGTGCCCACTTTCATTTGCACATAGGTGCACAAATCTCAATTAAATGAAGATAAATCAATTAAACTAGGTAAATTCACATATTAGAAGATAAAGCCAATAAAAGCAAATAATCAGAGAAAAATTGGGCCTGAGATGGCGAACAAAACCCACATGAATAGGCATTCATCATTAAAAGATATAGCAAATAACACAGTTTCACAGGGCCACAGTTGGAGAGAAGCATAGAGAAAAGCTGCCATCACAAGTTCGGTGCCTGCTAGTCCCAAAACTAGCGATCTTAGCTACTTTATTGGCTATTTTAGCTACTTTACCTATGACAAGATAAATGGTACTAAAACATAAGCATTATGGGGTATACTAAGGCTAAAATGACACAAGATCATAGATAAATGCTTAGCAAGTACACGTAAATTTTAGTGTTATCACATTCTTGTTATGTCCCTGGTCGGATGTCATTGTGGAAGGTTGATAGAAAACAATGACACATCAAGACTAGAGTGTGTGTTGGTCGATGACAATGTCTCAGTAGTCATGATATATGATATCAAACTAAGCACATAGATACATGTTAGAGAACAGTGTGTCAGATAGACCCACCATGAGAGTGACACATGGAACCATGAAATGGTAGTCAGAATCATCTCTCATAGTGATGGTGGTGATTGTGATTCTTAGACTTGAAATCACTAATTCGTCGAATGTGATTGGGTACACTTTGACATCATCAAACTCAGTCCTAAAACATGGGTTGTTATAACGGTGATGATTGGGTGGATTAGACGCATGAGATAGACTATGGGTGATAGATATGAGATTTGTCCCTCCTAAGGGAGTATGATGTCCAGGCTACTTGATAAGCGAGACTGAGAAAGGCATGCACATGCACATGTGAATCAATATATGATATTTATGTCACACATATCTCAGACAGTTCACTGTAGTTCAAGAAACATGAATGAACATTGAAAGGATGACAACTCCATGCCTTAAGTTCATTCAGGATATCAAAGACAAAGGATTATACATTCACTGAAACACCAATCACAGACTCTAGAATTGAAAGTTGTTCTCCAACTTTCCATTTCACTTGGGTAGCACTGATGTGCGACTACGTACCACTCTTTGCTTGTGATGTCATCATCTAGTTATGGACATTCACTGTCAATGTGAAATGGGACCTATAGGGCCACACACATAGCATTAACCTGGAAGAGGAGTTTATCCATGAATGATGTTTTGATTGATTACTAAAGTGTTTAGGTACTCAATCAAACATCCAATCAATAGAATTGACTCATCAAGTTCAAGTGTTGAACCAAATGATTAGAGTGCCAGATTGATTGAGAACTAAATTGACTGTGTTCTACACAATTTGGACCACCAACCGACCGGTTTACTAGTTGAACCGATCGACTCATGTTCAATGAGATGACTGGTTCGCTCTAGTGAACCGATCGGTTCAACTGGAACAAATGAGGAGTGTTGAGTTGCCCCGGTTTGTGAGAAAAGTTTGTAGTTTCACTTGTTCGATTCGATTGGGACAAGAATTAATCTTTGCATTAATTAGAAATGAATAGGAAAAGTCAATTACATGCAAGTCAGGGAAGTGAAATGACCAGTTTACTAGGTGAACTGACCGGTTCACACTCCCAACCGACCGGTTCACTAGTGAACCGATCGGCTCACCTTGCCAAATGACCGTTTCAGTTATGAAATGACCGATTCATCTGCCGAAGTGCAAATTGTTCATGGAAATTCTAGACCCTTCTACTCCCCTATAGACTGGGAACCCTGACCCTGCCCTCTACTATAAATAGAGGGGTACACGAGGCTTCTCCAGAGACACAACTCAGAACATTAATTTCTTTGCAAAGTTGTTGTCCTCTCTGGTTGTGGTGACCGAGAGAGCGCAAGCAAGTACTACCTGTCTAGGGAGGAACAATGAGGAAAAGACAACTACAGAAAAGCAACTAGTGGTGGGAGAGTGTGTTCGGGACTAGTATGCTGATACAAAGGGACAACTCCTTCTAGTCCGTCCTTCAAGATGACTAGAGTTCTCGGTAGTCTGTGTGGACTATCTATAGAGGTGGGAGACTTCTACTGCTCAGGAGGACGACAGTCAATCGCAGACCGGGTCAAGACCAGGAGCTGCACAGACATCATCAAAGACAGGTGGTTGAAGTCCGCACTAGTTGTGAGGTATAGTCGCTGAGCAAGCCTCAGGACCAGATATATCTCGCTAAAACTATCCTTCCCATTACATATATGTTGATGCGATCTGCTGGTTATGGGTTTATGGTCAAGTAAAATTTTTGTTTCCACTACCTACTCCGACCACGTAAAACCCAATAGTGGTATCAGAACCAGGTTCAATACTCTATATTTTAGGATAATCGATTTGATCAGATTTTGGTTTTACCATCTTTTATTTATTGCATACGATGTGAATATTTAAATGACTAATGTGAATATTCGATTAAATACCACATGATCCCAAACTAATATATACATATATGATATGGTATATATATGCAATTGATACACGTCACCCTAACACGGTTTTGATGGTGGATATGTAGCATGGTTATGGCCTATAAACCCTTTGTGCGTGTGTGTGGTTTATTATGATTTTACATCTCGGTCTACGTACTAAACCCTTTTCTTCTATTTTAAATGTAACTTGAGATAACTCAAACTTCTCTTCTACCTTTTGTAACATCCCTGACCTGGGTTATAAGTTAACCCTAGGTGCTTTGCTTAACTATGTGATTAAACACTTGTGATTATCCCCTGGCATGTAATTAAGTTCTTGAGGAACATATATTTTCATTTCTGTCATCTTTAAACAATGTTTTAGTATTGTTTTGTAATGCAGGGACCTATGTGCAAATTACCCAGTTAGAGGGGTTAACTTGCAAATTTCACATGTTGAGATGTTCCTTTAGTAATGAGACGTCATCTGAGTGAATATGATGAGGTATGATGGATTCTCCCAAGCTTGGGCACCAAGATGCAGCTTGTGGAGCAATCTTTGTGCTCGAAACCCTAATTCTGGAGTAAAGTGTAATTTACCCAAAATATGGGGTGCAACTTGTCAAATACACCTTCTAGAGTATCTTTTGTGACCCTTGACATCTTTTAGAGTAGAAATGATGAAGGGGGCGCTTCAATTAAATAATCAGATAAGAAAAATAACCTTTATACCAGAATCACCAAGTTATAAGTTAAGAAACCCTTATATATGTGCACCTTAGTGACAAGATGACTTTCTTTGCTTTTAGTTCTTAATTCCAAAAAGGGTTTTACCTAGGATATGAGGAGGAGGGACGTGCAAAGAAGAAAGGAGGGACCTAGATGAAAACTGGAGTAATTAGAGGTCCTTATGATGGAAACTTACCCAAGCTATATAAGCTCCCTCTTTGCAACCAAGTGAACATACTTCCTTCACTTCTTCACTTGTCACCTTGTTTGGACCGCCCAAAGGGAGAGCTCTGGAGCTAGAGAATACGACCAACTTGTTCTAAGGTAAGAAGAGACCATCTTCTAGCTTGGATTCATGGAGGAAGTTGGTTTATAAGGTTGGTTTTATGGTTAACTCACTTAGGTCTCTTGTTCTAGCCGATCTTCCCCAACCTTTTCTTGGAGAATCACCCTTGGCCGACCTGAGGAGCTCAAGACACCATTAGAAGCTTGAAAGCTTGGGAGCTTGGAGCTCTAGGGACGACCTTTGAGGCGGGTTTTATATCTCTAAACCTCTTGCTTTCTTATACATATACTTGTTCTTGCATGTAGTAGTTAGTCCTTCTTCTTCCCCATCTTTCCTTGCTTCCTTGCAAACAACTCCGTGAAGTAACCTACCTGTTTTGAGGTTGAAGATGATGGGTGTGAGTTCCTAGGTAGCTTTACCAAATGACCTTGGACCCTTTGGTCTAAACGGTTTGCAAACCGTTTGAGGTCAAACGGTCTCAAGACTGTTTGATCTCATGCGGTCTTGCAAGACCGTTTAGGATCAAACGGTCCCAAGACCGTTTGGGAAGTTTGACCAAGGGAAGACCTTTTAAGGGTCTGCTGTACACATATTGAGTTAAACATCTACAAAGAATTGTAACTTAATTGCAAACTAATCACAAGTTGAAGGCACCTCAACCCTCTAAACCCTAATCGAGTTCAATTGGTGATTTCTATGACCAATTGTGGTGATCTTTGGGTTGAAGGGCCCAAACGGTCTCAAGACCATTTGGGGGTTCACTCAAACGGTCTCAAGACCGTTTGGTGACAAACCAATACCGTTTGGAGGTCTAGGGTTAAGGTAATTTGATTAATTTAAGGTCCAATCACCTAGGTTGATGAATTGATTAAAAGTGTTGATTTTAGACCTAATTAGGGTTCAACCCTCATCAACTGGACTTAGATTTTGATCAATCTTTGGGAAAACGGTATCAAGACCGTTTGGAGGATGTCCAAACGGTCTCAAGACCGTTTGGGCCAAGTTTGGGCCCAATTGAGTGCCAATTGATAGGTTCAACTTCAATTAGACTCATGATTATCAATGTTGATGGTTAATTGTTTACAAACCCTAATTCAATCAGTTTCAACCCTAATTGGTTAGTAATTAAGGGTCAATTGAGTGCCCAATTGGTTAAGGATAACCCTAGTTAGATTAATTGATAAGGGGCTAGCAAAGATGTGGCCAATTGAAGGCTTCAACATGGAAAACCCTAATCGTTTACAACCTTTGGATCACCTTTGAGGTCCATGTAGTTTTGAGCCCATTTGGACCAAACAGTCTCAAGACCGTTTGAATACAAACGGTCTCAATACCGTTTGGGGCCAAACGGTCTCAAGACCGTTGGGGCCAAACGGTCTCAAACGATCTCAAGGTCGTTTGGTCCAATCGATCTCAAGGTCGTTTCAACTCATGCGGTTTCAAGGTCGTTTCATCCAAACGATTTCAAAGTCAACACACTCAAACGGTCAACACACTCAAACAGTCTCAAGACCGTTTGAGGGCAAATGGTCTTGAGTGTCATGCGGTCTTGAGGTCAACCTAACCAAACGGTCAACACCCCCAAACGGTCTCAGGACCGTTTGGAGGTTGAAGTGTGTAATCGTTTAGGGATCTTTAGGGCTATGATTGCTTAGTAGTTTGAAGGTGTAATTGGTCCAATGGTGGTCTAATCTAAACCCTAATGGTACCTAAAGACATTAAGGGGCTAAGTGATTAATAGATTGAACCATGTGGTGATTGAAGGTGTACATTACCAATGTGCCCTTGAAGGGTCCAAGTAGATAACACACTTGATCAACCAAACCCTAATGACTTGTTAGTGGTGAATTAGCTTGTGTTAATCAATATTGACTCGATCTAACCTAACCTAGAGTGATGTAATCACCACCTATTAGTAAGAGGAGAGAGAACATCCCATGTATGGTTGAAATTCAAGTAAAGTACCTTCAATGTATATGAATGTGCATGATTAAGGTATGATCCACCTATGTGAGATCATGAAAACCCTAATTATGATAATTGATGAATCTTAATCTATTTTGAAGGTATCAAAGATGATAATTTCATGCATAATGATGCTATGAGCTCAAATCACTATGAAGTGAATAGTAAACCCTAATTCTAGGACAATAACATGAAATGTGAATAGTAAACCTTAATTGATACTAATAAGGGAACCTAGCCTTAGTAAAGGCATGAAGGTACAACCCTTGAGATGGAATGCTATTTTCTGCCTTATAAATTGTTGATCTGTAGTGAAATGTTATTATTGTCAGTTGAATTGACTATGTAAGTTCTTATAAGAGAATGATCATAACCAGGTAAGGGTTATGATAAAGTATTCATTGAAAGTATGTTGTAGACTTTATGAATAATGATGCATGCCATGTTTCTTATGCTTAAGTGACAACATATGAAGTTAATGGGCTATAAGAGCCATGAGTAACATCAAGGACATGCTGGTTAGATGACTTGTGATGAATTAACATCCTTTTGATAACTGATGAAAGTTAACTTGGTACATTTAGTATTCTTCTATTATAGCAATGTTTTTATGTTTAAATGTTTGGAAACATGTTTGATGCTAAAAGAATACTGAAATGTACCTAATTAATCAAGTGTAACCATACATGTATCGCCCTGATCATAGATCCATCATTGTCAGATGCTAAATGATGGTGAAATAGGTTTTCCTAAGGGAACTCCTGGAGCACATACTTTTGAGTCTGTGGGGGGAATATGGACGCGAATATCCTTACGTCCTAGTATAGGAGTTGATGTAGATGTATCTTAATCTATCAACCCTGCACTATGTGTTTATGCCGGGATGATGTACCACTAATCACCCGAGGAATCTTTTATGCCACATCGATGAGAGATAAACATGAGATCTTTCGATGGTGAAGAGAGTATAGAACGCCACTATGACTCTAATAGTGAAGTACCAGAATACCCTGGTGAGCTATAGTAGCAGAGACACTAGATGTCCTGCATGTTGATCCTCATTGTGACTGAGGAAGTTGAGGTCATGAGAATCCGGCTCTTTCGATGACCTAGTATGATACCGATGTGACTTACTAGTGATCGGTTGGAGTATGAGCGGTATACCTCATCTCCACAGGGCATAATATTGGTTGTAAAACATAATCATCTGTGTAGTATATCTGCTAGGGTTGAACTACGAGAAACAATGATTGATGTTACATTGTTGCATTAGTATTCTTTCTCTTTATATGATATTGTCTTACTTAAATATCCAATCTGCTGTTGAGTAACTTAGATTACCTGCTTAAGTTTCCCTTATCTGCTATAATAAAGCTTCTGGTGGAGAGTTATAACTCTCACTGGGACAATTATTTTGAAATTGTCTCACCCCGTAGATTCCAATCTTTTAGGTGGTCGTCGAGGACGAAGGAACCAGTCTGCAGGAGAGCAGTACCAGAAGCAACAGCACCAGGGACAGCAGTGAGTCTCAGGTGGAGATCCTGGTTGTCCAGTCCTTTAGTTAGAAGTCTTATGTCATCTCTGTACTCTCAGGTACTTGGAGTTTGTCGATATTAGAATTTTGAAGTTTTGAGATTTTGTATCTTGTTGTATATAATCACTCAAGAAGTGATTTAATTGAGATGTAAACTGTTTATCTTGCTTTTATGAAAGAAGTTTCATGTTTTCAAGATTTTGTCTCGAAAGGTTTTAATTTTTCGTGATTTTTCATATTTCGCCGTTAACCTAATGCTTCCGCTGAGTTTATATCATGTTTTAGAGATCGGAGCCCACAATTAAGTGGTATTAGAGCTCTAGGTTCACTGAGTCTATAGAGGCATAGGACTTAGAATTTCGAGTCTATCCTTCATGTTCCTCTCTTATCTAATAGAGTCTTCTGCTCCTTAGGAGAAGAAGATAATTAAGGATGTCTGAGCCACATGAGGAGTTCAAGGCCGAAAGTTGCGTAGCTGCACCTCGAGGAGGTGCAAGGGACCCAGAAGTAGAGCAGCCTGTACCTGAACCACCTGTACAACCACCACAGTTGGATCCAGCTGATATGGCAAACCCAACTGTTCAAGCTATGTTCGGGCAGTTTATGGGTGCCATGACACACATCACCGACAGGATGCCTATGCCTGCACCTAGGGCACCTGCTCAGCATGAAGGACAAAGTATCAGTAAGACATTCGAGTGACTTCGCAGAGTCAGGGTGACCGAATACTTTAGCACCACTGACCCTGCAGATGCTGATCTATGGCTGATCGAGTTGGAGAAAGCTTTCAGAATCCTAAACATCCCTGAAGCTGAGAAGGTTAGACATGCCGTTTATCTTCTCAAAGGAAGTGCTGGTCACTGGTGGAACATGGAAGAGCAGAAGAGGCCTGGAGTAGAGATCTCATGGGAAGACTTCCGTCAGGAGTTTGTCAATAGATACTTCCCAAAGACTTTCCTGGATGAGAAAATCTCTCAGTTCGAGAGATTGAGGTAAGGCATGATGAACATTAGCGAGTACGAAGCTAAGTTCATGGAGTTACTGCGGTTCTGTCCGCACATGGACGCCATAGAAGAAGAAAGGATCAGAAGGTTTGAGAAGGGTTTGAACGCCGACTTGTCTACTCTCGTGTCTGCCCTAGAGAATCGGGAGAGGTTCGCTACCTTCGTCGAGTCAGTCTGAAGGATAGAGAGATCCGTAGTCGAGAAGAGGCAAACCCATAAGAGGTATCCACAGATCTAGGGTTCTTCATCTAGAGATTTTAAGAAACCTAGATTCTCTGCACCTACCCCTCCACCACCCAGATCTAGTTCTCAGACTCAGTGGACACCAAGTAGAGGTAGAGGATGGGGCCAACCGTCACATGAGACTCACAATTCAACATCGATGTTAGTCACAGGGCCACCTAGACCACAGCAAGACAGAAGCTGCTACAACTGTGGGAAAGTAGGTCATCTGATGAAGGACTGTATGTCTAGGCCTATCAGTGTGACACAGCCTCAGAGACAGAGTCAACAGGGATCACAGAGAAGACAGTTTCAAGGAGTAGCTAGAGGACGTGGACAATCGTCCCAAGCTGGATCGTCAGCAGGATCAACCTCAGGCGACAACGAGGTTCTATGCAATGAACCCGCCAGATGCAGTGATTAACCCACGAGTTGTGGTAGGTCATATGGAACTTTTATATTCTGATATGTCTAAATCCTGTGTTGTATCTATTTTGATTGACCCGGGTGCTACACACTCCTTTATCAATCGAAGAGTGATTCGTAACTGCAATATGACAGTGAGTCATAGGGCAGATAGCTTGTTGCTTGAGACTCCGTTGAGTGGGTCTGCTGTGTTGCGGGAGGTATGCTCTCCCTGCATCCTCTTCTTTTCTGATCATCGCATTCAAGTGGACCTTATACCACTTGATATGCAAGGATTTGATATAATCCTTGGGATGGATACCTTGGAAAGGTATAGAGTTGTCTTGGATTGTGAATCCAAGCAGGTTGTGTTTGCTGATGATAGCAACACATGGATCTTTCAAGGAGAGAGAAAGATTCTACCCACCTGTCTAGTGTCAGCTATGGTTGATGAGAAGATGATGAGGCAATGATGTTATGCATTCTTAGCCCATGTGGTGGATACTACCATGGAGAGTTCCAACCTTGCTGAAGTTCCTGTTGTCAGGGAATTCGAAGACTATTTCCTAAAGAACTTCCAGGTATACCACCACCTCGGGAAATTGATTTTGAAATCAATTTGATTCCCGATACCCAACCCATAGCCCAGACACCATATAGGATGGTGCCTGCCGAGATGGAAGAACTCAAGAAACAGCTTCAAGAGTTGCTTGAGAAGGGTTTCATCCGACCGAGCACTTCACCTTGGGGTGCTCCGGTCCTATTTGTTAAAAAGAAAGACAGATCAATGCGGTTGTGCATTGATTACAAACAACTCAATAAAGTAACTATAAAGAATAAGTACCCTCTGCCGAGGATTGATGATCTCTTCGACCAGTTGCGTGGCGCAATCGTCTTCTCGAAGATAGACTTGAGGTCTGGATATCATCAACTTCGTATTAAGGACAGTGACATACCCAAGTCTGCCTTTAGAACAAGGTATGGTCACTATGAGTTCATAGTTATGTCGTTTGGACTGACTAATGCACCAGCTGCATTCATGGAACTCATGAATAGAATCTTTTGACCTTTCCTCGATCAGTGTGTTGTCGTCTTCATAGATGACATTCTGATCTATAGTAGAGATGCTCAGCAACATGAACAGCATCTTCGCCAAGCTTTGACCCTGCTAAGAGAACATAAGTTATATGCTAAGTTCAACAAGTGTGAGTTTTGGTTGCCGGAGGTATCTTTTCTTGGACATGTGATATCTGCCTTGGGAATTCGTGTTGATCCTAAAAAGGTAGAGTCTGTTCTGCAGTGGGAACAACCGAAGACACCAACAGAAGTCCGTAGTTTCCTAGGGTTAGCTGGATACTACCAGAGGTTCATTAAGAACTTAAGTTCCATAGCCCTACCCTTGACCAAGTTGACCCGAAAGGATGTTCCTTTTGTCTGGAGTGATAAGTTCCAGCAATCTTTTCAGTTGTTGAAGGAGAGGTTGACAAGTGCACCTGTACTTGTGCTGCCTGAGCAGGGCAAGGGATACATAGTTTTATGTGATGCCTCTAAGAATGGACTCGGATGTGTGTTGATGCAGGGTAAACAAGTGATTTCTTTTGCTTCCCAAAAGCTCAAGAAACACGAGGAGAATTATCTGACACACGACCTGGAGTTAGCTGCCGTGGTTCATGCCTTGAAGATCTGGAGACATTATCTTTACGGAGAGATGTTCCAGATTTTCACAGACCACAAGAACCTTAAGTATATCTTCTCTCAGCATGAGCTTAACATGAGGCAACATCGCTGGATGGAGTTAATCAAGGACTACAATTGTACGATAGATTACCATCCAGGGAAGGCCAATGTAGTTGCGGATGCTCTAAGTAGGAAATCAGCAACACCATCCTCTGATAGGGCACAACTAAACTCTTTAGTATGCCCAGAAGAGATATGCTTATCTCCCTAAGGCAAGACAATGTACAGTTGAAGGTGTCATTGCTAGCCGTGTTGTTTGCCGAGATGCATATTAAACCTACCCTAAGAGAGAAGATTAGAGAGGCACAGCAAGTTGATGCGGTAGATCAGCAGATCAGATCAGAGTATGGTAATGAGAAGCGAGATGGTTTCCATGACTCGGACGACCAAGTGGCATGTTATCATGGTAGGATGATAGTACCGGATGTGGATAACTTGAGGAAGTTAGTCCTGGAGGAAGCTCATTCTTCGATGTATGCCATGCATCCCGGGAGCACCAAGATGTATCGAAACTTAAAAGATATGTATTGGTGGCCTGGGATGAAGAAGGATGTTGCTGAGTTTGTTCTGAGGTGTCCTGTGTGTCAGCAAGTTAAGGCTGAGCACCAGAAGCCTGCAGGAACAATGCAACCTTTACCCATACCACAGTGGAAGTGGGACCATGTGACCATGGACTTTGTTGTTGGCCTACCCAGGACAAGCAAAGGACATGATTCCATCTGGGTAATTGTTGATAGGTTGACAAAGACAACACATTTCTTGCCTATCAACACAACCTATTCTGCTGAGAAGTTGGCACAGTTGTATGTTCAGGAGATAGTGAGGCTACATGGAATTCCTATTACCATAGTATCTAACAGAGGTACCCAGTTTACGAGTCATTTTTGGGAGCGACTGCATAGAGCTTTAGGCACCCAGTTGAGGTTTAGTACAACCTTTCACCCACAGACTGATGGACAGTCGGAAAGGACTATACAGACTTTGGAAGACTTGTTGAGAGCATGTGTTCTCCAGTTTACCAGGAGTTGGGATCTACACCTAAGCTTGATAGAGTTTGCCTACAACAATAGCTATTAACATAGCATTGATATGGCACCTTATGAAGCCTTGTATGGTAGACGTTGTAGATCACCGGTATGTTGGTATGAAACTGGTGAGTATCAGTTGCTAGGTCCTGATCTTGTGTAGCAGACTACAGAGAAGATCAAAGTAATACAACAACAGATTAAGTCTGCACAGGATAGGCAGAAGTCATATGCTGATAAACGTCGTAGACCCTTACAGTTCCAGGTTGGAGACATGTGTATCTCAAAGTCTCACCTTGGAAAGGAGTTCTTCATTTTGGAAGGAAAGGGAAGTTAGCTCCTAGGTTTATGGGGCCTTATCCAATCATTGAACGGGTTGGAAAGGTAGCCTATAGACTAGAGTTGCCACTAGAGTTGCAGAAGTTACACCCTGTGTTTCACATTTCTATGTTGAGGAAATGTCACCCTGATACCGAGTCAGTTCTACAACCTATGGAGGTAGAATTGAATGATGATATAACTTATGAGGAAGGACCAGTGTCGATCCTTGATAACAGAATTAAAAAGCTAAACAAGAAAGATATAAGTCTCGTGAAAGTCCTCTAGAATCATCGCGGTGTCGAGGAAGCCACTTGGGAACTAGAGGAAGAGATGAGAAGGAAAGATCCTGCTCTTTTCTCTTAATATGTTTTATCGATTTCGGGGACGAAATCCTTGTAAGGGGTGGATAATTTGTAACATCCCTGACCTGGGTTATAAGTTAACCCTAGGTGATTTGCTTAACTATGTGATTAAACACTTGTGATTATCCCCTGGCATGTAATTAAGTTCCTGAGCAACATATATTTTCATTTCTGTCATCTTTAAACAATGTTTTAGTATTGTTTTGTAATGCAGAGACCTATGTGCAAATTACCCAATTAGAGGGGTTAACTTGCAAATTTCACATGTTGAGATGTTCCTTTGGTAATGAGACGTCATCTGAGTGAATATGATGTGGTACGTGGATTCTCCCAAGCTTGGGCACCAAGATGCAGCTTGTGGAGCAATCTTTGTGCTCGAAACCCTAATTCTGGAGTAAAGTGCAATTTACCCAAAATATGGGGTGCAACTTGTAAAATAAACCTTCTAGAGTATCTTTTGTGACCCTTGACATCTTTTAGAGTAGAAATGATGAAGGGGGCGCTTCAATTAAATAATTAGATAAGAAAAATAACCTTTGTACCAGAATCACCAAGTTATAAGTTAGGAAACCCTTATATATGTGCACCTTAGTGACAAGATGACTTTCTTTGCCTTTAGTTCTTAATTCCAAAAAGGGTTTTACCTAGGATATGAGGAGGAGGAACGTGCAAAGAATAAAGGAGGGACCTAGATGAAAAATGGAGTAATTAGAGGTCCTTATGATGGAAACAAACCCAAGCTATATAAGCTCCCTCTTTGCAACCAAGTGAATGTACTTCCTTCACTTCTTCACTTGTCACCTTGTTTGGACCGCCCAAGGCAGAGCTATGGAGCTAGAGAGGACGACCAACTTGTTCTAAGGTAAGAAGAGACCATCTTCTAGCTTGGATTCATGGAGGAAGTTGGTTTATAAGGTTGGTTTTATGGTTAACTCACTTAGGTCTCTTGTTCTAGCCGATCTTCCCCAACCTTTTCTTGGAGAATCACCCTTGGCCGACCTGAGGAGCTAAAGACTCCATTAGAAGCTTGAAAGATTGGGAGCTTGGAGCTCTAGGGACGACCTTTTAGGTGGGTTTTATATATCTAAACCTCTTGCTTTCTTATACATATACTTGTTCTTGCATGTAGTAGTTAGTCCTTCTTGTTTCCCATCTTTCCTTGCTTCCTTGCAAACAACTCTGTGAAGTAACCTACCTGTTTTGAGGTTGAATATGATGGGCGTGATTTCCTAGGTAGCTTTACCAAATGACCTTGGACCCTTTGGTCTAAATGGTTTGCAAACCGTTTGAGGTCAAACGGTCTCAAGACCGTTTGATCTCATGCGGTCTTGCAAGACCGTTTAGGATCAAACGGTCCCAAGACCGTTTGGGAAGTTTGACCAAGGGAAGACCATTTACGGGTCTGCTGTACACATATTGAATTAAACATCTACAAAGAATTGTAACTTAATTGCAAACCAATTACAAGTTGAAGGCACCTCAACCCTCTAAACCCTAATCGAGTTCAATTGGTGATTTCTATGACCAATTGTGGTGATCTTTGGGTTGAAGGGCCCAAACGGTCTCAAGACCGTTTAGGGGTTCACTCAAATGGTCTCAAGACCATTTGGTGACAACGCAAGACCGTTTGGAGGTCTAGGGTTAAGGTAATTTGATTAATTGAAGGTCCAATCACCTAGGTTGATGAATTGATTAAAAGTGCTGATTTTAGACCTAATTAGGGTTCAAGCTTCATCAACTAGACTTAGATTTTGATCAATCTTTGGGAAAACGGTCTCAAGACCGTTTGGAGGATGTCCAAACGGTCTCAAGACCGTTTGGGCCAAGTTTGGGCCCAATTGAGTGCCAATTGATAGGTTCAACTTCAATTAGACTCATGATTATCAATGTTGATGGTTAATTGTTTACAAACCCTAATTCAATCAGTTTCAACCCTAATTAGTTAGTAATTAAGGGTCAATTGAGTTCCCAATTGGTTAAGGATAACCCTAATTATATCAATTAATAAGGGGCTAGCAAAGATGTGGCCAATTGAAGGCTTCAACATGGACAACCCTAATCGTTTACATCCTTTGGATCACCTTTGAGGTCCATGCAGTTTTGAGCCCATTTGGACCAAATGGTCTCAAGACCGTTTGGGCTCAAACGATCTCAAGGTCGTTTGGTCCAATCGATCTCAAGGTCGTTTCAACTCATGCGGTTTCAAGGTCGTTTCATCCAAACGGTTTCAAAGTCAACACACTCAAATGGTCAACGCACTCAAACGGTCTCAAGACCGTTTGAGGGCAAACGGTCTTGAGTGTCATGCGGTCTTGAGGTCAACCTAACCAAACGGTCAATGCCCCCAAACAGTCTCAGGACCGTTTGGAGGTTGAAGTGTGTAATCATTTGGGGATCTTTAGGGCTGTGATTGCTTAGTAGTTTGAAGGTGTAATTGGTCCAATGGTGGTCTAATCTAAACCCTAATGGTACCTAAAGACATTAAGGGGATAAGTGATTAATAGATTGAACCATTTGGTGATTGAAGGTGTACATTACCAATGTGCCCTTGAAGGGTCCAAGTAGATAACACACTTGATCAACCAAACCCTAATGACTTGTTAGTGGTGAATTAGCTTGTGTTAATCAATATTGACTCGATCTAACCTAACCTAGAGTGACGTAATCACCACCTATTAGTAAGAGGAGAGAGAACGTCCCATATATGGTTGAAATTCAAGTAAAGTACCTTCAATGTATATGAATGTGCATGATTAAGGTATGATCCACCTATGTGAGATCATGAAAACCCTAATTATGATAATTGATGAATCTTAATCTATTTTGAAGGTATCAAGGATGATAATTTCATGCATAATGATGCTATGAGCTCAAATCACTATGAAGTGAATAGTAAACCCTAATTCAGGGCAGTAACATGAAATGTGAATAGTAAACCTTAATTGATACTAATAAGGGAACCTAGCCTTAGTAAATGCATGAAGGTACAACCCTTGAGATGGAATGCTATTTTATGCCTTATAAATTGTTGATCTGTAGTGAAATGTTATTATTGTCAGTTGAATTGACTATGCAACTTCTTATAAGAGAATGATCATAACCAGGTAAGTGTTATGATAAAGTATTCATTGAAAGTATGTTGTAGACTTTATGAATAATGATGCATGCCATGCTGCTTATGCTTAAGTGACAACATATGAAGTTAATGGGCTATAAGAGCCATGAGTAACATCAAGGACATGCTGGTTAGATGACTTGTGATGAATTAACATCCTTTTGATAACTGATGAAAGTTAACTTGGTACATTTAGTATTCTTCTGTTATAGCAATGCTTTTATGCTTAAATGTTTGGAAACATGTTTGATGCTAAAATTATACTAAAATGTACCTAATTAATCAAGTGTAACCATACATGTAGAGCCCTGATCATAGATCCATCATTTTCAGATGCTAAATGATGGTGAAACAAGTTTTCCTAAGGGAACTCCTGGAGCACATACTTTTGAGTATGTGGGGGAATATGGACGCGAATATCCTTACGTCCTAGTGTAGGAGTTGATGTAGATGTATCTTAATCTATCAACCCTGCACTATGTGTTTATGCCGGGATGATGTACCACTAATCACCTGAGGAATCTTTTATGCCACATCGATGAGAGATAAATATGAGATCTTTCGATGGTGAAGAGAGTACAGAACGCCACTGTGACTCTAATAGAGAAGTACCAGAATACCCTGGTGAGCTATAGTAGCAGAGACACTAGATGTTCTGCATGTTGATCCTCATTCTGACTGAGGAAGTTGAGGTCATGAGAATACGGCTCTTTTGATGACCTAGTATGATACTGATGCGACTTACTAGTGATCGGTTGGAGTATGAGCGGTATACCTCATCTCCACAGGGCATAATATTGGTTGTAAAACATAATCAGCCGTGTAGTATATCTTCTGGGGCTGAACTATGAGAAAAAATGATTGATGTTACATTGTTGCATTAGTATTCTTGCTCTTTATATGATATTGTCTTACTTAAATATCCAATCTGCTGTTGAGTAACTTAGATTACCTGCTTAAGTTTCCCTTATCTTCTATAACAAAGCTTCTGGCGGAGAGTTATAACTGTCTTTGGGACAATTATTTTGAAATCGTCTCACCCCGTAGATTCCAATCTTTTAGGTGGTCGTCGAGGATGAAGGAACCAGTCTGCAGGAGAGCAGTACCAGGAGCAACAGCACCAGGGACAGCAGTGAGTCTCAGGTGGAGATCTTGGCTGTCCAGTCCTTTAGTTAGAAGTCTTATGTCGTCTCTGTACTCTCAGGTCCTTGGAGTTTGTCGATATTAGAATTTTGAAGTCTTGAGATTTTGTATCTTGTTGTATATAATCACTCAAGAAGTGATTTAATTGAGATGTAAACTGTTTATCTTGCTTTTATGAAAGAAGTTTCATGTTTTCAAGATCTTGTCTCGAAAGGTTTTAATTTTTCGTATTTCTCCGTTAACCGAATTCTTTCGCTGAGTTTATATCGTGTTTTGGAGATCGGAGCCCACACTTTACTCCCCTCAAATGTAATTTGAGGTTTCACAAAGATTATGTAAAATAGGATTAGCTTTATTTCTTGTTATGATAAAGACTGAAGATGACTACTTGATGCACCGAGATGACCAACTGAGGAGTAGTTGGTGGACCAACAAGAAGCCCAGATGACCAGACGAGCTGGCCATCTGTAGGAGCTAGACGACCAACTGGAGGAGACCAACTGACCGTCCAAGAGGCGAGTAGACCAGTTCAAAGGTTGAACCAGTCAACCCGGATTGGCAAGCACATATCTTCATCAATAACAAGTTGTATGTGATGTAGACCTTAGATGACCGTAGTTCCTTGTGGCTCCAAAGAACTACATAATCACCACTTTATCATTATTACATGTTTTCATTTGTGGGATATAACATGTATATGATATGTACTATATATGTGGTGATTGGATAAATATGTGCATATATAAGCATATTAAAACCCCTCAACAAAATATTAAGTTGAAGATGCCTTCCAATAGCAGCACACATGAAAAGCTTGATCGACTAAGTGTGGGCATGCCTTCATGTAGTGTACCATCTATCTCGTGGAAGTGTGATGGTGAATATGTGGGTCTACCTTCATAAGGTGCATATTCATTGTGTTGGCTTTTGGGTTGGATTTAACAAGGTGACCTTGATAGGATCAAGCACCTTAAGGCATAAAGATGAACATGACAAGGAGTTGTGCATGACATCTATCAAGAGTTGCATATGATGCAATTGGCAAAAGTTTCCTACTTGAAAGAATCTAGTTGTGGGTGACAGCTCTCGCTGGTCCATAACTTAGAGGAAGTCAAGATCTTGCTCACTAGAAGGTTGTACCCTGCAATCTTCTGAATTGATACATGAGAGTTATCAATTTGATCAAAATAGTGGGAGCGATAATTAACTAAAGAACTAATTAATACTGTAAATTTTCAAATCAAATCAAAACAAATCATATCAAAAGTGTTTTGGACTAAAATTGTAAATTTCCTTTTTTTTAGAATAAATGGCTACCAACAAAAATCACTTTTTGTTGTGATCGGTCCTTGAGAAGGACAATCTTATGGAAACAACTTCTATGACTGGTTTAGTACATTGAGAACTATTCTCACTCAAGAGAGAAAGCTCTATGTCCTAGATACACTAGAACCAGAACCCACTCCCAACGTACCAAAGGCTGAAAGGGATGCTTACAAGAAGCATACTGAGGATGTCATTGATGTAAAGTGCCTGATGTTGTGCTCAATGAACTATGAGTTGTAGAGACAACATGAGAATATGGACATCATTGATATGGTTCAACATCTCAAGAACATGTATCAAGATCAGACACGACACGAGAGATATGATGTCTCCAAGCCATTGATCAAGTGCGTCATGACAGAAGGAGATCTAGTAGGCCCTCGCACACTCAAGATGATTGGGTATGTGGAGAACCTAACTCGACTGAGATTCCTTCTAAGCCAAGAGTAAGCTACTGATGTGATACTACAATCGTTTCCAGAATCCTACAGTCAGTTTGTGATGAACTACAACATGAACAACTTTGACAGGTCATTGACGGAGTTGTTGGGGATGTTGAGGACAGTCGAAGTACATATGAAGAAAGACAAACCCAAATCTGTGATGATGATTCGTAGAAATAAGGGAAAGTCTAAGGGCAAGGGCAAGGGCAAGGGCAAAGCAAAGAAAGGTTTTGATGCTAGCAAACAATCCAAGTCATCTCCAACTCTCAAAGCCAAGGGAGGGGTGAACAAGGAAGGAAAATGTCACCATTGTCATGAGCTAGGACATTGAGGGAGAAATTTCCCTCTCTACATAGATGAACTAAAGAAGAAGGAGGGGATGGAAGTCTCCACCTCAAGTATCAGGAAATAAACTTAAAGTGCTTCTTTATCTTATGTATATGATACCAAGATATAGATCTGACATATATAACGTGCATGATGTGAAAAAAAGTGATAGACTTTATGAAAGGACCAACAAGGAACACTCATCAACATTGGAACAAGTGTTGCTACCATAGATAGTAGTACCTTTTAGTTTATTTCATCCCAAAGGGCATGTAATAGAGTTATGAAATACTATTTCATTTTGCCAATAAATGGAAACACTTTATTTCTACATTTTGTAATAATAAGGATGTCTATCAATAAAGTTCATGTTTCAATTTAAAAGATATGATCTTTTATGGCAATGCCTTATTTATCTTGTGGTACTTGGTATGCATAAGATAAAATAATAATACCTAAAAGTTATTTATGACTCAAACAATAAATTAGCATTATCATATAAACAAATGAATGAGATGCATAAGATAAAATAATAATACCTAAAAGTTATTGATGACTCAAACAATAAATTAGCATTATCATATAAATAAATGAATGAGAAATTCATCTCTAGGCTCCATATTGATGGATAAACTAGACTCTCTCAGTTAATTAACCATTAAGAGATATGAATGTCTTGTTTATTGGGCATGATGACAAGTCAATCTTCACTAGATGTAGTGGGAGAATGACTATTCTATTAGGTATAATACATATTTATTTATATACATACCTATTGGAATAAATGCTAATACTTCAGATATGGTATTTAATGAAATACCAATATGAATATCTTGAAATGTTCAAGAATATCATAAATGAAGAATAAACTTGGTAAAAGTATTAATCTTTGATATGATCAATCAACAAGATACTTAAACCAAATGTTTGAGGACCTTGTGAGTAACTATGATAGTGTATCATAGAGAACTCATGATTAAGGCATAATGATGCCTAAATCAAAGGAGGAATCATACTCTAAATAGTAAGAGCATGGTCATCAAACAAATAACTAATCTTCTAGAATTCTTCTAAAGAACATGCTTTACACTAAACAAATGTACAAAAGGAGATTAAGAATCACAAATGTTGTGGAATCTCAAATTCCTTATGTAACAGAGACACCTCATATATCTAGTAGAAAATACATTGAGCTTGATGGATAATGATATCCTACAAACTCAAAGGTGATTAATTGGTCATATGATGATGAGCCAATAATCCATCTAGATGATGTTGAGGAACCATATTTTGAGTTATGGCTTGAAGTCATAAGATCCAAAATGACTTCCATGTGAACCAAATAAGGTATGACCTTAATGGTAGCACTTATGGGGATAAAACCCATAAGTGCAATTGGTTCTTAAGAGTTAAGACTGACATGGATGACATTTGAAGAGCTGATTGGTTGAGATAAATTCAAGTGAGTTCAAGGTGTTGAACCTGATGATTTTATTTAATCAATTACAGTGTCTATAGGCCATAAAGGATCACACTTGCTTTTGGAACTTGAACACTATGAAATTTGGCATATGGATATTAAAACCACATTCCTAGTAGGAATAACATGAGGCTGTGTACGTGACACAACCTGAAGGGTTTTATAATTCCATTAATGCAAATGCAGTCTATAAGTTACAAGAAATTAATCAATATGATTGATTAAATACAAGCACCTCAGAAGTGGAGTCTTTACTTTGATAATATAGTCAAAAGGTTTGACTGATATATTGAAATAAAGAAGGGATATGGGATTACAAAGATTTATTGGGAGCATATTCATATTCCACATGATGATGAGGAATAAAACAAAACTGGTGTGAAAATACTTTCTTTAAGGGGATAAAGAGAAATTTCCTATGTGATAGGAATAGAGATCTATAGAGATAGTTCTCCAAAGTCTCTTGACCTGATAAAGAGAGAGCATACATTGGCAGTCTATACTGAAGAGTTCAGTATGCAAAGATTCAGTGGGAGAAAACTTGTCCATGTTGCATGGAGTTAGTCTCTCAGATGCCTAATGTCCCAAGTTATTATGGAGAATAGGAACACAAAGATATATGCCTTATGCATTCACAATTAGATATATCATGTATGTAATCATCCCATTATCTTGTATGTATCAGTCATGACAAGAATATATATATTCATTCATCATCTTGTATGTATTGGACATGACAATATGATATACTTATCCAGTTATCTCGTATGTATTGGACATGACGAGTGGATGCTGTCTACTTCCAGCGAGAGTCACTAGAATACCATAAAGAACTTATTAAGTACTTATGAAGTATTAAAGGATTAGTTCTATGGTAATAAAAGGAAGATTTGAGTGTAAATGAGTTACACTGATGCAAGCTTCCGAAATGACAGAATTGATCACAAAATACAAAATATAAAATTGAATATGTGTTGTTAAGTGGAAATGTTCCAAGTAAAATTAAAAGGCCATTTAATTCAAAAGGGAATGATGAGTATCCTTGTGTTATGAACAACAAAGGATACTATATGGATCTAGAAGTTCTTATAGATGAACTTATAGATATTCCAATCATTGATGACAAAGTAGAAATGCTAAGTCAAACTATGGAGCTAATTGTTAGGCAAGGAATATTAGATGGCATATTACGACAACTCCATCTCATATGAAATGTCATACAACGAGGAGATGTGAAACATGAAATATATCGATTAAAGCAATATGTTGCTAACTCACTGGATTAGCACTAGTGTAGCATAAATATGTAGGACATGTTTAGAGATCACTAAAAATATGATTCAAAGGTGATTGGCTCTAAGTGCAAGTGGGAGTCTATTGGTATGTATGCCTTGAGAGCCAATCATATGATGATTGGATTGGCATATGTCATGATTGATTTGATAAATCAAAGGCAAGCTTCCAATTTATTCTAGCTCAATCAATCATGAGATATATGATGGAGCAAAATGAATGTATAATGAATGACAATACTCAATGACATATGTCTTCAGGTTGAGGACCTGAACAATGAGATCATACGGATGCTAAGAGTATGTACATTCTTGTTATGTCCCTAGTCAAATGTCGTTGTGGAATGTTTATAGACAACAATGACACATCAAGACTAGAGTGTGTGTTGGTTGATGACAGTGGTTCATTAGTCATGATATATGATATCAAACCAAGCACATATATACATGTTAGAGAATAGTGTGTCAGACACACCCACCATGAGAGTGACACATGAAACCATGAAATGGTAGTCAGAATCGTCTTTCATAGTGATGGTGGTAATTTTGATTCTTAGACCAGATATCACTGCACTCATCAAATGTGATTGGGTACACTTTGACATCATCAAATGTAGTCCTAAAACATGGGTTGTTATAACAATGATGATTGGTTGGCTTTAACACATGAGATAGACTGTGGGTGATATATATGGGATTTATACCTCCTTAGGGAGTATGATGTCCATGCCACTTGATAAGCGAGATTGAGAAAGGAAAGCACATGCACATGTGAATCAATATATGATATTGATGTCACACATATCTCAGTCAATCTACTGTAGTTCTAGAAACATGAATGAATGTTGAAAGGATGACAACTCCATTCCTTGAGTTCATTCAGAATATCAGAGATAAAGGAATTATACATTCACTAAAACACCAATCACAAACTATAGGATTGAAAGTTGTTCTCTATCATTTGTTTTCACTTGGGTAGTGCTGATGTGCGACTAGGTACCACTCTTTACTTGTGATATCATAAGATAGTTATGAACATTCACTACCAATGTGAAATGGGACCTATGGGTCACACATATAGGATTAACCTAGAAGAGGAGTTTATCCATGAATGATGTTTGGATTGATTACTAAAGTGTTTAGGTACTCAATCAAACATTCAATCAATAGACTTGACTCAGAATCATCAAGTTCAAGTGTTGAACCAATTGATTAGAGTGTCAGATTGATTGGGAACTGAATTGAATGTGTTCTGCACAATTTGGACCACCAACTGACCGGTTCACTGGGTGAACCGATCGGCTCATGGTTAGTGAGATGACCAGTTCACTCTAGTAAACCGATCGGTTCAACTGGACCAAACAAATAGTATTGAGTTGTCCTAGTTTGTGAGAAAAGTTTGTCGTTTCACTTGTTCAATTCGATTGGGACAAGAATTAATCTTTGCATTAGTTATAAAAAAATAAGGAAAGTCAGTTGCAGGCAAGTCAAGGAAGTGAAATGATGAGTTCATTGGGTGAACCGACCGATTCACACTCCCAACTGACCGGTTCACTAGTGAACCGATCGACTCACCTTGCCAAATGACCATTTTAGTTATGAAATGACCAGTTTTCCTGTTGAAGTGCAAATTTTTCATGGAAATTCCAGACCCTTCTACTCCCGCACAGACTGGGAACCCTGACCTTGCCCTCTACTATAAATAGAGGGGTATAAGGGGCTTCTCCTGAGATACAACTCAAAACATCAATTGCTCTGCAAAGTTGTTGTCCTCTCTGGTTGTGGTAAGCGAGAGAGTCCAAGCAAATTCTACCCGTCTAGGGAGGAATAACAAGGGAAAGACAACTACAAAAAAGCAACTGGTGGTGGGAGAGTGTGTCGGTGACTAGTACGCCGACAGAAGGGGACAAATCCTTCTAGTCTATCCTTCAGTATGACTAGAGTTCCCGGTAGTCTGTGTGGACTATATATAGAGGTGGGAGACTTCTTCCGCTCAAGAGGATGACAATTAACCGCAGTCCAGGTCAAGACCCGGAGCTGCATAGACGCCATCGAAGATAGTTGTTGAAGACCACACTAGCTGCGAGGTATAGTCACTGAGCAAGCCTCAAGACCAGGTATATCTCGCTAAAACCATCCTTCCCATTGCATAGATGTTGATGCGATCTGCTGGTTATGGGTTTATGGTCACATAAATTTTTTGTTTCCGCTGCCTACTCGAACCACATAAAACCCAACAAGAAAATGCCAACCAAAATAATTGCATACCTACCATGGAATGGTCACATTACACACACAACTTACCAACACGTTCCTGGACTGATCTTGATGTTTTAAGCTTCAATTCACGAGCATGCTTATGTCCTTTAACGACAACATTTTTATCTTAGTTGTTTCAAACCATCACACCTTGATTTTTAGATACACATTTCACATACATAATATGTATTATTAAAACCCTAGGAAAAAATGCAAATAGGCAAGTAAACATAAAAATATTAAAATAGGATTCATAATGATATATGAGGTTCAAGGAAGAAATTTCACCACTTTGGAGTTAAAATGCAATGAAAAGAAACTCATGACGAACCCCTAGTTTATTCATTTAGTGATTAATATATGAGGTAAATGTCATACAAATGCATGCCATTTCTTGTTTTTACAAATATATCCAAATTAAAAATGAAAAAAAGATATATATGGATTATCAAATAAATAAATAGATGTTCCATCATGACATACATTTTCAACTTGTCAAGAATTATTTTTAAGCCATATCATAAAATGAGGAGAGAAACAATCCTAACATTTACACATAGCAATAAATGGTTTTACATGTCAAATAGTTTTGATACTAAATGTAGTTCACTTAAAGTTTGTAGTGATATATTATGATTACATAGCTACATATAAAAACATTGCGTAAGTGTCAATGGTGTAGGCAAGTTTCTACTCTCTTTCATAAATAATTTCTATTATGTGGGCTAAAAGGTCAATGAATTATTATAGTTTGTCAAGATTGCACAATGCCAAAAAATATTTGTTAATATAATTGGTAAACAAGTATAAGTTTATAATCCTTAAAAATCATTATACATTTGCTAGAGTAAGAAATACTCATGCAAAATTATAAAGAACACCCTCATACATATTAAAGATGCAATTAGGTAACAAAGAAATGCGACACTAGGAGATGGATTGTGGTAATTAGTCAAGAAGAATCCTGTGGCTCAATTTGTTAAGATTTGAAGTTATTTTGTAATGGAAATAAAGTTATAAAACATACATTGTATTGTGGTTATATTATATTGTTGAGGATAAATAGAAACATACATGCTTTGATCATATCTCAAAATTTTGCGTTTGGGTTGAGGTCATATTTGGTAGAAAAGTAACTAGGTTGGATTCCTAGATATAGGGATTTTATTGATTGTTCAGAATATCTTTCATAGGAATTTTGATGAAAATAAAGATTTATTTTCCAAAACTTTAGGAATATTAGTTCTTTTTGGATAAGAATCATGGAGAGTCTAAAGGAGATATGGAAACAAGAAGTATATGTCCAATAGAAGTAAAAGTGTTGTTTATTTTTTTGGTTATTGGGGGTCAGACTTAAAGGATAGAGCAAGGACAAAGATAAGATGGAATTTGGAACAATATGAGAGGGATTTTTTTTTGTATATATGATCCAACAACCATGTCCAATAATGTTCTTATCCCGTCCATCTAGGATTGAAGAAGTTTTGATTAATATAGGGAGTGTTGTGCCCTATAAAAGCAATATGAGAGGTTTAAACAAATCCCTCATGAAGCCGAATAAGTCAAACAATTAAAGAGAAGAAGAAAAATAGAAATTCAAGAAGTTATGTGAAAAACTCAATCATTGTTCTTCTCTATCGTGAGAATGAGGTGATAATGTCGAGGATAAAGAGGACGAATAAGGTATAAGGAACAGTCGCTCTCATTTGTGACCATTGTTCTCAAAGAGGGAGTATGGGCTCTACACTTTTGCCACCTTTTTTGGTGGCATGGGTTGAGAATAATATACACTGTAGGAAGATGTCACATGACCAATGGAGATCAAGTGATTGTTGGATTTATATCCAACAACTAAATCTCTTAAGAAAATTATATATCTACACATTTTTGTATCTTTCTAATTAACTATCCAAATTCAACCCATGACATATACTTTGAAAGAATTTTAAATTAGCTATTTCATGAAAATATCATATTACAACATGTTTCCTGTATATTGCACATAACAAAAACTAGACGAAATCATTTTTATGGAATTTATAATAGAAGAAACATCTTTTTTTATATAATTTTTTTACTCATATATCTGAATATTTCACGCTAATGTCTTGTACATGTATCACAACATCAAAATTATTAGATGATGAAATAAACTAAAAAAATGTTATAACCATATTTTTATGTATGTAGTCCACATTAAATGTTAATTTTATAATCCTTGTTTATATATATATATATAGAGAGAAAGAGAGAGAGAGAGAGAGAGAGAGAGAGATAGAGAGAGAGAGCGAGAGAGAGAGACTAGGCTAGAATCAGTTATATAATATATATATATATATATAATCGATTCTATTCTAGTTTTACTCTCGCTCTCTCTATATGTATGTATATTAGAAAACTCCATTCATGAATCAACTAGGTGTACTAATGAAAAATAATCATGAAAATAGCTGAATTCAATATTTCTATGTAGACACATCCATATTGTTGTTTAGTATGATTAGGTTTAAAAATTGTACATTGACGTGATTTATTTTTTCCAACCCTAAATTCACCTACTTATACGATGTATATAAGAATATCCATACATGTAAGATGATAGATATATGCACTTTTGAAATTCTTTATTACATGTAAAATGGTACATATGTGCACTTTTGGAGTATGTTATTATGTAAAATACCTACAATGTAGGATCCATATTTACACAAATGGAAAATATTAGTTTAGAATTTTATGATGTGAAGTTATAGAGTGTATGAACATTAAGTTGATTAGGGTGAAAATAGTCATGTATGTGCTATAAATGAACTAAAAGGACTATCCATGGCATAAATGAAACTAAGATAAGGTAATAATAATTAACTCACATACTCTAAGCATATCTCATATTTTAGGGTTATAAAGAGTTGAGGAAAGATAATTAATACACTAATATCCATCAAAACCTAATTTGGACACGAAATTTTAACCTGGCATTGGTTGTACGTAAGAAGGGAATCTAACTAATTAATTGTTTCTATGGAATTCCAATCATGTTCTCTAAGAGATTAGTGTAGTGATCATGAATGACAAGCCATATTAGGATTTGATCCCATTCAGTTAAGCATGACATGTCTTTTGAACATTTATTTAACCATGATCAGACTATTATGGTGTTTTTTAAGTATTGATATATCGATCTATAGTACTCATGATATATACTTATGTATAATCCTAAATTTCATGAACTAAACTAGGATTTAATGAATCAATGAATCACTATCTTCCTTCATGACTTTAAGTAATCATGATATGATGTCTGAGATACCACCCCCACATGATATGGTAATCCACATCACTTAACTAGTTTGTTTGATTATGAATATTCAATTCTTGATTATCTATTTAGAATGTTAAGGTGCTTGTCTAGGTTTTGGTGAAGGAAGACCCTAATTTCAACATATTTACTTTGGGAATGATCTAGTTATTCTTAAGTCAATCAAGATAATAATGATAAGTCAATGTTTTAAAATACATTATATAGATTAGAACACTGATCATGATTACTTCATATCCTATAAAGGAGTTATAAACCCTAGTTATGGATTATATGTGGATTTGAGATCATTTGTGGAATGTTGGATGATTATGTTCAGGATGGGAAAAAAGCTCTACCAGCCTTCATATAACATGAGCAACCTTAAAAGGACCTATGGAGGATGAAAGACCTCCTATATTCCATGATGTATGAGAGATTTTCCAACCTCTTGAAGTTGTCCCAATATTTTGACATCGGCCAACCTTCCATGTGGTGGGCGACTTATTAAAACAAAAATGCAAAAAAGGATCAATCCTAATTACCAACTAGTATGGCTTATTGGATCATTATGTTCCTAAGAACCTAAAATGTTGTTTATACTCAAAGAAGTCAAAATGAAGTGGAGAAAGGGAGACTATGGGCCTCCATGGTGTTTTTATCTTGATTCAGCTAGAACTAGAGGTTATGTCTACTATTGAGTGAAATGTAATAATTACTTCTAACCATTTGGTTTTGTTAATTTTAGTATTACATGATTCTAAATGATTTCCTTCCAATCGTCTTTCCAAGACTCCATTCTACCTATTGCCTTCTTCATGCTTTGATTAACTTTGGACCTACATGGCATGAGTTGATGGTAAAACTCAGATCTAGTGGAACTAGTAGGAAGTTTGAAGACTAGATCTACATTTCATTCGCTTGAATATGTTGAAAAGTGCTTTAGTCCCATTTTAGAGCTGTCAACATGTTCATATCTTATGTATACCAATTTGGAGTTAAGTACATTGATTTCGAGAAATCTTTAGGTTTTGGATGAATATTCAGGAATATGGGTTTGCATATTAATGAATTAGGTTTTATATTTAATGATCATTTATTTATAGTAGAACTATTTTATTTAAATGTTTTTAGAAGAAATATAAATTGAAGGTGCCCAATTTAGGTACATAAATGATGAAATTGATTTAGAATGGTGATAAAAATATTTCTTATGTGTTAGTGATGAACTTATAGGTTTAATGAAATCTGACTAATTTTTACAATAACAAATGTTAGAACCCATAACCTAGTACATTGAAATTCTATTAACAAAAACTAATAGTGTTGATAGGAATATGATGGTTGTATACGTAAAGTTGATTCCTAACAACCTGAAAATCATTTTTAGGGCAAATAAGTCATATCACCAATAGGAATATGATGTTTCCATCATCATCTTCCTCTGATTTTGTAGCTCGCGCCTCTGTGAAGGCATTTATGTAATAGTCTGGTGGTATGGACGGTTACATGTCCACTCTTTTTTTATAAGTTTTTAGGGTAAAGAAGTGAATAAAATATTAAGATTTGGACTGTACAAGTAAACACCATGAAATGATATTATGTCATAATTATTACTAGTAATTTATATGATTGTATGATGGTGTGACAACCCTAATATCTTTGTATGACCCAAACTAGTAATAGACTATATAATACAATTGCATTTTTCTAACAACATATCACACTACATTGAGCCATTGAGGAATAAAAAAGAAGTGTAACATGAAGACTCTAGTATACCCAACTTGTAAATAGTAAGATGGCTTTACAAGAAGTGAAAATTTATATATTTAATCACCAACATGAATTTTATACATTATACCTCAGAATAAGCATATTCAAAATTAAGGAATTGAAAGAAAATGTGACCTACTTTGAAAATGGTAAGAAATGAGAAAATCTCTAAGTAAGTCTCAATCACTACATAGTAATAAATAAACTATCTCACCTGAATTCAATAGATTAAATATAATGTGAAGAAAGAGTGGATAACCTAGTGTGTGTAAGACCCTAAATTGAGGGGTATCAAAATAAAATAAGTAAAATGAAATATTCAATTTTAATTATAATGGTAGGCGAAAGATGATAAGAAGCAAAAGGCTCATCTATCTACCATTTTATACACACTCAAACTGAGGCTGTGAACATGTCAACCAAAGCAACATTAGGATGATAAAAACCCTAGTCACACAAGAAGTAATAAAAATCATAAGCATAATTATCTATTGAATAGTTGGGTCGACCAACATAGAGGATGATAAATTATATGCTATTTTGAGTATTGTGGTTCTCTAATTGATGAAGCCTTAAGATTGTATTACTTATTAATATTATAATATTTAGATTGATGTGGAAAAATTGTTTCATTCTATCAAAAACTATAAATATTTAAGGAAAGAGAATTAAATAAAATCTAAGTCACCTACAAAGTTTGGGTTTTAAAGCACAAAAGGGAAAGCAATATATACGTTTTAATAAAAGAATGTTAAAACTAAAGAACTTAACTACACAAATATATGTCTTTCCATCAAGCATACTAGGCACATGATAGAGGAGATTATTCTCTAGAAGGTACAATGATCTAGTTAACTAGACACCAAATAAGAAGCTAAGAGAACACTCTTGATGATCCAAGCTTTGTCAATCCTTGGGCTTAATAAATTAAAGGTTAGATAAAATTCAATACAATTAAGCAAGATGAACAAGTTATTAACCAACCAATAACATAAATTATTAATGCATGGCTTAGCATGACAATGGAGTAAGATAGGTTCAACCAAGAAGAATGAGGTGAAATCCCAAGCCATTAATCATCATGGAAATATATTAAAAATCTATAGACCTACATGTGATGGAAATTACGAGACTAGGTGTTAGTTTTGCTGCCCATGTACATCATACAGTGTCACTCCAACTGTAGGATGGAAAAATTCAATACCAAAATGCCAAATCAATCCTACGTAACATCTTAAACCAAGAAGAGTAAAAATCCCAACATCATTATCATATATTTTAACATAAAAGGCCCATAATATTCATATTCCAAGTAGTAACTTTTACATACATCATTCTAAGTTACTGAGGTCACTATTTATTTATACAAGAGATCATCCTATTCATATACATAAAATTCACATCATGTATATGGCACAAAAACCAAAATCTGAGTTGTGGATGCATCATCATATAAAAAACCCTACCTGGACTCGAGTATACAAGAATGACCCTAGACAACACAAAAAGTCCAACTCCTTTCTTCTTCTACTACTATCTTAGTAAAGGTGGTTCCTCACTACTAAAACCCTAATATGGGTACTGAGAACCTAAAAAGGATGGTAAACCATGAGTGTGAGACTAAAATCCTGGGTAAAGATAAAGAATCTATATAGCAATATAAGTATGTATGGTCTATGGAATATGTTGTATTAAGCACTTATGTAAGTATAAAGGTGACATAAATCAAGGGAAAGTAACATGTATAAGGCATAATAGAGAGGTAAGGGCAACACAATATGAAAGCAAAAATGTAAGTACACAAGTAAAGATACACAACTTGATTATATATATATATATATATATTTATCTATTTATTAAGGCATTGGTAGTTGGCATGCACTGCCCAAACTACTAGCTAGCAATTGCAAAGCCCCCTGTCCCACTGTAGAGAATATTACAATTATTCGGTCCCCATAAGATCTCATAATGCTTTGATAGGTGCACGATTAACACATAGGAGCTCATCATACTATAACCTACATAACAACATCAGCCCCATCTTGGGTACTTAGGTCATGAAAGATATCATACAACATAGACAATACTACATGTATATTATCGTATCACGTGTTTCTCATTCAAATTAGCATGGTTATCATTCACTATAGTGATTTGGCTTTGATAAACTCATATAAGCATGGGATTTAGGGTGCCTAGGGGATGATACCTCATGTGGATTCTCAATAAATTGTGTATCACCAACTATATATGACTTTGAGAACCTTCTCACAATCTTGAGATTTCTACAAGGATACATGTATCCATATCCTAAATTTCAAACATTGGGATGGTTATATGATCACATGACACTACATAAATTAGGGATCCACTTAATTAATAAAGCAAACTACTCATCATACACATATATAGATATAATCTCACTATTTTGGCCAAATAAAGACCATATTATCATTAGGGATCAAAATCCATGCTTTTTTTCTACCACAACATCTTATAATAATAAAGAATTACCCTGAAGACTCCATTTAAAAATTCAATGTATGTCTTCAATATGACAAAGTTAGTAAAAATGCCTAGATATGTCATTTGAAGGCAACATACATACAAAAGCCATAACTTCTAAAAACATGGTGTAAGGAGTGGGACTCGGTAGGGGATCCACTCCCTACTTGATTTAATGAATGAACCATCTATTCCAAACACACTAGAAGGGTATGTTGGAGTAGATGTACTTTTTTTCTTCTCAAATGAAGATATTCAAAAAGAGACCAAAGTATAGAAGCAGGATAAAATTTTATGACTATATTCAATTTTATAAAAGTACATCATTATCTCCCATAAAGGGTTTACATGAAAGATACAACATAAGGATCTAAGTAGAGGGATATCCAACTATATCAACTATCTCCCAAGAGATCCACCTAGGAGGTCCATGCCACCAAGTCCAATCTTCCAAGTCCTAAACCTGGGGTTGGAAGCATACCCCAACAAAAGGAGAAAAGTAGATGAGTCAATAAAACACTATATGTGCATATTTAAAATGGATTGATAAATATAATGAATAAAGGACGTCAAATAAAAAAGGCTTACAAAAAAGGAAAGGATTACCCAATTGGGCATAAAAGAATATGAATTTGAAAAGAGAAATAACAAGAGGAATACTTTCCATTAAACCAACATAAAAGTGGTTTCACAAAAGCACACATAAATAATTTAGGGCTCAAAACCCATCACCATAATATTCAACCTACATGTATGAGAGAAAAGTATAGCACCAGCATAATATAAATTCAGTGGCGGCTAAGGCTCACAACCTTAAAACTTGATAGAGAATAGCACACAACCAAACTCCTTTAGCATACAAGCTGGGTATGGGACATAAAATCCTCCATACCAAATATATAAAAGCGCAGGAGGACTAAAACCTCAGTGTATGGTTGGGGAATAAAATCTAGTACCTGGAAATAAAATGCAGGGGAATAAAAACCCATGGGAATAAAACCAAAATATTACATTACTCTAGGGCTATTGAATCATGAAGCATGCATAAATGTATAGGCAGTATAAAGTTTAGTCTTGTATATAACAAATAAAGTTTTCATAAAAAATGGACAATATAATGATCAACCACATAAGTGGGAAAAATTAGGGCTTCATAAATAATAAAAGTACAAGCTAGAGTCAAAAGAAAGTTCAACAAGTAGGTTAATCATAAGATCAGAATCAAGTAGAATATTTTACATGGAGTTAACTCTTAGAAGAAAGAGATTGTGTAGGCTATGAAGAGAGAGATAATTTGGGTTAACTACTCAATATAGAAAAATAGGGAATGCAACCATACATTAAGAGAAGATAAATTTGGTTAATTGCTCAATATAGAATAATAGTGGATGCAATCATACCTCACATGAAGTCTATATGTGTCTAAGGTTATAACCCTAATTCCATCTTAATCCACAAGCAACATATTAAAGACATGGATGAGATTTGAGTTAGGCTTACATTATTTGTATAAGCCCTAAAAATTGCCTTTTTATTATTAATGAATTAGGTTTCCAAAATCATTTAATCTTATAGATTATATTTTTGTGATTTCATAACATATTTTATTTTATTTTTCCAACTTACAAATAATTAGTTATGAATTTTAGAAGTATTAAGCAACTAGAAAATTCCTTGGAAAAATCGTACATTCAATACATTCGATTTAGATGATAAAAATGATACAAAAAGGGGGAGAAACTCTAAGGAATCCAAAACATATTTTCTTTATTTTTTGATTAATAAATATTTAGGTGCAAATTTATAAGTTTGAGCCAATGAGAAAACTCAATTAATCCATCATCTATCCAAGAGTTGCATATGATGCAATTGGCAAATGTTTCCTACCTTAATAATTGGTCATGAGCACCATCGATGGTTGGGTATTGACTGAATTGTTTTGGATCTTGGCCCACTAGAAGATTGTACGCTGCAATTTTCTGAATTGATATTAAGGGCTATCAATTTTAATAAAATATTGGGAGTGATAATTAATTAAAGACTTAATTAATATCAAATTTTCAAATCAAATCAAATCAACAATGGTTTTTCTCATGTAGAATCAAATGTAGAATCATGTAGAATCAAATGGAAAACAATAATCATTGCAATTGGTCAAATTAAACAAGATTTGTTTCCATAATTGGTTCAAGACCTTGAGTTGCATGTTCATGAAACACCAGAGCCAGTACCCACTCAAAATTTGCCTAAGACTGACATGGATGCTTCTTTGAAGCATGCCAATGATGTTTTGAACATCAAGAGCCTTATGTTGGGTTGTATGAACAATGAGTTGCATAAAAACAATGATAAGCATGAAAGGTACAATGTCTCTAAGGCACTATTTGAGTGCAAACTGAGAAAGGTATATCCAATAAAGCATCTTGAGAGACTGGGATTTCCTTTAGGTTAAGACTTGACCATGTATATGATTTTGCAACCGTTGCCTAAATCATATAGCCAGTTTATCAAGTGTTATTACTTGAGTAACATGGCTAAACCACTATTAGAGTTGCTTGACATCTTAATAAGTGTCGAAGCACAAATGAATATGGACAAATCTGAGATGAAGATCAACGGAGTTTAGTCCAAGGATAAAGGGAAAGCCAAGAAGCATTCTGTGGCTAAGCCAAAGTCCAAGTCTTCTACACTCAAAATAAGGAGAAGGATAAGGGAACCTAGGAAGACGAAGAAAGGGATTGATATCTTTACTTCTGGTATATATGTTATTGAGATTAACTTCAAAACTTCTTCAAAATGAGTACTAGATACCAGATGTGGATCACGCATTTGTTCAAATGTGAAGGATCTGAAAAGAAGTAGACCTTTAGAGAAAGGTGAGGTTGAACTGCGTGTTGCAAATGGTGTAAGATTTGCGGCCAGTGCAGTTGGAACCTATGAGTTAACTCTACCAAATGGGCTTGTAATAGAGTTAGAGAACTGCTATTACACACCTACCATTAATAGGAATATCATATCTGTATCTTATTTGGACAAGAAAGGATTCAAATTTCTTATAAAGAATGAAAGTTGTTCTATTAGTAAAGATGGGATCTTTTATGGTTGTGCCCCGATGTCTTATGGTCTATACATGATAGATATAGAGACAAGTGTATATAACGTAAATACCAAAAGACGAAAACTCAACAAATCAAACAAAACATAGCTTTGGCATTGTCAACTAGGGAACATAAATGAGAATTATATATCTAGACTCCATAAAGTTGATTATCTGGAATCTTTTGATCTTGAATCAATAGAGACATGTGAATCTTATTTGTTGGGCAATATGACTAGGATGCCTTTCACTAGAAATAGTGAGAGGGCCAATGATCTATTAGGGCTCATACATACTGATGTGTGTGGCCCTTTTAGAACAATTGCCAGAGGTGGGTATCAATACTTCATTACCTTTACTGATGATTTTGGTAGGTATGACTGTGTTTACATGATGAAACATAAGTCAAAAGCTCTTGAAAAGTTTAGAGAGTTTAAGAATGAAGTACAAAACCAACTTGGCAAAAGTATTAAGGAACTTCTTTCTGACCGAGGTAGGGAATACTTAAACCAAGAGTTTGAGGACCTTCTGCAAGCCCATGGTATGGTATCACAATGGACTCCACCTGGAACACCGCAACAAAATGGTGTATCAGAAAGAAAGAATCACACATTGCTGGATATGGTGCGATCTATGATGATTTTTATTGATCTCTCAGCTACCTTTTGGGGTTATACTCTTGATACCACAATGTATACACTTAACCATTTATCATCAAAATTGGTTCAAATGACACCATATGAGATATGGTATGGGAAACATCCCAATGCGTCTTTTATGAAGATTTGGGGATGTGAAGCTTATGTTAGAAAAATGTTTTATGAAAAGCTTGACCCTAAGTATGATAAATGCTATTTTGTTGGACATCCTAAGGAGATCAAATGATATTACTTTTATTCCCAATCTGAAAACAAACTTTATGTTTCCAGAGAGGTTGTATTCCTAGAGAGGAAATTTATTTCCAAAGGAATCAGTGGGAGGAAAGTGGAACTCAAAGAGGTTCGAGACCAACAAGAGAACATTGAACCGATATTTGTACAAGAGGAAAAAAGAGACTCACAAAGTGTCATGGAATCTCAAATTCCTCAAGTGACACAGGAACCTCATAGATCTAGTATGACATGCCTTGTACATGAGAGATTTAGATATCTTGTGACTTAGGAAGATAGTGAATTGGTCATAGAAGAGTCAATTACCTATCAAGATGCTATTGAGGGACCCGAGTCTGAGAAATGGCTTGAGGCCATGAGATCCGAGATGGAATCCATGTATACCAACAAAGTATGGACTTTGGTGGATCCACCTGAAGGAGTAAAACCCATAGGATGCAAGTGGGTCTTCAAGAAGAAGACTGGCATGGATGAAAAAATTCAAACCTATAAGGGTAGATTGGTTGCAAAGGGTTTCAGACAAGTTCAGGCGTTGACTATGCAAAACCTTTTCTCCAGTGGCCATGATTAAATCCATCAGTATCATGCTTGCTATTGCAACTTATCATGACTATGAGATTTGACAAATGGATGTTAAAACCGCATTCCTTAACAGGAATCTGATTGTGGATGTGTATATGACACAGCCTAAGGGTTGTATAGATCCAAAGTTTGCAAATAAAGTCTATAAGCTACAGAGGTCAATCTATGGAATGAAGCAAGCATCTCAGAGCAAGAATCTTCATTTTGATGAGATAGTAAAAGAGTTTGGCTTTATTCAAAATGAAGATGAACCATGTGTATACAAGAAGGTTAGTGGGAGCATGGTTGCATTCCTCATATTGTATATGAATGACATACTATTGATGGGGAATGACATCCTTACTTTACAGAAGGTAAAGACATGTCTTGTAAATACATTCTCTATGAAAGACTTGGGAGAAGCATCTTACATCCTCAGGATAAAGATCTATAGAGATAGATCAAGAAGGATTCTTGGTCTCAGTCAGAGCACATACATTGACAAAGTGCTGAAGCAGTTCAACATGGAGAACTCAAAGAGAGGAAACCTGCATGTGTTGCATGGAGTGACCATATCTAAGAGTCAACGTCCCCATTTGTAAAGAAAGGGAGTGCATGAGTGAGAATCCATATGCATTAGCAATTGGATCAATCATGTATGCGATGTTGTGCACCCATCCAAATGTCTCATATGCATTGAGAATTATGAGCATATATCAATTAAATCCAGGAGATGCTCACTGGACAGCCGTGAAGAACATCCTGAAGTACTTGAGAAGGACTAAGGATCATCTCTTGGTCTACGATGGAGAGGAAGAGCTTGTCGTAAAAGGTTACACAGATGCAAGCTTCCACACTGAAAAAAGATGATTACAAATCACAATTAGGATTTGTGTTTTGCCTAAACAACAGAGCTGTGAGTTGGAAGAGTTCCAAGCAAGAGATAGTTGCTGTTTCTATAAGAGAGGCTGAATATATTGTTGCATCAAATGAAGCAAAGGAAGTTGTATGGATCAAGAGGTTCATCTCTAAACTTGGGGTTGTTCCGAGCATCATGACACAATCAAGCCATATTGTGACAATAATGGAGCTATTGCACAAGCTAAGGAACCCAGATCACATCAGTGTTACAAGCATATAAAAAGGCAGTTTCATCTCATACGAGAGATCATACAATGAGGAGATGTAAAGATTTGTAGAGTACCAATTGAGAGCAATATTGCCGATCCCTTGACAAAGACACTTTCACAGCAGAAGCATGATGGTCATGCTAGGTCACTCAGTATATGATACATGGGTGATTGGCTCTAAATGCAAATGGGAATCTGTTGGTGTATATGCCCATAGAGTCAATCATGTGATGATTGTAATGGCATAAATGTAAATGATTTGATTATTAATAAAAAGGCAAGCTTCCAATTTATTCTGTTGGTCCAGTTATGAGATAATGAAATAACATAATAAATATCTACAGAAGTATATTACTCAATGATGTATGTTTTCTAGTACGTGACTTGAAAGAATGAGATCATACAGATGTTAAGAGTATATATATTCTCATTATGTCCCTAATCGGTTGTTGTTGTGGAAAGTACATAGATAACAATAACACATATGATTAGGTTGTGAGTTGGTTGATGATAGAATTTCATTAGTCATGGTATGGTGATATCAAACCAAGCACACATATACATGTTAGAGAACAATGTATTGAACAAACCCACTGTTAGAGTGACACATGGAAGCCATCATGATGGAAGTCACAATCAACTCTCACAGTGATGGTGGTGGTTGTGGTTCTTAGACCTAAAATAACTGCACCCGTCACATGTTATTAAGTATGCTTTGACATCATCAAACGTTTTCCTAAAACATGGGTTGTTATAAAGGTGATGATTGGGTGACTGTGACACAGGAGGATTGTCTGTGAGTGATAGATATGAGATTTGTCCTTCCTAAGGGAGTATGATATACTAGGCCTCTTGATTAGCGAGATTAAGATAAGCATGCAAGCACATGCGAGTCAATATGTGATATTAAGCTTACATATATCTCAGACAGTCTTCTCTGGTTCAAGGAACAAGATTGAATAACAATGAGGGTGACTGCTCCATGCCTCTAGTTCAATTTGGATATCAGTGGCAAAGGAACTATACAAACACGGTAACACCATACATAGATTGTAGGTTGAAGTTGTTCTCCAACTTTCCATTTACTTGGGTAGCAATGATGTGTGACTAGGCACTGCTCATTACTTGTGATGTTATAAAGTGTTATGAACATTCACTGCCAACGTAATATGGGACATATAGGGTCACACACATAGGAACTCATCTAGAAGAGGAGTTGAATCTTGAATAACGATTGAATTAATTTCTAAAATGTTTAGGTAATTGATTCACACAACAAACAACCTGATAACACTGCCAAACGACCATCTCAACTATTAAGATGGGTGTGTGTAGAGTGCCAACAACCATCTCAAGTGTTGAAACGGGCATCTAGAGAGTCATGGTTGATTTGAGTAGAAATTGGCTAAGAAGCAAACTGACCCAACCAGCTGGCTCAACTTGGGTCACCATACGACAGTTTGGATGACCGAGACAACCTTCCAAGTTTACCCCATTATTCACTTAAAACCTTGCTGAGGTGGCCCTATCGGTTTTGGCGAACTGGACTGGTCCAGGCGCACAACCTAGTGTGACAAAAGCAAAGGGTGAGCACAAAAGATGAAATTTCCCCTTAAGGTGTGATTGAGCAAGAAGAAGACTAGTGCAAGGGTGATACTATCAAAATCTAAGTGACCATCTTCCCTAATATACCATGTGACGAAGAAGGTCAATGATGTTGTTGAATCATGAACAATGAATTCGAGTGTCAAAGGGAAAACTCAGCTAGGAAGTTGCACCTTCAGGTCACACAACTCCGGATGAACTCATCGAGTGATGGTAGCGGTCCTAAGATAGTCCACGACCTAAGAACCTGTTGTCACCATGATCACAGACGAAATCACATCTTAGGTTCCTTTCAAAGGCCACATCAAGAGAAAGCAATGATCAGAGGCATGTAGTGATGGTCCCTCAAGACCCTTCCTAGATAAGAACTAGACAAAACCCGATCGAATGCCTTGGACATTGATTACAGTTTATGCATTACCCAACCAAGGTTAAAAAGGGGGATTAGATGCATTACCACTAATCCAACATGGGCGATGATCGATTTTCTTTAGATGGGTCCGCTAAAACTTCCTGTATGCTCAGGAGGTCTCCCAATAGCCGGAACCTCTGAGTCAGCCTCCGGCGATGGCACTCGAAAAATAGACAGGGAAGGGATAAAGCGCAAGGCACAAACCTAGCCCATGCAAGATCTAGGAACGATCGTGGGGGCATTGACAAAGCATTGGGACTCATTTCCTAGAGGTCTGAAAGTTTGGTGATGTGAGGAGAAGGAAGGGTGAGGGAAAATAAGGGAGGAACATGGGAGAAGAGCGGTTAGTTGTGAAACTACAAGAGAAGCATGAAACCTTAAGTTATATAGGGTCAAAGGAAATTTTTGGAGGGGAAATTAGAAGAAAAGAAGGAAAGGGATAAGAAATGAGAGGAAATCAAGAACGAATCAGAGAGGAAAACCTGTATACCACATGTGTGTGAACTAGTGAGCGGGAGGATGGGGAAGAATCACCAGCTATACAGTGAAAATCTAGTGGTCCACGAGATGTCTACATTTCTAGAAACCACGTCTGACAAATAACTATGCGTGACACAATAATTTAAATCGAGAAAACAAACGAATTAATTGTTATGATCTTCCATTTTATAAATTAACCCTTTTTTCTTCTCAAATTCATCTAAGGCAACAAATAAATTCCAATTAATATGAAAGTTGACACATAAGTCAATTTAGGCGTGTAGAATCTGATTTTCCATCTATTTTCACTTTTAGGATCATTAAGTAATCATTTAATACTTTTAATATAATGACATATTTCCTTCCCTAAATTAAATAAATGCATCTAAATTTTTTCAAATAATGTGAAACTTGTCACCCAAGTTAATTTGGACCCAATGAACACATTTTTACCATTATATCTTACTTTTGAGATTTATTTTTATGAGTTATGGCACCATTAGGATTTTTCACACATTACCATTATTTTTATCAATGTATTATATCTTTATTAACAACATTTACTTATATGAGTCTTATTATCTTTGATTCATTTACAAAAGAGTTATATATATTACTATACATGAATTTCACATTTTACTCATTTAACCTATTTAGTCCATTAATTCTACTTTAATTTAGATGTTTGCAATTTATTCCTCTAATTTTTCCATTATGTGAATATTAGTCAGCAAAGGAAATATATGTAATATATTTAATGAATTTGTTTATATGTTGGTAGATAATTAAGGTATTATGTAAGTTTTTTACTTATATCCTTGTTTGGTCAAATTCAATTTCACTAGATTTCTAATCATAGAACAAGGTAGGATCCTAGATTTTGGGACATTACAACACTCCACCCCTTAAAAAGATTTCGTCCTTGAAATTGCAACATCCATATATTATCATCCATCTACTCTCCACTCCTTAAAAGGTTTAACCTAACAAGCCAAGTTAAACAACATTAAGGTACTTGGGTTACTTATGTATCTTTTAATTGTGGAGATTTTAGGTGTTTATGTTGTTCGTACATCATGCAAGAAAACTAATGGGTCGAAGTCACCTCGGGTTGAGTTTTGGTCCTTATATGTCTAACCTAACAACCATTAGGTTCACAAGAGCAACTAAAAAGGTCATAGAGTACAAAAGGATAGGTCAACTAAGCCTTTATTACCATCCATATCTTCCTAGTTATCACTTAATGGCCCGAACTAGGTTTGATGTTTCTATTCTAACTACTTCTAATATCTCTTCATTGTGACTTAGTTCAAGAAAACATTGATAAAATCCAAAAAACTTTTCCTTTTACATATAATACTATAATGAAAATAATTTTTGACGATAATAAACATTGCAATGTAAAATAGAAATTGGCACCAAAATTGATGCGAAACCAAATCACAATTACCATTTAAGATCTTCTTATCCTACTACTTCAACATCCTCAAGACCTGACTCCATCCTCAAGTCAAACCTCATAATTTTTAAAGATACATGAAATAACCATCCTACATTGTAGGAGTTGAGAAACTAGAGCTTCATTACATTACGTTTTACCAAACATAATTCTTATATGTACCTTATATAATTCTAGATCAACCTTTATTCATCTCATGAATAACATAGGCAAATCCTAGTGTAAACATCTCACTTAGAGGGTGACGAAGGCAGAGGTTCTAATTAGGGAGACAAAATTGAAATAGTCAAAAATCCGACAACTATGGCTCTTATACCATTTTGTAAGGAGTGGGACCTGATAGGGGATCCACCCCTACTTAATTTGAGGAATGAACCATCTATTACAAACACACTAGGAATGCATGATGGAATAGACATACTTTTTTTCCCTCAAATGATGATATTCAAAAAGAGACCAAAGTATATCAATGGAATAAAATTTTATGACTACATTCAATTTTATAAAAGTACATCATTATCTCCCATAAAGGGTTTACATGAAAGCTAAAAGATAAGGATCTAAGTAGAGGGATATCCAGTTATGTCAACTATATCTCCCCGAGATCTCCACCTAGCAAATCCATGTTACCAAGTCCAATCTTCCAAGTCCTACACTTGGGATTGGAAGTATACCCAAACAAAAGGAGAAAAGTAGATGAGTAATCAAAACACTAGTATGTGCATATTAAATATGGATTGAGCAATATAAGGAATTAAGTACGTCAAATAAATAAGGAATCCCATGTAAAAAGGAAAGGGCTACCCAACTGGGAATAACAGAATATGAATTTCAAAAGACAAATAACAAGAAGAACACTTGCTATTAAACCAACATAAAAGTGGTGAAACAAAAGCACACATAAATAATTTAGGGCTCAAAACCCATCATAATATTTTCAACCTGCATGTATGTGAGATAAGCATAACATTAGCATAGTATAAAGTCAATGGAGGCTGGCTTACAACCTTAAAACTTGATAGAGAATGACACACAACCAAACTCCCAAGGCATACAAGCTGGGTATGGGGCATACAATCCTCCATTCAAATATATAAAAGTACAGGAGGACTAAAACCTCAGTGCATTGTAGGGAAATAAAACCCAGTGCATAATAATAAAATGTAGGGTAATAAAACCCCAAGGGAATAAAACCAAATAACCAAAACATTACATTACTCTAGGGTTACTGAATCACAAATCATGCATAAATGTATAGGAAAGTATAAAGTTTAGTCTTGTATTGAACAAATAAAGTTGCCATAAAAATGGACAATACAATGATCAACCACATAAAAGGGCCAAATTAGGATTTGATCAATGATAAAAGTACAAGTTAGAGTCAAAAGAAATTTCAATATGTAGGTTAATCATAAGATCAAAATCAAGTAGAATATTTCACATGGAGTAAATTCTTTTAAGAAAGAGATTGTATAGGCTATCAAGAGAGAGATAATTTGGGTTAACTGATCAATACAGAAAAATAGGGAATGCAACCCTACATTAAGAGAGGATAAATTTGGTTAATTTCTCAATATAGAATAATAGGGGATGCAATCATACCTCACATGAAGTCTATATGTATCCAAGGTCAGAATCCTAATTCCATCTTAGTCCACAAGCAACCTATTAAATGCATGTATGTGATTAAGGTCAGGTTTACATTATCTGTATACGCCCTAAAATTGCCTTTTTATTATTAACTAATTAGGTTTCCAAAATCATGTAATCTTATAGATTGTATTTTTTATTTCATATCACATCTTATTTTATTTTCCTGACTTACAAATAAACAGTTATGAATTTTAGAAGTATTAAGCAACTAGGAAATTCCTTGGAAAAATCATATATTCAATATATTTGATTTAGATGATAAAAACTAATACAAAAAGGTAGAGAAAACTTAAACGAATCCAAAACATATTTACTTTTATTTTTTGATAAAAAATATTTAGTTGTAAATTTTATAAGTTTGAGCCAATAAGAAAATTCAATTAATTCACATTTACCCCATTATCCAGTTAAAACCTTGCTGAGTTGGCCCTATTGGTTTTGGCCAACTGGACTGGGCCAAGCAGACAACTCAGCGCAATAAAAACAAAGGCAGAGTGCAAAAGACAAAATTGTCCCTCAAGGTGTGATCGAGCAAGAAGACCAGTGCAAGGGTGATACTGTCAAAACCTAAGCGACCATCTTCCCTGATATACCACACAACGAAGAAGGTCGATGCTGCTACTGAATCATGAACAATGAATTTGAGAGGGAAAGGGAAGACTCAGCCAAGAACTTGGACCTTTAGGGCACACAACTCCTGACGAACTCATCGAGCTATTGTAGTAGTCCTATGTTAGTCTAAGGCCTGAGAACCTGTTGTTGACATGAAGATAGATGAAAGCACATCCTGAGTTCCTATTGAAGGCCACCCCAGGAGCAAGCAATGATCAGAGGAACATAGTGATGGTCCCTCGAGACCCTTTCTGGAGAGGAACTGGGAAAAACCTGATTGGAATCCATGGATATTGTTTACATATTCCACATTACCAAACTAAGGTTAAAAAGGGGGATTCGATGCATTACCACTAATCCAACATGGGAGACATTTGATTAGCTTCAAATGGGTCCAGTGCAACTTCCTGGATGATCAGGAGGTCTCCTGATAGTTGAAACCTCTTATTCGGCCTCCGTCGATGGCACTCAAAAAATGGGCAGTGAAGGGATAAAGTGCGAGGCACAAACCTGTCCCACGCGAGATCTGGGAATGATCATGGGGGCATCGATGAAGAGCTAGGACTCGGTTCCTAGAATTTGAAAGTCTGGTGATGTGAGGAGAAGGAAGGGTGGGGAAAATAGGGGAGGAACAAGGAATAAGAGAGGTTGGGTCTGGAAGTTCAAGGGAAGCATGAAACCTTAAGTTATATAGGGTCAAAGGATTCAGGTTCTTCTAAGGAAAGTTTTGTAGGCAAAATCAGAAGAAAAGAAGGAAAGGAGAGGGATAAGAAATGAGAGGAAATTGAGAAAGAATCAGATAGGAAAACTGGTGTTCTACATGTGTGTGAACCAGTGAGAGGGAGGATGGTGAATAATCACCAACTGTATGATGAAAATCTAGTGGTCCAGGAGATGTCTACTCTGAAAAATAACTATGCGTGACACAACAATTTAAATCAAGAAGGAGGATGCATTAATTGTTATGATCTTCCATATTTATAAATTGATCCCTTTTTCTCTCAAATTCATTTAAGGCAACAAATAAACTTCAATTAATATGAAAATTGACATATAAGCCAATTTAGGTGCGTAGAATCTGATTTTGCCATCTATTTCACTTTTAGGGTCATCAAGTACATCATTTAATACTTTTAAGATAATGACATATTTCCTTTCCTAAATTAAATAAATGCATCTAATATTTTTCAAATAATGTGAAACTTGGCACCCAAGCTAATTTGGACCCAATGAACATGTTTTACCACTATATCTTACTTTTGAGATTTTTTTATGAGTTATGTTTCCATTAGGATTTTTGACATAATACCATTATTTTTATCAAAAAATTATATCTTTATTACCACCATTTACTTATTTGAGTCTTATTATCTTCAATTGATTTACAAAAGAGTTATATATTGTTATACATAAAATTTCAAATTTTACTCATTTAAGCTATTGAGTCCATTAATTCTACTTTAATTTAGATGTTTGCACTTTATTCCTTTAGTTTTTCCATTATGTGAATATTATTTAGCAAAGGAAATATATGTAACATATTTCATGAATTTATTTATATGTTGGCACATAATTAAGTTATTATGTAAATGAATATTACTTTTATCCTTGTCTGGTTGAATTCAATTTCACTAGATTTCTAATCATGGAAAAGGGTAGGATCCTAGATTTTGGGACATTACACATGGTAGTATTTAAAATATCATTTTCATGAGTAAAATATAATTTTACAATAGAGTGATAATCATCCCCCATGGTATAACCAAAAAATCCTCAAATGTCATTTTTATACCATTTGGTATGTAGTTGCTTATAGTTTTTGGTTGCATGTAGAAATTAAATCACATATAATGTTAAATAGAGGCTATATTAATTTCCTTGGTTGAAAACATGATATACAACAAACAAGACAACCACCCTAGATCCTAAGAACATCGAACAACTTCAAAAATATACACTCTAGCCATTTATAGATTTATCTAGTCCAAGGAAAGGGAAATAAAGAGGATTTAGGAGAGAAGACAACAAAGCTGATGAAGATATGAGAAGAGATGGAATCATGCTAAACAATCTCTAGGTGGTGATTCTAGGCTTTGATCTACAAAAGGTAAGCTATATCACCAACATGCAACAATATGCACAAGCTACAACTTTAAGAATGTACTTTTCTATTTTTAGTAACATTATATAGCTTTAAAACAATCTAAATGGGACCTTGATTTGAAATAATCACATATTTAAAGGCAAGAAAAAATTATATTCAACTCATTTGGGGATCCCGTGTAAACCTAAGTACTAAATAATGCAACCTGAAACACCCGCTTCATCCTGCAAAACACACACTAGTTGGTGAGAAACATGCATCTTGAAGACAAAAGGCCCAAAGAGGCCACTTTGATGTAGCATCCTATCCCAAACAACCGACATTTTTCCTAGACTTTTTCTCGCAATGGGTTACTTTGACACTCATTAAGAGACCCATGCTGTAGCCACATCAACATGGGCTCCAACCCAAACTAACTTGTTGTAGGCCTCCCCCAAAGCTGACACATTGATCTTCTTGAATGTTTAATCCAATTGACCAATGCAAGAACCCTAAGGTAATTTTTTAAGTTTGGAAAACTTCCAAATTTTACTTATCCAAATTTTGAGAAAATATTTTGCCCCATTATTTATAATATATACGTATAAAATTACAAGGCATGTTTTTTTTGATATTTATATAGTTCCAAAATAAATATCCATCACTCCTAATAAATCATGCAATAAAGGAAAACACAGAAATGTGAAAACAAGGTTTAGTTTTTTACACATATCAACAATATTAATTATTACATGGCAATATAGAAACACATATAATTGAAGAGTGGTAAACTAAGTGAAACGACAAATGGTATTCTCCTTTTCTCCTTCCTTGCTTGGAATGGATACTCTTGATTTATTTCTCTCTAGGCAAATTTAATGTGACGGAAATAAAGATAAATGTATGTGAGTGGTTTTAGAGTGAGGTGGGTTGGAAAAGTCCACTTAAGTTAGATTTACTCACTATGAGTGGGAGAATACACTCCCAAGTGGATGTAAGGTGATGGTAATGTGATGCAACATATTATATATAGTATATGGATAATATCAGAAAGGTGACCAATGAGACATTGTGATGTTGGTGGTTTTAGTGATGACGATTCAGTTAACAACCAAATTGCAAAGACTATTCGTTGAATACAAACTTTCCACCAAATTAGAAAGATCTCCCTTTCTTGTGTATGGAATGGAGTAAATGAAAGGAAAATGGTAGGAAATGGAGTTGCAGAAGATTTATAAAAAGTTTAACATTATTGTGAGGATTATGGAGAGAATGATGGCCATGGAAGTTGGACCTACGCCTCACTTGTCTCCCACTACAAGTGAGAAACCTTTAAGTAGAAGGCCCTATGGGAAGATAACAAAGATGAAGGAGGATGGATCTTGTTTAAGAATCTTCAGATAGGGATTTTCCACAAAAGTATGTCTTGATCTTCCTCCACTAGGTGAAGATCAACCTTGGGTAGTGTGAACTGATAGCATGGAAGTTGATGTGAATGTTTTTTTATACTCCCCAAACTAATGTTAAGGATGGGTGTATTTTCAACATTAGCACATGTCCCGAGGGTGCCAATACCCTTAAGACTTAGTTGAGATTGATTTTAAGGCATGTGTTAATGAGTGGCATGTAAAACAAGACCCAAGATAACCCACATAGATCCAACACCAGTACCAGCCTATCCCGGGAGGATCGACCAATTTAATGGCTGGTACTAGAAATCCACAATATTTCTTATTCACAAAATGTCTTTTGACTATACATGCAAATTCCTATTATGAACTAAAAGTTATGAATTGCAAACTACATGTAAAACATCAAGGGGATACTCCATTATACCTAAGAATTAAACAAAAGTAGACTACATACCAATGAAGTACAATAAACAATACCAACTAAGATTAGTTAACTTAGTGACTAAAACACAACTTCTATAAACAATTTAACTATAACAAGTGGATATCATTCATTATCAACCAAAACCGCACAACTTATACTGTTCTTGTCCTGAATAGAGATAAAAATATATAAAAAAGAGTCAACAATAACAAAATAAGTGCATATGTTGAACAGTGTTCAGGAAATCGGTCTGTGCGGCCGCATATGCAGCCGCTTTAGAGGTTCAGACAGGGGACTGTACCACATATGTCAAAGCGGACCAATAATCGGTCCAACCCCGATTATGCGGCCGATTACCCACTTATGCGGCCGCTTAATCACCGCTTTTCCAAACACACATACATGGACTTGAACAAATTAAATTTAAATGATATTTTTGTTATTTCTAATTAAATATTTATATATTATTGTTGCTTCCTTTCTTCTAATTAATCATTCTATGTTGTCCTTATATGTAATTGTTCAATGTGTTATATAATTCTATATGACTGATATATAAATATACATAGATATATTAATTTATTAAAAAAATCCAAAACTGTATATACTCCCGCATATACTCCTGAATACCGCATATACTCTATTCAGTGCCTCGTCCGCCCGTACACCGAATAGCGCTAATCTGAACACTGATGTTGAATATTAAAAACTTAAATAATGAAAGCAAAAAAGGATACGAGAATGGTGTCCAATACTTGGTATGAACTATTTCAAGGAGTGGGACCCGAGAGGGGATCCACTCCTTACTCTATTTGAGGAATAAACCAATTTGATTTCATATTGAAATAGTTGTATTTTTTAATTTCTCAAATGAATGGTAGACAAGAATAAACCCATTCGATTTCATATTTGTAATGACAATTTTTAATTCAAAAGATTACATAATAATATCCCACTTGGGGTTTACAAGAAACAAACAACTACTTCACTAGGAATAGGGATGGGGATGTCCCAAACTATCTCAAGTCTAACTTGCAAGAGACAACTCCACTAATCCAAGTCCATGTCATCATGTTAAGTCCTCCATGTCCTTCATCTAAGGGGGTTGGAAGCATACCCCCACAGAGAAGACAAAAAGGAAGTTATTAACATAAAAGATAGTATATGAATATAAATAGGGATTGAGAAATATTACGAGAAAGGACATCAATACAATTTCCAAGACTTCCAAAATCATGAGGGAAATAGAACATCCAAGTGGATATGAATGAGAACATTTAAAAGATAACCAACAAGATAGTTTCTTGACTTTCTATAATCTCACATCAATAATACTAGAAAACATGAATAGTTGCAGATGTGTAATAAGCAGACTATCACATACTAAGAAGTAGGGTAGGATCCCATAAATTCCATACCATGGGATAGGAGGACTAAAACTTCATCGCCAAACAGATATAGATTTTGCAAGAGGACTAAAACCTCAATGTATGGTAGGGGAATAAAACACAATGTCTAAAATATCATAAATGGTAGGGAAATAAAAGCCAATGCCTATAAACATTATAAGTGGTAGGGGAATAAAACCCAATGCCTCAATTCTGGTATCACTACTTCTAGTTAAGACTAGTCAATTGCACATGCAAACATGGCATACAAGAGAAGGTATAATCAAGCTCAAATGAGGGATGAGAGCATCCAACTGATATCAATGGAATTAGAGGACCCATAAAAAGTGCTCAGTCATCTCTACAAGTAAGATACATCATGAGACCACAAAAAATCTTATCACTTACAGATTAGGGTTTTAGGAAATAAGATAAAAGGATTTCAACTTTAAAGTCCAACATGAAATATAGATAGTTTGAGAGTATCAGGACTAATTGGTTTAAGATAACTTAATATTCATTTTCCTTGGGTTTGGTTTGGCTTGGAGGCCAAGTTCCATAATTTTAGAATGACACTAACTATATCTCTTTTATTTTGAAAAGAAAAAGTGAGTTTTCCTCAAAATATATAATAAAATACTTCATGACTCTAAAAGTGGAAAATAATCTTGGATTCGTAATCTACACATCATCCTTTGGGTGAATTTTCATGTAATTTGGATAATCTTTCGTATACATGTGATGTTAGGAGAGAGAAAGTGTGTAGAACCTTAAAAATATTAAATAAATGTACAAACAAATCCAATATGCAAAATTAATGGCAAATTTGTATCCATGGCACTTAATGTGACTTATGGGTGAAGTTTCATCAAATTTGGAGAATCTTATAACCATTAATGAAGGAGGAAAGAGAAAATAAGTTTTGATTTATTTTACACATCATAATTTCTCAAAAGACAAATCTAATTGCATATTCAGATTCCTCATATAAAAAATAGACTAGGTGTCAAAGTTCATTTAGTTTGGAGTTCGTTTGCACCCTCAAAAGAGGAGAGAGAAAAAGATAATTAAATGTATCACTATAGTCCAAATTGGTTTAGGATATCATTTAACATGTCACACAATTTTTGTTTGGATTTATTTTCATGCACATAACCTAGACCATTGGATCCATGATCCAACAGTCCTCCATCGTCTTCTGGCTCATGATGGATCGGGAAAGCCAAGCAATTCACATCAATTTTTGAAATCAAGATATCTTGATCAATACTCAATAGTTTCACAAGACTTTTGGTCTAATGGATTGCTTGGAAGATTCCACACAAATGAGGGGCTACTCACAGCCTATGATCCCTTATTTATATTTTTCCCAATTTTGCTTTTTGGCTCCTCGAGTCCACCTACCCCATACGCCATTGTGTCAAGGTGCACCTATATATATTAGTGCCCTAATCTTTGGACGGAACCAATCGAACCCTCTCTTACGTCAATTTGACCATGGATCCTTCCCACAACCTTCATCATACAGGTTCTTGTTCATAGCTTGTGGCGGGTTTCCTTGCATCTCGACATCTCTGACCATTAAATTGGGATCAGAGGTGAGTTTTCGGTCACTTGTTCTTTGTTTACTTGTTCTTCATTCTCCGTTTGATGTGTTCTTGTGGATTCACCCAAATATGCTCAAGTAGCAGCCTGTTGCTTCATGCATCAATGGCGCTACAATCTGGGGGAGACAATCCCTCGAGTGCAATTACTTCCCTACCCCTCTCTTTCCATGTTTCGTTGTGTTTTTCAATCGTGGGCAAAAAGGTTTTTTGTCTGTTGCTTCCTTTTGTTTCGTGGGGGTCATGCTGGCGTTGACTATCTAACTTGGCTGCACCCGATTGGGCCAAGTCATGTGGCTTTCCCTCTCCCTCTCTCCCTTCACCTCTCTCGCCTAATTTGCTTATGTGGCATTACCTGATTGACTGATTTTGCAAAAATCATAACTTTTTCTCTGGTTGTCCAAAAATTAAAGTAAAATATGTTTTGGAATCAGAAAAACGTGATCTTTCCAATAAAAATGTTTTTGAGACTTGTTTTTTGAGTTTTATCAAAAGGTGTTTTCTAAAAATGAATTTAAAAGATAAAAATCACAAAAAATGCACTTTTAACCTCATAACTGCAAAATAGACAAAATTATATGTTTTCTTAATTATAAGAACCTAACTAGATCAATGGTGATGTTTTTATAGTCTTAATCGGAGTTTTGTGAGAAAAGTCTAAAACTAGGGTTTTCTTTACATTAATACATATGCGAAACCCTAATACATGTTAATACATTGAAAATAGGAAAAGTTGATGCCAGATCATCTAAAAGTGGTGAAAGTTGATAATTGAACTCAATAAGAGAGGTATGTGCATTCTTACACCCTAAGTTTGGAAATTTGTGATCCAAACCCTATTTTCCTTAATGAGGCATTAATTGAACCATGTTTCCTTTATTATGGGTTCTCTTCTTCTAATTTCCTCAAAATTAGATTTGATATATAATTTCTTGGGTCTTGGAACCCCACTTCCATGTTGAAATTATATGATGATTTATCTTGCCACTTTACTATTTCTTGAGCATGATGGTTTATTTGACTATTTAGCTATAGTAGTGGTACTTATGTACAACCACCCATAGTTTAGGGCATGTGTTATTTTTCCCTGGAGAATGTGTTTACTCTGCCCATGAGGAATGTGTTATTTCACCCTAATATAAATATTTTATATGTGACTGGGAATGTGATCACTCTCCCCTCATCTGTAAGTTGAGGTCTGGTAGGTGCCTCAACCCTACTTAGTTTATTTAGTCTAATAGTAATCATTCATGAAAGTTCATTATTATTTACTTGTTTATGGCAAGAATTTTTTATTTATGCCTCATTCTCTTGGCCCTCTCATCTTATGATGAATATACAACCTTAAGTTTCATTATTGTCCTTATATTTGTTTCTTGTTCATTATGTCTAACACATACCTTGTGTCTTTCCTTTATTGGGTGCTTTCCCAACCACCTAGGATTAGATCAAGGAGTTGAACAAGATCAAAGAGAACTTAGCTTTTGGCATGGACCTAGCTCTTGGAGATGTTGCTTTGGAGATAAGACTTGAAGTAGTTTAGACTTCCCTCTATCTGGATCCTTTTCTTGTTATAAACTCTATATGAGAGCATTATTATGTACACTTATATAAAATTGAATATAGTCATGAAATTATATTCCTCTACAATACTCTTTGGCTTTTTTATACCATATAAATAAAGATTTGAAAATTTTACACCCGTTTAAACATACCTTTTGAATATGTTGGGAATGGAGGTTTTATTCTTCAAATTTTTAGTAAAGGGGTGATTTCTCTTCTTTACAAAAAATCCTTGAAATCATATTTTTAAAATATTAGATTAGAAATAAAACTATACCATCACTGGAGAATAAACCACTTTTTCCAAAATGTAATTAATTTTATTTCATTATGATCCATATATGATGTATTATGAATTATACTAAATAATGCATTTTATTGAATTTAAATTTAAAATAATGTGCAATTACCGATTTAGTCTCACATATGATTTTATGACAATAGTGTGGGACATGGAAAAATCATAAATGCATTGTTCAAATCTCACATGACTGAAATGAAATGAACCACAATGAAATACAATAAGACCCATAAAAATGTGACATATGTAAATGTTAGTCAGGGCAAAATAGTAATTCATGAAACCTTCCAAAACTCATTTCCTTTAGAACATGAATCGAGAAGTGAGAGATCACAATGAAATCTGGAATCAAAAGATCGAGTTCTTGGATTTCGACCTCCTCAAGCCTAGGCGTCGTCACCCATGGATCCATCGCCTCCTTTCAGACTCAGGGAAACCAAATACCTCCGACAAGAGGAAGAAGAACCTATCCACCACCTCCACTACAAACACCAAGACAAGGAGGTTTAAAAACATCTCATAACTTAAAAACACTAAAATAACACCAAAAACTACTTCATGACATTATAGAGAACTTTTTGATGGTAAAAGTAGGGAAGAAGGTGGCCAGACCTAGCGAAATTGTCACAGATTTGAAGGTAAGTTAAAAGAGAAAATTGATGTACTTGTATTGAGAACCAATTGAATGGGGTAGAAACTCTATGATGGATAAGTATGGTTATGAGTATACTCCCTTGATTTTAAAGAACAAAGACATCACCACAAGACCAGTGCGGCCTCTAGGGGAACATGGAGATTGGGGAAGATTTGCAAGGTTATTTGAGGGTGAACTAAGGATTCAGAATCATTTTTAGTACTCAGGTGAAGGTAGAGAGAAAATTTTATAATGTTCAGAGAACCTAAGTATGCAAGGAGAATGAAAATAAAAGGAAACAGAGGTGCAATAGCTTAAGGTAATAAATCATGTTTGATATGGCAATTGAGAGTACTAAACCCTATAAAATTTACAACCAACGGGTTTGTAAGAATACTAGGAAAATGAAGGGAAATTCAATGGGGAGAGAGGAGGAAGAGGGAGAGAGATCTTGATGGAAAAAGGATATATGTTACTACGGTGCCAAAAAAGGTAAGAAAGAAAGTGAGGGAGAGATAAGCGAGAGGCGTAGATCAAATCTGGTCAAACAAAACTTTCTAAGTAAAGATCTCCATTGTTTGATCATGGAGTCAAAAGTAGGAACAAAGTAAAGAGGGGGGGTTAGGGAATGCATGAGAGTGTTAAAACACAAAATTTTAGAGAAAAGACTATATAAACCCAAAAATTATTGTTATGGTTATTATGACTGTACTATCGTTCCTAGTTAAGTTGAGGTAGTTAGAATCATTCAATTAATATGGAATTTACATATAAGTTAATTTTGGCATGTAGAATACAAATGTGAACATATTTTTCACTTCGAGGAATGTTTCCTGGGTCATCTAATTTGTTTTGTCCTTTTAGCTATTTTATTATTTTTACTCGTGATATATATCATTATTCAATCAAAATGATATTTGCCAATTTGACTACTTAATATATGAGGGATCCGAATTTTGCATTAGTTTATTGTTCTTTTATTTATTTAATACAAAAGAGTATTTTCATATTTTATTGAATAAAAGTTATAGTAATGTACATTGAGTCCCCACATTGGGTATTTAGGATCCTTAAGAAAATATTCACTCATGAGGGAAGTGTATCTATCTTATCACTTCCTTATATTCCTCAATAATACTCAAATTATTTATTTATTTATCTATAATGTCCTCTAGATGATAACCTTTTATTTCCCCAAATGATATTAATTGTTCCACTAATATTAATACCAACCTATAAAGGCGATTAAGAAAGGGGAAATCTTGAATTATAATACCACTTTTACTTTTTATGAATCCTATATATTTAATAACTTGTGCCTCAAGTCTATATTTAATGTAAATGTTGTTTCTTTGAGGATCATGAGTCAGATTTTGCATTCAATTTTCTACTTATCTAAAACCTAGGAAGGTTATAAAGTCCTTACTTTAAGATAAATATATTAGACAATGAATTTACATTCTAACCCCTTACTACAAGTCTAAGCAATCCAATTACACTGAGGCCACCTAGGTATGAATATCTAGCTTAACCACTATGTACATAAGTGTATAATGTATTTTTTATCATATAGGTTAGCATAAATGGACCATAACCAATTCTAAAAGTAAGAGGCATAAGAAGGTTAGGGTTAGGAACTACCTTAGGTTTCAGTATGTTACAACAATCTACCATTAAATTGTATTTTGTCCCAAAAATCCAACCATCCTTACACTACTAAAAAATACTCTCCACCCTTTAAATTGGTTTAACCTAATAAGTCAAACTAAACAACTCTCTAAGGTACCAACATTATAGATCAAACACATGGATGTGTTTAGGTTATAATGGTCATGTCTCCAACTAAAAGGTAAAAAAAACCTAGGGTTTGAGTTTGAGGTCCTTATGATTCTATCCTAACAACCCTAAGGTTCACATGAGCATCCAAAAAGTATTTGGGTACAACTTTATACAACTGAAGGTAGATTAAAGGGTAGGTCAAGTAAAGCTTTAGCACAAGCCACACTTTTCTTAGTTGTCATTCCATACTCAAAAATAGGGTTAATATTTCTATTATAATTAATTCTAGGGTATTCCCTACCAGAGCTTCATATATTCCTTTATTGAAACTCAGTTCAAGAAAGCATCATTGAAATTAGAGAATATTTTTACACATACAGTTTTATGATGGAAAATAAGTTATTCTTTGAGAAATCATGTGACATAAATAAAATATGAGCTCAAAATCAATGTGAGAACCAAGCAACAATCTTTTCCCATATCAAGGTCTAAGATCTCCTTATCAAATACTTTGATAACCTCATTACCCAACTCCATCCAAATGTCAATTTCTCAACATCCAAAAAGATTAGTCACAACTAACCTACTTTTAAGCTTATGGGTCTAATTATATCAGGTTACTTATCAAGATCCTTAATGTGTTCCTCAAATATTCAAAATATTTCTTTCATCATCTCATAAAAACTTAGAAAAGTACCAGAGATAACATTTCATTTAGAGGATTTCCAAGTAGGGTAGGGGTTCTGCATAGGGAGATGAAATCAAAATAGTCAGAATTTGACTACCAAGGCTATGATACCATCTTGTAAGGAGTGGGAATGAGATGGGATTCACTCCTTACTCTATTATATGAGTAAAGACATCTAATCCAAACACACTAACAAGCATGCTAAAATAGGTGCATTTTTTCATTTCTTAGAAGAATGGTATACAAGAATAGTAGTGGAAATATTTGTAATGATTATTTACAATTTACAAGATTTCATAATAATTTCCCACTTGGGGTTTACAAAAAACAAACAACTTTCTCACTTGGAAGAGGGATGTCCAAAATATCTCAAGTCTATCTGCCAAGAGTCAACTCTCATGTCATCATATCAACTCTTCATATCCTTCACCTAAGGGGGTTGGAATCATACCCCACAAGAGAAGACAAGCTGGAAGTTGTCAACATAAAAGATGGTATGTAACTATAAATAGAGATTGAGAAATATTAGGAAAAAGTACATTGATAAATTTATCAAGGATTCCCAAAGCAAGAGGGAAATAGAACATCCAAGTGGATATCAAACAAAACATTTAAATAAATATCAATAAGAGAGTTTCTTGCATTTTTACAATGTCACATCAATAATAACACAGAACATGAAAAGTTTCATGATGCATTATAAGCAGACTAGTATATTATAAAAAGTAGTTTAGGAACCCATATATTCCAAAATGAGGGACAGGAGGACTAGAACCTCAATGCCAAATAAATACAGATTTTATAGGACTAAAACCTCAGTGCATGGCAGGGGAATAAAAACAATACCTATATTATATGGGGCAGGGGAATAAAACCTAATGTCTGGAAGGTGAATAAAACGCAATGCCTAGAAGGAGAACAAAACCCAATGCCTAAAATATTCTAAGTGGTAGGGAATAAAACCCAATGCCTAAAAACATTATAAGTTGTAGGGGAATATAACCCAATGCCTCAAATTTGGTGTCACTAATTTTAGTTAAGACTAGTCAATCACACATGCAAACATGCAATGAATGATAAAGTATAATCAAGATGAACTATGGGATGAGAGCATCCTACTAATATCAATGGGGTCAGAGAACTCATAACAAGTACTCTATCATCTCTACAAACAATATATATTAGAGGACCACACAAAATTTCATCACTTGAACATTAGAGTTTTCTTAGGAAATAAGATAAAAAGATTTCAACTTTAGAATCCAACATGAAATATAGACAGTTCAAGGATATTAGGGCATCGTGTTTATAAAATTAGATCCAAATAGGTCATCAAGACATGAAAGAGAACATTGCCAAAAAATAGATGGTTCCCCCAAGGTCTAGTCAATGTATCAAGAGGCCAATGTTGCAACCACATCACCTTGGGTTCCAACCCAAACTAACATGTCCTAGGCTTCCTCCAAAGATGACACATTGATATTCTTGGATGGTTAATCCAATCAACTGATGCAAGAACGTGAAGGTAATTTTTTAAGTTTTGTAAAACTTCCAAAATTTACTTATCCATGTTTTGAGAAAATGTTTCCCCCATCATTAAAAAATATATACGTATAAAATTGCAAGACATGATTTTTTAATATTTATATAATTACAAAATAAGTGCACATTACTCCTAACAAATCATGTAATAAAAACAAACATGGAAAGATTAAGGGAAAATACATATTAACAAAAATGTTAATTTAGAAACATATATAATTGAAGAGTGGTAAACTAAATGGAATGAAGGTTGGTATGCTCCTTTTCTCCTTGCTTGGAATGAATAATCCTAATTTGTTGCTCTCTAGGAGAATTTAGTGTGATGGAAATAAAGATAAATGGTTGGGAGTGGTTGTGGAGTGAGGTGGGATGAAAAAATCCTCTTAGGTTATATTTGTTCACTACGAGTGGGAAGATACACTCCCAAGTGGATGTAGGGTGATGGATATGTAATGCAACATATTTAAAAAATAGTAGATGGATGATATCAGAAAGGTGCACTGATGAGACATTGTGATGTTAGTGGATTCATTGGTGACCAGTCAGTTAGCAGCCAAATTGGAAAGAATATTTGTCAAGAATACATACTCTCCATTGAATTAGAAAGATCTCCTATTCTAGTGGATGGATAAGGAAAATGGTAGGAAATGGAGTTGTGGAAGATTTTTAAAGAGTTTGACATTATTGTGATGAGTATGGAGAGAATGATGGTCATGGAAGTGTAGGTTGGACCTACATCTCTCTTGTATCCCAATACAAGTGAGAGACCTTGAAGTAGAAGGCCCAATGAGAGGATAACAAAGATCAAGGAGGGGTTGATCTTGTTGATGAAATTTAGAAGAGGGGTTTTCCACAAAAATATGTCTAGATATGCCTCCACTAGGTGGAGATCTACCTTGGGTAGTGTGAACTTAAGCATGGTAGTTGATGCAAATGATTTTTTATACTCCCTAAACAAATGTTAAGGATGGGGGTATTTTGGACATTAGTGCATGCCCCAAAGGTGCCAAAACCCTTAGATGAGTGACATGTGAAACAAGTCCCAATACAACCCATAGAGATCCAACACTTGTATCAGCCTATCCTAGGAGGATCGACCAATTTAAAGGTTGGCACTGGCAATCCACATTGTTTCCTATTCACAAAAATGTCATTTGACTATACATGCAAACTCCTATTATGAAATATAAGTTATGAATGGAAAACTACATATAAACATCAAGGGTAACTCCATATACCTAAAGTAAAACAAAAGTAGACTACATACTAATGAATTATAATAAACAAATATGAACTAATATGGGTTAACTCAGTGACTAAAACACAACTTCTATAATCAATTAAACGGTAACAAGTGGATATAATTCATTAACCCCACACACTTATACTATTATTGTCCTCAAATAGGGATAAAAATATATAAAAAAGAATCACCAGTAAAACAATGAGTTCATATGCATGTATATTAAAAAATTAAATTCTAAAAGAACAAAAAATATATGATAATGGTGTTCAATACTTGGTATGAACTATTTCGAGGAGTGGCACCCAAGATGGGATCCACTCCTTACTCTGATTGAGGAATAATACCATACAATTTAAATCACACTAACAAGCATGTTGGAATAGTTGTATTTTTCATTTCTCAAAAGAATGGTAAACAAAATAGAATTAGAAATATTTATAATGTCTATTTTCAATTCAAAAGATTACATAATTATCTCTCACTTGGGGTTTATAGGAAATAAACAACTTCTTCGTTAGACATAGGGATGTCCACACTATCTCAAGTCTATCTTGTAAGAGTCAGCTCCACTAATCCAAGTCTATTTCATCATGTGACGTCATCCATGTCCTTCATCTAAGGGGGTTGGAAGCATACCCCACAAGAGAATACAAAAAGGAAGTTGTTAGCATAAAATATGGTATATGAGTATAAATAGATATTGAGCAATATTAGGAAATTGGACATCAATAAAATTATCAAGGCTTCCCAAATGAAGAGGGAAAGGGAACATCCAAGTGGATATCAAAGAGAAAATTTAAAAGATAATCAATACGAGAGTTTCTTGACTTTTTACAATGTCACATAAATAATACCAGAAAACATAAATAGTTGCATGATGAGTAAAAGAAGACTAGCATATAGTAAAAAGTAGGATAGGATCCCATGTATTCCATACCATGGGATAGGAGGACTAAAACCTTAGTGCCAAATAGATAAAAATTTTGTAGGAGGATGAAAACCTCAATGCATGGTCGGGGAATAAAAACAGTCCTTCAAATATCATAAATGTTAAGGGAATAAAAGATAATGCCTATAAACATTACAAGTGACACGTGAATAAAACCCAGTGCTTCAAATATGGTGTCACTACTTCTAATTAAGACTAGTCAATCACACATGAAAATAGAGCATGATAAAGTATAGTCAATCTCAAATAAGGTATGAGCATCCAACTGATATCAATGGAACCAGAGGACCCACAACAAGTACTCAATCATCTCCACAAATAAGATGCATCATGGGACCACACAAAAGCTCATCACGTGAAGATTAGGGTTTCATTAGGATACAAGACAAAAGGAATTCAATTTTAAAGACCAACATGAAATATAGATAGTTCAAGAATATCAGGGACTTGACTTGATAAGATTAGAGCCAAACATGTCACCAAGACGAGAAACAAAACATTCATTACCAAAATACCTCAAAGAGGCCCTAGAGAGAAGAACTAGATCAATTTCTCAATATAGTATTTAGGGCATGCAAAAAACTCATATCAAGACATATGTATCTAGGGTCAACCCCGGTTCCACATCAAAGTCATAAGCCACCTATTAAAAATATATGAAATTAGGGTTAACTTCACATTAATTACATAAACTCTAAAAATCATCCTTTAATTGTTAATGAATTACATAATCAAAACCACACCATCTTATGGATTTTATTTTCCCGAGTCCATAATGTATTATATTTTATTACTAGTACTTATAAACTAATATATTGATTTTATAAATTCCAACCAACCAGAAAAATTCTTCAAATCATAATTTTCAAATATTAGAATTTGATAACGAAAACTATATGATTGTTGGACAATCAATCACTCATTCCAAAACATGTTTTATTTATTTTTGTGACCCGTATGTGATTTACTATGAATTTTATAATCAAATGAAATTTACTCAATTTAAATAAAAAGATCATGTGTAATTACCGATTTAGTCTCGCATATGATTTTATGACAATAGTGCGCGACAAAGAAAACTCATAAATAAGTTGTTCAAATCTCGCATGCCTAGAATGAAATGAACCACGATGAAAGACAATAAGGCCCATAAACATTGTGACATATGTAAATGTTAGTCATTAACCCTTCCAAAACTCATTTCCTTTATAACATGAACGGAGAAGTGAGAGACCACAGTGAAAGCTTGAATCTAAAGCTTGAATTTTGGGATTCGGCCTCCTCAAGCCTAGGTGTCATCCCCCATGGATCCATCATCTCCTTTTGGACTCAGGGGCACCAAAACTCTAGTGGTGAGAGGTATAGAAACCTAGCAACCACCTCCGCAAGAAACTCAGAGATAAGGAGGTCTAGAAACAACTAAGAACTAAAAGACACACTAAACTAACACTAGAAACTACTTCATAACATCATAGAGAACCTTTTGACAGTTGAATCAGGGAATAAGGTGGTAAGACCTAGGGAAATAGTTAAAGAATCAATGGTTATCTAAAAGAGGAAATTTTGATTTATTTGTTTTGAGAACTAATTGATAGGGACATAAGCTCTGTGATGAAGAAAGGATAGGTTATGAGTCTACTCCCTTGACTTTGAAGGACAAAGACATCACCATGGGACCGATGTGACCTGCCGGAGGAAGATGGAGATTGAGGAAGTTTGCAAGGTTGTTTGGGGGTGAATGAAGGATTTAGAATCATTACAGGTAGTTGGGTGAAGGCAGAGATAAGGTTTAGATTGTTTTCTAAGCCTAAGTATGCAAGGAGCATGAAAAGAAAAGGAAACATAGGTAGAATAGGTGAAGGTAATAAATCAGGTTTGATTGCAATTGAGAGTACTAAACCTTATAAAATTTAGGGCCAATGGGTTTGTAAGGATGTGAGGAAAGTGAAGGGAAATTTAGGGGCGGAAAGGAGGAGGAGGATAGATATCCTGATGGAAAAAGGATAGAGGTTATTTTGGTCCCAAAAAGGAAAGAAAGCGAGTGAGGGAGAGATACGTGAGAGTCGTAGATCAAATCTGGTCAAACATAACTCTGGGAGTAAAAATTTCCATTATCTGATCATGGAGTCAAAAGAGGAAGAAAGTAAAGAGGGGGGGTCATGGGATGCATGATATTGTTAAACCATAGAAATTTAAAGATATATATGTGTATAAAACCAATTCAATCAATGTTATGGTTATTATGAATGTACCATCTTTCCTAGTTAAGTTAAGGTCTTTGTCATCCAATTAATATGAAATTTTACACCTAGGTTTTATCTGGAATGTAGAATTCAAATATGAACATAGTTTTAACTTTGAGGAATGTTTAATGGGTCATATAAGTTATTTGAGTCCTATTAGCATTATTTTATTAATTTCACTTGTTATATATACCATTATCCAAATGAAGTGATATATGTCAATTTGAATATTAAATATATGAGGGATCCAAATTTGGCATTGGCGGTCCTCATGATGAGACCACAAAAGTGGATGGGAAACTTCCTCTTGTATTTTTTGGCCATCAGGTACACATGTCCCGAGAACAATAAACCAAGGTTGACCATCTCTCTTCCTAATGCTAGGAACACCCAGAGCATGTGAAGGTTTGTCACCTTGGACATTCCCTTTCCCCTATGTTGATCTAGTGCACATGGTGTTTGTTAGAAGTTAATGAAGAAGTTGGGTGAAAGGGTGCTAGATATTGGTGATGTTGGAATGATGGCAACTAATCTTGGTGCAGACCGACATTACTATCATTTTCCACCATGACACAAAATGATTGAAATTGTCTGGGAAGCATCACATTCTGTGGTTGTCCCGTCTGAAGATGGCGGTGAACGCCTCCAATGTGGGATGGTGTGTGGAGTTTTAGAGCATGCATTTAACCCATCTAGTCTCCAACCCACTGCTTCTAGCATGGTTTGTAAGGAAGAACACCTCCAATGATGCCATGAATTCCAATGTAATCTCCGCATAAGTGGGAAATCCGCCCAAGAAGGGGCAAGTGGTTGTCACCCCTTCCTACAGACACCTTGTGTAGGTTTTTAGTGAAGCTAAGCTACTCAATGAAGACTGCATCACCGTAATAGATGATCTCTAGGTCATGTTTTTCTAGCTCATCGTAGCACTTCTTATTCCTCCCACTTCCAAGCATTAGATGAGGCATGGGGATGAGTTAGGATGGTGTTGATGTAGGTGAAGCACCTACTTGACGGGGTCTATTGATTGCCATTGAGAGAGAGGTGGTTAAGAATAGGATCTCAGTGTAATGGTTTCTCATCAGAAAAGTGACTGGGGAAGCTTGCTGAAGAGTGTCAAAAGATGAGTGCTTGATTTGTAAAAAAACAAATGAATGCCCTTTATTATATAGGAGGAGAGGCGTATCATATGTAAAAAGACAATCGTGCTGACGTGCACCCTTCTATGTGTACTCTTAGTATCAATTATCAGTATCAAAGACCTTGATTTCTTGAGGTACTGACCAAAAGATCCATCCATGTTGGTGATACCAACTCTTATCAATGGTACTAACTTTAAAAAAATGTCACATGTTGATGCTTGATCGTCATTGGATGTTCACTATTGTGGCGATTGGATTAGAGGCCACAAATAGTTCTTCATCATGGTCTCTGTGGTACTGATTAACATGTTGGTGCCACTAATATTGTACTACAAATCCTATAATGACCCATTAGTATACACAAAAAATGATTTTAGTGGTATGGACCAGGGTCGGTGCTATTGAGACTTACCTATAAAATCAAGTTAAGTTAGTCATCGTATCGGTGGTACTAATTGGGTAGTCAATACCACCATAGCTAGACTATAGAGGCATGTATTTATGGATCAGTAAGGATATAAATAAGGATCAATGGTACCAACTAGTTAGTCGGTACCACTGATTTTTCCTATAGAAGTTCATCAACTGAATTAATTAGGTTGGTGCCATCGAGTAGGATGTCAGTGGTACCAACATCTCTAGAAGAGTTTTCTTGTAATGACAATACTTGATTAATAAGATAATCAGAGATATAGAGGATGAATTGTATGGAACTAAAATTTATGTATAGAATCATCAAAATTATTGAATGTACCTAAGTCAAAGTCAGTGCCACTGACTAGGGAGTTGGTGGAACTGACTTATGCGTCCAAAAACTCAGTCCCTTACTAATGAAGAGTGAGTGTCACTGACTTGGGAATCAATGGTACTAACTTTTCTCTTTCCTACACGTTTGACAAAGTTATAAAGAACCTTCTAATAACATCTTAACTAAGCATCAAATGCATACAAATGCAAAACTAAATCTACATGAAGTGGAAACTAAACATATGGGTTGCCTCCCACCAAGAACCCTTGTTTTAAGTTGTAGGGTTGACTAAGTTACTTTCAATCATGATTTGTCATGTGTGGGTAGTGGATAATGATATGGTAACATGAAATCCATCATGTCATCATCAATCCCCATCACTAGGTATCCAAAAACCATAGCAATGATCACATCTATAGTGTCTTGAACTGGGCATCTCAATTTTCCTACATGTCCGTTACCATGAAGTCAAATGGATACATGAATTTATTTGACTTTGATTAGTATGTCTCCACAGATCCCATCAGTCTAACAATATACATGTATTCCAGTTGTGTCATTATCACTACTACATTTTCGGCATGTGGTGTTAATAGATGTAACATCGATTTTGTACAACATCAACATAAGAAATCTTCAATACCAATTTTTCACATAAAATCATTGAAATAAATTGCTAGTGGCCATTGAGCAAAAAATGTGGGTACCACTTTAGTTATTGTGTGAGTTTCATAAGTTGAAACTAATGTTACAAAAATCATGTGAAATTCATTTTCAATAAAGTTTACTACAATATTGCATTGCTTTTCTGTAAACTGATGCATTAACTCTCTAGCTATTTTACATGCATAATAAATGTTCCCTCTAAAAGAACTTCAGTGTAGGTTTTCCTACTAAAAATGACGTCAAATCTAAAAAACAAATTAATTTATCACACTACTACAATAATGGTCTACAGGGTCGATTTTTTAAAGTCTGTAGCGTCACTTTTTAACCGACTCCTAAGTGGTCGTCGCTATAGAATTGGATATATAGGGTCAGTTTTTTTAACCAAAGAAAACTGACCTTATATAGTAAAAACCGACCCAATAGGCTGTAAAAAACTAACACAAGCCAGAAAAGAAACTGCACCCGAGGCTGTAATGTCTGTTATTCATACAGAAACCGACCCTACAGTGGACCTGTTCGGTCGGTTATTTCAAAAATCTGACCCAATAGGTGAGCTGATCCCAGTGTTTTTAAGGTCGGTTGTTACCTAAAAACCGACCCAAAAGACATACTATAAGGTCATTTTTAAGAAAAAAAGTGACCTAAAAGATTAGCTTGCTTGATCAACAGAACTTCTAAGGTTGGTTATTCCTAAAAAACAAACCCTATAATTTATCTATAAGGACGATTATTTTTAAAAAACTGACCCAAGAAGTTACAAAATAAGCTGCTGATACTAGATCCTATAAGGTCAGTTTTTTCTTAAAACCCGACCCTATAGATCTATAATGTTGGTTATTTAAAATAACCAACCCTAGAGGTTAACCTTTTTTTTACAAATTCTACAGAACAGAACATAACAAAAATCTTCAAAACAGAAATATGCAGATCAAAACATGCAATAGAAAGTAGACTTGCAAATGATGCAAGCCAGAAATTCATTCCAAAGCCACATTTTCTAGCTTTTATGTCCATTCGAATTATCAATTTCAAAACCACACATTCATAACAAAAAATGATTTATATATTCAGTTGAGACATTCATACACATAGCACATCATAACATTCACAAAATGATAGATTGCAAGTCTGAGATGATATTAAAATTAATGTCAAATACAAAAGTAAATTTGAAAGAGTTCCAAAACCACATACATAAATGGAGCTGACATATGCATTCAATCTAATGCTATATTGACTTCATTTAGAAAAGCATCTGACCACTCTTCTCGGAATTCATTTAAGTCCTCAGGTGTGTAAGGCTGAGTTGTAAAGATCTACAATAGAAAATGCACATGCTAATATTTTATAAAATGACTACAACTCACTTGCAAATTTTGTGATGTTATTCTTTATTACCTAATCTATAGTCTGGATGTCATGTGATGCTTGTTTGACAATAGATTGCATATATTTCATTACATAGTAGCCACAAGCCCAACCATTATTTTGTATAGGACACTACGAATAATGAATTATACTTAATGTTAGTAAACTACTATAGACAAAGTTAAAATAAGACTAGAAGAGTTGACATATAAGAGTTGAAAATTAATACATATAAGACTAAGAAGTTGTCAAAGTAGCTACCTTGACTTTTTTCAAAGTCAAAGTCTTTAATTTTGTGGGTATTTGTTCTCCACCTTCACGAAAAGCCTTTATACCCCTATCAATTAAATGATGATAGTTGGTAAAATAGAAATTCTAAATAGAAATATCATGTTGAAGCATAACAAATGACTAAATTTATGCTTACTCCATAGCTGACAATTTCAGTTTGTGGCCCCTTGTTGTTTTTCCCATTGGGTCAAGATAATAAAGAGTCATAAATTTGAGACAACCACCAATAATTCCCAATGTCTAGAACTGAGTAAGAATAAAAAAAAATAAAAATTAAGAAATTTATTCATTATTAAAATTATATTGAATAATAATACTTACTGGACATTAAAAGGAATTAGAATAATTTCCTTTCCCACACTAGCAAAGTATTTTAATGCAGTAGAGAAGTACTCATTCACATCCTCAACATGTGTCTCCACCTGACTAGTGACTGAAGGAACTAAGAATCCAACATTCTTTATATCAAAGTTTATGGCCTCGGTATATAAGTGGCTGTATAACATTTGTAATTATTTTCATATATAGAACTAAGTTAAAAATGTGTATTGGAATTTTCTATATTGATAGATCCTTACCTTATCCATACTTCTAATATCGAAGTATTTAGCCAACCATACCGGAACAACTCTATAATATCATCAAGAAAAATATAACTGTCAAAGTCTGTCCCAGATGCATCTTATGTTAAATTGACCAACATTAGTAATCCCGAGCTTTGGTTGGCTAAGTATCAACACAAACATTTACATTTACTTCCCAACTCATCGAATATGGATTCTGGAATAAAAGATGGCTTGGGCATAGGAGGACGACTAGTAGAATTTTTACTTTTTGGTTTGGAAACCTGTTAATTAAATTACATACTTATATTACACGAGTTCATATATGTAGTAAAATATGAAAAATATGATAGAATTCAGGTATACCTTGTCATTTATAACCAAGTGTCTAGGCCAACCCACCATAGCACCCTCTGCTTCTTCAACTGTACTATATTCATGATTAGGTATGGGTAGTGGTTTGTCCCCCATTCCATCATACACAAGATGGATGTACACACGATAAATGTCATCAGTAATTGGTTAGCAATGCAATGTACCACCAAGTTTGTATACCTTGCCCGCTGCCAAAACATTATATTCTGCAACCTCCACTACAAGTTTACAGTTCATACCAACCTAGAATTGAAACAATATAAGTTATATACGAAGCGGTAAACCAGATACCTACTACAACTATATATATATATATATATATCATACTAATAACACACTATATAGAACAAACTTAATAAAGATTGTTGTGGTGGGTCATTGGGAGTGCTCCCACGACCTTCTACAGTTGGAGCATGGGCTTGTACCTCATCATATGAGAGACACACAATTTGAATAGGTTGAGAAGTTTGAGTAGGATGAAATGAAGACATTATTTCTTTTACTTTCTATGGTACTAATGCTTCAGCTTCCTCTTGTGTAAGACCTCCTGCACGACCTCTTTTAGATTGCAAAGGGCCAAAATAAGACTCAAATCCTATGCTAACTCCTAATCCCCTAACATGGCCAGGATGCTCCTTCGTACCAAGAGCAACTGATAGTTCATCCATGTGTCCAGTTGGGATGAACTTTCCTTCCTTCCTTTGCTCATGGAGATCAATCTATTCATAGTTAATAAAAATATTAAATCACAATATCAATTAGATATAAATAAATCAACGTTTGTGGGATTTACTCTTTTGGGATAAACCTACCATCTTTTGTGCCACCTCCTTAGTTGCAGGGTTGACAATTTCACTTGCTCGATTCTTTCTAGCATCAGTCCACTACAAGTGTCGGGGTGGACACTCAACTTGAGTGGTACTAGACTCTTCTCCAGAAGAGAGTTGCTTCTCTTGTAGTTGGCGCCAGAAGACATAACCACTGGGCCCCGAGCGATGGTCATGCACATTTTTGGCCCGTCTTTCCTTTTGGGCCCCGTGAATAGCCTAATCATTTAAAATGAGGTATTGCAATTTAGACTTGGCAAACATATATAAAAAGATTCACCTCATTAATTGTATAAAAAGATTCATACAATACATCACAATCTTTATTACCTGAAACTCTTCTGATTTCCTTGATGCAACAAATCTTTCCCACACCTCAGGATCTATAAAAATATATTGATCTGTTGCTTTCTTCTTTTGTTTAGGATTATCTGTATAACCCATTTTGAGATAGGTCTTAAAAGCCCTCCATCATACACCACAACGTTGTAGCACTTTTTTCTTATGATCTTTTTCATTTAGATGAAAAACACCCTATACATACAAAAGAAGCAATAATGTTGTCTTAAAAAGGATATGTCTTTCTAAGCAAACTAAATTAGAATCAATAAAAAACATACTAAAATAATATCACTTCAATTCACAGATATATCTTTCCATAGGAGGTCTTTTAAGGTAGCAGAAACATCATGCCAATTTTCTATATCTATTACCACCTTACTGCGTGCGGTCACCCCTATGTAATGGTTGAAAGCACTAGCATGTTCCCCAATAGGTGCTCCTGTGACATCAAACTGGATTAGCAATTTCTCCCCTTTGGCCCTGAGGTCCTACAAACTACGCATCAGTGTGGGACCTCTACGTTTCTTAGCATCACCACTACCATCCTCATGGTGCTCATGCTCAGAATGTTCATCTTCACTTGCCATTTTAGAACAACCTGCAAGTATACATGATAAAAGAAACATAAGTGATAATAAAAGCACAAGTGGTTGAATGATATATGATGTATATTTAAAATATTACGTGCTTGAATGATAATAAAATAAATAATTCAAAGAATACATGCCTCTAGTATTGGTTGAGTTGTTAGTCAAGTAAAATTCCTTCAGCATGGTCTTGACGTTTATAGTATTCATCGGTGTTAACTTCAACATTTACACTTGGAAAACCAACTAAGAATGGGCTGGAATCATCATACTTTCCATAGTATTCTTCTTCATTTATAGGATCTACAGTAAACTGTCTTTTTCCATGAAGAACGACAGACCAATTTTTATTTTCCGAGTCATCAATATAGAATACTTGTTTTGCTTGGTCTGCCATGATGAATGGCTCATCTTTCTCTCCAATCTTTTCAAAATTCACCAATGTGAAACCCAACTCATCTACTAAAACTCCTTTGTTGTTATCAACCCAATTACATCTAAAGATAGGAACTCTAAAATTTGTATAGTCCAATTCCCATATGTCCTCAATGACGACGTAATACGACATCTTAGCTTCACGTGGTCTTTTATCTTTGGCACTAGCAAAATACAACGAAAAAGCTTGAACAGTGACCCCACTATTTTTTACTACACCACTTTCATCTTGACGCTTTGTGTAGTATGAAAATCCATTTATGTCATAACCTTCATATGACATGACATCGTAGGATGCCATCATCATTGACCTTTAACTCCCCATGCCAAGACAAATTTTGCACATCTTCTGTATTAGCAAATAAGCATTGAAATCATGGTATTATTGGTAGATACCACATCACCTTGGTAGGAGAGTCATTTTTAGCCTTAGCTGAATTTGAGGTCTTATACTTTGACACACCACATTTTGGACAATTTATCAAATTACTATAGTCCTTCTGAAATAACACACAATCATTTGGACATGCATGAATCTTCTTAGCCTCCATTCCCATTGGGCACATTATTTTCTTTGCTTGATATGTTGAAATTGGAAGCTTGTTGCCTTCAGGAAGAATTTCCTTTAACAAAGACAACAGTGAAGTGAAACTCTTATCGCTCCACCAGTTTTGAGCTTTAAGAGTATATAATCACATCACAACACTCAACCTCGTGAACTTAGTACAACCCTTATATAATGGTTTTTCAACATCATGAACAATGTTTGCAAATAAAGAAGGTGGATCAATGACATTGTCCCGACAACTACGTAGCATCTCGTCAACCATATCATCCTGAATTGGGTCATCCTGAGTCGGTTCATCATTGCCATTATCATCATTATCTATATCTTCTATGCCACAGCTATTAGTATCGACATTTTTTGATCCATAATTAAATTTCTCTCCATGTCAATACCATTCATTATAACCTTGTATGATCCCATTGCATATGACATGATTCTTAATTTTCTCAACAATATCAACTTTCAAATTGTTACCACAATTTCTACATGGACAATAAAACCAATCTGTAGGTAGTTTCCTATCTTCTCAGCAAATCTAATAAATTCATCAAGACCTTTGGAAAACTCTGTACTGCAACGGTTCTTGATAGACATCCAACTTCGATCCATTTTCTAGATTACATTAAAATTAATTATAAAATTAAGCATTTAATATTGATACTATAAACTATAAGTTATATTGATAGGAAGTTAATTACTTTTATACTAAAGTGTACCACCTATCCCATTTTTTAATATTTAATCTCACTAGTAACTGTATAATGTATGTTTAGTTTTGAAGAAAATTTCAGCAGCATTTCCCCTAAGTTCTCCAAGTACACTGATGTAAATGGAAAATAAACACTCACATATGTACCCAGAGAAAAAATGAGGAAATCCTACTAAAATTTTCTTCAAAACTAAACATACATTATACAATTACATCCTAAGTGAGATTAAATATCCAAAACAGTTTCAGACCGGGAATATCCAAAGTTTATTCCTAATGAGTAAATTTTGAATGGGTTTCTAAGTTAATATATAAATGTATTATTTTCATATTTATATATTAAGTTAAACATCATGCATCGATGATCTCATCTATAAATCCTAAAGTGTCAATCTGGGAGTACACATGTATAATCTCATATTAATTTCTAGATTTTATACAACAATTACATATGTGAATGATAATAAAATGTAGATATGAAAAAATACATATTTATTGATTGGGTTACAAGTCATATAAAATGGAAAAAAATATAACTAACCTGAGCCGCCGAGATGAAAATGAGAGTGCACCATGGGCAGTGGAAGTCGCGTAGGTGGCAAAGAGCAAGAGGATGAAAATAGTGAACGATATGGACAAACCAAGAGTACTTTCATAAATAAACATTCATTATATGTACTGAATTGAAAATAAACATGTTTGATTTCTCTCTCTTCTGTAGCTCCAAGGATATTGCCAGTGTGTTTGTCATGTATGTGAGATTACAAAACCGAGTATACATGACATTAGGAGAAATGCAGAGATTGAAAGGAAGGGAGACAATCACATTCTATCACCCGCCCCACCCCAACCACTGCCGCCTCTCCTTCCCAACTTTTTGTGGTCAACCCGTACCTCTTTGACCTTGCTGAGCAGGGTTTCAGTAGCTCTCATCCCCAGGTGGTGGAGGCCACACAACAATTTTATGGCAAAGTAAAGACATAACCTTTCTGATCTTCGGGGCAGTGGATACAACATGGAGGCGGGGGCGTCTCAAAGTCGATGGGGCGTGCTAGGGGGCTCCTCGGACACCACGATCGGAGAACGAGCACGACAGTGTGACTCTTCAGACACGACGATGACAGCGAAGCGGCTTCGGGGCAGTGGCCAAAGCGTGGAAGTGGTGGCGACCTTCGGGGCGGCGGCAATGACGACCTTTGGTCTCTAGCTTTGGCGGCGCGGTAGCGAGGTCTTTGGTCTCTGGCTTTGGCGGCGTGGGAGTGAGACAACGAGGTCTTCTCTTCACCTGACCAAAGTGACGATACACTATTTGCTGGCATGCTAGATATTAACGTCTGACCTGTAAGGTCAGTTATTAGCAAACAACTGACCCAATAGGGAACTGGTGCCCACACAAAACCCTCTAAGGATGGTTTTTTTTAAAAGCCCGACTCTATAGTCGAGAACCTGTAAGGTCGGGTAACTAGTGAAAACTGACCCAACAACTTAAGTGGTGCCTGAACCACCTATAAGGTCGGGTAATTTAAAAATCCAACCCTATAGAGATACACTACAAGGTCAGTTATTTTAAGAAAACTGACCCAAGAGGTCTTAAGTGGTGCCCGTGTTTTTTGTAGACATATAAGGTCAATTATTGGAAAAACCGACCCTATAGATCGAGGCGTGAAGCCAAAATTGAGAAAATTTTTGCCGCGGGAAACTTAATGGGTCAGTTTTTATGATAAAACTGATGCATTAGTGTATTAGGTCGGTTATTCTAGTAAAAATGATGCTACGGGCAGTGACATTATTGGCCAAAAATATAGTAGTGTCACCTATCAAAACATCATTTTGAGACACAAAAATGACATCGTAATGTTAATAATGTGCTCCCAGTGAAATAATTATTCCCTTCAAGCTAGACTTCTACGTGTGTTCTATAAGGTAAACTGATGCTAAATGACCTGAGTTTATACATAAATGTGATGGCAGCTTTTTTTGTGACAAAATTGGCACAGTAAAGCTTCATTTTTACTCCAATTTTCTTAGGAAACCAAAATAAGACCATAAACTCAGGTGTCATTTTGGCACATTATCAATTTTAGCCTTGGAACCAATGTTGTAGGTCTATTAGTAACACCCATGATGTCTTTCTTTTACCCATTTCTCTATTATTCTTCCCCGACTTCCATGAAACCCTCGACTCTTATTCCCAAACTTGATTCCACTACGATTGCAAGCCATGACCTGGGGCAAGTCCTATTGCCGCCTAAAAACCAACTGAGTATTGCTTCTGCCCTTGAGCTATTTTTGCTACTACTATCATAGCTGACTTTGAATCCATTCACAACCATCTTTGACACCCTTAAAACTAGCCACCTTCTACCCTTGCATACCATGCTATCCTTCTTCTTTCCCCACTGCACCTTCTATCCTTGTTGTTGTCCCTACCTCTATCATAAAGACAAGGTCATCATCAATTGAGGTGCTAATTGTTTGTTGCTTGTATAATTAGAATGAATAAAACTATTTGTAGATTACTTTCTTATTTGGTTAGTATAGCATGCATAATTGCTGATGAAGCATATTCATCTTAGTTCTAGTTGGCTTTTCAACATAGTTGTACATTCATATCTCTCATTTTACTTTAGAACTAACTTGCATTTAGTTTTCCTTCATTTCATGTTAGTTTGTTAGGTTTTGATCCAATTCTTTAATTTCCAAGGAAAGTTTGAGCTTTGTATCCTTGCACCAATGTAGGAGATGATTGTCCTACTAAATGACTACCAGGCATAAGAAATCTTGATAAAGGAACCCATTTTTGTTCATCCATCCTTCCATCAATTGATATTTTCATTGGTTAGTGCTTCATTGGTGAGTAACCTATGACACATGCGAATACTCCCCCCTTCCATTGTGGGTTAACATCTTTCTGGAATCTCATTGGTTTGCTCACTCTATCCTTCCTTCGTTGCATCACCAATGGAAACTTTAACACAAAAAATGACTAGAAACTCCAACATTTAGTCTATTGATGGAACCTCTACTTTTTGCACCCATGATCATCCACATGTGCATTGGCGGTCTCCCTATACCCATCAACCTATGAGTTTTTTTCTCGATCGAAGAAAGTCCTACAAGGTGCTAACTGAGGAGAGTATTCCATAAGGAATCGATGAAACTCTTGTGCAACTCTCTAATGGAAGTTTTACTTTCGTCCACTGATGGTTGAGAAAACTCTACCCATTGATGGTTGTCCTACATTCAACCTAGGATGAAAGTTTTGCACAACCAACTGAGAAATGACTCTATGTGTTCATCAATGAAACTCCAAGCTTTCTCCATCAATGATCAACCTGCCTTTTCATTTAACAATGGGAATCTTGTCAGTCATGATAACCCTCATATTCCTCATTTCGTTGTCCGTTTGCATCCATGGAGGATGAAATTTAACTACAATGAAGTTGGGGAGGGTTCCAAACCCTAGTCCTCTTCCTATTAATACATGGTCGTGCTCCACAAAGACGACACCACCATGTTGCCAAAATCATTCCTTATCATCCATCTTTGCTTTCCATCAATTGCTTTTATCGGTTGACAAACTGATTAGATCTCCACCTCTGCCAAGACTCCAAGGTTATGACCTTGAAGGAGGTTAGATTTGGGACATCTTCCACCCATTCATCTACCATTATCCTCCACCTACTCTACCTCCATAATAGAAAATCTAGCCACATGAATGGAAGATTGTGGATTTTGTTCCAAGACTAAAGAAGGGCTACTACACACCACAATTTTGCATCCATCTTCTACAATGATGATGGCCTTCTTTCTCTCTTCCCTCGTTGTACTTGTTATTTCTTTCATGAGCGAGTTGTCCTCCCAACAGGGTGCGGGGAGTAGCCTCAATACTCAAGTTTTTTTCTCTTATATTGTTGTTATGCATGTATGAACATCATTCACTACAAATCAAATATTTTATTGCACGCAAATCTTGTTTAGCCAACTATTTTGCATGTTTATTATATCTTCGATGTAGAGAACTTTGAACCTGAGATATATGATATCATTTGATCCATGATAAAGCTTAATAAGAGCTTTAGGTAGGTGTTTTTAAGGTGATAGGTAAATATTTCTAGGTAACACAATGAAGAAATTAGATTAATACATTGCTAGTTTTAATCCTAACACCAAAAAGGAGAATTAATCTATCTCAAAATATGTGTGTTCATACTTATTATGATGTAGTGAGAGAGTGAATGATAGGTAGCGGTCGTAAAACCCTTCTATCCCATTATTTTCATCCATCTGATAAATACAACCTTAATCTAGACTTTTTGTTAATGCCATTTTAGTATAATCAAACAATCTAAACGTTGTGTAAAACACAAGTTCTTGTTTTGTTACTTTTATCAGATTGTTCTTAAATATGTTGTCCTCTGGGTTCGATTCTAAGATATATTATGATAAGATCAATCTTCTCATAGTTGGCATTGTCGTATGTTAGGTTAAGGTTAAAATTAGGGATCTTATCCCTAAGGATTTTGGTATATGATAATCTTCCACATCATTTTTTTGGCAGCCGTTCTAGGGACAACATAAACTTCTATTTAATTTAACTAATTTGGATTAGTAAACAATTTTCTTTTACAATTGATATTAACAAAAACCATTTTGAATCCAAATAATCTTAGGCCATCTGATCTTGGTTATGTGCATTTATCAAGTGGAATATTTTGTGCATACAACACTATTCTAGCATCAAATCCATGATAGATCTTAACCCTGAGATTGAAAAAACCTATTGTAGGCTCCTTTGTGAACACAAAGTTGAGGTGGTTGAAGAGGAGATCAACTAAAAAATAGAAGTAGCACTCAATGCATAGATAAACTCCTACATAAGGCTAGAGCTATTGTGCAAGAACAATTACAAGTAGATGAAGAAGTATAACAACAAAGAGATCTATGAGAGTTTTATATCCTTAAGTATTATGTTTACAAACCAGTCATGCAACCTATCATTAAAGAATAAAACTCTAAAATCAAGACAAAATGGGTGACGATAAATCAAAACAATAGTTTTGCAAGAAGCGTTGCTGAGAACATGCATGACCATTTACAACGGTTCAAAGATCTTTGCAGACTAAGTTGGCAATATGGTGTGTCTGAGGAAGGTATCAAGATACTGTTATTCCACTACTCCCTCACTGATAAAGCTAGGGTTTTGTACAACTCCATAGATGATCATGTCATCACCACTTGGGAAGAACTTTAGAATAAATTCCTAAGGAAGTTATTTCCACCCTCAAACACCTACCAAATCCAACTGCAAATCACACAATTTGAACAACACCCAGTCGAAACCCTCTTTGAAGAGTGGAAAAAAAATCAACGAGCTACTTTGTAAATGCCCTCATCACAACATTTCTGCTGCATAACTTATTGAGTAAAATTATTTAGCAAAGCTGATGATGAAATCAAACATGTCGTTGATGCCTCTTCCAATAGAGACTTCATGCAGATGATCTTCACATGGAAAGTTGTGAGCACAGGTGCAGGGAACCAAGCTAAATTGGGTTCATCATGCAAGAAAGGTGCTCTTAAGGTTTCTACAGTGGAAGCTAAATCTGAGATGAAGTCTATTTTGTTGAATCCTTAAAGGCTCTCTCTCTCTCAAATAGGGCAACCTTGAGTCATCCTTCTAGAGGTATGGGTAGAGAGAGAAACCCTCTTTTCAAGCTAAGACAACCCAATATGTTTCCTAGGTCTGTACTGTAGAGGGGCACACAAGTTTGAAGTGAAATCACCTCTACTAAGCAACATTGAACATGCAATGGCTTTAGTTCAACAACAACCCAATCATTGAAGAAGTCAATGTTGTCAACTCTATTATTGGATAGGGATAATATGACCCCAACCAACTAAGAAACCATCTAGACTTATAATACAAGAATACAAATAGAGCAAAAAATGCACATTAGTTCAAGCTAGGACTAAATTAAAATCGAGCTTGGGGTCCTTCTAGTTTCAAATATAATTAAAACTACCGCTAGGGCAACTTCATAATACCACAACAGCTTCAACCAAGGCAACAACTACAACTAGGAATAACATCCCTACACCAATCAAGGATGACTTCTCCTAGGGAAGAGGAACTAGCATAACATGACTGCCCCTAATGATCAAGGTTTCTTGAATGCCATTGAAAATAGAATAGCATACAAACACGCATACAATAAGTCCATGGAGGATCATGCAAATTGTTGCCACCATTCATCCTCTAGTGAGTTCATTTTCCAGTCAACATAAAAAACAACTCCAAGCATCAAGGTGAGGAATTGAAGGTTGTAACCACTTATTCTGGGCATGTCCTACTAGACACACTAGCCCCAATCACCAACAAAAACTTGATCCTAGGGAGGATGAGGATGAAGAAGTCACTCCAATGTCTATACCTATATAATTAGTGTTTGAAGCTCTAAAGATGAGAAACACATACCATTATGAGGTGAGTCCAGAAGCTACACCAACCAATCCTGCTATCCTTGTGGTGCTTGTCTACAAACCATGTGTCCCTTATTAGAGCTGACTAGCTCAAACACAACTACCCTGAAGATTCATGAAGGTCAAGGAAGTGATGAAGAATCTACTCATTGAAATTTCCTTCCTTGATTCTCTAGCAGAGATCCCCTCATGGTCCAAGTTCTTCAAGGTAATCCTCACTCACAAGTACACTATGGAAGATTACGAGATCATGAAAGTAGAATGGATAGCATCAGACATCATCTAGAGCAAGATACTAAATAACATAAACATCCAACATCTTTTGGCATATCATGCATTGTTGGGGACTCCACATGCCAAAAAGGTCTAGGTGGCCTTGGAGAGAGCATACCCATCATGCCTTATAGTTTATGCAAAAGGCTTGGGTTCAACAATGACATCTAACCCACCGACATAATGATTCAACCTACAGACTCCTCTATAACCCTTATGGTGATTGTAAAGGATATACATATGAGAGTGGGTCCAAAATTGTATGTCCCTTACAATTTTTTCATCATAGATATCAAAGAGGACCTTTTCTATCTCCTCATTTTTGTCCGCTCATTCCTTGAAACTTCTATATCCCTTATCAACATTAAAGCTAGAATTTAACATTATGACTAGGTATAGAAACAATAGAGTAAAAGGTGTCTGAGAGTCTCAAGGGTCCATCTTTCCAAAATGGCATTAGTGCAACATGATACTTCTACTTCATAAGACCATCTTCATACAATACTCATCGATCCTAATGCCCACAAGTTGAATAATGAACAAGTGGAGAAGATCCTTTTTCACCTAAAAAACACTGAAGAAGACCCTGAAGCTAAGTTTAAATAGCTCAATTCTATTTTTGTAATTTGAAGAAAAAGATAAGGAACTCACTACAACAAATATGAAGCCTCTACATGAGGGTCTCAAGTATGTCTTCCTAGATGAGCAAAAGGTTTGCCCATTCATAATTAATGCAGATCTCACTATTGAGTAAGCAGACCGATTGTAGACAGAACTAAAGAAGATATGGAAGGAATTGGGCACATGACTAACCTAACTGGAGCGATCCAAGCCCTCTACATGCACAAAATTAACATGATCAACAATTACAAGCCCTCCATCTGGTCTCAATAAAAATAGAATCTAATTTTGAAGGTGTTTGTGTGTAAGGAGGTGATAAAGCTACTACTTTACGGGATCATATATTCCATATTTGATTCACAATGGGTGAGTCCAGTGAAAGTAGTACCAAATAAGGGATGCAATACAATTGTTTGAACAAGAATAATGATCTTATCCCTACCTGGACTATAATTGGGCGACACATGTGCATACAAAATTGCAGGCTCAATAACACTACTTGAAAGGACTACTTCACTCTCCCATTTCATGATCAATACCTAGAGAGAATTTCACTCCAAGAGTTATTTTGTTAGTTGGATGGATGCTATGACTTCTACCAAATTCCCATACAACCTAGTGTTTAAGAAAAGACTACCTTCACATGCCCCTTTGGCATGTGTGCTTTTATTTAAACAATGTAGTGCCTCTGTAACTTTTTAGCATTGCACATTTTCTATTTTTGCTTTCCTTGCTAAGATGATAATGTAAATCTTCATGGATGCCTTTTATATAAATGGAGATTCTTTTGATGCATGCCTAGACCATCTTTTCCTAGTCCTAGACATTGTGAAGAAGCACATATGGTGCTTAACTATGAGAAATGCCACTTCATGGTTAAGTAAGGCATTGTTCTAGGACATCATATTAGCTATAGAGGTATTGATCTTGAGACGAAAAGATATAATTGATCACTATGATATCTCCTCCAACCACTGTCAAAGAACTCGGGGAATTTATGGGACATCTTGGATTCTATTTGAGGTTCACTCATTACTTCAATAAGACCATTAAACCTCTTACAAATATTCTCTAGAGGGATGTGGACTTCATATTCAAGTGTTGTTGTATGAAGAGATTCACCACCCTGAAGGAAGCTTGCATATCTATCTTGATCCTTTGTGCCCCATATTGATCTCTTCATTTAGAGATCATGTGTGATTCTAGTGACTATACCATAGGTGTAGTTCTAGGAAAGCAGATCGACACAAATCATCATGTCATCTACTATGCAAGAAAGACACGGTATGATGTGTAAAGGAATTATGAAACCACTAAAATGGAGCTTCTCACCATTTTATATGCATTTGACAAGCTTTACTCCTATCTCATAGACTGACAAGTGATTGTCTATGTTAATCATGCTGCTATCAAGTATGTAATGTCAAAGAAGGATGCAAACCAAGGATTGATCAAATGGATCTTATGTAGCAATAATTTCATCTAGAAATCAAGAACAATAAGGGGACGAAAATATTTTTGTTGGTCATCTTAGCCAATTGCACATCCAAGACAATGACCCAATCCCTATTAATGACTCTTTTCCTGATGACCATTTGCTAAATGTGACTACATTCACCCCATGGTATGCTGATTTTGTGAATTACCAAGCTGCATGATTCCTTCTTCTAGATTGTAAAGGGAATAAAAGGAAGAAGTTTATTTTTAACATCCTCCATTACTATTGGGATGAGCCTTATCTAATCAATTTGTGTTTATATGAGCTCTATCTTTAGTTCATATCTGAAGAGGAAACTCCTCTTATTCTAGAATAATGCCAATCTCTGCCAATTAGGGGCCACGTGAGCTCCAAAAAGACTACCATCAAGGTCCTTCAATGTAGAATTTCATAGCCTTCCATCTTCAAAGATGCTCACAACCATGTCAAGCACTATAACTAATGTCAATGGTCTGGAAATAATTTTAGAGGGATGGAATGCCACTATATATTTGACAAGAAGTCGAGATCTTTGATGTTTGGGGTGTCGATTACATGGGTTTCTCCTACATCTTTATTGTTGTCGATTATTTTATTAAATGGGTCAAATCCATCCCTACAATTTCTAATGACTCAAAGCTATTCATCATACTATTCAAATACATTATGTTTCTACACTTTAGAGTCCTCCACACTATAATTTTTGATAATGGATTTCATTTCCTCGGGTGAAACTTTGAAGCTCTCCTTCACAAGTATGGTGTCTCTAATCGTGTGGATATTCCATACCACCCTCATATGACTAGTCAAGTGGAGGTTTCCAACCATCAAATCAAAGTTATTACAGAAAGGATAATTTGTAGTACAAGACAAGACTGGGATCATTCTGAATGATGCACTCGATGCCTACAAAAATGCTTACCAGACTCCCCTATGCACTAAACCTTTTTTCTTAATTTATGGGAAGTATTGTCACTTACTAGTAAATTTTATATACAAGGCTTGATGGGCCATCAAAAAACTCAACTTTGACCTCCATGCAATAAAGGAAAATCGTTTGCTTCAACAACAATAACTAGAAGAGCAATGACTAATAGCATACGAGAATGCATGTATTTACAATGAGCACACAAAGATGCTACATGATGGCCACATGAAGAGGAAAGGTATGTAGGTTAGAGATCAAGTAAACTACACAACTCTCATCTTCGTATTTTTCCAAGAAAGCTCATGACCCGATGTTTGATTCCATTCATCATCAAGTACATCTTCCCTCAAGGAGCTATTACAATTTGGAGCAAAAATACTGGTGAATCAAAGTCAACAATTAACATCTCAAAGGCTACCTTATAATGGATGATATGTAGGAAAACAAACCACTCACACTCCTGCCTCCTACATATAGTTATGAGCTTCACACATCAAGACATTCATATTAAACAAATGCACTTCTTAGAAGGCAAAAAAAGCATTACTTTCACTCTTTTTAGTTGCCTTGCAATTTCTTTTGCATCATTTAGTTAGTGCATCCCATGATATGATCAAAAACTGTAACAATTTTGATTAAAGGTGAACAACTTTGATTTAATGGAGAGAACCAACAACTCATGATCCGACTAGCAAGGTCCTTCCCCTCCATCTTGAATTTAGTGTTTGCTCAAGGATGAGTAAATATCTAAGTTCAGGGTGGAGGGTGGGTGGTACATATTCTAGTATTTACCCACACCTATTTATTTATAACTTATGATCACATTATTGTATCTCTACATTGCATCTGGTTGTAATTTTTTAGAACTTCTATTCTTTAGAGTAAAAAAAGTCCTTACCTAGCCAAGTTAGATTTATATTTTCTATTTTATCCATGCATGTTTAATCATTTGACCCCTTATTTGAAGAAACACCTCACAGTGACCAATCTTGGAAACCAACCAATGGCTAGAAATCACCCTGTGTGGCCTAGGCACCCAAAAAATCATGTTTCCCTAGAAATGATGGCATGCATTTGAGGAACTGAGAGGGATCAAACTCATCATTCTTCTAACTAAGTAGTGAAACACATTCATGGAATCATCACTTTTTCCCATAATCAACCACTATTTGAACATAGAGGGACTAGGCAATCCAAAATTGAATTGTAAATCAAGTTTCATGATGATCTTAGCCCTCTTCTACACTTGTTTTTCTAGTTTCTTACCTTCCATCCAACAAAAAGAAAATAAAATCCACACAAGTGCCAAACCCTAACTTTGGGTTGGCCCACCCCTCCCTATTCTATCCACTTCTTCTGTACTCCTCTCTATGTCATAGGGTCGTACCACCAAAATAAAGAAAAGATGTGAATGTGTACAACAAGCAAAATTTCCAATCATTCAAGGCAAAGAAAAAGTGCAATTTTAAGTCAAATAGAGGAGATATTCACATATTCCTTTTGCACCCCTTCCCTCCATTTTCTACCTCGTGACATCATGAATGTCTCATTTTGATATAATTTTCACACAACCTGGTGTTGGATCATATGCATACTTGTTTTTTATATGATTCCTTGAACTTTGATTAAAAGTCTTAGACATGCCTTTTATTCAGGACAATGGCAAGAAAAATTGCAAACAAAGAAATGGATATATGTATACGGTGATCTCAAGAAGTTGGATCACTTGGCCATATCTGGTGGTAGGGAAACAAGCATGATGTGAAGGTGAGGAAATCACTTGGGTTGAAAGTATTCATTTGGAGACTATTTTAGATTCTATGTTACTTGAGGATGAGAAACACTTAGCTTCATGTTAACTTATTAATGCATACTCGTCCTAGTTCTAGTTGCATTCTCATCTTAGTTTTGCATTCATATCCCTTACTTTAGTGTAGAACTAGATTGCATTTATGTTTACTTCATTTTATATTAATTTGTAAAATTTTGATTCAATTCCTTAAATTCATATCCTTGCACCAACATAGGATATAATGGTCTAATGAATCGACTAGCGAGCACAAGAAATTTATATAAATTAATAAGATTTTCATTGAACCATCCCTTCATCGGTTGATGTTTTCATTGATGTTCTTAATCAGATTATATCCCATGAAACATGACAATAGCCCCCACATTTGGGTTGGGTTAGCATATATTTGGAATCTCATTGGTTCAGTCAATAAACCTTTCTATCTATCCATAACCAATGGAAGCTTCCACATTATGATTGATGAGAAGGCCTCTGCTTTCATCCACCAATTATCATCCACATGTCTAAAAATGTTCGTATTGTATCCATCAACTGAATAATTTTCAACTGCCATGGAAGAGAATCCTATGAGTGCTCTGTACTGCAAGCTGATGAAACTCTTATGCAACCTCTGATGGAAATACTACTTTCATCCATTGATGGTTGATCGGATTCCATCCACTGATGGCCTCCCTACACTCAACTTCCAAAGGAAGTTGTACACGACCATCCACCAAAGACTTTGTGTGTTCACTAAGATCTAGGTTCCTCTCTATTGATGATCATCCTTTAATTTTGTGTACCAATAGGAATCCTAGATTTGTGATATCCCTCATCTTCCCACCATCGTTGTACCTTCACATCCATGGCAATTGACACTTAACTACAATGCGGGTCTCCAATCCCTAGTCCTATACCTATAAATACATGGCCATGGTCTCTATTAAAACGATCAATCTTTTATGCCTCCATGCTGGAAAAATCACTCCCCAACATCCTCTTTGTTTTCCATCTATACAAACCAAGAAATTTTTAGGTTCTAGTGGAAGTGGCCTTTGTGGGACTTGGTTTGGGGGAAGGGTCTTAGTTGGAGACCTCCTATTTTTCCAGAATGATCTCTACAAAATGGTTGTAATTACATTACTTATTTTGTGGATTCAAACCTGAGCCTTTGAAAAGAAAAAATGGTGTCCTACTAATCCATTATGTGAATTGAGCTCATGTCTTTGACATGAAAAGATGATGCCCTAACTATTGGAAAAAGGGGGCCAAAAAGAAAGTTCCTCATACACCTTAAAAAAGCGAAGTGGTTCATTTTCTTTATATATGGAATTTGACAAAGTAGGATATATTTTATGAATGAAAAATTATATGTGACGTATCTATACACCAACTACAGAGTCAAGGTAAGAAGAGAGTGGGGGTGGATGCATGCATGATGGACTGCGACAAATGAATGAAATATCAATTACAACCTCTTTGGACTAGATTGATCTTTCTATAACACTGATTATTCAAAGAACTAGAAAGATATTTTGTCATGTTGAATTTGATGTTTCAATGAGCATAGTGATCATTTCGTGAGACTCCATCTCAAAAAGACAAATCCAAGTTTGATACAAAATAGTATGCAACATCTTCCCAGTGTGAGATCTTAGTCTCAAAGATGTTGACTTTGCTGGAGAGATGTTTCCCTACCAAACAAGATGTTTGTAGTTTGGTCACTCACCACACTAAACAAGATTTACTCAAAAACCAAATCGGTGATCAAAGACTAAATAACCATATTATCAAAAGGGTATAGAATAAAATTGAATAATTTTTTTAATATTTCATAAGAAATATTTACAAAAAGGACCAACTTCACATGCATATTGATAACAAGTACTTTCACATGAGTTCATTGGTTTCATCCATAACATGTATATAAAAATGTATCTATATAGTTGTAACATTTTGTTGGGAAATATGCCGATATAATAGGTAGCGGAAACAACAATTTTACTATCATATTCCTCATAGATCAATGGATTGCGTCAATAAATATATAATGGGAAGGATGGTTTATGTGATCATACCTGGTCTTAGAGAAAGTCCAATGACTATTACTCGTTGTAGTATGTGCCTTCCTTCAAGTCATACTCAGACGACGTCAACAATGGCTCCTAGTTGATCACCAAAAACAATAGCCTAATTGTCCTCCTAGCTGGAAAAGCTTGACGCCTCTATGGTAGTCTACATGGACCATCAAGAACTCCTGTCATTCTATAAGAATGAACAGGAAGGAGTTGTCCCTCTACACTGGTGTACTAGTACCAATTTGCTCTCCCACAATTGTTCTCCCTTGCAATCCCTCCCTTTATCAGGTAGGACTTGCTCGAGTTCTCTCGGTTACCACAACCAGAGAAGACAAACAATTGTCAGAGGCAATTGAGTTATATCTGAGAAGCCCCCAATACCCTTCTATGTATAAGGCGGTTTGGGTCAGGGTTCCCAGTTTGAATGGGAGCAGAAGGAATCGAAATTTCATGTATTTTCACAATCTGCAAATTGAAAAATGATAGGTTTACGGGTGAGCCAATCTGTTGGCATGTGATTCGATCAGTTCAACCCTTCAATTGGTCTTTTCATCATGTTCCTCAATTGCAATTGTATTGGCAATTAAATCCGATTTAATGATCAACATGACGTCAACACAAATCATTAAATCAATCGAATTGATCCACCAACTACCTAGTTCACAACTTGAGACAGTCGGTTCATGTACCCGAGCCGATTGTTTCACTTCTTAAACCGGTCGGTTCATGGTCCAGAATTGCCAAGTCGGTTCAATTGATCTGACACACTGAAAGATCAGTTCAACACTTGAACCAGTCGGTTCACTGTCCAGTCAGTCAATTAACCACTATTGTTTAAATTGAATACCTAACTCTTTAGTAATCAAGTTTAAAACTTATCCATAAATTAAATCCTATTCCAAGTGTATCCTATGTATGTGACCCTACAGGTTCCAAGTTACATTGGTAGGGAATGCCCATAACCAATTTATGACATCACAAGCAAAGAGCGGTATCTAGAAACACATCATTGCTACCAAAGTAAATGGAAAGTTAGAGAACAACTTCAACCTACAATCTATGTTTGGTGTTATAATGATTGTATAATTCCTTTGTTAGTGATATCTAGTTTGAACTCGAGGTATGGAATCATCATCCTCTCAATGTTCAATCCATGTTCCTCGAACCAGAGCGTACTGTCTGAGATATACGTGACCTCAATATCATATATTGATTCATCATGCACATGATTTTCTTAGTCATGCTTATCAAGTGGCCTGGATATAAAACTCCAGTAGGAGGGACAAATCCCATCTACATCACTCACAATCATCCCCATGTGTCACAGTGCATCCGATCATCACCTTTATGGAAACCCTTATTCAAGGTCACAATGGATGATGTCAAAGTATATTGAATGACATGTGATGAGTGTAGTGACTTCAGGTCTAAGAACCACAATCACCACCTTCACTATGAGAGATGATTATGACCACCAATTATGGTTTCCATGCATCACTCTCAAGGTGGGTCTGTCTGATACAATATTCTCTAATAAGTATCTATGTGTTTGGTTTGATATCACATATATCATGACTGATGAGATTCTATCATCAACCAACACACACTCTAGTCTTATGTGTCATTACTGTCTATTAGTCTTCACAATAACATCTGACTAGGGACATAACATGAATATACATACTCTTAATGTTCATATCATCTCATTGTTCAAGTCATCAATATAAAGACATGCCATTGAGTAATGTCATTCTTTAGACATTCACCATATTTATTCATTATCTCATAACTGATTGAAACAAAATGAATCAAAAGATTGCCTTTATTATTAATCAAATCATTACATGATATGCCACAATCATCATATGATTGGCTCTCTCGACATACTCACCAACAGACTCCCACTTGCACTTAGAGCCAATCACCCAAAAATCTTATTCTTAGTGATCCAAACAGGCCTGTCATGTTTATACTGAGCAAGTGCTAATCTAGGGGGTTAGAAACATTTTGCCTATAGTCGGTATATTGCACTGTACAACATCTCGTATGAGATCGAATTGCCATAATGTGTTATTTAATATTCCTCGCCTAACCAATAGCTCCATTGTTGTCACAATATTTTTTCTGTGCCATCAATGGTTGGAACACCCATAAGTTCATCTATATGAACTTTTAGATCCATATAGTATCCACTCATGTGTTCATAACACTAGGATACTCAACTTCTATTGTAGAATTTATATAATGGTATGTAGTTTGGAACCTTTCAACTTATAACTCTTCTTTCAAGATTAAACATAGTTTTTCATTGCGATAACTCTTTGTCATTACAAACCTTGCATCGTTGTAACCACTTACACTAACTCTTCCTTATTGCCATGGTTTAACAACTAATCCTTAGTGCTTCTCAAGTACTAATGGATGTTCTTTATGGCATTCCAATGACCTTCATTGGAATATGACTAATATCATCTTGTCATCTCCATCACATACAAGATTATGGTATGAGTACATTATATTGTATACATGATATATCCAATTGCATGTGCATATGGTATCTTACTCATGTCTTTCCCATTCTTCATAAGAATTGGAATACATGGTCCTTGAGAGACTAATCCCATGTACCATGGACAAATTTTCTCTCATTGAATCCTTCATGTTGAACCCTTCAACATCTTACCAATATATGTGCTCATACTTAGGTCAAGAAACTTTATAGAACTATATCTATAGATCTCAATTCCTATCACATAGGATGTTTCACCTAAATCCTTCATGCTAAAGGTGTTTTCCATGCTAGGTTTCAATACTTACAATATTAAAATGTTATTCCCCATCACTATGTGGAATAAACATGTGCTCCCATTAAATCTTTTGTTATCACAAATTTCATTTTTTATCTTGACTAAAGTCAAACTCTTTGACTATCTTGTCAAATTAAAGATTCCATCTCTGAGATGCTTGTCTCAACCTCTAAATTGAACTTTATAGCTTATAGACTTCATTTGCATTAATGGAGTTATAAAACCTTTTGGATTTGTCACATATACATCCTCTCTTCCTTTTAAGGAATGAAATTTTAATCTTCATATGCCAAATCTCATAGTCAATCTTAGCTACAATAACAATCATGACAATTGGTGAAAGGGATTTCATCATGTTCCACACTTTGAACTTGTTTTAAAACCTTTGTTACCAATTCATCTTCTCATGTTATCCATGTAGGTCTTCATCTTGAAAACCAAACTGCACCTGATGGGTTTTATCCATTTAGGTGATACCACCAAGGTCATACCTTGTTGATGTACATGGATTCCATTTTGGATATAATGGCCTTATTCCATTTCTCAAATTCTGGTCCCTCAATAGCTTCTACATAGGTTGTTGGGTCATCATCTTATGACCAGTTTACCTCCTTTTTGAGTTATAGGATTCACAATCTTTTAAGATCATGGCGTATTATACTAGAACTATGAGTTTTGTGTTACATGAGGAACTTGAGACTCCACACCAATTTGTGATTCTCCTTGTTCCCATTGTACATGCTTAGGTTCAAATGTTTTCTTACTTATCTTGAACCTTTTGAGTTCTGCTTTTACTCCCACTGATTCTTTTGGAACTCAATTATCCTAGTAACCAATTATTGTTGTTAGATTGGGACTAAAAGTAGTATTCAACAGTTAACATTTTATGATTTGTGGATAATCCTTTACAGGAAACTACTTTCTTTATATAAGTTTCAATCCTTATAAAAGACATATCAGTTGATTCCCATACCATATCTCATATGATATCTTTCAAACCATTTTGGACGGTACATTATTTTAGTGTAAAACATGTATCTAAAAGGAAATTAGAAGATTAGATTAAATGATAATCACACCATAACTCATCAGGATGTGACTTCTTCTATCTGATACATCATCATGTTTTAGGTAAAGTTGTCTTTGTGATACATTATCACGGTCTTTTCAGAGGGTCCTCAAACTATTCTGTAAAGTATTTAAATGTTGAACACATAAAAGTATTAGTGGTGTTATAAAACCTTTTGGCTGTGTCACGTACACATCCTCTCCAATATTCCTTTTAAGGAACGTGGTTTTAATATTCATATGCCAAATCTCATAGTCTATATTAGTTGCAATAGCAAGCATGACAATTCATGAAAGGGACTTTGTCATGTTCAACACTTTAAACTTGTTTGAAAATCTTTGTTACCAATTTGTCTTCTCATGTTATCCATGTAGATCTTCATCTTGAAAACCCAACTACACCTTATGGGTTTTATCCCTTTAGGTGATACCACCAAGGTCATACCTTGTTGATGTACATGGAATCCATTTTGGACACAATGGACTTATGGCATTTCTCAGATTCTAGTCCCTCAATAGCTTCTAGATAGGTTGTTGGCTCATCATCTTATGACCAATTTACCTCCTTTCTTAGTTATAAGATTCACTTAAGCTCATCACATGTTGTACTAGAACTACGAGTTTTGTGTTACATGAGGAACTTGAGGCTCCAAAACAATTTGTGATTCTCCTTGTTTCCATTGTAACTGCTTAGGTTCAAATGTTTTCTTACTTATCTTAAACCTTTCGAGTTCTACTTTTACTCCCACTGATTCTTTTGAAACTTAGTTATCCTAGTAACAAATATGTTGTTCTAGGATTGGGATTGAAAGTAGTATTCAATAGATTAATATTTTATGATTTGTGAATAATCCTTTTCAAGGAACTACTTTCTTTATATAAGTATCAATCCTTATAAAAGACATATCAGGACATCCCCATACCATATCTCATATGATGTCTTTCAAACCATTTTAGATGGTACACTGTTTTAGTGTAAAACATGTATCTAAAAGGAAATTAAAAGATTAGATTAAATCATAATCACATCATGACTCATCAAGATGTGACTCCTTCTATCTAATACATCATGTTTCAGGTGGAGTTGACTTTGTGATACATTATCACAGTCTTTTTTAGAAGGTCGTCAAACTATTCCTGTAAAGTATTTCAACATTGATCATATCAAAGTATCTTAATACTTATAAGGAATTTGTGTACTTCATACATGATCTCATTGAACATTTCAAAAGATTTGTATTTCACTAAATACATATCACCATATCATGAAGTATAAATATCTAGCTTTTATTTTGAAGGTCTTTGTACATCATTACGTACAAGTACTAATAGAATGCTTATTCTCCACTACACCTAGTAAGAGATGACTTCTAATGTTGCGCACAAATAATACTTGCATGTCTCTTATTGGTTCAATAATCAAAATATTCTAGGCAAACATCACCATGGATTATAGAATGTATTTCTCATATATGTTCTCAAGATGACAATGCTATAGATATTGATGGGTTGTCTTATCAAATTATAATACCTTGTTATTTACATTTAAAAACATTTATCTTTAGATCCTATAAAGATCATAGGACATTTCCACATAAGATTACATCTTTGAAATAGAACATTAACTACTCTATATCCATAATCATCGTCCATACAAGATGCAGAAAGTAAAATGTTTCTTTTAATGGCACAAATGAAATAGAAGTTCATCTAACTCTATTACATGCCCTGTGGGGCAAGACAAATTCTAAATTGAGACTGAAGTGGTAGGAACTCTTGCTCCGTACAGTCCATCCTTTCCCTTTCATAAAGGCTTACTTCTTATCAAATCCTGCATATCAAACATATGTCAGATCTATATCCGGTACCATATACCCAAGATGAAGAAGTATTTAGATTTATCTTATAATGTATATACCTGAGGTGGAGTTCTCTATTCCCTCTTTCTTATTCTTTAGTTTCTCTAGGTAGAGAGGATAATTCCTCTTCCAGTGTCCATGCTGGTGATAGTGGTGACAATAGCTTCCCTTATTCACTCCTCCCTTTGCCTTGAGTGTTGAAGACTTGGGCTTTTGGCAAGCTCTAAAACTCTGGTTAGATTTACATTTTCCTTTATACTTCCCCGTTGGTTTGCTAATCAACATCACAAACTTGGGTTTGTCTTTCTTCATTTGTGCCTTAGTTGTTCTCGACATGCCAAGTAACTCTGTCAACAACTTGTGAAAGTCATTCATGTTGTAGCTCATGACAAACTAACATTATGACTCTAGCAGAGGCTGCATAATCACATCAGTGGCCAACTCTTGACCCAAGGGGAATCCTAGTCTAGAAAGGTTCTCCATATACCCAATGAGCTTGAGCACATGAGGACCTACTGGATCTCCTTCTGCCATGTTACATTTTAATAGCACATTGGAACATCACATCTCTCTTATCTTTCTTGATCTAGGAACATGTTATTAAGATGTGTGACCATCTCAATAACATCCATGTTCTCATGTTGTCTTTGCAACTCATAGTTCATGGAGATCATCATTAGGCACTTGACATCAGTGAAATCTTCAATATGCTTCTTGTAAGCATCCATGTCAGCCTTAGTGTGGTGGGAAGAGGTTCATCTAGCTCTAGTGTGTCTAGGACATAGAGCTTGCACTCCTAGGTGAGAACAATTGTCAACATCCTGAACCAATTGTAGAAGTTATTTCCATTTAACTTGTCATTCTCAAGGGCTGATTGTAGAGAAAAATTGTTGTTGGTGTTGCCATTTGATTCTACAAGAGAAACTTGCAATTTTTGTCCAAAAAACCATTTTGATTTAATTTGATTTGTATAAAATTTGACTATGTTTTATTAGACCTTTAATTAACTATTGCTCTGATTATTTTGTTCTCATTTATCAATTCATAAAATTGAAGAGCACAAACTTCTAGTGAGCCAATATCCAATATAATTGAGTTCTTACTCGGACAACGCCAACATCCATAATCAACCATTAAGGTATACAATGTTTTTCAATTGCATCTTATGCAATTATTGGATATATGGTATGTGCAACTCCTTGCCATAGTCATATGCATGCCTCTAAGTGCTTATTCTCATTAAGGACACCCAGTTAAGCCTGACCCAAAAGCCAACACAATAGAAATGCACCCCGCTTGGCAGGGTCACATAACTACCATCACACTTCTACGAGATGGATAGCGCACCACACTTGGTGTTCCCATGAATAAATGATCAAGCTTTTCATGTGTGTTGCTAATGGAAAGCATCTTAGACTTAATATGTTTTACTGAGGGATTTTATATATTTTATAAATATATTATACATATACATATCCGATCACTACATACTAGTACGTATCATATACATGCTATGTCCCACAAATGTACACATGCAATATAAAACATTAGCGATGGATATGACCATTTCTATCACAATTCCTTGGAGCCACAAGGAATTACTACCACCTAGGTCTTCATCACATGCATAAACCTATTGTTGGTGTAGATTTGTGCTTGAACCAATCTAGGTTGATTGGTTCAACCCTTGAACCGGTCGACTCGCCTCTTAGTCGGTCGGTTGGTCTGTTAGACTAGTCGTCTAACCTCTAGTTTAACTGATGTCTGGACACCTCTGAACGGTCGGTTGGGCCATCAACCGATCAGTTCGGCTCGTGTGGCTGTCCTCCTTGGTCCTCTAAATGGTGGGCTCATCCTCGAGACGTTTAGCTCATCGTCTAAACGGTCGGCTCATCTGGCAATGAGCTTCTTCTTCGTCAATACACGGAAAAGAAACTATCCTATTACTATTAAACTTATTACAATGTAAAAGAGAAACATAAGTTACACTCGAGGGGAACAATGGAAGGAAAGAATAATAATTTTACATCGGGAAGAAGAAGCTATAAGCTTGATGTGCAAACTGAGATATAAATAGAAACAAACCATTCAACCAAACACTGATAATCAAGTTATTGGCTATAACCATGCTACACATCCACCATCAAAACCAATTTCTAGGGTGATACATGTAAATTGCATATATATATATATATATATATATATATATACTAGTTTGGGATCGTGTGTGGTATTTAATCGGATATGCACATTAATCATTTTAAATGTTCACATCGTATGCAATAAAAAAAGGTAAAAACCAAAATCCAATCATATCGATTAAATCCCAAAACATAGTAAATGGATGTGGCTCTGATAACACTGCTAATGGAGACAAAGTAGGTAGCGGAAACAAAAATTTACAATCATATTCACCATATACCAGTAGATCATGTCAACAACGATGTAATGGGAATGATGGTTTACGGGGTCGTCCTGGTCCTGGAGAAAGTCCAATGACTATTCCTCATTGCAGTATGTGCCTTCCTTCAAGTTGCACTCAGTCGACATCAAAAAATGGCTCTTGGTTGATCACCATAGACAACAACCTGACGTTGTTTTCGTAGCAGAAAAATCTCATGCCTCTATGGTAGTCCACACGGACCACCAGGAACTCCTGTCATTCTAGAAGAATAGATAGGAAGGAGTTGTCCCTCCATGTTGGTGTACTAGCACCAACTTCCTCTCCCACAATTGTTCTCCCTTACTATCCCTCCCTTTATCTAGTAGGACTTTCTCAGTTTCACTTGGTTACAAAAACAAAAAAAGAGAAACAATTTCTAGAGGCAATTGAGTTGTATCTGAGAATCCCCCAATACCCCTCTATTTATAGGAGGGTTTGAGTCAGGGTTCCTAGTCTGAGTGGGAGCAGAAGGGACCAAAATTTCATGAATTTTCGCAACATGTGAACAAAAAAACCAGTCTCTTGGCATGTGAGACGATCGATTTAACCCTTAAATCGACTATTTCATCATGTTTCCCAATCACAATTGTATTGGCAATTAAAATCCAATTTAATACTCAATACGATGTCAACACAAATCCTAGAATCAATTAAACTGATCCACCAACTGCCCAGTTGACAACCTGAGACAGTAGGTTCATGTACTTGAGACGATCAGTTCACTTCCTAAACCGGTCAGTTCATGGTCTAGAACTACCAAGTCGATTCAATTGACCTAACACACTTAAATTATCAGTTCAACACTTAAACCGGTCGGTTCACTATCAAGTCAGTCAATTATTCAACCAATATTGTTTAAATTGAATACCTAACTCTTTAGTAATCGAGTTTAAACCTTATTCATGAATTAACTTCTATTCCATGTGTATCCTATGTGTGTGAACCTATAGGTTCCAAGTTACGTTGGCAGGAAATGTCCATAACCAATTTATTACATCACAAGAAAAGAGCGGTATCTAGAAACACATCATTGGTACCAAAGTAAATGGAAAGTTGGAGAACAACTTCAACCTACAATCTGTGTTTGGTGTTACAATGATTGTATAATTACTTTATCAGTGATATCTGGTTTGAACTCAAGGTATGGAATCGTCATCCTCTCAATGTTCAATTCATGTTCCTTGAACCACAGTAGATTGTTTGAGATATATGTGATCTCAATACCATATATTGATTCACATGTGCATGCACATGCCTTTCTTAGTCTCTCTTATCAAGTGGTATGGATACCAAACTCTAATAGGAGGGACAAATCCCATCAACATCACTAACAATCATCCCCATGTGTCATATTGCATCTAATCACCTTTATGGAAACCCTTATTCAAGGTCAAAATGGATCATGTCAAAGTACACTGAATGACATGCAATGAGTGTAGTGATTTTAGGTCTTAGAACCACAACCACCACCTTCACTATCAGAGATGATTATGACCACTAATTATGGTTTCCATGTGTCACTCTGAAGGTGGGTTTGTTCGATATACTATTCTCAAACAAGTATCTATGTGTTTGGTTTGATATCACGTATATCATGACTAATGAGATTATATCATCAACCAACGCACACTCTAGTCTTATGTGTCATTGATGTCTATCAACCTTCCATAATAACATCCGACTAGGAACATAATAAGAATGTCCATACTCTTAACATTTGTATCATCTCATTGTTCATGTCATCAACCTGAAGACATACGTCATTTAGTAATGTCATTCTTTAGACATTGATCATGCTTTATCATTATCTTATAACTAATTGAAACATAATGAATCGGAAGATTGCCTTTATTACTAATCAAATCATTTACATGACATGCCATCACAATCATCATATGATTGTCTCTCTGGGTATACTCACCAACACATTTACAATGCTTAAGGCACACAACAAAAATCTCGAGTGGATGTACATCATATGCAAAATCCCCTAGTCATACCTGAGAGTATATAGGGACAACTGACTCTACACAATCCAACCAACCTCTCAAAATATGTTGATCTTCAAACTGAGCCTCCTTATCACCACAGGTTTGTCCATGTTGTTGGTCACCTAAAATGGGTGTAGAAACCCACAAGGTGAGGCCCATGTCCCAACAATGTGATATAACTTCTAATATCATTTATTGCTTAAAAGCGGATTATTCATTTAAAGAAGTTAAGGCAGATACTTAGAGTTGAAAGACTATGTAGTTTATGTGAAATGATCCATCATAGTTAAAATTATAGGTGCAGTTGACTACACTTTCCAGGATATGAATCTCATATAGTATTCGTAAGAAAAGAAAAGCAATAATGATCATCCAAAGTGGTTTGCCAAAGACTCCTAACATGTATACTACTCGGCTGAATTAGATACTCTATTAAGCTCTGGGTAGTGTGAGTCATACCACTCAAACTACTAGTTGACCACTGTGAAGTCCCAATCACCCCCATATAAGATCTAGGATGACCACAATCCTAAATTTCTTCCCCTCCATCAGTACGAGTAACAAACATAGTGACACATAAGCTCAACTACTAAATTATCATAGTCCATCCTGGGTGGACAAGACACGATGCAGAAACTAGGGTATAACCCTCAAATTTGAGTTACGACCACAATCGCTCGCAATCACTTCAACATTTAAGACACGACCTCAATCTCTCTCCAAAACCATGAAATTAGGTTGACAAGGATATACCCTCCATACACCCGCATATACTAAACAATATATGACCTAATATCCTTCTGGATTATCGTTTCACTATCCACAAAGTTCTAACACTAAGACAGTTCTACGGTCATAGGGTACTACATGATTAAGGTTACACATGATTAATTAATTCAGTTAAATACTTTGACGCATCAAACAAGTTACATACAAACACCTAAAATATTCTTAAACAATAATATGGGATTGAAACTTCAAGAGATATAAAAAGTATAAAACAACTTCATTTCACTTCTTCCAGGCATATGTATCCATCCTTGGTCGTTAAAAGAATCAATCCACAAATTCAAACGTATAAAAGCCCATTAGGGCACTTAGAATAACTCCGTGTAGGATTATCACCATCATTTGAAACTTTATAGAGAGCTTAATGAGTCATAAGCAAGCCAACACCCCAAATTTCATAAAAAAGTATAATTTATGTAAAAGTTATGGTATATCCAAGAAATAAACAATTGTATGTTCAAAACATGTTATGGATGAGATACATTTATTACTAGGGTTTTGTCCAACCATAATTACAGAACCATAATAGTGATTATAGATCCTTAATTTTCATAGGATAGTCATCATATAGTAAGTATAGTACATTGGTTGAATTTCCTTTGTATTGGGTACAAGTCTCCATAAGATTAACAATTTTAGGAGACATTACACTTATAATTTTGAATTTTAGACCTTGCATATTCAAAGAAAGGTTCAATTTAACAACAAAAAAGAGTTCATGGAGTCTAAATAAAATTTAAGAATTGGTATTGTTATCTTTTTATGTAAAATAATACTTAAAAATCATCTTTTAGAATTTATGAATTTAGAGTAAGATTACAGTCATGCATGTAGAAATTTGGCAAGAAATACTTTTAAAGTTATATCAATCACCTTGGTAGATAAGAAACAAAATTCTAAGAGGTGAAACTACAAAATTATCAACAAAGCACCAAGCCTGGTCCACCAAAACTCCAAGAACAAAGTGTATCTAAGACAAGAAGAGAAGAAAAGAAAGTTCTTCACAACATGCACGAGTTTCCAACAAGGAACACCATGAACACATCCATGGAGAGAGAGGAAGGAAAAATATAAAGAAAACCACTTCAAGAAAGAAGATCTTACATGGATAAAATAAAAATATGGTCAAAATCCTTTGAATCCTCTAAGGAAAACTTGATCTTACACATGCACTGACGAATAACAACTCAACTACCTCTGAAGGTCCTACACCAGACTCCCACATATACTTGTCATGATCCTCCAAGAGCAACTGATGCTCCTCCAAATGAATGAGAGGAGATAAGGAAGGAAGATATTTATAGAGGTAGGTCAAAATATTGGCTTCCCGTGGGTCAAAAGACACGTCAGGCTATAGCTCAAAAAACTCACCCATCAATGCCTGATAGTCACTCAAGCACACACTCAATAAGACTCGTCAGACACATTCAAGCAAAACTTCATCGCCCATGTGCTAATCGGGAACAAGGGAAGACTGCGTTATTTCCTAGAAACTTGTCAATCAACCGAACTCGTCGACTCATAACTTCGTCACTTAGCCCTCATCGGATTGGCTATCTCCAAGATCGTCGGTCCTCAAGCTGAAAATAACATGGAACAACTCTATTGGTCTAGCATATATTAATGGTCTCATTGACTAGATTTCTTCGAGAACTCAAAACCGTTGGCCCGACGGGTTAGCAGAACCCATTGACCACCGGGTCATTGGTATACGAAAGCATGCCACCACTACTATCTAACTTTTATATATAAAAACTCCATGAAATCAAAGTTCAAAAGCATCAGAAGGAGAATTTTTTTTCAAGGTTCTTAAGAACATCATGAAACAACATAAAAAAGTTATAGAATTACTTTAAGACTCCTAGAAAAGGATACTTTGCATCAAGGTCCACAAGTTACATAAAATTGTATATCTTGAGAAAACAAGGCCCAATTTGATTCAAATTTTAAACATAACATTATCAACTGATTTTTAATCATAAACCAAAGTTAAATTTATAAAATTATATGCTTAATTAAGCCAAACAATTATGTTTATGTATTAAGTAAGGTTAGGGGCCTTACATGTAGGTACCTCAATTGATATTTACCATGCCTTGTTTTTGAGCTAGGGTTGTTTCCATCTAGCAACGAGCATAGGAACATGACTAAAAATCCTATATTTCATGAACTGGAATCATACAAGACACATGGTTTTTATTGAATCTCTAGACCTTCCATCCAATTATGATTTCTCATACATGAAGAGACAAATGGAATTCTTTTTTACTACTCCAGATAGCAGTCTTCAAGTCATTTAGTAGCACCATTTGAATCAAATGGACAGAACCTTCTTGTTGCTTTTATCAGTAGAAAAACTAGTAGGATATCTGTCTCCATCAAGACTCCAAGGTTCTACCCTCGAAGGTAATTAGATCTATGACTTCTTCCCATCGTTATACTATTTCCCTCCACCTACTCTGCCTCAACAGTAGCAAATCCATCAACAAGGAAGGGAAATTTCAACTTCATTTCAAAATTGAAGAAGGGATACAGAACACCACAACTTTGCCTCCATCTTCTACTGTGATGATTGGATTAATTTCTCTCTTCCCCTATTCTTTATATTACTACCATGAGAGAGTATTCCACTAAATGGGGTGTGGGGAGTAGCCCCACTACTTGACTTTAATCTTTTTTACCGATGTTATGCATGTTTTAACATCATTTATTTTGAATCAGATATTTTGTTGCATGCAAATCTTCTTTGGACAACTATTTTGCATGTTTATTAGATCTTAGATGTAGAGAAGTTTGAACTTGAGATCTAAGACATCATTTGATCATGCCAAACCCTAGATGAGAACATTGGATATGTGTTTTCATATACGATAGGTAAATGATCTAGGTAAGATAATGGAAAACTTAGAGTAATACCTATCTAGTTTTAATCCTAACACCAAAATGGGAATTTTACCTATCTCAACATATGTGTGTTCATGCTTAATGGGAGATTCACTGATAGGTTGTGGTGGTGAAACCCATCAACTGTAGTGTTTTATCCATCCGATAAATACAACCTTAATCCAACCTTTTTGTTATTGCCATTTCAATGCAATTAACCAACCCAAACTTTATATTAAACACTAATTCTTGTGTATTTTACTTTTATCAGATCTGAATTAAACATTTTGTCCTTTGCTTTTGATCCTCAATTATACAACAGGATCCCACCTCTTGTAGGTCGGATTGTTGTATGTTAAGTTGATGTAGAACCTAGGGATTTCTTCCTTAGGTAATTTTTTATGTGAAAATCTTCCACATCAATTTCTTTTTTGGTTTGTGTAATATGCATGTATAATTGTTAGGTTTGTCTAGAATGTATAATTGCATAAATATATGTATGATGAATGTTCCTTTATTGTCTATGTTGAGTGCATTTTTAATTTGAATATTGTGTGTATAAATAATGAAACCTTAATATAATGAATTGACATGAGTCTGCCTCAATTAACTTGATTTAGACTGAAATTGATAAAATTTATCAAAATCCTAAATCCTAAACCCTAATTCGTAAATCCTAATATGTAAACCATAATCTGTCAACGCAAAACCCTAAATCATAAAGCCTAACCCCTAAACCCTAGTTCCTAGGTATAATTGGGTTGATAACAATAAAGGAGTTCAAGTGGATGAGTTGGTTTCACATAAGTGAATTTTAAAAACATTGGCGAGAAGGATGATCCATTATCATGGCATCATAAGTGATATATCAATGACCTTGCAAACAAAAAATGCTTTGTCAATAAAAGATAGTTCACTATAGATCCTATAGATGAAGAAAAATACTATGAGAAGTATGACGACTCTAGTCCATTCATAGTTGGCTTGACAAGTGTAGATGATGAAACTAACATTGATGAATAGTTTATGTGTCAAAATCACATAGAAGGAATATTTGTTAAAGAATGATCCAAACAATAATTGAGGCATGCCTTTCATAATGCAACCAATATATTTTGTTAGATGCTATATATTTTGCATGTTTCTCTATCATTTACATATGTTTTATATGCTAGGTGTTCATATTTCAAACAGTTACTATTCATATACTTATTTTTAGATTGTTATAGAATGGATTATGACCATGAGGTTGTTGAGTATTGTGAGGATGTTGAACATACTGAGGATGTTGATCATCGTGAGCAGGATGAGCAACACGATGTTGAGCCTCCATACCCATGTAGTAGAGGCATCACACTCATGCACAACTTAACGACGCTTAGTGCCAAAGGTGAGAAGTTGATGATTGCTTTTGATGATGTAGTAAATCATGTAGGGGGAGAAGAATAGTCCTTTCAGTCACTACTATAGGCTTACTACTTGCAACAAAGTGCAAATAGTTACAAAATCTTGGCATAAAGTTCATGCTACCATGAAAGACCTCATCTAGAAGGACATATCTTTTGAGTTTTTGCATTTATTCCAAGTTTATTAATTTCTTTTTTTCAATATATTATTTCTATGAAATAGTATAACTACTATTGCATGGCATTTTTTCACCTTGGTGTTAAATTGCATCCTGAGAATGTGCTACAATTCTATGGGAAATGTTGAGGAATATTAAGAGTAACCTGGGAAGAGAATACATAAACAACAACTAGAAGAAGAAGCCTATTAATGAGAAATACAAATAACTTGATGCTACTATTTGGGAGAAGTTTTGTTTTTGGAGGGGATTTAATAAGTTGAAGTTATTTTGTAGTTTAATATAAAACTTATGATTAATCACCTGAGTTCAAGGTATTAAGTAATTAGCTTATATTTTGAAATAACTAGACTACACATGAGGCAGTAAATAATGTGCATGACCACCGGTTGGGTCCCGTTGGTTATGCCTTTCTCCGTAGTAACATGGAAAAACTATAATCATCTGGGGAAGAGTCAAGCACATCTTCAAGTCCACATATACTACTCTGAAATGAGGAGTGGATAAATGCTAGAACAAACAACTCAGGAGTATTTTCCAACCCCGTAACTGTTGAGGTGGCTGATTAAAATGTAAAGTTTAATTTACACAATGCATGTTTGTTTTTATTTTGATAGTTAGGTTTTTGCTGACTATTTCCATTGATGATGATTAGTGGGGTCTCTATGTGCAAAGAAAAGAAGATAAGTTCATCCCTTAGGGCCAAATGGATGTTGATAGTTTCTCTTTATAAACAAGAGCATCCTGGTCGTGTTAGGGACATATGATTTGGTGTTAGGAGAAAAGCATAGTTTGGCTCATCAAAATAGCCACATAGATTTTCCAGGAGAGGTGGTACGTTACAACTGGATATAGATGAACTGATACAACACAGAATATAAGAGGAAATTCAAAGCTTAGGTTACATTTGGATAAAGTAATCTCAAGTCCTGGTAGTTATTGAGTTAAATAATAACAAATCTGTTCGATACGAGATTAATAATAACCATCTCATGGCTCATGTAATAGAAATTGTAGACTTCTTTAATCCCCCTGAAATCGGTAGAAGTGACAAATGTCATTTTGGTCTGTCATTCCTTCTTTTTTTGACAGCAGCTTGCGCTCTCACCTGCAAAACTTTACAAACAGTCATCATGCAGCTTCGTGTCGGTGCATCATTTGTTCGTGAACTACTGAAAGTTTAAAAGTGAGCGGCCAAACTAGGCCTTACAACCATCACAATCTCAACCTACTCAGATTGTGGTGTACTGCTCTTCTAATGAGGTACATAGGGGTATTGGGAGAACTCCCACGGACCCTCTAGGTCCGTTTGATGATGTAAGTTTCTTCGTGATATAATAGTTTGTGAATTCAATATATATGTTATGTTATAGGTATATATAATAATAAAAATGTCAGGGGCTAGAAAATGTCATCTTGTAGTTCATGATCCTACATTCAATGCCGTGGACGGGATGATGTTTTACCACATGGTGGTGGGATATTACATTGTTATAAAATGGAAATGATGTATTCTATGTGTCTCCTCAACTTTTCTATCCACCCACCTTTACTGATACCTCACTCTAGATACAATACAATAGGAGATGCAAAAGGCAACACGATTGCATGGCCTAAAATTGGTATGGAAATATATAACAAATTTATATTGTAATTGTGTTCTTTAGTATATTATATTTGTGTATATATGTTTCCTAATGATACAAGAATATTAGTAGACCCCAATACTTAGGAAGCCCCCCTAGAGTTGCCCTCCAAATCTTCATGCACCTACACTGCATCTGCAATAACTATTTGACTCTTTAGGTCCTCAGTGTCAGGACTTAAGTCGATGGTTAGAGAATGTTAAAAAAGGGCCGAATATGCTTATCCTTACGTTGGATGATATCATAGGATAAGATCATGACACTAATGTATTCATTCAAGATAAGTTATAAATATATAAATATGAACGGATTTATGCCACCATAATAGAAGTTTGGAGATGATCTTATCTTATCAAAATATACCTCATTCTATATGAATATATACCTTAAATTATTTTGAATATATTAAACCATTACATATGTTCTTACAACTACTTATATGTCGAGACTATAGTGTTTCCAATAGCCAATCTGTAATTCCTAATTTCTTTATAGATTATCGGTGTGGATAGAGAATAACAACTATATTTGATTATTTACTCTACTTTATTTAAGCATTTTACTAGTGTAGGAAAGTATGTGATTTTGTCTCGTTTCAATGATGGATAAGGTTCCATTTCTTTTCCTTTAATTTTAACTTATCAATTACCTTTATTGTGGAATTTGAATTTTTTTTGTTTGCCTTGTTTTTTTATTCAACAATAGGCATTAGGAATTGTTCATGGTTGTCCCAAGCATACTCACTATATATTATATTGACCCATTGGGTAGCAAATTGTCGGGCAGGGGATATCGAATAAAATTCTCTATTGTAGGGTAAGAAATGATATTCATGTGAATGTATGTAGTAGTTCGTGAATCATCATATTAACTACTTAATCATACAACCACATATATTACTTCAAATTATAGGGGTATCAAAGCATTCTGAAAGTTTAGAAATTGTGTATAGACAAAATAATATATTATCCTACTTGAGCATTAAGGTATTTCTATGACCAAATCTACTGCCAAATCTACTTATTTTTATTTATTAACGTCTTGCATAACTATAAAATTGTAGTGCCCTACACAAGATAATGACTAGGCGTACAAATACTACGTGATGAAGTAAATGGATGTCATAGACAAAACATCATCACAAGATATTCAAAATATACTACTGATAATATAGACCTTGAACACAAGTGTAAAATCTAAATTGATTTGCAATCATAATTTACATAATAAAATGTAATATTATATCATTCTTTTTGTTGGTATTTAACACCCAACTGACATATGCATGAGTTACTCTAGATGATGTATTAGAAAAGTGGGAAGACTACTTCACTAAGAAGAATAATTTGAATTTGATAGGGATTGATGATTATGTATGGTACTTTGAATTTGATTGTTTGTATGATTCTGGTATGTGGATCATATCATCTTAAGTTTATGAAAACTTCTCTTTGAATTGCAATTATAATGAATACAAGTGAGTTTTGAATTGATTTGCATCAATGGGGCAATCAAAGATGTGAATGTGTGAATTGTGAGTGTGTGTGCAAAAAGAAGTACATTTCTAATATATGTATATAGATGTGATGGGGTAATTGAAGATTAGGATGTGGATTTTGATGTATATATGTGCATATTACTATAGATTTTGCAAGTTTAAAATGGCCTCTTGTTAAGTTGAACACAAAATGAAACTTGTTGTTTATAAGAACATCATGTTTTGCATAATGAACAATCAGATAACATGTTTGCAAACTTGCTATTAAAAAATTAAAATTTCAACGTTAGACACTAAACAATCTTATAAGTAAACTTTTAAATTGAAAACCAGCCTACTACATCATTTTTGTTGTTAGAAACTGAACATTGAAATACTATAACATCAGTATCCAGATAAAAGTGATGACACTGAACAATTTCAGCAATCAAAAGTTTTTGATTCCTATTATGTTAGTTTTTTTCCCAAAGTGGACCTTGTAACATTTTTATGGCATATTTTTTGCAAACGAAACTAATGTTACAGATTGCCTAATGGGACAAAATTTTTTAATGTGCAAGTTTTTGCGTCGGCATTTATTATCCTACACGTCAATTTATGAAACTATCATAGAGGTGGTATGCCAATTTCCTCTTTTTCAATAAATAGACGTTGCAACCTTCAATCTATAGATTTTCCCCCTCGGCGCCACCTCAAACTGATGTTACAGGCCACTTGTATACTAGTGCTTGCACGTCTTGGTCAATTCCTTTAGTCTAAGTTTCTTGAAATTGGCAAACAAAATAAGTTGATGCTTAACCTAGTGTCTTCCTCACTAAATTCCATGCTACCATTTGAGGAAGTGATGTTGAAGAATCCTGGATCCTTCTTCTTTTCTGATCATCATCTTTGAATAAATGCACTGATGAGTTCATCGACAACAACATGATTTGAGTCTTAGATGTGCTAGTTTTTATTGATGATATTTTTCTGAAACCTTCCATATATTTTATCTTTGTTCTCTCTATAGCTTCCACCAAGGGGATATTGATGTGGAGTTTTTGAAAGACGTACAAAAATTTCTTGAATAGTTTATCTTTATTTCCTAGCTTCATGTTATTTAGAGATGAGGCATGAGGTGTATTTGTGTGGATTGTGGATGATAGTTTAGTGGTGGAACACATATGTTGAGGGATATATATCTCCTTAGGGGCCTCCCCCTAACGTTATTATGAAATCACCCTCCTTCATCACATGTCTTGTGTGGTTGGATTTCCCTATTGTCAGTCCTTCTCGGGTATAAGTTCCTTCTTTTTAACCATGATTGTTCCACTTTGGAGTAGAACCTTCACCTATTCTTATTACAAGGCCATATTCCTCTGATTGGGGGAGTCAACATGGTGGCTATGGAGTCCTGAGGTGCCTTGCCTTGTAAAACAAGTGTGGTCAAAACTTCTTCGCTTCTCGAGGATAATTCATTAGGTGAAGGTCTCACATATGAACTATTTGCAAGTTCCCCCGGTCTACCATACAAAGTATTGGGAAAAATAATTGGGGTCACTAAGGCTTGCATGCATCAAAAGAAGTTTGTATTCTGAGTGATTTTAGTAGCAAAAGGCTTCTCACTATAAATGGAAACAATATTAGTGTGCTTGTATTGGTGTGTCTTTCAGTGTTACCTGGAAAACCTTACTGGTTTGAACTTTTATTACTAGTGATGTCTACATCAATCTACGTCATTAGGGTCTTCAAACTATGAATCTGATCCCCCTAATTTTGTATCTCTCACATAGTTTATTTAAAAAAGGAAATTGTCTTGGTTACGAATTTCACAAACATGTCATCCAGTATATAAGCATGTGAGACCTATTTCAACCTAATTTAGTTGTGGAACATCATCTTGTTTTCCTTGAGGTTGTTTCACCTATGATAGGCCATGTTGAAAATTATTTAGACTATTCCATGAGAATTTAGGATTGCTCCTCTATGAGTACTTGTTCCTCCTATTGTTATACTACTGCATGTACATCCTCTCTTCTTCCTCACCTCCAGATGAGGTCACAATATTCTTCCCCAGTTGTTTTGTCAACAGATTTGTCTATGTCTTCAGTTCCATGACATCATGTGATTCCATGGTACTCTTAGATAATGCAGAATACTCATGCTCATTGCCCCAAGTTTGATCTTAGCCATGTTCCTCAAAATTTCATGAAACTTTGATGCCTTATAATTCAGAAGCAACCCTAAACATGCACTACTAGGTGTGTTCCTCTTCTATTTTTGCAATCCATTGTATAAGGTCTTTTCCTATCCATATAAATCCATGCCTTGATGTGGCATCATCCTCAACATGTCTGGTACCTCTCACAAGACTCTCAATAGGATTCATCTGCATGATACCTACCCCATGAGTTTTTCCAACTAGTTCATTGGTCTTTTGAGGAAGAAAGTACCTTTCAAAGAAAGTGGCAATCATCCCATCCCAGGAGTATATAGATTCTAAAGGTAGACCAAGAAACCAAGTGTGCACCTTATCCATCAACTTTTTAGGAAATAATGTTAGATAGATCATTATGGATGGGATCATATCTATATTCATCATTTCATACCTCTCCACAACAATATTAATATGATGCATTGGGTCCTCTATGTTGTGAACATAGAATGCTTGTGATTTGATAGATGGAACATGTCCAGGATCATATTTGTAGATCCCTACATTGACTACATGTTGTCTGATGGGACCCAACTGAGCTGTGCCTAACAACACGTTTATTTTCTCCCATATTTATACTCATCATCTGAAACTACCTCATACTCATTCTCTTCCCCATAGTTAGACATATTGTCTTATTCTACCAGATGTTATTCTGGAATGATCACATTCTCTTCCACATTCACCAATGTAATATTTGCTAATTTCGATGGTGTACCTAGAATTAGCCTTGAAGATGATTCTATGTACTTCTGAACTTTTTCATAGGATACCCGTAGTTAATGGTCTATTTTTGGACCATAAACTAGTATTTGAAAAGTATAAATTCATTGTGAGAACAAAAAATACTAGTCATGGGTGACAAAAGGATTTGGAAATTAATTATGACTCGAAGTAAAATTAACAAAAATGAAAAATGGTCTAGAGCAACTGGTTTTAGCACTTGCAGTGCTAGAGTTGCTAATTCCTCAAAAACTACAAGAAAAAAGTGACACTACTTAAATGTGCATGTCATACATAAGTTTACGTGTCAGAGTAATAAGGGGATCAAAGAGGACCCAGTTTTCGATCTCAGAGTAAGATACCAATTTCACCACAATGCAACTCATGGACGAATTCTCTTCAATTAACACAAATATATCTTGCACTACTCACTTTTGTAATGTAGTATTGTAGGGAAATATGACAACAGAGATGGTAGAAAAAACTTTATTGCCATATTTTCCATGACTAGCAGATCGTGTCATTAACTATGAATGGGAAAGAAGTTTGCAAGGCATATACCTGATCCTAGAGCAATTCTAGCGACAATCATGGCAATGATGTGCTTCTTTCTCAAGTAGTACTAGGACAGTCATCGACAATGACCTCTTGGTGTAGAACCATGAATGGTAGTTGAAGATGTCATCCTAGTGTGGTGACAACAACCTCCATGCCTCTGCATAATCCACATGGACCATCGGGAACCCCTATCGTTCTTTTAAAACTGATAGGAAGGAGTTGTCCCTTCGATGTCAATGTATTAGCGCTGACTTGTTCTCCCTGGTTGTCTCTCCCTTTTATGGGTAAGACTTGTGCATGCTCTCATGATACCAAAACTGTGAGAAGAAAACATTTGTCAGTGTTAGTTGTGTCTTCTGAAAGCCCTGGCTACTCTCCCTATTTATAGGAGGGTTGGGGTCAAGGTTTCCAAATCAATTGGGAGTTGAAGAGACAGATTTTAAGGAATTTTTGGCTGTTGCGGATTACAAATTAGTCCTTTCACATGTGAATCAGTTGACTCAACACTTGATTCAGTCAATTCACTATATTTCAAATTTGCAAACACAACGACTTTCAATGTGATGATTAATGCATAACATGATGACAACCCTTGATTCAATCTTACTGATCATTCAACAGGTAGTGTAAGACACCTGACCTAGATTAGTGCTTGATTGTGTTTTCTTTTTTTGTCGGTAAAAAACTCTATTGATATAATATTTCCAAAAAACCTTGGGTACAAAGTCTTGCACCCCATATTACAAACCAGTGTGAAAAACAAATCACCAACCAAGAAAACAAAACACAAAACACAATCAATCTAGGTATCTGGGTCTACAAAAAGGAAGGGAAAAGATACTACATAATGAATAGATTCCCAGGAAACCAAAAGAGATAGACCTAACTAGCCAAAGTAGCACTCACATAAAAACCAACTCTCTGAAAGTGTGCAACCTTGGCAGAAGAGCTAAAACACCAGTTGCCTGAGCCTCCAGTACGCCCAACAGATCCAAGCTTGACTTAATCAAAGAACCATATTAGAGTCTACCAACTTGTAAGATATAAATCGCCAAGTTATCATACCCTGAATCACGAAACAGGTCCAAGCCCTGCAAGCAGCCAATCAAACACTGCAATCAATCTCCATATCTCTAAAAGTGTGTTGACTAACCACCAGAAGAAGCTCGAACTGACCCATGGGACAGAATAGATTGCCTAAAGAAGATAGGATACAAGAAAGAAACCTTGCCAACTAAGGAGAGACAAAAGAGAGAATTAACCACCCTCTCTTTTTTTCCTAGTTGTTTTCTGATTTCTCTTAGACCATGATTCCTCATACTCTAGAGAAACATCTCTCAAGTGATCTGAATCAACATCAGAGTTGGACTCTCCAATGGATTCTTCATCATCCTTGAACAACTTTTCTTTGCTCTACTGGTAATCAACCGAGAACCCACAACTCTCCCAAATCTTGTTGATCTTCCAAGAGTCAGATACACTTCTATTAAGCTCAAGCTCCCAATCCAAATTGATGTCGCTCACGTTGCAAATTGGAGAAGAGCCAAACATATCTGGATCAACCAATGAGATATGGGCTGTACTGGTCTGAACTGGAGGGTCAAATCCAATCCATGTGAGAGCTACCTCTTCAACCTACTGCTCGATGAACTTCAACATGTTATCTTCATCAGTGGTATGGGAGACAACATCCCCAACTTTCAATTGAGTAGCCTTGTCCTTATCAGAGTCAACAACATTGGTACTCTTTGAGGCATTCTTACAAGCACATGTGCTCTTACCAAACCTCACCTATAGATCCTTGTCTGGGGGAGGCTCCCTTGCATTCTGACGGTAGTAAGGTTGGCGATGACTGAACCTCTTGCAGCACGAGAAGACAAGAGGCTTCGAGATGACTTCGACCTTCAGTTGCTTGACAACGGAGTCCACCATTGCCTTCGTGAATCTGGGCAGGATGGACTCGCATCTGACATCAACACAGACGAGGGCAGGGCTAAGGCATCCCACCATGATAGAGGCGTCATTGATATCAACAGGTCTCTCAAGAGTGCTGGCGACTCTAGCGATGTGGTCGCGAGACCAAGGAAGCCTCGGATTTTCGATCTTCACCCAGATGGGGACCTGCGAGAAGGATAGAGGTAGAAGAGAAGCTCCTGGCCTCCATGAATGTGCCACAATCAGTGATCCATCCATAAACCATGGAGCCTCATCTAAAACTCGATCATGCTCACTTGATGATGGGAGCTTGATGAAGTGGCCTTCTCTTTCCTCCAAGAAGATCTCGACAGGTCCACTCGGCCGCCACTGTCTTCGGATCCATCCAGCGAGCTGCTCGTGGAAGGGCTTCCTTCCAACAAACCTGATCGAGACGAACTCGCCCCAATCAGGGATGGAGGAGTCTTAGATAGAAAGTGAGGCACACTTCTCTCCATATACATCGATGGGCTCGATGAAATCGATGGTCGTGACTCCCTCAATGCCTCAACCTAGTCTACTGGACAAGAGCCAGTCGGCAATCTTTGAAGACGAAGAGGTTGCGTCGCCATCGGTCTGATTCCTTGGGGGATCTTTCAGAGAGTCGCTTAGGTAGGCATTAGCTGGAGCCACTGCTTCCTTCCCTTCACGGTGTGCTACCTTTTCTGGACCAGGGGGTTGGGCAGGGATGCATCCATCTCCAGTCCTCACTGATTGAGGAGAAGGAGGAGTCGAAGATGAATCTGTGACACCACGATCCTTGTCCCCACTGACACTAGGGTTGCACCCACGACCGTGCCCTCTTCTGCCCTTCCCTCAAGCCATCTTTGATTGTGTTTTATTTTCTTAATAAGATGTTTAAACCTTAATTTAATCTCTTGATATTCCTTAATAACATGTGACAAGTTTATGTTTTCAGTTTGGTCCTGTTTGATTGATGTTTGAGCTAGTTATGCTTGTTTTGGACCAAGTTGCAATTTACCCATATTGAGGGCCTATCTTGCAATTTCTCGCATGTAGGTTATGCCTTTTGTGCCTTGGCATCATGATAGAGATAGTGAGAGTGATTCTTAGGAGCACCTTGCTTTTAGCCTTGGATGATGAGGTGACCTCATGTGAGATATTAGGGTTTGTATGGCTTTGTATGGATGCTTGAGTTTGGTGGATGTTTCGACTTTATATGTTGGTTTTTGAGGTGTTGCAACTGCAAAACTCGATTTTTTGATGTTTTTTGCAACCTTGGTGCCCTATATTTAGTTATGGTTTCTAGGGTCTACATGTGTTTGAGGTGTGTTGCGACCTTGGTTTTTGCGACCTTGGTTGGCTGTTTTGCTTCGACCATGCTGAGGTGAGGACCTAAGTGGTCGCTACACCACATAGTTTTTAATGACCCTCTTGCATGTGTATTGCATGGTCAATCCTTTGTGAGACAATTGTCCTTATGGTGCTCTCATACCTTGACACCTCTTATCCTTACCTTCCTCCTACCCCTTGAGTATATATGCTCTCTCTTTCACATGAAACTATCCCCTTTAGCTCTTTTTCCTCTTCTCTCTTGTGTTTGGCCTTGAGCTTGGTGGATCGAGAGAAGGTGGTTATTTTGGAGCTTGGTGACTGATCATCTTTGCATGCGGTGATCTTGAGCTTGATCATCTTCGTTGTGGTGATCCTTGGTGATCTTCCTTCTTGTTAGTGGTTTCTCACCCTTGAACTCGTTTCCTTTGAACCCCACCTCTTCTTTCTTCTTCTTAGCCGGACCATGGTGTGACCATGATAGTACCTAAGTAAGATGAAGTTTCATCTTCTTAGCTTGGTACTTCATGGTGGTTTCTTGAATATCTTCTCTCCATAGAGCTCGAGACTATGGTGTGACCATGATAGTACCTAAGTAAGATGAAGTTTCTCCTCTTTCCTCTTCCTTCTCTCTTGTTCGGTCTAGGATTTGTGTTTTCTTCATCTTGAGCTTTTCTTTGACCTTGTTATGTTTTCTTCTTCTTGAGGTGACCTTGTTGGCTATGGAGTTGATCCTAGTTGGAGTTCCTTTTCTATTTCATGGATCTCATGGCTTTGGAGCTTGATCTTCATCCTAAGGCGGGTTATATAACTTTCCCCTCTTCTACTATTGCACCATATTTCTTGCTTGCATGCTATTGTAATATATCTAAAACATGCTCATAAGTTGATGGATAGTTCTAGCTTCATCTAGGGTTTAGGATTTTGAAGTATTCTTACATAGATTACTCTTTCTCCTAGATACTGATTCATGCACCCAAATTCTAAGTGACAAAGGAGTTGTTGTTTCCTACATGCATCTTAATCCTTGGTTTTATCACCATGTTATGGTTCGGCCATAATGTAGTAGATGAAGGTTTTGGTTGTTTTGTGCATGTGTTAGACGATGGTTTCTTCCAAGCATGGTTCCCTTGTTGGTTTTGGTGATGTTTTATTTAGGATTTTTGATGTCCATCTTTTCCTGGAGCTTTTCCCCTTGATGATGCTTAGTTTCCTAAATGTTATCATCTATTTCGATCATGGTTCTTTTCTATTTTGGAGTCAGCTATGTGTTGTTTGAAGTGGCCTGACCTTGAGGTCGCTACACTCACTTTGGTGCTTGAGGTCACTACATGTTGTTGATGTGTTGCGGACGCAACAAATCTTATCCCTAAGTGGGTGGTCGATATAGTGCTTGAGCTTGGGTTGGTCACTACAAGGGTCTCTACATATGGTCTTCTTGCAGTCACAACACATGCTTTTGTTTGAGTGGTCCCTACACATACCTAGCTTGGTCGCAACCAGGTGTTAACCTCCTATGGTCGCTACCTATGGGATTGACACTATGGTCACTACATTTTGACTGATGATGGTCGATACATAGCGTTGTTTGGAATGATTGATTGATAAAAAATGTGATGCTTAACCCAATGTGTTCTAAGATTATGGGAGGTGATGGACTTAAGTATAGCGTCGAATGTGGTTATGGAAACCATAATTGATTAAGCTTGTAAAACCCTAACCCTAGTTTGGGTGTGTGATGTAATTGCTTATCTTGCTTGAAGTGTTTAGCATGTAATGATGTTTCTCTCTCCTACTTGTGTAACCCTAACCTTGCAAGTGGAATAAACTTCATAGCTAGTGATTGCTACGGTGTGCTTGATACGACACAAGGTGATGATTAGAAGAGCCTTTATGAGGCATGATGCTATAATGATGATGTGCATGGATTATGTGATTGGGTCTTATGACCTAGCAGAGTCTCAATGCCTAGTGTGAGGTGGTATCCTCCAGTGATGAGATGAGGGATTGTTATCCCCTAGTGGAGTGATGATGTTGATGGCCTTGTATGGTAGTGATATCAAGTGATGATGTGACAAGTTTTTATCTCATACGTTTTATATCTTTTGGAGTTGTAACATACCCTTATTTTTGTGGAATTTTTTTAGGGTTTGTACCTTGTAACTTGATTGATGTTAAAAGACTCCCAATTGGCATAACTAATCAAGTGAAACCCTAATCATGTAGTACCCTATTCCATAGATCCATTCTAGAGTCAGAACTTTGTTGGATGATGAAATGGGTATTCCCAAGGGAAACCTGGAGCACATGTTGTTGAATATGTAAGGCGCATGTGACTATATGCCCTTGACATCTTGATCCCAAGTATTTTGAGAACGACTATGGTCACATCTCAGTGGTGATGTGAAGTGATATGATGTGATACAGGACAACTATGGTTGTACCTTAGTGATTGGGTTGTATACCCCAGTTTCTAGAGCTATAACCTATACCAAGGCGGGCTGGGTGTTTACAGGACTATAGCTTTGACTATAAGTTGTTGTCTACATGACTATAGCTTTGACTATAAGTTTCTATTTTGCAGTTTGACTAATATGTCATTGCGGTGCAGACTCGAACTGAGCGAGTAGTACAGGAAGATCATGGAGTCTGACACTTCCATATATCTTGTATGGAACTAATTTTGCTTGCAGTGACTGTTGGATTTGGGTGGTATGACTCAAATCATAAGGGAAAATAAAGGACATAATATAGAAGTGTAGAATATATATTTGCTTACGGGTCAAACATGATTCACATTGGATGACCTCTTTGCCTTGCTTCTTATATTGCTTAGTTGATAATGGTTATACATGTTATTCATATTCCTTCTAAATGTATAAGATATTCAACTTCTCAGTTGTAGATGCCTAAATTGCTTAAACAATAATAACTGCTTTGCTTATATCATTTAGCTGAATTTGATCATCTTGATAATAATGATATCTTCATGCTTCAATGTATCTATGCTTATAATAGTTGTTGGTGGATAGTTATATCTCTTTCTGGGACGTTGGACTCACCCTGTGGGTTTCCACATCTTTTAGGAGGTCGTGCATGATGTGTTAGAGATCATGCAGTTGAGTCTGAGTAGCAAGAGAAGTAGTAGATATTAAAGTTTGGATATGCTTCTTGTGTTTTTGTACTAGAGTCCTATGTGTCGTCCCTGAACTCTCAGGTCCTTGGGGGATGTTTTGTAGATGTTGTATATCAATATGAGGTTTTTGGTAGTATGCCATGGTTGTACAGATATGGCTTGTATATGTGAATAGGTTATCATATGTAACAGGTCATGTCAAGTTGGCCAAGTGAACGGTGATATGTAATATCTTTTGGTATGATGTATGATACAGGTGGCATCATTTGTGGACTCAGATGTAATATGTTTCCACTTTTTTGGTTATATTGAATTGGTTTTAATTTACCCTATTTTATGGTAATCTAGATGTTTAGTGTAGTTCTGTGCTTTGTTTTGAGTAATCTAGTTTTGTTTGGCATTGGGTTTTCATAGGTCAATTCATATTCTAAACCAGTCGGTTCACATTCTAAATTGGTAGGTTCACATTATGAACTGGTCGATTCACATTCCACTTCAGCCAATGTTCAACCAGTGTAGTTAAAATTGACTTGAAACTTGAGTCAGTTGACTCAACACTTGAGTCAGTAGACTCACATTTCTAGTTAGACAATTTTCAGACAATGTTGTTTAAATTGAATACCTAAACACTTTAGTAATCAAGTTAAATCTTATTCATGAGTGAACTATTGCAAGTTCAGTCGATGCATGTGACCCTATAGGTCCCATGTTACATTTTAAGTGAATGTCCATAACTAATTTATGACATCACAAGAAATGACATGTATCTAGAAACACATCATTCCTACCCAAGTAACTCGAAAGTTTGAGTACAAATTCAACCTACAATCTTTGATCAGTGTTACAGTGATCGTATAGTTCCTTTGTCTCTGATATCCAGATTGAACTCAAGGCACTGAAACATCATCCCCTCAACATTTAATCAATGTTCCTTGAACTAGAGAAGACTGTCTGAGATGCATGTGAGCTCACATATGATATATTGATTCACATGAGTATGGCCATACATTTTGCAGTCTTTCTTATCAAGTGGCTAGGATATCAACTCCAACAAGAGGGACAAATCCCATGTACATAACTCACAGTCAATCCCCATGTGCCAGAATGTATTCGAGCATCACCTTTATGGTAACCCTTATTCAAGGTCACATTGGATGGTGTCAAAGTACATCGAACAACATGTGATGAATATAGTCACTTCAAGTCTAAGAACCAAAATCACCAGTATCACTATGAGAGTTGATTCTGACTACTATTCAATGTTTTCCATATATCACTCTCATGATGGGTATGTCCAGTGCACTATTCTTTAACAAATACCTATCTGTGTAGTTTGATATCATAAATAATGACTAATGAGATTCTTTCATCAGCCTACACACAATCTAGTCTTATGTATTGTTTTTGTCCATTAGCTTCCACAATAATATCCGACTATGGACATAACAAGAATGTATGCACTCTTATCATAAATATGATCCCAGTGTTCAGGTCCTCAACATGAAGACACACTCCATCGAGTAACACCATTCTTTATACATCTATCATGGTATACCATTATATCATAGTTGAACAAACATATAGACAAATTTAACCTTCATTATAAATCAAATCATTTACAATATATGTCATTACAATCATCATATGGTTGTCTCTCGAGTCATACACACCAATAGACTCCCACTTTCACTTAGATCCAATCACCCATGAATTTAATCCCAAGTGATCTAACATGACCACCATGCTTCTATTGTGAAAGTGATTTTGTCAAGGGGTCAACAACATTGCTTTCAGTTGGTAATCTACAAATCTTCACATCTCCTCACCGTACAATCTCTCATATGAGATGGAACCATCGTTGTATGTACTTGGAACTTTGATGCGATATAGGTTCCTTGGCTTGTGCAATAGCTCCATTGTTGTGACAATATAACTCTACTACATCATTGATGTTTGGAACCACCCCAAGTTCAGTGAGCTTGATCCAAACAGGTTCCTTTTCCACATTGGATGTAGCAATATACTCGGCCTCTGTTGTAAAATCAGCAATTGTTTCTTGCTTGGAAATTTTCCATTTTACAACTATATTATTTAGGAAAAACACAAATCCATATTGCAATCTAATGTCATCTTTGTCAGTTTTAAAGCTTGTATTGATGTAACCCTTTACCATCAACTCTTCCTCACCACCGTAGAAAAGAAACCGATCCTTAGTTCTTCTCAAGCACTTAAGAATGTTCTTTATGACAATATAGTGACTTTCATTGGGATCTGACTGATATCTTCTCATCATGCTTAAGGCATATGGGACATATGGATCAGTACATAACATTTCTTACATGATAGATCCAATTGCATATGCATATGGAATCTTACTCATGTGTTCCCATTCTTCACAAGAACTGAGATATTGAGCTCTAGAGATACTAACACCATGAGACATGAGTAGGTTTCCTCTCATTGAGTTCTCCATGGTGAACCTCTTCAACACTTCATCAATGTATGTGCTCTAGATTAGGCCAAGAATCCTCCTATATATATCTCTATAGATCTTGAATCCTAAGATATAGGATGCTTCTCCTAAGTCCTTTATAGAGAGTGTATTTCCTATCCAAGTTTTTACTATTTGTAAGGTAGGGATGTCATTCCCTATCAATAGTACATCATCTACATACAATATGAGGAATATTATCATACTCTCACTAACCTTCTTGTAAGAACATGATTCATCTTCATTTTGGTTAAAGCCAAACTCTTTGACAATTTTGTCAAATAAAATAAATCTAGCTCTGATATACTTGTTTCAATCCATTGATTGACCTTTGTAGCTCGCATACTTTATTAGCTTCTTTTGGATTTATGAAACACTCAGGTTGTGTCATGTACACATCCTCAAGCAGATTCCCATTAAGGAATGCAATTTTAACATCCATATGCCAAATCTCATACTCATAATAAGCTGCAATGGCAAGCATGATCCTGGTGGACTTAACTGTGGCAACCGGAGAAAAGGTTTTTTCATAGACAACACCTCGAACTTGTATGAAACCCTTTGCAACAAATTGACCTTTATAGGTTTGTACATTACCATCCATGTCAAACTTCTTCCTAAAGACCCACTTGCAGCCTATGGGTTTTACTCCTTCAAGTGGATCCACCAAGGCCCATATCTTGTTGGTGTACATGGATTCCATGTTAGATTTCATGGCCTCAAGCCATTTCTCATATTATTGTCCCTTGAAAAAATTTTAGGTAGGTTTTTTACTTATCATCTATGACCAACTCATCACCTTCTTGAGTAATAAGATAACCAAATCTTTCAGGCTCCAGGCATGTCCTACTAGATCTGCAGGATTCCTGTATTACATGAGGAAGTTGAGATTCTACAAAAGTTTATGACTCTTCATGTTCCTTTTGTACCTCTATAGGTTCAATGTTTTCTTGTTGATCTTGAACTTCTTCAAATTCTACTTTGCTCCCATTGATGCCTTTGAAAATAATATTTTTCTAGGAATACAACATCTCTAGCAATAAACATTTTGTTGTTAGATGGAGTATAGAAGTAGTATCCTTTAGTTTCCCTAGGATATCCAACAAAGTAAGATTTACTCAATTTGGGTCCAAGCTTTCCAGAAAACTACTTTCTCAATAAGCTTCACATCCCCAAATCTTCATAAAAGGCACATTGGGACGCTTCCAATACCATATCTCATATGGTGTCTTTTGAACCTATTTAGATGGTACACAGTTAACTGTAAATGTTGCGGTTTGTAGAGCATGTCCCCAGACGGTAGTTGGAATACTAGAAAAACTCATCATTGACCTCACCATATCTAGTAGTTCACAGTTCCTTATTTCTAATACACCATTATGTTGTCGTGTTCTAGGTGGAGTCCATTGTGATACGATTCCACAGTCTCACAGAAGGTCTTCAAACTCTTGTCTTAAGTACTCTCCACCTCGATCATAATGAAGTGCTTTAATACTTTTACCATGTTGGTTTTGTACATAATTCATGAAATCCTTAAACTTTTCAAGGGATTATGTCTTATGTTTCATTAAGTACACATAGCCATACGTACTGAAGTCATCAATAAAAGTAATGAAGTACTAGTAACCACCTCCAACATTTGTTCTAAAAGGTCCACATACATTAGTATCTATGAGTCCTAATAGATCATTCTCTCTATCACTGTTACCATTCAAAGGTGCTTTTGTTATCTTGCCCAACAAACATGATTCACATGTCTATATTGATTCAAGATCAAATGAATCTAGATATCCATCTTTATGTAGTCAAGAAACACGTTTCTCATTGATGTTCCCTAAACAACAATGTCAAAGGTATGTTTTTTTAGTTATTGAGTTTTAATCTTTTAGTATTTATGTTGTAAACATTTCTCTCTAGATCTACAAAGTAAATACCATAGGACATTGGAGCATTGCCATAAAAGATCTCATCTTTAGAAATAGAACATTGACCATTCTTTATATGAAATTTGAATCCATTCTTGTCCATATAAGATACACAAATGATGTTTCTATTAATAGAAGGTAAAAAATAATAGTTTTCTAACTCTACTACAAGCCCTTTAGGCAGAGATAAATGATAGGTTCCAACTGTAGTGGAAGCAACTCTTGCTCCATTGGCAACACGCAGTTCGACCTCACCCATTCTTAAAGGTTTACTTCTTTTCAGATCCTATATATTTGAACATATATGAGATCCGCATCCAATATCTAGTACCCAAGATGAATAAGTAGACATATTTATTTTAATAATATATATATATATATATATATATGTGAAGTGGAAATCTCTATCCCCTCCTTCTTCCTCAGTTCCTCTAGGTAGAGAGGGCAATTTCTTTTCTAGTGTCTAGCCTGGTGATAGTGGTCACAATTGCCTCCCTTATTTATCCCTTCACTTTATGTGCTAGAAGACTTGGGTTTCTAGCTAGCTTTAGGACTCTTCTTATTTTTTCTTTTAGCCTAGGAGCTCCCTTTTCCTCTACTTATCATCACCACATATTTAGATTTTCCTTTCTTCATCTACGCTTCAGATGTTCTCAACATGCCAAGTAATTGTGTAATGGCTTGTCAAAATCATTCATGTTGTAGTTCATGATAAGCTGGTTGTATGATTTCAACAGTGGTTGTAGAATTACATCTGTGACCAATTCTTGACCCAGGAAATCTCAGTCTAGTGAGGTTTTCCACATAGCCAATCAACTTGAGCACATGGGGGCCTATTGCATATCCTTATGCAATATTGCACTTGAACAATGCCTTAGAGACATCATATCTCTCTTATCCTACCTGATCTTGGTACATGTTCTTAAGATGTGTTACTATATCAATAACATCCATGTTCTCATTCTATCTCTACAATCTATAGTTCATTGAGCATAGCATTAGGTACTTGACATTAACAACATCTTCATAATGCTTATTGTAAGCATTTATGTCATCCTTAGGCACAGTGGGAGCATGTTCATCTGGCTCTGGTGTCTCTAGGACATAGAGCTTGCGCTCTTGTGTGAGAATGATTCTCAATATCTTGAACCAATCATGCATATTATTCTCATTCAGTTTATCCTTCTCAAGGACCAATCATAAGGAAAACGTGTTGTTATTTTCCATGAGTTTGTACAAAAGAAATTTGCATTTTGTCTAATCACTTTTGATTTGATTTAATCAAAAGAAATTTGGACGACATTAATTATGAATTTAATTAATTATGGATCTCACTATTTTTTTTCAAATTTATAACCCTCACTATCAATTCTAAAGTTTGAAGAGCACACCATTCTAGTGAGTGAAGATTCAAAATAATTAAGTTATTACCCAACCAACATCCATAACCAATTATTAAGGTAGGAAACATTTGCCAATTGCATCTCTTGCAATACTTGAATAGATAGTATGCACAAATCCTTGTCATATCCCATTTTTATGCTTCTAGGCACTTGATATCCTTAAGGGAACCTAGATAAGGATGTCTCTAAAGCCAACACGACAGTAATGCACCCTACTTGGCAGGCCCACATAACTATCATCACACTTCCATAAGATAGACGACACACCACGCTTGGCATGCCCACACTTATTCGATCAATATTTTCATGTGTTCCACTTATGGAAAGATACTAACACTTATTATTTGATTTATGGACTTAATTATATATAAATACATATACATATCCAACAACCACATATTGTAATATGCATCATATACATACTATATACACAAATGAAAACATGAAATCATAAAATATGAGCAATGATTATGGCCACACTAATACAATTCCCTAGAGTATGTGGTATTTAATTGGATATGCACATTAATCATTTAAATATTCACATCGCATGTAATAAATAAATGATAAAACCAAAACCATTCATATCGATTAGATCCCAAAACATAGTAAATTAAATGGGATCTGACACCATTGTAGGGTAATATGATCACATAAATGGCAGAGGAAACAAAATTTTTCTTTTCATATTCCCCATGACCAGCGGATCACATCAATAACTATGAATGGGAAGGAAGATTTGCAAGGCATACATATGGTCTTGGAGCAAGTCTAGTGACAATCCTAGCAACAATGTACTTCTTTCTCAAGCAACATTTGGATGGTTGTCAGTGGCGGCCTCCTGGTGTAGCACCATGAATGGAAGTTGACAACATCCTCCTATTGTGGCTGCAATGACCTCCACACCTCTACATAGTTCACGCAGACCACCAAGAGCTCCTATCATTCTTCTGGAATTGATAGGAATGAGTTGTCCCTTTGACGTCAACGTGCTAGTGCTGACTTGTTCTCCTATGTCTCCCTTTTATGGGTAAATTTCTCAGGCTCTCATGTTACCACAACTATGAGAGGAGAACATTTTTCAGCATTAGTTGTGTCCTGTGAAAGCCTTGAATGTCCCCCCCCCCATTTATAGGATGGTCGGGCTCATGCTTTCCAAAACAACCGGTAGTCGAAGAAATAGATTTTTATGAATCCTAGGTGTTGCGGATCACGAATCTGTCGATTCACATGTGAATCGGACGACTTAACACTTGAACCACTAGGTTCACTATATTCCCTATTTGTAAACATATTGGCTTTTAATGTCACAATTAATGCACATCATGACACCATTATTAATACTTGGTTCAGTCTTACTAATTGTTCTACCGGTCAATTTATATTTTGAGCTAGTCGGTTCACATACTAAATTGGGCGGTTCACATTTTAAATTAGTCCATTCACATTCTAGTTCAACCAATGTTCATCCAATATAGTTTAAATTGACTCGACACTTGAGTCGGTCGGCTCAACACTTGAGTATGTCGACTCACATTCCCAATCAGTCAATTTAAGCCAATGTTGTTTAAATTGAATACCTAAACAATTTAGTAATAAAGTTAAACCTTATTCATGAGTAAACTCCTATTCTAGGTGCTACTAGTGTTTGACCCTATAGGTCCCAAGTTACGTTGGAAGTGAATGACCATAACTAATTTATGACATCACAAGCAATGAGTGATACCTAGCAACACATCATTGCTACCCAAGTAATCGAAAATTTGGAGAACAAATTCAACCTACAATCCATGATTAGTGTTATAATGATCATGTAGTTCTTTTGGCTCTAATATCTAGATTGAACTCAAGGCATGGAAATTTGATCCTCTCAATGTTCAATCCATGTTCCTTGAATTAGAGCAGACTGTCTGAGATGCATGCGACTCATTGATCCAACCCTATTCTAGGGCTGTATCTCGTGTCATTTTGTGCTTTTATCACATTCAAATGCATTAGAATTACATGTTATTTCCCCCAATATGATTGTCATTGCAAATACGCTTATGGATGTTCTTTGCGTTGCTTTCCAGGCACTTGGACCTTGCTTAGATGGACGAGGGGGAGAGAGGGACCCAAAGAAGGCCCCAAAGTCTCCCTCAACCTATCTCCAGTAGCCAAGACTCATCCCCGAGCAAAGACATCTGAAATTGACAAAGTTAGAAGAGAATTAAAGAAGTCAAGCCTCACCACGGTCGTGCCCCCAAGGCCACGGTTGTGGCTTTATTGCCAAAGTCCAACAGGTTGCAACAGGAGAATCCATAGATCGCCCACGACCGTGGCAACCCTGCCACGACCGTGGCCATTGAAGACACCACGGCCGTGGCCATCAGCACGGTCGTGGTCAGTAGAAGAGAACACGGTCGTGGCACCCCGCCACGGTCGTGGGAATTAAATGACCAAAAGCCAAGTTCAACAGGTTCTTCCTCCGAGCCGCCACGACCGTGGCCAAAGACAAGCAAAACGCCTGTGGCCCCTCCCCACGGTCAGCCCAACTCCTCCAAAACGGCTGTGTCACCCAACACGGCCGTGGTGCATGCTACCCACCACGACCGTGGCACTCCGCCACGGCCGTGGCCACCACCCTACTTTGTTTTTTTTACCACTTTCTTCACACCACGACCGTGTTCACCACCCCACGGTCGTCCACCACTACCCCCACCACGGCCGTGGCACACCCACCACGACCGTGGTGATCACCTACCCTACACATTTTTCCACTGTCATTCCTATTTTGCCCCCACTTAACCCTAGCTCCTATATAAGCAATAGATGCTTCTAGGGCTCAAAGGGGGGCACCTCAAAAGCACTCCTAGCCGACCCTAGCTGCTGCCATTGCATCCTTTGCTCCAATCTACCTATTTCCTTGCATTCAACCCTATTCCCATCCACTTTCCACTCATTTCCACCATAGAAACCTAGTTTCTCTAGGTTTCTATCCATCCATTCCACCATTTCCATGCTCGTGGGCACCCTTGGAGGAGGAGACTCGTGGCTGGCAGCAAGGAGGTGACAAGATCAAGCTTCATCAAGCATCCATGGCATTCCCTACTCTCTTCCCCTTCTCCTTTATTTCAGTTTTGATCATGTATAGCTTAGCCCCCTTGGGTGGGCTCTTTGGGGCAAAAATGTGACTTTGATACCATGTTGGGGGAATATAATTTGTAATGAACATATTTCATTTATATGATGATTGCCTTTGCTTATACCTCATTTCCCATTACTTGTGCATGTGGTTGTTGTTTAATTACATTAATTGCTTGCCTTGTGGTGTTTGAAGACATTTGTCTCTAGGATGTTTTGGTTTCTATGTAGCTATCATAGGATTGGCTCCTAGGTCCTTAATTCGGATCCCTAGCTAGCCCGCTATCTTCCTACATAATCACCTTCTTCCTACATGCAAATGTGAGTTCTAAGTGACTAGTATAAGTGTGATTAGTGCAATTGCCTAGGATTTCCTAAAGGCTGAGGTGGCTAGTGGCATGAGGTCAAATACCCTCATCTCTACTCCCATCCTTACCCTTGGTCCTCAATTGACTAATACCACTTATCCTAGAGACCTAGACTAGGTGCGTCCTACGAGAATTACACCTAGCCCTAGTTCTCCAATTAGTAGCGTAGGGTAAATTCTCATAGCACCCACCTTGTTGTTTGGTTTGGTAATCTAGAATGAGATATGTTAATTGCTTATTATGGTGACATCCCCCAACTAATGTCAAGGTCACATTCCCAAACGGCCCACCTCCTTCATCTAATTGCTTTAAAACCCTAATTGCCTAGTTTGTTTGTTAATGCTAGTGTAGTTCATTTGCTTTAGTTAACTTAGTTAATTGCCTAGTTTTATTAGCTAAGTGGTAATTTAGGTTTTTGATCTTGATTAGTGGTTAACTTAGGTTCTCAATTGCTAGTTGCTTTCTTAGTCTAGTATAGTCTGTTCTTGCTCTTGTTTAGATAGCTTGTTAACTCAGATTGCTAATTTAGTCTTTTGATAACTTAGTTTCACATTGCTTTTCCTACTTGCTCGTTTAGCTTAATCAATCAAACAAACCTTCAAACCCTAAAAACCCTAAGCTCTGCATAAGGAACATAGCTCACGCTTTCCAACTCTAGAGCCCCATCTATCTCCGCGGTTCGACCCCGCATCTTGCCTTTGATCTATACTACAACAGTACCCCGTACACTTGCGGGCGCATTGTTTTAGTTTTAGTGATAGACTTGATTTGGGACCATATAAATTTCGAAAGCAAGGATCCCATCCATCATCCCGTGCCTCCCGACCTCGTGGATTGCACTCGGCCACCCTAGTTGGCCGGTGTTGTAAACCTCTAGCGGGAGCGCACCAAGCTTTCTGGCGCCGTTGCCGGGGAGTAGAGGCGCTCGACCTAGTTAGATAGCCTAGCTTAGCCTTTCCTTTTGCCCTCACCATTGCTATTCTTTATTTTTTGTGTTACTCTTGCATATTGGTTCACTAACTTGGCTCTTTGTTGTTTGTTTGTGATTTGCGCAGGTGACAGCTATGCATGCGCAACACACGTTCGACTTGCACCGACTTGGTGGTTTACGACCCCGAGATTGGGAGAAGAAGACGTCAAGCGCGCCGCAATCTACACCGAGGAGCCGGGATGGCCGATAATGACCCACCACTGATAGTTCCACCTCAGCCGCATCACCCGCTTCATGAATATTTCACGCCGGGAAACTACAATTCCCCCATCGCCACGCTAGTTGATCAAATGCCCGGGCAGCAGTTTTCCATCCCACCGGCACTCTTGGAGCTTCTTCCCACGTACTACGTAATGGAGAATGAAAATCCTTATCACCATATAGATGCATTCTTGGAAACGTGCTCCACATTTCGTACGCCCGCCGCCACAGACGACTCGATTAGGCGGACGCTTTTTCCCTTCTCTCTCAAAGAGAAGGCCAAGGAGTGGTACATTTTGAGGCCCGAGCTCGTCACATGGAATGAAGTAAAGAATGAGTTTCTGAAGAAGTTCTTTCCGATAGCCAAGTTATCCTACATGAGAAGGTGCATCACGTCCTTCGTCCAAAAAGAGAACGAACCCTTCCATGAGGCATGGGAGCGGTTCCAGAAGTTGCTTCGTGACTGCCCTCACCACGAGGTCCGTCTTTGGCAGCTAGTTCAGGCCTTTTACACTGGGCTTGAGGAGCAGAGTCAAAACAATGTAGATTCTTCTTGTGGGGGCACGTTCATGGCAAAGCCACCCGAAGACTCATGGCCTCTGTTTGAGCATCTAGCCGAGAAATTTCGCCACCGATCTTCCACAAAAGGGGGGCATTGCGGCCGGGACTACACCTCCCCACCCTCCTCCGTGGCTCCCGCACACAACACCGCCAACCCCGATATGATGAAAATGATGGCAGATATGATGCAAATGATGAAGAATCAAGTGGGTGGCTCTTCTAGTCAACTCGCAATGGCTGTGGAGACTGTAGACGAGGAAGTTAACGCCTTACATTCCTTTGGTGGCCGCAACAACCAGGGCCCGATGTCCCAATCCTACACTCCCGAGTGGAGGAACCACCCAAATTTCTCGTGGAAACAATCAAATGAGGATGGACAAGGGCAGGGGCAGCAGAAGCCACGATACAACTCCAAATTTGAGGACGAGGTTCTTGGAAGGCTAAGAAGCCTTGATGAAGTCAAAAAGGACGTTAATGCACATGGCCAATCTATAAGCCGTCTTGAGCAGAGGCTGGATCAGATCTCCCTCTCTTTGGCTAGAAGAGAAGAAGGAAGACTCCCCTCTCAACCTATGCCAAATCCAAACAATGATGGGACTTTTCAATATGCTCCTCCACCTCCTCAAGCGACGCTCAATTATCAATATGCTCCACCTCCACCTCACACTTACCAACAACCACCCCCGCAATATCACCCTCCTCCACCACAACAACAACCACAACCCCAATTCATCCTCCAAAATCCCAATTCCCCTCACCAAAGGCCTCCACCACCCCAACAGCCACAACCACCTCCACAAGCTCCCCCTTCTACCACCCATTAGCATGTGAAGGCTGTGACTACATTGAGGAGTGGTAGGACTTTGGAGAGACCCCATGGTACAATTGTTGGCAGAGATGACACCGAGGCAGAGCAGGTTGATACTGAGATGCGGATGGATGATACTGTGATGAGAGGCAGTGTTGATACCGTGATGCCGAGCAGTGATACTGTGATTCCAGTGATACCGGTAGATGATACTGTTGATTTGGACCGCTTGGGATCCCAACTCCCGCCATATCCTGATGCACTTGAGGAACCTTCTGCTGCAAAGAAAAAGAAGAAGCATGTGGATGATATCTTGGAGATCTTCAAGCAAGTGAAAATCAATGTACCTCTTCTAGATGCAGTCAAGCAAATTCCGTCCTATGCAAAGTTCCTTAAAGAATTGTGCACCTTCAAGAGAAAGACAACAGGGAGGACGCCTAAGAAGATCAAGCTCACTGAGAAAGTGAGTTCCATTCTCCAACACACCATCCCCCGAAAAAGAAAAGACCCCGGTGCTCCAATCATCTCGTGCTACATCGGGGCACATCGCATAGACCAGGCTCTTCTTGACTTGGGGTGTAGCATAAACTTGATGCCGTATGATCTGTTTGCTGAGCTCCAAATGGGAGAGTTGAGGCCAGCCCATTGCACCCTACAGTTGGCTGACCGATCTGTGAAGACGCCTAGAGGGCGTGTGGATGATGTGCTGGTCCGTCTTGATGAGGATACTTCTGCCTTCTTCCCATCTGACTTTATCATTCTTGATATGAAAAGGGAAGCTAGAAAGGTACCAATCATCTTGGGGAGACCTTTCTTAGCCACAGATGATGCCGCGATCCATGTGAGGACGGGGACCATGTATGTTACATTCATGCACATGAAGATCAGGTTGAACATTTTCAAGTCTTCTACAATAGCCGAAGTGATAGGGGCCACCGAAAAAGATTGTTATTTGGTGGAATGCCTAGATGAGATTGTTGAAGAGTTCCTACCTGCGTGGATTGAAACTGCTACTCAAGGTAGAGGTCTTGAACCAATTGTTGAGTTCCCTGACGAAGATGATGAGGATGATGAAGAGTGCGAGCTAGCCTTAGTGGTTGCAAGCCAGGACCTCCCATCTATTTCTGCACCTTTGAAAAACTCCCTTGAAGCACCCCCCGTTCTTGAGTTGAAAAAACTTCCTGAAGGATTGAAGTATGCTTTCCTTGGCTCAAATGACACCCTCCCGGTGATCATTTCCTCCATTCTCTCTCCTGATCAAGAAGATGCCTTGATGAAATTCTTGAGGAAGAACATCCAAGCCATTGGATGGTCTATTGCTGACTTGAGAGGGATTGACCCCTCCATTTGTGTGCATCGGATATACTTAGAAGAAGATGTGAGACCGACCCGACAAATGCAAAGAAGGCTAAATCCAAAGTTGAAGGACGTTGTCACTCAAGAGGTTGTTAAATTGCTTGATGCAGAAATCATCTATCCCATTTCTGACAGCACGTGGGTGAGTCCCATCCAAGTTGTGCCCAAGAAGGGTGGGATTACAGTTGCAGAAAATGCCGACGGTGAGCTTATTCCGGTGAGAGAGCAATCCAAGTGGAGAATGTGCGTTGATTACCAGAAACTCAACGAAAAGACAAAGAAGGATCACTACCCACTTCCATTCCTTGATCAGATTCTAGAGAGATTGGCTGGGCAGAGTTTCTATTGTTTTCTGGATGGATACTCGAGATATTTTCAGATTGCTGTGCATCCAGTGGATCAAGAAAAGACGACATTCACTTGTCCAAGTGGTACATTCGCCTACCGGAGAATGCCATTTGGGTTGTGCAATGCCCCTTCCACTTTCCAGAGATGTGTAACCTCAATCTTCGCTGACATGCTTGATTCGTCGCTTGAAGTTTTCATGGATGATTTTTCAGTTTTTGGGAAAACCTTTGATGAGTGCTTGCTACATCTAAATGCTGTTATGGAAAGGTGCGTGAAAGTTCGCTTAGTTCTGTCTTGGGAGAAGAGCCATTTCATGGTGCCCGAGGGCATAGTTCTTGGCCATTGAGTTTCTAAAGATGGCATTGAAGTCGACAAGGCCAAAGTGGGCCTCATCTCCACCCTTTCTGTTCCTTCCACCGTAAGACATGTCCGATCATTCTTGGGACATGCGGGCTTCTACCGTCGTGAAATATTCATGAAGCGGGCGATGCGGCTGAGGTGGAACTATCGGTGGTGGGTCGTTATCGGCCATCCCGGCTCCTAGGTGTAGATTGCGGCGCGCTTGACGTCTTCTTCTCCCAATCTCGGGGTCGTAAACCACCAAGTCGGTGCAAGTCGAACGTGTGTTGCGCATGTACAGCTGTCACCTGTGCAAATCACAAACAAACAACAAAGAGCCAAGTTAGTGAACCAATATGCAAGAGTAACACAAAAAATAAAGAATAGCAATGGTGAGGGCAAAAGGAAAGGCTAAGCTACGCTATCTAACTAGGCCGAGCGCCTCTACTCCCCGGCAACGTCGCCAGAAAGCTTGGTGCGCTCCCGCTAGAGGGTTACAACACCGGCCAACTAGGGTGGCCGAGTGCAATCCACGAGGTCGGGAGGCACGGGATGATGGATGGGATCCTTGCTTTCGAAATTTATATGGTCCCAAATCAAGTCTATCACTAAAACTAAAACAATGCGCCCGCAAGCGTACGGGGTACTGTTGTAGTATAGATCAAAGGCAAGATGCGGGGTCGAACCACGGAGATAGAGGGGGTGCTAGAGTTGGAAAGTGTGAGCTATGTTCCTTATGCAGAGCTTAGGGTTTTTAGGGTTTGAAGGTTTGTTTGATTGATTAAGCTAAACGAGCAAGTAGGAAAAGCAATGTGAAACTAAGTTATCAAAAGACTAAATTAGCAATCTGAGTTAACAAGCTATCTAAACAAGAGCAAGAACAGACTATACTAGACTAAGCAAGCAACTAGCAATTGAGAACCTAAGTTAACCACTAATCAAGATCAAAAACCTAAATTACCACTTAGCTAACAAAACTAGGCAATTAACTAAGTTAACTAAAGCAAATGAACTACACTAGCATTAACAAACAAACTAGGCGATTAGGGTTTTAAAGCAATTAGATGAAGGAGGTGGGCTGTTTGGGGCAAAAATGTGACTTTGATACCATGTTGGGGGAATATAATTTGTAATGAACATATTTCATTTCTATGATGATTGCCTTTGTTATACCTCATTTTCCATTACTTGTGCATGTGGTTGTTGTTTAATTACATTAATTATTTTCCTTGTGGAGTTTGAAGACATTTGTCTCTAGGATGTTTTGGTTTCTATGTAGCTATCATAGGATTGGCTCCTAGGTCCTTAATTCGGATCCCTAGCTAGACCCCTATCTTCCTACATAATCACCTTCTTCCTACATGCAAATGTGAGTTCTAAGTGACTAGTATAAGTGTGATTAGTGCAATTGCCTAGGATTTCCTAAAGGCTGAGGTGGCTAGTGGCATGAGGTCAAATACCCTCATCTCTACTCCCATCCTTACCCTTGGTCCTCAATTGACTAATACCACTTATCCTAGAGACCTAGACTAGGTACGTCCTATGAGAATTACACCTAGCCCTAGTTCTCCAATTAGTAGCTTAGGGTAAATTCTCATAGCACCCACCTTGTTGTTTGGTTTGGTAATCTAGAATGAGATATGTTAATTGCTTATTATGGTGACATCCCACAACTAATGTCAAGGTCACATTCCCAAACGGCCCACCTCCTTCATCTAATTGCTTTAAAACCCTAATTGCCTAGTTTGTTTGTTAATGCTAGTGTAGTTCATTTGCTTTAGTTAACTTAGTTAATTGCCTAGTTTTGTTAGCTAAGTGGTAATTTAGGTTTTTGATCTTGATTAGTGGTTAACTTAGGTTCTCAATTGCTAGTTTCTTGCTTAGTCTAGTATAGTCTGTTCTTGCTCTTGTTTAGATAGCTTGTTAACTCAGATTGCTAATTTAGTCTTTTGATAACTTAGTTTCACATTGCTTTTCCTACTTGCTCATTTAGCTTAATCAATCAAACAAACCTTCAAACCCTAAAAACCCTAAGCTCTGCATAAGGAACATAGCTCACGCTTTCCAACACTAGCGCCCCCTCTATCTCCACGGTTCGACCCCACATCTTGCCTTTGATCTATACTACAACAGTACCCCGTACGCTTGCGGGCGCATTGTTTTAGTTTTAGTGATAGACTTGATTTGGGACCATATAAATTTCGAAAGTAAGGATCCCATCCATCATCCCGTGCCTCCCGACCTCGTGGATTGCACTCGGCCACCCTAGTTGGCCGGTGTTGTAACCCTCTAGCGGGAGCGCACCAAGCATTCTGGCGCCGTTGCCGGGGAGTAGAGGTGCTCGGCCTAGTTAGATAGCGTAGCTTAGCCTTTCCTTTTGCCCTCACCATTGCTATTCTTTATTTTTTGTGTTACTCTTGCATATTGGTTCACTAACTTGGCTCTTTGTTGTTTGTTTGTGATTTGCGCAGGTGACAGCTATGCATGCGCAACACACGTTCGACTTGCACCGACTTGGTGGTTTACGACCCCGAGATTGGGAGAAGAAGACGTCAAGCGCACCGCAATCTACACCGAGGAGTCGGGATGTCCGATAACGACCCACCACCGATAGTTCCACCTCAGCCGCATCGCCCGCTTCATGAATATTTCACGCCGGGAAACTACAATTCCCCCATCACCACGCTAGTTGATCAAATGCCCGGGAAGCAGTTTTCCATCCCACTGGCACTCTTGGGGCTTCTTCCCACGTACTACGGAATGGAGAACGAAAATCCTTATCACCATATAGATGCATTCTTGGAAACATTCTCCACATTCCGTACGCCCGCCGCCACAGACGACTCGATTAGGCAGACGCTTTTCCCTTCTGTCTCAAAGAGAAGGCCAAGGAGTGGTACGTTTCGAGGCCCGAGCTCGTCACATGGAATGAAGTAAAGAATGAGTTTCTGAAGAAGTTCTTTCCGATAGCCAAGTTATCCTACATGAGAAGGTGCATCACGTCCTTCGCCCAAAAAGAGAACGAACCCTTCCATGAGGCATGAGAGCGGTTCCAAAAGTTGCTTCGTGACTGCCCTCACCACGAGGTCCATCTTTGGCAGCTAGTTCAGGCCTTTTACACTGGGCTTGAGGAGCAGAGTCAAAACAATGTAGATTCTTCTTGTGGGGGCACGTTCATGGCAAAGCCACCCGAAGACTCATGGCCGCTGTTTGAGCATCTAGCCGAGAACTCTCGCCACCGAGCTTCCACAAAAGGGGGGCATTGCGGCCGGGACTACACCTCCCCACCCTCCTCCGTGGCTCCCGCACGCAACACTGCCAACCCTGATATGATGAAAATGATGGCAGATATGATGCAAATGATGAAGAATCAAGTGGGTGGCTCTTCTAGTCAACCCGCAATGGTTGTGGAGACTGTAGACAAGGAAGTTAACGCCTTACATTCCTTTGGTGGCCGCAACAACCAGGGCTCGATGTCCCAATCCTACACTCCTGAGTGGAGGAACCACCCAAATTTCTCGTGGAAACAATCAAATGAGGATGGACAAGGGCAGGGGCAACAGAAGCCACGATACAACTCCAAATTTGAGGACGAGGTTCTTGGAAGGCTAAGAAGCCTTGATGAAGTCAAAAAGGACGTTAATGCACATGGCCAATCTATGAGCCTTCTTCAGCAGAGGCTGGATCAGATCTCCCTCTCTTTGGCTAGAAGAGAAGAAGGAAGACTCCCCTCTCAACCTATGCCAAATCCAAACAATGATGGGACTTTTCAATATGCTCCTCCGCCTCCTCAAGCGACGCTCAATTATCAATATGCTCCACCTCCACCTCACACTTACCAACAACCACCCCCGCAATATCACCCTCCTCCACCACAACAACAACTGCAACCCCAATTCATCCTCCAAAATCCCAATTCCCCTCACCAAAGGCCTCCACCACCCCAACAGCCACAACCACCTCCACAAGCTCCCCCTTCTACCACCCATGAGCATGTGAAGGATGTGACTACATTGAGGAGTGGTAGGACTTTGGAGAGACCCCATGGTACAGTTGTTGGCAGAGATGACAGCGAGGCAGAGCAGGTTGATACTGAGATACGGATGGATGATACTGTGATGAGAGGCAGTGTTGATACCGTGATGCCGAGCAGTGATACTGTGATTCCAGTGATACCGGTAGATGATACTGTTGATTTGGACTGCTTGGGATCCCAACTCCCGCCATATCCTGATGCACTTGAGGAACCTTCTGCTGCAAAGAAAAAGAAGAAGCATGCGGATGATATCTTGGAGATCTTCAAGCAAGTGAAAATCAATGTACCTCTTCTAGATGCAGTCAAGCAAATTCCGTCCTATGCAAAGTTCCTTAAAGAATTGTGCACCTTCAAGAGAAATACAACAGGGAGGACGCCTAAGAAGATCAAGCTCACTGAGCAAGTGAGTTCCATTCTCCAACACACCATCCCCCGGAAAAGAAAAGACCCTGGTGCTCCAATCATCTCGTGCTACATCGGGGCACATCGCATAGACCAAGCTCTTATTGACTTGGGGTCTAGCGTAAACTTGATGCCGTATGATCTGTTTGCTGAGCTCCAAATGGGAGAGTTGAGGCCAGCCCATTGCACATTATAGTTGGCCGACCGATCTGTGAAGATGCCTAGAGGGCGTGTGGATGATGTGTTGGTCTGTCTTAATGAGGATACTTATGCCTTCTTCCCAGCCGACTTTATCATTCTTGATATGGAAAGGGAAGCTAGAAAGGTACCAATCATCTTGGGGAGACCTTTCTTAGCCACAACTGATGCCGTGATCCATGTGAGGACGGGGACCATGTATGTTACATTCATGCACATGAAGATCAGGTTGAACATTTTCAAGTCTTCTACGACAGCCGAAGTGATAGGGGCCACCGAAGAAGATTGTTATTTGGTGGAATGCCTAGATGAGATTGTTGAAGAGTTCCTACCTGCGTGGATTGAAACTTCTACTCAAGGTAGAGGTCTTGAACCAATTGTTGAGTTCCCTGACGACGATGATGAGGATGATGAAGAGTGCGAGCTAGCCTTAGTGGCTGCAAGCCAGGACCTCCCGTCTATTTCTGCACCTTTGAAAAACTCCCTTGAAGCACCCCCCGTTCTTGAGTTGAAAAAACTTCCTGAAGGATTGAAGTATGCTTTCCTTGGCTCAAATGACACCCTCCCGGTGATCATTTCCTCCATTCTCTCTCCTGAGCAAGAAGATGCCTTGATGAAAGTCTTGAGGAAGAACATCCAAGCCATTGGATGGTCTATTGCTGACTTGAGAGGGATTGACCCCTCCATTTGTGTGCATCAGATATACTTAGAAGAAGATGCGAGACCGACCCGACAAATGCAAAGAAGGCTAAATCCAAAGTTGAAGGGCGTTGTCGCTCAAGAGGTTGTTAAATTGCTTGATGCAGGAATCATCTATCCCATTTCTGACAGCACATGGGTGAGTCCCATCCAAGTTGTGCCCAAGAAGGGTGGGATTACAGTTGCAGAAAATGCTGACGGTGAGCTTATTCCGGTGAGAGAGCAATCCAAGTGGAGAATGTGTGTTGATTACCGGAAACTCAAAGAAAAGACAAAGAAGGATCACTACCCACTTCCATTCCTTGATCAGATTCTAGAGAGACTGGCTGGGCAGAGTATCTATTGTTTTCTGGATGGATACTCGGGATATTTTCAGATTGCTGTGCATCCAGCGGATCAAGAAAAGACGACATTCACTTGTCCAAGTGGTACATTCGCCTACCGGAGAATGCCATTTGGGTTGTGCAATGCCCCTTCCACTTTCCAGAGATGTGTAACCTCAATCTTCGCTAACATGCTTGATTCGTCGCTTGAAGTTTTCATGGATGATTTTTCAGTTTTTGGGAAAACCTTTGATGAGTGCTTGCTACATCTAAATGCTGTTCTGGAAAGGTGCGTGAAAGTTCGCTTAGTTCTGTCTTGGGAGAAGAGCCATTTCATGGTGCCCGAGGGCATAGTTCTTGGCCATAGAGTTTCTAAAGATGGCATTGAAGTCGACAAGGCCAAAGTGGGCCTCATCTCCACCCTTTTTGTTCCTTCCACCGTAAGACATGTCTGATCGTTCTTGGGACATGTGGGCTTCTACCGTCGTGAAATATTCATGAAGCGGGCGATGCGGCTGAGGTGGAACTATCGGTGGTGGGTCGTTATCGGCCATCCTGGCTCCTCGGTGTAGATTGTGGCGCGCTTGACGTCTTCTTCTCCAAATCTCGGGGTCGTAAACCACCAAGTCGGTGCAAGTCGAACGTGTGTTGCGCATGCACAGCTGTCACCTGTGCAAATCACAAACAAACAACAAAGAGCCAAGTTAGTGAACCAATATGCAAGAGTAACACAAAAAATAAAGAATAGCAATGGTGAGGGCAAAAGGAAAGGCTAAGCTACGCTATCTAACTAGGCTGAGCGCCTCTACTCCCCGGCAACGGCGCCAGAAAGCTTGGTGCGCTCCCGCTAGAGGGTTACAACACTGGCCAACTAGGGTGGCCGAGTGAAATCCACGAGGTCAGGAGGCACGGGATGATGGATGGGATCCTTGCTTTCAAAATTTATATGGTCCCAAATCAAGTCTATCACTAAAACTAAAACAATGCGCCCGCAAGCGTACGGGGTACTGTTGTAGTATAGATCAAAGGCAAGATGCGGGGTCGAACCACGGAGATAGAGGGGGCGCTAGAGTTGGAAAGCATGAGCTATGTTCCTTATGCAGAGCTTAGGGTTTTTAGGGTTTGAAGGTTTGTTTGATTGATTAAGCTAAACGAGCAAGTAGGAAAAGCAATGTGAAACTAAGTTATCAAAAGACTAAATTAGCAATCTGAGTTAACAAGCTATCTAAACAAGAGCAAGAACAGACTATACTAGACTAAGCAAGCAACTAGCAATTGAGAACCTAAGTTAACCACTAATCAGGATCAAAAACCTAAATTACCACTTAGCTAACAAAACTAGGCAATTAACTAAGTTAACTAAAGCAAATGAACTACACTAGCATTAACAAACAAACTAGGCAATTAGGGTTTTAAAGCAATTAGATGAAGGAGGTGGGCTGTTTGGGGCAAAAATGTGACTTTGATACCATGTTGGGGGAATATAATTTGTAATGAACATATTTCATTTCTATGATGATTGCCTTTGCTTATACCTCATTTCCCATTACTTGTGCATGTGGTTGTTGTTTAATTACATTAATTGCTTGCCTTGTGGTGTTTGAAGACATTTGTCTCTAGGATGTTTTGGTTTCTATGTAGCTATCATAGGATTGGCTCCTAGGTCCTTAATTCGGATCCCTAGCAAGCCCCCTATCTTCCTACATAATCACCTTCTTCCTACATGCAAATGTGAGTTCTAAGTGACTAGTATAAGTGTGATTAGTACAATTGCCTAAGATTTCCTAAAGGCTGAGGTGGCTAGTGGCATGAGGTCAAATACCCTCATCTCTACTCCCATCCTTACCCTTGGTCCTCAATTGACTAATACCACTTATCCTAGAGACCTAGACTAGGTACGTCCTATGAGAATTACACCTAGCCCTAGTTCTCCAATTAGTAGCTTAGGGTAAATTCTCATAGCACCCACCTTGTTGTTTGGTTTGGTAATCTAGAATGAGATATGTTAATTTCTTATTATGGTGACATCCCCAAATTAATGTCAAGGTCACATTCCCAAATGGCCCACCTCCTTCATCTAATTGCTTTAAAACCCTAATTGCCTAGTTTGTTTGTTAATGCTAGTGTAGTTCATTTGCTTTAGTTAACTTAGTTAATTGCCTAGTTTTGTTAGCTAAGTGGTAATTTAGGTTTTTGATCTTGATTAGTGGTTAACTTAGGTTCTCAATTGCTAGTTGCTTGCTTAGTCTAGTATAGTCTGTTCTTGCTCTTGTTTAGATAGCTTGTTAACTCAGATTGCTAATTTAGTCTTTTGATAACTTAGTTTCACATTGCTTTTCCTACTTGCTCGTTTAGCTTAATCAATCAAACAAACCTTCAAACCCTAAAAACCCTAAGCTCTGCATAAGGAACATAGCTCACACTTTCCAACTCTAGCGCCCACTCTATCTTCGCGGTTCGACCCCGCATCTTGCCTTTGATCTATACTACAACAGTACCCCGTACGCTTGCGGGCGCATTGTTTTAGTTTTAGTGATAGACTTGATTTGGGACCATATAAATTTTGAAAGCAAGGATCCCATCCATCATCCCGTGCCTCCCGACCTCGTGGATTGCACTCGGCCACCCTAGTTGGCCGGTGTTGTAACCCTCTAGCGGGAGCCTCCCCACCCTCCTCCATGGCTCCCGCACGCAACACCACCAACCCCGATATGATGAAAATGATGGCAGATATGATGCAAATGATGAAAAATCAAGTGGGTGGCTCTTGTAGTCAACCCGCAATGGCTGTGGAGACTGTAGACGAGGAAGTTAACGCCTTACATTCCTTTGGTGGCTGCAACAACCAGGGCCCGATGTCCCAATCCTACACTCCCGAGTGGAGGAACCACCCAAATTTCTCGTGGAAACAATCAAATGAGGATGGACAAGGGCAGGGGCAGCAGAAGCCACGATACAGCTCCAAATTTGAGGACGAGGTTCTTGGAAGGCTAAGAAGCCTTGATGAAGTCAAAAAGGACGTTAATGCACATGGCCAATCTATAAGCCGTCTTAAGCAGAGGCTGGATCAGATCTCCCTCTCTTTGGCTAGAAGAGAAGAAGGAAGACTCCCCTCTCAACCTATGCCAAATCCAAACAATGATGGGACTTTTCAATATGCTCCTCCGCCTCCTCAAGCGACGCTCAATTATCAATATGCTCCACCTCCACCTCACACTTACCAACAACCACCCCCGCAATATCACCATCCTCCACCACAACAACAACCGCAACCCCAATTCATCCTCCAAAATCCCAATTCCCCTCACCAAAGGCCTCCACCACCCCAACAGCCACAACCACCTCCACAAGCTCCCCCTTCTACCACCCATGAGCATGTGAAGGCTGTGACTACATTGAGGAGTGGTAGGACTTTGGAGAGACCCCATGGTACAGTTGTTGGCAGAGATGACACCGAGGCAGAGCAGGTTGATACTGAGATGCGGATGGATGATACTGTGATGAGAGGCAGTGTTGATACCGTGACACCGAGCAATGATACTGTGATTCCAGTGATACCGGTAGATGATACTGTTGATTTGGACCGCTTGGGATCCCAACTCCCGCCATATCCTGATGCACTTGAGGAACCTTCTGCTGCAAAGAAAAATAAGAAGCATGCGGATGATATATTGGAGATCTTCAAGCAAGTGAAAATCAATGTACCTCTTCTAGATGTAGTCAAGCAAATTCCGTCCTATGCAAAGTTCCTTAAAGAATTGTGCACCTTCAAGAGAAAGACAACAGGGAGGACGCCTAAGAAGATCAAGCTCACTGAGCAAGTGAGTTCCATTCTCCAACACACCATCCCCCGGAAAAGAAAAGACCTTGGTGCTCTAATCATCTCGTGCTACATCGGGGCACATCGCATAGACCAGGATCTTCTTTACTTGGGGTCTAGCGTAAACTTGATGCCGTATGATCTGTTTGCTGAGATCCAAATGGGAGAGTTGAGGCCAGCCCATTGCACCCTACAGTTGGTCGACCGATCTGTGAAGACGCCTAGAGGGCGTGTGGATGATGTGCTGGTCCGTCTTGATTAGGATACTTCTGCCTTCTTCCCAGCCGACTTTATCATTCTTGATATGGAAAGGGAAGCTAGAAAGGTACCAATCATCTTGGGGAGACCTTTCTTAGCCACAGCTGATTCCGTGATCCATGTGAGGATGGGGACCATGTATGTTACATTCATGCACATGAAGATCAGGTTGAACATTTTCAAGTCTTCTATGACAGCCGAAGTGATAGGGGCCACCGAAGAAGATTGTTATTTGGTGGAATGCCTAGATGAGATTGTTGAAGAGTTCCTACCTGCGTGGATTGAAACTTCTACTCAAGGTAGAGGTCTTGAACCAATTGTTGAGTTCCCTGACGACGATGATGAGGATGATGAAGAGTGCGAGCTAGCCTTAGTGGCTGCAAGCCAGGACCTCCTGTCTATTTCTGCACCTTTGAAAAACTCCCTTGAAGCACCCCCCGTTCTTGAGTTGAAAAAACTTCCTGAAGGATTGAAGTATGCTTTCCTTGGCTCAAATGACACCCTCCCGGTGATCATTTCCTCCATTCTCTCTCCTGAGCAAGAAGATGCCTTGATGAAAGTCTTGAGGAAGAACATCCAAGCCATTGGATGGTCTATTGCTGACTTGAGAGGGATTGACCCCTCCATTTGTGTGCATCGGATATACTTAGAAGAAGATGCGAGACCGACCCGACAAATGCAAAGAAGGCTAAATCCAAAGTTGAAGGACGTTGTCACTCAAGAGGTTGTTAAATTGCTTGATGCATGAATCATCTATCCCATTTCTGACAGCACGTGGGTGAGTCCCATCCAAGTTGTGCCCAAGAAGGGTGGGATTACAGTTGCAGAAAATGCCGACAGTGAGCTTATTCCGGTGAGAGAGCAATCCAAGTGGAGAATGTGCGTTGATTACCGGAAACTCAATGAAAATACAAAGAAGGATCACTACCCACTTCCATTCCTTGATCAGATTCTAGAGAGATTGGCTGGGCAGAGTTTCTATTGTTTTCTGGATGGATACTCGGGATATTTTCAGATTGATGTGCATCCAGCGGATCAAGAAAAGACGACATTCACTTGTCCAAGTGGTACATTCGCCTACCGGAGAATGCCATTTGGGTTGTGCAATGCCCCTTCCATTTTCCAGAGATGTGTAACCTCAATCTTTGCTGACATGCTTGATTCGTCGCTTGAAGTTTTCATGGATGATTTATCAGTTTTTGGGAAAACCTTTGATGACTGCTTGCTACATCTAAATGTTGTTCTAGAAAGGTGCGTGAAAGTTCGCTTAGTTCTGTCTTGGGAGAAGAGCCATTTCATGGTGCCCAAGGGCATAGTTCTTGGCCATAGAGTTTCTAAAGATGGCATTGAAGTCGACAAGGCCAAAGTGGGCCTCATCTCCACCCTTTCTGTTCCTTCCACCGTAAGACATGTCCGATCGTTCTTGGGACATGCGGGCTTCTACCGTCGTTTTATTAAAGACTTTAGCAAGATATCAAGACCTCTTTGTCGATTGCTTGAAAAGGATGTTGAATTCCAATTTGATGACAAATGTGTTGAAGCCTTCAGTCATTTGAAAGAGAGGCTCATTTCTGCTCCTATCATGCAGCCCCCGGATTTCTCTTTGCCGTTTGAGATCATGATGGATGCATCCGATATGGCGGTGGGGGCTGTGATGGGTCAACGCATTGGCCAAATTCCTCATGCTATTTATTATGCAAGCAAAACCTTAGACGATGCTCAAAGAAACTATACGACTACCGAGAAGGAGTTGCTTGCGGTGATATTCGCTCTTGACAAGTTTCGGCCGTATCTCTTGCAAAACAAAATGACAATCTACACGGACCATGCTGTGTTGAAGTATCTCATGTCCAAGAAAGACTCAAAGCCAAGGTTGATCCGATGGATTTTGTTGCTTCAAGAATTTGACATAGAAATTGTGAATAAGAAAGGAATAGAAAATGGTGCTACAGATCATCTCTCCCGCCTTGATGGACCATTTGATGTGACAAGTCCAATCAAAGAAACAATGCCACATGAGCAGCTCCTCTTAGTCTCATCTGTCCAAAAGCCATGGTACAAGCACATAGCGAACTTCCTAGCCAGTGGAAGGATACCGAGCATGTGGACGAGAGAGGAAAGCAAGAGATTATTTGCTATGGTAAAGAACTACATTTGGGACGACCCTCACCTCTTCAAGTATTGCCCGGACCAACTCATTAGAAGGTGCATTCCGGAGATGGAGCAGCAAGAAGTCTTATCTATGTGCCATTCCGGAGTTTGTGGGGGTCATTTTGGAGGGAAACGTACAACCGCCAAAATTCTTCAATGTGGATTCTATTGGCCGACTTTGTTCAAAGATGTGCATGACTTTTGCAAGAGTTGCATCAAGTGCCAAAAAGTGGGCACTATCTCCAAGAGGGACATGATGCCTTTATCACCTATTCTTGTGGTAGAGGTGTTTGATGTTTGGGGGATTGACTTTATGGGTCCCTTCCCTCCTTCTTTTGGATTTGTCTACATCTTGGTTGCTGTCGATTATGTGTCAAAATGGATTGAGGTTGTGGCAACGAGGACAAATGATCACAAGGTGGTGTGTGACTTCGTGAAATCCAACATCTTTAGCCGCTTTGGTATTCCAAGGGCTATGATTAGTGATGGCGGGAGTCATTTCATCCACCGCACCTTTGAAGGGCTGCTAAAGAGAGATGGAGTGAACCATCGTGTAGCTACTCCTTACCACCCTCAAATGAGTGGTCAAGTTGAGTTAGCAAATCGGGAGATAAAGCTCATTCTGGAGAAGACGGTGCGACCGGACCGCAAGGATTGGTCACTTCTCCTCAATGAAGCTTTATGGGCATATAGAACTTCTTACAAAGCCCTGATTGGCACTACACCGTTCAAGCTTGTCTATGGTAAGAGTTGCCATTTGCCGGTTGAGATGCAACACAAGGCACTATGGGCCTTGAAGAAGATGGACTTCGATGAAGAGAGCGCCGGAATGAAAAGAAAGTTTTAATTGCATGATCTAGATGAAATGAGGCATGAAGCATATGAAATGTCAAAACGTTACAAGGAAAGAACCAAGTTTTTACATGACAAGATCATAAGAAAGAAAAAGTTTGAGCCCGGCAAATGGGTATGGCTCTACGATTCTAGAATGAAGTTCTTCCCCGGGAAACTCCGATCGAGATGGGAAGGACCTTACCTAGTCAAGAAGGTGTACCCATACGGGGCAGTGATCATTAGTGCAAAGGAAGGAACTAAGGAATTTTCTGTCAATGGGCAAAGGTTGAAACCTGTCGTTGAGGTCGGCCCGGACAAGGCCAACCAAGTTTTTGATATTGTCATGATGGTAGAAGAAGAATTTGATGAAGATGAAGATGAGGATGAGAAAGGGATTTACTACAAGGATCTCTTGAAAGTCCCAAAGAAGTGAAAAGTCCAACAATCAATAAGCCCGGCTGAATGTGTAAAATTTAGCGCTAGTGGGAGGCAACCCGCGTGGTTTGAGATTCTCGAACCTTTTCCTTTTCCTATACTTTAGTTTTGTTTTACACGAATACACACACGCACACTTGTTCTTTACAGTTTTTGTTTGAGTTTTGATGATGGCAGGTGATAAACATTAGAGAGAGAGGATCTAGAAGTTAATCAAGGCCATTAATTCAAATTTGTGGCAATAGAACAAATGAAACCGAAAGATCATGTTTTGAAGTTTGAAAATTGAAAAGACACGCCACCATGACCGTGGCAAGTCGACCACAACCGTGGCGCAGGCTGCCAACCACGACCGTGGGCTACGGCTACGGCCGTGGGAATTAAAGCACCGTTTTGGCCAAAGTTACATGTTGTTTTGAAAATCGGCCACGACCGTGGCAAGTCGACCACGACCGTGGTGTGAGGACAAGGCCACGACCGTGGTGGGATACCACGACCGTGGCGAGGTCAGACCTGGGAGTTCTTCATCGACAACACGACCGTGGCACCCACCACGGCCGTGCTACATAACCCTCGCCATGACCGTGGCACGCCACCACGACCGTGGCCGAACCCGGTTCAAGAAAAAAAAATACTTTTAAACGTCCAAACTCGACCCCCCTCTTCATTCCTTCATCTTCCACCTCCAGAAAATGACTGTGGCGGCCAAAGACGACCCCGTGCTCCCCATTCACCACCAAATCCACCACAATCCACCCCCTTTTGATCCCCAATCCATCCCAAATCGATCCCTAGCCTTCCCTCTCCCATTCCCACCGTCCAATCTCTCCCAATCGCATCTCCATCTCCATTTTCATCTCCATTCCGCCCAGCAGCACCCCCCACACAAAACCTCCACAAAAATACCTCCATTCTCGACCAAATCCACCACTAACCATATAACCACCATCCGTACATCACTATCCTTCCAGTCCACCCACAAAACCACATCCACAACACCTCTCCCACAAAAAATCCGAAAATCACCACATCCACCTCCATTTTCCGCAATGAAGAAGATTGGGAAAGATATCACAAAGGGGACCAATATCCTCACTGGAGGGAAACGACGTTCTAAAAACGCCTCCTCCGATATATCCGTCCCATCCCACACCCCATCACCTACCACTTCCGCCCACCATTCCCTCCGCCGGTCGCAATCGGTGAGCGGATCACACTCCCGCTCATCTGACAGCCACCACATCACAGACGCCACCTACGAGGGGGAGGATGAAGAAGAGGAGGAGTCTATGGGGGTCGACTTGGACCACCTCATAGATGAGATCGAGTCGGCGGCCGCAAAAAGAAACCAGCGATCCAAAGCGGCGCCGTCCTCATCCAGGCTGCGTCCAAAGCCCGCACCGCCCAGCCATTCAACATCCAGCACGGCGGTGAGACATGAGGTGCAGCCGCAACGCTCACGACAATTGCAGCACAATGAGGAGCAGTCGGCCCACTGGTACAATTTTGATACCAGTTCGGGGTCGCAATCTTATTCAATGGAGGAAGAGGTGGAGCTAGAGCCGGAAGGAGAAGATGTCCTGACTTTTTTGGAGGCAGACAGAGAGAAGACCCTGGGAAAAGCACCGGCGGGAGTGTCCTATGGTAGAGGACACAGGCAGAAGAAGGCTCATCTTATTTACCCCGAGTGCATGACAAGGCGAGTCGTCGCCTCCAGGTACGGCTGCGAGAAGACAATTGAAGAACTTGGAATCAAAGAGACAGTGGAAACGGGTTTGAAGAGGATTGGGTTGTGGAATATTCTTTTCACACCCCAATATACATATCCTACTTTGACCCAAGAATTCTTTGCCACTCTGGAGAAGACAAAAGTGAGGGGTTGTGATGCACTCAGATTTGCCATAATGGGCAACATGCACACCCTCACTTCCACTGAGCTGAATGCTATCTTCGCCTCTAGTCCTGAAGAAGCTATGAAATTGGACGACGGCCTATTAGAACGAGAGGTCAGTTTGGACTATGCGCATTATTGGCAGACCTTCACGGGCAGGGAGGACTACAACGTGGGTAGATCAAAGACTGCAGCTATAAGTAACCCGCAGACGCGCTACGTGCAAAAGGTCCTAGCAAATACGATTGTGGGCAGATACGACAACCAGGGCAGCATTTATCAAAAGGATATGCTTGTCTTGATCAGTATGCACTACAAGAGATATGTTGACCTCGGAGTCCTTTTGATAGATCATATGAAATCCATACCTTATAAGAGTTCAAAGCCTTTTGTTATGGGTGGATTTATGACTTCGATTCCACTAGCGTTGGGATACGATCTCTCGGGGGCACAAGGCGCGATTGGGGCAGAGTTTGTTGACCTCAATTATCTGACGCGTTCGCACACAATAAAGATAAAGAACAAAAGAATGATCTATTTGGCCACTAGTGTGCAGGATTTTGAGCTTGAGCTGCCATACCATGCAGAGCCTCTATTATCCATAATGGGACCTGACAACAGGATGAGGGAGAATTTGAGAGCATGGCAGCTAGACCACCCGAGAGAGACTTATGTAAGGGGAGCCACTGCCGCACACGAGGACGTTGCTGAATCTAATGTGCATGGGCAGGAGCATGAAGCAGAACAAGAACGGCAGCCCCGAAGAACATAAAGGAGGGATGAGGGAACATCCCAACTGCAGCCACCCGCGGGGAACGCCTACGACATGGCCACCATCCATGCACACCTCGAGAACATCCAAAAGACTCAAGGTGACATGAAGCAAGTCCAGCAGTACATGTGGCAAGATCAACAGCAGATGCACTACCAGATCAACCACTTGTACCAATACCAACATGCCCAGGCAGCACGAAACCCCGAATGGGGTGCAGACTTTTGGGGTGGTATAGCTGGACATCCACAGGCGTATCCTCCACCCCAGGACGACTACTGGGGGCACTACTATCAGCATCCTCCTTCCATCTCGGCTCCAGACTCAGCTCCTCCTCCAGATCCTCCTCAAATGCCGGACCAGCCACCGCAGCCTTGATTCTTCCCCTATCTACCCTAAGATGTAGTTTCATGCTGAGGACAGCATGATTCTAAAGTTTGGGGTGGGTAGGGCGGTATGCACCACCCTTTCTCTCTTTCTGTCATTTTGTTTCACCTGGCCAGTTTGTTTTAGATTTCTGCTGATGTTTTGTTCATTGTTTTGTTGCCTGTCATGTAGTTTAATTTCATGCATTTTTGAGTAATTTTTCAAAATTTTTGCATTGCATCTCATGTAGGTTTTTGCTAATTTTTGCATGATTTATCTAGGATTTACCTGCTTTCTACCTAAAATTGTGTTTGAATGTGATTTAGTACAATGTGACACATTTTTGGCCAATTTTGCCCAGATTTGATATCTCTTGTCCAAAAAGCGTGTTTTGACTCAATCTTTACCATATTGAATGAAATTGCTTATCTTTGACAAATACAAGATGATATGCTATGATAAAGTGCTATGTGGTATCAACGAGTGACTTCTTACATGCTCGTCACCTCCCTTGGGAATGTGTTGGTTTGTTTGAATTATGATCCGAGCAAGCATAGAATGTTTAATGTTTGTGGAGTTACTTGATTGATATATGGATTTCATTTGGTTCGTTCATGTGATGTGATATCTATGGTGAAGTGTCAGACTAGTTTTCATGCAGGAGACCTTATGTGGAAGATTATGCCAAGTGACCCCTCTTTGACCTGACCACTCTTTCATCATCTTCATACCTCTCCGCCTCATAAAAAGATGCCAAAGTGCACATATTAGCCGTGGCCACCTCCAAAAGTTTGGGGTGGCCACATCTTAATCCCTCCCACTTCATTCTATCCACCATAGGCCCCATCTACACCAAGGGCAAGAAAAAGAAAAGAAAAAGAAAAACAAAATAAAATAAAAGGATGCTCTTGTTTAAGAGCATTCAAATAAAGAAAAGATGAGTGTGTAAAAAAAAAATCTTACAGCATCCCTTTCTTCCACTTTTCCACCCATTGAGCTAGGAAACTTCAAACCTAGCTCACTTTATCCCTTTTCCGCAGCCATGTGGGTCATTTGGCATAACTTGAAGCCTAAGGTTGAAGGCATGAAGGTGAAATGACACTCCTAGTCATCGGCGATTAACATCATCATGAAACGGTCTACCCGGAACCATATGGATGAGGTATTGATAACTTGTGCAATCCATGCATTATATGTGAAGTTCTTGTGCTCTGTGCTCCCTTCTTGGTTGGTTTGTGAAAGTAGAAGAGGAGGGAAATGATTTTCATGTACCTAGTCACCGTTGATCCCATTTAGCATTTGTCACCCATCATATTGTATTTGTCATATCTTTTTATTGAGAAAAAGGGAAAAGAGATTGAGTTGGAGCATACTTGAGGACAAGTGTGTTTCAAGTTTGGGGTGGTGATCCAACCCTATTCTAGGGCTGTATCTCATGTCATTTTGTGCTTTTATCACATTCAAATGCATTAGAATTACATGTTATTTCCCCCAATATGATTGTCATTGCAAATATGCTTATGGATGTTCTTTGCGCTGCTTTCCAGGCACTTGGACCTTGCTTAGATGGACGAGGGGGAGAGAGGGACCCAAAGAAGGCCCCAAAGTCTCCCTCAACCTATCTCCAGTAGCCAAGACTCATCCCCGAGCAAAGACATCCGAAATTGACAAAGTTAGAAGAGAATTAAAGAAGTCAAGCCTCACCACGGTCGTGGCCCCAAGGCCACGGTCGTGGCTTTATTGCCAAAGTCCAACAGGTTGCAACAGGAGAATCCATAGATCGCCCACGACCGTGGCAACCCTGCCACGACCGTGGCCATTGAAGACACCACGGTCGTGGCCATCAGCATGGTCGTGGTCAGTAGAAGAGAACACAGCCGTGGCACCCCGCCACGGTCGTGGGAATTAAATGACCAAAAGACAAGTTCAACAGGTTCTTCCTCCGAGCCGCCACGACCGTGGCCATCCCGCCACGACCATGGCCAAAGACAAGCAAAACGCCCGTGGCCCCTCCCCACGGTCAGCCCAACTCCTCCAAAACGGCCGTGTCACCCAACACGGCCGTGGTGCATGCTACCCACCACGACCGTGGCACTTCGCCACGGTCGTGGCCACCACCCTACTTTGTTTTTTTACCACTTTCTTCACACCACGACCGTGTTCACCACCCCACGGTCGTCCACCACTACCCCCACCACGGCCGTGGAACACCCACCACGACCGTGGTGATCACCTACCCTACACATTTTTCCACTATCATTCCTATTTTGCCCCCACTTAACCCTAGCTCCTATATAAGCAATAGATGCTTCTAGGGCTCAAAGGGGGGCAAAATAGGAATGACAGTGGAAAAATGTGTAGGGTAGGTGATCACCACGGTCGTGGTGGGTGTGCCACGGCCGTGGTGGGGGTAGTGGTGGACGACCGTGGGGTGGTGAACATGGTCGTGGTGTGAAGAAAGTGGTAAAAAAAACAAAGTAGGGTGGTGGCCACAGCCGTGGCGGAGTGCCACGGTCGTGGTGGGTAGCATGCACCACGGCCGTGTTGGGTGACACGGCCATTTTGGAGGAGTTGGGCTGACCGTGGGGAGGGGCCACGGGCGTTTTGCTTGTCTTTGGCCACGGTCGTGGCGGCTCGGAGGAAGAACCTGTTGAACTTGGCTTTTGGTCATTTAATTCCCACGACCGTGGCGGGGTGCCACAGTCGTGTTCTCTTCTACTGACCACGACCGTGCTGATGGCCACGGTCGTGGTGTCTTCAATGGCCACGGTCGTGGCAGGGTTGCCACGGTCGTGGGCGATCTATGGATTCTCCTGTTGCAACCTGTTGGACTTTGGCAATAAAGCCACGACCGTGGCCTTGGGGCCACGACCGTGGTGAGGCTTGACTTCTTTAATTCTCTTCTAACTTTGTCAATTTCGGATGTCTTTGCTCGGGGATGAGTCTTGGCTACTGGAGATAGGTTGAGGGAGACTTTGGGGCCTTCTTTGGGTCCCTCTCTCCCCCTCGTCCATCTAAGCAAGGTCCAAGTGCCTGGAAAGCAGCGCAAAGAACATCCATAAGCGTATTTGCAATGACAATCATATTGGGGGAAATAACATGTAATTCTAATGCATTTGAATGTGATAAAAGCACAAAATGACACGAGATACAGCCCTAGAATAGGGTTGGATCACACATCATCATATATTGATTCACATGAGTATGATCATACATTTCTTAGTCTCGCTTATCAAGTGGCAAGGATATCAACTCGGATAAGAGGGGCAGATCCCATCGATATCACTCACAGTCAATCCCCATTTGTAAAAATGTATGTGAGAATCACCTTTACAATAATACTTATTCAAGGTCACGTTGGATGGTGTCAAAGTACATCAAACGACATGTGATGAATGGAGTGATGTCCGCTCTATGAATCACAATCACACTATAACTATGAGAGTTGATTTTGACTACCATTCAATGGTTTCCATGTATCACTCTCAAGGTGGGTTTGTCGAGTACACTATTCTCTAACAAGAACCTATGTGTTTGGTTTGATATCATAAATCACGACCAATGAGATTCTGTCATCAACCAACACACACTCTAGTCTTATGTATTATTACTATCTATTAGCTTCCTTGACATCATCTAATTAGGGACATATAAAGAATGTATGTAATCTTATCATACATATGATCTCACCATTCAGGTCATCAAATTGAAGACATATGTCATCGAGTAACATCATTCTTTAGACATACCATTATCTCATAATTGAACAAACATATAGACAAAGGTTTCCTTAATTATTAATCAAATCATTTACTAGATATCTCATTACAATCCTCATATGATTGGCTCTCTGGGCATACATACCAACAAGTACATTGTTCAACTTAATATTATTAACCCGCTCTCATAGAGTCAATATATAAGGATAACATATATGATCTCTATCTAGAAAAATAGTGGTTAGCTCACTCTCACATCATGTTATTGATTATTTTGGTATTTACTACTCCAATTATTTGTCTCGATGTTAGATTAATTACTATCTAATAAATATTTATAATGATAAGAGCAAATAGGAAAAATCAATGAACTTACATGATTAAAGTCCAAAGTAAGATAAACTATATTAATTGAATATAATACACAAAGTCTACACAAGGCTACTCCTAGGTCCCAAGAATGGGGGTTTAGATCCTAATGCTGACATGAGATAAAAACAAGGGTTGGAGGAGAAGAATAACACAGAGAATGAAGAAAACCCCTATAAACAGGGTTCAGGTTGATCCCCTATAAAGATCTCCGCAATTGGACATAATTTTGCTCATCTAAATGCTCCTTGAGGTTCTCAGATGATCCTTGCTTCACATCTCCCCATCTTCAATTCCTTATTTCTCTCTCTCTCATGAAATGACTAATGACCTCTTTTTTGACAGTCCCCTTAGGTTTTGACCAAAGAGGATAAAACACAATTTATCTAACTAACCATTGGATTATGCCTTTTTTAATTGAATCTGCCAAAAAAATCTCAGTGCCACCTACTTGAAAGTCAATGCCACCAAGCTGTCTTTTTACTTGACTCAGGCATGGCTATCTTAGTTTCACCAAGTTGATGCTTAGTGTTACTGAGATTATACTAAGGCTTTCTATCATACTTCTCGCAGCCATCAATTTTTCCATCAGTGGAAGTAACTTGGTATCGAGTCCCATCTTGCTTCTACTGATATAACTTTGTGAGTAAGCCTTCTTTTCTTCATGTTTGTGGAACAAACAATGATGTTAGCGGTACTGGGACTTTCTTCAATTGTACTTGTTTTGTCTAAACAATACATGGAATGCATCGTGATATAGTAAAATATAAGAATTTCAAATCAAATACATTAAAATAGATAAAAGCGACACACAAGAGCTATTATAGGCTATATAGGCAAGATATATGAACAATGTGAACAATTAAGCATTTCCTATAAAAGCATGTCTAAATTGGCCCATACAATGGTATGAAATTATTAGCACTGTCCATACAAAAAGTCGAGTGGAGATTGGGCAAGAGAAGTAACTCTCCTTTGTATATCTGTGAGGATCTTCCAGTTTCAACCCGACTAGACTTATAATCAACAAAACTTTAATTCACTTTTAAAATAAAACCCTGTTTCTACTTTTATTATTCTATATCATCTAAAATTTTGGGCCATATAATTATTCTATATTATCTAAAATTTTAGGATAATATTTACTTATCTATTATCCATTGTTGGGAAAAAGATAAACCTTAACTCATCTGTTAGTTATCCAAAACTTGGTTTATAAGAAAATTTTAGATAACTACTTGGAATCTTCTAGAATTTCTTGATTGATCTAATATTTTGATTATCGACCAACTAAATTATCATTGGTATATTATATGAGCACGATATACGAAATTCTTGATGTGTTTCAAGGACCTATTTATGAATCCAAAAGCAGTCCAATTGGGTTTTAGCTTGTATCCTAGAGCTTATGGCTTGAATTTAGGCCTTCGAATGGATTGTAAAGTTTTACCATATTCTTATTTACAAAATTAAGGCTTAAAACACCTTAGTATCTCAATTGAAGTATCATATTAATACATTTTCTCAATATAACGTTATCTACATGAATTGAAGGTTTAATATGGGTCTAAGGTTCAATATCATCAACCAAAATCATATTATCTTACTTGGCATTCCAATTTAATCTTCACATCATACTCCTAGAGTCAAATATAACACTCCAAAGTTGAGGTTGTTACCATGGTGGATTTTGTAAGTGTGAGTGTACAAGATCCACTTTTAAATGGTGATACAAAGGTACACAAACCCAATATAGAGTCTTCAGTGGACCTATGGGCTCCCATATAATTTTATGATATGTTGATATAAATCATAGAAGCCATCCATTTTTTGATTTATTGCTATTGTGCAAGACAATCTAAATGACAATTTCTTATGGATATTGAAATTTGTATGTCTTTTGCTATTTCATTACATATAAGACACTGAATGATAATAATTTATATAAATTTAACATGAAACATAATATAAGCCAACACACACTTTCTTCTATTCAATTCTTAAACACCAACTAATACTTAATCGATGTAATTGTATGATAAACAATACAAAAGTAATAGTTGACTTTTGTAAACTAAAAGTTGACACATTAAAAATACAGTTAGTTGTTTTCACTTATGTATGAGCATGTCAACAACAAGTTTGGTTGTTTAAGTTTAACTCAAAAACAATACAAATATTTCTTATATTGAAATAAAATTATCACAATATATCAATCATCGTTTCCATCATGACAAGTGCATAATTTATATACACACCCACGCATTTACAGATACACTTCATCTCACTTTAGTCATCTCAAATACAAATTACTCACATGTACACATAACTTCCCTCAAAAGCACACAACCATATATTGAAGTTCTCCCAACCACACAACTACTGAGTTAACTATTTTTCCTTCTTTATATATGGGTACATGTGTGTCCTTGTGAGTCAAGCCTTGAACTCAAACTAATAAATAGGTTGCATCTGGTTTGACAACAAATAAATGGGGTGACACGTTCCCACCTGAACAGGGAATTAATAGGTCTATTTATGATCAACCACGTGTCAATGAAATAGTTTGAAAATTTGAAGTACTCAACATTTAACCATGTTTGATATCATCAATAGGTGCAAGTATAGTAGGATTATTGTTCTCTAATAATCCCACCCCACAAAAACTTCCATGTTACCTTCTAATTGCACCACTATAGCTATACATCTAGGCAATATGTTATCTTAAAGACAATAATGCACAAGATATTCCATAAATCCATCTATCCACTACCAACAAGTGAACAACTTCCTAATACAATTGTACACCCATCATGATACATTTGATATGCATACCAATGAAGATAAAGGTAAAAACATCAATTTTCTATATTAGGATGACTTGCATCAACCTAAGACCATGATATCAACAATGTGGTATACCATCATAGAGTACGAAATGATGCACAATAAATATTTCAGCGAGATGGATCAACATTATCAAGACATCTAAAGGAAAAGGTTAGCTTATCTCATAAAAAATGTAGCAATCCATAACCTTTATAAAGTAAACATATAATATATTTAAGTCATCTTTCTCTAACTTACACATACACTCACATTTTAATAGTATGCTTATGCATGCACAAATGACAAATAAGTAGAGAAATCACAACAATGAGGCCAATGTGGTAGTGATAAATGACCATATAATGATCATTAGAAGAGACCATGACAAATTAAAGAGTTGCTAAAAGTCATTATTGCTAGAGAAGTTAAACATGAACAACATTAATGATCACATGATGAAAGCTACAACATGACAATGGACACCATCATTATGATGATAGTGTGATGAAAACATTAACATGGTAGTGAGGAAACCATACAAAATTAATATTGATATTAGGACTAATAATATGGCAAATTGAAACTGAAAAGAACATCATCACTATGTGCATGGGTCAAATTAGGATAGAAATGATCATAAAAAGACCAAATAGTCTAAACATCAGAGATCTTTTATGCCTGACTACTTCCCAATATACTCATCAAAATAATAAAGAAGTCAACTCACAACCAAAGTGGGGTGAAAAAAATAAAGTAATTGTTTATCCAACTACTGCTACATACATCAACACATAAAAAAGTGGAAGAGGTCAAGATGATGTCAACCTCTTGAAGCAGTCCTATATCAATTCAATTATTAAACAACTTTGGACATATATTATTAGAAAATGATATTTTTTATCACTTGCCCACCACAATCCTTAACAAATGGTATCAGAGAAATGTCCAACAGATGTAGTAGGAGTGGTGAGATGTTGTGTGATGACATGAATGGGAAAATTGAAAAGACGTGGTCACAAGAATAGCCACATGTCTGAGATGTGGGATTATATCTAGAAGTACAAACACAAAGAGGTGCATCATGTTTTGGTATATATGCCCAGAGAGCCAATCATATGATGATTGTAATAAGGAATCATTTACTTGATTTGATAAGAGTAAAGGTAATTCCATCTATTATGTTTGTCCCAGACATAAGATGATGACACATACACTAGTACAGATATCACCTTTAACGTCGGTTAAATAAGACTTTTGATGTCGATTTCCAAGCAACACCCAAGTGGGTGACACTAAAAGTAGATGCCTTCAACATTGGTTACAAAACCAATGACATAGAGCCGTCCCCGATTGCAACCAAAAAAAGAACTGCCAGTAGTGGGACCATAGGCGTCAGTTATTCATTCAAAACCGACGTCATTCTCCATCCCAAACAAACAAAATTGACCCCCTATTAGACCATAGTTGTCAGTAATCTATGAATAACCAACTCCGTTGACTTGAATTTATTGACAGTTTTTTAGATAACCAAAAATAGTTGACACCATTAGAACAAAAGGCGTCGATTTACTATAATTAACCAATGAGTTGGACATTCATTGTTAGTTTTTTTTTTCATTTAACCGACAAGTTGGACATTCGTTGTCGGTTTTTTTCATTTACCGACGACTACATTTTGTTTTCTATTCTTATCAGCTTGCAGCCTGTTGTTCGGCTGGTTAGCAGGATGCATAACCTGTAGTTCAGTTCTGAACTACAGGTTTACATCATCCTCTGATTTCAGGCAACAACATGCCACAAGCCTACAATATTAACAAGATGGATAATATTATATATAGATCATGTGATTCACACACATGTATAAGCACATTTAATTCATTCATATGATTGACACACATGTAGAAACCTGTAGTTCCATTCATTCCTTCATTTCATATTCACACACATGTAGCAACCTTTAGTTCCATTCATTCATCTCTTTTCACATTCACACACATGTAGAAGCACATTCATTCATTCATCTTCACATTCACACACATGTATATAGATAAGACAACTCAAAAAAATTCATTCAGACATGTATATATAAGTGTGTATTTCAAAGTTTAACATGTCATTAAATACAAAAATAATATTATGACATCAAAGTTTAGAAATGTCATTCTTTATCATCATCGTCGTCGTCGTCATCAGTACTCCAATGAAAATAAAAAAACTCCAAACACTTCTAAGGCTTTTGCCCATTGTTTACTTATATCATCTAATTGTTCCATTGTATAGGGACTATGTACATCTAATAATTTTTCACCTGTAGTTAAGTCACTAGTTTTAAACACCTTCAAAGAGAATGACGTATATATAATTAATAAGATTGATATATTTCATATTATCTAATGAGACTATATAATACATGTTGTATGGCATCGATTTTCAGTGCAACAAATCTGACAATTAGGTCCATATATCGCATCACGTAGTATGTACATGCCCAACCATTGTTTTGTTTAGTACATTATAAATTTCAACATACAAAATGTTAATAAATAAAAACATGCATAGTTCACATAAATAATATATACATTGAAGTCAGGAAACTGCATTCACATTCTCCCAAACTAATGGTTTATTATTTGTCTTTCACATGTTTCGTCCAACTTTTTTTAATCCTTTTAAAGCCCTACATGTTAATGTAACACATTAAATTGTATTACTAAATAGAAATGTAATAATAGATATTAACATATATCAATATGAAAAATTTCTCACGTGAATAATGGCCTTTTCGTTACGTGTCCATGCATGTTTAATTGCTTCTCCTCAGGATCTAGATAATAAATAGTGAATGACTTGGGGATAATAACCAGTAACTCCCAATGCTTATCACTAGAGATAAGAAAGCTAAAAATATATAACTCAAAATTCACAATAAAATGTAATTTTCTTAAGTCCAAAGTTTTTTTTGGTTGGAAACAACGTGTGGCCCTTTTTTTATAACAACTGGAAAATATGTACAAAGCTAGTGAGCAAAGCTCCAAAACTGAAAAAACCAGAAACAACATAAGAAAACTATACAAAAGTGTCTATATCCTTTGTAAGCCGACTCCATCTTCTATCTGCACATTGTTTGTAACCATCAAAAATTCTATGGTTTCTCTCCTCCCATAAACCATGAAAAATAGCCAATATAGCAACTTTCTCCTTCATAGAAAGAAAGGAACAAACATCCACAAGAGAAATAGGGCGCCGGTAAAGATAATGATCCCCAACAGCCTTGCTCCAAATATCCTGCGTATACTCGCAACAGAACAGAATATGCGATAGATCTTCGCTATCCTCTTCACATAAAACACATCTAGAAGGAAACTGAAAGCCCCTAGAATGCATATGATCAAGAGTAAACATCTTATCCAGGATGCATCTCCAACCATGAACCTTATGCCTCATAGCAGTTCTAGCACTCCACAGCCACCTAGTCCAAAATGGAACTGCAACTGACAGTCTGATCACCTCCCAAAACTCACGTAACCTGACAGGCTTCTTACCCTTCAACATGATAGAATCCTCCTCATCCTTGATACAATACCCAGCTTCTTTAATAACCTTGATGATCAGCGATACATGCCTAGACTTGGCACCTACCCAATCACCTTCACAACTGAGAGAGTTAAGATAAGCAAACTTTCCAGTACCACTCCTCATAACACATCCTCTACCAAGCGTCTCCTTCAAATAGCCCCCTAAAAACCAGGGGTCCCTCCAAAGTTTGATAAGGCTCCCATTACCCACAGAGAAAGAAATAAGCTCAACAACTTTATCCCTGTGATAAAGACACTGTCTCCACACCCAAGAAGCATTCGAAGGAATAGTAGACCTCCAAACAGAGTCACCCTTTAGATACCTTCCATGAATCCACCGTACCCAAAGCCTATCTTTTTTTGTAGCCACATTCCAGATATTAAGAATAATACAAGCCTCGACAATATCCCTTGCTCTCCTCAAACCGAGACCACCTTCCAATTTAGGCACACACACCTGACTCCAAGAAACCATATGAGTTTTTCTCTCCGTTTCCGGACCACCCCAAAGAAAGTCCCTGCACATTCTATCTATATCATCCGTGACAGCCACAGGCAAAGGAAAAGAAGCAGCCCAATACATATGAAAAGAAGAAAGGGTAGATTTGATTAACTCCAACCGTCCAGCATAAGAAAGCTGCTTTGACTTCCAACCATCCAGCCGCCTTTTAATCTTATCAATAAGAGGAGAGCAATGACTACGAGATAATCTTCCCACAAATAATGGCAAACCCAAATACTTCACAGGCAGCGCCTCATTCTTTATGTTCAACAACCTTTCCACCATATTAGTATCCACATGCTTATTAGCAAAGAACGAGGATTTCTGACTACTAATCCTCAAACCAGAAATGGCACCAAAGGAATCAACAACCGCAGCAAACGCCTTAACTGACCCTTCATTACCATCAAAAAACATCACCACGTCATCAACAAATAAAACATGAGTGAACATAATATCCTCACCAGCTTTAAAAGGTTCAGTCAAGTTCAATCTGACAGCATGAGCTAACATAGCAGACAGACCTTCCATAGCAATGACAAAGAGATACGGGGCTAAAGGATCCCCTTGTCTAAGTCCGTTACTGGGCCAAAAAGAAACAGATGGCTGTCCATGTATGAGAATCTGAAAGCTAACAGAATGAAGAACTTTAAAAACCCACTCCATCCAGCACCTTGGGAAACCCATTTCCATAAGAATACGATGCAAATACCTCCACTTAATAGAATCATACGCTTTCATGAGGTCCACCTTCACACAAATATTAGGAGACTTACTCTTCATAATCATATTCAGCATATCATTCACCAACAAAGTAGCATCAGAAATCGATCTACCTTTAATAAAAGCACATTGCGTTTTGTCAATAATATCAGGCAAAATAGGCTGAAGTCTGTTAGCTAGAACCTTTGAAATCACCTTATAGAGAGAGTTACAAAAAGAAATCAGCCTCCAATCCTTCACACTAACAGCACTACTGCACTTGGGAATAAGAGTAATAAAGGTTTTGTTCACCTCTTTAAGAAGACGCCCACTTCTGAAGAAATTTTGAACAGCCTTGACTACATCATCACCAACAATATCCCAACACACTTTGTAAAATGTAAAATTAAAACCATCGGGCCCCAGAGCCTTATCCCCATCACTGCCTTTAATAACTCTTTCAATCTCCTCTCTAGTGATAAGAGCACAAAGGGAATTAATATGATCATTAGAAAGTCTCGGAACCTGCCAATCATCATTCCAGTCAATATCACCGCCTTCATCAGCCTTAAACAAGTCTTTGTAAAACTTGACAAATTCATCATGAATGATTTGTTCATCTAAACAAGTCTTTGTAAAACTTGACAAATTCATCATGAATGATTTGTTCATCTGTAATACCAACACCATTAACCATAAGACATCTAATAGAATTCCTCATCCTTCTCGTGTTTATGGAAGAGTAAAAGAACTTCGAGTTCCTATCACCCAGCTTCAGCCAATTCACCTGTGATTTCTGCTTAAGGAAAGATTCTTCAGCTTTTTAAGCATCTTCAGCTACCTTTCTTTTATTGACAGCATCCTGCACAGCCGCTTCATCAGTAGGATTCTGATCAGCTTGATTTTGAGCAATACACGCCTCAAACTCCCTAATATGTCTGACTTCAGTAAGATCACGAACCACAACCTTATTCCATTTAGACAGTTCAAACCTAACATTATCCAGCTTCCTACAAACCTGGAACATTGGGTTGCCTTCAATCTCCACATTCCAAGCCTTCTTTACCACCTCCACAAAGTCGTCACGTTGACACCAAGCATTAACAAAACGAAAAGGAGCTTTCCTCCTAATACTCTTCTTATCCATATACATAAGAATCACTCTGTGATCACTATGAATGGAAGCAACCACCTCTCCCCAAAAATTAGGGAAGGTATCCAAAAACTCCAAATTATAGAAAGTTCTGTCCAACTTCGACATCACAATTTTGTCACCCACCTGTCTATTATCCCAGGTGAACTTCGAACCTCTCAAATCCAACTCAACCAGAGACGAATGAAGAATACAATCATTAAAATTGGCCATGGAGCTATAGCAGGGTTCACATACACCAAACTTCTCATGAGAAAAATGAATCACATTCAAATCACCACAAACTATCCAAGGACCATTAATAGAACTTTTAAGATCCTTGATAGACTCCCACAGACCATTTCTTTTCCCAAAATTGTTATGAGAATAAACAGCTGTAAGGAAAAAATTACCTATAGCAGTATCCACACAGACATGAATAAACTGATCAGATTCACTGATATAGTTAAACGTGATATCCTCCTTCAATTTAACCAGAATAATCCTTCCCAACACATGACTCTTGTGATTAGAAATCCAAGACCCATCACCAAACAGCCTATTCATAACTCTGCTAACTTTTTTCCTTCACAGTTTAGTCTCAAGAATACAACCAATCGCCACCTCATTCCTAACTATACACTCCTGAAGTGAGGACTGTCTCCCCAAGTAATTCAGTCCTCTCACGTTCCAGGAGGCAATAGCAAGAGAACTAACCAATTGGAATGTGGTTGACTGGTACCCTGCCAGCCTCAGTAAACACCTCCTGATCACCATCACCTACAAATAAATGTTGGAATGAGTTTGGAGAAATATTAACCCCTGACCTGAAAGCAACCTCCAAAGACTTCAAAGGACCCTTTGGTGGCGAGCTATTCTTCCTTCTATTTCTTCTTGAGTTACCTGACACTGGTGTAAACCCATCTCCTCTATCAATACTGTTGTCCGGCGTCACTAACTCTGCTACAACACCCACCCCAACCACTGGAGAAGCTTTGGGTACTTCAGTCTCAGCCGGACTATCAGATGCATCCACGAAATGATCAACCTCTGATAATGATTCTTCTTCAGAAACCTTTTCTTTTTCCTTATCATTAACAATCACTTTCTTTGGCACCCAGATTTTACTCTTCCTGCCCTTTTCCTTCGCACTTTCGCAACCTGCAATCCCATGGCCAAACGTCCCACACACTTCACATCTGTTCGGAACCCATTCATACTGAATCGAGACCTTATCTTCAATGCCATCATCACTCACCAGCGGAATAGATGTAAGGAAGCTTGAGGATGCCGGTATCAACACCAACATTCTCACAAACTCCAACCTTCTGAACTCAAGAGTAGCTTTGTCCACCTTTAACGGAGTTCCAATATAAGAATCGATCATTCCAAAAATGTCTTCATCCCACAACTCCAATGGCAAATCAAAGACCCGCACCCATACAGGAACCTCTGTCAGCTTCAGTTTATCCAGAGAACTACCTCTCGCCCATTTCTTAATAATAAGGGGCTTTCCCGCCACAAACCAAGGGCCGCCATCAATAGCAGTATCCAGATCTTCCACTTCCGAGAAATTAATCACGAAGTAGCCATTTCCCCTAGAGATGATCTCAATTGTACCCTTAATTTTCCATAGACCCTGGAGGTACGATTGTAAAAAAGGCTAGTGCGGTTTTAGATCAACAATGTATCCTGCCACCGAGAGTCTCCATTTATCAGCATTTCGCTCAGGGATCACCTTCGAGTAGACAATCGCTCCATCACGAATTTCTAGCTGCTTTGGCGACAAAACACCCAGATCTACTCCCTTCGACGGTCTTCTGAACAAGTCCGACCACTGACGCGGTTCTGCCTCCACTCCAACATGATTTATCCTTCTCAGAGTAGGAGCTTGAGGACGGCGAGAAAAGGTAGGGAGAGGACTAGAAACATTCACACTTCCCCCCGACCTCCCACTCCCATCTCCTCCTTCTTTGGACACAGCAACTTCTCCCTGAGATGAGCCGCCACCATCACCCGATGTATCGCCTCCGCCATCAGAGTCTGTGATTCCAAAGTAAACTTACTTAACATTGAATGGAGCTATTATCATGCTCTTCTTTTTTTTTGCTAAAATATTTAAAATCGACGGAGAAATATAAGGTAACTGATGAAGGGTCTTTATGTACAAGACTGATCAAAGATGGAATTAGAAATCCCACATGGGTAAATGAAAATTCTTTATAGATCCTGTGTAAGTGGTTGCAAAACTTATATTATGTATGCATTAATATATAAGAAACCAGATCACCATATATAAAATAAGGTATATAGATATATAAATAAGATCTCGCCATATGCATATCTCTATCATAGATGTATTCGGTTAATCATACCTAAACAACTCCAAAATATCTTGTATAAATATAGTGTTATCGTATGATTGGCCTGCAACATCCTCCAGAATAGAAACTTTTATAGGACAATCTTTATTATGTTCGCCTATCCATATTTTCATACCCCTACAATTAGGACCTATCGTGTCATATAGGTCCTTTGGAAGCCAACTAGGTATTGCAGGAGGAGGTGGAGGTGGAGGTGGAGGTGGAGGTGGAGCTGTAGTGGGTTTCTTCCTTTTCTCCTGTATATATAATTTTATATCAATTTACTTGTATATACACGCTAAAAAATTAACGTAATGTAAATTTACCATACAAGATCCGTATAGACGACATCCGTGTCAGGTCACAATATCACTCCGCCTTCTGCTTCACCAAGTGTGTCAACATCTGGGTGGGCATATGGCAATGGATGCTACCTCTAATGAGGGAACACAAGCCTTGGTCTCACACAAACCACACCATCAGGTACTGGAGTGCCATGAATCGTGTACCCTGGAAGGCGTGGGTAAGCCTCAACCTCTACAATAATGAATTCTTTGAATCTTAGACGACATGACCTCAACCCCTACAAATTTACATAAAGTATGTTATATACATATATACATAAACATATCATCTTGAAAAGACTAGCTACTATGTCATAAAAATACTTACAGTTGATGTGCTAGGTGGTGGGTCTACATGATTACACCCAACCACCTCTACCGTAGGGGAATAGCGACACGACATAGGTACTGTCTGAGTGGCAGCCTGAGACGCCTACCACTTGCTCATTGCTTCATGGAGTCTCTTATCAAGTGCTTCCTTGACTCTCTTACCGAGTGCTTCCTTTACTCTCCTATCAATTTACTCATCTACCTATACATGGAAAAAATAAATGCTAGCTTTTGATTATTGAATTCCCTTTGCAGTAACATTCTAAAAAAGGAATATGTTACCTCAGCTTTTGAAAATCCCACTTTTAGGACATGTTTGCATTGTGATGGCCCAAAGAACACTATTATGCCCACACCAGTGCCTATAGACCTAACACGTCTAGGATGCTCTGGGTTACCAAGAGAAACTACCAATTCATCCCTTGTGCCCTCAGGGATGAACTTGCCTTGCTTCCTCTGCTCGTGAAGCTCCCGCTAATCGCCATCAATAGAAATTGGTAAGTAAACATAACAATCATCAATATCAATTGCTCTGAGAGTTGAATTTTACCATTTTTTGTAGCCGCCTCAGCAGTTTCAGGCTTGGTTATATCTCCTTCCTTATTTTGCCTCCCAACTATCAACACAACATGGTGAGGCAGAGGTGCGGGAGTAACTGTAGAGGACTCACTAGTCTCCTGAGTAGCAGCAGACTCAGCAACAGCAACAACCGGTAGTTTTTAGCGAATGCCTACATAGCCACTTGGACCCATCATGTTGTCATGCACATTTAGTGTATGCCTTGCTCTTTGAGCATCACTGATAGCCTTGTTAGTAAGCACATTGAATTGGTTAGTAACACTAAAGGTCAACCATGAGTAGGTGAATTCATAAGAATGTATATTAATTAAATTGGGAGTGACGCTTAATACCTTGAATTCATCACTTTTTCTTTTGGCAACAAATACCTCCCAGTCCTTTGGGTCCATGTAGTTCCATTGCTCAGTGGCTGACTTCTTTCTGTTCTCAAGATCTCGTATGTATAGTCAACTGAGATTTATCTTATAGTTCCTTAGGACCCTCCCACAACACTGCATCACATTGTTACAATGTAGGCTTTCATCCAGTTCAAATATACTCTGCAATATTTTATATATTTAATAGACTAGTATCCTAAAAGTTAGTATTTTGCAAAATAGAATTGAAAATGATAATAACTCACACATAGTTCTTTCCATACTAAGTCTTTCTTCCCTTTAGGAACTTTATGTCAAGATTCTAAATTAGGACTGCAATGGCTACAAGTAAGAAACCCAAGATATGAAATAAACAAGTTGTGGTTCACCGCAATTAGATTTCCTACTTGATCAAAATCTACATCTAGTTTTGGTCCATTGCCCCTTTGTTGTAGTAACTTTTTCATCATAGTGATGCCCCTCTCTTTTTCAAAAAAAAAATTGTTGCTCATCAAGTGCCATAAGGTTTTCAGGGGGTACATCCTCAACCTAAAAATTGACAAAAAAACACTTATAGGATATAACTTATAAATGGACATATAGATAGAAATATAGGATATATTTTAAAACTTACATTGTGAGGCGGTGCCTCATTGATATCCTCACCCTCACGATAACCATCATCACGATCATCATACTCATGTTCATCCATCTGAAAGTGTCATTAAAAAATCAAACATTTAACATAACTAGAAGATAATATAACATTGTAAAGTTTACACCGATGAAACATTCAACAAAATATAACATATAAAAAATAAAAACATGCCTCTAATACGGTGATTTTTTTTATCAATTAACATTCCTTTGGTGGGATCTCCACGTAAATGTAAGTCATTGTTAGCTTCAATATTTGGTGTTGGCATCCCGACTGAGAATGGACTTGAGTCATCATACTTATAATAATACTCTTCTTCATCTATAGGATCTTCAATGAACTATCTTTTACCATGATGAACAACCGACCATTTTTCATTTGTAGGATCATCGATATAAAATACTTGTTTCGTCGGTGATGCCAATATGAATGGTTCACCCTTCTCGCCAATCTTTTCAAAGTTCATTAATGTGAAATCTAATTCATCCACTATAACTCCTTTGATGTTATCAACCCAATTACATTTAAAGAGAAAAATTCTAAAATCTACATAGTAAAACACCCATATGTCTTCAATGACACCGTAATATGACATTTTAGCTTCACGTGGACTCTTATCCTTTGCACTGGAAAAAAAACAATGAAGACACTTGAAGGGTGGCCCCACTGTTTTGGATGACGCTTTTATTATCTTTACGCTTTGTGTAATATGAGAATCCATTTATGTCAAACCCTTCATAAGACATAACATTCATTTTTGGTTTAAAGGTGAGGGATTTGATATTTTCAACAAGATTATTTGGTGTTTGAGATATTTGATGTAATACTTTATCTTCAAACCACTTAATAAATGTCTTGTTATGCTCTCTAGCAAGCCACATTGAATTGGCTCGAGGATATTGTTTCTTGATGGAATTGGTATGTTTAATGATATAAACACTCACTTCATTGATGTTGTGTAAAATTATACAAGTGAGCTTGTTTCAACAGCTCACGGCTGATTACTTTCATCTGTGATCCTAAAATCCCTTTGCCAAAATACTCCTCAATATTCTTGTCATTTATGAGAGCGTCATTACCACTCCAGAAAGTCATTGCAAAAATCTATAACCTCTCTCGCCACATAACCCTCAATAATACTCCCTTTAGGCCGATAATGATTTCTAAGATCACCTTTAAAAATGTGCATGTATCGTTCAAAAGGATACATCCAATGCAAGAAAATTGGTCCCAACATTTTCACTTCCCTAGTCAAGTGGACCACAAGATGTACCATGATATCAAAGAACGAAGGAGGAAAATACATCTCAATCTGACATAGGGTAACAACCACTTCTCTTTACAACTTATTGAGAGTCTCAGGATCAATAACTTTTCTACACATACTGTTGAAGAAGAAACAAAGTCTGGTGATTGCAAACCTTACATGCTTTGATAGTATAGATTGAATTGCCACAGGCAATATTTGTTGCATTAGAGTGTGACAATCATGATATTTAAGACCTATCAGCTTCAGATCTTTCATTGATACCATTCTATAGATGTTGGATGAGTAACCTTGTGGCACCTTAACATTAACCAAGAACTCACAAAAAGCTTTCTTCTCCTTTCTAGACAACATGTAACAAGCAGGAGGTAAATATATTCTCTGATCACTACTAACTACTTCTGTTAATTTTTTCCTTATTCCCATTTCACCTAGGTCCATTATGGATTCGATCCCATATTTCGTCTCACATGGTATATTCAACATAGTATCAATGACACTATCACATACATTTTTCTCAACATGCATGACATCGATACAATGCCTAACTGCCAAAGAACTCCAATAAGGAAGATCCCAAAATATTGACTTCTTCTTGAATAAATATTTGTCACTATGTGTGGCCATGGTACATTGTGATCTCTTACCAAATTCATTGACAAAGTCTTTTACTCTTTCATAAACAACCTCCCCTGGTATAGGTTTAAGCACACTCCATTCCTCATTCCATCCATTGAACACTTTGTGCAACCTTTGGTACAGAAGGAATTTTGGAAAAAAACCTTTGGTGACCAAGATATACAGTCTTTCTGCCATGGTTTAGTCATATTGAATTAGTGTTCTCTTCACATATAGACACACTTTAGATCCTTTGACACTGTATCCAGACAAATTCACATATGCTAGAAAGTCATTAACAATGCAAAACAACATAGCGTGCAAACAAAATGTCTCTCTAAGTGAAGCATCATAGGTCATCACACCTTCACCCTAGAGTTTCTTTAAGTCATCAATCAATGACATCATAACGTACTTTTTTTTAATACACAACCAGGGAGGAAGATTGTATATAACAAGCATGACATGACAAGTGCTATGTTGGCTACTCAATGTCCCGTACGGATTCATCCCATTAGTACAAAGTCCAAATCTTAGATTTTTGACTTCTTCACCAAATTCAGGGTATAATAAATCAATTTTCTTCCACTGTGGGGAATCAGACACATGTCGTAGGATCCCATCATTATTTTTCTTAACCTCTGCATGCCACCTCAAATTCTTCACATCTATCGGATTGACAAACAAGCATTGAAACTGTGGTATTATAGGTAGATACCACATCACCTTGGTAGGAGAACTAGTTTTGGACTTCCCTGAAGTTGTCATTTTATACCTTGACGCACCACATTTTGGACAATATTTCAAATCCACATAGTCCTTTTGAAATAATACACAATCATTCAGGCATGAGTGTATCTTCTTGGCCTCCATTCCCATTGGGCACACCAATTTCTTTAACTCGTATGTTGAGATTGGTAGCTCATTTCCTTCAGGAAGAATTTATTTCAACAAAGACAACAATGACGTGAAGCTTTTGTCACTCCATCTATTGTTAGCCTTCATCTTATACAATCTCAACACAACACTAAACTTCATAATGTTAGTACAACCTATGTATAACGGTCTCTCAGCATCATGCACAATATTCCTAAACATTGGAGGTGGATCGGTGCGATCTACCCCACAACTATTCAACATCTCATCAATGATGTCTACTGGAACTGGTTCGTTCACATCTATGACATCGGAGGCAATTTCTTCTTCCACACAAGCACTACTATCGACATCTACTAATTTTAGGTTTGTAATCTCTCCATGTCAGTACCATTCTGTATAGCCTTGTACAATCCCATTGCACATGACATGAATTTTGATTTTGTCACCACTGCTGACTTTCAAGTTGTTACTGCAATGCCTACATGGACAGTAGAACCTATCTCCAGGTTGTTTTCTATGTTCCTCTACAAATCTAATCAACTGATCAAGACCAGAAATAAACTTTGGGGTGCAGCAATTTGGAATGGATATCAATGATCTATCCATTCTATGATCAAAGAGAAAATAAGTATATATTAGGGTTTAGGGATTACATATTAAGTTAAGGGTTTTGCATTAAAAGATTAGGATTTAGGGTTAAAAGATTTAAAGATTTGGGTTTAGCATTAAAAGATTAGGGTTTAGGGTTAAAATATTTAAAGATTAAGGTTTACCGTTAAAAGATTAGGGTTTAGGGTTAAAAGATTAGATTCCAGGGTCTTATATATATATATATATATAATAAATGTGTACCACCTATCCCATTCTTAAACACCGAATCTCACTAGTAAGTGTATAATGTGTATTGGGTTTTAAAGAAAATTTCGGCAACATTTCCCCATTGTTCTCTAAGAAAACCGATGTGCATGGGTAAATGCCCACCAACATATATACTTAGAGAAAAAATGGGGAAGTGCTGACGAAATGTCATGAAAACCAAATATACATTATACACTTACATCCTAAGTGAGATTAAGTGTTCAAGAATAGTCCCAAACTAGGGACTATCCAAGATTTACTCCTAATGAGTAAATCTCAAACAGATTTCTAGGCCATAATACAATGTTGTCATTTATATACCTACGATCCTAGTTTCATCATTCATATCCTAGGTTGATTTACAATAACAACATCTTGTAGTCTTAATCATACATTAGTCAAGGTACCATATTCTATAACATTGATTTCAACATCTCCAATGTACATGCATGTTCATCATCAAGATAATCATTACACATAAATGTAGGTATTCTATCATTCATAATTTATTTCAAAATTTCAAACTAGATCATGCATTATCATCATCAATCCACATCATACAATACAGATTCATGTAAATGTTAGGGTGACACATCACTTATAAAAATCAGAGATCAAACATTAGGGTTTTATTTGATTCCTGGATCAAACATTCATATTCATTTATTGATACAGGGGCTGATTGGGGGATATGAAACTTACCTATGATATTGAACTCATTTGTATCTCAATAGTCTGCTATATATCAAGGAACATAGATTGAAACATTAATAAGATGACATTTCCATGCCTCAGACTCAATCTGAACATTAGAGGCAAAGGGATTATACAATCATGGTGACACTGGTCACAATACTAGGTAAAGTTGTTCTCCAACTTCTCCAATTACTTAGGTAGTAATTGTGAGAACCCATTACACTAACCGAGATTACTCAAAACATAAATCATAATCGATCACTATAATCAAATGCCCAGAAATATGGGTAAATTAAAACTGATTTCAACATCAACACCTACTCATGTGATTATAGTAATCACATACACAAAAAAATGAGTAAATTAAAGCTCTGATACCAACTTGTGAAAACCCATTTCACTAAACGAGATTACTCAAAACATAAAGCACAATCAATCACTATAATCACATACCCGTTACACTAAATGAGATTAACCCTCATCATATTCATAATGCACATGTTTAGCATAAGAAAATATCAACCATGTGGCTATGATAACCACCAATTAACACATTAAGGTTATGATAATATTAAGGAGGTTATTTTACCATCATTCCATCATATAAGAATGTTAAGCATGAATATTCATCTTTATCTATTTGCATTAGAGTTATGTTCAACAAGATAAATTATATTAATGTTACTAATTAGCACTTATACCTAAATCCTAACTCACAACATCCCCATTGGATCATGGATACATAAGGTGAAGCATCACCGTCACATTCCGTAGTATTCTCAAGTATGAACCCACACATAAATCAAGGTGTAGCCATCAGATTATAGCATACTAGGGTTTCAACAATAGTGACAGAGTACTCCATGATTGTATTAGTCATTCAAGGACTATTCATACCCAATTACCATCAGTTAGTTATATTAAATCTAGGTATAACAAGTTATACCTCATTAGGGTTACATATCAACACAATATGGTTATCATCCCTTCTATCCATATGAATGAATAGGTAAGACTACCTTATTAAGGGTAACCCTCCATTTGTTCCATCATCATTCAACCCATATGACTATACCACAATGTCACCTAGAACCATTGGATGTTTAGAAGGTAAGACCATTGGTTTTTTACATAAGTAAACACCTTGGATAAACCACATATGAAGTCCTTGATTTGTGATCTATAAAGAGTCACCATCTAACCCTAGACATCTCTTGATTAACAACATAAAAAGCTCCATTGAGAGTAGGGTAAAACCCACAATCGATTGTTCATTTAAAACAAGCCATCCATTGTCAACCTATAAGCTCCTTAAGTTGATCATATAAAGTAAACCATATAAATCACGTTATTAGGACTAACATATTACATTAGCCATAATTCCACTTTATTGGAGGATTAAACATTAGATCTTGACCATTGGGTCAAGTTCATATGTTAAAACCATCAATTACAATATAGGTCCGACCATTGCATCAAGTGACCCAAGAAACCTTGGTCTAAGGCTTAATTGATGCTACAACTATATGATTAACTCACCATAGGTTTTGGAGACCTGATCCCCCATCATTAGTGACCATTAAGTCACCATAGGTTGTTAGATCAACACTATATTCATTAATCAACATCAAATATCAAACTAATATCACCATTGATTGATAGCATCATTAGGGTACTTAGTTGTTCATCACTAGGCTTCTAATTAGGACAAAACATGACATAAGGGGTGAACATCAGTTGACACCCTTGGTTACCACCATCAATTGTCATGAAGACAACACCATATGGTTGTTGCAATGGTACCATCATCGGGTCATGGGTTTATAGAAGAAATTAGCTTAAAATCCTAAAATTGACCATTGGTTGATAGGTGCTTAGCACCATAGGCTGTCAAACCAACCTGATCCAAGTCATATTATACCTTAGTAATAAAGTACACATGATCACATGTTCATATAGAACTGAAATCAGAACAGGGAACATTATAAAAATTGAAATCCAAGTCGAGCATAGCTTTTTAGTGCATGGATCATCATTTAAAAGCAAGAACATGAGCTAGCAAGCTTATGGTAAGTAATAAATGTGGAGCAAGTTACAAAAATTTCCTATAATTAGAAGATAAACTCACAAACAGAAGAAAACATGAGCAGTTAGGGTAGGAAATCCAAGCATAAGCTGTAACTAGTCCATCTAGCACCTTTCTTCATCAAATGAGCAAACCCTAAGCATAAGGAGCAAGAAAGGTAGGGTTTTAGAGCTTTAGAGAAATTTCTACCATGGAACAGTAAGATTCTGACCTGGAGAAAGGTAAGAGGAAGGATAAAAAAGAAATAAATTGAGGGAAGAAGGGGGTTCTTACTCTTTTAGGTCAAGATCACTAGAAGGAAGCTTTTCAAATCCTAAAAGGAAGTCAATTGCAACCCTAGATTGTTTTTCTAAGAAGATTCCCTCTTTCTTCTTCCTTGCATAGGAAATTCATAGAAGAAAAGAGGGAGAACGAGGTTCATAGAAGGAGGGAAGTGTTGGAGAGAAAATGGCTCGTTTTGGTGCTTAGGGATAAGTATATGAAACTTTAAGATAAAGAAAAAGAAAAGATTGAAGTTCTAGTATCTTTCCAAGTGTCCATGGCCTTAAACTATTAAGAATATACAAGAACACACACAACAAGCTCCCCCAACATCCATATATACATGTTTATCCCTCGTTTCTTGAATTTTCAAGCAAAACAAATAATTCATTAGTTGATAGCTACTAAAGGTAGCTCATCCATGAAGGGGTAAACCCTAAAATACCCTTGGAGAAAACACCTTCAAAGAAAGGATTAAATAGGTTACCCATGGATAAAAAAGATCAATAATAATGAGAGAATATCCAAGGAACATAATGAAAGTGATAAATTGCAAAGAAAACCTCTCAATTGGGTAAATTGTAGGAAAGTCCAAAATGTTCATAAAATTACATAACTTGCTCAAACAGTGTCCAAATTGGACCAAATTTGAAGCTTAAGCTTTTATTATGATTTAAAAGAATATAAAAAGGTTAGATTAGTGTTATAGTAATTCAATTATGATAATAAATCTTATTCAACTCATTAAACAAGTTTGGGGGCCTTACAACTATAAACCCCTAATAAGGATTTTGCCCCTAAAATCCAAGGTAAACAAAGATGGGTACTTCCTTTGCTCCTAATCCTATTACCTTCACATGGTTACTTGCATATCATGGTGATGTCACATCATTCATACATATCTTATCTTGGGTCAGCACAGAAACCCCACATAAGATGACATTTGCAAATATGGAACATAGAAACTTGTTGTGCCACCTATACAAATCTAATAGTAACTTTCAACTTTAAATTCTAGATATCATCCTAAAATTATATCTATTGTATCAACAAACCATCTATCCTTGATAGTGGTCTTGCCCAGCTATCACTAGACCATACACAATACTATAGAGTCACTTTGGTTTATCCTGCCAAACAACATTTATAGGATCATCACCAACTCTCTCTCTCTCTACGGGAGAGGAATAATTGGAATGTTTATTTAATAAACATCTCCAACCTTCACATATTTCTCATATTGTTGATACATCTTGGATACTAGGATTCATTACCTTGGTATCTACCTCATGTGCTATAAGGAACTCACATCATTATCTCCTCCACTTTTACCAACATAACAAATATCAAGAAATATAAGAGGAGTCTTCCTAATTATTGGAAGGATAAAAAGCAAACTCATCACAAACTTTATGATCTTGGAACCATAGTCCAAGCAACCTTATGATATAATAAGCTATCCACCCTCATGTTTGCAGTGAATCCATACGTACAAAGTGGCAATGATCCACTTGAAAGTTGTGTCCTAGAAAGGAAGGACACAAATGGAAGCACACTTCCCATACCATAGTAGTATTTTTCAAGGGTCACTAGTAGAAATGTAACCAATTCTATTTTCATTATGTAGGTTACAACTTCTTATGTATCATTTTACCTTTTTCATTTTGGGTTCCTTGCCTTTAGCATAGGAATCATCATGATTAACATATCTAATTACACCTTCCTTGATGACTATTTATCCCACTTGGGTACATTCTCTTTTTTATTATATTTTTCAACCACTTGTCAATAGGTAAATACTCATATTCCACATTTTCTTTGTTAAACATGGATCATCTCCCTTAATTCTTTCACACGCCATGCTTATTTTACATTAACACTTTCTTACACACATAGGTTGGTCTGAGATTAACTCAGGTTCCACCTTATTCCTTTGTCATTGTTCCTATTTATCTTCTCATTTTTTACTTGTTATAGGAGTACTTTCCATCTTATGTGGATTTCATACCTTGATTCATTTTATAAGCATAGACTTATCTGTCTTTTACTTTATTATCTTATTGAATCACATCTTCAAGAACTCTTCTTTTTCTAATTTGTATTCATATTTAGATTTCTTGGTGTTGTATCTTTCTCTTATAGTTACCAAACATTCAAGTTTTGATAGATTATGATGCAATTCTCATCTTCTTTAAGGTAGGATTGAGATATTCATACCATGATTTCTTATTCATTATGCTCTTTAGATTGTCTCAAAATGACTACTTGATCAGAGTAATCAGAAAGATAACAATATAAGAGTTCCATATTTACCTTTCTTCAATAATTGAATACCTGGCCAGGGCACCCAAATACTGAGATTAGGCAGTATGCACCATATTTTTATGTCATATTCCTAATTTTGACATCATCCTAGTCCTAAGTCCAAGTGTCCGTGTAGACTCAGTGAACCTAAAGCTCTGATACCAACTTGTGAGAACTCGTTACACTAAACGAGATTACTCAAAACATAAAGCACAATCAATCACTATAATCACATACCCAAAAATATGGGTAAATTAAAACTGATTTCAACGTCAGCACCTGCTCAGAAACATTTGCATAAGAGCCCAACATCTTTCTCATATCCATACTATGCCAAGAATTTGATATAGATTGTTCTATCATCTTAGCCACAACATATATACATAGGAGAACAATATTCGTATATGCCACACAAACAAGCATTAATATGCTAACAAATGTCTGATTCGTTTGAAACACCATATACAATTTTTTCTTGCCCGGACCTGAGAGTACAGGGATGACTCTAGGACACACTAGACATCTAATCAACTTTCTCAAAGATTCATTACTATAGCTCCTCTTTTCTGCCACATGTTTGTTTTCATCACTTCCGACTACCTAAAAAAATGTAGTGAACCACAAGGGCGAGACCCATGTCCCAACAAGAGATATAACCTCCAACAATGCTTATTGGTTACAACATTTTAAATAGTAGGTAACTAAGAAGTTGGAGTATTTAATAATCAATTTAATAGATTGAACAGTTTAAGTATGCTAAACATATTAAGAAAAAATCTTAGCAACAAGTATGATCATCAATGCATATATAGGTAACAAATAAATCCCGATCTCTGGATAGATATCTACTCAAATATCATCAAATTGCATCTGATAATAATCACTATCATTAATCTAACTATCATCATATTCCTTGATAACAGCACAAGCAATCTAGTAGAATAAGCATCCCTGACATCATGAATATGTCTAGTAACATAACATGGTTATCTATATTGGAATCTCAAATAAAGGGGACAAATATATATCATAAGTATAACTAACATCATAGCACAATTAACTGCATAGCATGATTAGCAGTTTAAGCCTTTCTAATTACATAGGCATGGCTAGAAATATTAAACAAAGCTAGCAGCATCATCTTAACCATCATTGTTAGTATATTTGACAACATAAGCATGTTTACAACATGAGCATAACTACATCATAAGCATATCTATTATCCATTGTTGTACTATACATGATCTCAGTGAAAAGAAAGCAAACAAGGGTTATCATCCAATATGAAGTGTTGTGTATAACCTTAAATAGATATGCTAGACGGTTGGCTTATATCTTTTATTATGCACTGGGGAATTTGAATCGTACCATTAAAAGTCCAACCGACCACTGCAAAGAGCTATTCGGTTCCGTACAAAATCTAGGAGTATCGGTATCCTAAGATCTCTTCCCCTCGGTCAGTACGAGTAAATGGCAGTGACATATCAATCAAAGCTGCCACCATAGTGACATATAGTCATGTTGTTAACCACTAGTCCGCCCTTGGTACATGTCACGAACTAGAAACCATGGTATACAAAACCCTCTAATCTGAGGTACAACCACAGTTGTCCTCAATCACATCAGATGTATGAGGCATCACCATAGCCCACCTCCACAACCTGCATTGTGGATGACAAGGTTGTTTCCTAAACTTTCCACCCCCACATACTCAATAGTATGCGCTTTGAGTTTCCATTAGGAATATTCATTTCACCATCCAACAAGTTCTGACACTGAAGATGGATCTACGGTACAGGGCACTACATGATTAGAGTTGTACTTGATTAGTTATTCCAATTGGGTGAATTAAGGTTGCATCAAACAAGTGGACATACAAACCCTAATTCACTTCTAGTAAGCATATAAATATCACAACTTCAAAATATATAAAATGTGTGGAACATAATTTCTCATCTCATCGTCACATGGCACTATTCACTTGCCATTCAAGAGACGCCACTAGTCATAACACTATCATAATATATAAATTCTTTTCACAATATCACAGGGTATCAACCCTTATCAACACAAGAGTATTACACCTCATTCAGGGCTCAACCATGCCCAAAGGTCATTAAGACCATCATACTATCATAGGATATAAGTCCTTTTCACAATATCAGAGGGTATCAACCCTTATCAACACAAGAGGATTACACCTCATTCAGGACTCAGCCATGCCCATTGGTCATTAAGACCATCATACTATTCCCTACAAGATCATCATTATCTTTGCATGCCTTATAACAAGGCTCACCAACATCACTTACATATAATACACCAGATCAACCCAATATTGCATTAATGAGCTAAGAGATATTCATAACCAATCATAGTAGGGTTATATTAACATTAAGAACATTACTTTATTACATTAACATGCAAGGAATCTAGATATGATTAACCCGCATCATATTCATAATGCACATGTTTAGCATAAGAAAGTATCAACCATGTGGCTATGATAACCACCAATTAACACATTAAGGTTATGATCATATTAAGGAGGTTATTTTACCATCATTCCATCATATAAGAATGTTAAACATGAATACTCATCTTTATCTATTTGCATTAGAGTTAGGTTCAATAAGATAAATTATATTAATGTTACTAATTAGTACTTATACCCAAATCCTAACTCGCGACATCCCCATTGGATCATGGATACATAAGGTGAAGCACCACAATCACATTCCATACTGCTCTCAAGATGAACCCACACATAAATCAAGGTGTATCCATCAGATTATAGCATACTAGGGTTTCAACAACAGTAATAGAGTATTCCATGATTGTATTAGTCATTCAAGAATTATTCATACCCAATTACCATCATTTAGTTATATTAAAGCTAGGAATAACAAGCTATACCTCATTAGGGTTACATATCAACACAATATGGCTATCATACCTTCTATACATATGAATGAATAGGTAAGACTACCTTATTAAGGGTAACCCTCCATTTGTTCCATCATCATTCAACCCATATCACTATACCACAATGTCACCCAGAACCATTGGATGTTTAGAAGGTAAGACCGTTGGTTGTTTACATAAGTAAACACATTGGATAAACCACCTATGAAGTCCTTGATTTGTTCTCTATAAAGAGTCATCATCTAACCCTAGAACACCCTTGATTAACAACACAAAATGTTCCATTGAGAGTAGGGTAAAACCCACATTCGACTGTTCATTTAAAACAAGCCATCCATTGTCAACAAGTAAGCTCCTTAAGTTGTTCATATAAAGGAAACCATATAAATCACATTATTAGGACCAACATATTACACTAGCCATCATTCCACTTTATTGGAGTAATAAACATTAGATCTTGACCATTGGGTCAAGTTCATATGTTAAAACCATCAATTATAGTATAGGTCTGACCATTACATCAAGTGACCCAAGAAACCATTGGTCTAAGGCTTAATTGATGCTACAACTATATGATTAACTCACCATGGTTTTATATACCTAATCCACCATCATTAGTGACCATTAAGTCACCATAGGTTGTTAGATCAACACTATATTCATTAATCAGCATCAAATATCAAGCTAATATCACCATTGATTGATAACATCATTACGGTACTTAGTTGTTAATCACTAGGCTTCTAATTAGGCTAAAACATGACCTAAGGGGTGAACTTCAGTTGACACCCTTGGTTACCACCATCAATTGTCATGAACACAACACCATAGGTTTGTTGCAATGGTACCATCATCGGGTCATGGGTTTATAGAAGAAATCAACTTAAAACCCTAAAATTGACAATTAGTTGATAGGTGCTTAACACCATAGGTTGTCAACCAACCTGATTCAAGTCATATTATACCTTAATAATAACGTACACATGATCATAGGTTCATCTAGAACTGAAATAAGAATAGGGAACATTATAAAAATTGAAATCCAAGTCAAGCATAGCTTTTTAGTGCATGGATCATCATTTAAAAGCAAGAACATGAGCTAGCAAGCTTATGGTAAGCAATAAACGTGGAGCAAGTTTTAGAACTTGCCTCTAATTATAAGATAAAATCCTAAAAAGAAGAAAATATGAGCAGGTAGGGTAGGAAATCTAATCATAAGCTGTGAACTAGTCCATCTAGCACCTTTCTTCAGCAATGAGCAAACCCTAAGCATAAGGAGCAAGAGAGGTAGGGTTTTGGAGCTTTAGAGCAATTTCTACCATGGAACAGCAAGGTTCCGACCTAGAGAAAGGTAGTAGGAAGTATAACAAAGAAATAAATGGAGGTAATAAGGGGATTCTTACCTTTTTAGGTCAAGATCACTAGAAGGAAGCTTTTCAAACCCTAAAAGGAAGTCAAATGCAACCCTAGATTCTTTTTCCAAGAAGATCCCCTCTTTCTTCTTTCTTGGACAGGACATTTGCAGAAGAAATGAGGTAGAATTAGGTTCATAGAAGGAGGGAAGTGGTGGATAGAAAATGGCTTGTTTTGGTTCTTAGGGATAAGTATGAAACTTTAAGATAAAGAAAAAGAAAAAGTTGAAGTTCTAGTATCTTTCCAAGTGTCCATGGCCTTAAAATATTGAGAATATACAAGAACACACACAAGAAGCTCCCCCACTGTCCATATAGATATGCTTATCCCTCGTTTCTTTAATTTCCAAGCAAAACAAATAATTCATTAGTTGATAGCTACTAAAGGTAGCTCATCCATGAAGGGGTAAACCCTAAAATACCCTTGGAGAAAACACCTTCAAACCAAGGATTAAATAGGTGCCCCATGGATCAACAATCTCAATAATCATGACTGAATATCCAATGAACATCATTCATGTGATAAATTGCAAAGAAAACCTCTCAATTGGGTAAATTGCAGAAAAGTCCAAAATGTGCATAAAATTGCATAACTTGCTCAAATGGTGTCCAAATTGGACCAAATTTGAAACTTAAGCTTATAATTTCAAAGCATATCAAAAGGTTAGATTAGTGTTATAATAATTAAATTATGATAATTAAGCTTATTCAACTCATTAAGCAAGTTTAGAGGTCTTACAGTAATGAAGTCTTTTTAGAAACCAATCAATGCTTGTGAAATCATAATTTGATTATGAATATCACTGCCAATGTAATTTGGATCCAAAATGGTCCCACACTATAGGTTTTATTAGAATAGGAGTATAATTGTGAACCCGATTGGAAAGTTCCAAGTCAAATTGATTACTATAATGTTCAGGTAATCAACTAAAATAATATTGGAATATAATCTAAGTTAATTGGTTAAAATGTTTAAGACAATTAATTAGATTTATATTCTTGACTGGCTAATCCCGAGCAATCAAAAAGAGACAGAGGACTAGAAATTATTAATCGATTAATATAATTAATTGCTTAATTAATTAACAACATGATTCCAGAATATTCTAATTGTATTTTTAACAATTCACAAGTAACCTATTTTAAACGTAAATCCTGCTTCCTTTCTTCTCTTATTTATAGGGGCATGATGACTGGATTTCAAAGACACACTCTTGTACATAAACCCTAGTGATTATCATCCCTGAGAGAGAGAGAGAGATGGAGAGAGAGAGTGTCGCTAGAAGATCATCCAGCTAAAGTCTACTCCTTCTCTCCAGCTGAGGAAGTGAGAGGAGTTCTAGTCCATCTGTATGGATTATGTAGAGACGCAGACGCTGAGCGCCTACATTTGGAGAATGTCGACACCTTCTGTGCACGTGAGGAGCGATGCACACCACCGTGTGAAGGGGATGTCACTGAGCTTGCTCCACGACAAGGTATACGTTGTGCACCCTCCTTATGAATATATTGTTGCTGACGAGATGTTCTTGTAGGATACACAATGAATTTTTGTTGTTTTCACTGCACTTGCTGCCTCCACAAAATTCAAAAGTGGTATCAGAGCCAGGTTGATCTATGATGTATCTAGATTTATTTTGATATGATTGGATTTGGATATACCATTTTTTGTGACTGCATGTGATAATAACTTAAAATTGTTAATGTGCATATGTGACCTAATTCCACATACGCCACAGATCATTGTTTTTGACCTATTGAATAGGGTCAACTATGGAAAAATCGATTTTTATGAGTGCACGAACGTGGAATTTTGTAGACTTTTTGGGGGCTCTGCCCCAATTTACACCGCCTAGTCTGCATAGGAGTCAAAAACTATTTGATGGGAAAAGTCCAACGTTAAAAAAAGACTACAATTATATATATATATATATATATATATATCTGTGTGTGTGTTAGATATATCTATAAAATCATACATGTTACCCTCGAAATATGTTTGGTCTCCTAGATGTATGCATGTTATGGCCTAGGACCCCTTTTGTGAATGTTTGCATGGATTTGAATGTTTTGATGGATGTAAATGGTTGTGCATGGATCCTTTTATAAGTATTCAACTTGCACACCAAGGCTCATCTTTTAATTTAAAGTTTAATTAATTTTGTTCCCTCTAAACTCCCTTCGAATGTAACTCCAGGTTCTCCTTTTGAAAGACTTTCTAAGAAGAGACAACTTGAATATCCAACTACAAGGAGCATCCATGAAGAGAAAACTTGAAGATCCAACTCCAAAAAGTGTCCTTGGTGGGGCAACTTGAAGATCCAACTCAAAGGAGTGTCCATGGAGGGGCAAGTTGAAGATTCAACTACAAGGAGAGTCCATGAAGTTGTTCACTATGATGTTGATCAAATGCGGGTTCATATTGAAATTTACATATTGATGTTTCATAAGATGCAAAAAACCGAAGGTGGACAATAATCCTTTGTGGTTCCAAAGGATTACATTAGTATGACCATAACTAATGCTTATGCATTTGTGAATTACATATCTGTAGATTGTGATTGTGGATATAATGTGTATATGATACATATTATTAGCATGTGGCATTTGGATATGTATATGTATATATAACAAACCCTCAAATAAAATATTAAGTCTCAGATGCTTTCCAAAAGTAGCCCACATGAAAAACTTGATCAACCATGTGTAGGCACCGAATCATGGTTATGTATATCTTATGGAAGTGTGAGAATAGATATGTGTGTCTGCCAAAGCAGGGTGCATATTCTATTATGTTGGCTTTATGGGTCAGGATTGACTAGGTAATCTTAATAGGATTAAATGCCTAGAAGAATAGAGATGTAATATGACAATAAGTTGTGCATACTATCTATTAAGAGTTGCATATGATGCAATTGATAAATGTTTCCTACCCAAATAATCAGGTTGTGAGTAATCAGCCAAAGTTGACTCATGATTTGATGGAATATGGATCTTAAACTACAAGAATATTGTACGCTTCAATCTTTGTGAATTAATAGTGAGGGTTGTTAATTTGTATGAAATAATGAGAGTGGTAATTAATTAAATGCCTAAATAATATTGTCAATTCGAATCAAATCAATATATAGTCTCGTGTAAATATTTCCTTATAGATCAAATGGAAAACAACAACAACCTTTCATTGCAATCGGTCCTTGAGAGGACAAAATGAATGGGAATAACTTTCAAGATGAGTTCAGGATGTTGAGAATTGTTCTCACTCAAGAGTGTAAGCTCTATGTCCTGGAGACACTAGAGCCATATGAACCCGCTCCAACTGCGCCTAAGGATGAAGAGATGCTTTCAAGAAGAATACCAAAGATTTCATGGATGTCAAGTGCCAGATGCTATGCTCAATGAACTATGGTTTGTAGAGACAACACATGAAAGCATGGAAGCCATCGAGATGCTAACACATCTCAAGAACATGTTTCAGGATCAAGTAAGAGAAGAGAGACATGATATCTCAAAGGCATTGTTCAAGTGTAATATGGAAGAGAGATCCAATGGGGTCCCATGTGCTTAAGTCGATTCGGTATGTGGAGAACCTAATGAGTCTGGGATTTCCCTTAGGCCAAGCGTTGGCTGCATATGTGATTCTATAGTTATTGTCAGAATCATATAGACAATTTGTCATGAACTGAAACATGAACAATTTTTGTAAGAAGTTATCAGAATTGCTTGGCATGTTGAGAACTGCTGATGTGCAAATGAAGAAAGACAATCCTAAATCTATGATGATGATCAACAGAGGAAATGTAAAGTACAAGGGCAAATGCAAGGCCAAGAGGAGTTCTAAATCCATCCAGAAGCCCAACTTTTCTACACTTAAAATAAAGGAAGGAGTAAATAAGAAAGGGATGTGCCACCACTGTCACAAGCCCAGAAGTTGGAAATAGAATTGTCCTCTTTATCTATAGGAATTTAGGAAGTTGAAGCAAAGATAAAGATCTACATATTAGGATCTGGGAAGAAGTAAGCTAGATAAGGTGGAACTACATGGAGCAAGAGTTGCTGCCACTATAGTTGGAACCTGTCTTTTTCTCAGCCTAGTGGGCATGTAATCGAAAAAGTGAATTACCATTATCTACCAGCCATTAAAAGAAAGATCATATATGTATCTTGTTTGGAGAAGAGTATTATGAATGATTGATGTTTTGTTTTAAATATAAATATTTATGGAAATGCCCCAATGTCTCATAGTCAATACTTGATAGTTCTAGAGTGAAATATGAAAAATATACATATTGAATGTATCGATGACGTAAATATATTCCTATAACATTGTCTTCTAGGGAACATACATAAACACATTCTAGAATCCATGAGGATGCCATCTAGACTCTTTCAGTTTCAAACCAATAGAGACATGCAAGTCTTATTTGTTAGTCAATATGACAAAAGCTCCTTTCACTAGCAACAGTGAGAGAGCAAGTGATCGATTAGGACTCATACATACTGATGTATATAGACCTTTTAGAACAAATGATAGAGGTGGTTACCAGTACATCATCACATTCATTGATGATATCAGTAGATATAGTAATTTGTATTTAATAAAATACAAGTCTAAATCCCTTAAAATGTTCAAGCAGTTCATGAATGTAGTACATAACCAAATTGGTGAAATTATTATAAAAATTTGATACGATTGATGTGGATAATACTTGAACCAAGAGTTTTGGGACCTTCTATGAGACCATGATATTGTATCACAATGGACTCCGCCTAAATCATAATATGTATCAGAAGGAAGGAATCATGTCTGGCTAGTCATGGCACGATCATTGATAAATATAGCTAATCTTCCAACTTCCTTTTGGGAACATGCTTGACATAAAACCATGTACCATCTAAATCAGTTCAAAAGACACCATATTAAACATGTCATGGGAAGTGTCCTGATATGTCTTTTATGAAGATTTGAAATGGGAAGCTCATATGAGAAAATGGTTCCTTGAAAAGCTTTATACCAAATCACATAAGTGTTATTCTATTTGGTATCCTAGGGAAACCAGAGAATACTACTTTTTTATTCCATCCAACAACAAAGTGTTCATTGCCATGACAATTGTCTTACTTAAAGGGGATTTATTTCCAAAGGAATTAGTGGGAGAAAATAAACTTGAAAAGTTCAATACCAATAAGAAAACATTGAACCTATAGAGGTAAAGTAGGAACAAGGAGAATCACAAGTTATTGTAGAAACTTGAGTTCCTCATGTAACACAAGGACCTCGTATGATCTAATAGGATGCACCTTGAGTCTGAAATATTTTAATATCTTATGACTCAAGAAGGTTGTGAATTGGTCATAGATGATGAGCCAAAAACAAACCTAGAAGCTATTGAGGGACTACGGTCTGAGAAATGACTTGAGGCCATTGGATCTAAGATGGAATCCATGTACACCAACAAGGTATGGTCTTGGTGGATCCACTTGAAGGGGTCAAACCCACAAGGTGTAGGTGGGTTGTCAAGAAGAAGACCGACATGGATGGTAATGTACAATCCTATAAGGGAAGGTTGGTTGCAAAGGGTTTCAAACAAGTTCAACATGTTGAACATGATGAAATATTTTCACCACTTGTCATGGTTAAATCCATCAGGATCATGCTTTCCATTGAATCTTATCATGACTATGAGATTTGGCAGATAGATGTTAAAACAACATTCCTTAAAAGGGAATATTCATGAGGATGTGTTCATGACAAAACCTAAAGGTTTTACAAATCCAGTTAATGCAAATAAAGTCTGTAAGCTACAAAGGTTAGTCTATGGTTTGAATCTAGCATCTCAGAGTTGGAATACATTATTTGACAAGACAGTCAAAGAGATTGACTTTAGTCAAAATGAAGATAAAACGTGTGTTTACTAAAGGTAAGTGGGAGCATATTCGTATTACTCATATTGGTGGGGAATGGCATCCTTATCCTACAAATGTTAAAACATGGCTAGGAAAGTACCTTCTCTATGAAGGATTTAAGTGAAGCATCATATATCTTAGTTATTAATATCCATAGAGATAGATCTAGAAAGGCTTCTGGACCTAATTGAGAGCACATACATTGGCAAGATGTTGAAAGGGTCCAACATGTAGCACTCAAAGAGAGAAATTTTTCCATGTCAGGAATTAATCTCTCTAGAGTCCAGTGTCCTAGTTCTTGTAGAGAATGAAAACGCATGAGTAAATTCTATATGCATTCATAATTGGATCTATCATGTATGCAATGTTATGTACTCGTCATGTTGCCTCTTATATATTGGACATGATGATTGGACATCGATCATATCCCAGCAAAGGTCACACGACTACCACAAAATAACATCCTTAGTACTTGAGAAACACTAAGGACCAATTCATTATTCATGGTAATAAGGAAGAGTTGGGTGTAAAGGGTTGTGACGCAGATTTACCGTGCTCAGAAACGCAAGTGAACGCGTCGAAGTAGTATATGCCTTTGTGAGGCCCGAGTCAAACTCAGGGATACGTGAAATCATCAGAGACTCCTACTAACTACTCACGATCAGCTAAGCCGATTAAATAGTTGAGAGTTGTTGTTAAAATTAAAAGAAAATAAAAATAAAACAAAATAAGCAATCGATTAAATGTTGGTTTAATCAATTCAAAAGGAGATCTTTAGGATTGCGGTTTCACCGCGGGTTTTCATTGTATTGAATTCTATATAGTTACTCAATTTTATCTCTCTATCCGGGTAGTCGCCTGAAATCAGAATTGCCCACTGTCATGGTACAATTCACTACCTATGTCTAGGTCGGTTCCACCGTCGTAGTAACCTATACCCTAAAATAGGTGCATTAAAATGACCTCTCGGTATCCACCATTAATCTTACACCACCTTGTTCAAGGGATTTGTCAATTAATGTAAATTCCGTCTCTTTTCAACCGTTAATTCTTCTTTCAAAGCAATTAAGGGCATTAGATTATTATTATGGTGATCAAGCATAATAATATATTGGAGAAAATAAAACTATACCACGGATTTAAGAGATAAGATATGAATTACTATTATAAAATCATCATACAATGAATCCCCGGGCTAGTCCCGATCCTAAAGACAAAGGGGATTAGCCCCGCATGTTCATCTCAGAGTACAATGTGGAGAAGAAAAAGGGAAACATGAAGAAAAATGTGATTGAGTGATTAAACCCCTGAACGGAGAAGATCCAATCAATCCTTGGTGTGGAATCTGCGTTCTCACGCCTTTCGGTGGTGGAATTCGTCTTCTTCAGCATCCGGATCGGCTGGGGCGTGCTCTCGTGCTCCGTTCTTCTCTCCTTGCTCTCTGGGATGTGTGCAACAACTAATGACGTGATTCCCAGTCAAGGGCGCCGTCATTAGGTATATTTCCCGAATTAGGTCGCCAATTATCCATAGTCGTCTGATTAAGATTAATCTGAAACAAACTCATATATGACGGTGTCGATACCATCGATGTGGGTCGATGGTATCGACCTAGCGTGATAGTGGCAACTCTTCTTTTCTTTTGTCTGTACGCCTGATGTCATCTCGATACCATCGACGCGGGTCGATGGTATCGATGAACCTGTAGCGACGGTTTTGTCATTTTGTGTCGCTGTAGCTCCACCAGTCGATAGTATCGACATTTTGGTCGATAGTATCGACGCACTTCTCGCCAGCAACTTGATGGTATCTCGATATCATCAACATCCCTGTCGATAGTATCGACTTTCTTCTGGTCCTTGCGGCTGGTAACCTGTGGTCCGGTCAATGGTATCGACCACCGTCGATGGTATCGACGGTAGCAGATACTTGTTTTTCCTGAAATTAACACACGAAACCACATAAATACGCACAAAATATATTCTTTTGATAATTAATACTCAAAATGCTTAAATAAAGGGAATTTGACATAAAGAAGTAGCATAGACCAAAATGAATGAATTATGCAACATTAACCATGAAAATGACTAATAAATGCATAAAACATGTATCAAACAAGTCTATAAATGCGACTCAAAATCATCGCATCAAACTCCCCTAAGCTTGAACATTGCTCGCCCTCGAGCAACTAAACCTTAGAATAGAATTTCCAGAGTCAACTAAAGAATAAAGCATCACAACAAACATTCCATATGAATCCCACCGAACATTCGCATACCGGCCCTCGCTAACCACAAAATGATAATTACCCTAAAGGCGACAGTAATCATCCATTAAAGATATTGACCTCAAAACTGATGAACACTATCACATAAGGTAGTTAACATAATAAAATTCGCCGGTCCAGACTTAGTGCATCTTGTGATCTTCTATACTACGTTGCTCGCCCTAACTACCATCTACATGGAAGCAGTTCTCCTTATATTCACTGCTGAGGAGAAATTCATGGTGGCCTACCAATCCGAGCAACGGGTGGATGAAATAGATGGCTCATGGAAGAAGTGGAAGTATTATATGATTTTAACATGCATAAAACAAAAATGCCCTAAATGATGCAAATGCACATGAAAAATGTCCTAATGCCTAAGATTGGGTGGAATGACGCATGCACTAATTCATCCGTCTCAAAATGAGATGGATATCTAATTAAGCTACATCATGTACTCACTCATCTTAAAATGTAGGTGAGATTATGTTCCTTTCTCCTTCTTATTCTTGTTGCTTCTAAATAACTTTCTTTTTTTCTTCAATTTCAATTTTTTTTTCAGATTTTTTCATTTCAAACCCTTGTATCCATAATTGACAATGAATACTTTATTGGGCTTATTTTTTCTACATAACTCGAATATTTACACTATTTGGAAGGTATGGAACAATTTAATTCACCATTAAAGAATAAATGAGGTACATGATATACTTTATGCATAGAATTTATGAATGCAACTACATGACATGCACCTAAGGGTAATGTGCATGTATAACTATTCTAATCTTTTTTTTCATGAAAAATATATGAAGATGGTTGCAATGCAAGTCCTATCTACATGCCATGCAATCAAAAAGGTTAAAATTGTACTTTACTTCCAAATCTTAGTGGATTATGAAAAACAATGAGGTGGACAGATCACAAGACTAATTGACTGAACCTTTGAAAAATATTATGTGTCCCTCCTTACTGACCTGTGTAGTAGTTAAGAGGTTTTTTTCTCTCTTACTTCAAATTGAAGTCTCATTATCATTTGGTCAGTTTAGGCTCAAACAACCAATTTCGTCCACTTTCATGAATCATTAGGAATATACAGTTGTGATTTTCTGTTTTAAAGTTGACAAAACCAATCATTTTCTAAGTTAAATGATCAAGGTTAAACAACACTCAAGCTTGCGAACACTCAAAATTTTTTAGTTTCCCTCAATTCCCCATGCACATGCAACTGAGATGACTCAACATTAAAGACATCCACGATTACACTAGATAGAATGTGGATCCTAAGAACAAACTAAAATTGCTGGATACAAATAACAGGAAACAAAAGCAATAAAACTAAAAATAGAGAAAATGAAAGATAGAGTTGTTCCAACACCCCCTAAGCTTGAATTTGACTATGGCCTCATAGTCAAAAACAATCTTAAAGGTTGGAACAAAGATACCACTTTTACTCTTCAGGTGGAGGCGGGTACTGCGGAGCCGTAGGGTCCCAAGACGGATACTCCCCCTGGAAGCTTGGATCAAACTGGGCCCTCGGTGGAGGTTGTGGATAGCCTCCAAAGTAATTTTGACTCCAATAGTGGTCGTAGAAGGGTTGCTGTTGCATCTCCATCCGTTGCAACCGATCATGAATTTGCTGTTGGTTGTCAAGGAGAAGACGCTCGTTCTCGAACATTGCCCTTTGATTATCCAGTATCCGGTTTGTAGTGTCTTGAATACCGGCATACATCGTCATGTGATGCTGCTGCATCTGCTGAATCTCCTGCAGCATAGCATACATACCCTGCATAGAATATGCTTCCTCGCTTGGCTGTGAGGGCGGTGGTGGTGGCGGAGGCTGTGATGATGAAGATGCACCCGGATGCATCCGAGGACGCTTCTGTGGTGCCACTCGTTCCCGAAGAGGTGTGAATGCCTCCTCTTCCTCCTCAGCCTCATCGTCATTGTCTTCGTCGTCGTCGTTGTCACCGTCTTCATCGGAGTACACGATGGCTATGATAGGCCATCGGAAGTGTTGCGCCCCTTCGATGTTGAAGACCGGATCGGGAAGCAAGCATTCTTGGTAGGCATGGTTGACGTGGAAGTGCGCATACGCCAAACCATCTCGAAGAAGAATGAGATTGGACCAGTGCAAATGTTGCAAGTTCACCTTGCTCCTGTTGGATAGAGCAATGAGCTGCTGGAAATTAAGCCCAAGGTAGAAGGCCAGCTTGGTGATGAGCCTGCCAAAGTGAATCGGGGCTTTCCTGATACTCCTCTTCACTGTCAAAACTCTCTGCAGAAAGAAGGCGTCCCAATTGCATTCTTGACGCTTCAGGAGTTTATACAAAAAGAATAAATATGTCTCCTGAAACTTGCTGAGGGCCAAATCACCCCGAGCAAACAATGTCGAACTGAGCATCTGGTGCAGTATCCGGATGAAAGGGTGCTCGAAATCAGCTACCGCAACATTAGGGTAGCTCACTAACTTCCCCGGAGACACCGTAACCAGCTCGGCGAAGATGGCGTCGTAGTCGGTGCGGTTGTCCGGTCGCCGGTAGTCGGATAGCGAGTGATTCCAGTTGAAAATCTCGTTGAATTGCCGGAGTGTAATGTTGTAGTCGTTGTTGTACAGCCGGAAAGACACCCGACCCTTGATCCACTCGCGGTCGGTGGCTATGACCATAGTCACAAATTCGGTATTCGGGATACGTTCGGTCGAGCTGCAAAATACGGGATTCGGGAATTATGCGGGAAATTCGGGTAAAAAGCGGTCAACGTATGGTAAAAATACGGTCAACGATTCGGGAAAAATTCGGCAAAAGATCGGAGGATTCATATATATATATATATATATATATATATATATATATATATATATATATATATATATGTGTGTGTGTGTGTGTGTGTGTGTGTGTGTATTGCACATATATATAACACAATACATATAGTGCACGATATATAACTGCATATCTATGCATCTATTGCAACATATATAACACATACATACATACATGATACATACATATATGTGTGTGTGTATTTACATATACAAACACGCATATATATACACACACTCAAACCAAGTTAGTCTTAAATAGTATAAAATGAGAAAGTACATAAAAAAAGTAGAAAACAGGAAGAAAACGTCAAATTCGTGAATAATACGGGAATAAAACGTAATATATTGTGACTATGCTCAAATTGGGAATTATTCATCTGTTTGATACGTCTAGGGAAAAAATCGTGTTTTAAACATGACTTTTTCAAAAAGTCGGAGTATATTGTGACTATGGCTATGACATCGTTGGGCACGATGCAGACGTCCAGTGACGCCATGAACCCAGCCACCAACTCCTTATATGTAGGCCACTCGCCGAAGAACGGTTGGCCATCAGCATGATACTCGAGCTCGTCTAGTCTTCTACTCGTGTGATGCGCCTGTCCCTTCAAGACGTAGGCAAGGTTGGCGTCGAACCCGAGGTTGCGGATGGTTTCCCGTTCAACATAACGGGTCAGCTCAATCTTCCTCTTCAGAATCTCCTCGTATATCTTCTTCACCTCCGCGGATGGATGAATCAGCCGCGGGCGTGCAACTAACGCGGTCGGAGGTGGCATGAACTCTGGGATGTCCATCGGATTCGTGCGTGAAGACGACGCACCAGCTACATGCACCATGATGTCGAAAAAAAGAGGAATAGAAAAGGAGCTCGGTGAATATCGGAGAAGCAAATCTCCACTCGATGAAGAACTAGCTCGGTGTTGCTCGTCGTCGGGCTTGGACAGCTCTGGAACACGCTCGGAACAAGTGAAGGAGAGTTGCACTGGAGGTGTGATGTCATCTGACGCAAATACTCCTCATATATAGTCGTGGTCGACGCTACTGTCTACCCGTCGATACCATCGATGCGAGTCGATGGTATCGACTCGAGTAACACGATCCGTACCCCCGCGAGTATCGACGGTTGTCAATGGCTGGATCTGCAGGGCCCGGATTGCTGACGCGTCGATACTATCGACGCGAGTCGATGGTATCGACCCGTCCCCCGGATCGAACTCCTTGTTGCTGCGATCACCGTTGATCTTTCCTCGCGGATCGTTGATGTGGCGCGTCGATACTATCGATGCGAGTCGATAGTATCAACTCTCTGATTAGGGCAAACCCTCGCGAGGCCCGGCCACCGCCTTCTTTGCATGAATGTGTCGATACCATCGACACGCTCGTCGATGGTATCGACTTTCCTGAGACGATTTGTTCTGAAAATCTTCAGAGATCTCGATGGTATCGACACCCATATCGATACCATCGACTTCTGCTTGCGATCTTCCTGTTGGTATGTCGATACCATCGACGAGGCCATCGTTGGTATCGACGTAGTGCGGTTCCTGCAGTCGCCAACCTGTACCATGGTCGATACCATCGACACAAGGGTCGATGGTATCGACTCTTCCTCAGCCCTACACATGTAGCAAGCGATCACGTTATCTTTTTAATGCTAAAAACTAAGTGAAAACAAATCAAACTACGAATGTAAAAGAACTAAACTAAAGTACCAATGGTTGGGTTGCCTCCCAACAAGCGCCCTTATTTAATGTCTTAGGCTAGACGACTTGAAGCTTTTTATCAACTCGATACCTTGGAGAAGGTGTTCAAAGGATCGTGCGGTAGCTTGAACTCCACCCGATCTTGACCAATCCCCAATGTCAGCGTAACTCTCCCAATTGTCGTTACTACATCGGCCGTTGCTTGAAACGGCCTACCCAGTAGCATCTCACAACTTTGAAGCTGTGGCATATCCATGATGACGAAATCTACAGGAAAGATGAACTTTTCCACCTTGACGAGTACATCTTCGCAAACTCCGTATGGCCGTACAATAGATCCATCGGCCAATTCAATGGTTGTCGCTGACTTCTTCATGTCTTTTAACCCAAGCTTTTTAAATGTGGACAGCGGCATGAGATTTATGCTCGCGCCCGAATCACATTGAGCTCGTGGAAAGTGTCTATCACCTATCGAGCATGGAATATAAAAACTCCCTGGATCTTTCTTCTTCTGTGGTAAGCTCCCATGGATGATTGAGTTTACCATTTCATTCATCCGACATACATCAGTGTCTTTAATTCGCCGCTTTCTGTTGATTATTTCTTTGATAAACCTCTCATAGGCGGGAACCTTCTCAATCATTTCCACCAACGGAATGTTGATATGAAGTTTTCTGAACATCTCTAAGAATTTTCTATAATGCCGGTGCTCTTTCTTCAGCTTTGGGCTATCCAGACTTGACACAACTGCCGCATTAACACGCTTATGAGGTGGCACATATGAGCTTTTCGGGGCCAGCTCCCCTAAGCTTGCTTCAAAAACTCCCTCTAGCGTGGACTTTGTCGGAACATCATCAACATGTATAACTTGTCGTGGCTCCTCTCTCGCAATAGATGTATCCGCACCTTGACAGACGGCCTTCACTTGCTCTTCTTGCCTAGGCGGGGACGCAACCATCATGGGCTCTTGGCGGGATTTCCTGAAAGGAGTGTATTCGCCTGGCAGTCCATAATGACTGTGAGGATACGGTATTGCCGGTGTAGCCTCCGTATCAAACATCATTTTGCTTTGATCCTTTATCTCTGCCACCTGGAGTTCTTCCTCATTGATGACAGACATGTATTTAACTTGATGATGTGCTTGGACCACATCTGCATTCCCAGCATGTCTCTGCTGATTAGCGTGCTTGATGGCCGCCACTTCATTTGAGATCTGGGTCATGGTGGTTTCTAACGCCCGCATTTGTGCTCCATGGCTTTGTAGCGTCTGCCCAAATTTGGTCAAGATGTCACCCTGAGACTGCAGTTGTTTACCAAACATAGTCATCATTTCCTGATTCTACTGCACCATTTGACTAAGCAACTCAGTGCTCTTATCTTCTACCCTTGGTTGTGGCTTTGCATTAGGATCTTGTAGGAAATTATTAGGATCCTTCCAGGAGAACTTTTTGTCTTTCCTCCATGAATAGTCATTATTTCTGTAGCCCTGTCGTTGCATGAATTTGACTTGGGCTTCCTCATCCTCAGACTCATCTTCCTTGGCTAGAAACTTCTTGGCTAGGAGGTCTAACTTGTCATTCAGCTCCTTTATTGCTTTAGATTCACCTGCAACTCGAACCTATTTTACGGCGCCTCTTTCACCCCATGATTGTTTCTTGGCCATGTTCTTTAAGATCTCCCAACATCTAGTGTCCGTGTTATTCAAGAAGAATCCAGAACCGGCTGAATCGAGGTTGCTTCTATCATTCTCGGAGAGAGAAAAATAGAAGATCTTGACCTGTGTCTCCTTATCAAGCCCGTGATGTGGGCATCCCCTTAGCATGATCTGAAACCTTTCCCAGGTCTCAGAATAGGTCTCTCCTGCTTGCTGGGTGAAGTTGTGGATCTTCCTGATCATGTCATTGGTCTTCTCGGGCGGAAAGAACCTCTCGAAGAAAACCTCCACCATGTGGTCCCAAGACTCCATGTATTCATCATCCAAGTTATGTAGCCATTCTCGCGCGATTCCCGCTAGAGAACTCGGGAAGAGCTTCAAGTAGAGCACATTTTGTGGAAATCTGTCTATTTTGATCATATCACAATTTTCCACAAATTGACTAATGTGCGCGACGGGGTCTTCATTTTTGAGCCCATGGAAAGCATTAGACTTCACCAAGTTGATTAAAGTCGGATCAATCTTGTATGTCAGAATATTCACCGCATGCTTCTTGATCGGCCCCTTCGAAGCAGATGAGGAAGAAGCTTTGATCTTCTCCCATATTGTATGTGGCTCGTCCATCTTTTCTTGTTCGGGTTCAGAAAGTATGTCCTCCAGATGGTCTTGATTATACTCCTCCTCGTCTTCCAGTTCCGCCAGTGGAACCTCTGGTGCGTGCCGCGTGTAGTCAGTACTACGTGTCTGCACCACGCACAGTACCTGCCAATAGAAAAATTAAATTTAGTACAGTGCTTGACGATTGCAAATATTTAGAAAATAAATTATAAATTTTTGAAATGATAATAAAAAAATAAAAAAATGTAGCCTAGAGTGGCCGCTCGCAGCACTCGAAGTGCCGACAATTTTCCGTATCCCTGGCAACGGCGCCAAAAACTTGACGCAGATTTACCGTGCGCAGAAACGCAAGTGAACACGTCGAAGTAGTACAGGCCTTTGTGAGGCCTGAGTCGAACTCAGGGATACGTGAAATCGTCGGAGACTCCTACTAACTACTCACGATCAGATAAGCCAATTAAATAGTTGAGAGTTGTTGTTAAAATTAAAAGAAAATAAAAATAAAACAAAATAAGCAATCGATTAAATGTTGGTTTAATCAATTCAAAAGGAGATCTTTAGGATTGCGATTTCACCGCGGGTTTTCATTGTATTGAATTCTATATAGTTACTCAATTTTATCTCTCTATCCGGGTAGTCGCCTGAAATCAGAATTGCCCACTGTCGTGGTACAATTCACTACCTATGTCTAGGTCAGTTCCACCGTCGTAGTAACCTATACCCTAAACTAGGTGCATTAAAAACGAACTCTCGGTATCCACCATTAATCTTACACCACCTTGTTCAAGGGATTTGTCAATTAATGTAAATTCCGTCTATTTTCAACCGTTAATTCTTCTTTCAAAGCAATTAAGGGCATTAGATTATTATTATGGTGATCAAGCATAACAATATATTGGAGAAAACGAAACTATACCACGGATTTAAGAGATAAGATATGAATTACTATTATAAAATCATCATACAATGAATCCCCGGGCTACTCTCGGTCCTAAAGACAAAGGGGATTAGCCCCGCATGTTCATCTCAGAGTACAATGTGGAGAAGAAAAAGGGAAACATGAAGAAAAACGTGATTGAGTGATTAAACCCCTGAACGGAGAAGATCCAATCGATCCTTGGCGTGGAATCTGCGTTCTCGCGCCTTTTGGTGGTGGAATTCGTCTTCTTCAGCGTCCGGATCGGCTGGGGCGTGCTCTCGTGCTCCGTTCTTCCCTCCTTGCTCTCCGGGATGTGTGCATCAACTAATGACGTGATTTCCAGTCAAGGGTGTCATCATTAGGTATATTTCCCGAATTAGGTCGCCAATTAACCACAGCCGTCCAATTAAGATTAATCTGAAACAAACTCATATCTGACGGTGTCGATACCATCGACGCGGGTCGATGGTATTGACCTAGCGTGATAGCGGCAACTCTTCTTTTCTTTTGTCTGTGCGCCTGATGTCATCTCGATACCATCGACGCGGGTCGATGGTATCGACGAACCTGTAGCGACGGTTTTGTCGTTTTGTGTCGCTGTAGCTCCACCAGTCGATAGTATCGACATTTTGGCCGATAGTATCGACACACTTCTCGCCAGCAACCTGATGGTTTCTCGATACCATCGACATCCCTGTCGATAGTATCGACTTTCTTCTGGTCCTTGCGGCTGGCAACCTGTGGTCCGGTCGATGGTATCGACCACCATCGATGGTATCGACGGTAGCAGATACTTGTTTTTTCCTGAAATTAACACATGAAACCACATAAATAGGCACAAAATATATTCTTTTGATAATTAATACTCAAAATGCTTAAATAAAGGGAATTTGACATATAGAAGTAGCATATACCAAAATGAATGAATTATGCAACATTAACCATGAAAATGACTAATAAATGCATAAAACATGTATCAAACAAGTATATAAATGCGACTCAAAATCATCGCATCAGGTTGCACCGGTGCAATCTTCCAAATTGATTAACAATCACAATCTAGATTTTTGTTTGACCTTAAAACATAATTGTCAGATGAAAAAGTTCTGAGCAAGAGACGATTATTGATTCTACAATAGAAGCCAAGTACCTTGTTGTTTTGAACACAACTTATGATATTGTATTTGGATAAAAAAGTTCATTTAGATGAACTTGGAGAGGTTACAACCATTGATGACACAGTAGAAATACTGTGAAAATAATAGGCAAAGGAACTTTGATAGCATACTGTGACAATTCCATCTCATACAAGAGATCATACAACAAGGAGATATAAAAACTTGAAAAGTACAGACTAGAAGCAAATGTTGCTAGCCTGCCACAAAAGCACTTGCATGGAAGAAGCATTATAGACATGTTAAGATCATTTGGAATAAGATTCCTAGGTGATTGGATCTAAGTGCATGTGGGAGTCTATTTGTATATATGCCCAACGAGCCAACCATATGATGATTATAATGGGTCATTATGTACTTGATTTTATAATGATAAAGGTAATTATATCTATTATGTTTGTCTCAATCATGAGATGATGACACAAATATGATATATGTCTATAGAATGATACTACTCAATGCCATGTGTCTTCAGGTTGAGGACTTGAAGAACAAGATCATATGTATGATAAGATATGTGCATTCTTGTTATGTCCCTAGTCAGATATTACAATGAAATCAAAATAGATAATAGTAATACATAAGATTAGAATGTGTGTTGACTGATGAGAGTGTCTCATTAGTCATGATATGGGATATCAAGCCAAACACATATGTACTTGTTATGAACTAGTATATTAGTTAGACCCACCTTGAGTGTGATACATGGAAGCAAATAATTGTGATCTAAATCACAACTCAGCGTGACAGTGGTGATTGTGGTCCCTAGACCTGAAGTCACTACAATCATTGCATGATGTTCAATATGCTTTGACACTGCTCAATGTGACCTTAAAAAGGGTTGCTATACAAGTAGTGCTTAGGTGTATTGTGACACATGTGGATTATTGTGAGTGACGCAGATTTGTCCCTCCCATTGGAGCGATATCCTAGCCACTTGATGAGTGAGACTATTAAATGCATGGCCATGCCCATGTGAGTCAATACATGATATTGAACTCATGTATCTCAATACTATACTCTAGATCAAGGAACAAAGATTGAACATTAAGAGGATGGCATTTACATGCCTCAGATTCAATCTGGATATTAAAGACAAAGGGATTATACAATCACTTCAACACTAGTCACAATACTAGGTTAAGTTGTTCTCAAACTTCTCCAATTACTTCAGTATCAATGAAGTATTTCTAGATACTAATCATTGTTTGTGAAATCATAATTTGATTATGAATATCACTACCAACGTAATTTGGAGCCTATAGGGTCACACACATAGGATGTATCGAAATAGGAGTATAATTGTGGATCTGATTGGAATGTTTTGCGATCAAATTGATTACTAAAATGGTTAGGTGATCAGATGAAATAATATTGAAATATAATCTAAGTTAAATGGTTAAAATATTTATGCCAAGTAATTTGATTTAAATTGTTGACTTATATGATGAGTCGACTGGATAACCATGAGCAATTGAATATAGTCGGATGACTACATGTTAGTTAATAGATTAATATGATTAATGATTTAATTAATTAATGATATGATTCCAGATTATTCTAATTGTCTTTTTGACATTCCATGAGTGGCTCATTTTAAACATAGTCACATCCTATTTATAGGGGCATGACGGTAGGACAAGGACACACTCTTGTACATGAAACTAGGGGCATAACAGTTGGACTTCAGAGACACACTCTTGTACGTGAACCCTAGTTGTCATCATCCCTGAGAGAGAGAGAAGGAGTGCGACCGTGATGCTAGTACGTCGTCAAGCAAAAGCATGATCCTTCCTACTGGCTTAGACAACATGATGAGGAGTTTCAGTCCACTTGTGTGGACTATGTTGAGATGCAAATATTGAGTGCCTACGTTTGGAGGATGTTGACAAGGACCGTCTGTGAATGCAAGAAGCGATGCACACCACCACGTGAAGGAGACACAGTCGAAATTGCTCCACAATAAGACATACTCACGCACCCTCCTCTCAAATACATTGTTGTTGAAGAGATCTTCTTGTAGGATATGTGGAGAATTTTATGGTTTCCGCTACGCTTGCCACCTCCACAGAACCCAACAACATGATGGCTCCTAGTCAAAAAAAGTCACTCCAAAGCCTTCTTCAGGCCATTGTACCTATGAGGTAGAAGGGTGACTTTGTGCATGTTTATCTATTACATCTTAGAGTGGAGGATCAATCTTCTATAGAGGAGTTGTATAGATAGGGGAAGCACCATCAAAAGATTTTTGAGCCTTGCTACAAAAGGTCATAAACACATTCTTCATCCATGTTGGCTGGACTGGCAAGTCAGAGGGAGCTGAAATATTCCAAGTGCAGACATGGAGATAGAAGTAATGTTGCTAGGATACTTCTTCTTAGTTGTCTGAGAATAGAGAGAAGTCATGGTGGCAATTTGATAAGATGTATGAAAATGACATGATGCTGACATGTTTGAGGATAACAGATCCATCACATGTTGTGAGGGAGTCCAAAAGATACTCTAAATGACTACTGAAGATGAAGTCTCCTCATGGGTCAGAGGGGGAGATTGTTGAGAATGAAAGGTCCGACTCATGTCCTAGTAGGATTTGGACTTAGACAGGAGTTAGAATTATTTGTTACCAATCCTTATAGGAGTTAAATCCAAATAGGAAAGAAGATGGCTCCCTATATGTAATATTGATTACTAATTCAAATTAGACTAGGAATCGTGTAGGATCCTTGATTGTCACCACATGGCATAGAGACCTGTAAATAGAGGCCTTTGGGGAGGCCTTTGAGATCATCCTACATGTTGGTGTGTGATCCCATAAGTTGTTGGTTATTGGTACCTTCTGTGGTAGAAGAGCTAGAGAACAATAACAACTGGTGGTGCTCTTTTGTGGATGAGAGAGGGTCAACGATTTTCCTTGAGATGAGGTAGTAGATGATAGTTAGTGACATATTGGGTGCATCGACAGTGGCGCTCTTTCATGGATGAGAGAGGGTCACTTACTCTATCTTGACGCGAAGTAGCGGCGAACAGTCGGTGACACATTATGTGCACTGACAATGCTGCTATCTCGTGGATCAGAGAGGGCTAATGACTTTGCATTGATACAAAGTAGTGGTTCACAGTCAACATCACAACGGTAACGCATCGCCAACAGAGATGGATATGAGCAGTGGAGGACATACACCTATTTGTGGCACATTTGTTGGTGTTGTGACTTTGACATTGATGACGCTCTGTCCGGTCAGCTGAAGATGTGCATCAGTCGATGACACATAGGTAGGTGATGCATCAACTATAACAACGGATCCAAGCCGAAGAAGGTGCACATTGGTTGGTGACACACAGTTCGTGATGCAGCAACGACAACGGTCTGTCCTATTAGCGGAGGACGCATTTCCACTCTATCAAGCTGAAAAAGTTCCAACGGCATGTTTGAGTTCTAACTAAAGGAGCCAACTAGGATGAGTATCTGAGATAGAAATGAGGTAGGCTACCTCACCAGGATTTAGAGAAAGTTCATCAATCTGATGTTAAGGCTTGAAGGGTAGAATCTGGTTCCTCAACCAAGAGAATTAATGGAGAGAATCCACACAAGAAAACGGCGGGGTCCATCGATACATGAAAGCCCAAGATGCATAGGCATGCAGCGAATCTTAAGGAGCTGCCTAATCCACTAACGAGAGGTGGACAGAAGGTGCAACCCAATCCAAACGATGGGTACTAAAGGAGCAGACACGTGGGGGGAGACGTGGGCATCAACACTAGAAGACAAGAGTATCCATACAGGTTACAGCCAACCCTCTAATAGGTCTATGGGTGGCAATGGGAAAAGGCGTTGCATATTCCGTTCTAATTTGATGTGATAAAGCACTCGAATCAATCCTCCTTCCCATCGACATTTGTCGATTTGATTCCAATTCATGTGGCTATGATTTCCAGTGCCCCTGCTAGTTCTTTCCTTCGTTTTGAAGCATCTGGCTCGGGTTATTTGTAAGTTAAAGTTTTTACCAGAGATACGCTGAGGCGTGCATAGAGCATTGTTCTTAAAAGTATTTTCGCGGTACTCGACCGCGAGCGCCTGTGCGATAGTCTTTTGCGCGGCTACTCTCCCAGGATCCAACAGCTTTTGCCGACGTGAAGCGCGCACACGCAGTCACGGCTACGAGCGAAAGGCAACCGATCGTCCTTTCAGTTGACAGACTGAAGGCGGAGAAGCGAGGAAGAAGAGAATGAGAGACGTTTTTTTTCAATCGTTCCGAACGACAGCGAAGGACAAAGTATAAGTAACAACGATGTGGTTGCAAACCGGGCCGCCGTTTGGAAGCATCCAATAGGTTTGTTGGTAACACATTGTTGGTTTGCAACCGCACAATGGAAGCATTCAAACGAAGAGATGCGATAAAAAAATATTTGGTTCAGTGAACCGAAAAGCAAAACCAAGCCGGGGCCGCGTCCACACAAGGGGCTCCGGGAGGTCGGATTTGCACCTCCTACGCGCGAGATGCGACGTGCGCCGACGCGCCCGATTAAAGGATTTTCGGACCAGACCAAACTCATTTGGGCTGCCCCACCATGCGCGTGCGAAGCCCACATCTTATTTTATTCCTCAAATATTACATAGACTAGCAGCCATATATGAATAGGATAGAAGCCTCCAAAGCAAACAATGAAGACTAAAGGTTTTTACTTTGAAATACAGCAGCAGCCACAACATTATTCTCCTGTTCATTTTCCCTCTTTTTCGTGCTGAGGACGCTCGTCTCCTGTTCATTTTCCCTCATTTGAAATAAAGCAAACTGAAGACGCCTCCATGCCGGCACCGACCATTGCCCGCTCGTCTTCCATCACACGGAGGGAGCTGGAAGCGATAAGATGTCGACGGGCGGCGGCTGACGAACGCCACTGGTCGTGATCATCAGAACCAGGACGTCCTTGACCATGTGTTTCTCGAACCTTATTCTATATTGCTATGCGGGCCACAGGGTGCGTTCAAGTTGGCTGACTGAACCGTTGGTGCTGCTGTGCCTCATCTCATCCGTTCACGCCATGGATTCGGCATGAAGCTAAAGGCCGTTCGGCGAATACGTGGCTTATGCTACATTTGTTGTGGCATATAGCATGGATAAAGGGTAGGGTCAAGAGTGTTTGTTGAATGGCTGTTGCACCTTTCACTCTCCGGATAAGATGGATTGGGTTGGGCGGTGATTCATTGGAGCCGACAACTTCCCTGAAGCTTCCAGCTAGCCCTGGCCTATGCTATCAATTACCTACAACTTCCGCCACTCCTGCCACGCCGATGGGGTCCTGGAGTCATAGACTCAAGGGAGACCACTAGGTATAGAGACCTTCGAGCTATATTTCTTCACATATATTTCCCGCCATCCGATACAATTGAAACTTGAACCTAACGCGTGAAGGTAGACATATAAAGGGCAAAGGAGGGGGCATCGTGTTAGTCTTAGCGTTATATTGATGATTAAATCATTTTATTTGATCGTGTTTCATGAACTAAATTAAGATGTTTCTAATTGTTTGATCATACACAATGTGAATAAACTGTTAGGCATAAACAAGATCAAATTAACCGAAGAACTTTTATCTTATCGTAATCTACTTGTTGAATGTATGCCTCACACCAAGCACACATCAAACTTAGACGATGATTAAGGAAAAGCCATATTATACACGTTCACAAAACTTATTCCGAATATATGTCATTTCATATAGTCATCAATATCAAATGAAAATGTCAAATTAGGACTATATAGCATAGGTGTGAACTAAATTTCTTTTCAGATAAATCGGTCAACAATGATCATGTCCTATAGGAATTTGACCTTTCCTCAACAAATTCATGTCCTTGAAAACTAGTTGATGATCAATATATTCTTGCCCAATAGATGTCTTATGTGAATTTCTAAAAATAAACCATTGCATTGATGCAACAGATTAAGGTCACATATATTTGTCATCCAATTTTGGCAAAGACAAAACCGACCGGCGTAAGTATGGTACTCCTTACAATAGAAGTCATCGACCAATTTGTTCCCAAGGAAATCTAGACGATGTAGTTGTAAATATAATGTCTCTCATCGATTGGTTTCTCCAAGACAAACTCAGCTAAAGATGTTATAGTAGTGTTGTTTTCTTGGTTATCAAATGACTTTGTTCTTGTATTGTCAAAGTAAAGATATAGATTCGGCATATCTACCTACACCACTTAGGACAACATGATTTCATCTCACTCAACTGTACTGGATAGTAGGCAGCTATCTCTATGTATATGAGTCATTTGAGGAATTCCTAATTGTAGCACTCGGTACCTAGGTCAAGCTAGTTACACTCAATGGCGAGGCTAAAAAGGAAACTAGTCAACTCTCGCCAACAAAATGCAAAGAAACTTCAAAGAGATCAATCACTTAAAGTGAAATCAATTTCAAAATATCCATATATATCAAGATACATATATAAATGTTCATCTCAACACTTGTCATCACTTATGATTCTTTCTTTATAACATCATGATCTTTGAGAATAAACAGATATTACAAGATATTGACGCTTGAACATCTCAGGCCAACAAAGTAGACTAAATAGCACACTCTTATCGTAAGGCCTTTGACCTGATTAATGCTTAATAGTAATTACTTTGCATAATGAGATGCTTAAACATTAATTTAATCTTTTGAGATGTCTTAATATCATGTGACATGCTTGTATTTTCATTTTGGTCCAATTTGATTGATGTTTGAGTTACTTTTTAATATGTGTTCTTATTTTGGACTAGTTTGCAATTTACTTAAAAGAGAGGGTTACCTTCCAAATTGTCACATGTAGAGAGTATTTCTTATGCTTTATCATCATGAGAGAGTGGATGATGCAATGGGGTACCTTGTTTAAATCATGGTTGGTGACATGACATTTCATGGTGATTCTAGGGTTTTTAAGGGTTTGCTTGATATGGTGACTATCCTAGGGTTTGAGATGTGACCACTACACCACCTTTGGTGAGGGTCGTGACCAAAACACATATCTTGGATGTATGGTCATGAGTGAGACAACCTTGTGAGGGGTGGGTCAAAACACTTTATCATCTAGTGTCTCGACCATGTACATATGTGAGCTCCTAGGGCTTCAACCTTAAAGTGTCTCGACTGAGACAAGTTGATGAAGGTGCCTTGACCGAGACAAGGGGGCAACCAACCTAGTTGGTCGCGACATGTTGGCTAGATAAGTATGAACATTTATATTTGTGCATGCAAGAGGAAATAAAGTTATTTCTTTGATGGGCATGTGTCCCTTGGTGATCTTTTATGTTGACACCTCAAGATCTCCTACTTATCTCCTCCTTTGGGTATATAACCCATCCTCTTCACAAGAAAGATATGGGAATAGAGCATGATAGAGGGAGAGGAACAAATCATTATTGTCTCTTGTTAGTGGAATATGACCTACCTTTCGGCCCCAAATATCTTTCTTCTACCTTGAGATCATCCTTGGAGCTTCAGGAGCAAGAAAGGTCAGATCTTGCACCTTTGGTAGCTGATCCATCTTGGATATTAAAGACCTTCCTCTATGATCATCGAAGAGAATCATCTCTTGGTAAGTGATCTTCTTCTTTAGATCACGTTTTCCTTTTTAAAAACTATTGGTATGTATACCCTGAGAGCCAATCATGTAATGATTGTAATGGCATAAATGTAAATGATTTGATTATCGGTAAAGGTGAACTTCTAATTTATTTTGTTTGTTCAGTTATGAGATAATGAAATAACATTATAAATGTCTAGAGAATAATATTACTCGATGAGGTATGTCTTCAAGTATTAGACTTGAGAAATGAGATTATAGAGATGTTAAGAGTACATATACATATTCTCATTATGTCCATGATCGGTTGTTATTGTGGAAGGTTGATAGATAGTAATTACACATAAGATCAGAGTGTGAGTTGGTTGATGACTGAGTCTCATTGGACATGGTATGGCTATACCAAACCAAGCACACAGATACATGTTAGATAATAGTGTATCAGACAGACCCACCGTGAGACTGACACATGGAAGCCATCATCATGGAAGTCATAGTCAGCTCTCACAGTGATGGTGGTGTTTGTGGTTCTTAGACCTAAAATCACTACACTCATCACAAATCATTAGGCATACTTTGACATCATCAAATGCAGTTCTGAAACATGGGTTGCTATAATAGTGATGATTGGGTGGCTTTGACACATGGGGATTGACTTTGAGTGATAGATATGGGATTTGTCCCTCCTATGGGATCATGATATCCTAGGCCTCTTGATTAGAGGTACTGAGAAAAAATATGGCCATGTACATGTAAGTCAATGTGTTCAGCGTACATATATCTCAAACAATCTGCTCTGGTTCAAGAAACGAGATCGAATAATAATGACGGTGACTGCTCCATGCCTCTAGTTCAAACTGGATATCAATTATAAAGAAACTATACAAACATTGTAACACCATACACAGATTGTAGGTTGAAGTTTCCCCTCAAGTTTCCATTCACTTGGGTAGTGTTGATGTGCAACTAGGCACCACTCTTTGCTTGTGATGCCATAAGTTGTTATGGACATTCACTACCAATGTGATATGGGACCTATAAGATCACCCACATAGGAACTCACCTAGAAGAGGAATTTAGATCTTAAATGACAATTGAATTAAGTATGAAAGTGTTTAGGTACTCAATTCATGCAACAGATCAACAGATTGGCTGACAGAACTGCCAAACGACCATCTCATTGGGCGATATGGCCATTTGGGAAGCCAGACGGGCGTCTCAAGTGTTCATACGACAGTTTGGGTTGTTAGGAGATCAAAAATTGAATTGGCTTAGTTCTTCCCATGAGCTGACCAGTTCAAGTTGTTGAATCGATCGTCTCAACTCAAAGTCACCAGACGGTCGTATGGGTGAGTAAGATGGGAGTCTCACTTGTGTGAGACGGTCCACTTGGGATGAATGAAGGTTTTGGAGTTTTCTCGAACTTGTTTTAGTTGCACATACTTGGGTTGCATGTAAATTAATGTATGAGATTAATTAGGAAACTATTTGCCAATTCATATTTGACTGGGAAAGTGCAAAACGACCATCTCACTTAGTGAGAAGACCGTCTCGCGTCCCATATGATCATTTTGCTTAGTCAAATGACCGTCTCATGTGTGTTATGACCGTCTCGTTGGGTGAGACGACCACTTCAGCACACGTAGGTTGGAAAACTTCTAGAATTGTTATGAAATTCCAAGGTGAGCTAGGGTTTCAAACTTGAAGTGTCTCGACCAAGACAAGTTGATGAAGGTGTCTTGACTAAGACAAGGGTGCAACTGAATTAGTTGGTCACGACATGTTTTTTAGATAAATATGAACATTTCTATTTATGCATACAAGAGGAAATAAGGTTATTTCTTTGATGGACATGTGTCCCTTGGTGATCTTTTGTGTTGACACCTCATGATCTCCTAGTTCTCTCCTCCTTTGGGTATATAACCCATCCTCTTCACAAGAAAGCAACCTTTTTGGCCCCAAATCTCTTTCTTCTACCTTGAGATCGTCCTTGGAGCTTTATGAGCAAGGAAGGTCAGATCTCGCACCTTGGATTGCCGATCCATCTTGGATAAAGATCTTGTGCTAGGATCAACTTTTTTGGTGGTGATTCTCAGAGAATTGTCTCTTGGTAAGTGATCTTCTTCTGTAAATCACATTTTCCTTTCTAAAAACTCCATCTCCATCTTCTTCTTCCTCCTTGGCCATAGACTATGGTGGCCTTCTAAAGAGAAAACTCATCTTCACAAAGACCTTAGACTGTGTTTTGACATGCTGGCAACTAGTGAGAGGATGATTTCTTCTCTTTTCTCTTTTCTTTCTTGGTTTGGTCTAAGATCTATTTTCCTCGTTCTTGAACTCTCGTGTGACCATGGTTTTATTCTTCTTGTATGTGATCACTTGGCCTAAGTGCTGGAGTTTATTTGAAGATCTTGGAGCTTGAATCTTGGGAGGTTGTTTCTCATCAAATATTGGTGGGTTATATAACTTCTCTCACTCTTATTATGTGCATCTTATACCTGATCTTATTGTTGTTGTTTCAGATCTTAAAAAGCATATTCTTCATGATAAAAGGATGATGAGGTTTAGGGCTTGATCGTGTAGTATTCTTGAAGATTTATTCTTGTTATAAACCCTAAATTCATAGTAACTGGTTTTGCTAATAAATGATAGATGGGTGTGTTTCCTTGGATCATCTTCTATGGAATATTAACATTTGAAATGTGATTCATTTCCTATAGAAAATAGTAAGTTTTAAAGATGATAACATGCATGAAAATCATGGTTTTCTCTCTCCGCACATAATCCTCTAGATAATGTTCCATGAACAAGTGCTAAAGTTATAAGCACCATGATCTTGGGTGTTTTGCACTCTGATGACGTTGGGTATACCTTGTTGTTAACCCCTATTTTGACCTTGTTTAAACATGTTACAATGATGGACATATAGATAATCCATGGCTGAGACATCCCTTGGCCTTCTTTGAGTCAAAACTATGTATAGATGGTTGACTAGAACTCATCAACTCAAATAGATAGTTGTTGCACACATGACTGATCACAACGGTCGAGTCAAGTTGCATGCATCACGGGTCAAGATTGTGCATGTGTTTTGACCTTGTACACATCACGGTCGAGGCGGGTTGCACGCGTCGTGGGCGAGTGAAGTGTTGCACTTGTTGCTGGAGAGTCAGGTGTTGCATGCGTCACAGGCCGCGACACATTGCATGTGTCGTGACCGATACCCTTGCACGTATCATGGGTCAAGGTGATGTTGTACGTGTTGCAGGTAGAGTCATGTGTTGCACGTGTTGAAGATCGTAGCAACATGAGAAAGTGAGCAATGTTGATATACTTAGGTATGTACATGAATGTTACATGGTGTGATGGTCTACAGATGATGAAATAATTATACATGGCTAATTAATAATAATGGTACTTAACCTTAATGCCCTCCAAACATATGAGAGGTAATGGAATTAGGGTTTAGGGGGTGAATAACATTCTGAAACTCTAATTGACGAAGTAGGAACCCTAACCCTAATCATGTGACCACATGATATATGTGTTCATTTAAATTGAAGATTGTATTCAATAATAGTATTTTCTCCCTCCTATTTATGTAATCCTAACTTCGCATGTGAGATGGATGACATAGCCATGTGAGTGCTATAGAAAGCCTTACATAATTTAGGGTGGTGATTATGGGCATGGTTGAGATACAATGTATTATCATTTGTGCAGGAACTCTACAAATGGGTCTAATGACCTAGAAAGTTCCTTGAGCACAATTTGAGGTGAACACCTCTAGTGATGTGATTGACAGATTGATATCCCATATTGTTATGATATGGTGGATGGCATAGTGAATGGTAGTAATACGAGTTTCATATGATGAGGAGACAAGTTCTCACTTAAATAAGGTTCCACTAGAGGATATAAGAGTTTTTCCTCTTATGACTCATAATCCCACTTTTTATATATCTTAGGTAGCATCATATATCAATCACATAAGAACAAAATAGGAAGAAACAAAAAGTACAAACATATCATTGATAAATTAAATAAAGTGTTTTATTAGAATATTCCCATAAATATTGCAACACAATCCCATATTATGTCTCCAAATAGCTCACAAAGGGGGCTTATCTACTCATGGTCAAGTAAAATATAAAAATATGTGAGAAAGAAGAGTATGAGACATGGATTTTGATGAAAAATCCTTCTGTTCACCTCCAATTGAAAAAATCAAAAGTTCCTCCATCCAAAGTGAACGACATAAAAATGGAATATAATGGTGGTAAAAATCCTAGAAAACTAAGGTTTTTTGGGTGTAAATGGTGTAGGAGGTGAAAAGGAGGTAGATGAGAGTGGTGGTGGTTGATAAAGGAGTAAATGATCTAACCCACTCACTCAAGCCACCCTATAGGCTTTTATGGAGCCTAGAGGTAACTAGGATTAAGTGGGGCCAAAGTGGTAAATGCAGTATAAAGGAATCATTAGGGTGTTAGGGTAGAACAACCACACAACCCGACCATGACCATGGTGTAGTATGGGCTAAAAAGCCATGGTAAATGGGAATGGTCATGGTTAGGATAGGTTTGGACAGAGAATTTAGGGTAGGTAGCATGTTTTTCTGGTACAACATTACTGATGAGGGTTAAGTGGAGCGATCATTCCGAGTGGAACAATAGTTCTGAGTGAAATGTTATGGCTCAAATGTTGAATGACGCTATAAAGGCGGGATGACTGTGGTGTATCTATGTCAATTCACATGATTTTTTGGAATTTGGAGCTCATTAGGAATGACTGTGACTAGCTAGAATGGCCATTCTCAAAAAGGCATGCCATGATTGTTCTATGTCCTAGGGTAGACTATTTGGGATTTACACTGACTAATTAATTTTTATCATGGCTTGGCTTATACAGAATGGCCTTTCCTTACTAGAAATGGACATTTTGAAGGCTTCTAGTACCTTTTTAGCTCTTTAAGTATTCTTTCATGAAGAATTTTGCTTAAAAGCATCGCTTGAGAACTTGGGGCAGGTTTGAGATGATCTACGTGTCTCTCTTAGTCCTTCTCATGTGGTGAAGTCCTTGTATATACCCCCTTCTTCTACTTCCATAAATTATCTTTCATATACATATAAAATTTTTAAAGGAATTTATAGTGCATTTCAGTAACAAATGGGAATTATCGAGAATAAGCATGTATTCTAACCATATTAACATGAATATAATGAGAAAAATGACAACAAATGGAGACCCAAAGTTGAGATCCATGATTACTCCATTATTAAAACTTACTTGTCCTCAATTATGCTCCAATCAAATCATTTTTAATTTCATTTAATTAGAAATTTTGAATTCACCCAAGAAAGATGTTTAGTAACTAAGAAAGGTCAACCATGGTTTAGTTCATGCTAATCACTCCTCTCATCTCCATTCTCGTAGTCCTATTGCAATGAAAGCACAAAACTAGAAAGTTCCCATATTGGGTATCAAAACTTATTTGAAGCAATGAGGCATTCATAATTCTACAAGTAAAGTCGTCTAATAGTAATAGTTAAACCAATTTAGCATGTTGTTTTTCTTGCAAGAAGTTAGTTTTATGTGTCAATGCATTCTACTTGTCCCAATGGGATATGTACAGGGGCATGAGGGGCTAGGATTGATGTTCCCTAACCCAATAGGCATGAAAATAGAAAGGAGTTTGCATAAGGAAATTGGAGTTCTATTACAAAAAGTGCTCTTGATTTCTTTTCTGTTCACCATTACAATTACATAGGATCACAGTTTTTCTTTTCTTTTCTTTTCCTCTGTCCTCTTGTAGTGTAGGTCTATAGAGTGGTAAGAATATATAGTGTGGAAGAAGTGTTGGCCCCCAGTCTTTTGGAGGGTGTCCAAGGCTTGATATTTTTGTGATTTTGCATATTCTATGGGGTAGAGATGTATGAAATGATGGAAGAAGGTGGATGAAGAGAGGGGTTGAGCACCATGAACTTCTACAAAATTTACCTTGCAAGAAAGGTAATCCAAGAAACCTTCACCAACTATGACAACCATTATGAATAAGCAATTGCGGCAAACCACAAGTTTTCATAAGTCTCAAGAAAACTCAAAGTGTTTTTAGCTTGTTATAATTGAAATTTAGACATCATCTCCTTTTTCCATGAGAGGGATGCAAATCATGTATTAAAGCTAAGAAATGGCCTTAGGGATAAATAAATACATGTGAATGTGGTAGATTCACCAAATGTCAGCAACTAATTTCAACAATTACAGATATAATCAAGATACCTTTTAGGGCAAGTTATTTTAAAACTTGGATGATGTTGGTAATATTTTATCAAATTTCTCACTAACATATCAAGAACTACCTATAGAGAAATAAAAGCAACAACAAGAAATCTAAATAATCACATAGAAGAAATTATTCAAAATCTACATGCAATGCAACATGTCGAATATCATGGCAAGAAAAATAAAAAAAAGTATCAATAATATGCAAAATTGTAAGAATTGAATTGAAAAAAAAATCATATATATGAAATGCAAGAGAGAATATAAAATGAATAGATCAAGTCAGTCACCAGACATCATTATGAACAACTATAACAAGGGTAAAAAGAGACAAGGGCATACTTCCATACCACCTCAAATTTTGACATGTTGTTTGTAGCTTGCCACCAAGATTAGATGATAGGGAATGACCACTACTCCAATGGGTGTTGTACTGGCTAGTCGTACTTTGAGGATATGTGTGGGTTGGGAAGTGGTTTTCGATAGTACTTCCCCTAGTAATACACCTTTGGATGAGGATATGACTCGTGAAAGCTGGTAGACCACTTAAAAAAATCTTCCCTAACCCAAGATCATGTTACGACTTTGCATAGGCATAGTATTAATGTGGTTTAGTGATAATGCATTTTTTTTCTAGACATATCACATCGAATGTCATTGTGTGTGGATACCCTCCAACTAGGATATGATGGAATACATATCATAGGCATTTTTTGGAGGTGTTGGATGAACGTCCTCGGTCTCTTACCACCTTCTTACATGGAATTTCCCATGTCCTATTAATACTACTTTTAGGATGTACTATTGTGACTTCTAGCCTTAGGTAGGTTTACAACCAGTGTCCTAAAGTTAACCATTACATGGTCCTCTTCATGTCTCACAATCACTGTAAGGAGGCGGGATCACCCCCTTACTAAAATTTGAAGAATAAAACATCCATTCCAAACACACTTAAAGGTATGCTAGAAAAGGTGCAAAAATTTCATGCTTCAATAAATGGTATTCAAAACAACCAAAGTATAGCAACGGAATAAAAATAATGATTATATTCAATTTTCAAAAAAGATTACAAAAGTACATCATAATATCCCAAAAGGATTTACATGTATGATACAACATAAGGATCTAAGTAGAGGGAATTCTAAACCATAAGAACTTTGTCTCCAAGATTTAACTCCTTAAGCTAGTTCAAAACTTCATGCCTTATCATCCAAGTCCTTCACCTAGGGTTGGAAATATACCCCAACAGGAAGATAAAATAGATGACATCAGCAAAGGCTGGTATGCGCATACTAAATAGGAAATTGAGCAATATATGGAATAAAGGACATCAAATATAAAAGGCTTCCCATAGAAAGGATAAGGACAACCCAAATGGGTATCGAGATAAAAGGAATTGAATCCATATGATAGCAAAAGAATAATTGCCATTAATAAAACATAAATATCGTGCCACACAAGCACATGTAAAGAACTAGGGCACACACCCCATATCATCAACCTGCATGCATGTGAGATAAACATAGCCCTAGAACAATATAAACATAAAGGCGGCCAAGTCTCATAAACTTGAAACCTAATAGAGAAAGGAATACTGCCAATCTCCCAAATATATCAAACATGGGCCAAGAATCACACATCTTGCCATGGGTATGAGGTTCCTTTCCATCCCAAAAGAGCAGAAAATATCACATCTGCTCGGCAGGAAATAACACATCTGCCATAAAACCAATGCAATTATACTACTATAGTGCTATTGAATCACATAGCATGTTAAATGTAGAGGCAAGTAGAAATTATAGTCAGAATATATAAACTAGTCACCACATAAGTGACCAACATATACATCCACCTCATAAGTGGGAAAAAGGCATCACATGTCATCTTGTAGAGTTCCATCATGAACAAAGCATAAGATAAGAGTTCAAAAGAATATCCATGATCACATGATCAATATCAAATAAGGTAGTTCACATGAACCATGATTTTCAAAAGAAAATACATTGTGTATAGGCTAATGTTTATAGGATAAAGAGAATAAATAAGCATAGGTGAATTGCTCAACATAGAAGAATAGGGGACACATCATACCTCAACTTCAGAGTTTATATAGTCCAAGTCAATCCTAGATCCAAACCTAGGACTCAAAATAACCTATAGGGAAGGTGGAAAGGTCCAATAAGTAAGGTTCCCAAGTTTAGAGAGTATGGTTTATCCAACAAAGCTCCTATCTCGAGCAAGAAGCACCTTCTCCACTTTAGAGGTGAAAAACCCTATCAAAAGAACATGGAGATGAGGTGTTTATGGCTTCTAGGTGGGTTTTCATCATGGAAGGTCATGGTTATGAAAGGAAGACTAACAACATGAAAATAGTGAAGGAAAGGAGGATACTTACTAGTTTTGGTCAAAATCACCAAGGAGGAGCTTAAGAAATCCAAAATACATATATTTGGAACCCTAGGACCTTCTTCACCAAGGTAGGAACCTCCTTTTACCTAGGGACAGAACCTTTGTGGTAAAACAGAGTAGAAATGATGCTCTAAGATAGAGGGAATAAAGGATACCAAGAGTTTTCAAATTGGGAGTTGGGAAGGGGTAGATATGGCTATATAAAGAAAGAGGTCAAGTATGAGGTGTCTATGAGACTTTCCAGGTGTCATGTATAAGGGTGTCCATGGACATGCAAGCCTTTATGGATAAGGAAGAAGTCATGAACGAGGTGTCAAGTTACTTTACATGTGTCCAATGCTAAGTTGCCTATGGACATGCAAACCTTTATGGATAAGGAAGAAGTCAAGCATGAGGTGTCCATGGAGCTTTCCATGTGTCCTTAGCCTAGGGATTTCATGGCCATGCAAGAGGACAGCTCATAGAGGCTTCTTGAATATCAAATGTCGGTTTATGGACACTTATAGGCCATCCCAACCGACCTCCAATTAAATAAATAACCCCTTTGGCTGATAGCTTCTAAAGATAAGCTCATTTATAAAGAGGGTAATCCCTAAAATGCCCTTAGAAAGAAACACCTTCAAACCAAAGTGCAAATAGGTTCCCTATGGTTCAAAAACTTGAGAGTGGTAAGGGAATATATAAGGATTATAATTCATGTGACAATTTGCAAATAAAACCTTCCAATTGGGTTAAATTGCAGAAAAGTCTAGAATGTACCTAAAATTGCATAACTTGCACAAACAACATCCAAATTGGACCAAACTTCATCCATGAGTTATATTTGATGTGTTGAATATGAATTTTCCATTATTTCCATATTTTGAAGTTATATAATCATATTATTCATTACTTATGCCTTTTACTCATTTTCTATATCCTAAACTTATCCTGATATTTCAAGGTTGTCCAAATTAGATGAAATTTGACATTAGGCTAATTTTGATATGTAGATTTTGAATTTGAAGTTGGTTTCCACTTTTGAGACTTCTTTTTATGAGATATGTCATATGGCCCATTAACGACCCATTATCTAAATTATTCATCCAATTAAGTTTCTTATCTTTATATTACCACCAAAATGAGTTATGTGGCATATTTTATGTATCCATTATAAGATTAATGTTAGAACATTAGGTTACATTAAGGTGATCTATACATGCATTAGCTCATTGGGGTTATACTAAACATCTATTTAGGTCTAACCTTCAACCTTGTTTGGCTAAGTCCAAAATGTCAACTTCTAGGGTAGGGAACGAGATCTAGTATGTTACAATCACTTCCATGATATCAACAAAGGGACTAATGTCAATCATGAGAACCATAAAATGGTGGGGCAGTTGGGGGTGAAGGTAGATTAGATGGGGAGGTAGTGGTACAAAATCTTTTTCTTCTAACAGTAAAATAATGTGCTCTCAGATCAAGTAATTTGAGCCAACATCCTTCTTGGTGTTGGAAAATATGGAGACAGAGTAGACACAAGAAATGAAAAAATATTTTATCCATCTTTCCTAACTAGAAAATTGCATCAACAATGATGTATTAGGAAAGATGGTGTAAGATGTACCTTCTCCTAGATCAAGTCCAATGACTATCCTTACACGGAGATGTACTTCCTTCTAAAGCAGCACATAGACAGTGGTCGATGACGTCTTCCTGGTATACTACCCATGGTTGGTAGTTGACAACATCCTCCTAGAGTAGTAGCAAAAGCTTCCACGCCTCTATGTAGTCCACACAGACCATTAAGAACTTCATGTCATGCTTCCAGAGCTGGTGGGAAGGAATTGCCCCTTCGTTTGTCAATGTACTAGTGTTGGCTTCATTCTCCCTTGCTATCTCTCCCTTTCACGGGTAATACGGCTTAGCCTCTCATGCTACCACAACTCTGAGAAGTCAAGTTAATCACTTGTATCTTGAGATCCATGGCCAACCCCTTTATATACGAGTGGTTAGTCTAAGATTTCACAAACCTTGTGGAGACAAAGGGTCAGATCTCATGGCTATGGGGCACCGCACATGACCATTTGATCAACTGCCCAATACAGTCGCTCGATTGGCTTGTGGTTAGTGGTGTAATAAAACTAGTTGAGTCAGTATTGATGACGTAGCATACAAATACACCGACAAAGGTGTGAATTTTCTTGATCTAGCTGGTTATTATAGATGGTTTATCAAGGACTTTAGCAATATAGCCTTACTATTGACCAGGCTAACCAAGAAGTGTGTACCATTTATGAGACGATCAAATCTCGAGAAAACAAGATTAACGAATGCGGAAGCGATTAACTAGCAGAGGAATTATTAAAAATCACTAAAAATTAAAACTTTTTGTAACGAGATCTTTAAACAATAAAAAATTTTCATAAAGAAATAAAATAAGTTATTTACAACCTGATCCATCATTACATCTCTATAAAATCACATCTCGAGTGATTACCACATCAATTGCTCTGTTATTTGTACAACAAGATATAAAAATCTCGAGGCATTAAGCCAAAATCTCATATCTACTTTAAACATTTACTGACTCCTAGGACCTGAGAGTACAGAGACGACACATAGGACATGCTATCTACAAGACTTGACAGACAGTGTCTCCACCTCAGAATCACTGTTGTTCCTGATGTTGCTGCTGCTGCTGTTGTTGCTCACCCACTGATGGATTCCTTCTTCCTCGGTGTCTACCTAAAAAGTCGAATCCCACAGGAGTGAGACAATTTGAATAATTGTCCCAGCGAGAGTTATAACTCTCCGCCAGAAGCTTTGTTATCGCAATAAAGAAATAACATTAAGAAGTAACACTATAATTATTCAACAGCAGGTAAACATTGTATAAGCTAAGTAACGCAACATTCTTTTAACAATCATTTCAATTATAACTTAATTGAATGTCAAGGCATGTCTCAATAAGGAATATGAAGAACATGTATACTAGTTTTTCAACTAGAACATTATAAACAATGTATCTTCAATCATTGTTTCTCGTAGTTCAACCTAAGCAGTTATGCTACACGGCTGATTATGTTTTTCAAACATTGTTATGCCCTGAGTAGACGAGTTACACCTCTAATACTCCAACCGACCATTACAAAATCACAATCAGTACCATACATAGGTCATCAGAAGAGCCGGATTCCTATGACCTCATCTTCCTCAGTCAGTGTGAGGAACAACATGTAGGACATCTTGTGTCTCTGCTATAATAGCTTTCCAGGGTATTCTGGCAAGTTCACTATTAGAGTTACAGTGGCGTGCTGTACTCTCATTGCCATCGAGGGATTTCATGTTTATCTTTCATCAATGTGGCATTAACAACATCATCGGGAGATTAGTGATACATCATCTCGACATAGACATATAATGAAGGATTGAGAGATTAAAGGTACATCTCACATCAAATCCTACATTAGGACGTAAGGATATTCACATCCATAACCCCCACATACTCAAAAGTATGCTCTATAGGAGTTCCCTTAGGAAAACTTGTTTCACCATAATTTAACTTCTGACAATGATGGATCTATGGTCAGGGATCTACATGATATATTATACTTGATTATTTAAGTACATTATGGCATTCTTTTAGCATCAGACGTGTTTTCAAACATAAACCATTAAAACAATTGCAATAAAGAAAAGTACTAATTGTATCAAGTCCATTTCATATCCAGTTATCATTAGGATATCAATTCCTAACCATCTCATCATTGTGATTCAGGAACATGGGTGTTCAAACCCATAGATCATCATAACACTTGTTACCAAGTAACATATAGTCATCAAGTCATTTAACAGCATGACCTTGATTGCAACAATGCATATATTTCTCATGGCTCATACATCTTGTCAATCTCATACGTTACCACTTACCAGGCAACATAGCATATCATTACTCTTAAAACTTATAAAGTTCTTTCAAAGGGTATGACATCATAACTCTTACATGGCTATGATCGCTTCTTTATATCAGCATGGTTAATACATTTGATAATAGGCAATTTATCTTTATATCAGCATATTGCAAAATAGAGATAACCTTTCAATTCAAGGGCTGTACCACTATGCCCTTAATAGGGTTAGGTTTTCCCTATTCAATTCAATTAGGGTTATTCAACCCCTTTATCTTAATTAGGAATAGTGATTCCTTATTTCATACTTCAATCATAGAGTTTCATGCTTAAAAGCATAACCGAGAATTAGGGTTTACTGTTCATACCATCACATTTCCCTAGATTAGGGTTTTCTATTCACATTACATCACATTATCCTAGATTAGGGTTTACTATTCACATTACATCACATTACCCTAGATTAGGATTTACTATTCACATTACATCACATTACCCTAGATTAGGGTTTACTATTCCTATTATAGTGGATTAAGATCATACCAACATTATGTATGAGGATTACTTCCATTAATGCCCTCAAATTAGGTTAAGATTCATTATCCATCATAATTAGGGTTTCCATGACTCACTATGAAGGATCATACCCTAATTAGATGTATTCATACATATTGGAAGTATATTACTTGATTCTAATTCATATAGGGAGTCTTCTCTCTCCTCTAACTATCAAATGATGTTTACATCACCTATGATTAGGCTACTATCAAATGATGTTTACATCACCTATGATTAGGCTAAGTCAAATCAACACTGACATCATGGGTTGTGTCATTACTATTGTGGTCATTAAGATTCACTTGATCAAAGGGTATTGGTTACTCTATCCCATCAAGGGTACTTTTGTAATGTTCACCATTAATCATAACATGCATCAATCAACTAATTACTTGACCCCTTAATCACTTCAAGTATCTTTAGGGTTTAGGTTAATCAATTACTAAACCATCTTGACCACTAAGGCATCAAACGATCTTGACCTTTTTAGACCTCAAACGGTCTTGCACACTAACCCCCCAAACGGTCTTGAACAAACCTTGAAACCGTTTGGTGGTGTTGACCGTTTGGTTTTGTTGACTTTGAAACCGTTTGGTAAAGTGCACACTCAAAACCGTTTGGTCATGAATACCATTTGGTCATGAAGACCGTTTGGCCAAGTTGACTTTGAAACCGCATGGATACAACCGTTATTAAAACCGCATGAGCACCAAACGGTTTGGGATCATTTGGTCTTGAGATCGTTTGGACTCAAACGGTATTGAGACCGTTTGGTCCAAACCATCTCAAAACCGCATGGACCAAAAAGTGTCTCAACCACTTCAATTGAGTTAGGGTTTCCAATGTTGAACCCCTCAATCGATCATGCAATGGTTAGCCACTTATCAATTGAGTCAATTAGGTCAACCCTCAACTGATTTGACCCTCAATTGACCCTCAATTGATCACCAATTAGGGCTTGGGTCAATTGAATTAGGGTTTGGAATCGGTCACCCTTCAACATGTATCACATGAGTCTAATTGATGTTGAACTCATTGAACCATCATTCAATTTGGTCATGACCTGACCCCAAACGGTCTTGGGATCATTTGGATGACCTCCAAATGGTCTTGAGACCGTTTTCTCAAGTCAACATCAAAAACTAACTCAACCTATTAAGGTTTGGTTCATTGATTTGATCATTAGGTCACTAATCGATTATACTTCAACTTGTTGCCTTTCAATCTTCAACCACTTAACCATGGTCAACCCTAGACCTCCAAACGGTCTTGGGTGACCCCCAAATGGTCTTGGGATCGTTTGGACATCCTACAAATGGTCTTGAGACCGTTTGTCCATTATTTCATCAAAAATCAAGTCGTTCTCTTAAGGGTTGAACCCTAGATTTGGTCACCAAATCAGCACTTAATTGCTCAACAACTTAATATCATTGGACCCTCAATTGGTAAACCCCACTTAACCCTAGACCTCCAAACGGTCTTGGGTGATCACCAAACGGTCTTGAGACTGTTTGGGTGATCCCCAAATGGTTTTGAAACTGTTTGAGTCACTCAACCCAAACTTCAACATGATTGTATTATTGAAATCAGCAACTAACCCGATTAGGGTTTAGGTGATTGATGTGCCTTCAATTGGTGATTTACTTGGAATTAGATGATGATTTTTGGTGGGTGATTAGTCCATAATGTTTACAACAGACCTCCAAACGGTCAACGCCTGGTCAACACATCCAAACGGTCTTGGACCGTTTGCTTCCATGCGTTCTTGGTTGAAACTGTTTGCTTTCAAACGGTTTGAAACCGTTTGCTCCCAAACAGTTTGGGAAACCGTTTGAGCAAGAGGTGGGAGACCGTTTGCTAAAGCAAGATTTAGGATAAACATAGATATTAACGTCATCATCTTCTACCTCAAGAACAGAGTCTGTTCTTTACGAAAACACTTGCAAGAACCAACAAAGATGTCTAAGGAAGAAGAATAGGCAACAATTCTAGGAAAGAAGGATGCAAAAGCAAAGCTTAAGGGTTAGAGTTATAAAACCCGCCTCTAGGACTGATCTAGAGCTCCAAGCTTCGTAGATTTAATGGTGGACGAAGCTCCAAAGGTCGTCCAAGGTTCGTTCTTCAAGATTTGGATGGAGAAGATGGCTAGAAAGAAGAGTCGTGTAAGGAAAACTAACAAACCAACCTTGTATTAGGGTTTCCTCCAAGAATTCGAGCTAGGTGATGATCAAAGCTTACCTAAACCAGCTTGGTCGTACTCCTCTGCTTCTGAGCTTCTCCTTAGTCGGCCAAAGCAAGAAGATGAGAAAAGAAACTAAGGGAAACGTTTCCTTGCTTTGTGGAAAAAAGGTGTTTATATATTTTAGGGTATAATCAAGGCAAAGAAAAGATAGTCATTTCTTTTATTTCTTAAACCCATCCACTCATGCTCACTCCACCCTTGGCCACGTTTCTTCCTCCTTCTCACATGAAAAACCTCTCTCTTATCTAAGGCTAAAGGAAAAGGAGCAATATATCTCAATAAGCTATATATATATATATATATATATATATATATATATATATATATATATATATATGAAAGGCCATTTTGCTTAAAACTTGGTTATTTAGATATTAAGGTTATCTTTCTTATTTGATCACTCAAATGAGGCGCCATCCTAATTTTCTTTTCTCTACTTGATGCCAAGAAACATGAGAGATACTCTAGAGGGTATATTTTACATGTTGCACCCTAAGTTTTGGGTAAATTGCACTTTACACCAAAACTAGGTTTTAAAGCACAAGGATTGCTCTACAAGCTATATCTTGGTGCCCAAGCTTGGAGAATCCATATCACTACACCATATTCATTCTTATGATATCTCAATATCAGAGGAACATCTTAACATGTGAAATCTGGAAGTTAACCCCTCAAATCGGGTAATTTTCACATTAGTCCATATTTAACAAAACAATATTACAACATTGTTAAAAAAAGGACTGAAATGGAAATATAAGTTCCTCAGAAGCTTTAATTACAAATCAAAAGATAACCACAAGCATCTAATCACATATTTAAGAAAAACACCTTGGGTTAGTACATAACCCAGGTCAGTGATGTTACAAATTATCCACCCCTTACAAGGATTTTGTCCCCGAAATCAACAAACATATTAAGAGAAAAGAGTAGGGTATTTCCTTCTCATTTCTTCCTCTAGTTCCCATGTGGCTTCTTCAACACCACGATGGTTCCAGAGGACTTTCACAAGACTTATGTCTTTCTTTTTCAGCTTTTTAATTCTTTTATCAAGGATTGACATGGGTCCTTCCTCGTAAGATACATCATCATTCAATTCTACTTCCATAGGTTGCAGAACTGATTCTGTATCAGGATGACATTTCCTCAGCATGGAAATGTGAAACACAGGGTGTAACCTCTGTAACTATGGTGGTAACTCTAGTTTATAGGCTACTCTTCCAATCCGTTCAATGATTTGATAAGGCCCCATAAACCTAGGAGCTAACTTCCCTTTCCTTCCAAATCGCAGAACTCCTTTCCAAGGTGAGACTTTGAGGTACACTCTATCTCCAACCTGGAATTCTATAGGTATACGATGCTTATCAGTGTATGATTTCTGCCTATCCTGTGTAGTCTTTATCTGTTGTTGTATTACTTTAATCTTCTCTGTGGTCTGCTGCACAAGATCAGGACCTAACAGTTGGTATTCACCAGTTTCATACCAACATAGGGGTGATCTACAATGTCTACCATATAAAGCTTCATAAGGTGCCATATCAATGCTATGTTGATAGCTATTGTTGTAGGCAAACTCTATCAAGCTTAGGTGCAGATCCCAACTCCCCATAAACTGAAGAACACATGCTCTAAGAAAGTCTTCCAAGGTCTGTATAGTCCTTTCTGACTGTCCATCAGTCTGAGAATGAAAGGTTGTACTAAACCTTAACTGTGTGCCTAAAGCTTTATGAAGTCGCTCCCAAAAATGACTCATAAACTGGGGACCTCTATCAGAAACAATGGTAACTGGGACTCCATGCAGTCGCACTATCTCATCAACATATAACTGTGCCAGCTTCTTAGCAGAATAGGTTGTTTTGACAGGCAAGAAATGTGTTGTCTTTGTCAACCTATCAACTATTACCCAAATGGAATCATGCCCTTTGCTTGTCCTGGGTAGGCCAACAACAAAGCCCATGGTTACATGATCCCACTTCCACTGTGGTATGGGCAAAGGTTGCATTGTTCCTGTAGGCTTCTGGTGTTCAGCTTTAACTTGCTGACACACAGGACACCGCATAACAAACTCAGAAACGTCTTTCTTCAAACCAGACTACCAATACATATCTTTCAAGTTTCGATACATCTTGGTGCTTCCTGGATGCATAGCATACATTGAAGAATGAGCTTCTTCCAGGACTAACTTTCTCAAGTTATCCACATCCGGTACTATCATCCTACCATGATAACAGGCTACTTGGTCATCTGAGTCATGGAAACCATCTCGTTTCTCATTACCATACTCCGATCTAATCTATTGAACTGCAACATCAACTTGTTGTGCCTCCTTGATCTGCTCTCTCAGAGTAGGTTTTATATGCATCTCATCTAACAACCTGGCTAACAATGATACTTTCAACTGTACATTGTCTTGCCTTAAGAAGATAAGCATATCTCTCCTTGAGCACACTAAGGAATTCAGTTGTGCTCTATCTAAGGCTGGTGTTGCTGATTTCCTACTCAACGCATCAGCAACCACATTGTCTTTCCCTAGATGGTAATCAATTGTACAATCATAGTCCTTGATTAACTCCATCCAGTGGCATTGTCTCATGTTAAGCTCATGCTGAGAAAAGATGTACTTAAGGTTCTTATGATCAGTGAAAATCTGGAATGTCTCTCCATAGAGATAGTGTCTCCAGATCTTCAAGGTATGAACCACAACAGCTAGCTCTAGATCGCGTGTCGGATAATTCTCCTCGTGTTTCTTAAGCCGTCGGGAAGCAAAAGAAATCACTTGTTTATCCTGCATCAACACACATCCTAGTCCATTCTTAGAGGCATCACAGAAAACTATATATCCTTTTCCTTGTTCAGGTAACACAAGCACAGGTGCACTTGTCAACCTCTCCATCAACAGCTGAAAAGATTGTTGACACTTATCACTCCAGATAAAAGGAACATCCTTCCTGGTCAACTTGGTCAAGGGTAAAGCTATAGAACTGAAGTTCTTAATGAACCTCCGATAATAGCCAGCCAACCCTAAGAAACTACGGATCTCTGTCGGTGTCTTCGGCTGCTCCCATTGCAGGACATATTCTTCCTTTTTAGGGTCAACATGAATACCCGAAGCAGATATCACGTGTACAAGGAAAGATACTTCTGGTAACCAGAACTCACACTTGCTAAACTTAGCATATAACCTATGCTCTCTTAGTAAAGTCAGAGCCTGATGAAGATGTTGTTCATGTTGTTGAGCATCTCTACTATAGATCAGGATGTCATCTATAAAGACAACAACACACTGATCGAGAAAAGGTCAGAAGATTCTATTCATGATTTCCATAAATGCAACTGGTGCATTTGTTAGTCCAAACGACATAACTGTGAACTCATAGTGACCATACCTTATTCTAAAGGCAGACTTGGGTATGTCACTATCCTTAATACGCAACTGGTGATATCCCGACCTCAAGTCTACTTTTGAGAAGACGGTTGCACCACGCAACAGGTCAAAGAGATCATCAATCCTCGACAGAGGATACTTATTCTTTATTGTTACCTTAATTAGCTGTCTATAATCAATGCACAACCGCATTGACCCGTCTTTCTTCTTAACAAAGAGGACCGAAGTATCCCATGGCGAAGTACTTAGTCAGATGAAACCCTTCTCAAGCAACTGTTGCAGTTGTTTCTTGAGTTCTGCCATCTCAGCAGGAGCCATCCTATATGGTGTTTGTGCTATAGGTTGCGTGTCTGGAATTAGACTGATATCAAAATCAATCTCTCGAGGCGGCGACACACCCGGGAGTTCTTCAGGAAATACATCTTCAAATTCCCTAACTACAGTAACTTCAACAGGGTTACAACTATTCATGGTAGTATCTACCACATGGGCCAAGAATGCATAACATCCTTGCCTCATTAGCTTCTCAACAACCATAGATGACACAAGACAAGTGGGTAGAATCTTTCTCTCTCGTTGAAAGATCCATGTGTCATTATCATCAGCAAACACAGCTTGCTTGGATTCACAATCCAAGACAACCTTATACCTTTCTAAGGTATCCATCCCAAGGATTATATCAAATCCATGCATCTCAAGTGGTATAAGATCCACTTGAATGTGATGTTCAGAAAAGAAGAGGATGCAGGGAGAACATACCTCCTGCAACACGACAGACCCCATCAACGGAGTTTCTAGCAACAAACTATCTGTCCTATGACTTATAGTCAAGTTGCAGTCAAGAATCACTCTTCGAGTGATAAAGAAGTGTGTAGCACCCGGATCAATTAAAACAGATACAACGCAAGATGTAGACATATCGGAATATAACAATTCCATCTGACCTGCCACAACCCGAGGGTTGATCACTGCATCAGGTGGATTCATCGCATAAAACCTTGTTGTTGCCTGTGGTTGATTCGGTGCTCGTTGACTAGGTGTCGATGATCCAGCATGGGACGCTTGTCCACGTCCTCTAGCTCCTCCTGGAAACTATCTCCTTTGAGATCCTTGTTGACTTTGCCTCTGGGTTGAGTTACACTCACTTCTTTGGCTCTGCAATCTTTCATCAGGTGTCCCATCTTCCCACATATATAACAACTCCTGTTCAGTTGTTGTGGTCTGGGTGGTCCTGTAACTGACATAGATGCTGAACTGCGAGCTCCTTCTAGTGGTAGGCTTTATCCTCTACCCCTATTCGACGTCCACTGCGTCTGGGTACTGAATCTAGGTGGTGGTGTAGGCACAGAAAACCTAGGTTTCTTGAAACCTTTAGATGAAGATCCTTGGAACTGAGGATACATCCTCTTGTTCTGGGTCTGTCTCTTCTCTGCTACAGACCTTTCTACCCTTATGACATACTCCATGAAGGTAGCAAACCTTTCTCTGTTCTCTGGGGCAGACACAGGAGTAGTCAACTCAGCGTTTAACCCTTTCTCAAAACGCCTAATCCTTTCTTCATCTGTGGTCGCCATGTGCGGATAGAACCGCAACAGCTCCATGAACTTAGCCTTGTACTCGCTAATGTTCATTGGACCTTGCCTTAACCTCTCAAACTGAGAGATTTTCTCGTCCAGAAACGTCTTAGGGAAATATCTGTTGATAAATTCCCGTCGGAAAACTTCCCATTCAACCTCTACACCAGGCCTCTTCTGTTCTTCCATGGTCCACCAATGACCAGCACGCCCCTTGAGAAGATACACGGCATGTTTAACCTTCTCAGCTTCTGGGATATTTAGGATTCTAAAGGCCTTCTCTAGTTCAGTTAACCACAAATCAGCATCTGCTGGGTCAGCTGTTCCAGCATACTCTGTGGCTCCAACTCGGTGGCGTCGTTCAAACGTCTTGCCGATTCCTTGTCCTTCAAGATGGATAGGTGCCCTAGGTGTAGGTATAGGCATCCTATCAGTCATGTGTGTCATGGCAGTCATAAATTGCCCAAACATGGCTTCGACGGCTGGGTTCCCCATGTCAGTTGGATTGAACTGGGGTGGTTCAGGTACAAGTTCTTCTCTATCTAGATCTCTTGCACCTCTTCTGGGTGCAGCAACACTACTCTCTGCAACGTGTTCTTCGTGAGGTCCAGACATATTTTATTTTTATCTTCTTCTCCTGAGGAGCAGAAGACACTATTAGATATACTGGAAGACACTAGAACAGACTCAACATCCTAAGTCCTATGTCTCTGTAGACTCAGCGAACCTAGAGCTCTGATACCACTCAATTTGAGACAATCAAATCTCGAGAAAATAAGATTAACGAATGCGGAAGTGATTAACTAGCAGCGGAATTATTAAAAATCACTAAAAATTAAAACTTTTCGTAACGAGATCTTTAAACAATAAAACTTTTTCATAAAGAAATAAAATAAGTTATTTACAACCTGATCCATCATTACATCTCTGTAAAATCACATCTCGAGTGATTGCCACATCAATTGCTCTGTTATCTATACAAAGCAAGATACAAAAATCTCGAGGCATTAAGCCAAAATCGCATATCTACTTTAAACATTTACTGACTCCTAGGACCTGAGAGTACAGAGTTGACACATAGGACATGCTATCTATAAGACTTGACAGACAATGTCTCCACCTGAGAATCACTGCTGTTCCTGATGTTGCTGCTGCTGCTGTTATTGCTCACCCACTGATGGATTCCTTCGTCCTCGGCGTCTACCTAAAAAGTCAAATCCCATAGGGGTGAGACAATTTGAATAATTGTCCCAGCGAGAGTTATAACTCTCCGCCAGAAGCTTTGTTATTGCAATAAAGAAATAACATTAAGCAGTAACACTATAATTATTCAACAGTAGGTAAACATTATATAAGCTAAGTAAAGCAACATTCTTTTAACAATCATTTCAATTATAACTTAATTGAATGTCAAGGCATGTCTCAATAAGGAATATGAAGAACATGTATACTAGTTTTTCAACTAGAACATTATAAATAATGTATCCTCAATCGTTGTTTCTCGTAGTTCAACCTAAGCAGTTATGCTACACGGTTGAGTATGTTTTTCAAACATTGTTATGCCCTGAGGAGATGAGTTACACCTCTCATACTCCAACCGACCATTACGAAATCACAATCGGTACCATACATAGGTCATTAGAAGAGCCGGATTCCTATGACCTCATCTTCCTCAGTCAGTGTGAGGAACAACATGCAAGACATCTTGTGTCTCTGCTATAATAGCTTTCCAGGGTATTCTGGCAACTTCGCTATTAGAGTTACAGTGGCATGATGTACTCTATTCGCCATCGAGGGATTTCCTATTTATCTTTCATCGATGTGACATTAACAACATCATCGGGAGATTAGTGATACATCATCCCGACATAGACATATAATGAAGGATTGAGAGATTAAAGGTACATCTCACATCAAATCCTACATTAGGACGTAAGGATATTCGCGTCCATAACCCCCACATACTCAAAAGTATGCTCTCCAGGAGTTCCCTTAGGAAAACCTATTTCACCATCATTTAACTTCTGACAATGATGGATCTATGGTCAGGGATCTACATGATATATTATACTTGATTATTTAAGTACATTATGGTATTCTTTTAGCATCAGGCATGTTTTCAAACATAAACCATTAAAACAATTGCTATAAAGAAAAGTACTAATTGTATCAAGTCCATTTCATATCCAATTATCATTGGGATATCAATTCCTAACCATCTCATCATTGTCATTCAGGAACATGGGTGTTCAAACCCTTAGATCATCATAACACTTGTTACCAAGTAACATATAGTCATCAAGTCATTTAACAGCATGACCTTGATTGCAACAATGCATATATTTCTCATGGCTCATACAGCCTATCAATCTCATATGTTACCACTTACCAGGCAACATAGCATATCATTACTCTTAAAGATTATAAAGTGCTTTCAATGGGTATGACATCATAACTCTTACCTGGATATGATCACTTCTTTATAAAAACATGCATGGTTAATACATTTGATAATAGACAATTTATCTCTATATCAGCATATTGCAAAACAGAGATAACCTTTCAATTCAAGGGTTGTTCCACTATGCCCTTAATAGGGTTAGGTTTTCCCTATTCAATTCAATTAGGGTTATTCAACCCCTTTATCTTAATTAGGAATAGTGATTCCTTATTTCATACTTCAATCATAGAGTTTCATGCTTAAAAGCATAACCTAGAATTAGGGTTTACTGTTCATACCATCACATTTCCCTAGATTAGAGTTTTCTATTCACATTACATCACATTACCCTAGATTAGGGTTTACTATTCACATTACATCACATTACCCTAGATTAGGGTTTACTATTCACATTACATCACATTACCCTATATTAGGGTTTACTATTCCTATTACAGTGGATTATGATCATACCAACATTATGTATGAGGATTACTTCCATTAATGCCCTCAAATTAGGTTAAATTCATTATCCATCATAATTAGGGTTTCCATGATCTCACTATGAAGGATCATACCCTAATTAGATGTATTCATACATATTGGAAGTATATTACTTGATTCTCATTCATATAGGGAGTCTTCTCTCTCCTCTAACTATCAGATGATGTTTACATCACCTATGACTAGGCTAAGTCAAATCAACACTGACATCATGGGTTGTGTCATTACTATTGTGGTCATTAAGATTCACTTGATCAAAAGGTATTGGTTACTCTATCCCATAAAGGGTACTTTTATAATGTTCACAATGGATCATAACATGCATCAATCAACTAATTACTTGACCCCTTAATCACTTTAGGTATCTTTAGGGTTTAGGTTAATCAACTACTAAACCATCTTGACCACTAAGGCATCAAACGATCTTGATCTTTTTAGACCTCAAACGGTCTTGCACACTAACCCCCCAAACGGTCTTGAACAAACCTTGAAACCGTTTGGTGGTGTTGACCGTTTGGTTTTGTTGACTTTGAAACCGTTTGGTAAAGTGCACACTCAAAACCGTTTGGTCATAAAGACTGTTTGGTCATGAAGACCGTTTGGCCAAGTTGACTTTGAAACCGCATGGACACAACCGTTCTTGAAACCGAATGAGCACCAAACGGTTTGGGATAGTTTGGTCCCACATGGTCTTGAGACCGTCTGGTCCCAAATGGTCTTGAGACCATTTGGACTCAAACGGTCTTGTGACTGTTTGGTCCAAACCATCTCAAAACTGCATGGACCAAAAAGTGTCTCAACCACTTCAATTGAGTTAGGGTTTCCAATGTTGAACCCCTAAATCGATCATGCAATGGTTAGCCACTTATCAATTGAGTCAATTAGGTCAACCCTCAACTTATTTGACCCTCAATTGATCACCAATTAGGTCTTGGGTCAATTGAATTAGGGTTTGGAATCGGTCACCCTTCAACATGTATCACATGAGTCTAATTGATGTTGAACTCATTGAACCATCATTCAATTTGGTCATGACCTGACCCCAAACGGTCTTGGGATCATTTGGATGACCTCCTAACGGTCTTGAGACCGTTTGCTCAAGTCAACATCAAAAACTAACTCAACCTATTAAGGTTTGGTTCATTGATTTGATCATTAGATCACTAATCGATTATAATTCAACTTGTTGCCTTTCAATCTTCAACCACTTAACCATGGTCAACCCTAGACCTCCAAACGGTCTTGGGATCGTTTGAGACCATTTGCCCATTATTTCATCAAAAACCAAGTCGTTCTCTTAAGGGTTGAACCCTAGATTTGGTCACCAAATCAGCACTTAATTGCTCAACAACTTAATATCATTGGACCCTCAATTGATCAAACCCACTTAACCCTAGACCTCCAAACGGTCTTGGGTGATCACCAAATGGTCTTGAGACCGTTTGGGTGATCCCCAAATGGTTTTGAAACTGTTTGGGTCACTCAACCCAAACTTCAACATGATTGTATTATTGAAATCAGCAACTAACCCGATTAGGGTTTAGGTGATTGATGTGCCTTCAATTGGTGATTTACTTGGAATTAGATGATGATGTTTTGTGGGTGATTAGTCCATAATGTTTAAAACAGACCTCCAAATGGTCAATGTCTGGTCAATGCATCCAAACGGTCTTGGACCGTTTGCTTCCATGCGTTCTTGGTTGAAACCATTTGCTTTCAAACGGTTTGAAACCGTTTTCTCCCAAACGGTTTGGGAAACCGTTTGAGCAAGAGGTGGGAGACCGTTTGCTAAAGCAAGATTTAGGATAAACATAGATATTAACGTCATCATCTTCTACCTCAAGAATAGGGGATGTTCTTCACGGAAACGCTTGCAAGAACCAACAAAGATGTCTAAGGAAGAAGAATAGGCAACAATTCTAGGAAAGAAGGATGCAAAAGTAAATCTTAAGGGTTAGAGTTATAAAACCTGCCTCTAGGACTGATTCAGAGCTCCAAGCTTCGTAGCTTTAATGGTGGACGAAGCTCCAAAGGTCGTCCAAGGTCCGTTCTTCAATATTTGGATGGAGAAGATGGCTAGAAAGAAGAGTCGTGTAAGGAAAACTAACAAACCAACCTTGTAGGGTTTCCTCCAAGAATTCGAGCTAGGTGATGATCAAAGCTTACCCAAACCAGCTTATTCGTCCTCCTCTTCTCCTGAGCTTCTCCTTAGTCGGCCAAAGCAAGAAGATGAGAAAAGAAACTAAGGGAAACGTTTCCTTGCTTTGTGGAAAAAAGGTGTTTATATATTTTTGGGTATTATCAAGGCAAAGAAAAGATAGTCATTTCTTTTATTTCTTAAACCCATCCACTCATGCTCACTCCACCCTTGACCACGTTTCTTCCTCCTTTTCACATGCAAAACCTCTCTCTTATCTAAGGCTAAAGGAAAAGGAGCCATATATCTCAATAAGCTATATATATATGAAAGGCCATTTTGCTTAAAACTTGGTTATTTAGATATTAAGGTTACCTTTCTTATTTGATCACTCAAATGAGGCGCCCTCCTCATTTTCTTTGCTCTAATTGATGCCAAGAAACATGAGAGATACTCTAGAGGTTATATTTTACATGTTGCACCCTAAGTTTTGGATAAATTGCACTTTACACCAAAACTAGGTTTTAAAGCACAAGGATTGCTCTACAAGCTATATCTTGGTGCCCAAGCTTGGAGAATCCATATCACTACACCATATTCATTCTTATGATGTCTCAACATCAGAGGAACATCTTAACATGTGAAATTTGCAAGTTAACCCCTCAAATTGGGTAATTTGCACATTAGTCCATATTTAACAAAACAATATTACAACATTGTTCAAAAAGGATTGAAATGGAAATATAAGTTCCTCAGAAGCTTTAATTACATATCAAAAGATAACCACAAGCATCTAATCACATATTTAAGCAAAACACCTAGGGTTAGTACATAACCCAGGTCAGGAATGTTACAATTTATGTGAATATAGGCATGTCAATGTAATTCTAGTTGTTGAAGGAGAAGTTGATGTCAGCTCTAGTGTTAGTTTTTCCTGATCCCCATAAAGGTTATATAGTCTTTTGTGATGTGTCAAAGGATGGACTTGGATGTGTTTCGATGCAATATCAACATGTAATCTCTTTTCCTTCTTGTTGTCTTAAGAAGCACAAAGAGAGCTACCCAACACATCATGTAGAGTTAGCAGTTGTGATCTTAGAACTGAATGTTTGAAGATACTATCCTTTTGGAGAGAAGTACCAAATCTTCATAGATTAAAGGAATCTTTAGTTTGTCTTTATAAAGCAAGAGCTTTATATGAGAAAAAAAGGAAGACTTGAAGTGATAAAGGATTATGATTGTATGATAGAGTATCATCATGGGAAGGTGAATGTGGTGGTTGATGAGTTTAGCAAAATAGCATCATTGTCTTCAATAGATCATGTAAGGTTGTATTCTTTGACTTGTGATAAAAAGTACATGATGGCATATATGTGACAAATGAAATCTATAGATGGAGGTTTCTTTGCTTAATGAGATATTAGCTCATTTGCATGCCAAATAGATGTTAATAAAACATATTAGATATGTACATTGAGATGATATTGTGACACAAAATATTAACTAAGTGATTGGTATCAAGAAGTGTGATGGATTCCATGAGTGAGATCATGGAATGGGGTGCTATCACAATAAAGTGGCAGTTCATAAAATTGGTGATTTGAGTAAGTTGGTGCTTTAGGAGACACATTGCTCAATTATGTAATGATCCTGGAAGTTCAAAGATGTACCATAATCTAAAGGCTTTGTATTGGTGGCTAGGACTGAAGCTTTATGTGGCAAAGTTTGTGGAAAGATTTCCATTTTCCAACCAATCAATGTAAAACATAACAAGCATGCAGAGAAGTTACAACCTTTACCAATTTTAGAGTGCAAGTAGAATCATGTGACCATGGACTTAGTGGTTGGACTTCCTAGGACAATCAAGGGTCATGATTATAGTTGGGTAGTTTATAATTGGTTGACTAAAGTAGCTCACTTTTTACTAGTCCAAACTACCTGCACTACAAAATGTAGGCATAGATCTATTTGGATGAGATAGTTTGTTTTCATGGTGTTCTTTCAATGATAGTATCTGATAGAAGAATGCATTTCATATGCAATTTTAGGGATCATCTACACACAACTCTGGGGACACAGTTAAAGTTCAGTACACTATTTCATACACACCATACATATTCTGGAGGACTGGTATAGATATTGTATGCTCTAATTTATTAGGAGTTGAGATATTCTCCTTTTCTTGATTAAGTTTGCCTACAACAATAGTTACCAGAGGAGCATAGATATGTCATCATATGAAGCTTTATACAAAAGGCATTGTAGATAGTCTTTTTGTGTTTGTATTAAGCATGTAAGTGTTAGTTAGTAGGCCATGAGTTTCTTCAACAGACTACATAGAAGATTAAAGTGATCAAACATCAGTTGAAGGAAGCACATGATAGATAGAAGTCATATTTAGATAACCAACATAGGTTGTTAGAGTTCCAGGTTGGAGATCTTATGAATCTCAATTTTTCAATTTGGAAGGATGTTTTGAGGTTCGATAAGAGGGGTAAATTGGCTCCCAGGTTTATGGTATCTTACCCAATTATAGCTCATGTTAGAAAGGTGGCATACAAGTTGGAGTTGCCACTCAGGAGTTGCACATGTTGCATAATGTGTTCCAGATCTTCATGTTGAGGAAGTTTCATTCGGACATATGTAGTCTATCCATCTAGTCCAGGTGAAGCTTGACGATGATATCTTGAATGTTGAAGGTCCAATGTTGATCTCGGACAAGTGTGTGCATAAGTTGAGAAAGAATGATATAAAGTTGGTGAAGGTATTGTGGCATCACTGTGGTGTGAAGGAAGCCGTGTTGGAGTTAGAGGATGATATGTGGAGGAAGTACCTAACTTTGTTAATGTAGGATTTTGGTAGCAAAATCATGATTAGGGGCTTATGGTTGTAAGACCCCTGACCTAGATTCATCCTTAAATATATGTTTTGATATTTGGTTGTGTGGTTGGATGTTAAATACATGCTTGGTATAGATAAATATATATTTACTTCTTCTCTATTTCCCTAGTTTCCTTAGGATCGTGGAAGAAAGTTTGTTACGAGATTTGAAGAAGGATAGCTCAAATCTTGATAGAAATCATGTCTTGCGTGTGTGTTTGGAGCTTTGTTTGAAGATTTGAAAAGATAAAGCTTGGAGATTTTTGTCTTCTTTGAGAAGTGGTGTCTTCTTCATTATTGTAAGGCGGGTGATATACAATATGATGCATTGTACCTACATGATACATGCAAACCTTAGTATTGTTTATAATCTCTCTCTTATATATTAAACATGGAATATTTATGTTGCTTTAAGAAAATAAGAATGGAGTAAGTTAAATGTTGAATATAATTATTTAAATCTATTATTTGATATTAATCACATGCTTAACTAGTCATGCATGGATAAGGCTAGGGATATGGAAGTATATGATTTTACATGTGAACTTTTTGTGGTATTGTTACACCCTATGATCTGGAATATAAATTGTGACACCCCTTACTGACGAGGAACTCTTCTCAAATGTTTTCAAGGCTTTTACGAACTTTTTTAATGCTGAAAATTCTGGGAATAGAACTTCTATGTATGAATTGCTTATCTATGCTTGAAGTTTACCTTTCTTATACATTGACCTTGAAACTAGCACATCCCTTAATATCTTTTTGAGTGATATCTTGTTATTAATTATTTGAGAGGATATGAACAAGATCCCAAATGACTGTGATTTGTCATTATGAACTTAGTCTTGTGATGGCTTGATATGATATCTTTGAGAGGATTCGTTGGTATGGTCTTTGATGTATTATAGGGTCGTCATGATCTTGATGCATGGCCTTAATATGGCTGAGAGGTGTTGTAGTACACCCTGGTATAGGTAGCTAGAATTGAATGGTAATACATTTTATATATTTTGAAGTTTTATAAACTTGTTAATATTGTAATTCATTTCTTGTTGGTTGTGTTTAACTTGGTTGATGCAGTCTTGAAAGAAATAACTGAACTAATTACTCAAGCGCAACTACAATGATGTGTCCCCATGAGTCTGTATATTTATATTTTTGAGTCTTTGGGTGAAATAGTAAAATGAGTCGATCTTGTAGTAATCTGAAAAGTGTGAGACGAAGTTCGGAGTCATATATTAGGAAATATACATGAATTATTGGGATTGGTATACCTTGAGTTTTCCATAACGAGCAGAAAAGGCGTGCGGCCATTTGTGTTGCAACCAACGAACCGGAACGAGTGTAAGAGCGTGCATATGAATATATTTTTGTAGGAAACACCGCCTCAACAAAAGATTTTTCTGAAGTCTGCAGAACCCCCATCGCATAGGGCGCGGATTTGCTGTTACTAGCCGACTTAGGAGTACGATGTTTCTCGTGTAATCAAGCGCCGCGTGTCTAGCGTCTCCTCGTCTTTTTCTCCGCCGGCGAGTCGTGTGTGAGAGAACGGAACCAGCGTTAAATCCTTGGGCATTTTATATTATATATTACAGCCCTCTCTTCATTTCTAGACGACTGAAGTTATTGGGTCTGTAATTACGGTGTGATTTTCTAGCATAACAATGAGAATCTCTGTTATATATCTAGCCGCAAAGACTTTGTCTTTTGCGAAAGCACTATGTTTCCTTTAACAAGGTGTCCCCCACTGTCATTCCGATTAGGAATATCTACATTATCATTTACACCAAACTTCGGTTAAAACATAGATTTTTTTAGCAAACTGCTACAATGGAATTCCAAGCTCGACACTAGAGCGCTCACATTGTTCATGATGCTTATCTAATCACCTACGCTTTACAAAACTATTTACCCAATCACAATGTTAGACATGCAAACATATATATTGTACTTTTTTACTTTAGAAAATACTATATAACATTTTTTTTAAAATGTGCTGTTATATTTGGATGTGGTTAACAGTTACAGTCTATTATTTTTCTAACCACAAAATGGCACAATATATTCAATATAACAAACTTTTTAAGAGAACACTACATTACCATGTGCTTTTCATTTCAATAAAATATAATTAAAAATTGTATCACAATATTTGCAAATGGTTAAAAATCATAGATTTTCGTATATGGTGAAGAAATACTTGAAAAATACACAATAAATTTTTGTACACTTTAAAATCACTAGACGACATAATTTTCTAAGATGCAATGTTGCACCGGAAAATGAACATACATATATCGGACAATTTTAGAGACGTGCTAAAATTATCAAAACTAAAAATAAAGTTAACTTATAGATCCAAATTCAAAATTGTATGTCCTTACACAATGATACTCCTTGATAGGATTTTTTTGTACTACCAATGAAAACCAAATAGTTCAAAATATTTGACTCGGTAATGAGTAAAAAAAATTTGTTTCTCATATAATTTGCGAAACTAAAATATTATTCTTAATAAACCTCCTTATTTGTTATGCGCCTCTTCCAAATATTTTAAAGGTAATGATGGTAATGCTACTTGTAGCTGTAACAGAAAAATATTAGACACATTAAATCATTGTATAAAAAGAGGAAAAAAAGCAACCACATCGTATTGGTGAAAACGACCTACTTGTTTCTCGTTAGATTCAGAACGTGTGAGTCAATTCTTAAAGATGTGAGAACAGTTCCTTTACTCTAGCATGGCCGCTCGCATTGGGGGTGCGATTGGCGGCGCAACAGGCGACGACTGTAGTCGGCCAGGAAACAATGAAGGAAGAAGATCTTTCCATAGGAGATCACATACCGAGGATGATGTCAGGGTGGCAGCTAACCCAAAGGACTGGACGGCTATGTTCAAGAACCCAATTGGGGACGAGGACACGAGACTACTAGAAACTCAAATTGAGATTGAAGAAGACACATTTATAATTCCCCAGTCGGAAGTGGATGAAAACGCAACCCTGTTGAAGAATACTACTGTCGGTTACATTATTGGGTTCCGTCCTCATATACCGACATTGCAGGATCACCTGCTGCAATTGTGGAAGCCTACGGGAGCAATGGAAGTCATGGGAAGGTACAGTGGGAGCTTTATAATCAAGTTCCATGAAAGTAACGATCTGGTTAACGCCCTAGAAGGGGGTCCATGGCACATAAAGGGGAAACCAATGATCCTCAATAAGTGGGAGAAGGGCGAACCCTTAAAGCAAGAAAAATTGTCCTCCATTCTGGTGTGGCTGGATATACCAACCTTCCCCTGGAGCTATGGAGCGAGAAGATGCTGGCCAGGATTGCCTCCTATCTTGGCAAGCCGCAGTGTCTGGATAGGCAGACAAAAGCAAGATCGAGAATAGACTATGCTAGAATCAATGTACTGATGGCGGCGACCTCCAAGTTCCCCTCTGCAGTCAAGTTGAAGACAGACAAAGGATCAGGCTATGAGGTGAAAGTTGAATATGAATGGGTGCTCGAGAAGTGCCCCCATTATGAGAACTTCGTCCATGAAAAATCTCTCTGTTCCTCGGGTGAGTCACAAGTGAATCCCCAATTGATAGAGCAGTCGCAACCTATTCTACAAAATGCCAATGAGAAATTTTATCCAACTAGCGTTATGCAGAATCAACCAACACCCAATGCTAATGCGGATAAATAAATCGACCAAGTTGCAAAGGAGAAGCCAGTGGATTCTGAAGGCTTTGAGCGACCGAAGAAACAACTAGCCCCAACAGAAGAAGAAAGACGAGAAGTCAGAGTGTTTCTAGCTCAGACAACCAAGACAACTCCACCAATAACAGGTTACATAATCTGGAAGACAAAGAAACTACTGCGGATGTTGTGGTTGGCAGCAAGTCAACCCACAGTGTTAATGTTTTTGCACCCAACTATCACTGCTTGGAACATATGTGGCTTGTCGTGCTGGGACAAGCAGGATGTGGTCCGAGCAGAACTAAGGAGGGCTAAGACAGATGTAGCCATCCTTACCGATGTCAAAAAAAACTAAGAGAAGCAAGATTACCAAATATGTCAAACACACATGGCCTTGTGCTATCTGGATCAACAATTCTAGAGTTTGCAACAAGATAAGTCCTGATTTTGTGGGAGAATCAGGAATACAACATAACTACTATCAAGGAGTCTAGACAATTCATCCATTTTGTAGTTGCTTATGGCAATGAGAGAATACAAGTCACTGCAGTGTATGCAGATAATGATGATGCCAAGAGAGAAACCCTATGGGAAGAGCTAAGCAATCTTAAAGCTAATATCCAAGATCTGTGGATCATTATAGGAGACTTCAATGCTATCAGGAAGGCTGAAGAAAGGAAGGCCAGAAGTGCCCCCCTCTGCCAAGTCGATGAGGGACTTCAACGATTCTGTTCAGGTCAATAATCTGCTTGAAATAGAGGCCAAGGGGCCTTTCTACACCTGGAACAATCAACAAACTGGTGCAAATAACACCAGGAGTAAAATAGATAGAGCCTTATGCTCATTGCAGGTGCTAGACTCCTTCAAGAATCTTTAGTTTGAAACAATGCCGACTATTTACAACGACCATTACGCCTTGGTGTTGCACATGGATGAGAAGAAAGAGAAAGCAAAGTACCCTACAAGATATTTTAACACTTGGGCTTCCCTCGCAGGCTTCTCCAACACTGTTACTCAATCCTAGAACACCACAATTAGTGGCAACCCTCTCTACAAGTTATGTTAGAAAATCAAGCTGACAAAGAGACACCTCCAAACTTGGAACTGGGACCAAGCTGGGGACCTTACTGATACAGTTGTAAATAAAGTAAAAGAAGCACTACAAGCTCAGGAGGCATCTGACAAGAACCCAGACGATCCTTTGCTATGGGAGATTGCTAAAGTAAAAAAAGAAGAAGTCATTGAAGCAAAGCATAGAGAAGAATCCCTTATTAGTCAGAAGTCTAGAGTCTTCTGGCTAAAGAATGGAGACTCAAACACTAAGTTCTTCTATGCCTCTTTGAGAACTAGAAGGAACAGGAACCATATCAGGATGATAGAAAAGGATGGTGCCTTCATAATAGGTGATTTAGACATTGCGAATGCTTTTGTATAGCACAACAATAATATTTTCAGTTCAAAAAAAGCATTGTCTGATAGTTTTGATTGGAGAAATCTCCCAAAGCTAACGGACTTACAAGTGTAGGAGATAAATGCTCTAGTCATTGACGATGAGATTTATGACATAGTAAAGCAGGCCAATGATGACAAGGCCCGGGGCCTAGATGGCATGAATGCTCATTTCTTTAAAAATTCATGGGACACTGTAAAGCATGACTTCTGCAAGGCAATTAAGGATTTCTTCCTGAAGGGGAAAATTCTCAAAGAAATATCTAAGACATACATTGCACTGGTCCCTAAGATCAAACAACCCCAAAAAATTGGTGATTGGAGGCCGGTTTCTCTATGCAACTTTGCATATAAAGTGATATCAAAGATCCTGCAAAACCGCCTCAGAAACATCCTTCCCACACTCATTAGTGCTAATCAGTGTGCCTTTGTGAAGGGATGAAGAATTTCTGATGCTATCCTGCTGGCAAACGAACTTGTTCATGATTTCAACAAAGTTAATGCCCCCAAGAAGATGTGCCTCAAAGCTGATCTTAGCAAGGCTTATGACTCTATTGACATAAGCTATATTCTTCACGTGATGGAAGGCATGGGATTCCCACCTAGTTGGCTGCATTGGGTGGCAGAGTGTATGAACACAGCCTACTTTCAGATCCTAGTAAATGGGGTACCTACTAAACTAATCCAAGCCACTAGTGGAATACGCCAAGGGGACCCCCTTGCCCCCTACCTATTCATCATGGGGATGCAAGGTCTCACCACGATTATCAATCAAGCTGTTAAAAACAAGAGAATTAACCCACTACACTCCTCTAATGTTAAAGTGTGACATCTTATCTTCGTGGATGACTTGCTCATATTTGCTGAAGCAGATGATCAAAGTGCTAGAGGTATCTTGCAATGTATGGATTCCTTAAAAAAAGTTTCAGGACTAGAATTGAATCCCATCAAAAGTCAATTATTCCTTAGCAGCTCTGCCCCGTTGGACATCAGCACAACTATGGAAATTGATGTTGAAACCTTCTAGTGAGATACCTAGGAGTTCTACTCTTTGCAGGTAGACTCACGAAGGCAATGTGCTCCCCACTCATTGACATAATTAAAACAAAACTGGATACCTGGAAGTCAAGGCTTCTTTCTATGGTAGGTAGACTTGAGCTTATCATGTCTACCTTGTTAGCATACCACTTATTCTGGATCGGAGTTTTCCCCATACCGAAGGTGACAGTGGATGAAATTGAAACCCTGTAGAAACTTTCTTTGGGGTGATAGGGATGATGACAGACACATCCACACAATTGCTTGGGATGTGATATGTAGACCTAAGAAGGAGGTAGGTCTTGGAATCTGCAGAGTTGAGGATTGGAACACAACAGGCATGATGTGGCTGTTGTGGGACATAACCAATAACAAGAATTCATTGTGGATACACTGGGTCCATAGAAATACTTGACAAAGGAGACTATGTGGTCATGTCCCTTGCGACAGGGACACAGTTGGATGTGGAAAGCCCTACTAAAATATAGGGATAAGATCCTCCCTTTAGTGTGTTATACTATTGGTGATGGCAGCTCTATCTCTTTATGGAAGGACCCTTGGGTTGGGGGTAAATTTCTGTCTCAGCTTGTGAATCCTTCACTTGCTCTGCGTTCGAAGCTAGGCAGTGATGCAATGTTGAGTAACCTCATCTCAGACAACGAGTGGATCATTCCTAATGCTAAAGGGACTGAAGACCTTAGCAGAATCTGTAGGGAATATCCTTTATCTGGTGATAACAATTGATGCTACTATATGAACATGAAAGAGTTCAAGATGAAGCACGCTTCGCAGCTTTGTAGAACCAAGTATGAAGAAGTGGATTGGGTTGTATGGCTCTAGAAAAGTAGAGCCCCCTCCCCCTGAGGATAAAATTCAGCTGCTGGAAGATTTTTCATGGCAGCTTAGTCACTAAAGATACACTGCAAAAAAGAGGCTTCTCTCTAGCATCTCGATGCATACTATGCAGGTCCAGTAGAGAGTCTACAAGACACATCCTTTGGTCATGCAAATTCTCTGAGGAGATATGGCACAAAGCTTACAACTGGACTGGAGTTATCCCAAAGCAACAAGAGGACCTTCTACCTATCATAGGCAGAAAGGAAAAGATGATGATCATACTTACCCTTTATCACATCTGTCACCAAAGAAACAAATCCATTTTTGATGATGCAGACCCTTCCACTAATGGTGTATGGAGATGCATCTCAAACGATTTTCTTTGCTTGCATAGATAGTTTCTTTCTTGCATAGAATCTATATGTCATTCTTACTTGGAGTTTGATTACTCCCAAAAATGTACATGAAATTTTGAAAGGAAATAAAGAGTCCCACGCTTACAGATAAAAAAAAGTTCCTTTACTTAGTTTTGTAGGCAAGGCCCGATCAACCCCCTAATAAAATAGTATAGCATTATACATTTATTAAATAACAACTATGAAATAAAAATTTCTCACCATTAATGGTTGTAGCATATCCCGTTATGAGTGTTATACTGCTCATTGTTGGGTATATAATCAAATATATTTCGACTCTCCTGTTGTCATATAAAAATACATAGTCAAAATATTGTCAAATTTAATTGAACAAAAATAATTTATATGTATAATTCTTTTCACAATAATACACGAGAAAAAAAATGTAAATGTGTAGTAATATGAACATCGAATGTTTTATTTATATGCTCGTTATGTATTTCAATATTACCACTTATTATTTTCTCATTCAAAAGTAAACAAAAAACATGATTAAAATTTTAATTAAACTAAAATCAAGCTTGTATAAATAATAATATTTAAGACTATACCCTTGAAATATATTTTCTTCTTTTTCCTTTCTCAATAAAACTCTATTTCCGTTTCCTACTTCCTTTCTCTCTATCCCTTCTTTTGAGTTCAACACTAGTTTCATCATGTTTCTCATCAATGACAAATTGAAATGGTTGCTTTCCTTTCAATTTGATGTTTTCTTTATATTTCCTTACCTCTTCAAGAGCTTGCTCAATATGTCTCAAACTTATATCAAATGTTTCTTCAAACTCTGATTCTTCTTCACATAATTTTATGTATGCTTGACATAGGATGTTATTGTGTTTTGCAAGTGTAGTCTTCGGATCAATATCAATGTTGCATCCCCTCCAATCCAATGGATTACTAACTTTGGCACCTTTAGTCCATCTTTTCAGAATATATTTTGTGGGAATTTCTAATATTTCAAATTGTTGAAACACTCGTAACACATGTCTACACAAGATTCCAGAGACTCAAATTTCTTGCAACTACAATCAAATATTTCATTTATAACATCAACACCAACCAAATGTTGTCTATTCTTACCAATCATTATGACTGTAAAAATTTTGGTTGGACCGTCATCAATCATTTGTAATGAGTAGTTTACAAAATGAACATATTCCTCTTGAACTTTTTCAAAGATCTCAGGTGTATACACACTAACCACTTGTTTTGAAATATTAGAAGACATAAAATTTTGTGGGTAAGAATTCTTCATCTTAAAATCAGCTTCTAATTCTTTATATCTCCTCTTTTGCAAGACATGATCAAAGTGTTCAAAAAAACTCCAACAAATTATAATGAGGAAGTAGAAAATGTTTCAATTTAGAATTTAATGACTCATTTCTTTGTGTCGACTTCATATCAATTGTAAAAAAAATCTACAATAGACCATCACCCATCTTTTTCTATCATCAAAGATTCTTTTTAACCATTTACTGTCTCTAAGGTCATACTTTTCTAACATTTCATTCCAAGCTCTTAAGAACTCATCTTCATCTTCATAATCATATACACATTTACTAAAATCCTGACTGAATGGTTGTTTTCCATCAACTATAATTTTAAATTGACCACTAAGATGTTTAAGAGCATTTTGATAGACATGTCAAACACAAAGTTGATGATGAGTACGTGAAAGAATATCATTAATGGCAGACTCCATGTCCTTATCGCTAAAATTATTTGTGGCTCCTTGCCACTCATTGCTTATAAAAATGTCTTGAATAACCATATAAAGCTGGAAATAGTTTTATAACATAGTAATGTTGATCCAAAAATTATAGTTTGTCTATGATGATTCACACCAACAAATAGACCAAATGGTCAGCACTCTACATTAGTTCGATATGTTGTATCAAATCCAATCACATCACCAAAATAAAAATAATCACTTATGGATCTAACATCAGTCCAGAAAATATTTGTAATTCTGTTATCTTCATCATATTGCATCTCATAAAAGAAACTAGGATTTTCATCTCTTTTCTTTTTTAAATACTCAACAATAGCAACTGCATCCCCTTTCTCAATTTTTTTTTGCATTTACTGCTTTGATAGTTTTTATAATCTTTTTCAAGAAAGCCTAGATTTTCAATGCCACCGGCTTGTCTTCCCATATATTCCATCATTTTCCCAACACGAATTCCAGAAAGGACACCAATATCTGCATGTGCAGCCTGAGATTCAGAAATTTTTCTTTGAGACCTATGCATATGACGCTCAAGGGTAGAAGAGAGATCGTGATTATGATTAAGTTTGAGTTTTATGACTTTCCACTTCCCATCTTTAAGATGAATATCTATGAAAGCATTACAACCCGTCCTTGTTTCTTGTCTATGTTTTTTTACAACAACTCTTCTATGATCAAAAGATTTAAACCCCTCTTTAGAACAACAAAATCTTCTATATGTTAGGTCCTTGTTTACATTTGTATGACATCTACTTTTATGAATATTGAATCCAACTTTGAGTTCATAACGGTTGTAGAATTCACAAGCAATCGGTTCTTATTCAAATTCCATATCTAATTCAGGTACATCTTACCGATTGAGGTGTTTCGTGAGAAACAAAATCATTGACAGGTAAGTCATCATTTTAAGAATTTGTTAATCTAAATATGAAAAAAAAAGAATATTATTGTGGTGCTATAATATGAAGTTAAAAAACACACTAGTATAGATATACATACCTCGTATTCGTGCTAGATGATGTCCCTGTATTATCCTCATACATTAGTTGCTCCATATGAGAGGCTACTTTTCGGAAGTCCTTGACCTACGTGCAACTGTTCTTCTACAACTCCTTTGCACCACAAATAGTAGATGCTCCTTTGTATCCCAACTTCATCTGTCACCGATACGTAATATCGGAAGGAATAATAATCACAGAAAAGTAGTCGAAGCAGAGGAGCGAAAAGGATTACTAAAATAGACGGCAATGCAGAACAAGTTTCTGAAACAGAGGGTTCTGCAACCGCAGCCGTTTAGGTTATTTTTTCAGAAAGGAGGGATTAAGATATTTATTAGTAAGTATCAAATAGTTACTGGGGTTGTAATATAAAATGTCCAAGATTTAACGCTAGTTCCGTTCTCCCAGAGGATCCAGACGCTGACTTGCCGACGGAGAAAATGATGAGGAGACGCTAGACACGCGGCGCTTGAATACACGAGAAACAACATACTCCTAAGTTGGCCAGTAACAGCAAATACCAGACCATACCCAGTCAACAACAATAAGAAGGTGAGGATCACATCTGTATTCTGTTTGAATGATGAAACTCCGTCAAAAATACGAGACTGTTATTAGGGATGAGCATCGGGTTGGGCCGGCCCGATCCGACCTGCGACCCAGCCCGCATAACCCGATCCAGATCTGAACCCGGTTTACAATATGGGTGGGCCGGACCTAAAATTTAAACTCATATTTTATTTGGGCCGGGTACGGGCAGGGGTAAACCCAGGCCCGAAAACCCGAATGCCCAGATTATATTTTATGTACATTATATACCTATACATCTATCTTTGTCTTGAAAGAAAAACATACAAATTTCTTGATGCAATATGTAGTATGTACCTAACCAATGGCAACATGGATACTATGCAATCAATCAACATGATTAATGAATTCATACTTAGTAAGATAACCATCATTGACATGAATAGACATACTTGATTTCTTTATTTTGATCTCATTGTGTCCACATATAGGAGACGAATGATCTTTTGCTCAGTGCATCGTAGATTATGCTCATCTTTTTACTCATATGCCCACATGTAGGAGACAAATGATCTTTTACCCTTCCAAAACCTATTTCATTGTATATACATATAGTATAAGGAGGCAAAAAGGCACAACATTGTGGACTACATTGATTTTTTACTTCTCATACATTCACATGTACCAGAAAATGATTTGTTACTCTTTCAATATAGTGTATATACATTCTTTTGAAGGTTTATCACAAAATACATTTACAAAAATTCAGTTTTCATATTAACAAGTTAGATCTAGCAAAATTTAGTATGCTCATTCGATGTTATATGGGCAAACCCGAATCCGGCCCAAAATCCAGCATTCTTATCTGGGTCGGATATGGGCTGACATTTTTCAATTTTATCCGGGCCCGAACCCGGCCCGTGACCCGCTTTAAAATGTGAATTTGGGTTTGGGACAGGCAAAACCCGGTATAACCCGGCCCGATGCTCATCCCTAACTGTTATTATGGTAGATGTATCGTTAAACAAAGAGTTTGGTTCCCATTTACCCCCTCTCCTTTGTCAAAATCCCAGAAAATCCCTCTCCTTTACTTAATTCCAAAGTCAACAACAATAAGAAGGTGAGGATCACATCTGTATTCTATTTGAATGATGAAACTCCGTCAAAAATACGAGACTGTTATTACAGTAGATGTATCGTTAAAACAAAGAGTTTGTTTCCCATTTACCCCCTCTCCTTTGTCAAAATTCCTGAAAATCCCTCTCCTTTACTTAATTCCAACTAGCCCCCCCCCCTCTCTCTCTTGCATTATTCCTCCTAACCCCCTCACGTTCACTTTCCGTAACATGTCGTGACAGAAGACCAGGTTCATTTTCGTTTTTATTACTTAGTCTCATTTTTGCTCAATTAAATTTATTCATTTATCAATTATGATATCGATAAATTATAATTTTTATAAAAAATTATGGAAGCATATAATATTGTCGAATAAAAATCGTACTTTTTGTGATATAGTGCATATATATGTTAGTACCAATACAAAAAAATCCATCTCGACTCACGTTGGCTGACGCAATCCTACCGAACCCAACTCAAAAATGTTAGGTTTTTATGGGCCAGTTTGGGTTTCAGGTTCGATCAGGTTGGGCCAAATTCGGTTAAGGTCTATTTAATGTGGACCGGGTTTAGTTTGTGTTAGGCCGAGTCGTATCTTGTTGCACGTGGATCCGGTTGAATCCCGACTTGTGACATATTTTTATCTTGTTTCCCCCTCTAATGCTTATATAAATTTGTAGGTCAGATCGGTCCAATCTTGGGGTTTCTTTGAGTGTCTTGTTGTGAACATTTTCGACAACTCAACACTCCCTTCTTCTTTGTCCTTGCTTCTCCAGTGGTTTTGAAGCCAGATACAGGTTCGGTGGAGTGCGAACAGGAGGAGAGGGATCGATTTTAGAGGCGCCGCCATGAAGGGGTGTTGCTGGGAGCAATCAGGCGCGGGGTCACAGCGTGCTTTGTTTCCACTGTGGAACAGAACAACATGTCTGCGTCGGGAGCCTCGAGAAGGAGATGAGGGAGGGGGCGAGCGGGTTCGAGGACCGGGTAGCTGGATCCAAGGTAGGATTTGCGAGCCAGGGAAGAATAGGAAGAAAAAGAAAACAAAAGGCTGACGTGGCACCACGCGATTGGCTGAATGGTAATTAACTTACGAGAGTCATAGCTTATGATTTGTAACTCGGACGGAATAATGCAATATATGAAAATTGATCAGAAAAATTCGTAAATTACAATAAAAATAGTTTTAGAGCCTGAATCTGATCATAGTTTGAAAGTATCTAAAGTTGCTATCTTTAATGTTTTTATGACTAAGAAATCCTAAATTGATGGTTAATGAAATTGGAAAAAGTAAGATGGATGTTCTATGAGAATATTAACATATTATTAATAAAAAGGACATTTTGAATCTAAATAGATGATACATATGCTTAATAGGTTAATTTAGGGTTTCATATGTATAATGTGCATTAATGGGCTTAGAAACCCTAATCTAGGTGTTAATGACTTTTAATGAGTTATATTTTGAGACCCTTTGTATGATATGATATTAGGATGATCCTAAGCCAATTGGTAATAAAGAGGCTTTAATATGAATAGTTGGATAATTAGGGTTTTGAACATATAAATGTTGTTTTTGGGTATTGTTGACATAAAAAGGGAAAGTTATGAAATAGATCTAAAGAACCATATGGAAACCCTAATTCGAATTAAAAACCCTAAGGAAGTAATCCCAAGTCAATAAGAAGGTGAGGATCACATTTGTATTCCATTTGAATGATGAAACTCCGTCAAAAATGCGAGACTGTTATTACAGTAGATGTATCGTTAAAACAAAGAGTTTGTTTCCCCCCTCTAATGCTTATATAAATTTGTAGGTCAGATCGGTCCAATCTTGGGGTTTCTTTGAGTGTCTTGTTGGTTACAATTTAATTTGAGTCAATAAATAGTCTAGTGAGGACCGAGTTGTGTCCAATTTAGACAAGGATGGTCTGCTCGTGTTTTCATTCTATCACATGTTTTCTGGTATTGTTCTTCTAATATCAATAATCAAAAAGTTATATCATCTGGGTCAGGCCAGATTGAGTTTTGGATCAGATCAATGCGGATCAAAATCTGAAAATATAAAATTGATCCCTTTTAGTTACTTCATATTAAAAAATATCAAGTTATTAAGTAAGATTTTTTACGTGATCGGAATCTGCATGGACCCAACCAACCAAAGCATCAACCAAACATTATAAGAATTTTTGAAGAAGAAGAAAACGTCACAAGTCAGAGATTTGGCCCGTCCGACTGAAATATGACACGATTCGGTCTAACTCAAATTAGACTTGACCCGTCCAGAATAGACTTGAACAAAATTTGACCATACCATATCATACTTGATAACCAAACATGCTCATATAAACCTAGTATTTTGGGATGTGTTCAGTCAAGTTGTGCTAGGTCAGGTCGGGTCGAGGCATATATTTTTGTCAGTTTTACTAACATGTATATAAAATATCACAAAAACTCTACTTTTTATTCTATAGTATATCTTTCATATTTTTAATATAAAATACAAGTTAGTAATATCATGATTGATAAATAAATAAAATAGATTAAGCATTGATGAGATTTAGCAAAAGAAAGGAAGTGAACAGACCGTTCCGTCACGGCGTATGATGGAAAGTGCTTGTGGGGGGTGGGCTAGTTAGAATTAAGCAAAGGAGAGGGGGTTTTCTAAAATTTTGAGAAAGGTGAGGGGGTAAATCGGAAAAAAAATCTAAAACAAAACCGTGTTCCATGCCCAAACCATTTGTGTCCAGTATTTTAGACGGTTCTCTATCAACTAACTATACACTGAGCATTTTGAGGCAACCATTCTCTAGCTTATCTTTTTCCTCAGCAAGCACCTCCGCCTCAAATGAGAACCGGAGAAGACCAGAAAGGAATTGCGGTAATTTGGCTACATGATGGATTGTAGAGAAAGAGAGAGATGGTAGCTAGTTAGTGATGCATCAAAATCCTTCCATTCATTATTAAGATATCTTATTGTGTGAACTGTTACAACCCCAATTTTTGGATTTGTATGGTTTGAGATACAATTTCTCCAATAAAATGTATGATTGTGAAATTGTATGATTATGTGTATAGAATAGATTTTCTTTGCAATATTTCCTTTATGCATGTGATTTCGTAGATCATAATATGTTGATGAATCTAATATGATTAAAAGAAAAAGTAGAAATCAAATGATGCATTATTAAGAATAGAAATTGTGATAATGATAACAATATGAGAAATATGTGGAAAGATGTATAATTGAATCATCATGGATGAGATTTCAAATCCACAAGATTTCTAATGGTAAAATGAATCCAAATAAAGAGAATAAAAGAATAAGAGAGAGAAAATATGTATAAAATATACTTTTTAAGTGATAACTTACATATGAAGAAAAGTATCTCATACTTTCGAATTTAAGTCCCAAACACAAGTAATTTAAGTCATCGTGGACTTTTTTCTAAATTTTGAGATTAAAAGGATAAACAGATTAGGAGATATGAATTTTGAAAGTTTTCCTAAAGTGAAGAGGATTGATTTAATATTACGATTAATTGAGGATATTATTCTGGCTTTTCATTGAGTGTGTGGCATGACAGTCGTTGAATCTAAGATCCAACGGTGGTTGCATCTTGTTTAGGATCAAGAAAGGGGAACAATGTGTGGGATTTTCCCGATTGATTTCCTCTGCACACAATCCATGTGCGAGCATGGGATTCGCTCCAATAGTTTCGGGAGACCAGCCTGAACTAGAAGACCCCCTGGATCTGTCGATTCCGTGAAGGATTGAGTTTCCCCTAAAACTTCGTTGGAGTAAGAACTCCATTAACAACGAAGGGGACTTTGTGGTTGCTTGTACCTATAAAAGGATCCCAAAGACCCTTATCTAGACGAGAAGCATACAAGGCATGCCACGACGATAGAGGGATTCCCAGAATCCCCTACTTGCCTCTTACTGTTTCCCCTGGATTTCCTCCGTGAACATTTTCGACAACTCAACACTCCCTTCTTCTTTGTCCTTGCTTCTCCAGTGGTTTTGAAGCCAGATACAGGTTCGGTGGGGTGCGAACAGGAGGAGAGGGATCGATTTTAGAGGCGCCTCCATGAAGGGGTGTTGTTGGGAGCAATCAGGCGCGGGGTCACAGCGTGCTTTGTTTCCACTGTGGAACAGAACAACATGTCCACGTCGGGAGCCTCGAGAAGGAGATGAGGGAGGGGGCGAGCGGGTTCGAGGACCGGGTAGCTGGATCCAAGGTAGGATTTGCGAGCCAGGGAAGAATAGGAAGAAAAAGAAAACAAAAGGCTGACGTGGCACCACGCGATTGGCTGAATGGTAATTAACTTACGAGAGTCATAGCTTATGATTTGTAACTCGGACGGAATAATGCAATATATGAAAATTGATCAGAAAAATTCGTAAATTATAATAAAAATAGTTTTAGAGCCTGAATCTGATCATAGTTTGAAAGTATCTAAAGTTGCTATCTTTAATGTTTTTATGACTAAGAAATCCTAAATTGATGGTTAATGAAATTGGAAAAAGTAAGATGGATGTTCTATGAGAATATTAACATATTATTAATAAAAAGGACATTTTGAATCTAAATAGATGATACATATGCTTAATAGGTTAATTTAGGGTTTCATATGTATAATGTGCATTAATGGGCTTAGAAACCCTAATCTAGGTGTTAATGACTTTTAATGAGTTATATTTTGAGACCCTTTGTATGAGATGATATTAGGATGATCCTAAGCCAATTGGTAATAAAGAGGCGTTAATATGAATAGTTGGATAATTAGGGTTTTGAACATATAAATGTTGTTTTTGGGTATTGTTGACATAAAAAGGGAAAGTTATGAAATAGATCTAAAGAACCATATGGAAACCCTAATTCGAATTAAAAACCCTAAGGAAGTAATCCCAAGTCAATAAAGTAAATTCTTGATGAGTGTGTAGTAAATAGGTTGTACATGCTTTTCAGGATTATGTTGTACTTGTGTGATTGGCTTGATTGATTGCTTAGATTTCCTGATGTAATCTTTAAAGTGAATATGATTATCATAATTTAAATATATATATATATATATAACTTGTCTGAACCTACATACCATCTCTGGATGTAAGATGAGAGACCAAGTCCCGGAGGGAAGGTCATAGGTGGTCAAGCTTTGGAGGAAAGACCATCGGGCACCCAGAGAGGTGACCCCAGGTACCAAGCTCAGGATGGAGAAGGTAGTCTTAAATCCCTTACAAGGACTAAACCCTAAGAGAGGTTATCCCAGAGTATGAGTAAAAGTGGTTGGGAAGTCATATTGAAAAACCATAATCTTGCATTGTTAATAACTATTTGACGTAATTAGGTTGTTAGAACATATGTGCAATATTCTAGTTGTCACCACATACCGGTATATTCATTTATACTGACCGGTGTTTTATTTATCGGCGTTCTAGGAATATCTGAAAGTGCAGAAATAGTAAGGTGGCATTTGTGAAGAATAAAGTTAGCCTATTAAAGGAAGATTTAATTTTATAGAACTCTACAGTGGGTAAAGTTAAAGATTCCTATTTTTGAAAAGTACGTGAAAAGTAAATTTTTATCTTATTTTAAACTTAATCTTTGGTAGAATTTATAATTATTTTTTATTATTCATTGATTCTATTTTGGGATAGTGACTCTGACTTCTTAGTCTTCCTTAATTGGGATTATCGGGAAGCAGAGCCGTTACATAAACATTACTATGACAAAGTTGATCGCATAATGGTAGCCACATGAACCAAAGAGCTGCCGGTGCAGGCGATATTGCTACATACGTGAATGCCGAATAAGGACAATGTCGATGACAGAATACCCGCATATGTAGAATATCATATGCTTGAATCACTGACCCCACGACTGCAGAACTAGTAAGTAAGCATACTGTAATACACTATCGTAGGCGGTGGGAGCATACTGAACTAGTAATTATATGCTTGAATCACTGACTCTACTCGATCAGCAGTTATCATTCGAAAAGAGACGGGAGACGATTCTTACGTCCCTGGTGGCGTGACATGTGGGTGCGCATGTGGTCATCATGCCCTCTTTTAGATTTTAGGGTAACAATATTACGTACACACTTATATCAAAAGTAATAAAAGAAGTAGGTGATATGGAATTAAACTACTCTGTCAATTGGACAAAAGACAAAAAAAAAAGACAGTTATCGCCCATTCATATGCACTAGATGCACCTGCTTTAAACTTATACCATATCACTGCTAATTAGTTAAGGCTCATAAACTCTCATCTAAGTTTAACTTCACTAATCATCTTTTAGATCTTTAATTTAGTTTTCCTTTTGTAAAGGTAAAATCTCGAATTTCGATTTGATTCTTTCTCTTATATCACGTTTCCTCTTTGGTTCCAGTTTATTATTTTCATCTAGTCAATGACTGAGTTCTCAATGTGTTTTCGTTGCTGTTTGTTGGAGGTTCCATCACCCCCAGCACTTTGATGTTTCTGTATTGGTATCTCCTACTTGTTAATAGCGCATATTTGATTTATTAGGAAATAAAATATAAAATGTGTTCCATGGCAAGTATCCCTAGTCCTATAATGAAAAGTGATGTTATCAGTCACTAAGCATTTTGAGGCAGTCAGCAAGCATCTTGTCATTTTCCATAACGAGCACCTCCGCTTTAAGTGGAAATTGTGAATGACAGCGAAGGTCGTGCGACCATTTGGCAACAGACGAATCAGAATGACGGAGAGAGCCTCCACATGAATACTATTTTGTAGGCGACTCATCTCTCACTTGATTTTCTTCCTGTCTCCAGAACCCTTCGGCGATGATATATTCTGAATCCACCAAACCGTACCAAGTCTACATCAATAAGAAGGCCAGGAGTAACAAATGTTATGCATAAATGAAGAGACTCAATTTCAATTACAAAAATGGGAGTACAATAGATTTAGTGTTAAAAGTGTCGCATGCCAAACGACTAAGGTCCAGCAATGACTTATTTATCCACCAGCTACTAAGCAGTTTGAGGCAACCAGCCATGCATATTATCTTTTTCCAGATCGACTTTAGCCATTGGACCATGATAATGGTCAACTTTAGTTTGAAACATTTTATACCACCATTTCATGTAGTCTTTTATGTATACACTCTACAAACAGACCAAAAAAACATTAAAAAAATGTAATCTCTTTGTTGTTTTAGGGACTGACCGAATTTAACGCACTCCCTCACCCCACCACACCCCACCCGTAGCACATAACAACCAATGTGTAATGCAATTGAGGTACAACTAAAATAGTTACAAAGTTAGATGTACTAGAGAGAGTGTAACACCCCCTTTAAGCATACATGTATCAGCAAAAGAAACTCTCTTTTTTTACAACATCGGGGACTTAAGCTCAAAGTGATGTTACAAAATAAAATTATAAATGAAGTAAATAATAACTATGTATTAATATTGTTATTGATTCGTACATTGTTCAAAGACAACCTAATACATAATATATCATCTAACATCTAAATATGAATTGTAACTTGAAAGAAACTCTAATCTAAATTATTGGATCTTCTAGGTAGATGGCACTCCACCAGGCTATACCTTGAGAATCCTTCAGCTATTTCTTAGGTTGATCTTCATATAGATGTATCCTTGAAGTTGCATTGTACCTGCAGACACCGCACCCCCGACCATGCATGCAATACAAACCACGTTAGAATAAGTGACATTAAGTATTATTATAATAACATAATAACTTGACAATAAGGAAAAATGTTAATCTAACTAAACAATAGATTTAGATTCACATAACTTAATATTGGTGGTTGATTATAGTGTCCTCTTCTCTTATGCACCAATTGTGTTCATAAGGTGTCATAGCACACGCTACAAACTACGAGATATAAGCAAAACACTAGCAGTGGATTATCAAAAATCATTAAAAATTAAAACCGATTTCACTAAAGCTCTATAAGCCAAAAACATATGATACAAGGATCCATAACATGTCATATGTATTATAAATTATAAAATAATGTGCTTACAACCTATATATTCCATTACATTCTAGTCACACATGATATCTGTTCCAATTATATAGACATGTACATCTGCCAACTATATACGACAAGAGACATACATGCCAAAAACTCAAAAGGATATCACAACCATTGAACGTTTAGCACTATGACGTGGTCTATTATCGCACTAACAAATTCACTCAGGGTTGAAATCCCAGAGTTTTTACCAAAACCTTATGCGATAATACCACCCGCAAGCGGACGGGTCTTATCACAGTATAGTTAAGGATTGAATCCCAAAGGACAACATTTTTAAGAATCGTTGCTAGTATATTCCAGTTCAAGTAAGGCTAATATTTAGAACAAAGGTTGATTTGAGTTTAACTAAACTAAGTGCAGAAAGGTAAAGAACGAGATTAAATTTAAATCTAGATTAATACGAGGATCGTTGGGGTGGTCACGGGTTTCACCACCACTACACATGTAAATATATCTAATCACAAACATCCAGGCAAGATCTAACTATCCAAATAAAACTGCTACGAACCCTCCTGGAGGGATATTTAGGTTCGCGTAAGCATCACCTTAGGCATCAGATTTCTCGTCGCCATTCAGATCATGCACTTACGGTTCCGAAGATACAGATATCCAACTGAAGTTGTCGGCCCCCTATACAGGCGTTAGGCACACACAAGTGTCACTGTGGTATAGATGACTCGTCCCCTCACGGATCATTCACTTACGACCTCAGGGAACCTCATCCTATTTCTCGTCATGGAGTCAACCACGTTAATTGACATTCTATCCTACATATTGCAGTTTTCGCAACATAGGAAAGAACAAGATAAAAGTAATAAGGTGATCAATCTACAAGAAAACATCGACGATTAACAACTAAATGAAAGTTATATACATGCCATGGAATGTTTAACAAAAGAACATATAAGCATGGGTAGAGAGGCTAGTCCCGACACCCCAGCGAAAAGGAACTACTCACTCATGATGTGAGGAACAAAAAGAACAAGAGAGAGGGAAGATTCTTCCATGAGCATGATGCAGAAGGTGGTCATAGCTCGGTGAAGATACGGTCTTCTACGCTACATCAGAGCATATCTGGATGAGAGCGAGGGACACCAAGAGAGACCGGGCAATCTTTCTCTCTCCACCTTCCTTCTCGTCTCATCCTCCTTGCTCATAGTAGGAGGAGCAGGTTGTGGATGCGTAGGTAGAGTGGATGACGGGCGGATGTGCAAGCCTGCTGCTCAGATTGGTTGTGGAGATCGTCCTCCACCAGGGGTCAAGTGCTTCTCAGGAACATCCTGGTAGTGAAGTGGAAGATGTGGAGATACATAGGAGGAGGATTTTCCCAGGGGTCTAGCACACTAGGTGCAGCCTGGTGGTGGAGTTGTTGTTGTAGATCGGAGGGAGCAGTGGTCAAGTGTGCGGTTGCATAGCCTGGCGGCGTCCCGGATCCAATGCCCCAAATTGGGACCCTTGTGGTTCTATTTATAGTGTTGCATGGAGTCCCACTTGGTTGGGACTTTTGTCCTCACGTTTTTATGGTGTGAGCCATTTTACACGGTTTTGGAAACTGTTTGTTTTTCATGGTTTGGAGAATCAAACGCTCTTCATGGTTTGGGCTCTTCTTGGTTTGGTTTCTCATGATCCCTGCCTTTACGGTTTGGAAGCCGTGAGGCTTCCTCACTGTCTTGAGACCATGAGGGTCTTCACGGTCTTCAGTTCTTCACGATCTTCGGTTCTCAGTGCTACCTCCAACCGGTCTTCAGTTCAACCTTCACAATTTCTTTGTTGTGCTCCTCACAGTTTGGAAACCACAACTATCCCTCACGATTTTGGAATTCTTATTCTCGTGGTTTTCATTCTTCATGGTCTTGGTTCCTATCGATCTCGGCATCCATTTTCCTTCCAGTTTCATCGGTGTGCTCTTCACAATTTCAACGTCCACTGACCTTCCAAGCGCTCTCAAAACCGCTAGGGTCCTCGCGGTCCTCAAACCGCAAGGAGTGGACCGTGAAGTAGGACCGCTAGGGTCAAGATCGTGAAGGTCAAGACCACTAGGGTGGGTGATCCAATAGTGCTAGTTTTTTGGTAGGTAGTTGCTAATGGTAGTAGGAGGAAGACGACGCATGTCGAGCAGGTAGCGACGCGATCAGGTGGCGATGGTGGACAACGCCGTCAAGGAGATAGTGGCATGATCTGGTGGTGATGGTGTACGACGCCGTCAAGGAGGCGGTGATGCAGGTGTTGTGAATGGAAAGGAGGTGCCACGGTGGTCGCTGCTATTGATGGCAGAACTTTTAGGGTTGCATGTGTGGGCGAGAGGATGGTGGCGCTGCAGGTTGGAGATCTTTGCAGTCTCGGGTCCTTGAGAGATCACCTCACGGTTTGAGGATCATGAGGACTCACATGGTTTTGGGATTGTGAGAGTTCTCACAGTCTTGAGACTGTGAGAGGGGTTGGATGCAAACAGAGAAGACCAAGATCGTTGGGTCAAAAAAGAGTAGGGTTTGGAACCGAAAGAGGGTGGAGATAGATGTACGGGTGATGTTGATGAAGATGGAAGTGTAGAGTGAAGCAAGTGATGGTGATGATCATTGATGGATGATGGAGAAGATGAAGGGTGTTGATGAGCGTGGATCTAGGGTTGAGTGAAGGTGGACCCCACTTATTAGGGTTTGATTCGGATGATGGTTGATGGAGGTGGTATGGATGGTGAAGCTAGAAAGAGGATGTTGATGAAGATAAAGGTGGAATGAAGCAAGCGATGGTGATGATTATGTTGACGGTGGATGTGCAACCAACTATTCCATTCAATCTGCATAAAAGCCACAATTATAATCACAAGTTAATAACAATCCATTGAATTGAGCAAAATTTAATATCATAGGGTTTCAAGAAGTAAAAGTGAATGTATTAATCAAAATCGGGCCCAAAATGGTGACTGAGTATCATGATGAATATGCATTCATCAAAATACCCTGATCTTAAATGTTGCTCATCTTTGAGTAACACAAAATCTGAAACAGTCGCTAAATGAATACTTTCAAATCGTGTGGTTGCCTCATCTTCACATCACGATTGTTTCCTTTTTGCTTAGTATGACTAAGCATCTCAACTTCTTGAGATAATCGAACACATCTTACCATATCTTTGTTCCTGAGTTTGTTTTCCAATATCACTTCCTTCTCACTTTTTCCAACAACAAGCATTTCTAAGAGTTTTGTAAGAGTCCAGAGATACCCGTAGAACAACAATCATGCACCTGATCTGACGCTGGTGTATTTTAGGATAAGGGAGGCATTCATTGTGCCTTTAGGTGGAAAAGGGAGTGAAGGGTGGTATGGAAGGAAGTTGATTATCTCTCCTCTATTTGACTCGAGATTTATTATTTGGTTGCAATTACATTGATTGCATTTTTTTGTGCGAATCTCTCCTCTATTCGACTCGAGATTGCATTTTTTTGTGTGCGCATTGGCATATTTTCTTGGTGGTACGCCCCTAAATTAGCGAGGGGTATGGAAGAAGTGGATATAGATGGAGGTGGTGTGCCACCCCAAACTTAGGGTTTGGCACTATTTTGGCTATTTTTTTTCTTTTTGATGGATGGAGGGGTACGAAGATGATAGAAGAAGTGTAGAAGAGAGTTCATATCAGAATGCAACTTGATTACAATTTAGTGCACCGGGAGGTTCTCTTTATCATACTCTGCTCAAATAATGACTTAATGAGGATCTAGTGGGGGTTCCATGTTATTTTTCCACTAGTCAGTTAGGAAGCACGACGTGTTTGATCCCTATCAGTTTGACAGACACTTGCCATTTTTACAGAAGGATCATGATGTTAGGATTCATAAGCTTCACAAGATGATTTCAATCAAAAGGCTAGTTTCAAAAAGCGTCTTGTTGTGGATCTGCTTCGAATAAGGAGGGTATTTTGATTCAAAATACATAGAGAGAGAAACTAGCCAGCTAGGTAATGGCTGAAAGTGTCAAAACTACATCAAGTTTCTGTTCAATTTCTTTGAAAACTTATAATTTTTGAAAATTGAAAATTTTGGTCAAAAATGCAACGATGAAATCTTAAGTCTGAAACAGATGGGTGTGGGTGGAAAGTGAAACATGTACCACCCACCCTCCACCCTGAACTTAGAAATTTGCTCGTCCCGAGCAAACTCTAAATCTGAGATGGAGGGGAAAATTCATGTCGGTTGGACCACCAGATGTGGTTGTGTTCCAATCAACGTGCATCCTCAATCTGAAAATCTCAAAAATGAAGACTAATCAGGCTTTAAGATAGCATCTCGTGATGTGATTTTTATTCATTGCAAAATTTTCTAAAAAGTAAAAACACAATTAAGGAAATTTTCTAATTCAAAATTGAAAGTAAAAATGAAATTATTGATCGGGTTGCCTCCCGACAAGCGCCTTTATTTTATGTCGAGGGCTCAACGTGGATACTGTCACCATGGTGGGGCTCTGAGTGGAGCTTGAGCTGGATTGACATATTCTCTTGGTGGTTTCTTTCTCAGCCATTCATTTATCCTTCCTTTGATTCTGGCTCTCGTATTCTTCCCCATACAGAGCGGGCAGTGTCAGAACACATAGGGAACAACTTGAGTTTTGTCGCTCAATGCGAGGCGGAGAATATTTGGAGTCTAAACAGCTTCATTGATAAAGTAGTGTTGTTGAGGCTCAGAAGAAAAATTTATTTGTTGATGGACTATCCCTTCTTCGTAGCAATGTTGGGCATTGATGTCAATCAGATATGGATATGGGGGATGTTCTCGGTAGAAACTGCAGTCCAAATCTTGTTGTGGAGGGAAGATGAAATCAGTAGTCTCTGTCGGTTGGTCTACTGGTGCATTCCAGAGGATAGTTGTTTCTAGATGAGGAGGCTTATGGACAACTGAAGAAGGTCCAGTGTGTGTAACAACAGGGTTGAGATGTGTCTCCTCCATAGTTGATGACATTTCTTTTGTCTCTACATAGACCGGTTCACTCTCAGTCTCCTTTTCATCATGGTCCTTTTCTGAGGGAATATCAGATTTTGAGGTAAGGAATTGTTGTTGCATCTGAGTGAATTGATTAACACAGTCAACAAAATATGCTTCTTCTTCTTCAGTGCGCTCCTTAGCACTTTTAGATGCATAGAAATCAAAAGATTGGTTTCCCACCCTCAGTGTCAACACTCCAGCTTCAACATCGATCAGAGCTCTAGCAGTTCAGAGGAAAGGTCTTCCGAAAAGGAGGGGGTAGTGTGGATTCTCCCTGATGTCCATAACTACAAAATCACACGGGACATATAGATCCCCAAGCCTTATCGGAATATATTCTATAATACCAACTGGCTTGATCATTGAAGAGTCAGTAAGATCTATGGACATTCTAGTGGGCAAGAAGTTAGTGAGGCCCAGTTTGTTGCATAGTCTAAGAGGAATGATAGAAATTCTAGCTCTGAGATCGGCTAGGCCTGGTCGGTTGATGGAATCGCTTATTGAGCAGTTAATTCTGAAGGTTCCTGGATCCTTATGTTTGTGAGGCATCCTATCCATCACTAAATAAGATGATGTTTCTGCCAATTTCACCGTCTGATGTTCTTCAGTTCTGTATTTCCGACTGAGCAGGAGTTTGAAAAATTTTGACCATTGGGGCATCTCAGCCATGGCATCCAAGAGCGGGATATTGACATACAACTTTTTCATGATTTCCTTGAATTTGTTGAACCTGGTATCGAGCTGGGTAAAATTCAATCAATTTGGAAACGGCACACGAGGTTTGTACACTGGAACAACTTGCCCAGGCGAGTCTTCTGCATCAGCAACAATAGGTTCCTCATAACTTGCCTTGTCAGTCTTATCATTCTGAGTGGCACCTTCACTATGCTCAGCACCTTGGACATTTGTCACGGTGACAGGAGTCATGGGTTCTGGTAAGACAAAGCATGAATGAGTTGTCACGGCCTTGAGTTGTTCCACATGCCTCATATTATCTTCTGGTGGCCCAGCTAAAGCTCCAGCAGGTGGCTTGAGGCTAGCTGCAAGTTGAGCTAGTTGAGATTCAATGGCCTTCTGGTGGGCTTGCTGGTTAGCTATCATCGTCTGTTGTGACTGTAGCATCTTCTCAATGGCTGATAGCTTGTCATCAGGAGAGATGGGTCTAGCTTGTTGCCCTTGTTGTTGATTCTGGTAAGGGACTTGATTGGGGTCTTGGAACTGAGGGTTGTTCTGCTAATTGTTGTAGTTCCTATTCTAGAAGTTACCCCTAAAGTTCCCTTGATTCCCGAAAATCTGTTGTTGGTTGTTTGAACCAAATTGATGTGAGTTTATCGCTCCCGAAGGATTTCCATACTAAAAACTGGGATGGTTCCTATTCTGATTTGAGTTATAGTATCCTTGACCAGGGATAGTGTTGACAGCATTCAGATTTTCCACTTGGCCATTATCTCCTTCTCCATTGACTTTTCTCAAAACAACATCATAGAGAACATTACAAGATAAGGTAGAGTGATTAGTTCCTTTGCATGCTTCACAAAATAGTGAAGCTGACTTGACTTGCTCTTGATGTTGTGGGAGTGAGTGTCTTCTTTCATAAGCAGCAAGAGATGATTCAAGATGGTCTTGCTTGGCGACTAAGAGTTTGAGGGATTCGGCGATAGACTTGTACTCAGGAATAGCTTCAGCCACAGCTACCTTCAACACTCCTTTGCCTACTGCTCTACCTCAATTAGCTTGATTTTCAGCTCCAACGGTGACAACCTTCCATGCGTTGTCATAAATCTGACGCATGAAGTTTCCTCCAGATGAGGAGTCTAAGAACCTCTTTATGTCGTCATCCACACCCCTATAGAAGATCTCAATGAGTTGATTCTTAGGAATTCCATGGTGTGGACACTTACGTAGAAGCTCTTTGTTTCTTTCCCATGCTTCAGTAAGGAATTCTCTAGGGACCTAAGTGAATTGAGTTATACGTCCCCTGATTTCATAAGTGAGAGAAGGAGGGTAGAATTTTTCCAGAAAAACATTTTGAAGTTGTTCCCAAGTGGTGATGGGTTCGCATTGCAATGAGTTGTACCAACTTATAGCTCTATCAGCAAGAGAATACTTGAAGAGACAAAGTCGGATGGCATCGTCTGAGACTCCATTTTGCTTTGTCATAGCACATAGAACAATAAACCTCAGAAGGTGCTCCTGACTATCTTCTCCTTGTTTACCATAGAATGGGTTGTTTTGAAGCAAGGTGATCCAATGTGCTCAGATCTCAAAGTTTGGAGCGTTGATGGGAGGAGGTTGCAATGGGTGATGAACGTCAGCAGCTTTAGGGATTGAGAATTTTTTAAGGTCCTTCTGCAGTTCTGCTGCTTGCGCTGCTGCTTGTGCTGCTTGGATTTCTTCTTGAACTGGAGCTCTGGCTTCTTGCATGAGCCTTTCTCTCTGCGCATTAAGGGCTTGAGCTACCCTTTGGGCTATTTCCTCCTCTTGAGCCATTATTTATTGGTTCTCTCTATTCTAATGATGAAAGGTTCTGTCAATCTCAGGGTCAAAGCTAGCAGAGAGTATAGGATTGTTCAAGCGGTGCATACACTAGTCTTTGTGGGCACCTGGGATGGAAAGTTTTTTCAAAAGTGAGACTGATGGAGAAGAACCGAATTCAAGTGAATGATCGATTATTGAAAACAAAAAGCAAAATTCTAGATTAGCCTCAAAAGAACTAGATTTTACTAGTTGATTCTATTGTCCCAGGCAACGGTGCTAGAATTTGATGTGGTCTATTATCGCACTAACAAATTCACTCGGGGTTGAAATCCTAGAGTTTTTACCAAAACCTTGTGTAATAATACCACCCACAAGTGGACGGGTCTTATCGCAGTATAGTTAATTGAATCCCAAGGGACAACATTTTTAAGAATCGTTGCTAATCTAGTCCAGTTTAAGTAAGGCTAATATTTAGAACAAAGATTGATTTGAGTTTAACTAAACTAAGTGCAGGAAAGTAAAGAATGTGATTAAAGTTAAATCTAGATTAATGATGAGGATCGCTGGGGTGGTCCTGGGTTTCACCACCACTACACATGCAAACATATCCAATCACAAACATCCAAGCAAGATCTAACTATCCAAATAGAACTGTTGTGAACCCTCCCAGAGGGATTTTTAGGTTCGCGTAAGCATCACCTTAGGCATCAGATTTCTCCTCACCATCTGGATCATGCACTTACGGTTCTGAAGATACATATATCCAACTGAAGATGTGGGCCCCCTATACAGGCGTTAGGCACATAGAAGCGTCACTGTGGGCTAGATGGCTCGTCCCCTCATGGATCATTCACTTATGACCTCAGAGAATCCCATCCTATTTCTAGTCAGGGAGTCAACTGCATTAATCGACATTCTATCCTACATATTGAAGTTCTTGCAACATAGGAAAGAACAAGATAAAAGCAAGCAGGTGATCAATCTATAAGCAAACATCAACGATTAACAACGAAATGAAAAGTTATATACATGCCATGGAATGTTTAACAAAAGAACATGTAAGCATGGGCATCGGGGCTAGTCCCCACACCCCAGTGTAAAGGAACTACTCGCTCATGATGTGAGGAACAAAAAGAACAAGAGAGAGGGAAGATTCCGCCATGAGCATGATGCAGAAGGTGGTCACAGCTCGGTGAAGATACGATCTTCTATGCCACGTCGGAGCAAATTTGGACGAGGAGCGAGGGACACCAAGATAGACTGGGCAATCTTTCTCTCTCCACATTCCTTCTCGTCTCATCCTCCATGCTCACAGCAGGAGGAGCAGGTTGTGGATGCATAGGTGGAGTCGATGATAGGCGGATGCACAAGCCTGCCGCTCAGCTTGGTTGTGGAGATCGTCCTCCACCAGGGGTTGAGTGCTTCTCAAGAATAGCCTGGTGGTGGAGTGGAAGATGTGGAGATACGTAGGCGGAGGATTTTCCCAGGGGTCGAGCACACTAGGTGAAGCCTGGTGGTGGAGTTGTTGTTGTAGATCGGAGGGAGCAGGGGTCGAGTGCGTAGTTGTGCAGCCTGGTGGCATCTCGGATCTGATGCCCCAAATTGGGACCCTTGTGGTTCTATTTATAGGCTTGGATGGAGTCCCACTTGGTTTGGACTTTTTTCCTTATGTTTTTTTTGTGTGAACCATTTTACACGGTTTTAGAAACCGTTAGGTTTTTCACAGTTTGGAGAATCAAACACTCTTCATGGTTTGGGCTCTTCTTGTTTGGTTTCTCATGATCTCTGCCTTGACAGTTTGGTAACTATGAGTGTCCCTCACGGTTTTGGAATTCTTGTTCTCGTAGTTTGTGTTCTTCGCGGTCTTGGTTCCTACCAATCTTGGCATCCATTGTCGTTCCGGTTTCATCAGTGTGCTCTTCACAGTTTCGACGTCCATTGTCCTTCCAAGTGGTCTCTAAACTTCTAGGGTCCTTGCGGTCCTCAAACTACAAGGAGCAGACTGTGAAGCAGGACGGCTAGGGTCAAGACCGTGAAGGTCAAGACCGCTAGGGCGGGTGATCGAGCAATACTAGTTTTCTTGTAGGTAGTTGCTAATGGAAGCAAGAGTAAGACGACGTAGGTCAAGTAGGTAGTGGCGCGATCAGGTGTAGATGGTAGGAGATGCCATCGAGGAGGTAGCAGCACGATTAGGTGGTGATGGTGGATGACGTCATTGAGGAGGCGACAGCGTAGGTGTTGTGAATGGAAAGGAGGCACCACGGTAGTGCTACTATTGGTGGCGGAACTTTTAGGGTTGCAGGTGTGGGTGAGAGGACGGTGGCGCTGCAGGTTGGAGATCTTTGTAGTCTCTGGTCCCTGAGAGCTCACCTCGTGGTTTGAGGATCATGAGGACTCTCATGGTTTCGAGATCATGAGAGTTCTCACAGTCTTGAGACCGTGAGAGGGGTTGGATGCAAACTGAGAAGACCAAGACCGTTAGGTCAAGAAAGAGTAGTGTTTGGAACTAAAGAGGGTGGAGATAGATGTACAGGTGATGTTGATGAAGATGGAAGGAGTGAAGCAAGTGAGGGTGATGATCATCGATGGATGATGGAGAAGATGAAGTGTGTTGATGAGCGTGGATCCAGGGTTGAGTGAAGGTGGACCCCACTTATTAGGGTTTGATTCGGATGATGATTGATGGAGGTGGTATGGATGGTGAAGCTAGAAAGAGGATGTTGATGAAGATAAAGGTGGAATGAAGCAAGCGATGGTGATGATTATGTTGAAGACGGATGTGCAACCAACTATTCCATTCAATCTGCATAAAAGCCACAATTATAATCACAAGTTAATAACAATCCATTGAATTGAGCAAAATTGAATATCATAGGGTTTCAAGAAGTAAAAGTGAATGTATTAATCAAAATCGGGCCCAAAATGGTGACTGGGTATCATGATGAATATGCATTCATCACACTACCCCCAAGACCTGAGTGTACATGGATGACTCTAGAACTCTAACGCCAAAAGACAAGCAACTATGTCCATCTTAACAGTTATTGATCTTACTGCTACTCCTCATCAGTTGCACAATCACCACCACGTCGTACACGGCTACTAAAAGATGTGGAAACTTATGGGGTGAGATCAAACATCCCAGCAAGAGATATAACTCTCCGCCAGTGCTATTACAACACAGATAAAGTAACTAAGGAACATAAGTAAAGCTACATCGATGATAAGTAGATTCAATTGTGAATGCAAGCAAGGAAATTATCATCCTCTAAGCAGATCAAGTAATTATAACAGAGCAGTGGAACATTTTATAAACTAAGAAGGAATATGTAAAACATGTACATTTTCTATCAACTAAACTATACAAAAGCAAGCAAGGCCTCGTCCAATATTTTCATATTTGAACTTACAAAGGTACCACTACTAAGTCCTTATTAGTACCACGCATTGTCAATGAAAGAGCTAGATTCCATGACCTTTCTAACACCTCCCGACTAGCACGAAAGTGACACTATAGTGTCATATTAGTCAACTTGTATAAGTGACATATAGTCAACAAATGGATCGGCTCACGCATGGTCGTCCATATATTACAAGTGAACTGGCTCACACATGGCCATCCCAAAAGAAGGAGTGGCTCACGCATGGCCATCCATATCACAAGGGAATCAGATAACGTATGGTCATCTCAAAAAGAAGGAGTGGCTCACGCATGGCCATATATATATCTAACAAGGAAATTGGCTCACACATGGTCATTCCATATATCACAACGAGATCGGCTCACGCATGGTCGTCTCTTAGTTATTCCAATTAAGTGTCTTTTAGCATCAATCAAGTTATAATGTACCAAACCATAGTAAGTACTACGAAGATAAGGGCATACTACAACTTTCAAAGATATAAGATTAACAAGGTGTAAACGTGTCACACTGTCACCACATAACAGTTGTACATAGCCATTCATGAGACAATCATCACTGTTGCACAACCACTCAAGGCTATCAGTAACGTCACATCACTATGGGATATCAACCCCTTAGTCATATCACTAGAAGGTATCACATCACAATAGGCATCAAGCCATCACCTAGTCATAGGACCTATTCACATCATACTCATCATAGAAGACACTAGCTATGATATTCAAGTTCATATCACCTGCATGGTTAGAAATTGATAAATAAGAGAGAGGAAAGATCTAAATCCATGTGCCACGTCGTTATGTCCACATGCCTTAATTATTCATAATCATTACCATAGCATACCCAAGCAATGACATGCATTCAACCTGCATGGTTAGGGTTCAAGGACAAGAGAAAGATATCATCATAATAATAGCCATTCTAAGAAAGAGAAGCAATCATATCTCCATACTCATCATTAGGGTTAGGTTTTTTTCATTCATATCTGATTAGGGTTTTGAGGCTAAGCTCAATCACCAATCCTAGGTTCACCACCTCCCACCATCTTGGAGGGTATTGGGATTAAGGAACATCATTAGGGTTGATTGGACATTATTCCAAGAAACATTCTTGATGGCTCATACATTACTTATGCAAGAGTATCATTAATTGTCCAAGCATACCTCTCAACCACCACCATTAACATGTGTCTCGACCACATAAGCATCTAGGCCGTGACCACCCACTGGTCTGTGTCGCGACCTATGCCACTTAGAACATGTCGCGATCGAGACATCTAGGGTTAGGGTTCAAAAACGTCTTGTCCTAGAAGTGACTTAACCTCAAGGCTATCTCGACCACCAAATATGACACCATGTCACGACCCCAATCCATAACGCCCTGCTGCAACCCCAAGTCATGATGCCATGTCGCGACCTCAAGCCATGACACCATGTCACAACCCCAAGACCACTCATATCACAACCACTCTCAAGATCAAGACCAAGACCCAAAATCTAGGGCAAAACCAACCAAAATAGGGATTAACATAGCCTTCAACACCAATTGTCGTGACCTCTTTCCACACTAGGTCCAACTCATCCAAAGGGAAGCATCTCAACCAAGACCAACTATGGGTCGCAACCAACATGGAGATAGTTATCTCGACCACCCCAAGGTGTGATGTCTTGGTTCCAAACAAAAATCATGTCAAGGAAGACCATGATCAACATGAAGGAAAATGGCTCATGCAAAACGGTCGCCATAAACCCTAAGTCATGCATCATGAAACCACATGGAAGGAATCTACTCTAAGAGAGAGGAAACCATGATTAAGGTACCCCAAACAGAACCTAAACTCCCTTCAACATCTAAGTACTCAAACATCATGCATGAGAACAAAATCATGGTTAAAAGGTAGAGAACGAATTACCATAATAAAACAAACACCATAACACCACAATCACCAAAAATCGGTTATAAGAAATAAGGGTTTCGGATTTCATCCAAATCGAGCAAATTCTAGTGATTATCATCATCTACTAGCATGTTAGCAGAACATTTTATAGAAAGAGAACACAGTCACTAGAATGTATGAAACAATGCAAATAATAGAGAGAGAAAAGAGTTATATAATCAGCCTTAGGGAGATCACCAACAAGGATTCCAAGATCCAAGATCAAGGGCTCCAAGCACATGATCCAAAGGTTGAAGAATCTCTTCCAAAGGATCCACTCTCGGCCACAAGAGCATCTCAAGAACAAGAAGGCACTAAGTTCAAAACTAGCTCAAGAGGAGAGAGAAAAGAGATTTAGGTCGTACCAAAAGAAAAAGAGAGAAAGAGAGAAGAAACATTCCTCTCACTTTGGTCTACTTTGTCATAATATGGTCTGTGACCCTTGTGATGAGAAGTTTCTCTCCCAAACGGCCATCATGGATGAACCATGATCTAGGGCCGAGAAAAGAGAAGGAGATGGAGGTAGGAGATCAAAGGAAACACCATCAAGGAAAGGAAAACACTTACCAAGGTAGATGATGAACTATGGTCACCACAAGCACCACATGCAAGAAGGGTTCGGTCACCAAGCTCCAAGGTCAGATCTCCTTGCTCCCCCCAAGCTTCAAGAACAAGCAAAAGAGAAGAAGGAAGATTAAGGTCAGAAAGGGGTCACTTGTGTGGAGAGAATAGGGTTTATATAGATAGAAGATGAGAGAGAAGGAAAAGGATGATGTGTCAACACTCCAAGGAGCCAAAGGGACAGTTGGCCACTCAAAATACCAAAATGTAACCACTCTAACCTAACATGCAAGACATGATGATACACTCTAGGTTGTGTCTCGACCACCATGGCCACCCATGTGGTCGTGGTCGTGACCCATCCATGGAGCGCCATCCATGGTCGTGACACCACCAACCATCATCATCATGTGGTCAAGACAAGGGTCCTCCACAAACCCTAGGTCGAGACAACCTATGCAAGGACCACATTTCGACACATGACTACCCTAGACCTCCTTGTTTCCAACACCAACATATAGAGGGAGTTTCTCAACCATGAAACCCACCAAAGACAACCTAGGTCGTGACTCAAGGTCGAGACAACACACCAAATACACATGGATGGAGACACTCAACACCCATAGAAACCCTAATCACTACATAGGGTAATACTCCTCATCCAAGGATCAAACAAGGTGCCCAACTCTTTCTCTCTCCTCTAGATGACATGTCATCACTCAAAGCTTGATATAACTTGTATGACATGACTGGAACACTCTGTTCCTCCTATTCATAAATTCTATTTGTACATTGGTTAGTCTAAAGGACATAACTCTAAACTCATCATGGTCATGTGAATTATGTCATCCAACCTAACTCTTATGCATTGATATATGATCATAGGTTTATCTTAAAGAAATATTGTATCACATATCTATTGAATAACAACCATCTATCCTTAATAGTGGTCTTGCCCAGCTATCACTGAAAAAATATGATCCTTCACAAATCTACAAACAACATGTGCATCATTGGTGCGGGTTGGAATTGCTTCCACCCACTTAGACACATAGTCAACTACAAGAAATATATATATATATATATATATATATATATATATATATATTAGAATTAGAAGACACAAAGGGTCCCATAAAATTGTAATTTGCACCAAAACTAGCACATAAAGCATAAACACCATACAAACAAGCTCAAACTTGAAACTTAAGCTCTCCACAAGCCCTAAGTACATCTCAAAGGATTAGAGAAAGGTTCTAAGTACATGATCAAGCTAAAGCAAAGAGGGTTACCCCAAAACTCAAGGATCTTACATAAGGTTTGTAGACTCAACTAATGTTCTAATTGAATTGAGAATTTGCGCCTGAGATCCTTTAGTTATGCTCCAATTGAGATCATGATTTACACATAAGTGCTTATATGTTCTATTTGAACTCATAAGGCGTGAAGGCTCAACATTAATATGATGTGGACAAAATAATATAATCCATTACACGATTCATCATTAACTTGAAATAATTAACTTGAACTGACTCCACATGATGACATGAATTTTTAAAATAACATTGAAACATAAAAAACAATTAATAACTTCACAAAATATTTCATGTCGTTAAGATTTAATTTGAAATACTTAAGTATGCATATAATTTATCTTGATCATTATAATTTTGATGCCCCCTAACCTTACTTATCTTATAAATATAATTGCTTGGCTAAATAGGATGTTAGTATTGAAATCAAATCAGTCCATGTTTGGTTTAGATATACAATATTTGAAATGTGTGGACCCTTATGCAATTATCCTATTAGTTTGACTGTAAACATAATTTTAATACTTGCTTGAATTGCTTCATGTTGTCCTTGATAATCTTACAATTTTACTTCTCATTTGGATGTTTTTTAACTTTGTTTTCATGAAGGTTTATATATATAAGCATTATGAGGAGGTAATGCAGTGTGTTCATCAGTTGACAGTTTCTCAATGACAACTAGTTTCTCGATGGCTGAGGAGTCTTTGGTGCATGATGGAATCATTGCTACCTATCTCATATGTTCAGTGATCGATGAGTTCCAAGTACCCAATGAGGTTTCTGAGTTGATGAGTTGTTGTGTGTTTGACTGATGAAACTTTTTGTTTGAGTGTGTGCCTCATCAAGAAACGATCGAAAAGATTTCAACAAATGGATCATCAAGTTTTCTAGGTTCCAACCCGACATGATTTCTGAGCTTTGATCAACAGATGTCCTGACTGACGAGATACCACTCTCTAGTACCTATAAATACACCCTTCTCTTTCTCTCATCTTGTTTTTTTTATGAATCTTCAGTAGCAACGGAGGAGCCCCACGGGAATTTGAATATATGAAGGTCTAGTGGGGCTCATCGAGGTGATGTTATTAGATTCATGTGCTAGTTCAAGCTTGTGGCACACCGCCATGCTAAAACAAGATTATTCAATATCCAAATCACAATCTCTTACTAATTGACCACATAGTAGGAGAAAGGAATAATTAAAACTGAATAAACATGTCCAAGAACATTTACATATAAGTCCAACACCCAGTATAAAAGCACATACCATACAAGGTATCTATACATCTATCCAGTGGCCTCAGCCACAACCTATATTCAAAAGCACTATTCCACGTATACATGTCATATACAACAACAACTTATTGCCAAAAACTTGAGTCAATATACATATCATCAACAAAACATCCCTGCCTAGACCTGAGAGTACATGGAAGACTCTAGGACACACTAAACACTAGCCAACCTTCTACTCCTACTGGTCACCAAGCTGCTCCTCTTCACTACCACAAGCCTGGCAACGCTGCTGACGATCACCTCAATAGATGTAGTGACCCACGAGGTGAGACCCATGTCCCAGCGAGAGATACAACTCTCAACAATGCTTATTGATTATAGCAGGTTATGCAATTAGGAAAAATAAAGCAAATAACAATTGTAGAATTGAAGGATTAACATAGTATTCAGAGGAACAAATGAAGTTCACCTTTAAATAGTTTATTTTTCTTACCATGTTATACAACGAATAAACATTAAAAGAAACAAGCAAAGAGTTATCATCCAATGAGATTCACTATATAACCCTAACAAGTATACTACACGACTTAGTTATTTCTTTTATTAAACTCGAGAGAGTTTGAGGCATACTACTCAAACTTCCAACTAACCATTGTGAAGCCACAATGAGTTCCTTACAAGATCTAGGAGAGCCAAAATCCTAAGATACATTCCCCTCGGTCAGTTTGAGTCTGCCACAGTGACATATTAGTCGAGCTACAATCATCCTAGTCCACCCTTGGTATGTTGGTCAGAACACTAGAAACTAGGGTATATAACCCTATCATATGAGGTACAATGTCAAGTGTACTCAATCACATAACATATCTAGATAATTATCCATCTGAGATATGGGCTCGACCGTTCTCCATAACCTTGGGATCAAATTGACAAGGATATACTCTCCTTGTACCCACATATACTCAACAGTATACGACTTTGAGTTTCCCTTCTAGAATACTCATTTCCCTATCCAGCAAGTTATAAAACTGGAATAGTTATAGAGCACATGGCTCTACTTGATTGGGGTTTCACTTGATTAGTTGTTACAAATTGGGTGAGTTAAGGTTGCATCAATCAAGTTACATACAAACCCTAAAGATTTCTAAAAAACATTGTTATATAACAACTCCAGAAGATATCAAACATATGAGATATATTCCTAATCACAACATCATAGGGTACCATCCCCTTTTCTGTCATAAAGATTATTACACCTCCAGTAGGTCTTAAGACATTCCCAGAGGTTACTTAGACCATTCACATTATCTCCCGCAACAACATCATTATATTTCAACACTTTGTAGAAGGTACTACAGATGATCATCATACTTGTAGTACACAGGTTTAGCATCAAATTTCATCAAACATAAGATATATGATGTTCACAATGTAGCATAGTAGGATTACATAACATTATGAGAGTATATTCTATCATAAAAACATAAAACAAAGATAAGTATAATTAATCAACATCACTTAATTAGTTTAAGTTAGGTTCTACAAGGTAGATTGAATTGATATTACAAAATAGCACCTAAAGAAAGTCCATCGGGTTGTAAACACTCTTAGACAAACACACACTCATATACCTAGAATCCCCATTAGATCATGGCCATCATCTAAAACCATCAGATCTCAAATAGACAACACCATCGAATAATGAGCTTCACCACAACCATCAGATCTTGGGACTCAACAAAACCATCAGATGTTGAGTGGGATAGAACTATCAAATCATTCACCTAGTGAAACCATTATTTCCTTATTTGAGGCGGTTAATCATTTCGTATAGGAGTAGATCCATCGGTTGAGATCATTGAGTGAAATTAGATCTTGTATACTTTAACAAAACCATCATTTGATAGGACTAACACAACCATCATTTGTCAGATCTAGAAGAGCCATCGTTTAATAAAGCTCGATAGTGCATTGGAGGTAAAACATAGGTAGACCATCAATTGTCAAGGCTAGGAAATCCATCAGATGTCATGAATTGGTGAAATCAAAATATCATCATTTGTCAAAAGAATCCAAACCTCCAGTTGTAAAAGCTAGGTGCAATCATACTTTCTACACTAAGTAAACACTTTCGTTTCTAGAGAAAAAGAAACCATTGTTTCATCTATTGATGAGGGCATCATGACCATAAGTTATCAAGCTCAAGAAAATGCATCCAAATAGAAACTAAGTATAAACCATCATTTTTCATAAAAAAAAACAACCATCCAGTCATGAATCAAGAGAGAAATCCGTCCATAACACTTAAGAAAAGCCATTGTTTTCCACTACAGTGAAACCATAAGTTCATGGACATGAGAGGTCTAGGACTCCTACTTATAAGGAAAAATAGTGCATAAGGTTAAGGGGTACATTAGATACACATGCACCCTACAGATCCTCAAACCCTAGTCATACATTCATCTTTCTACTTGTTCCTACATTTTTAGAGCAAGATATTTACTTAGCAAGTTAAGAGTAAGCAAGAAATGAGAAGAAAGTTATATAACTCGCCTCAAGGAAGGTGAAGAAGGTACAAATAGAAAGGTAGCTTGAAGAGAGAGAGAGAGAGAGAGAGAGAAGAACCCCTAGCTTGAGTACTCTACACATCCAAGCTAGATCATTTCTCTGAGATCAAGGAAAACCCTATGCCAAAAGAGAAGAAAGAAAGTGTTCTTCAACCACATGTACAAGATCCACCAAGAACATCATGGATTCAACCAAGAGGGAAGATAGAAGAAGGAGGAAAAAAAGGAAAATGAAGACGAAGAAGGTGGTCTTACATGCTTAGGTCAAGGAACAAGGTTAGGAAGCTTTAAATGATCCTACAGAGGGTAGATCCAAACCCTAGATGACATGCAACCTAGATTGACCAAGCTTCTCTCTCTAGAGCTTGTATCCTCCCCCGAAGAAGAAGGTCAAACTTCCCAAGAAGTAAGAATAAGAAGGTGTGTAAAGAGCTCATTTGGGTGAGCTGAGAGAGGTATATAAATCTTAGGGAGAGAGAGAAAGGTAGGTTGAGGTGCCAAGACATGCATGCCATGTGTCCAAAAGTTGAAAACTCACATCCATGAAAAACCGGTCAACCATCAGATCTTGATGCTAGGGGGACAATCGGTTTCAACCACAGGAGCACCATCAAGCTCAAGCATCAGCTAGGCCATCAGATATTGCTCTCACTTGGCCACAAAAGCAAACCCTAAAGCAACCATCGGTTATTGTCCTCCACATGCAAAACCATCGACATGTAGTCCCTCAAAGAAAACCATCAAATCTCATGTCATGAAAGAGAAGTATTGGATCCTCCACTCCCATAGTGGAACATCGGATCCCAAGCATACAAGGGGAAACCATCAATTTAGGTCACTTAGGTGAGAAACCCTAGTTCTCAACCCTAACTTAGATATCACCCCACATCTGATGGTGAAACTAGGTGTCCAAGGATGCAACTATATCAACTAAGTTATTAAGACTTATGAAACACAACATACATGTGAAAAAGTACAAATAAAACCTAAATATGGGAAAACTACATAAAAGCCCTTATAAGCACATAAATCGCAAAACTTACTCAAACAATGTCCAAACTAGAGAAAACTTGAAGCTTAGCTTTGTCACATTTTATAAAAGCATATGTTAGGGTTTGATTAAGGTTTTAAGTAGACAATTAAGATAAGAAATCATGTTCAAGTCTTAAGCCAGGTTAGAATTCTTACAGCCATAAATTTTTAGTAGGGATTTCGCCCCCAAAATCCTACGCGAACAAAGGCAGATACTTCCTACACATCTCATCTTGTAACTCCTATGTGGCTTCTTCCACACCACGGTGATGCCACAACACGTTCACTAAGGCTATATCAGCCTTCCTCACCTTCTGCACATGCTTATCTAGGATTAACACGGGACCCTCAACATGAGAAACATCCTCATCCAACTCAACCTCCACTAGTTGTATCATCTGCTTTGTATCTGGGTGACACTTCCTCAACATGAAGACATGGAAGAAATTGTGAAACTTGTGCAACTCTAATGGTAACTCCAACATGTATGCCACCTTCCCAACATGTGCCAAGGTCCCATAAACCTAGGAGTCAACTTATCCTTCTTACCAAACCTTATCACTCCTTTCTAAGACACGTAGTTGTCCTTAGAAGACCAACCACAAAATTCATAGTTATATGATCCCATTTCCACTGTAGTATTTGCAAAGTATGAAATGTCCCTATAAGATTCTAATGCTCTACCTTGACTTGTTGACGTACTAGACACTTGGCAACAAACTCTGCCACATCATGCTTCCCTGGCCACCAGTACAAATCCTTCAGATTAGGATACATCTTTTTACTGTCGGGATGCATCGCGTACATTGAGCGACAAGCTTTCTCAAGAACCATCTTCCTCAGGCCATCAACATTTGGAACCACTGCTCTATTGTGAAAGAACACTATTCCATCATCTAACTCATGGAATCCATCATGCTTCCTTCTACCAAACTCTTATCTGATGTTTTGTATCATGATATCATTCTTCTAAGCATCTTCGATCTATTGCATCAACGTCGGCTTAACCTATACTTGTCCCAACAGTCCTGCCAATCGAGATGCTTCTAACTACACATTCATCTACTGAAGTGTTACAAGCATGTCCTGCTTGTGACACACCATGGAGTGTAATTGTGTCTTGTCTACAAATGATGACAAAGATAGTTTCCTACTCAATGCATCAGCCACCACATTATGAGGCATGGAGCCCATTCAATGGATTGATTTGTAAATATTTACAAATCTAGGATAATAAATGCATGTAACCCAAAAGGAGGCTGATGATGAAAATAAAACAAAATGATCACATAGGTTTTGGAGGGAAGGACTAGATTGCAAATTTTATTCTGAGTGACAGAAAATATACTGAAGTTTCTTGTGATATGTGAAAATCTGGCACTTCTCCTCGTACAGGTAGTGACTTGAAATCTTCAGAGCAAGAAATACAATAGCTAACTCTAGGTCATGTGTTGGGTAGTTCTCCTCATGTTTCTTAAGTTTTCACAAAGCAAAAGAAATCACATTCTTATCCTACATCAGCACGCCTCCCAAGCCATTGTGTGAAGCATCACATAAAATAATGTAACCTTTCCCTTGTACTAGTAGCACTAACACTAGAGCACTTATCAACTTCTCCTTCAACAACTGGAAAGAACATTGACACTTATCATCCCAGACAAAAGGAACACCCTCCTAGTCAACTTGAACAGGAGTAACACTATGACACTATAAGTCTTAATGAATCACCTATAGTAACCTACCAGACCTAGGAAGCTTCGAAGCTCAGTAGGTATCTTTGGCTGCTCCCACTCCAGCATAGACCCTACCTTCTTTGGGGAAATACCCTTAGCAGATATGACATGACTAAGAAAAGACACCTTGGTCAACCAAAACTCACACTTATTGAACTTGGCATGCAGTCGGTGTTGTTTCAACAACTCTAATGCTTGACAAAGATCATGCCCATACTATTGACTGTCCTTGGAGTATATCAAGATATCATCAATGAACACCACTAAAAAATAATCTAAATACGATCTGAACACAATGTTCATCAAGTCTTAAACATTTTTGGTGCATTGGTTAGTCCAAATGGCATTACCGCAAAATCATAATGGCCATACCTAATCCTAACAGCAATCTTAGGTATGTCATCAGCCTTGATCCTCAACTAGTGTTATCTTGACCTCAAGTCTATCTTGAAGAACATTGCTTCACCTCTCAATTGATCAAACAAATCATCAATCAGCGATAATGGGTACCTATTCTTCACTCTGACCTTGTTCAACTGGCACTAATCTATGCAAAGACTCATAGAACCATCCTTCTTCTTTACAAACAGTACTAGAGCACCTCAAGGTGAAGTACTCAATCATATGAAAGCCTTCTCTGAAAATTCCTACAATTGTTTCTTCAACTCCTGCATCTCTATTGGTGCCATCCTATAAGTTCATTTACTATGGGTTGTGTTCCATGTACTACATTGATCTCAAAATCAATCTCTCTAGGGGGTGTAATGACAAAAAACACATCAGGAAAAATGACCTCAAACTCTTGCACTATAGGCACATCCTGGATACTAGAACTCCTCATCTTGGTATCCACAACATGTGCTAAGAAAGTCTGACATCTTTGTCTCATCAACTTCTCTGCTATTACAGTCGACACCAAACACGTCAGAAGAATCTTCCTATCTACTTGGAAAATCTAAAAGACATCTCCATCACCAACATCTCCACCTTGGAACTACAGTCCAAAACAACCTAGTAATCCTCCAAGGTATCCATCCCAAGGTTTACATTAAATCCACGCATATCAAGTGGCATAAGATCCACTTGAATACTACATCTCAAGAAAGAAAGAATGCAAGATGGACACACCTCTTGCAACTTAGTTGAACCAACTAAAGGGGTTTCCAGCAAGAGTCTATCAGATCTACTACAAACGGGTAGATAATATCTACTTATCACCTCTCTAGTGATAAATGAGTGTGTCGCACCCAGTTCAACCAAAATAGATACCAAAGAAAAAGAAGATAAGTTAGTATGATAAAGTTCCATCTAACATGTCACGACCCATGGGTCACCACTCCCTCCATCTAACTCGTAGCATAGAATCTAGTTTTTTCCTGTTGTCATCCTCGTTCTCTGCTAACTGGTCCAAATGACCCTTCCTGTGATGCCTGACCATTTCCTCTACCACCACCATTGTTGTATTGTTGTTGCTACAAACGTCGTTGACTTCTCCCTATTCTCCAAAGTTAATGCTTTTATAGACAACTCTGAGCTAAGACCCTTCTTGAACCTTTGGATTCTCTTCTTCTCCATGATTGCCATGTGGGGACAGAACCTCAAAAGATCCATAAACCTCACCTCATATTTATTGATAGACATTGACCCTTTAGTACAACCATTCGAACTAGGATGTCTTATAATCCAGGTATGTCTCAGGGAAGTAGCAGCTCAGAGATTCTCGCCAAAACTCTTCCCAACTCTTCACTACCCCAGGTCACTTCTGATCCTGTATGGCCCACCAATGGCCAGCACTACCCTTAAACAGGTAAACTATATGATTTACCTTGTCCTTATTTGGGATGTTCAGGATCTTAAATGCCTTCTCTAGCTCAGTTAACCACAAATCAGTGTCTTTTAGGTCTGTTGTACCTACATACTCAGTGGCTTCCACATGCTTCATCCTTTCAAAAGTATTCCCTTGACCCTGAGATTCCGCATTAGATACAAGTTGTTTGGGTTGATGTGTAGGCGCCCTATCTGCTAAGTGTGTAATCATAGCCATGAGATGTCCAAACATGGACTAAGAAGCCAAATTTTCCATGGCTACAGGGTCAATCATAGGTGGTGCGGGTTGTTCTAGTCCTGTCACGGGTACTCTACCATTAGGTACATGACTCCTGTTGCCACCTCCTGGTGCGCATAGCTACTCTCAGCATGCTCTTCATGTTCTCTAGACATATCTGCATAAGAATAAGCTATGATCAGGTATGTTGGATTACATAAGAACAGACATAAAACCTAAGTCATATGTTCATGTAGGCTCAGTGAACCCTTAGCTCTGATACCAACCAAACCGCCATGCTAAAATCAGATTACTCAAAACCCAAATCACAATTCCTTACCAATTAACCTCATAGCTAGAAAAAGGGATAATCAAAACTGAATAAACATGTCCAGGAACATTTACATATAAGTCCAACATCCTCCATAAAAACACATACCATACCAGGTATCTATACATCTATCTAGTGTCGTCAACCACAACATGTATATAAAAGCATTATTCCACATATACATTCCATATACAACATTAGCATTCTGTCAAAAAACATGAGTCGGTATACATATCATCTAAAAAACATCCCCCCCAGACTTGAGAGTATAGGAATGACTCTAGGACACACTACACAGTAGCCAAGCTTTTGCTCCTACTGATTTCCAAGCTGCTCCTCTTCACTACCATGAACCTGAAGACACTATTGACGATCACCTAAAAAGTTGTGGTGACCCACGAGGTGAGACCCATGTCTTAGAGAGAGATGTAACTCTCAACAATTATTATTGATACTGCAGGTTAAGTAATTAAGAAAAAGATAGTAGATAAAAATTGTAGAATTAAAGGATTAACATAGTATTCAGAGGAATAGGTAAAGCTAACACCTTTAAATAGTTGATTTCTCCTATTGTATTATACAACGACTAAACGTTAAAAGAAACAAGGTAGGGGTTATCACCCAATGTGATTTGATATTTAACCCTAACAGATATGATACACGTACGTCTTTTATTAAGCCATGGGGAGTTAGAGGTATACCACTCACAATTCCAACTTACCATTATGAAATCATAATAAATTCCATACAAGATCCAGGAGATCCAAAATCCTATGATCTCTTCTCCTCAGTCAGTAAGAGTCTGCCTTAGGGACATATTAGTCAAGCTGCAATCACCCTAGTCCGCCCTTGGTATGTAGGTCACAAGAATGGAAACCAAGGTATATAACCCTGTCATCTAAGGTACAACCATAGTTGTCCTCAATTACATCACATATACATATAATCATCCATCTAAGATGTAGCCTCGACCATTCTCCATAACCTTAGGATCAGGATGACAAGGATACGCTCTCTTGCATCCTCATATACTCAACAATTTGGAATATTCATTTCCCTATCCAGCAATTTCTAACACTAGAATAGTTATACAGCACATGGCACTACATGATTAGGGTTTCACTTGATGAGTTATTTCCAATTGGGTGAGTTTAGGCTACATCAATCTAGTTACATACAAGCCCTAAAAGATTTCTACAAAAACATTGGTATATAACAACTCCATAACATATCAAAAAACCATCAGATCTTGTCAAAACAAGCCAAACCATCATTTGTCAAAACAAGCCAAACCATTGGTTGTAAAATCTAGGTGATATTAGACTTTCTACACTAAGTAAAAACCATCACTTCATGAGAATAAGAAACCATCATTCCATCCATTGATGAGGGAATCATGACCATATGCTCTCAAGATCAAGAAAATCCATCAAATAGTAACTAATTATAAACCATTGGTTTGCATAAAAAACCCAACCATCAAGTCATGAGTCAAGAGAGAAATCAGTTCATGACACTTAAGAAAAGTTGTCATTTTCCACTATAAGGAAACCATCTCTTCATGGACATTCAAATGTCTAGGACTTCTACTTCCAAGGAAGAAATGTTTACAAGGTTAAGGGGTGCATTAGCTACACATGAACTAGTACATATGCTCAAACCCTAGTCAAAGATTCATCTTTCTACTTGTTCCTATGTTCTTATAGCAAGATCTATACATAGCATGTTAAGAGTAAGAAAGAAACGTGAAGAAAGTTATATAACTATCCTCAAGGAGGGTGAAGATGGTCAAAATAGAAAGGTGACTTGAAGAGAGATAGAAGAAACCTAGCCTGAGCACTCCACACATCCAAGCTAGCTCCTTTCTCCAAGAACAAGGAAAACCCTAGCCCCAAAGAGAAGAAAGAAGGTGTTCTTCAACCACATGCACAAGATCCACCAAGAAAACCATGTATCTTACCAAGAAGGAAGAGAGAAGAAGGAGGACAACAAATAAATTGAATATGAAGAAGATCATCTTACTTGATTAGGTCAAGCAACAAGGATAGGAAACTCTAAATGATCCTGGAGGGGGTAGATCCAAACCCTAAAGCACATGAAACCAAGATCAACCAAGCTTCTCCCTCTAGAGCTCTTCTCCTCCTCCCAGGAAGAAGGTCAGGCATCTCAAGAAGAAAGAATAAGAAGAAGAAGGTGTGTAAAGAGATCATTTGGGTGAAAAGATAGAGATATATAAAGCTTAGGGAGAAAGAGAAAGGTAGGTTGAGGTGTCAAGACATGCATGCCATGTGTCCAAAAGGTGTAACCTCACATCCATGCAAACTAGGTAAACCATTGGATCTTGATGCTAGGGGGACCATCAGTTGTCAACCCTAGGAGCACCATAGAGATCAAGCATTAGCTAGGCCATCAGATCCCTCCCTCACTTGGCCACAAAAGCAAACCCTAAAGCCACCATCAGTTGTTGCCCTCCACATGCAAAACCATCAAACTATTGTGCCTCAAAGAAAATCATCAAATATCATGGCATGTAAGAGAACCAACGGATTCTCCACTCTCATAGTGGACTATTATATCCCAAGCATATAAATGGAAGCCATCGAGTTAGGGCACTTACGTGAGAAACCCTAGTTCTCAACCCTAAGTTAGATATCACCCCACATCATAGGTTGCAACTAGGTGCTAAAAGATGCAACTATATAAACTATGTTAAACTTGTGAAGCACAATATACATGTGACAACTTACAAATAAACCCTAGATATTGGAAAATTGCATAAAAGCCCTTACAAACACATAAATTGCAAAACTTACTCAAACAATGTCCAAACTGGACCAAACTTGAAATTTAGCTTTGTCACGTGATATCAAAGCATATGTTAGGGTTTGATTAAGGTTTTAAGAATCCAATTAAGATAAGAAAGCATGTTCAAGACTTAATCCAGGTTAGGGGTCTTATAGAGCTACTTGTTGATGGTTCAAAGGATTTTGACCATGAATCTTGATTTCTTTGTGTAATATTCTTTCTTTTCAACTTGTTTTTATTATTGTTCTTCGCCCTCTTTCCTCATACAGTCAAGTTCCTTGGTCTCTCTTGTGTTTTCTTGCTGGAACCCTACGCATATGGGTTGAAAACTCTCTTTTCTTCCTTCCTTGCTCAAGAAAGACCTTGTTCATTGAGATAGGAGAAATTTGGGAGCTTGGGTGGCTGATCTCAATGTGTGTTCACTGATTTTGAAGCTTTCCCATTCATAGACTTTGGTTTTCTTCTTTAACAGGCTAGTGATATAACCTTAAATGCATTTCTTGCCTACTACCTACATGCATGTCGTTAATCTTGCTTTAGAAACTCCTAGAATGCTAAAAGTTGGGCTTCTTAAGTATTGTTCTGGTCTAATAAAGATGATAATATTAGTTATTAAGTTGTACTCAGACTTTTGAGATGCTTCCCTATTGTAAAGTGAACTATTATTTGAATATCTAAAGTCTAAAATATGTGGTACATGTGTAAACAACATCAAAATGTTGTCACATATGTGATATTATGTTGAGTAATGAGAAAAAATTCTACCCATGTGGTTTTCCTATCATACGATGGTTAATATGAGACATTTATAATGTTTCAAATTGTTTTTATGGTGCCATGATGATGCTTGGACGAAATATTAGTATGTGGCTTATTTATCTTCATGAATAAGGTTGGATACATATATATGTTGTCGGAGTAGCATGAAACTATTTTGTATGTTTTATATCTTCTACGGTTGTAAAGTCCAAAATAATTTGTAAAATATATATGGTGTTTGTATGTAACTTTATTGATGCAGTCAAATGTCTAAGTGACTTAAGTAATCAAGTTTAACCTAACCAAGTAGTGCCATGTGACTGTAGAGTTATTCTAGTTCCATAACTTACAAGATTGTGAAACAAGTAAATCTGAAGGGAACTTGGAGTCATAAAATTATTGAGTATATGCACATGTGAGGAGGGCATATTCTTATCATCCTAATTTCAAGGTTTAGAGAACGGTTGAGGTCGTGTCTCAAATGTGGTTGCAATTGAGAGTGATTGCGGTTGTAGCTCAAATTTGAGGGGTTATACCCTAGTTTCTGGTGTCGTGGCTTGTGCACCAAGGATGGACTGGGTTGTTTAGTAGTTGAGCTAAAATTGCCACTACATATGTTACTTTTATTGACCAAGGGGAAGAAATCTTTAGGATTTTTTATCATCCTCAATATTATGTGGGGCTGATTTCAACTTTACAGCGGTCGGCTAGTAGTTTGAGTGGTACCCTTCAAACTACCTAAAGCTTAATAAAATATGTAATCCAGGTGAGTAGCATAATTGTTAGAGTTAATTGGCAAATCACATTGGATGATGATTAATGATTTGTTTCTTTTTGAATTATAGGTGATTTATAATGTGGTAAGAGAAATCAATTGTACTTATGATTCAAGCTATACTTGATCTACTATATAAATCACATGGTTTTTCAACTCTGTAATACTATCTTCCATAAGTGTTTAAAGTATATAATCATCCTATAAGCATAAATTTTGTTAAAGGTTATACAATATCACAGGGGCATGGGTCTCACCTTGTGGGTCTTCGCACCCTTTTTAGGTGATCAGTAGTTTTGTCAGATTCACAGTAGTGAGGAGGTGTAATTTGAAGATTTGTAGAATAAAGAGGTTGGTTGGATTGTATAGAGTCCTAGAGTCATCCCTATACTCTCAAGTCTGGGCAGGGGTATATGTACATCATGTATCTCAACTTGATATTTTGGTTGTAAGTCTTGGTTCATGTTTATTGTGTTGTAATTAATGCGGACAACATCTTTTGTAAATAGGTTATGACTGAGGCCATGAAACTCATATATAGGTATATGCTATGAATGCATATGACGTTGGACCTTTGTGTAAATGTTTTCTTTAAAAAATGTTTGAGTTTTTTACTTGGTTTTAATTTTGTACCTTTTTGGTAATGTCCTTGATTAGTATTTGATCGCCATCTTGGTTTTGAGTAATATCATTTAGCATGACGGGTTGCCACATTTTGTGGTATCAGATCCTTAGGTTTACCGAGTCTACAGGGACATAGGACCTAGGTTGTTGTGTCTGTTCTTACATATACAACATATATAACCATGTGTTATGGTTGTGCATATATGTTTGGAGAATGGGAAGAACATGTTGAGAGAAGCTTTTTGGTGCTAAGAGGTGGAAGTAGGAGATGGGTATAGGATGGAAGAATACCTAAGATGGGGCTAGAACAACCCGTCTCACCTCCATTCGACCATAGTTGATCTTTCCTTTTAGTCTATTTTTAGAGAGATAATGGCGATGATCATGCATTTGGTGGATAGGGAGACTATACCTCAACCAAGGGAACCTACCATAAATATTGAACCTCAATGTCCACACAAGACGTTTGAGAGGTTGAAATGTGTTGGAGCTATACAATATGCAGGCAGAGCTGAATCGGAAGAGCTGATATGTGGTTGATGGATCTAGAGTAGGTGTTCACCACCATTTTCTACCTTTTGCCTTTGATACTTTTGGCATTCTAACTAATGACTCGATTTCTCTTCTTCGACACCTTCAATGCATAACTAGTAGGAATCTGATGTTTGTCTTCATGTACGTCCAATAATTTTATTTTTATATTTATTAGCTTTACCATCCAAAAGGGATTGGAAGCCCAATTTGTTTCTCGTGCTTCTGAGAAGGCATTTTTGTAAATGTATTGAATTCTATATCTCTTTTGAACACTAAGACAACTTTGTCGGTGTGTGATGACCAAAAAATATATTTAAGGAGGACAAGGTGAAGCATGTGATTTATCTTCTAAAAGGAAGCATTGGCCACTAGTGGGCTGGTGAGGAGGAGAAGATACTAGGTGAGTAGGTTGGCGGGGAAGAGTTCTGACGGGAGTTTGTGGATCATTACTTCTCATAGATGTATTTGGAGTAGATGGCTTAGTTTGAATGGTTGTGCTAGGGATATTATAATCTTTGGTGAAGTGACTACCTGAGTCTTAGGTTTGGATGTTAGTTTGAATTCACATGTTTCTTGATATGACCGTGGATAGTGGAATGTTGGATGGTCGGGCAATGATCTGTAAATGCCGAGCCAACAGATTTACAGGAAGTCCAACCTTTGTGAGTTTGTCCATAAGGACATGTAACCACAAGGTCCTAATTTCATTCTTGGAGTTTAGAAGTTTATTAGTTGAATAGGAATGTAGTTTTTAATGGTGATTATCCAAACCCTAGATCTTTATTTCTTGATTAATTAATCTTTATTTCAACACTTTTATCTCTATTCTTAGTTTTAACAAATCCTCTCAGATCAGAATTTACTTTCTTGTTTAGATATCAAGTTCGGATTTCAACCACTCCTTCCACTGTCCCTTGGATCGATACATGTCTATACTCAGTTGAATGGGTGCTTGCATCAAGTTGACAACCTAGTTAGAAGGTTAAACTCTAGAAATTGTCCTAGTGATTATTCTGTGTACAACGACGTGCATCAGGTGTAAATGGTTACAACGATTAGGCTTCTAAAATTATAAACAAAATTAATGTTCACAATCTAAATTTGTGTTTGACCTTAAAATGATAATGGTAAAGATAGAAAAGTTCCGATCTAGATACAGTCGTTTAATTTCACAATAGAATTTGTGGTGTTATGAACACAACAAAGGAAACTGTATGGATCAAGAAGTTCATATAGATGAACTTGTGGGAGGTTCCAACTATTCATGGCACAATAGAGATATTGTGACAACAATAAAGCTATTGGTTAGGTAAAGGAATCTCAGATAGCATACTAAAACACTTCCAACTCATAGGATAAGTCGTACAATGAGGAGATGTGAAACTTACAAAATACTAACTAGAAGCAAATGTTGCTAACCGGCTATAAAGGCACTTGCACAGTAGAAATATGATGGATATGTTAAGATCACTTAGAATAAGATTTGTGGGCGATTGGCTTTAAGTGCTAGTGGGAGTGTGTTGGTATGTATGCACAGAGAGCCAATCATATGATTGTAATGGGGCATTAGATACCTGATTTGATAATGATTAAAGGTAATTCCATCTATTATGTCTGTCTCAATCATGATATGATGGCACAAACATAATAGATGTCTAAAGAATGATGTGACTCGATGACATATGTCTTCAAGTTGATGACCTGAACAATGAGATCATATGTATGATATGAGTACATACATTCTTGATTATGTCCCTAGTTGGATATTACTGTAGAAGCAAAATAGAAAATAGTAATACATAAGACTAGAGTGTGTGTTGATTGATGACATAGTCTCATTAGACATCATATGTGATATAAAGTCAAGCACATAGGTACATGTTAGGGAACAATGTATCAGACAGATCCACCTTGAGAGTGATACATGCAGACCATGGATTGGTAGTGAGAATCAACTCTCATAGTGATAGTAGTGATTGTGGTTCTCAGACCTGAAGTTAAGACACTCATCACATGTCGTTCGTTATACTTTGGCGTCATCCAACGTGACCTTGAATAAGGGTTTCCATAAAGGTGATGCCCGGGTACTCTCTGACACATAGGGATTGAGTTGTGTGATGTCGATGGGATTTGTGCCTCCTATAAGAGTTTGATATCCATTCCACTTGATAAGAGAAACTAATAAATGTATGATCATACTCATGTGATTCAATATATGATATGTGAACTCACATGCATATCAAATAGTCTAGTCTAGTTCAAGTAGCATGGATTCAACGTTGAGAGGATGAGGATTCCATGCCCTGAGTTCAATTTGGATATTAGAGACAGAGTAACTATACGATCACAGTAACATTAATCACATATTTCAGGTTGAAGTTGTTCTCCAACTTTTCAAATTACTTTGGTAGCAATGATGTATTTCTAGATACCGTACTGCTTGTGATATCATAAGTTGGTTATGGACATTCATTGCCAACATAATTTGGGACCTATTGGGTCACACACATAAGATGCACTTGGAATAGAAATTTATTCATGAATGATGTTTAACTTGATTACTAAAGTGTTTAGGTATTCAATTTGAACAATTGAGGTGAAAATTGACTGTCTAGAATGTGAACTGACCAGTTCAAGTATTAAACCAATCGATTCAAGTGTCAGGTCAATTCAAACAACATTTGGCTTAATATTGCTTCAGGTGGACAAGTGAAATGACTATTTCACATATGAAATGACCATTTCATGATATGAAATGATTGTATCATGAAGTGAAATGACCGATTCATCATCTGGATTGCTCGATTCAATGATCAATTTGATTGGATCAAAGATTGATGTTGATGTCATGATTGTGCATTAATCAAATATTAAAAGCCAACATGCTTGCAAATAGGAAACATGTTGAACCGATAGGTTCAAGAGTTGAACTGATCAATTTACCCATGAACTGATCGGTTGTATAGTGAATCGACCGGTTCAGCATTCATAGGTTCTAGAAAACTCTTGAAAAGTTGTCTCTTCGACTCTCATATCGACCGGAAACCCCGACAATAAATAGAGGGGTATTGGGGGCTTCCCAGGAACAACAATAACTCTAAAAATATTTATCCTCTCTAGTTGTGGTAACCAATAGAGAGTTTGAGATAGACCTATCCAAAAAGGGAGGGATCACAAGGGAGAGACAATTATGGGAGAGCGAATCACCCTAGTAGGTTGACGTTTGAAAGGATAACTCCATCCTTTTGGCTCAAGTGGCACAACGTGGAGTTCCTGATGGTTCATGTTGACTACTATGGAGGCGAGGAGGTCATTGTGTGCCATTAGGAGGACGTTGTAAACATGCATCCATGTTGTTTCACTAGGAGGTTGTTGCTAATGACTATTTGAGTGTTTCTTGAAGAAGCACATTGCTTCTTGAAGAATAAGCACACTACTACATCAATAGTTGTCGTTGGACTTGCTCCGAGACTAGGTATAACTCTTGTTACCCTTTTTACTAGATACATCATTATTGATGAGATCTTACTGATATGGAAATGAGGCATTAAATTTTTTATTTTTGTTGCCTTACATGTCGCCCCGATTTCCCAACAACCTTGCCCTCTATCACTTTGCACCCTGCACCCTATCTCCACCTTGCTTTTATCCCTTTCGGTAGTTGGAAATGAGAGGTCAGACACCCCAAGGGTGTGTTGGGGCCCCATATTTGACCACAACATCTTCTAGAATCTTTCATGTGTTCCATTTGCATCCTTTTCTTGATAATACTTACTATCTCCTTTTCTATGCCTTATCCATTGTACCGGTGACCCACTTGGGTGTCTACCAAGATCCCCACCTTGGTTGTCTTTGTTGCCTCCATCAATGGTCTCATTAAGTAATCCTAAAGTGAGAAGAGCGTCCATTTTTCTAATCTTTTGTGTTGGTCCAGGTCTCAAAAAGTTCCCCTGACCTTCCCATATTCTTTCAAAAGAGGGGTTTGCGGGTTTTTATTCACCGCAGGACCCAAGTCCATGCTCTTTGTGACCAACATGAAGTGGGGAATTAGTTTCTGTTATCACATATTCATGATCATGTCACTACTGGACCTAGGGATCGGGGTCTTAGGATGTCTAGTAGGTTGTGTGTCACTCTTGGTTGGATGAAAATGATGACCAATGGTTTTTAGGATTTTCCCATATATCCTTTTCTATTCATGTCACTCCTTCGTGCGAAAATTTGATATCTAGGCACCTCTCATTGATTTCAATCGCACAAGACTTTGATTTGTGTTGTATGACAGATTTACCATGTCATGCAATGAAGTTGGATAGCATGATGTGAGGGAAACTATGCCTTTTGATTTTGTTCATCTAGTTTTATTTATATGTTTTTTGGACTTTATGATTGGTCAGACTTCAATTATTCATATCTTTCAATTGATTTGTCCTATGGACACAAATCATATATGAAAGTTGATCGATTTTTTGAGATCTAGATGATGAATTAAGTTGTAAAGTGTGATTTGACTGTAGTTTCCCTTGATTCATTAGAGTATCATGTAACCCTAGAAATAAAGTAAAGGATCATCCATTAAGCCCCTATTTGGTTCTCGACCCAACCCAAATTATGGCCCGTCATTTTGTGCCACATCAACTAAAATTTGGCTTGGGTTGACTGGAAATGGTGTTTGGTTGGTTATACCATAATAGACCCATTTTGAGGTTATGTTGTATTAGAATATGAACCAACTTGGTCCTGATCTGAGAGGGATTGCAAACCCCAATCTGGATTACCCTTCCTCAGTCCCGACTTTCCTGCCTCTCACCCCTGACTCCCTCTCACCCCAGTCTTACTCCACTCTACACAAACCAACTACTCTCTAAGGAAGACAATAGCCAAGGAGACATGGTGGCTACAACTAGCTGGGGAACGACATCTCTACTGTTAGCAGTGAAGCCACATGGTTTGTAGTATGTCCAAACAGTGAGATGTGAGCCCTAGCATTGACTTTACTCCCCAACTCTTTGACCATCAGCTGCATCATGGGCACAACAACTTCTACCAAGCGTCGAATTGAAAGGCAAGACATGATGTCCATTGGTCTAATCTCATTCTTCTCCATATCGTTGACCATAGTTGGGCATGTTTTCAAGGAAGAGGTGAGAGAGAAACCCTAGCTTCCATATGGAGTCCTCGTAATTCTATAAATTAGGGGAAATGTTAGTGGAATGCCTACCCCTATAGTTGCACATTGTTCTCCACCTCCTCGCAGATGTGGAGGCTTTAGATTCTTCCTTAAGTGATCTCTCCTCACTCCTTAGGTAGGACGATTTTTCCACTATGTTAATTGTTGTTGCATTATTTCTTCTGACTGTAGAATCATATTCACTTGTATGCATTCTTTTGGCCCTATTCTTTCTCATACTTGACATGGAAAACTCTTGATGAATCTTGATACGTTTCTACAATCCCATGTATTCCCTTCAACCATTTCCCCCAAATTCGACTCCCACATGGTGAAACAATTGCCCTATTTTTGTGCCATACTGTGTGCAATTGTTGTTGACGTAGTTAAATGTGTTGAGATAGTGATTTTTCAAGATGATGTTTGTCGGTTTTGAAATGGAAATTTTTCAGAGACAATGATTTTCTTTTTCTGATTCAAACATATTTGTTGTTGTTGTTGATATCACAACCGTATGCCATTTGAATAGCATATGACAATTAATTGTTATTGTCGATATAAGAAAAATGTACTTAGTGGTGATTGCAATCCTTGTATGGATAACAATGAAACTAATATGTGGTATACTTTGTAGGATCAGACCAAAAAGAAAGATTTCAATATAGTAACAGAGTAAAATTACCCTTGCTCTATATATTAGAGGGTAAAATGCTTATTTATATTTTTAAATATAAAGTGGGGGATTCTTATGTATATATCTAGGCTCCTTTTGACACAACACATGGTACCATACAAGATACAAATGTTATGATCCCCTTGATTCAATCTTATGGAATGTATTTTAGTTTTTAAAGCTAAAGTTCTACAATGTATTGTACATTAAATATGTTTTGGTATATGGACCTATATGGAATTGAATTAAAACATGCCTCATTTAACCACATTGTAGGTTTTGTCAATAAAATGTCATTGATTCTCTTTCTCCGAACCTCCACTCTATAAGAAAACAATAGTTATATAGAAGCAATAGTAATAGATTAATCATGAATTGATAATTGTTATCTAGACTCATCCGCATTTGTTTACCTTCTTCCATATTTTCTATTAATGTGGAATACTAGCTAAGCATTAGGCTCATTAATTCTTCTCTATTATTGTACCATGCTAAGGTTATAGATGGTCTGGTTTCCTTGCAAATAGAAAGATTCCACATGAGGCATAGCTAATAAAATGTACTTAGGCCAGGTAAGCTTTCATTATTACCTATGTTTGCATAAATGTCGCTGGTGTTTCTCAGTTTTATTAGGTAATCAGTTTATCTTGCACAATACACATTGCAAGTGCTTGTGGAAATTGTAACATCCCTGACATGGGTTATGAACTAACCCTAGGTGTTTTGCGTAAATCATGTGATTAGACACTTGTGGTTATCTTTTGATATGTAATTAAAGCTTCTGAGGAACATATATTTCCTTTTCTGTCCTTTTTGAACAATGTTGCAATATTGTTTTGTTAAATATGGACTTATGTGCAAATTACCCAATTAGAGGGGTTAACTTGCAAATTGCACATGTTAAGATGTTCCTCTGATAATAAGACATCATAAGAATGAATGTGATGTAGTGACATGGATTCTCCAAGCTTGGGCACCAAGATGCAGCTTGTAGAGCAATCCTTGTGCTTTAAAACCTAGTTTTGGTGTAAAGTGCAATTTACCCAAAACTTGGGGTGCAACATGTAAAATATACCCTCTAGAGTATCTTTTATGACTTTTTACAACAAGTAGAGCAATGATGAGGAGGAGGGCGCCTCATTTGAATGATTAAATAAGAAGGATAACCTTTATAATCTAATAACCAAGTTTTATACAAAGTGACCCTTTTATATGTGTAACTTAGTAAAATGTTTGGCTTCTTTTTCTCTAAACCTTGGATAAAGGAGGAAGTTTGCTTAAGTGTAGAAGGGAGAGGTGTGGCTAAGGAGTAGATAAGGACCCATATGAGAAATAAGGAAATAATCCTCCTTGTCTTGAAAATATACCCAAAGTACATAAGCACATCTCTTCTACAAGGCAAGGGATCATTTTCCTTCATCCCTCTTCTTATCTAATTACTTTGGCCGACTAAGAAGGAGCTCAGGAGTAGAGTAGGACGACCAAACTGAATTGGGTAAGCTTTGGTTGCCATCTAGCTCGAATTCATGGAGGAAATCTTGCTACAAGGTTGGTTTGTTAGTCTTTCTTACACAAATCTTCTTTCTAGCCATCTTCTCCATCCAATTCTTGAGGAACGGACCTTGGACGACCTGTGGAGCTCAAGCCACCATTAAAGCTACGAAGATTGGATCTCTGGATCAGTCCTATAGGTGGGTTTTATAACTATAAATCTTAAAGTTTTGTTATGCGTCTTCTTTCCTTGAAAACGTTGCTTGTTCTCCTTTCTTTCACACTTCTATGTGTTCTTGCAACCAAAACCGTGAAGAAAAGTCCATGTTCTTGAGGTAGAAGAAGGTGGCGTTAATTCCAAAGTTCACCCTGATCCTACTTTATCAAACGGTCCTCCACCTCTTGCCAAAACGGTTTGCAAAACCGTTTGGAAGCAAACGGTTTCAAAACCATTTGGAGGGCAAACAGTTTCACAAGATCGTTTGGAGCAAACGGTCTCAAAGACCATTTGGATGAGTTGACCAAGCATTGACCGTTTGGAGATCTGCTTTACACATTATGGACTAATCACCCACCAAAATTCATCACCTAATTCCAAGTAAATCACCAATTGAAGGCACATTAGTCACCTAAACCCTAATCGGGTTTATTGCTGATTTCAATGGTGCAATCATGTTGAAGTTTGGGTTGAGTGGCCCAAACGGTTTCAAAACCGTGTGGGGATCACCCAAATGGTCTCAAGACCGTTTGGTGATCACCCAAGACCGTTTGGAGGTCTAGGGTTAAGAGGGGTTGATCAATTGAGGGTTCAATCACATCAAGTTGTTGAATAATTAAATGCTGATTTTGTGACCTAATCTAGGGTTCAACCCTTGAGTGAATGACTTGGTTTTTGATAATATTATGGGAAAATGGTCTCAAGACCGTTTTCAGGATGTCCAAACGATCCCAAGACCGTTTGGGGTCAGGTCATGACCCAATTGAGTGATGGTTCAATGGGTTCAACATCAATTAGACTCATGTTGATGCATGTTGAAGGGTGATCGATTCCAAACCCTAATCCAATCAATCCAAACCCTAATTGGTGACCAATTGAGGTTCAATTGAGGGTCAAATCAGTAAGGATCAACCTAATTGACTCAATTGATGAGTGGCTAACCTTTGCATGATCGATTGAGGGGTTCAACCTTGGAAACCCTAATTCAATTGGATAAGTTGAGGCACTTTTTGGTCCATGCAGTTTTGAGGTGGTTTGAACCAAACGGTCTCAAGACCATTTGGGGCCAAACGGTCTCAAGTCCGTTTGGGGCCAAACGGTCTCAAGTCCGTTTGGGGCCAAACGGTCTCAAGACCATTTGGTACCAAACGATCCCAAGACCGTTTGGTGGTCATGCGGTTTCAAGATCGATTTGGTCATGCGGTTTCAAGATCGATTTGTCCATGTGGTTTCAAAGTCAAAGTTGGCCAAACGGTCAACGGGACCAAACGGTCTTCACCTCACCTAGGGCAAACGGTCTTGATAGTGTACTTTTCCATGTGGTCTTGAAAGTCAAAGGGACCAAACGGTCAACGACTCCATGCGGTTTCAAAACCGTTTGGAGGTTGAAAGTGCAAAACCGTTTGGAGTCTTTTTAGGTCAAGAATGTTTGATGACTTAATGTTCAAAATGGTTTACTAGTTGATTAACCTAAACCCTAAAGATACCTAAAGTGATTAAGGGAACAATTAATTAGTTGGTTGATGTATGTTATGGTCAATGGTGGACATTACCAATGTACCCTTGATGGGTTTAAGTAGCCAACACCCCTTGATCAGACAAACCCTAATGACCATAATGGTGATGACATGACTCATGTTAATCAAAGTTGATTTGACCTAACCTAATCATGAGAGATTTAAACATCATCTAATAATAAGGGGAGATAGAAGACTCCTAATATGAATGAGAATCAATTAAAATACCTTCAATATGTATGAATGTACATAATTAGGGTATGATCCTTCATAGTGAGATCATGGAAACCCTATTATGGTGATTAATGAATCTTAACCTAATTTGAAAGCATTAATGAAAGTAATCTTCATACATAATGATGGTATGACCTCAATTCATTGTGATATGAATAGTAAACCCTAATTCTAGGGTAATATCATGTAATGTGAATAGTAAACCCTAATCTAGGGTGATATGATGAAATGAACAGTAAACCCTAATTCTGGGTTACGCTTTTAAGCATGAAACTTCATGATTGAAGTATGAAGTAAGGAATCACTATTCCTAATTAAGATAAGGGGTTGAAAAACCCTAAATTGAAATGAATAGGGAAAACCTAACCTTATTGAAGGCATAATGGTACAACCCTTGAATTGAAAGATTACCTCTATTTTGTAAAGATGCTGAAATAGAGATAAATTGCTTATTATCAAATGTATTAACCATGCATGTTTTTATAAAGAAGTGATCATAGCCAGGTAAGGGTTATGATGTCTTATTCATTAAAAGTATGTTATAATCTTTATGAATAATGATATACTATGTTTCCTGGTTTAAGAGGTAACATATGAAATTGATGGGCTATAAGAGCCATGAGCAATATCTGCATTGTGATAATCAAAGTCATGTTGTTAGATGACTTGTGATGATCTAAGGGTTTGAACACCCCTATTTTTGAATCATAATGATCAGATGGTTAAGGAATGATATCCTAATGATAACTGATGTGAAATAAACTTGATACATTTAGTATTCTTCTTTTATGGAAGTTGTTTTAATGGTTTATGATTGAAAACATGCTTGATGCTAAAAGAATGCTATAATGTATTTAAATAATCAAGTATAATCATATCATGTAGAGCCCTGATCATAGATCCATCATTGTCAGTAGTTTAATGATGGTGAAACAGGTTTTCCTAAGGGAACTCCTGGAGAACATACTTTTAAGTATGTTGGGGTTATGGACGCCGAGGACGGAGGAACCCATACGAGGGTGAGCAGCAGCAACAGCAGAAGCAACATCAGGGGTAGTAGTGAATCTCAGGTGGAGATACTGTCTGTCAAGTCTTGTAGATAGTATGTCCTATGTGTCGTCTCTGTACTCTCAGGTCCTAGGAGTTCGTAGATCTCAGGTTTTTGGCTTAATGCCTTGAGATTTTTGTATCTTGCCTTGTATAGATAACGGGGCAATTGATGTATGTAATCACTCGAGACGTAATTTTACAGAGATGTAAATGATGAATCATGTTGTAAACAACTTATCTTGTTTTCTTATAAAAGAGTTTTGTTATTCATAAATCTCTTTCCAAAAAGTTTTAATTTTTAGTGATTTTTAATAATTCCACTGCTAGTAAATCGCTTCCGCATTCGATGATCTCGTTTTGGCGATTCAGTCGCCACATATTAAGTGGTATCAGAGCTCTAGGTTCGCTGAGTCTACAGAGACATAGGAGTTAGGACGTCGAGTCTGTTCTAGTGTCTTCCAGTATATCTAATAGTGTCTTATGCTCCTCAGGAGAAGAAGATAAAACTAAATATGTCTGGACCTCACGAAGAACACGTTGTGGAGAGTAGTGATGTTGCACCAAGAAGAGGTGCATGAGAACCAGATAGAGAAGAACCTGTACCTAAACCACCCCAGTTCAATCCAATTGACATGGGGAACCCAGCCGTTCAAACCATGTTTGGGCAGTTTATGACTGCCATGACACACATAACAGATAGGATGCATATTCCTGCACCTAGGGCACCTATCCCTCCCGAAGGACAAGGCATCGGCAAGACATTTGAATGAATTCGTGGAGTTGGAGCCACAGAGTATGCTGGAACAGCTGACCCAGCAGACGCCGACTTGTGGTTAACAGAACTAGAGAAGGCCTTTAGAATCCTGAACATCCCAGAAGCTGAGAAGGTTAGACATGTTGTATATCTTCTCAAGGGGAGTGCTGGTCATTGGTGGACCATGGAAGAACAGAAGAGGCCTGGAGTAGAGATTGCCTGGGAAGATTTTCGACCGAAATTTATCAACAGATATTTCCCTAAGACGTTTTTGGATGAGAAAATCTCTAAGTTCGAGAGGTTAAGGCAAGGTCCGATGAACATTAGCGAGTACGAGGCTAAGTTCATGGAGTTGTTGTGGTTCTGTCCGCACATGGCTGCTATAGATGAAGAAAGGATCAGGCATTTCGAGAAAGGGTTAAACGCTGAGTTGACTACTCCCGTGTCTGCCCTAGAGAATAGAGAAAGGTTTGCTACCTTTGTAGAGTTTGTCAGAAGGATAGAGAGGTCTGTAGTAGAGAAGAGACAGACCCAGAACAAGAGGATGTATCCCCAGTTTCAAGGATCTTCATCCAGAGACTTCAAGAAACCTAGGTTTTCTACACCTACACCACCACCTAGACCAAGTACTCAGACACAGTGGACATCGAATAGGGGTAGAGGACGAAGCCTACCACTAGAAGGAGCTCGCAGTTCAGCATCTATGTCGGTTACAGGACCACCCAGACCACAGCAACAAAACAAAAGTTGTTATATTTGTGGGAAGATGGGACATTTGATGAAAGACTGTAGAGCCAGAGAGGTGAGTGTAACACAACCCCAGAGGTAGAGTCATCAAGGATCGCAAAGGAGACAGTTTCCAGGAGGAGCTAGAGGACGTGGACAAGCGTCCCAAGTTGGATCGTTGGCACCGAATCAACCACATGCAATAGCAAGGTTTTATGCAATGAATCCACCTGATGCAGTGACCAACCCTTGGGTTGTGGAAGGTCAGATGGAATTGTTATATTCTGATATGTCTACATCCTGCGTTGTATCTATTTTGATTGATCCGGGTGCTACACACTCCTTTATCACTCGAATGGTGATTTATAACTGCAATATGGCAGTCAGTCATAGAGCAGATAGTTTGTTGCTAGAAACTCCGTTGAGGGGGTCTGCTGTGTTGCAGGAGGTATGCTCTCCCTGCATCCTCTTCTTTTCTAAGCATCGCATTCAAGTGGATCTTATACCACTTGAGATGTAAGGATTTGATATAATCCTTGGGATGGATACCTTGGAAAGGTATAAGATTGTCTTGGATTGTGAATCCAAGCAAGCTATGTTTGCTGACGATAGTGACACATGGATCTTTCAAGGAGAGAGAAAGATTATACCCACCTGTCTTGTGTCAGCTATGGTTGCTGAGAAGCTGATGAGGCAAGGATGTCATGCATTCTTGGCCCATGTGGTAGATACTACCATGGATAGTCCTAACCCTACTGAAGTTCATGTAGTCAGGGAATTTGAAGATGTATTTCTTGAAGAATTTCCAGGTGTACCACCACCTCAGAAAATTGATTTTGTGATCAATCTGATCCCAGAAACGCAACCAATAGCACAAACACCATATAGGATGGCGCCTGCTGAGATGGTAGAACTCAAGAAACAACTGCAAGAGTTGCTTGAGAAGGGTTTCATTCGACCGAGTACCTCACCCTGGGGTGCTCCGGTCCTCTTTGTTAAGAACAAAGATGGATCAATGTGGTTGTTCATTGATTACAGACAATTAAACAAAGTAACAATAAAGAACAAGTATCCTCTACCGAGGATTGATGATCTCTTTGACCAGTTGCGTGGTGCAACCGTCTTCTCAAAGATAGATTTGAGATCGGGATATCATCAACTCCGTATTAAGGATAGTGACGTACCCAAGTCTGCCTTTAGGACAAGGTATGGTCACTATGAGTTCACAGTTATGTCGTTTGGACTAACTAATGCACCAGCTGCATTTATGGAACTCATGAATAGAATCTTCCAACCTTTCCTCGATCAGTGTGTTGTTGTCTTTATAGATGACATTCTGATCTACAGTAGAGATGCTCGGCAGCATGAACAGCATCTTCGTCAGGCTCTGACTTTTCTAAGAGAACACAAGCTTTATGCTAAGTTTAGCAAGTGTGAGTTCTGGTTACCGGAAGTATCTTTCCTTGGGCACGTGATATCTGCCTCGGGTATTTGTGTTGACCCTAAAAAGGTAGAATCTGTTCTACAATGGGAGCAGCCAAAGACATCGATGGAGATCTGTAGTTTCTTAGGGTTGGCTGGCTATTACCGAAGATTCATTAAGAACTTCAGTTCCATAGCCTTACCCTTGACTAGGTTGATCCGGAAGGATGTTCCTTTTGCTTGGAGTGACAAGTGTCAGCAATCTTTTCAGCTAGTGAAGGAGAGGTTGACAAGTGCACATGTACTTGTGTTACCTGAGCAAGGCAAAGGATATATAGTTTTCTGTGATGCCTCCAAGAATGGACTTGGATGTGTGTTGATGCAGGATAAACAAGTGATTTCTTTTGCTTCCTGACAACTTAAGAAACACGAAGAGAATTATCTGACACACGATCTGGAGCTAGCTGTTGTGGTTCATGCCTTGAAGATATGGAGACACTATCTCTATGGAGAGACATTCCAGATTTTCACTGATCATAAGAACCTGAAGTACATCTTTTCTCAGCATGAGATTAACATGAGGCAACGTCGTTGGATGGAGTTAATCAAAGACTATGATTGTACAATTGATTACCATCCAGGGAAGGCCAATGTGGTTGTTGATGCTTTGAGTAGGAAATCAGCAACACCAGCCTTAGATAGAGCACAACTGAATTCCTTAGTATGCTCTAGGAGAGATATGCTTATCTCCTTATGGCAAGACAATGTACAGTTGCAGGTGTCATTGTTAGCTGGGTTGTTAGCTGAGATGCATATAAACCCTACTCTAAGAGAGCAGATTAAGGAGGCACAGCAAGTTGATGCTGCAGTTCAACAGATCAGATCAGAGTATGGTATTGAGAAACGAGATGGTTTCCACGACTCTGATGACCAGGTAGCCTATTATCATGGGAGGATGATAGTACCGGATGTGGATAACTTGAGAAAGTTAGTCCTGGAAGAAGCTCATTCTTCGATGTATGCTATGCATCCAGGAAGCACCAAGATGTATCGAAACTTGAAAGATATGTATTGGTGGCCTGGGATGAAGAAGGATGTTGCTGAGTTTGTGATGAGGTGTCTTGTGTGTCAGCAGGTTAAAGCTGAACACCAGAAACCTGCAGGAACAATGCAACCTTTGCCCATACCACAGTGGAAGTGGGATCATGTAACCATGGACTTTGTTGTTGGCCTACCCATGACAAGAAAAGGGCATGATTCCATTTGGGTAATAGTTGATAAGTTGACAAAGACAGTACATTTCTTACCTGTCAAAACAACCTATTCTGCTGAGAAGCTAGCACAGTTGTATGTTGAAGAGATAGTGTGTCTACATGGAGTACCAGTCACTATAGTTTCAGACAGAGGACCCCAGTTTCCGAGTCATTTTTGGGAGCGAATTCACAAAGCTACAGGCACCCAGTTAAGGTTTAGTACAACCTTTCATCCTCAGACTGATGGACAGTCAGAAAGGACTATACAGACTTTGGAAGACTTGCTTAGAGCATGTGTCCTCCAGTTTACAGGGAGTTGGGATCTGCACCTAAGCTTGATAGAGTTTTCCTACAACAATAGCTATCAACATAGCATTGACATGGATCCTTATGAAGCTTTGTACGGTAGACATTGTAGATCACCCCTATGTTGGTATGAAACCGGTGAATATCAACGGTTAGGTCCTGATCTTGTGCAACAAACTACAGAGAAGATCAAAGTAATACAACAACAGATTAAGACTGCACAGGATAGGCAGAAGTCATATGCTGATAAATGTCGTAGACCCTTAGAATTCCATGTTGGAGACAGAGTGTATCTTAAAGTCTCACCTTGGAAAGGAGTTCTGAGATTTGGAAGAAAAGGGAAGTTAGCTCCTAGGTTTATGGGGCCTTATCCAATCATTGAACGGATTGGAAAGGTAGCCTATAAGCTAGAGTTACCACCAGAGTTGCAGAGGTTACACCCTGTGTTTCACATTTCTATGTTGAGGAAATGTCACCCTGATACAGAATCAGTTCTACAACCTGTGTAGGTAGAATTGAATGATGACATATCTTATGAGGAAGGACCAGTGTCAATCCTTGATAAAAGTATTAAAAAGCTGAAAAAGAAAGACATAAGTCTTGTGAAAGCCCTCTGGAATCACTGTTGTGTTGAAGAAGCCACATGGTAACTAGAGGCAGAGATGAGAAGGAAATACCCTACTCTTTTCTCTTAATATGTTTTGTTGATTTCGGGGACGAAATCCTTGTAAGGGGTGGATAATTTGTAACATCCCTAACCTGGGTTATGAACTAACCCTAGGTGTTTTGCTTAAATCATGTGATTAGACACTTGTGGTTATCTTTTGATATGTAATTAAAGCTTCTGAGGAACATATATTTCCTTTTCTGTCCTTTTTTAACAATGTTGCAATATTGTTTTGTTAAATATGGACTTATGTGCAAATCACCCAATTAGAGGGGTTAACTTGCAAATTGCACATGTTAAGATGTTCCTCTGATAATGAGACATCATAAGAATGAATATGATGTAGTGACATGGATTCTCCAAGCTTGGGCACCAAGATGCAGCTTGTAGAGCAATCCTTGTGCTTTAAAACATAGTTTTGGTGTAAAGTGCAATTTACCCAAAACTTGGGGTGCAACATGTAAAATATACCCTCTAGAGTATCTTTCATGACTTTTGACATCAAGTACAGCAATGATGATGAGGAGGGTGCCTCATTTGAATGATTAAATAAGAAGGATAACCTTTATAATCTAATAACCAAGTTTTATACAAAGTGACCCTTTTATATGTGTAACTTAGTAAAATGTTTGTCTTCTTTTTCTCTAAACCTTGGATAAAGGAGGAATTTTGCTTAAGTGTAGAAGGGAGAGGCGTGGACAAGTAGGAGAGAAGGACCCATTTGATAAATAAGGAAATAATCCTCCTTGTCTTGAAAATATACCCAAAGTACATAAGTGCATCTCTTCTACAAGGCAAGGGATCGTTTTCCTTCATCCCTCTTCTTATCTAATTTCTTTGGCCGACTAAGAAGGAGCTCAGGAGCATAGGAGGATGACCAAACTGAATTGGGTAAGCTTTGATTGCCATCTAGCTCGAATTCATGGAGGAAATCTTGCTACAAGGTTGGTTTGTTAGTCTTTCTTACACAAATCTTCTATCTAGCCATCTTCTCCATCCAATTCTTGAGGAACGGACCTTGGACGACCTGTGGAGCTCAAGCCACCAATAAATCTACGAAGCTTGGAGCTCTGGATCAGTCCTAGAGGTGGGTTTTTTAACTCTAAACCTTAAAGTTTTGTTATGCATCTTCTTTCCTTGAAAACGCTGCTTGCTCTCCTTTCTTTCACACTTCTATGTGTTCTTGCAACCAAAATCGTGAAGAACAGTCCATGTTCTTGAGGTAGAAGAAGGTGGCATTAATTCCAAAGTTCACCTTGATCCTACTTTAGCAAACGGTCCTCCACCTCTTTGCCCAAACGGTTTGCAAAATCGTTTGGAAGCAAACGGTTTCAAAACCGTTTGGAGGGCAAACGGTTTCACAAGATCGTTTGGAGCAAACGGTCTCAAAGACCGTTTGGATGAGTTGACCAAGCGTTGACTGTTTGGAGATCTTCTGTACACATTATGGACTAATCACCCACCAAAATTCATCACATAATTCCAAGTAAATCACCAATTGAAGGCACATTAGTCACCTAAACCCTAATCGGGTTTATTGCTGATTTCAATGGTGCAATCATGTTGAAGTTTGGGTTGAGTGGCCCAAACGGTTTCAAAACCATTTGGGGATCACCCAAGCGGTCTCAAGACCGTTTGGGGATCACCCAAGACCGTTTGGAGGTCTAGGGTTAAGAGGGGTTGATCAATTGAGGGTCCAATCACATCACGTTGTTGAATAATTAAATGCTGATTTTGTGACCTAATCTAGGGTTCAACCCTTGAGTGAATGACTTGGTTTTTTATAATATTATGGGCAAACGGTCTCAAGACCGTTTGGAGGATGTCCAAACTATCCCAAGACCGTTTTGGGTCAGGTCATGACCCAATTGAGTGATGGTTCAATGGGTTCAACATCAATTAGACTCATGTTGATGCATGTTGAAGGGTGATCGATTCCAAACCCTAATTGGTGACCAATTGAGGTTCAATTGAGGGTCAAATCAGTAAGGATTGACCTAATTGACTCAATTGATGAGTGGCTAACCTTTGCATGATTGATTGAGGGGTTCAACCTTGGAAACCCTAATTCAATTGGATAGGTTGAGGCACTTTTTGGTCCATGCGGTTTTGAGGTGGTTTGGACCAAACGGTCTCAAGACCGTTTGAGTCCAAACGGTCTCAAGTCCGTTTAGGGCCAAACAGTCTCAAGACCATTTGAGGCCAAATGGTCTCAAGACCGTTTGGGACCAAATGATCCCAAGACCGTTTGGTGGTCATGCGGTTTCAAGATCAATTTGGTCATGCGGTTTCAAGATCGATTTGTCCATGCGGTTTCAAAGTCAAAGTTGGCCAAACGGTCAGCGGGACCAAACAGTCTTCACATCACCTAGGGCAAACGGTCTTGATGGTGTACTTTTCCATGCGGTCTTGAAAGTCAAAGGGACCAAACAGTCAACAACTCCATGCGGTTTCAAAACCGTTTGGAGGTTGAAAGTGCAAAACCGTTTGGAGTCTTTTTAGGTCAAGAATGTTTGATGACTTAATGGTCAAAATGGTTTAGTAGTTGATTAACCTAAACCCTAAAGATACCTAAAGTGATTAAGTGAACAAGTAATTAGTTGGTTGATGTATGTTATGGTCAGTGGTGGACATTACCAAAGTACCCTTGATGGGTTTAAGTAGCCAACACCCCTTGATCAGACAAACCCTAATGACCATAATGGTGATGACATGACTCATGTTAATCAAAGTTGATTTGACCTAACCTAATCATGAGAGATGTAAACATCATCTAATAATAAGGGGAGAGATAAGACTCCTAATATGAATGAGAATCAAGTAAAATACCTTCAATATGTATGAATGCACATAACTAGGGTATGATCCTTCATAGTGAGATCATGGAAACCCTAATTATGGTGATTAATGAATCTTAACCTAATTTGAAAGCATTAATGAAAGTAATCTTCATACATGATGATGGTATGACCTCAATTCATTGTGATATGAATAGTAAACCCTAATTCTAGGGTAATATCATGTAATGTGAATAGTAAACCCTAATCTAGGGTGATATGATGAAATGAACAGTAAACCCTAATTCTGGGTTACGCTTTTAAGCATGAAATTTCATGATTGAAGTATAAGTAAGGAATCACTATTCCTAATTAAGATAAGGGGTTGAACAACCCTAAATTGAAATGAATAGGGAAAACCTAACCTTATTGAAGGCATAATGGTACAACCCTTGAATTGAAAGATTACCTCTATTTTGTAAAGATGCTGAAATAGAGATAAATTGCTTATTATCAAATGTATTAACCATGCAAGTTTTTATAAAGAAGTGATCATATCCAAGTAAGGGTTATGATGTCTTATTCGTTAAAAGTATGTTATAAGCTTTATGAATAATGATATACTATGTTGCCTGGTTTAAGAGGTAACATATGAAATTGATGGGCTATAAGAGCCATGAGCAATATCTACATTGTGATAATCAAAGTCATGTTGTTAGATGACTTATGATGGTCTAAGGGTTTGAACACCCATGTTTTTAAATCATAATTATGATATGGTTAAGGAATGATATCCTAGTGATAACTGATGTGAAATAAACTTGATACATTTAGTATTCTTCTTTTATAGCAGTTGTTTTAATGGTTTATAATTGAAAACATGCTTGATGATAAAATAATGCTATAATGTACTTAAATAATCAAGTATAATCATATCATGTAGAGCCCTGATCATAGATCCATCATTGTCAGTAGTTTAATGATGGTGAAACAGGTTTTCCTAAGGGAAGTCCTGGAGAACATACTTTTGAGTATGTTGGGGTTATGGACGTGAATATCCTTACGTCCTAGTGTAGGATTTGATGTAAGATGTATCTTAATCCATCAATCCCTCATTATATGTTTATGTCGGGGTGATGTATCACTAATCTCCCGATGATGTTGTTAATGTCGCATCGGTGTGAGATAAACAAGAAATCCCTCGATGGGGAAGAGAGTACAGAATGCCACTGTAGCTCTAATAGCGAAGTTGCCAGAATACCCTGGAAAGCTATTATAGCAGAGACATGAGATGTCCTGCATGTTGATCCTCACACTGACTGAGGAAGATGAGGTCATAAGAATTCGGCTCTTTTGATGACCTATGTATGGTACTGATGCGATTTCCTAATGGTCGGTTGGAGTATGGGCGGTATACCTCATCTCCGCAGGGCATAATAATGTTTGAAAAACATAATCAGCCGCGTAGTATAACTGCTTAGGTTGAACTACGAGAAACAATGATTGATAATACATTGTTCATAATGTTCTATACATGCTCTTCATATTCCTTATTGAGATATGCTTGATATTCAATTAAAATATAATTGAAATGATTGCTTAAGTGAATGTTGCCTTACTTAATGTTAAACCTACTGTTAAATGTTTAAAATTATATTGCTTATGTTATTCCTTTATTGCAATAACAAAGCTTCTTGCGGAGAGTTATAACTCTCACTGGGACAATTATTCAATTGTCTCACCCCCGTGGGATTTGACTTTTTAGGTGGACGTCGAGGACGGAGTAACCCATACGAGGGTGAGCAGCAGCAACAACATCAGGGGCAGCAGTGAATCTCAGGTGGAGATATTGTCTATCAAGTCTTGTAGATAGTATGTCCTATGTGTCGTCTCTGTACTCTCAGGTCCTAGGAGTCAGTAGATCTGAGGTTTTTGGCTTAATGCCTCGAGATTTTTGTATCTTGCGTTGTACAGATAATGGGGCAATTGATGTATGTAATCGCTCGAGACGTAATTTTACAAAGATGTAAATGATGAATCATGTTGTAAACAACTTATCTTGTTTTCTTATAAAAGAGTTTTGTTATTTAGAAATCTCTTTCCTAAAAGTTTTAATTTTTAGTGATTTTTAATAATTTCGTTGCTAGTAAATCGCTTCCGCATTCACTGATCTCGTTTTGGCGATTCAGTCGCCACAGAAATCATCTCCCAATCTACCCAAATGACACTTTGTTTCTTACTTAATACCCATTATGACATAGACAACGCTTCAATACAATCAATTGCTATATCCATCCACACTTGTCGAGGTAGAGGTTGGAGAAATCCTGGAGGAAGGACATTCCCTGTTGTATTTTTTTAGTAGTCATGTCATGAGGATTTATGTAAGTGACTCATACATATTGAGGATTGAGGTTATAATGCTTGTGTTGATTACATATATGTCTACCCCAGAATAGATGTTGTTGAGAAAATAGGATCTAGTATACAAATAGCTATCCAATTGTAGTATGAATACATATATGTCTATCCCAAGGAAATATTACTCATTGATTAATTATATTATTTTTCCTAGTAGTTGCTTGAATCAGATTATGATGTTCAGGTATTTTGTTTCCTTGAAACACAACTATGTTCTCCTTAATCCCCTAACCAAGACTAATATTAATTTGAAGTGTATTATTGAGCTTACATAAGAGTCTTTTTGTATATTTGAGGAACCTTATATACCCATATTAGAACATATATGTTTATACATCCAACTATGCAATAATAGAACTATATATTCAATAATGGTATACTTTTGTATATTAATTCACTCACCATAACTTTATATCTATTTACGTACATATGCATATGAAATATACCATATATAGGAAGGGGAAGTGTGATAAAACTAAGTGATGTAAACCCATAAATGCTTTACTTACCATAACTTTATCTAGATCTACGTACATATGCTTATCAACTCCAATCTTGCATCCTTGTTTTTTCCCCTAACATAATAAAAGTTTTTAGAGTAGTTTAATATTTGCAAGCCTATGTGATGCACATGTTTCTACCCAAGCATATATACATTCAAACTAAGTCAGATTTAAATGACATAGAATAGAATTTGTTGGGAAAACAAGTATAAAAATGAAAAAACATGTCAAAGACATAATTAGTTTGGAGTCAAATATTCCTATATTATGTATATAGTTAAAAATAAAATACCCCTTTCTTTCCATGAAAATAGATGCATTTCCTATATGTACGCATTTCCTTGTCTGAGAGTCTAGGCTATTTCCTGCTGGTGGGCAGACCCTACATAAAATGTTCGACAAAATGGCACACAACATATTCAAAATAGTCATTGAACCAAATCAAAATGAAGAAAATGCACTTTGCTTAAGTCATATAAATCATTGATCATGGTCATGGTCCAACCTGCATCTTACTTATATTTTTGGTGTGACTTAATGGCCATATTCTAAATTTTTTGCCCCTTTGTCTACAAATCATGATCTGATTTTGTTGTTCATGGATTGCACTGTTCAACTATCTGTAACCAACTACCTTTGTATTTAGTGTATATAGCAACATTTAACATGTTGAATGGGTCTAAACTTGATTTACCTTAATGTGTACGCCCCCATGCTCCGTATGGCTAGTATACCTTTCGTAGACCCCACCCCAAGTTCAATTTGCATTAATGTGAGTTTAAACTTAATTTGCATTAATATTAAGTTTGTATAAGTTTGTGTTCAAACACCCTCACTATCATGTCTATTACAATACCATTGCTAGTATGTTTTCCGCATACCCCAAGCTTCATATTTATGGTCAAGGGAGCCTGATGAGGCTCTAGTTGTAGCACTAAGGAGGAAGTACGACATAAGTAGGTATATAGATGATCAATTTACTAGATAGTCTTAGAGGGACACGCTCTGTGATTGGTAAAATAGGATGGGGAGGTTGGACTATATATTAGAACAAGTGAAAACTCGGTGAAAGAGCCTGAAGAAGGAGTTTGTAAAGTTGAAGAATGTGACCAAAAGAGTGGTGTTAGATGGGATGATATCAAGAATAAGACCATACTCCCTGACACCCTAGAGTGGAGGGAGACACTTTTAGTGTATAGAATCATACACTAACATTCATGTACTACACTTACATTTAACCTCCTAATTGCAAGAATTTTACAATTAGGGAAAAAAGAATTTAGTGAGATTGATCATTTGACCCTTCTACCATTACCATGGCATCGATTTGATGAGGGGGGGACATTGCTAGAGGCCAGCACACAATGTCTTCAGCGGACAAACACCTACCCTCTGACTTCACCTCTAAGGATGATGTTTTTGTCGACTTAGATGCATATGATACTCTCGTCAACATAGATATCACCGGAGTTGTAGTAGACATGGGCTATTTTGGCACCTAGAAGAGGGACACAAGGACAAGGTCTGAATGGATAACCAAGGTGTTGGGGGCAAGGAATCCTCCTAGCCAAAGGCGTAAGAAGTGAGCATCAATGACACTTGAGCGATGTATGCTATCTAGTAGTGTGGTATTGGAGTTCATGAAGGTCTATGCGGTGGCCACCCGAGCCACTAAAAAGGAAGAGTTTGCAATGATTTTTAGCATTTCCATGAAACATTTTCAGATACCCCTGGTCCTATTTTTACAACTCTTGTGAATGCCATAAAGGAGTCAACCACCGTAATATCTACCTCATCCTCCGACATACCCCACACAAAGTATGATATGGTTACAAGACCTTTAGGAAAGGTCCCACAACTCTAATGCAACTCCACCACCTTTCATGCCCCCCTCTTTTGTGCTATCTCAATAGGGATTTGCTTCACACTCCCCTTTCGCCTTTCAACATCACATCAAGTATGCCATCCATGCGACATATTGGCAGTGATGATGTTGGTACAAGTGGGAATAACAAAGGCCACACATCATAGTCAAACTCTTGCATAATACAATTCTATAAACTCCACCCAGTTTTGATATCATTTTTAATATCCCAATCAGATGTTTATTGTGTTATTTGCTAAGTTTGGGAACATTAGGTACATTTGATTATTGTTGTATATTTACTTATGTAGTTAGTTTTCCTATCTACTTTAGAAGAAGTTTTGTTTTTGCACCCTCTTTCATGTTATCTTAGGATAGTCATTGTTTCAATTGTAGGCATCATGGCTAGTAATGATCACACATGAGCACTAGTCCTAGTTACATAAATTTTGAACATTGTGTCTGGGTCAGAAAATCACATTGATGATGCAATAGCTGACTCAATAGTGACCGCTATCCTGGACAATCCCAATGATGACAACATATGACATCAATACCTAGGTCAGTTAGTATTAGGAGTGGGCATCAAAAGGTAATAGAAATCATAATTGGGCATGAATAGAGGGCATATGACCTATAAAAAATGCTACCATAAACTACTTTAGTCCTCGTGGACAAGCTTGAGAGTTGTAGCTTATTACAAAGTAGTAGAGGTGTCTAATCAGTGGAGGACATATGCTACTCCCTACAGATGCTTGGCCATGTCCATACCAATCATGTTTTAGATGAGGACTACATTCACTCTGGTGAGACCATAAGTAGAAAGTTCAATGAAGTATTAGACGGGGTGTGTGCCTTGTGTCATGAATATGTTGTGATGCAAACAATAATCACAACACCGCCCTATCGCATCTTGGAGATCCCAAGGTTCCACCCTTACTTCAAGTTAATAGTCATCACCAAAAATTGTGATGCATGCCAAAATTTATTTCGTAAGTTGAACCCTATATTGCTTTGTTTTAGGTTGCTATTAGGGCAATTGATGAGACAAACATCCCAGTTTTGGTTAAACACGATAAGTAAAACCTCTATCAAAATAGATAAGGGTTTGTCTCATTGAATGCCATGGTTGTAGTAGACTTCTCCATGGAGTTTAAGTATGTCCTGATGAAGTATCCTACAATCATCCATGACCATAGGCGGTTTCAATGTACCCAACGGAAAGTATTACCTGGTTGATATAGGATACACCAACACCCATATGTTTCTTGCACCATATCGCAACACAACTTACCATATAGCTGAATACTAGGGAAAAAGACACACACATTCAATAACAAGAAGTAAATGTTCAACCACCGACATGCACAATTACGTAATATTGTTGAAAGAGCATTCAATATGTTGAAGAGGATGTTTGCATACCTAAAAAGGGTGCGACATATCCCATGCATTCACAATGTCACCTAATACTGGCATGTTGTATTATCCACAATTTTATATGACGTCAAAATGATGGGACATTATGATGTATGAATTTGTAGAAGAAAACTCATCAACTGGCCTCCCAGACAATGGAATCGACTTGAGCTCCATACAACAAACAACACATACCAGTGCTCGGGAGGGTGATGTATTGCATGAAAGGATTTCTAGTTTAATTTGGCAAACTTGATTACCTTTCTTTGTACTTGGTATCATTTCTATATTATTTCTAAACTCATCCCTCAATTGACATGTGCTATAATCTTATTGAATTCTGTACTTAGGTTTTTTTAGTACAATCTTGTTATGCCTCCTAACTAAAGTGTAATATTATGCATCCTTAGGTTTTCTTACAATGGAGAATGGATGACCTCGTTTCCATGTGACCTCCGATGCACCATACGAATCTACATGGATGCCACATATGCGGCTAATGGACAGTTCAAAGATAACAACCCCTACAGACCATATTTTATATGTGGTAGGGTTCATGTTCAAACTAGATGTCGTATGATGTTGTAGTGCATGCACAACGAGTAAAACATACCATGACCACCCTTAGTACAATTAGGGATGCACTGGTAACACAATTTACTTATTCTCACAACAAGCAAAAGTGTCGGTCATCTTGTTGTGACTTTGTATGTCCCACTAGAGTAGACACCGATAAGTTAGTAACCAAAATTATGACTCTCAGGAGGAGTCGTCAATATCTTTGTGAAAATATTCACCTACCAACTGATAGTGTCTCTTCTATAGAGGATGAGGGATATAATACATCATACTTGTAATGTAATTTGTCCTATTGAAATAGACTTCATTTGCATGTTTGAGTAATCATTTGTCATTCCTAAGTTTTGATATGAAATCTATAGTATAAACTCTACATTACATTACTAATGCACAATAAATTTAGATCTAAATGGACGCATATCACGGTCGGAGGTGCCTTTCTGGTAATGTTTCCACATTATAGATTAGAACAGAAGATGCTGGGTTATATGACTTTGGCATTCTCGGTCAAAGGTCAGGTGAAATGTATTACATATGTTCTACCAAACAAGTTCAGTACTAAAACCATAAACAATATGTTGCACTACTAAGTAAATTACATGTGTGTTGTCATTAACCCAAACTTGGCATTACAATTTAGGGAAAAGATCGGTGCAAATACTTCCAATGGGTAGTCAATCTCCCCCCCCCAACAACTCGGTCTCAACAAGTTGAGATTAAGTTACTGACTGATGAGTGGAATTCAGCGTGGGGCTAGGCAATGAACATGAAGGACTGTTAAAATCCATCACTATGCCAAAGATCTTTACAACTACTATAAGTAAGAGTTTGAAGTTCTAGAAACTATAGTTAATAAGTTGGAGGAAAGTTGTAATCTTATTTTGAACATTCCTCCACCTCCAATGACTTCATAATCTTAAATGGCAGAGTTAGATGTAGATGGATGATATTTAATTCCTACACCCGGACCCTTGAGTTTGGTTGTTGTTAAAGTTACATGATAAACTTGTTGTATTTTCTATTTTAATGTTAAAATTATCGTTACCATAATTTTGTTTAATGTTTATGTGACACAGACTTACACTTGAGATGTATTATACACAAAATTGGTAATATGGTTGGACCAGATAGGAGCTATATGTTGTTTGCACATTATGTCTTCATGTTTGAATTATTGTATTGTATCTGCAGATTTGTGAAATGGACCCTTATGATTGCAATAATGTTACATACAAAATTGGTAATATCATTGAATAAGGCACGAGGAAATATGGTATATGGTGTAGGGAGAATGATAATATACTACTTGATGCGATGAGAAACCAATATGACATGGGAAGATGTGTTGATGGAGTATATACTCGAGAAGGTTGGAGTGAGACAATGCATGACTTTCTAAACATAATGAGGGTGCCCTACATATCTTTTAACGAAGTGAAAAACTAATGGAAGAACCTCACGAGAGATTGTATTTGAGAAAATCTTTTCATTTTGGAAAATTCATTGGCTACTCAGTGAAATAGGTGATTCCATGCAACTTTGTGATAACTTGTCACACTTATCCCCCAAGAGTTGCAATACACACAGACAATGTTGAAAACATAAATGATGCATCTACAGGAGTAGGTGATGAAGGAAATGATGGAGTTTCAAGATTCCCTAGTAAAAAATTTGTGTGCCTGCTTTAGGGCATACTTTGATGTTTGTTTTATGCATTTCAAACCGTACTTGTTACAATGATTATGAAACAGTACTTGTTGAAGTTGATGTCAAATACACTGCCTATGTATATAACTTTTCTATTAACTATTTTCATTCTTTGTGTTAACTATTTTCATATTTTGTTTGTTATTATCTTTATGGGCTCAAATTTGTATTTATGTATTAATTTAAACATCTTATTGTCTAGATGTCATGCTCCAAGATCAAAAAATATGTAATGGATAAAATTTTGTGCAAGTGTTGCAACCTTCACACTCCCATTATCCACCTTCTTATGAACATCCCATGGATGCACGCCCTGAACAGCCCACGGATGCGAAACAAACCAATGATTGGGTTGCTCACCCTGTTCGTCATTTGCCATGCTGTTTGATTGTACAAAACATGGTGTCAAGCAAGAGGATAAGAAACGATGAAGGAATATGGTGTGGTCTTATGGGACAAGTACGATGAGTCCATAAAGTGGGATAAATAGGATGGCCTACTCGAGATTAGCATAAACCTTCCCTGCCACTACAGAAGGGTCGACACAACGATTGGTTGCCATCTTAGATTGATGGTAGGTGTGTCGACCTAGGCATCCACCATGAGTTTTTGTAATGTTCAGAATAAGTCAAAAGATCCTTATGATAGAGATATGCTTGACTTCACAGGTTGATGGATCCAATGAAGATGGTAAAATGATGCATTCTACTTCTATTTGGCTAACTAGATGTAGTCCCATTGCCAAACAAAATCAGACTGTATTATGTTACTATATTCACTTGATTCATCAACTAGTAGTCAAGCTTCTCTCTACCAGATGAAACATTTGACCTCTTTTGAATGACACACCAACTCATGGAGAATGACAAGTTTTCCATAAGAAATCATAATATGTTGTCACTCCAACCTTTCTGTACATAACCATTATCTATTCAGCCCATGATTATTTTGTATTTTCATGTTTTACATTTCAAATCACCTATGTACACTCTATTTTTATCGAATGAGAGCTTTTTTCAATAAGAAGGATAATTATAAATTAGTAATATTGAGTTCTTATCTAAGTAGTATTTTAAAAAAAATCATCATTTATTATTCATCTCCAACTTATTTTTTCTACATATATTCAAGCTACACCTCATCGCCACTCTGCCTCTAACAACATTGTTGTTCACCTAAAAAGGGAGTGGAGACCCATGAGGTGAGACCCATCTTCCAACGATATGATATAACCTTTAACAACATTTATGCTTACAGGAAGATAGTATACTTTATTCAGTTAAGCCAGATAGTATTACATAGTTGAAAGAGCATATGATTTATACAACAGATATGGTATAGCTTGAATCATAAGTACAATGTTTTCTCTTATCGCATTATAAATCACCCATAATTTAAATGAAACAAAGCAAGGATAATTTCAATGTGATTTTCAAATTAACTATAACAATTATGCTACTTGCCTAGATTACAGATTCTATTAAGCCCTAGGTAGTTTGAGGCGTACCACTCAAACTACTAGCCGAGAATTGTAATGTCAAAATCAACCATGCATAAGATCAAGGATGACCATAACTCCTATAGATCTCTTCCCCTTGGTTGGTACAAGTAACATTTGTAGTCACATATCAGCCCAACTACTAAACAACCTAGTTTGTCATGGGTACACATGTTATGACAATGGAAACCAGGGTATAAACCCTCAAATCTGAGTTATGATCGCAATCATTCTCAATCACATCTAGATCTAAGAAAAAACCTCAACCGCTCTCCAAACTATGAAATTATGATACCATGGATATTCCGTCTCCGCACGCTCATATGCTTAACAATATATGACTTTGAGCTCCTTCGAGATTACTCATTTCACTATCCAACAAGTTTTGATAGTGGAATAGCTATAGGGTCACATGGCACTACTGATTAGGTTACACTTGATTACTTAAGTTAGTCATTTGACTACATCAATCAAGTTACATACAAACACCCTATATATTGTACAAATTAATTTGAGTTTTGCAACCTCAGAAGATACAAAGCATATAAAATAGTTTCATGCTACTCGAACAACACATAGTTATCCTAGTCGTGAAGATAATCAAGACACAAACTAGGGTTTTCTCCAACCATCATCATGGCACCATAACATCAATTTGAAACATTATAAATGTCGTCTAATAACCATCATATGACAAGAATAACACATGGATCGGATTTTTTCTCATTACACATCATAGTATCACACCACTGACAACATTTTGGCATTGTTACACTTGTATCACCAATTTTAGACTTTACATATTCAAAGAACAATTCACTTTACAGTAGAGAAGCATCTCAAAAGTTAGAGTACAACTTAAGAACTAGTATTATCATCTTTCTTATACCAAAACTACACCTAATAAGTTATACTTTTAGCATTCTAGGAGTTTCCAATGAAAGCTTAACGACATGCATGTAGGCAGTAAGCAACAAATGCATTGAAGGTTATATCACTCTCATGTTAGAGAAGAAAACCAAAGTCTAAGAAGTGGAAATATTCCAAATCAACAAACAAACATTGAGCTTAGCCCACCCAATCTCCCAGAATGCCTCATGTCTCCACGAACATGGTCTTTCTAGAGCAAGGAAGAAAATATACTTTTTGTAAGACCCTTGACCTTGCTTTATGGTTGAATATCCTTGATTACCTAAATTATATGCTTAAAATCTTAATCAAACCCTAATATTTTCTTTGATATTATGTGACAAAGTTAAGTTTCAAGTTTGGTCCAGTTTGGACATTGTTTGAGCATGTTTTGTTATATATGTGCTTGTTTTGGGCTTTTATGCAATTTACCAATATCTAGGGTCTTTTTCTTGTAATTTTTCATGTGTTTATTTTTCCTCACATGTTTTTGTATCATGTTTGATATATTTTTTCCTTGGGTGCCTTGTTGCACCTTTGGTTTAGTGTAGACATCTAACCTAGGGTTTAGGGCTAGGGTTTCCTAACCTAGATGCCCTAACTCAATGGTTTGACCCTTTTGATGTTGGGATCCAATGGTTCACCTATAGGTGGTCAGAACTGATTATTCTCTTGAGTGGTTTGAAGTTTTATGGTTTGTCTTTTAGGCTCCTAGATTGATGGTTCACCAAGTGAGGTGCAACAACCGCTGGAGACTTAGGGTTTTGCTTTGGTGGCCAAGTGAAGGCATGACCCGATCGACCACCTAGTGTTGGAGGTCGATAATTTCTCTAGGGTTGACATCTGATGGTCCCCCTGTAGTTAAGATTTCATGGTTGACTTGGTTTTTCATGGACAAGATGTTTTGACCATGGGCGCATGGCTTGACATGTTCTTCCTTCCTTTCTCTTTCACCCCAAGCTTTATATACCTCTCTCCTTCCATGCAAACAAGCTCTTTAGACTCTCTCTTATTCTTCTTTCTGCTTGTATCTCATCCCTCTTTCTTGGTGGAGAAGTAGGAACTCAAGGAATAAGAAACTTGGCCAATCCTTCTTGCATGTGCACCTAGGGTTCGGATCTACCCTCTCTTAAAGCATGTGTAGCTTCCTTAGCTTGTTCTTAACCTAAGAAAGTAAGATCTTACTCTTTCCTTCATTTTCCTTGCTCCCCTACCTTCTTATCTCTTCCTTCTTGGTCGGATCCATGGTGTTCTCTTCGCGGATCTTGTGTTTGAGGTTGAAGAACGCCTTCTTTCTTGCTTCGTTGACCTGAGGTTTGCTTGTTCTTGTAGAAAAGGAGCTAGCTTGGAGGTATGGAGTGCTCAAGCTAGGGTTTCTTCTCTCTATTTTCGATCTACCTTGTTGTTTGGACCTTCATCTTCTTCTTTGAGGTTAGTTATATAACTTTCTCCATGTTTTTTTCTTACTCTTAACTTGCATGTACATGATCTTGCTCTAAAATGTAGTTCTAAGTAGAAAGATACTATCTTTGCCTAGTTTGAGCTTGTATGGTGGTTTTTGAGTAAAAAAAATCCTTGATGTACCTCTAAACCTTGTGCACGTTTCCACCTTGGAAGTAGGAGCTCTAGTCTTTGTATGTCCATGAAATGATAGTCCTTTGAGTGTTACAAAAAATGGTTTTGCTTTAGGGTTTTGAGTTGATTTCTTCTCTTGTATTGAAACTCGTCGGTTTGGATTTGGTGTCAATCAATGGTTTGGACTTAGTGTTGTTTTTATGGTCCTACTTGTGTTTATAACTAATGGCTTGGTTCCTCTAGAAATGATGGTCTTGTTGCTCACATTAGGTAAATAATAGTTTAATTGGTGTTTTGGATATGTTCTTCCACCTGTTGTTGACAAACGATGGTCCCACTGGTTCCATGGTCAATGGTTTCACTGGTTCCATGAACGATGTTTTCACTGGTTCCATGGTCGATAGTTTCACTAGTTTCATGGTTTATGGTTTCACTGATTGCAAGATTCGATGGCCTTCATAGTGTCCACATCTGATGGTGGTTCTGATGTCCACAACCATTCCTGATGTCAACAAATGACGGTGCCCCTACTGTTGATATTCAATGGCCTTTCTAGGTCATGATTCAATGGCTTTCCTATGTGTAAGATTCAAAGGTTTTTCTTGTATGGAATCTGATGGTCTTGTCCATACCACATATGTTGGTTTTGGTTTGATGATGCCACTCGAGGGTTATGCTTTGGGTTATGTATATGTATATGTTTGTGCATGTATGTGACCCATTGGTTTGAGTTTGAAGCATGGGACTGGATGATAGTTCTTTGTCTTGAGTGCATCCATGATCCGATGGTGGTTCTAGGTGTGAAGGTTTGTGTTCTCACCTAAGTAAGTGTATAGGCTGATGGTTAGATTTGAATACTAATTTGTAAGTTTAGTTTATTCATACTTAGCTTCCTTGTATGTTGATATGATGAAGGAATACTCGCTCTTAGTGTTATGGTAACTCTATTATGTTACCCTACAAACATCATAGCTCTTTAATGCAATATTATGTTGAACCTATGTATCACAAGTATGGTTATGGTTTGTTGAACCTTTTATACGGTGTGGAAAGATAATGATGTTCTTGTAAGAGATATGTGAGTTGTCTTAATGACCTTTGGGCATGGTTTGAGCCCTTTTGGAGGTGTGATCCTCTTCATGTGTGATAAGGATTAATATCCCATGATGATGATGTGATGAGAATTATATCTCATACATTTTATATCTTCTAGAGCTGTGACATACCCATTTCTTTTGTAGAACTCTTTTAGGTTTTGTATGTAACTTGATTGATGCATCCTTAAATCACCCAATTGACATTAACTAATCAAATGAAACCCTAATCATATAGTGCCTCGTGTCGTAGAAACATTCCAGTATCAAGAGTTGATGGATGGGGAAACAGGTATTCCAGAAGGGAAGCTTGAAGTCATATACTTTTGTCTATATGCAGGTGCAAGTGATTATGTGCCCTTGACATTCTGATCCCAAGGTTTGGAGGATGGTTGTGGTCATGCCTTAGATTGAGAGTGATTGAGGCCATGTCTCAGATATTGTATAAGTGATGTGATTGAGGAAAATTATGGTTGTACCTCTGATGATAGGGTTTTGTATACCCTGGTTACTAGTGTCGTGACCTATATACCAAGGGATAACTAGGTTGATTTTAGCTTGACTGTATATGCCATTGCGGCAGACTTGTACTAAAAAAGGGGAAGAGATCTTAGGATTCTATCTCTCCTAGATCTTGTATGGAACTGATTGCAACTTCATAGTGGTCAGTTTGAGGTTTGAGTGGTATACCTCAAACTCCCCATGGCTTAATAAAATATGTAAATCCAACCTTGTAGTATACCTATTTAGGGGTAAACACAATTCGCATTGATTGTTAATCTTTGCTTTGTTTCTTGTATTATTTAGTTGATATATAACATGTTAAGAGAAATCAATTGTTTCAAGGATAATAGTTCTACCTGTTCCTTTAGATATCATTTTAGCCCTGCTTACTGTAATGTAATATGTTCTATTTGCTTAATCTATTTAACTTGTTTAATAAATAACATGTTGTAATCAAGAACCATTATTGAGAATTATATCTCTCACTGGGATATCAGTCTCACCTCGTCGGTCACCGCATCTTTTTTGGTGATCATCAGAGCCATTGTCAAGTTTGAGGAAGTGAGTAAGAGCATCTTGGAGTGAATTAGGAGTATAAGGTTGGCTAGTAGTTAGTGTGTCTTAGAGTCATCCATATACTCTGAAGTCTAGGCAAGGGGATGTTTCGTAGATGATATGTTTATCGGATTGAGTTATTGGTAGTATTCTGATGTTGTATGTAGCATGTATATATGTGGAACATCTCTTTTATATACAGGTTGTGGTTGTGGCCACTGTATAGATATGTGAATACTTGATATGGTATGTGTTGTTATACAAGTAGTTGGACTTATATGTAATTACACCTGAACATGTTGGTGATGTTTTAATCATTTTTAATTTAACCTCTTATCTGGATATGAGATTAGTGATTGATCATGTATTTTGTTTTGAGTAATCTCATTTAGCACGACATGATGTCACACTTTTTAGCCCATATGCATAGGGTTATAGGTAGAAAACACTAAGAGATACCAAGGAACTCGATTGTAGGAGGAAATAGGGTGAAAAAAAATAAGGAAAATGAGTTGAAAAGTAAGAATCTTACCCAAAGAGAGAAATATTCACGATCAAAATCCTTCTAATTGTCCTTGAGCAGCTCAAACTCACACATGCATCCAAGAAAAAAGCACCTCGATGAGCCCAGTTGGACCTTTGTCGGTCTGTTAGATTCTTTTTGGGATGCTCCGATTGCAATTGAAGCTCTACCAAACAAAAAATGAGAGGAGAGAAGGAAAGGGTGGAGTTATTTATAGGTGCTAGAGATTGGTCTCTTGCATGTCAGGACGTCCATCAATCAAAGCTAAAAAACCCTTCAGGTTGGAACCCAAGAAACTGGCCGGTCACCTCATTAAAATCCTATCTTTGTTGATCGGTGAAGCACACACTCACATAGAAAGCTTTGTCAGTCAAACACACAAAGGCTTGTCGAATTAGAAACCTCATCATGCACTGGGATCTCATCGACCACTTAACACCCAGGCTAGCTAACACTAATTCCATCAAGCGTTGAAGACTCATCGACCACTAAGAAAGAAGCAGTCACCGAAAAGCTATCAACCTATGAACACACTGCACCACCTCCTAAAGTGATATATATATATAGAGAGAGAGAGAGTCAGGCTAGAATACACTCGAGTGTACGGATCGCACGAATACACTCAAGTGTGTTTGCATATCAAGACTATTTTTTGCAAAATATAAATTGTTGATCTTCACTGTCATACTATAACTAGGCTACATACAAATTTTGAACCCATTTGGATGAGTGTAAGTCACTCATCCAAGGGCAACAAAATCAACGCGCGAAACTAATTTGAAATGCATAATTTTTGCGGTCTTCATAACATGTGCTATACATATCCAAATGTGCTCAAATTTTGCGTATGAGTTGTTCACGAGATGTTTAAGAAGATCAACAGATTAGATTTTCAAAAAAAAAATATTGCATCATTGAAAACTACTTGAGTGTATTCCGCTCCGGATACACTCGAGTGTATTCTAGCCTGATATATATATATATATATATATATATATATATATATATATATATATATATATATATATATATATATATATATATATATGTATGTATATATGTATGTATGTATATATATGTATATATATAGAGTGCATGAAATAAAAGTTTAAAAGCATATGAAAGAAAAGTAAAATTGTAAGATTATCAAGGACAACATGAGGAAAATCAAGCAAGTGTTAAAATTATGTTTATACTCTTAGTAAAAGGGTAATTGCATAAAGGTCCACATATTTCAAAGATTGTATATCTAAACCAAACAAGGTCTGATTTCATTTTGAGACTAACATCCAATTTAGCAAAACAACTATGTTTATAAGATAAGCAAGGTTAAGGGGCCTTAAAACTATAAACCCCTAACAAATATTTTCCTCCCCAAAATCCTAGTCAAACAAAGAAGGGTACTTTCTACAAATCATGTTCTAGCTCCCGTGTGGCTTCCTCAACACCACGATGATACCACAAAACCTTCAGTAAACATATGTCCTTCTCCTTAAGCTTCATCACTTGCCCATATAAGATCAAAATTGGACCTTCAACATAGGTAACATCCTCCTCCAACTCTATCTCTACGAGATGTGATGTTTGCTCTTTACCAAGATCGGGCTTCCTCAAAATGGAAATATGAAACACACTTTGTAAGTGGTACAACTTTGGAGGTAACTCCAACTTATAAGACACCTTCCCAACTCAAGCTATGATAGGGTGAGATTCAATAAACCTAGGAGCCAACTTACCCTTCTTCCCAAACCTCAGCACACCATTCTAATGGGAAACCTTGAGATACACACAGTCTCCAACTTGGAAATATGACGGTATATGATGGTTATCTGCATAATACTTCTGCCTATCCTGTGGTGCCTTCAACTGTTGTTGTATCGCCTTAATCTTTTCTGTGGTCTAGACAAGTTTTGGACCCTATAACTAGTACTCTCCAAGACTAACCAACAAAGAGGCAACCTACAACACTTACCGTATAAATCCTCATAAGGTGCCATGTCTATGCTCCTCTTGTTATTGTTGTTGTAGGCAAATTCAATCAAACTAAGGTAAACATCCCAACTTCCAAGACTATGAAGCACACATGCTCTCAACATATCCTGTAACGTCTGTATGGTCCTCTCTGGCTGGCCATCTGTCTACAGGTGAAAAGTTTTATTGTACCTCAACTGTGTCCCTGACATTGTGTGTTGACATTCTCAAAACTTGCTCGTAAACTGAGAACCTTTGTCTGACACTATGGTAACTAGTATTCCATGCAGACAAACTATATCATCAACGTAGATCTGTGCTAACTTCTCTACTGTGGAGATAGTCTTAATCGGTAGAAAGTGACCTGATTTTGTTATCCGATCAACAATAACTCAAATGGAATCATTGCCTTTGGTTATTCTAGGAAGTGGCAAGGGTTGCGACATCCCTACATGATTATGACGTTCAGCTTTAACTTGTATAAAAACTAGGCACTTTTACACGAACTCAATCACATCACTCTTCAAACATATCCACCATTAAAAATCCTTAATATTACAATACATCTTTATACTTCCAGGATGCATAGAATTTATTGAGGAATTGCCTATTCAAGTACCATTTTCCATAGACCTCAAACATCAGGAACTACCATCTACTTGTGGAAACATACTATCCCATCACCTGTCTGAAGAAACCCATCATGCCTCTTACTGCCAAACTCTAACATGATGTTTTGTGTCTTCGATATGTTTCCTCAATGTTGGTTTGACCTATAACTGTGTCAACAAACCTACCAACAAGGATACACCTAGTTGTATATTTATCTGTCTAAGTGAAACTAACATATCACGCTTGTGACAAACCATGAGTATAACTAAACTTGGTCTACAAATGATGAAGAAGATAACTTTCTACTTAATGCATCAACCACTATGTTTTCCTTTCTAGGATGGTAATCTATCTTATAGTCATAAAATTTGATCAGCTCCATCCACCTCCTCTACCTCATGTTTACCTCTTTCTTTGAGAAGATGTATTGTACTTGTGATTTGTGAAGATTTGACACTTCTATCCATACAGATAATGCCTCCAAATCTTCAAGGCGAGACCACCGCTGCTAAATCTAGGTCATGAGTTAGGTTTTCTCCTCATGTTTCTTAAGTTGTTGAGAAACAAAAGAAATCACATTATTGTCCAACGTCAACACACATCCCAACCCATTCTTCGAAGGATCACTAAAAATGATGTAGCCCTTCCGCAATTTTGGCAACACTAGGATTGGAGAACTTGTCAACTTCTCCTTCCAACAACTAAAAAGAGTGTTGACACTTGTCATCTCAAAGAAAAGGAACACATTTCCCAGTTATCTCAATCAAAGGTAAAGATACTACGCTAAAGTTCTTGACTAACCTCTTGTAGTAACCAACGAAACCTAGGAAACTTCAAACCTCCATTGGTGTCTTGGGCTTCTCCCACTCCAAAACTAACTCCACCTTTTCAGGATCCATACAAACACCTTTTGAAGAGATAACATGACCAAGAAAAGACACCTCAATCAACTAAAACTCACACTAAATAAACTTGTCATACAACATATGTTTCCTCAAAAGCTCCAATGCTTGATGAAGATGTTGTTCATGTTGTTGCTTGCCTCTGGAGTATATCACAATATCATCTATGAACACCACCACAAACTGATCAAGGTATGATTTGAATACTATGTTCATCATATCCATGAATTATGCCATCACATTGGTTAGCTCAAATGGCATAACCACAAACTCATAGTGACAATGCCTAGTTCTAAAAGAAGTCTTAGGTATGCCATCTACCTTGATACTTAACTGGTGATATCCTAATCTCATGTCTATCTTTGAGAACATTGCAACACCTCTCAATTGATCAAATAGTTCGTCTATCCTTAGAAACAGATACTTGTTCTTCATTGGGACCTTGTTCAACTGGTGGTAATCTAGGCAAAGCCTCATAGAACCATCCTTCTTCACAAATAACAACTGAGAAATCCAAGGGGAAGTTCTTAGTTGTATGAAGCATTTTTAACAACTCTTGCAACTGCTTCTTCAAATCTCTCATCTTAGTTGGAGCCATCCTATAAGGTGTCTATGCTATGGATTTCATACCAGGAACTAGATTGATTTCAAAATTAATCTCTCTCGGGGGTGGAATACCTAGAAACACATTAGGAAAAATATCCTCAAACTCCCTCATTGTAGGTAAATCCTTGATACTAGGACTCCTCACCTAAGTATCCACTATGTGTGTCAAGAAAGCTACACATCCTTGCCTCACCAACTTCTCTACTATCACAATTGACACTAGATAGGTACAAAGAATCTTCCGATCTCCTTGGAAATCCCATGAGGTACCTCTATCACATACCATCTCCACTATGGAACCACAATCCAAAAAAACCATGTACCTCTCCAAGGTATCCATCCCTAGGAACACATAGAATCCATGCATATCAAGTGGCATAAGATCCAATTGAATACTACATCCCAATAAGGAAAGAATGTAAGATGGACACAATTCTTGCAACATGACAAAATACCCCAAAGGGGTTTCTAACAAAAGATTATTAGTTCTTCTACAAATAGGAAAATTACAACTATTTATCAGCTCTCTAGTGATAAACGAGTGTGTCACACTGAGTCAACCAAAATAGATACATATGTAGATGAAAATAAGTTAAAATCAAAAAGTTCCATATGACCTATCACTACTCACGGGTTGGCAACTCCTTCTGACTGCCTCATAGCATAGAATCTAACTGTTTCTTTCTATCGCCATTGACCTTTGCTTGTTTGGTTCTAGAAACCTTACCTACAATGACGAAACACGACCCCTATCACCACCGGTACCGAACTACTAATATTGTTACAAATCCTATCAGCATTGCCTCAGCTACTGTGTAACCTCGTGGTTCTTCATAGAACAAGACCATCTCACATGCCCTATTTGTCCACACTCACAACATGTTCTTGTATCATAATATTTCCTAGACAGACATATCACATACACTAAACCTGAGTTGTTCACCCTAGGTGGTAGAAAACTACAACCTCTCCCTTTGTCAAGAGATCATCATGACTGCACCAATGTCCTTGTCTCAGAAAACTTTGACCTTTGTTGAGATTGTTTCTACTGTAGTGAATAAAACCTCAACTTCTTAAGACTGTCAGATGGTGATCCCTGGAACTGAGTAGACCTCTTTCTGGTACTATCCTCTCATCATTACATGATCATCCTCTCTATCCTTCTCACAGACTCTATAAAGAGGGAAAATGCCTCATAGTACTCCTGGGCTGATGTCGTTCCTGCCAACTCAACATTCAAACAATTTTTCGAACCTTCTGATCCTCTTTTTCTCTATGGCTTCCATGTGAGGAAAAAATCTCAACAACTCCATGAAATTCACCTCATATTCATTGATACATATCACTCTATTAGAAAATATCAGATCATCCAATAACCAATATAAATAGAGGGAAAATATTTTTTTCAATAGAGCAAGAGAATTGATTATATTGAATAGAATCAGACTAAGAGGCTACTACTCCCCATGCCCTAGAAGAATCTACTCGGACATAATGAAACTACCAGAAATGCAAACTAAAATGAGACCCGTAATGATACAACATGTGACTACAGACCAAAAACTGGATTTACAAGCTAAGACTTGATGCCCCTTTCTTGTAGAGTCCCCCTCCATTTTTTTTTTTTTTTGAAATTTGGTAAATATATTCCAAAAACCCCCGGGAAAGGGGGATAAAGTACAAGCCACACCCTTACATGTGACTACAGACTCCTAGGAAATTGGTTACAGCGGATCCCAATTCCTATCTATCATAGGAGAGATAACAAGACAAGTTTTAAATGCAGAATACATTCTCTTAATCTCTAAAGCAAGATGGTTGAAGATGCCAACAAAGTCAGAAGTGCCACATTATGCAGCCTTTTGTTACGTTCCTCCCAAATGAAGTGCACAGCACCAGTGATGGCCCATAGTTCTATGATTCTGGAGTGTCTAGACATGTTACCAAGATCCGTGAGGCAGCCATAAAGAGAATAAGAGGATCTGATGTTGAGCTTAAGCTGAGCTCCCCCATATATACTTCCAATATTTGCAGCTCCCGAAAAGATGAGCAATCGAGTCATTGTGTTGGCCACACAACAAGCATGCATAGACAGGAGCCCCAGACCGGGAGCTGATCTTTTCTAAAGTAGGAAGGACATTAATGAGAGCTCTAAAAGTAGTGAGACTCCATCTAGGATAGTACTTAGATAACCAAATATTACCATAAGCTTTGTCAATAGGATGCTTTTGCCTGGTGTTATCCCAAAGATCCTTGCCCTCCCACATAGAGAAGGAAGGCCAAAGAGCAATCATACGCTTATGACAAGTAGAACTATTCTTGGAGATAGTAGTCAAGGAAGAAAAGAGAAGGGGAAATCCTATATGAATGGCTGGTGGCGGCAGCTAGATTGGTTCATCTTTGGTGTCGGTCGGTCAACAACATTTAACCACTTGCTTCAACCCAAAGTCATATTCAAACATTGACTGTATTGATGATTTTTGACATTTTATTGAGTCATTACTTGAATCATTTCCACCATAAAAAATATATATAATTGGCCAGCTTTCCTAGTCAAAGAAGACAATTTTTACAATATTAATTTCTTTCCCACAAATTGTGGGATTTATTGAGTTGTCATCTTTAATATTTGACCATGTGACTCTCTTTAATGTAGATTTTCAAAATTGTGATTTCAATAAGATTTCATTGCCATCAAACGCTCAAAAGTGGTACAAATAATAGGGTTTTCTTTTAAGAAATATAAATGCATTTCCAATCAGCATTTGTACACCCAATTTGGAGTTTACATGCAAAAGTTATGACATTTTTGGTGTCGGGTATACATGAATTTTAAATGCTACGGGAATTTGTACGAAAAGATCTTCCAAGTGAAATTTTTGGAATATTATGCTTTGAAATAATTGTCTATTTTCCTGCAAAGCGTACAATAATCAAATAAAAATTCCAATTTAAGCAAGAAGAGATAAAATAAGATAATTCATGTAAATACTATTAAATATCTAACAATTTACTATCAGATAAAGATTAAAAAATGTACAATGAAAGGTGATGAGTTTTCTCATCAAAATACTTCAAACTTAAATATTTGCTTATCCTCAAATATCATTGAATTTAAAACACTACCACATAATAATTTTGGCCTATCATCCTCACTTGCATAGCATCACTTGAGTCCTTCCACTTTATATAGATAAGCAACCTAAACTTCCTTGATTCACGTAAAATAATTTTCATATCTCCTATTTTAAGATTATTTTCAACTTGGTTCTGTTTCAAAATTTTCAATAAAACAGATTTCATATGACCTTTGCATTTGGTACTCTTGCATATTCATACACATTTTTGCACAAGAACATGGCTCAAGGTTTTTTATGGGGTCATGTAAATTTTCATGGGCATAAAATTGGAGTGAAGGAGATAAAGAAGGCGGCCTCTCCTCTATTCAACTTGAGGTATTTTTATTTCTTTGTTTACAGTTACATTGACTATGTGTTTTTTTGTGCTCTTTTGCCATCTTTTCTTGATACAACCCTTATACAATTTACAAAGGGTATGGTAGAAGTGGAAGAGGGGGAAGAGTGCCATCCCAAACTTAGGATTTTAGCACTTCTGGCTTTTTTATTTTCTTTTATAGAAGGAGAGATAAGGAGGCGATGGAATAAGTGGTCAAAAGACTATTCATTGTGAAACTCATTTTATTGAATTTCAGTGCATTGGGAGCACCATACATTGGGTCAATTAATTTTTGAGTTATGCAAAATTAAGAAACTTTTCAAGTCAATCTATAACTTTTGATAAAGGGAACATTATTTTTTAATTCTATCAGTCCTCTACGGATTGCCATGTTTTTCAAGGAATGGTGTTAATTCAGATCATAGGTGGCAGGATAATTTCTTGCAGTGGAAGGTTTTATAATTTAAGTTACAATAGAAGTTGCATCATTTAAGGGGGTATATTTATAAATATGTATATTACCATGTCCAACTAGAGAAAGGTCGAAGCTAAAAGAAAAATTTTGAACAAAATTAAAACTAAACTAAATAACATAATGCGAATTGTAAAATTAAGATATAGTGGGTGGAATGAGTATTTACCACCCACCTCCACCCCAAACATAAAATTGTGCTCGTCCCGAGCAAAACTTACATCCATGATGGAGGGAAGAAAAGGGCAAGGATTGCTAGGAGGAACTGGTAGCTCGAAGAATGTCTAATTGAATGGAATATGTATGAGGGATAATACTTTTATTGTTGGAGCTTCATGGTGTACCCAATGATGGGGTGGGCATTCATATTTCTTTTCACCTCGCAATCCCTCTAGTAGGATCCATAATTCTTCCTTCAGTAGTGAAGGAAGTGTCAGAGATGGATGTGGATTGGGGGAGATCGGTGGGAGCTCGGCGGGTAACACATATAGTGTTAGATGTGGAAGATCATGAGGATGATTTGGCTCAGGTATTTTTTTTCACCTGCATCTACATGTAGTGGGGAGGGTGCTGGTATGTAAGAACTAGTTTGTCACTTGGGTAAACAATCACATGGGGTTGTATGTCTTCTTGGAGGATTATGCAACAAAGTGCATCTAGATCCTTTGCCCCATACATGGAAGCTAGTGGATTTGGCGTTGACAATTCGCGGATGATGTAGTTGTTGTCATAATCATCAAAATTGATTAGTCTAGGTTGTTCCATCTCTTTTGGGGAATTCTCCCTCTCTACTTCATGAAAAATTTCATCAATATGGATGTATATGGAGTCATCAGGGCCCTCTACAATGTTGAAGGGGAGATCTGATTCCTTCATAAAACATGTGCCCAACTCAATGGGCTTAGAAGGGATCACCTTACAATATAATGGTGGTAAGTAAGGTTCTTGCGGAGGTGGAATCACCTCATAGAGTTCATCAGGATGTGGACCAATGGGTTGTTGAGAAAGAATATAGGACTCTTGATGAAGAAACACTTCATCAAAAGGATCCACCATTGCATCCTGGGAGAGTGATGGTACATTGTCCACAATAGGATCAACCAAACTAGGATGATTATTGTAAACATCTGAATATGTGTTGTAATAGAGAAGAGTGGTCAAGGAACTGGATATGGTTTCCCTCTGTCATATTGATCAACATATGGGAGAATTGATGTTGACATGAAAGGAACAAAAGGATAAAATTCAACATCACAAATATTTTATTCTCTTCAAAAATCATGCAATAAACATTGGGGTTAGTAGATTTCTTTGTTGATATAGCATATATCTAAATTCTCTCATTTAAGGGGTCCCCAAGGGTTTAAGGAGGATACAAGCAGGGACATCTTCTTTGCATACAAGGAAAGGGGGTATGTGGATTTCATTTAATGGTGGTTTCTCCCCTATTAGATCAGACATATGTGAAAGGAAATTGGTGGTGGTGGAGTGTGAGGCTCTTGGAGGGGAAACCTCTCTCTAGAAAAAAAAACTATTGATTTACCATGGAAGGGTGGCGGTTCATTATCCAAAAATAGGTCAACCCAAATGGATTGGTCAATGATAATATCTAGATTTATGTCATCGATAGGAAAAGTTGTGAGATCTTCAGAATGATTTTCCTACTTTGCCTTTTCATACTCAAGTAATAAAGCCTCTAGCAAAAGGGTCAGAATACCAACGTCCTCATCGCACAAAGAATACGACTCCATGTTCAGTGCTATTTCTTCAGGATCTGACATATATGACATAAAAATGGGATCACCATCATCATCACCGGGAAAAACTATCTTACGTTTCTCTAGCCCCTCTGAGGGTCTTTTTGATTGGGCCTCTAGCAAAGTAGCTAACATGGCTTGTCGATTTTCTAATGATTTCTGATGCTCTTCTAAAATCTTTCGTTGCTCTACTGCTAGTCCCTCTAGGAGTCTGATATGCTCCTGTTGAGGTGTATATTGATTTGCAAAACAATGTTCATAACCCCCGAAAATTTGTTTGTTGCACACACTATACGTCCCATAATGATTTTGGTCCTAGTACCTCTCATATTGATTGAAACATTGCTCCTTGTAAATAGTCTTCAGAGATGATGGGTTGAAATTTCCATTACATCCACCTTGGTGGGAAGATTCAACATTACAAGGTGTTATCATAACATGAGGGGACACATTTTGACAATTAGGATTCTTTGATTGGGCTTCTAGTAAAGCAGCTACCAAGGTTTGGTTGGTTTCCAGTTTTGCCTGTCCTTCCACTGCTCTTCTTGTTGAGGATAATATTTGATTTCACAAATAGGTTCATATTTCCCAGAATTTTGATCATCGTCACCATATCTACCTAAATCTTGTTGGTCATAATACTCCTCATTAGGAAATTTATTGGAGTGGTTTCATTCCTCACAATAGCCTTTGAAAATTTTGTGTATTTGCATACCATCAAGATAAGGATCCTCGAGACTATAAGGTGCTATTGCCATAGTAGGGGGCACATTAGGACAATATAAGGATGTATGGTCATAGTAACCACACAAATTGCATTGTGAACCATAGTGTGTTGACCATTCCATTTGATATGATTCATGAAAGATAAGTCAGTGATTTTAAAAAATAGGGTAACAAAAATTTAATCAAAAAAACTAAAAAATTATGAAATAAAAAATTATAAAATAAGCTAGGAAATCAGTACTGCTGGAATGGAAACTAAATATAAGGAGATAGACTACTGGAATGGGTCTTGTTAGATAAAAAGAAAGTACAAAAATCTAAGGAATTGTGAAACAAGACTAAAAATTACAAAAATAAACTAAAAAGTAGTACTTCCAAAATGGAGACTCAGCAGAAGGAGGAGATACACTGCCAGAATGGGTCTCGGTAGGCAAAATAAATTACAAAATCTAAACAAGATATCATGGAATAATTTTATAGAACAATTCTAAAAGTTATACAAGTTAATAAATATGAACAAGATTGTATAAGATATACAGACAATATGATTTGAGAAATAACATGTGTCATCCCCGACAATGGCGCCAAATTAATGCACATCATTGTACACGCACCAATCACTAGGACAATTTCTAGAGTTTAACCTTCTAACTAGGATGTCAACTTGATGCAAGCACCTATTCAACTGAGTGTGGATAGGTACCAATCCAAGGGACGATGGAAGGATAGGTTGAAATCCAAATTTGATCGCTTAACGAGAAAGTAAATTTGATTTGAGAAGATTTGTTAAAACCACAAATAGGAATAAAAGTGTTGAAATAAAGATTAACTAATCAAGAAATAAAAATATGGGGATCCGGAGAATCACCACCAAAACCATGTACTTATTCAACTAATCCACTTCTAAACTTCAAGGATCAAATCAGGACATTGTGGTTGCATGTCCTTACGAACAAACTCACAAGGGTTGGATTTCTTGTAAACTTGTTGGTCCTGACATTTACAGATCATTGACCAACCATCCAACATGCCACTATCCACAGTCATATCAAGATATATGTGAATTCAAACTGACGTTCAAACCCAAGACTCGTATGGTCGCTTCACCATTGATTATAACAGGAATAAGATTAGAGAGATGAATAGATGATAATCGCAATAAAGGGACTATTGTTTCATTCTTACAGAGATCCATTATTATATCACTCCATCATAATATATCAGATCATCTAATAACCACACATAAATAAAGGAAAAATATTTTTTTCAAGAAACAAGAAAACTGGTTAAATTGAGTAGAACTGGGCTAAGGGACAACTCCCCATGCACCAGAAGAATCTACTCAGACATAATGAAACTACCAAGAATGTAAACTAAAATGAGATATGTAATAATACAAGATATGAATTACATACTAAAAATTGGATTTACAAACTAAGACCCCATGCCATTTTCTTGTGGAGTCCCCCCTCCTTTATAGGTAGAAAGGAGGGGGAAAACCATATAGGAATGGCTGGTGGCGGCTAGATTACTTCATCTTTGGTGTCGGTCAGTCAAGAATATTTAACCACTTGCTTCAGCCCGAAGACACATTCAAACTTTGACAGCATTGATGATTTTTGACATTTGATTGAGTCTCTATTTGAATCTTTGCCACCACATAAAAGTAGATGGAATTGGCCAACTTTCCTAGTCAAAGGAGATAATTTTTACAATATTAACTGCTTGCCCAGAATTGCGGGATTTATTGAGTTGTCGTCTTCAATATTTGATCATGTGACTCTCTTTAATGTAGATTTTCGCAATAGAAATTTCGAGCGGATTTTGCTCCCATTGAAGGCTCAAAAGTGGTCCAAATAATAGGATTTTATTTTAGGAAATAAATATTCCTTTTCAACTAATATTTGTACATCTAATTTGAAATTTGCACTCAAAAGTCATGATACTTTTGGTGTCAGTTATATATAAATTTCAGTCGTTGTAGGAATTTGTGCGAAAACATCTTCCAAGAGACATTTTGGAAATTTTGCACTTTGAAATAATTGTCTATTTTCCTACAAAGCACACAATAATCAAGTAGAAACTCCAATTTTAGTAAGAAGAGCTAAACTAAGATAATTCATGTAAAACTATTTAATAGCTAACGATTTATTGTCAAATAAAAAAATGTACAATAAAAGGTGATGAGTTTGCACTCATAAAAACCCAACTCTTCCTTATTACCATAAACTAAAGAATCGATCTTTTTAGTGCTTTTCAAATATTGAAGGATGTTCTTTATGGTAGTCCAGTGACTTTCATTGAAATCTGACAAATATTCACTCATCATGTCTAATACATACAAGACAAAGGGAAGAGTACATAACATTACATACATGATAGATCCAATTGTGAATGCACATGGTATCTATCCATGTGTTCATGTTCTTCAAAAGAAATGGGACACTAGGATCCTAAGAGACTAACTCCATGTAACATGGACAAGTTTTCTCTTATTGAGTCATGCATGTTGAACCCCTTCAGTATCTTATCAATGTATGTGCTTTTTCTTAGGTCAAGAAGCTTTCCAGATCTATCTCTATAGATCCCAATTCCTATAGATAAGGTACTTTCCTAGCTAGGTTTTAATATTTACAGTATAAGGATGTTATTCCTCATAATTATGTGTAATATAAATATGCTCTCATGAAATCTTTTATAAACATAGATTTCATCTTCATTTCAACTAAAATCAAACTCTTTGACTGTCTTGTTAAATAGAAGATTCCAACTCTGAGATGCTTATTTCAACCCATAGATTGACCTTTGTAGCTCACAAAGTTTACTTGCATTATTGACTTTACTATCACCCACACGTCCTTGTAAATATTCCCATTAAGGAATGCGGTTTTAGCATCCATATGCAAAATCTCATAGCCATATTAAGCTACAATAGCAAGCATGATCCTTATGGATTTAACCATGGCAACTAGTGAAAAGATTGTGTCATGTTCAACATCTTGCACTTGTTTGAAATCCTTTGCAACAAATATTCTCTTATAGGTTTGCATATTACCATCCATGTTGGTTTTTTCTCAAAGACCCAAACACATTTTATGGGACTTACCCCTTCAAGTGGATCCACCAGGATCATACCTTGTTGGTTTACATAGACTCCATCTTGGATCTCATGGCCTCAAGTAACTTCTCACACTGTGGTCTCTCAATAGCATCTAGTTAGGTTGTTGGCTCATCATCTATGATCAACTCACCGCTTTCTTGAGTTATAACATATCATAATCTTTCAAACTCAAGGCATGTTGTACTGGATCTATGAAGTTTTGTTTTATTTAAGAAAATTGAGATTTTAGAACAATTTGTGATTCTCCTTGTTCCTACTCTACCCCTTTAGGCTCAATTTTTTTGTCTCAAACATTTCCAGTTCTACTTTTATCCCACTGATTCCCTTGGAATTAAATTCCTCTAAAGGAACTCAGCCGTCCTAGCAACAAACACCTTTATTGTTGCATTGAAATATAAAAGTATTTTTCAATAAAATAACATTTATGTGATTTGTGGACAAAGTCTTTAATGAAACTAATTTTATTATATAAGATTTCCTCTTTAATCTCTATAGAAGACATATTGGGACACTTCCCATACCATATCCCATATGATGTCTTTTGAATCCTTTTAGACAATACATCATTTTAGTGTAAAGCATGTGCCCAAAAGGAAAGATTGTCTAATTTTATTGATAATTGCACCATGACTTAACATGGTGTGATACCTCATTTTAGATACATCATTATGTTTCAGGTGGAGTTCATCATGATACACTATCATGACTTCTTAGAACGTCCTCAAATTCTTGGTTCAAAACATTTTAACATCGATCACATCAAAGTACCTTAATACTCTTATCAATTTGGTTATGCACTTCATTCATGATCTCCTTGAATATTTCAAGAGATTCATACTTGTACTTCATTAAATACAAACTTCCATATCTACTGATATCATCAGTGTATATAATGAAGTATTGGTAAGTACCTTTAGCATTTATTCTAAAATTTCTATATACATGAGTATGTATGAACCCTAATAGAATAGTCGCACTCCCACTTCATCTAGTGAAGATGTTTTTGTCATATTGCCCAATATATAAGACTTGCATGTCTCTATCGGTTCATTGACCAAAAGAGTCTAGATGACCATCATTATGGATTCTAGAAATACATTTCTCATTTATGTGTTCTAGATATCAATGCTATAGGTATTCATTGCTTGAGTCATCGAGCCATTCATTATATGTGTTATATATATTTGTCTTATAACTATCAAGTATAGATTATCAGGCATAGGGCATTTCCATTACAATCTTATCTTTTAAAATGAAAAATCAATTTATTCATAATATTCTTGTCCATACAAGATATATGATGTTTTCCTTAATGGCAGGTACATAGTAGCAATTCACTAATTCTATTACATGTCCATTAGATTGAATGATATAGTATAACTATAGTGGTCAACTCTTGCTCCACACAGCTCTAGCTTACTTCTTCTTGGGCCCTGAAGCGGAACTCTCTATCTCCTTCTTCTTCATCCTTGGCTTCTTTAAGTGCAAAGGACATATTCCTTCTGCACTTTTCCTTTTTTTCCTCATTTTGATGCAGAAGACTTGGAATTCAACTTAACCTCAGAACTATTCTTGGACCTTGCCTTTGTCCTTGGACTCTGTTCCACTGATCATCATCACAGGTTTTTCCATCTTCATTTATGCTTCGGCATTAATCAACTGCCAAACAATTCAGGCAGTAGTTTGGACAAGTTACTCAAGTGATAGCACTCGATAAACTGGCTATATAATTCATGCAATGATTGTAGAATCATATATGTGGCCAACTCTCGACCTAAAAGAAATCTCAATCTTTCCACACATCCAAACATATTGAGCATATGGGGCTCTATTGGATCTCCGTCTGTCAATCTGTACTAAAACAGCACTTTGGAGACATTATACCTTGCTTGCTTGATATGATTCTTAAGATGTGCTACCATCCCGACAATATCCATATTTTTTATGTTGTTCATGCAACTCATAGTTCATACCAGTGTTTTGAAAAGCGGTAATCGGTGTACGGGCAGTCGGGGTACCGAATAGAGTATATACGGTATGCGGGAGTATAAGCGGGAGATTAATCGGTTTTAATCGGTTTCAATTTTTTTAATAAATTTATGATATATTCATATAAATTTATATATTTACCGAACATAATTATACATAAAGACAACTACAAATAAGGACAGTAAACAATTGCAAACCAAATGAAATACATACAAGACTACAAGTACAACAATATAGGCTAATGTATGAAAGAACAAATCAAAACACATTATTGCATTTGAATAAATTAAGTAAACATCAAACATTTAGTATTATTACTACTAACCAAGTTACAACTAACTAGTACCAACAAAGAAATTGAATTACCAATATTTGAAATAGAGATGGAAGGGGAGATAAAGTGGGGAATTGCACTGATCGAATAAAAATTTAGGAGCAAATAGGAGAAATGGAAAACAAGGTGTTGGGATAAGGGAGAAGTATAAATGGTTTTCAATAAACAATCTTAGAGAAAGAGTAATTGGAGTGGAGGGAGAATTGGAGGTGAAACAAGGAGACGATAGGAGGGGGAGAATCAAAGAGTGTGAGGGGGCGGAATATAAGAAAAGGGATAATAAGAGTGACGAGATTGAAGGGGGTAGCGGGTTATTGCTATAGGTATTAGAAAAATAGAGCAGAAGACTTTATTGGATAAGTAGGAGGAAAGGAAGACAAACAGGGAGAAGATAAAGAGGGGGAGAAGAATTGAAGAGGAAGGGACTGAATAGAAGAAAATGGATGAACAAGAGTAATAAATTGAAGGGAAGGAAGAAGAAGACGTGGTTGGGGGAATAGGAGAAAAGGACGTACAAATAGAGGTAGGGGAAAAGAATCAAGAGAAAATAAAGGAACCGGAGGGGGCAAAATAGCAGGTTACATGTTGCTGTTGGAGAATCTCTGCCTGCTCCTACTTGAAGTCGTCGTTGCAGGTGTTGCTTCAAGCCGCACGTGTAGCTGCTGCTTCAAGCCGTAGTGCAGCTGCTGCTTCAAGCCGTCGTGCAGTTGCTGCTTCAAGCTGCCGGTACTGCTGCTTCAAGACGCCACGCATCTGCTGCTTAACGCCGATGTCGCAACTGCTACAAGAGTCCACCGTCAGCCATGCAAGTGGTGGTTGAGGTCTCTGTCACTGCTGCGAGGTCCCTCCACTACCGGTGTGAGGAACTTGAATAGTGAAACCCTAGGAGGAGAACAATGAGAGTCGAACAGAGGGATGTCGGGGTCTGTAGCGCGGAGAGGGGAGAGTCAGGGCCTCGGGGGGTTTACTAGTTTTTTTTATCCCTTTTTCCCCTCTATTATCCATTTCCTTCGTCGTCGGATGTGTTGCTGCTTCCACGCCCACAACAGTGGCACCTACGGCCACTATCTAGAGAGGCACCGGGGGAGAGGGAACTGCATGTGCAGCCTGCGCCAAGGTGGAGAGTCGGCGAGGGAAGAGACACCGCCGTCGGAGGAGGAAGTCGTTGCCGGACAGCTTAGGGGCCACCGGAGAGTTGAGGGGGAGGAGATCGCAGCCCTAGCGTTGCTGGTTCCACAGCGCGTGTTTGCGATAGAGAAGAGTCAGTGCGAGTCAGAGTGTCGGGAAGGTGGGGTGGGGAGTCGGGTTGGGGTTCACTTAAGTGGACCTTTTTTTTCTTTGATGGGCCTAATTTAGAAAATCGCAGAATATTCGGCCATTTAAGCGCCCAGTCGGCCGAATAATCGGCCCAGGCCGATTTTATGTCCGATTAGGCCTGAGCGGTTCGCTCCACCCACGAAAACAAATATTCAGCCGATTATTCGGCCGATTAGGTCGATTTTCTGAACACTGGTTCATACAGGTTAGCATAAGGTCTTGGATGCCTATAGCATCATTAGCATGCTTCAAGTAAGCATTCATTTTAGCCTTAGGCACATTTGGAGCGGGTTCCTTTAGCACTGGTTTTCAATAGAGTTTTCTCTCATTAGTAAGTATGCTTCTCAAAGTCCTAAATTAGACGTGGAAGTTAATTATGTTTAGTTTTTCTTACTCAAAGGTTGATCACAATGATAACATATTTATGTTTGCCATTAGATTCTACAAAAGCTATTTTAATTTTAGTCAAAACATTTTTAGTTAATTTGATTTGATAAGGTTGATGATATTAATTAGCCTTTTAATTGTTTATCACTTCCACAATTTTGCTCAAACTGACAACCCTCACTACCAATTCATAAGATTGTAGCGTACAATCTTCAAGTGAGCCAAGATTCAAAATAATTAAATTATTACCCAGTCAACGCCAGCGTCCATAACCAATTATTAACGTAGGAAACTTTTGCCAATTACATCTTATGCAATTCTTAGATAGATGGCATGAGCAACTCTTGCCATAGTCATTTGCATGCTTCTATGCACTTAATCTAATTAAGGTCACTTAGTTAAGTCTGACCCAAAAGTCAACACGATAGTGGTGCACCCTGCTTGGCAGACCCACATAAATACCATCACAATTCCATGATATAGACAGCGCACCATGCTTGATATGCCCACACTTAGTCGATCAAGTTTTTCATGTGTGTTGCTTATGGAAAGTATATGAGATTTAATATTTATTAAGGGATTTTATATATAAATATATATACATATCCAATCACCACATATTTATAGTATGCACCATATACATTATATATCACACAAATGAAAACATATTATTATACTTCCTTGGAGCCACAATGAATTTTACTACCACCTAAGGTCTACATCACATGCAACGACATGTTGTTGGTAAAGATCCATGCTCAGACCAATCCGGCTTGATCGGTTCAACACTTGAACCGATCAACTCACCTCCTGGTCGCTCAATTGGACTCTTAAAATGGTCGTTTGGTCTCATGTTTAAGTAATGTATGGACTCCCTCAAGATTGGTTGGGCCACCAGTCGATTGGTTCATCCTCCTGTTGTCTATCCTTCTCGGTTCTCCAGTTGATCGATTCGTCTCATGAGCCTATTGGTTCGTTATGTACAGAACGTCTTCTCACGACGAAACATAAATTAAACATATTATATTTAATATTATATTGTAAAAAGGGAAACCTCAAGTTACATTCAATGAAAATAAAAAGAACAGCATTAATTCAGATTTGGAATAGAGGAGAGAGGCTCGATTTGCAAATAGAAATATAAATAGGAATAAACAACCACTACCATACACACACGGATCTAGTGTAATTGTCCATAACCATGCAAACATCCATCATCAAAATCGATTTTTAATATATATATATATATATAGGATAGCGATCCAGTGAGAAATATCCTACGATGAGAGCATGAGAGGCATTTGAATAAATACAAATTTGGAGCTATTTTTAAAAATCCGACCATATAGATTGAAAAAGTATCATTCCATTTACCTTCTCACAAAAAATCATTGCAATCAGACATTATTTACATGGCCATATGTATAATATACACTTTTTACATCCAACGATTAGCCTGAAATTGATCTATGTGGAGAGTTATCAAAATGCCTCTCATGCTCTCACAAGATATGTTTCTCACTAGATTGTTTCCTTATATATATATATATATATATATATATATATATATATATATATATATATATATATATATATATATATATATATATATATATACACACACACACACACACACATGTATATATACACGCACACACACAGATATATATATATATATATACACACACACACACACATATATATACACATATATATACACACATATATATGTATACACACACACACACATATATATATATATGTATATATATATGTATATGTATATATATACACATATATATGTATATATACATATATATATATATACATATATATATATATATATGTATATATATACACTACTACAGAACTTACCTTTAGTGTCGGTTATTTAAGGCCTTTAGTGTCGGTTTCTAAGCGACACCTATGTGGGCGATACTAAAAGCTCAACCATTACGCGTCGGTTCCTAAACCGACGCCCAAACTCTTCGCGCACCACCAAAAACACGCCATCAGGGGACTATAGGCGTCGGTTATTAGATAAAAAACCGACACCATACACCTTCGCGCCACAGAAAGGGCGCCATATTGGGCACTATCAGCGTCGGTTATTAGATAAGAAACCGACGTCATATACCTTCGCGCCACAGGAAATAGATGTCGGTTATTTATATAAAACTGACACTATAACTTTGTGTGTCGGTTTTATACAAATAACCGACGCCTATTGTTTTTTTTTCTGTCAGTCTGCAGACCTGCTGTGGCTGGTCGCAGGATGAGAAACCTGCAGTTCAGTTATGAACTGCAGGTTTTACAACATCCATTGATATCAGCCAACAACAGGCCACAAACTTGCAAAATTAACAACAAAAATATTCACACATGCATTTAGTAATGCAACCTGCAGTTCCATTTTATTTTCACACATTTAGAAACATTCATGTAGCTAGCAATCTGTAGTTCCATTCATTTTTACATTCACACATGTAGAAACATTCATATAGCAACCAACACTTTCATTCATTTTCACTCAGACACATGTAGAAACATCCAGACATGTAGAAACATTCACACATATATTATAATTCAAAAATTCATTTACAAAATATCATTCTTTAGTCATTATTCGCTATCAACATCCCAATTATATTTTAAAACCCCCACTATTTGTATGGTTGTTTCCCATTCTTTTCTTACTTCGTTTAATTCTCCCGTCGTATAGGGAGCATGTACATCTGGTAAGTCCGTTCCTGTAGTGGGGTCAGCTTTAAACACCTGTAAAGAGAATGGTGTATATATATAATTAATGAGCTATAAATAAGATTGATATATTTCATATTATCTAATGAGACTATATAATACCTGAGCAATACAATCGATGTCCAGTGCGGCATATTTGATAATCATGTGCATATATCGCATCACATAGTATCCACATGCCCATCCGTTGTCTTGTGTAGCACACTATAAATTCAAACATACAAAATATTAAAAAATACAACTAATTAAGCATTGTTCACATAAATAATATATACATATATTGCAGTCGAGAACTTACTTTCACGTTCTTCCAAATTATTGGCTGGTTCTTTTTCGTGGGGACCTTTCCTACAACCTTTTTGAACTCATCAAAACCCCTACATGTTAATGTAACACAGAACATTGCAATTAAATAGTAATATAATAACATATGTTAACGGATATGAAAATGAAATATTTCTCACCGGAATAATGCCATTTTCATTATGTGTCCAAATCTTGTATTCAATTTACTCCCCTTAGGATCTAGATAATAGACAGTGAACGTCTCGGGGACAATAACCAGTAACTCCCAATGCCTATCACTAGAGGTAAAAAAGTTAAAAATTAATAACTCAAAATCCACAATAAAAATGTAATTTTCTTAAGTCCAAATTATAATAAGCAAAGTAAACTTACTCTACATTGAATGGAGCCATTATCACCGTCTTCTTATTTTGAGAAAAATTTGTAAAAGCCTTACAACAGTATTGTTGAACTGACGTAGGGTCTTTAGCTACTAGACTAATCAAAGATGGAATCAAAAATCCTACATGTTCGAATGAAAAATCTGCACATATCTTGTCTAAGTAGCTGCAAAATGTGTATTAATTATACGTGCATCAATAAATAAGAAACCAGATCACAAGATCATACACAAGGTATATGGATGTATAAAGAAGATCTCACCTTATCCATAGCTCTATCACAGATGTATTTAGCCAATCATATCCAAACAACTCCAAAATATTTTGTATAAATAGTTTGCTTTCGTATGACTGACCTGCAGCATCTGAATCTATAGAAACAGTTATAGGGCAATTTATATCATGTTCGCCTAACCATATTGTCATACCCCTACAGTTAGGACCTAACGGGACAGGTAGGTCTTGTGGAACCCAACTGGGTAATGTAGGAGGTGGAAGTGGAGGCTTAGATGTTGTGGGTGTCTTCTTTTTAACCTATATATATATATATATATATATATATATAATTTCAGATCAACTGACATCATATACACACACTAATAATTTAACGTAATGTAAACTTATCATACAGTTTCAGTAAAGAGGACATCCACTTTTCGCCACAATATCACTCTGCCTTATGTCTCACCAAGCGTTTCAAAATCTGGGTGGGCATATGGTAATGGAAGATCCACCCATCCTTGGAATATATGTACCGGGCTCACACGAATCCAACCAACTGGTAATGGAGACCCGTGAAACATTTTCCCTGGTAGGGATGGGTAAGCCGACGCCTCTACAACGACATATTCATTACTTTTTAGACAGCATGGCTTCAACCCCTACAAATTTTTGTGTAAAGAATGTTATATACATATATACATATCATCTTTTTTTGAAACGAATACAATTTCATATATACATATCATCTTGAAAACATATCATCTTGAATTAAAAAACTAGTTACTATGTCATAAAAATACTTACAGTGGATGTGCTAGGTAGTGGTTCTACAAGATTACTCCCAACCTCTACAGTAGGAGTAGGAGTAGAGCATGTAGTAGGTATTGTCTGGTAAGTGGCAGTCTGAGATGCCTGCCACTTTTTCATTGCTTCTTCGAGTTTCTTATCAAATAGCTTATCTACCTATATATGGATAAAAGAAATGTCAAATTCTAATTATTGAATTCTCTTTTACAGTAACATTATAAAGAAAGAATATGTTACCTCTTCTTGTGAAAGTCCCGCTTTTGGGACATGTTTGCGCTGGGATGGCCCAAAAAAATCTTTGATGCCCACACCAGCGCCTGTAACCCTAACACGTCCAGGATGCTCTGGGTTACCCAGAGCAACTGTCAATTCATCCCTTATTCCCTCAGGGATGAACTTGCCTTGTTTCCTCAGCTCGTGCAGCTCCCGCTAATCGCCAAAATAAAAATTTGTAATTAAGTAAACACCACAAATAAGCAATATTCGAACGATTGTTGTAAGAGTTGTATTTTACCATTTTTGCAGCCGCCTCAGCAGTTGCGGCCTTCGTTATTTCTCCCTTCTTATTTTGCCTCCCAGTTATCCAGACATCATGGCGAGGCATAGGTGTGCTACCTATAGTAGAAGACTCCTGAGTAGCAGCAGACTGAGCAGTAGTCTCAGACTGTAGTCTTTGGCGAATGCCTGCATACCCCTTTGGACCCATTGTGTGGTCATGCACATTCAGTGCACACCTTGATTTGTGTGCCTCATTGAGGGCCTAGTTAGTATGCACATTAATGATTTGGTTAGTAACACTAAATGTTAATCTTGTATAGGTGAATACAACATATATTAATTAATGAGATTGAGACTGACGCCTAATACCTTGAATTCATCAGTTTGTCTTGAAGCAACAAACGCGTCCCATTCTTCTTTGTCCAGGAAGTTCCACTGTTCAGTGGTTGTCTTCTTCCTCTTGTCAGTTTCTTTTATGTATTCTTGGGTGAGATTTATCCTATAGTTCCTTAGGACTCTCCCACAGTGTTGCATCACGCATTTACGATGTAGCTTTTCATCCAATTCAAATATACTCTGCAAAATAGAATTGCCATTAACTAGTATCCAAAAAAATAGTAATCTACAAAATAGAATTGCAAATTAATAATAACTCACGCATAAATCCCTCCATATTAAGTCTTTATTCTCCTTAGAAACTTTATGCCAAGAATCTATCTTACAACCGCAATGGCTACGAGTAACATACCCAAGATATGAAACAAATGAATTGCGATTCACACCAGATGCATTTCCTGCATTATCAAAATCCACAACAAGTTTGGGTCCATTGCCCTTTTGCGCTATTAACTTCTTCATCATAGTGATGCCCCTTCTCTTGTCAACTTTTTGGTACTGCTGATCAAGTACCTCAAGTGCTTCAGATGGTACATGTGCATCATCAACCTAAAATTTGACAAAATAAACACATTTACAAGATATAACTATAAATGGACATATAGATATAAATATATGATATATTTTTAAAACTTACATTGTGAGGCGGCGCATTGATGTCCTCACCCTCACAATAATCATCAGCACGGTCATCAGGAGAATGCTCAGCCATCTGAAAATTCACATTCACATTGTAAAGTTCACATTGTAAAGTAATTCAAATTGTAAAGTTCACATTGTAAAGTTCACATTCACATTGTAAAGTAATTCAAATTGTAAAGCTCACATTGTAAAGTTCACATTCACATTGTAAAGTAATTCACATTATAAATTAAGCTCAAATTTTAAGTGATGGTTTGATACTCAGTTTTGAACAACATATTAAATTTTCAGAATTTTTGTATAGTTAAAGTAATTCAAATTGTAAAGTTCACATATTCAGAAAAATAAAAACGTATACAATAAAACATATACCTCTAATATTGCAATTTTTTATCAATTAACAATCCTTCATTGTGATCTTCGCGCACATACAAGTCATTATTAGCTTCAATATTTGTTGGTGTTGGCAACCCAACTGAGAATGGACTGGAGTCATCATACTTATCATAGTAGTGTTCTTCATCTATAGGATCTTCAATGAACTGTCTTTTACCATGAAGAACAACCGACCATTTCTTATTTGCAGGATCATCGATATAAAATACTTGTTTCTCCTGTGATGCCAATATGAATGGTTCACCCTTCTCGCCAATCTTTTCAAAGTTCACTAAAGTGAAACCCAATTCATCCACTATAACTCCTTTGGTGTTATCAACCCAATTACATTTGAAGAGCAGAATTCTGAAATCTATGTAGTCAAACTCCCATATGTCTTCAATGACACCGTAATATGACATTTTAGCTTCACGTGGACTCTTATCCTTTGCACTTGCAAAAAACATAATCGATTCTTGAAGGGTGACCCCACTGTTTTGGACGACACTCTTATCATCTTGGCGCTTTGTGTAATATGTGAATCCATTAATGTCATACCCTTCATAAGACATAACAGTCAAACTTTGGTTTAAAGGCGAGGCATTTGATAGTTTCAGTAATATCATCTGGTGTTTGAGATAGTTGATGTAAGACTTTATCTTCAAACCACTTAATAAATGTCTTGTTATTCTCTCTAGCAAGCCACATTGTATTGGCTCGAGGATATTGTCTTTTGATGAAATTGGTATGTTCCTCGATATAAACGTTCACTTCGTCCATGTTGTGTAAAATATACAGGTGACCTTGTTCCAACTGCTCACAGCTGATTACTTTCACACGTGATCCCAAAATTCCTTTGTCAAATTGCTCGTCAATATTCTTGTCATTATCAGGAGTGTCATTACCACTGAGAAAGTCATTGCAAAAATCCATAACCTCTCTCGCCACATAACCTTCAATAATACTCCCTTCAGGCCGATAACGGTTTCGAACATCACCTTTAAAAATGCTCATGTATTGTTCAAAGGGATACATCCAATTCAAGAAAACTGGTCCCAATATTTTCACTTCCCTAGTCAAGTGGACAACAAGATGTACCATGATATCAAAGAACGAAGGAGGGAAATACATCTCAAGCTGACATAGGGTAACAACCACTTCTCTTTGCAAATTATCGAGAGTATCAGGGTCAATAACTTTGCTGCATAGACTGTTGAAAAAGAAACAAAGTCTGGTGATTGCAAACCTTACATGCTTCGGCAATATAGATCGAATTGCCACGGGCAATATTTGTTGCATTAGAGTGTGACAATCATGAGATTTAAGACCTATCAACTTCAGATCTTTCATTGATACCAATCTACGGATGTTGGATGAGTAACTATGTGGCACCTTAACATTTACCAAGCATTCACAAAAAGCTTTCTTCTCCTTTCTAGACAACGTGTAACAATCGGGAGGTAAGTATGTTCTTTTATTACCCATTTCATGTAATTCTGTTAATTCTGACCTTATTCCCATTTCACGTAGGTCCAGTCTGGATTTTATCCCATCTTTAGTCTTACCTGGTATATTTAACAGAGTACCAATGATGCTATCATAGACATTTTTCTCAACGTGCATTACATCGATACAATGCCTGACTGTCAAAGAACTCTAATAAGGAAGATCCAAAAATATTGACTTCTTCTTGAATGAAGAATTGTCACTCCGTGTGGCCATAGTAAATTGTGATCTTTTACCAAATTCATTGACAAAGTCTTTTACTCTTTCATAAACAACCTCCCCTGGTATAGGTTTAGGTGCACTCCGTTCCTCATTCAATCCATTGAATGCTTTGCGCTTCCTACGATACGGATGAAATTTTGGAAGAAACCTTCGATGACCGAGATATACAGTCTTACCGCCATGTTTTAGTCTTGTTGAATCAGTGTTCTCTTCACATATAGGACACGCTTTAGCTCCTTTGACACTATATCCAGACAAATTCCCATATGCTGGAAAGTCATTAATAGTGCAAAACAACATAGCATGCAAACGAAATGTCTCTCTTCGTGAAGCATCATAGGTCATCACACCTTCACCCCAGAGTTTCTTTAAGTCGTCAATCAGAGGTTCAAGATAAACATCGATGTCATTTCCAGGTTGTTTAGGGCCCGATATCAACAACGACAGCATTACGTACTTATTTTTCATACACAACCAGGGAGGAAGATTGTATATAACAAGCATGACTGGCCAAGTGCTATGTTGGCTGCTCAATGTCCCGTACGGATTCATCCCGTCTGTACAAAGCCCAAGTCTTAGATTCCTGACTTCTTCACCAAATTCAGGGTACAATAGATCAATCTTCTTCCACTGTGGGGAATCAGACGCATGTCGTAGGATCCCATCATTATTTTTCTTAACAGCTGCATGCCACCTCAAATTCTTCGCATCTATCGGATTGGCAAACAAGCGTTGAAACTGTGATATTATAGATAGATACCACTCACCTTGATAGGAGAACCAGTTTTGGACTCCCCCGAAGTCGTCAATTTATACCGTGACGCACCACATTTTGGACAATCTTTCAAATCCACATAGTCCTTTTGAAATAATACACAATCATTCGGGCATGCGTGTATCTTCTTGGCATCCATTCCCATTGGGCACAACAATTTCTTTACCTGGTATGTTGAGATTGGCTGCTCGTTTCCTTCAGGAAGTATTTCTTTCAACAAAGACAACAATGACGTGAAGCTTTTGTCGCTCCATCTATTGTTAGCTTTCAGCTTATACAATCTCAACACAACGCTAAGCTTCGTAAACTTAGTACAACCTGTGTATAACGGTATCTCAGCATCATGCACAATGTTTCTAAAAATGGGAGGTGGATCGTGTGCTCTACCCCACAACTATCCAGCATCGCATCAACGATGTCTACTGAAACTGGTTCATTCACATCTACATCATCGTAGGCAATTTCTTCTTCCACACAAGCACTGCTATCGACATCCACTGGTTTCGGGTTTGAAATCTCTCCATGCCAGTGCCATTCTGTATAGCCTTGTATAATCCTGTTGCACATGACATGACTTTTGATTTCGTCACCAGTGTTGACTTTCAAGTTGTTACCGCAATGCCTACATGGACAGTAGAACATATCTCCAGGTTGTTTCCTATGTTCCTCGGCAAATCTAATAAACTGATCAAGACCAGAAATAAACTCTAGGGTGCAGCGATTGCGAATGGACATCCATGATCTATCCATTCTATGATCAAAGAGAAAACAAGTATATATTACAATAAGATTAGGGTCTAGGGTTAACAAATACATGTGATGTCATTATTATATATAATAAATGTGTACCACCTATCTATTCTTGAACACCTAATCTCACTAGCAAGTGTATAATGTGTATTGGGTTTTCAAGAAAATTTCGGCAGCATTTCCCCGTTGTTCTCCAAGTACATATGTACTTAGAGAACAAATGGGGAAATACTGCCGAAATTTTCTTGAAAACCCAATACACATTATACACTTACATCCTAAGCGAGATTAGGTGTTCAAGAACAGTTCCAAACCGGGGACTATCCAAGATTTACTCCTAATGAGTAAATCTTGGACGGGTTTCTAGGCCAACAAATAATGTGTTGTCATTCTTATACCTAAAATCCTAGTTCTTCAAGTTAGGGTGATTATTGATGTCTTTAAAAGCATGATTGGCAATTTAGGGAAAAGTTCATCATTTACATTCCAAGCATGTCACATGTGTGCATTACAGTTCATCATTAAGAAAGAAGGGTGATTAGGATTCTCAATATACTCAACAATGAAACAAGTTACCAATTTCATAGTTAAACTATTCATTAGTATGGAATGTCCATAGGAGTCATAGCCAAGGTTTTTCTAACAAAGACATAATCATTTTTTATCTACCATATTGATCACCCTATCACATTAAAATATAAGATGGATAATCAGATATCACTGTCAACAAACTGGCTTCCTAACTTACTTCAACATCAATGAATATGAGTTACTTATTAAAAGAAGAATAACGAGAAGTAATTTGGGCTGTCAAGCACACACAGCAATGTTGTGTTATATCTGTATTTATAGAATGTAAGATTACACAGTTTATAGAATGTAAGAATGTATTTATAGATCCTCAAGACCAGGTCTGTTGCTAGCTAGCACACGTATACAATCGTAAATCACGTAACAGAATATAGTTATTGACTGTTTCAACACTTATCAAGTTACCAATAAGTAAATAACTTTTAAAAAAATGCCCAGCAGGGCACCTGACGATTTTGCTCCAGGGCACCTGCAGGGCTTGACCTAGCCTAGGCGGAGGAAGGAGGGAGGAATAACTCGGCGTACCTTGAGGGCAACGAGGTGAAGCTGGCAGCACCGGAGCAGAGGAGAGCAACTGGAGGTGAAGCTGGCAGCCCCGACGGCGAGGAGAGGAGAACTTCGGCTCGGCAGAGCGGCAGCGAGGGTGGCGAGGAGAGGAGACCAGCCAACCGGCGGCGACGGCGACGGCGGCGAGCAGCGTGCGAGGAGACGAACGGCGGCGTGGGGGAGCCAACCGGCAACGACGGCAGCGACGGCGGGGAGCAATCGGGGGAGCAATCGCCAGACCTAGCGCACGACGCAATGAAACAGAGATAATGGGGAAAAGTTCTATTTGCGGGGCTATTAACTGTACCATAGGCGTCGGTTATTCAAAAAAATCGACAACTAAAACTAACAGTGTCAGTTCTGAACAAAAACCGACACCAATACTTGCTTATAGTCGTCAGTTTTTAACTATAAAACAACCGACGTCTATATTCATATGCCGATTTAAAAAATCATTCTCGATTTATGACCATAGTCGTCAGTTTCAGCTTAAAACCGACGCTTAAAGGGTGTGAAAAATTCCTCGCGGACAGCACGGGAAAACTCATAAGCGTCGGTAGTTGTAGTAAAACTGACGACCAAAACGTGCCCAATTTCTGTCTCGCGAATAACATTTAGTCATCGGTTTTTTATTTATCAACCGACACCATATGTCAAATTTTGGAGGTAATTTTTTTCGCTGGAAATTTTGGATTTGGCGGTTAATTTTAGGTGTCGGTTTTTTATTAAGTAACTGACACTTAATAAAAGCGGTACCCGTGTCAGGTCGCCCTTCATAGATTGGATGTCGATTTATGTTATCAACCGACACTGTAGAGTTTAGGTGTCGGTTTATTTATACAACCGACACCTTGAAAAGTGACTTTATAAGCCATTTCTGTAGTAGTGATATAAGTTAGGATCGCATGTGATATTTAATTGAATATGCACATTAATCATTTTAATATTTGTATTGTATAAATAAATGATAAAAATTGAATCTAACCACATTGATTTAAATCTCCAATACACTGTAAATTGACGTGGCTTTGATACCACTATTGAGAGATCGAGATGATAGATAAGACAGCGGAAACAAAAATGTTAATACTTGATTCTCTAGTTAGCAAAATCTCATCAACAATGGTATATCTAAGAAAGAGGGTAACAAGAGTTATACCTGATCCTGGAGCAAGTCCACCGGCAACTCTTGATGTAGTATCATACTTCTTCTCCAAGCAGCAATGTGTTTCTTCTTCAAGCAACACTCGAACAGTCATCATAACGGCCTCCTGGTGCAACAACACAGACGGTGATTAACGGTGTCCTCCTAACGGCAGGCAATGGCCTCCTCACCTCTATAGTAGTCCATGTGGACCACCAAGAACTCCACGCTTCGCTACTAGAGCCAACAGAAATGAGTTGTTGCTTCAAACATCAGCCTGCTATGGTTGATTCACTCTCCCACAATTGTTTCTCTCTTGTTGTCCAGTCAATATGTGAGTCTAAGAGATAGTTTTTCATGAATTTTCTGGAACCTATCAATGGGAACTGGTCGGTTCACTGTAAAACCGGTCAGTTCATGCATAAACTGGTCGGTTCAACCCTTGAACCAGTCAATTCAACATGTTTTATATTTGTAAACATATCAACTTTTAATATTTGATTAATGTGCAAACATGAGATTAGAATCAATCCTTGATCCAATCAAATTGATCATTAAATCGGATGATCTGGATGATGAACCGTTCAGTTCACTTCATGAAACGGTCGTTTCATATCATGAAATTGATGTTTCATTTTTGAAACAATCATTTCATACATGAAATGGTCATTTCATATGAGAAATGGTCATTTCACTTGTCCAACTTAAGCAATATTCAGCCAAATGTTGTTTGAATTGAGCTGACACTTGAGTCGATTGGTTCAACACTTGAACCGGTCGGTTCACAATCCAGTCAGTCAATTTTCAACCTCGATTGTCTAAATTGAATACATAAATACTTTAGTAATCAAGTTAAACATCATTTATGAATAAACTCATATCCCAAATGTATCCTATGTGTGTGACCTTATAGGTCCCAAATTATATTAGTAGTGAATGTCCATAACCAACTTATGACATCACAAGCAGTGAGTGGTATCTAGAAACATATCATTACTATCCAAGTAATTCAAAACGTTGGAGAACAAATTCAACATACAATCTATGATTAGTGTTACCATGATTATATATTTCTATTGCCCTGATATCTAGACTAAACTCGAGGCATGAAATCAGTAACCTCTCAATGTTCAATCCATGTTCCTTGAACTAGAGAAGATTGTTTGATATGCATGTGAGTTCACATATCATATATTGAATCACATGAGTGTGGTCATACATTTCCCAATCTCTCTTATCAAGTGGTCTGGATATCAAACTCATGTAGGAGGGATAAATTTCATCTACATCACTCACACTCAATCCCCATATGTCACAGAGTACTCGAGCATCACCTTTATAGAAACCCTTATTCAAACTCATGGTGGATTATGTCAAAGTATAATAAATGACATGTGACAAGTGTAGTGACTTCAGGTTGAAAAAACCACAATCACCATTTTCACTATGAGGGTTTATTCTGACTATCATTCTATGGTATCTGTGTATTCTCAAAGTGGGTTTGCCTGATACACTGTTTTCTAACATGTACTTGTGAGCTTGACTTGATAACACATATCATGACTAATGATATTTTGTTATCAGTCAACACACACTTTATGTATTATTGTTGTCTATTTTACTTCCACAGTAATATCCTACTAGGGACATAATCAAGAATGTAGTATTCTTATCATACATACAAACTCATTGTTCAAGTCATCAATTTGAAGACATATGTCATCGAGCAACATCATTCTTTAGACATCTATTATATATGTGTCATCTTCTCATGATTGAGACAAACATAATAGACAAAAAATACATTTATCATTATCAAATCATGTATCTCTCTCTAGGGTTTTCTCTCCCGCTTCTCTCTAGCTTCCTCCCGGCGGCCGTCGCTGGGGTGAGTGAGTGCCCTTGGCGCTTTCCTCCCCCTGGCTCTCCAACATCCACGGTAGTGTCCCTGTGAGGGGTGGTGAGATCCCTTGTGGAAGAGATGTAGGTAGTCTGAATAGTTGGGGGTCTCCTCGGCGGTTGTGGAAGGGATTCGCGGAGTGCAGCGTGGAGCGAGGTCGGGGTCCGAGGTTCGTGTTGTCGTTTGGTCGACTTCCAGCTTGTCCAAGAGAGGCAGATGGAAAGAGCGTTCCCACCTGGTTTCCTGCTCTGCGCCGCTGTCAATGAAAGGGGTTATTTGCCCTTTCTCTCACGCATCTCCTCTACCTCCTGAGTGTGACCTGATCCTACCAGGTTGTCGATGCCCTTCGACATCAACTTAGGCTCCCCTCGGCGGCTACGACGGCGGGTGGGAGACTAGGGCTCACCCCAGTTTGCCTGATCAGTCTTCCAGGCGGCTATGCTCCGGTGGCGACCTGGATGGGTATCTCGACCTCGAAGCAGTGGCTACGGAGGACCCTTTCGGGGCTTAGATCCGTGATCTGTTCCAGGTCCTGGACTGGGTGGTCTCAGCTACTCCTGAGCGATGGGGCGCTCCCTCCCCCGGCGTTCCCTGGCGCCTGGTGGCGGTGGGTGGCCTCTGTCGATGGGTGGAGTTTCCCTCTTCGTCTGTCTCGGCGTTTGGCGGCGTGCTCCACCCATCCAGTGAGCGGAGGTGATCGGGCCCTTTCTCTCGCATCTGTTTATTCTTGCTCTACCGGCGGATGGCCTATGGCCACAGCATGGAGGATCATCCCTCTGGATTTCAGTCCTCCTCTCGGGAGCTCTCTCCTCCTCGATGTCGTGCTGATGGGGTAGAGCTGCTCCGACCCAATAGGTGGTTCTGGTTTGGTCTTGCTGGGACACCCACAGGGTGTTTGCTGAATTGCCCTTGTGTACACAGGAGCAGGTGGTCGGTTCTGGAGCCGACTTACTGAAGTAAGTCATGTACTGAAGGTGCCAGGCCATAGACAGCAATTCCTCAAGGACACTGGGATCGGAAGCATCACATGTGTTGTTGTGATGAGGAAGATCAAGGAGGTGTGCCATCTGATCTGCAGATGATGATTTCTCCTGTCTCTTTGTGGGTGCTCTTATAGTATGGCAGAAGAGCTTGTTATCTAAAGCTTGGTTGAGCACATGTCTTGTTCTTTTCTCTCGAAACAACATGGTGTCTTTCTATGTTTTGTCCTGCTCCGTGCTAATACACCTTTCAGGTGTTCGGTGCAGTTGGCGAAGGACTGTACCAGGTGCAGCTGGTTCATTTCTTCAGGATGGAGGCAAAGAGTGGTAGACTTGTCTCCTTGTTTCGTTTTTCTTTTGTGATCCTTTTGAGATTATCGTCTAGGAGCTCTGGTAGGGGACGACTTCTCAGGTTGATTTGGCAGCTGAGTTGTTGTTCATTTAGGCATTTTTGTGGGTGTTTTGATTGGTTTTGTATGTACTTCTTTCTCACCTACCACGTCCTTCTGTTTAGTTTGTAACCTGACCCTTCTTCTGCTTTTTCTTAGTTTGGAGTTTCTTTCTTAGTTTTGGGTTCCTTATATCCCCCTACGTGGGGTTTGGGACCTAGTAGTTTCCATAGGGGCACAAATATGTAACCAAAGTTTGTGGTTTTATTAGTAACAGGATTTTTACGCAACCAAAAAAAAAATCAGGTATCCCATACCCCATTACAATCACGAAATATAATAGACAAAATTACTTTTGTTATTATCAAATTAAGTATCTAGTATCCCATTACAATCATGAAACATGAAACATAATAGACGAAATTACGTTTGTCTTTTCCATTATCATTATCGTGTGTGTGTGTGTGTGTAATGGCATTGATGAATGTTTCACATTTATCAATATTTTGCTTATAACTGCATCAGCGTCTGTCGAAGAATTAAATAATCCCAAGTAATTCCACTATTCTAATGTCTAAATGTCTAATGTTAAGTGACCAGACATAGTAGTACATCTTGTATGAGTAGTCAATTATGGAAGCTGTACTATCCCCAGCGCCATAGATGTGTTATAAACGGATACTCCATTTGGACCACAAGAATCTAAGTGCCATAAGTTTATTGTTAAAACAATGCACGTGTTCCGCGCCCAAACTACTTATATACGGCTGTCCTATCAGCTACTGAGCATTTTTTAGGCAACCATTCTCCAGCTTACCTTTTTCCAAAGACAAAAAAAAGGCGTTGCGGCAGTTTGGCCACACGGATTGGAATGATGGACAAGGGGACAAAAAAAAGCCATAATAGTGATGCCTGAAGAAAATTCCTTCATTCATTATTAAAATATCTTATTGAGTGAACAGTGTGACAATGTTGATCGTAGTCATACAAACCATAAGAAGCAACGGGTACAGTCGACATTGTTGCATACGTGAATGCCAAATAAGGACAATGTCTTGATGAGACGATACCCACATATGCATAATAATAATAGTAGTCATATGTCGACGGCAAAACTAGTAAGCATACTGAACAGCCGTCAACGTCTTGGAGGACCCAGGCCAAGCTACTTGCACCGATACGACATGCTCATCTTCGTCATACTCAAACTCGACCTCCTGTCCATCCACTTTGCAAGACACGGGCTTATCAGAAGAGTAAACCCTGAAATCCCCCGCACCTCTAACATACACATCAACGCATCGTTCCCCAATCTGTACATCCTGTATAGCCCCTCCGGTGTTGAGCATGTTGACGAGCCCGATGGGAGCGAAGGTGACTCCACCGGCCAGGGTCTTGACCGGTGACACGGTGAGTAGCTCGAAGTTGAAAGGGTCAAGGGAGATGTGGATGTCGTCGTTGATTCGGAGCAGCTGGAGCTTCTTCTCACGGTACCAGTACACGGCGAACGTGGTGTGGTTGTCGACGGCGGAGAGGTTTGCCGGCGGGTGTGCGGTGGTGGTGGGTGTCTTCCACTCGATCTCGCTGGGCTTTGCGACGGTTGAGACACGGTGAGAGTACTTGGAGAAGCACTGGTTGCGGCGGGTCTCGCGGGACCATCCGCCGCCTTGGCAGTTGAAGGCGCCGAGGACGCCGGTGAACTGCAAGAGAATATGTCAGTCAAATGTGAGCCTCTAATTATCCAACTAATGAATTAACAAACAATATTTCAGTCAAATGTGAGCCTCTAATTATCCAACTAATGAATTAACAAACAAACGCAAATCACTAACCTTGTTGAGGTTCCATATCTTGAGCATAGTCTTGCCATCATGCAACGGGTCAACGAACAAACAATCCCTCGTGGGCAACGCATACCCTTCACACCTCAACACACTCCCATCCGGCAATCCCATAGCCTTCAACAACCCGAAATTATGCTCCCCAACAGAATCACTGACATAGATCGGTCCACCCGACACTGCCCTTGACGCCGCATGGAACTCAGCACAAGGGTGCATGGACTGGAACATGTCCCAGTCCGGATGGATGAAGTTACCCATCCACAGACTGTTGAAGGCGCAGTGAACCATGTGGCAACCCTGGAGCCAGAACGTGCCGTTGGGGTCGCCGGATGGGTCAGTGCACCAGAAGTCGTCACCGACGCGTCCGAGAGTGATGGCCTCCGTGCCGAGGAGCATGAAGTCGTTGCAGTGCTCCATGGACGCGATGACGCCGTTTCCTTTGAAGTGGCGGCGGATGGAGGCGGTTATGGCGGCGTAGTAAGCCTTGGCGAGGTCCACCCGGCCGCCGTACTCCTCGCAGAGCATCTCCAGGAGCTGGGTGGGACGGTGGGCCAAGCAGGAGTTTTGTTCGTTAGTAATGTTGTTGAGGTTGGTAAAGACAGTAAAACACGGGAATGAATCAGATTGCAAATATGATCGCTCTATATTATAAGAAAACAGAACATTAGAAGAATATTTTTTATCATAATCAATGTAATAAGGGAATAAGTTGACACGTCAATCAACTTCAACGTGCTGGTACTGTGATTCCCTCGTGGATCAAACACTAATATGGCCACGAGGTCTCTGATGGTGTCGTGCCATTGCATCAAGACAACTTCCATGCTTGTGGAGGGGTGCGCACAAGTGGCGCCCACTAATTAGAGGTATAAAATATTGAAAAAATATATATATAGAATATACAAGTACATATATTCAATTATATACATACATAAATTATCAGTGAGTGTTTTGAAATTACACCAAGAGGGTGTAGTGTGTGGATGACAATGAACAAGAGGAAACTTGTGTAGTCTTTGTGTATAGTAAAAATTAAAGGGTGAAGGATCTACAATTGCAATTAAGTGTAAGGGTAAAACTATTAACCACCTCTTTGCAAACTTACAAATATTTATGTATATATACTAAGCTATAGTTGTGTCGTTAATACCCTACAAATTATCCAATACTATGTGGTCTCTTATGTGTGAGAATGCATTGTATGCGATACAATAAAATGATGTTGTTGTCTACTTCTTATACATTAGAGCTACGGATATTCATATACATGAGGTTATGAAACAATAATATTCTATAGTTACTAGATGTGTAATATGATTTTCATATTATATGCCACAATTGCCTTAAATGTAATAGTATAATCTAGTATATATACACAATGTACTTACTATACACCCTATCAAATAAGTTTTAGGATTGAAACTATTACCTCATACTTTGACACTTCCATTCTACACCTTAGCCCTCAACCAAATTCACTATTGCCCTATGTTATTTACTTATTAAAAAAAAAATCGAAAAGTGAGAAACCACCACAAGTGGCGTGCCATGACCATGAGGCTATCCGTATGGACCTGCTGCGGCTGCACTGCGTCAGTGGGCAGCTGACAATGAAATGGCATGAATGGTCTGTCTGTCACCGTTTTTAGCTTGCTGACAGGATCTGTGGCCCCCCGACGAACTAGTGAGCCAGTAGTAGTTGTAGGGAAAGGAAGTGAATGAAGTGAACGTGCGTGTCGGTTTCCCTGACCATTACTTTATGTCTTGCTCTCCACTTCCAGATTCTTCTGGACCAGACCATGACCGCTTTGCCTCCAGGAGGATTACGCTATGTGGATTGATTGAACATCTAAATCATTCCTAATTACGGATGACTCCGCGCCGGAATAATCGAGAGAGAGTAAGTAAGACTTACATGTATGACGTCGACCTTGACCCCATCGATCCCATTCGCCGCCAAGTTCGAGTGCAACCCTTCATACATCACCTCAGCCATCTCCGGCGGGACAAGCCCAACACCATTATTCACAATCTTATCAACAGCTAAATCCTCCATAGTCATCTCCAACCCAGGCGTAAGCTTCGGCTTCACGACTTTCGCTTCCGGCAACCCATCCACACCAGGCCTCAACCCACCCCAGTACCCACACAACGCATGCCAGACGTACACGTGCTCGACGCTGGGGAACGACGACTTGAGCGCCTTGGTGAACGCACCCAACCCTTTCCCAGTCCCATCTTTGGTGACGTAGTCTCGGAACTTGTAGTTCTCACCGAACTTTATCAGTCTGCACGGCATCTGTTCACCAGCCGACGTGCGGTTCATGCCTTCTTTACCGGAAGTAGGGTCGTCCTCGTCGTGGCAGATCGACTGCCACCCGTCGTCGATCAAGACGAGGCCGGGTGGACACCCGCCGTCGACGAGGTTTTGTACGCCTTGCCACACGCCTTCGGGATGGACTTTTAGGTAGAACGCGTCCCATGTACACCACCCGAGCTTGTCCACGATCCCTGGTGGTGTTTTTTCTTCCAACAGCTTGAAGGTGCCCAGATGGATGCGGACGACACGCATGGCTTGTTTTACGAGAGAGAATGGGTCGCCGGTGCCGACGTGCATGTACACGGATGTGCGGAATTTGGATTCCACGACTTTGCTTGACCCGCTCTCGACGACTACCTCTACGTTGTCGTCTTCATCGCTTGATGACCCGCACCGGAGGCAGGCGCGGAAGGGGCCTTCTACGATGGGGATTACCACGACGTAAGGACGGCCCGTGGTGTCGTCTTTGTCGAGGAGAAGGAACTGCGTCTCGTGCTCCAGGTCGCGGCCGCGTGTGCCAACCCAGTGGGTCGTCCACCATACTTTGAAACGGAAGATGCTCATGAACGGGATGCCCAGCAGACGGCCCAGTGGGGCAGCAATCCAGCTCTTGGGTGAGCCGTCGGGGACGTCGAAACCAACGAAGCAGCCGCTAGACAGCGTGTCGGCGTCCACGGCAACAACCGCGGGGGGTTTGGTGGTGGGCGGGGTGATGACGGTGGATGCCGGAGTGGCAACGACGTTGTCTGGGACGTCGACAAGGAACGGCTGTCCGTTTGCCTGGAGCTTCCCGTCCTGGATACTGATGGAGCACGGCTTCACGAGGCTGCCGTCCTCCACCACTTCGCCGTTCAAGGCGTCGCCGACGGCCGTCAGGCTAGGAGGAGCCATTGCGGGTGATGGTGGCTGGTGTCACTCACTCACGATTGCCAATGGCAATTGAAGTGGAGGAATCTACTACTACCGCCAAGCAAAGGCCTGGCGCTAAAGCGAGTGACCGTTTGCGCCACAAACAAAGAAGAGGGGAAAGTGCAGCGGGCGGTGACTGCTCCACCTCCTTCCGCTTCAATTTATAGGAACACGCCGGACTTAGCCCAGCCGGCACGAATCGCATGCTTCAAATCCCCTTTTTCATTTTCCAACTTTTTTCTTTTTCTATTAAAATAATCCATGACTCCCATGACCAAAGCCCATGAACCACAAAACACCGCCTCTGCGGAGGGCCCATAAAGGATGAGAGATGATGCTTTCTTTTCCTATCCTTCACAACTTTATATCTTGTTATTAAAGCATTATAAATAATGCCCAAACGACTTGCACGAGTTGGGCATACAGACAAGAATCCATGCATTTTTTTTTAAGGGAAAAGGAAAATGGCATGAGTGAGTGAAAAGTGTCGGTTGATGCCAATTTTTCTAAAGTACCACAACTTAGGCTTAGCATAAGCCACCATTTTTTTTCTACTAAAAAAACAAGTATGAGGGTCAGTATTAGTTCGTGCCAATTCTTTTTTTCCCCTAGTAATGCATCCTTTTCTTCCGCATAAATGATGGTGCATTTATCGTATCTAATGCAACTCGATTAGGAAAATCGTTTCAATTCGAAGTTTATTGGAGTACCACCAACGACAAGGTAATTTCTAAAATAATGGTGTACCATGAGATGAGGCGTAGATATGATCCGATTAATTCAATGTCTTTAGAAATGTTGTTTGATGAATCTTCTTTGCAATTTGAATCACATGCATCTTTATGTCCTTTATACTTCTTTGTCATGATATTCCTTCGTCATGTTTTCTTCAATTTTAATCTTTCTTATCCCTTAAGGTTTTGCCCTTCTTATTGAGATGAGAGCACTCGCTCTTGTGGTAGCCATTTACTTTTCACTCAAACAACCTACTTTATCAGTTGATATCATTAATAAATACCCTTCTTTAACACATATCGCTTGAATAAGTGTGCCTCTACTTCATTTGATGACGAGGACTTATTCAAAGAAAATGGTTGGTGCGTGGAAATACACATACCTTCTTCTTCTTGTTGTTGACGTAGTTTCCTTCCATCTCATAATTCTATAACTTGATTTACGTAGTAAGTTTTAATAATTAACATTCTAAATTAGAGGCCTCAATCATGATAATCTTATTTTTGAACATGTCAGTGTGATATTAAAGATTTTTTTTATGATTTATTCCTTCATCATGATGCATTTCCCTACAACCTTCAAGCATTACACACTAGATTAGGCCTTTACTATCATTATATCTTCAGGTCCCCCGAATTATTTACAATTTGATATATCGGTTATATAAGTACGAAATTGTTTGAAATTGGATTTAATTGGGTGAATGATATGATAAATGATATCAAACCACTGAAAAAGGAAACCTACACTCCATGGCAACAAACATTTCAATGGTCATCAAAATCACCCCCAATGCACCAAAGATGAAAGAAATTGTAGCATTCCAGCTCTAACAACTCAAGATCTAATTTGTCTAGAAGAAGGGGGGGAAGAAAATGGAGAGAATGTTAACCTTAGGTCAAAAATGACACTAGAAGTGGGATCCAATTTGTCTAGAAGAAGGGGAAAAGAAAATGAAAAGAATATTAACCTTAGGTCAAAGATAACACTATAAGTGAGATCCAACTTGTCTAGAAGAAGGGGAAAAGAAAATGAAAAGAATATTAACCTTAGGTCAAAGATAACTCTATAAGTAGGAAAACCCTACTACCCTTCAAGAGAAGTAAAATTTATGAAGAAGAACAAAGGTTATGACAAACTCATCAAACTCAACTCCAATAAAAAAAACATACAGTTTATGACAAAATTACCATACTCAACTACATTCAACAACAAACGGTTAGTTCTATCTTATACACCTAAAATCTCTTCAATAACCCAAATTATCCCTTAATTTAGGTCTAGAGTTTGTCATAACATTGAGAATATTGGGAGTGATTTATTATATTTTTAAACCATATATGGTAATTAACACTTCTTGGAGAAGTCGTGATACTTTTCTTATTTTGTTTTCTTGTAAGACTGAAATGTTCATCTTAGAAGTTAGTCAAAAGTCATTGGATTAGGTGGAAAAGTTGGTTGACATTCGATCTTGAGTCAAAATGACCTCTAGTTGCCAATTTGTGCTGAAATTAAATCACAAGTTGATTGACTTCTTTAGTGAGTCCATCAACTCGATGTCTGATGCAGTCCTAATTTAGGGTTTCATCTTGTGCCTTTTTACTCATAAATTATATCTAAACATGTTAGAATGTATGTTATTTCTCTAATAAATGACTTTATAGTTAAATGTACTTATAGATGATCTTTACATGTTTTACAGGTACTTTGACCATACTTTGGAAGGAAAGGGTAGAAGAAAGGATGATTATGGGGTTCCTTCACCCCTAGAAGAGCCTAAATTGAGCCCAAGAACTACCCTGGCCTACCCCAAGTGGCCAAAGACCAAGCTAAAACAAAGAGCGTGAAAGATAGTCAAATGGAAGATCAACCACTACTACAGAAACGGCCTTTGGCGTCGGTCGTTTAACCCCATTTGGCGTCGGTTTCCGACCGACGCCTATGTGGGCGCCGCTAAAGGTCGAACACTTCGGCGTCGGTTTTTTAACCGACGCCTATTTAATCTATAGGCGTCGGTCGTTTAGTAGAGAACCGACGCCAAAAGGGTTCGCGCCACAGAAAACGGCATCATCTAGGGCACTTTCTGCGTCGGTGTTTTAGTAAATAACCGACGCCACTATGGAATATAGCGTCGGTCTTTTAGTAGATGACCGACGCATAAAGTGCCCTAGATGACGCCATTTTTTGTGGCGCGAACACTTTTGGCGTCGGTTATATACTAAACGACCGACGCCTATATGTTAAATAGGCGTCGGTTTGATATGAATATCCGACGCCATTTCCAGGACTGCTTTGGCCACATCAGGCGTCGGTTTATTGAAAAAACCGACGCTGTAGGTCTTTCCTGACGGTTTTCTATAAATAACCGACGCCTATTTATATATTTTTTTTTTTCAAATCAGTTTGCAGGCCTGCTGTGGCTGGTCAGCAGGATGAGAACCTGCAGTTCAGTTTTCTGAACTGCAGGTTTACGACATCCATTGATATCAGCCTACAAACAGGCCGCAAACCTGCAAAAGTCACAAGCAAAATTCTACACAAGTACATACATTCAGACATCAATTCAATTCTCACATTCACACACATATAGAAACATTCAAATACATGTATTAACATTCAGAAATATTCATTTACATAGTATCATTCATTATCGCTATCAACATCCCAATTATATCTTACAGTTGCCACTGCTTGTATGGCTTTTGCCCATTCTTCTCTTACTTCATTTAATGCTTCCATCGTATATGGAGCATGTATATTTTTTAAACGTTTACCTGTAGTGTTGTCAGTTTTAAACACCTGCAAAGAGAATGATGTATATATATAAGTAATAATATAAAAATAATATAAGATTGATATATTGCATACTAACTAATGAGACTATATATAATACCTCACGTATGGTATCGATGTCCAATGCGGCATATTTGATAATCATCTGCATAAATCGCATCACATAGTATGCGCATGCCCATCCATTGTCTTGTGTAGCACACTATAAATTGAAACATACAAAATAATACAACTAAGCACAATTCACATCAATAATATATATATTTGAGTCGGGAACTTACTTGTACGTTCTGCCAATTTATTGGCTGGTTCTTTTTCCTTGGGACCGTTCCTCCAGCCTTTTTGAATGCATCTAAACCCCTACATGTTAATATAACACAATAAATTGCATAAGTAAATAGTAATGTAATAAAAGATGTTAACGGATATAAAAATGAAATATTTCTCACCAGAATAATGGCATTCTCATTACGTGTCCAATTTTAGTGTTCAATGTACTCCCCGCAGGATCTAGATAATAAACAGTGAATGTCCCGGGGACAATAACTAGTAACTCCCAATGTCTACCGCTAGAAGTAAGAAGTTAACAATTAATAACTCAAAATGCAAAATAAAAATGGAATTTTCTTAAGTCCAAATTATAAATAAAGTAAACTTACTTGACATTGAATGGAGCTATTATTATCGTCTTATTTTGCTGACCAAAAATTGTAAAAGCATCTATACAGTATTGTTGAACATTATCAGGATCTTTAGCTACCAAACTAATCAATGATGGAATCAAAAATCCCACATGATCAAATGCAAATTGTTTGCAATGATCTTCGACTAGGTAGCTGCAAAACATATAGGCGTATGCATTAATATATAAGAAACCAGATCACCGGATCTTACACAAGGTATATGGATGTATAAACAAGATCTCACCTTATCCATGTCTCTATCATTGATGTATTCAGCCAATCATACTTAAACAGCTCAATAATATCTTGTATAAATAAAGAGCTATCGTATGATTGACCTGCATAATCTGCATCTAAAGAAATAATTATAGGGCAATGTACATTATGTGCCCGTAGCCAACATGCCATTCCCCTACAAGCAGGACCTAACGGGTATGTTAGGTCAGTTGGAACCCAATCGGGTAATGCGGGAAGTGGAAGTGGAGGCCTAGGTGCTCCTGGTGTCTTCTTTTTAACCTGTACATATAATTTCAGATCAGTTGACATCATATATACACATTAACAGTCTAAATCAATGTAAATTTATCTTACAATTTCAGTCGTGTAGACGACATCTGCTTTGGGCCACAATATCACCCCGCCTTCTGCCTCACCAAGTGTATCAATATCCGGGTGGGCATATGGCAATGTAGCTTCTCTCCAATCAGGTAACACACGTATCGGGCTCACACGAACGTAGCCCTGTGGCATTGGAGTCCCGTGAAACATTGCCCCAGGAAGGGACGGGTAAGCCTGCGCCTCTGCAACAACGTAGTCTTGCATTCTTAAGCGGCATGGCTTCAATGCCTACAAATTTACGTAAAGAATATTATACATATATACATATCATCTTGAAAACATAACAACTTGAAAAGACTAACTACAATGTCATAAACAATACTTACAGCAGACGTGCTAGGCGATGGGTCTCCAGGATTACTCGCAGTCTGTGCATCAGGAGAAGAGTGGGTCGCCATAGGCGTATTGGAAGCCTGAGATGCCTGCCACCGCAGCAATTCTTCCTTGACCTTCTCAGCAACTACATCGTTGATCTTCTTAGCAACTAAATCCTCAACTCTCTTATTCTCCTATACATGGATAAAAGAAACATTAGCTTCTTATTAATGAATTTCCTTTTGCAGTAACATTCTAAAAAAAGAATAGGTTACCTCTTCTTGAGAAAGTCCCGCTCTGGGTTTGCGCTGGGATGGCCCAAAGAATGCTTTGATGCCAACACCAGCGCCGGCACCTCTAACACGTCCAGGATGCTCTGGGTTACCCAGAGCAACTGTCAATTCATCCCTTGTGCCCTGAGGGATGAACGTGCCTTGTTTCCTCTGCTCGTGCAGCTCCCGCTAATCACCATAAATAGAAATTGGTAAGTTAACACCACAAATAATCAATATTCAAATGATTTCTCTAAGAGTTGTATTTTACCATTTTTGCAGCCGCCTCAGCAGTTACAGGCTTCTTTATTTCACCCTTCTTGTTTTGCCTGCCAGCTATCCAGATATCATGGCGAGGAATGGGTGTGGCAGACTCCTGAGTAGGAGCAGACTCCTGAGTAGGAGCAGACTCCTGAGTAGCCGCAGACTCCGCCTGTAGTCTTTGGCGAACGCTTGCATAGCCTTTTGGACCCATAGTGTGGTCATGCACATTCAGTGCACGCCTTGCTTTTTGTGCGTCACTGAGGGCCTAGTTAGTATGCACATTAATGATTTGGTTAGTAGCACTAAATGCTAATCTTGAATAGGTGAATACAATGTATATTAATTAAATTAGGAGTGACGCCTAATACCTTGAATTCTTCAGATTTTCTTGAAGCAACAAAATTGTCCCAATCTTCTTTGTCCAAGAAGTTCCATTGTTCAAGGGCTGACTTCTTCTTCTTATCACCCTCTTTTATGTATTCTCTGTTCAGATTTGTCCTATAATTCCTAAGCATCTTTCCAGCGCGTTGCATCACATTTTTACGATGCAACTTCTCATCCAATGCAAACAGATTCTGTAAAATAGAAATGTTATTAACTAGTATCCAAAATAGAATTGCAAATAATAGAATTTGTAATCTACAAAATAGAATTGCAAATAATAATAACTCACGCATAAATCCTTCCATATCGAGTCTTTTTTCGCTTGAGGAACTTTATGCCAATTGTCATACTTAACACCACAATGGCCCCGAGTGGTACACCCAAGATAGTTCACAAAATTATTGCGGTTCACTCCAATTGGATTTCCTCCATTATCAAACTCCACCACCAATTTAGATCCACTACCACTTAGCGCTAATAACTTCTTCAACAGGGTGATGCCCCTTTTCTTGTTAAGTGTCTGGTGTTGCGCATCAAGTTGCTCCAGTGCTTCAGTGGGTACAGGTGCATCAACCTAAAATTTGACAAAAATAAAACACACTAACTTAGCCCAATATAGAAATATAGGATATATGACATAACTAGAAGATAATGAATTTTATAGAAATACAGGATATGTTTTTAGAACTTACATTAGTATCCTCGCCATGCTCATCATGGACTTCATGCTCATCATGGACATCATGCTCATCATGGTCAGCCATCTGAAAATGTCATTAAAAAGGCAAACATTTAGCATTTGTATTAACTAGAAAAAGGCAAACATTTAGCATTTGTATTAACTAGAAAAAGGCAAACATTTAGCATTTGTATTAACTAGAAAAAGGCAAACATTTAGCATTTGTATAAACATACATGTCTCTAAAATTGTGATCTTTTATCAATTAACAATCCTTCATTGTGATCTCCGCGCACATATAAGTCATCATTAGCTTCAATATTTTGTGGAGTTGGCAACCCAACTGAGAATGGACTGGAGTCATCATACTTATCATAGTACTCTTCTTCATCTATAGGATCTTCAATGAACTGTCTTTTACCATGAAGAACAACCGACCATTTATCATTTGCAGGATCATCGATATAGAATATTTGTTTCGCCTGTGATGCCAATATGAATGGTTCACCCTTCTCGCCAATCTTTTCAAAGTTCACCAAAGTGAAACCCAATTCATCCACTATAACTCCTTTGGTGTTATCAACCCAATTACATTTAAAGAGCGGAATTTTGAAATCTATGTAGTCAAACTCCCAAATGTCCTCAATGACACCGTAATATGACATTTTAGCTTCACGTGGACTCTTATCCTTTGCACTTGCAAAGTACATAGTCGACGCTTGAAGAGTGACCCCACTATTTTGGACGACACTCTTATCATCTTGGCGCTTTGTGTAATATGTGAATCCATTAATGTCAAACCCTTCATAAGACATAACATTCGGTTTTGGTTTAAAGGCGAGGCATTTGATAGTTTCTGTAATATCATTTGGTGTTTGAGATAGTTGATGTAAGACTTTATCTTCAAACCACTTAGTAAAAGTCTTATTATGCTCTCTAGCAAGCCACATTGAACTTGCTCGAGGATGTTGTCTCTTTATGAAATTGGTATGTTCCTCGATATAAACACTCACTTCATCCATATTGTGTAAAATATACAAGTGAGCTTGTTCCAACTGCTCACGGCTGATTACTTTCACCCGTAATCCCAAAATTCCTTTGCCCTCCTCAATATTCTTGTCATTATCAGGAGTGTCATTACCACTGAGAAAGTCATTACAAAAATCCATAACCTCTCTCGCCACATAACCTTCAATAATACTCCCTTCAGGCCGATAACGGTTTCGGACATCACCTTTAAAAACGCTCATGTATCGTTCAAAAGGATACATCCAATGCAAGAAAACTGGTCCCAACATTTTCACTTCCCTAGTCAAGTGGACAACAAGATGTACCATGATATCAAAGAACGAAGGAGGGAAATACATCTCAAGCTGACATAGGGTAACAACCACTTCTCTTTGCAAATTATCGAGAGTATCAGGGTCAATAACTTTGCTGCATAGACTATTGAAAAAGAAACAAAGTCTGGTAATTGCAAACCTTACATGCTTCGGCAATATAGATCGAATAGCCACAGGCAATATTTGTTGCATTAGAGTGTGACAATCATGAGATTTAAGACCTATCAACTTCAGATCTTTCATTGATACCAATCTACGGATGTTGGATGAGTAACCATGTGGCACCTTAACATTTACCAAGCATTCACAAAAAGTTTTCTTCTCCTTTCTAGACAACGTGTAACAAGCGGGAGGTAAGTATGTTCTTTTATTACCCATTTCACGTAATTCTGTTAATTCTGACCTTATTCCCATTTCACGTAGGTCCAGTCTGGATTTTATCCCATCTTTAGTCTTACCTGGTATATTTAATAGAGTACCAATGATGCTATCACAGACATTTTTCTCAACGTGCATTACATCGATACAATGCCTGACTGTCAAAGAACTCCAATAAGGAAGATCCCAAAATATTGACTTCTTCTTGAATGAAGAATTGTCACTCCGTGTGGCCATACTACATTGTGATTTCTTACCAAATTCATTGACAATGTCTTTTACTCTTTCATAAACAACATCCCCTGGTATAGGTTTAGGTGCACTCCGTTCATCATTCCATCCATTGAATGCTTTGCGCTTCCTACGATACGGATGGAATTTTGAAAGAAACCTTCGATGACCAAGATATACAGTCTTGCCGCCATGTTTTAGTCTTATTGAATCAGTGTTTTCTTCACATATAGGACACGCTTTAGCTCCTTTGACACTATATCCAGACAAATTCCCATATGCTGGAAAGTCATTAATAGTGCAAAACAACATAGCGTGCAAACGAAATGTCTCTTTTGCTGAAGCATCATAGGTCATCACACCTTCAGCCCAAAGTTTCTTTAAGTCATCAATCAAAGGTTCAAGATAAACATCGATATCATTTCCGGGTTGTTTAGGGCCCGATATCAACAATGACAACATAACGTACTTATTTTTCATACACATCCAGGGAGGAAGATTGTATATAACAAGCATGACTGGCCAAGTGCTATGTTGGCTGCTCAATGTCCCGTACGGATTCATCCCATCTGTACAAAGCCCAAGTCTTAGATTCCTATCTTCTTCACCAAATTTAGGGTACAGTAGATCAATCTTCTTCCACTGTGGGGAATCAGACGCATGTCGTAGGATCCCATCATTATTTTTCTTAACATCTGCATGCCACCTCAGATTCTTCGCATCTTTCGGATTTGCAAACAAGCGTTGAAACCGTGATATTATAGGTAGATACCACAACACCTTGGCAGGAGAACCAGTTTTGGACTCCCCCGAAGTCGTCAATTTATACCGTGACGCACCACATTTTGGACAATCTTTCAAATCTACATAGTCCTTTTGAAATAATACACAATCATTCGGGCATGCGTGTATCTTCTTGGCCTCCATTCCCATTGGACACAACATTTTCTTTACCTGGTATGTTGAGATTGGAAGCTCGTTTCCTTCAGGAAGAATTTCTTTCAACAAAGTCAACAATGAAGTGAAGCTTTTGTCGCTCCATCTATTGTTAGCTTTCAACTTATACAATCTCAAAACAGCGCTAAGCTTCGTAAACTTAGCACAGCCTGTGTATAACGGTATCTCAGCATCATGCACAATGTTTGTAAAGATAGGAGGTGGATCGGTGTGCTCTACCCTACAACTATCCAGCATCGCATCAACGATGTCTGCTGGAACTGGTTCGTTCACATTTACGTCATCGGAGGCAATTTCTTCTTCCACCCAAGCACTACTATCGACATCTACTGGTTTCGATTTTGAAATCTCTCCATGCCAGTGCCATTCTGTATAGCCTTGTACAATCCCGTTGCACATGACATGACTTTTGATTTCCTCACCAGTGTTGACTTTCAAGATGTTACCGCAATGCCTACATGGACAGTAGAACCTATCTGTAGGTTTTTTCCTATGTTCCTCGGCAAATCTAATAAACTGATCAAGACCAGATATAAACTCTGGGGTGCAACGATTACGAATGGACATCCATGATCTATCCATTCTATGATCAGAGAAAACAAGTATATATTAGGAAACAAGTATATATTAGGAAAAGATTAGGGTATACACTTACATCCTAAGCGTATAATGTGATGTCATTCTTATATATAATAAATGTGTACCACCTATCCCATCCTTGAACACCTAATCTCACTAGTAAGTGTATAATGTATATTTGGTTTTCAAGAAAATTTCGGCAGCATTTCCCCGCTGTTCTCTAAGTACATATGTACTTAGAGAACAAATGGGGAAATGCTACCGAAATTTTCTCGAAAACCCAATACACATTATACACTTACATCCTAAGTGAGATTAGGTGTTCAAGAACAGTCCCAAACCGGGGACTATCCAAGATTTACTCCTAATGAGTCAATCTTGGATGGGTTTCTAGGCCAACAAATACATTTGATGTCATTCTTATATATAATAAATGTGTACCACCTATCCCATCCTTGAACACCTAATCTCACTAGTAAGTGTATAATGTGCATTTGGTTTTCAAGAAAATTTCGGCAGCATTTCCCCGCTGTTCTCTAAGTACATATGTACTTAGAGAACAAATGGGGAAATGCTACCGAAATTTTCTCGAAAACCCAATACACATTATACACTTACATCCTAAGTGAGATTAGGTGTTCAAGAACAGTCCCAAACCGGGGACTATCCAAGATTTACTCCTAATGAGTCAATCTTGGATGGGTTTCTAGGCCAACAAATACATTTGATGTCATTCTTATATATAATAAATGTGTACCACCTATCCCATCCTTGAACACCTAATCTCACTAGTAAGTGTATAATGTGTATTTGGTTTTCAAGAAAATTTCGGCAGCATTTCCCCGATGTTCTCTAAGTACATATGTACTTAGAGAACAAACGGGGATATGCTACCGAAATCTTCTCGAAAACCCAATACACATTATACACTTACATCCTAAGTGAGATTAGGTGTTCAAGAACAGTCCCAAACCGGGGACTATCCAAGATTTACTCCTAATGAGTAAATCTTGGACGGGTTTCTAGGCCAACAAATACATGTGTTGTCATTCTTATATATAATAATTGTCTATAAACTACAGGAAACATGGTTAATCCTAATCAACAGAGCATTATTAAATAATAAATCAAGAAATCAATAGTTTTAAACAAAAGGTCTAGGAATCTTTACTAGACATTATATGTATCCCTAATCATCAAACTAGGGTTTTCTTGAATATCATAAAAGGTAGAAGAGCATTCTTTTCGGTAAGTTGACCTTTTCATATTACTTTGACCATTACAAACACATGTTTCTAGGCCGACACAAGGTGTAACATGTAGGTGATATACCTAGGTTGACACACCTTAATGAGTGTAGGCCGATACACCTTGAATATAATGAATGGATACACTTGAAATTAATGAGAAGGATACACTTTGAAAAGTGTAGGCTAGCTAGTATACCCTAAAAAGCAGCAGACAATATAACAAGTTAAAGTTGAATCTAATATTCTAGTAAGGATGAAAGAAACTTGTACTAATTGTATGAGAAAGGTAATACCTTATAATGATAATTGATGAAAGTAATCAAGTATAATTGAATACTTAAAGTAATGAATTAAAATCCTAGATGTCGGGGTTATGAATTAGGGTTTGTCTGTTGAATAAAACCCTAACGACCTTAATCGGATACAATAGAAGTCCTAACCCTAATTATGAAAGGTTGTGACTTGATTGATAGATTATTTGTGATACAATTGAATGTAAAGATAATAATATAAGCTCCTAAGAATGAGGAGTTATGATATAGGGGTGATGATTGAACATAACCCTAAAAACCCTAGTCAAGTTCAAAAGAGCAACCCTAACCCTAATGACAAAAGGTAATGTAACTTGAAATGGAATGAGAATAATATTTAGTGGTAACCGTGAATTACTTATCATATTTCAGTAAGAAAATTTCAACTATGGCAGAGAAATTCATCCCCAAGCCTCACCCCTACTATCGTAATCTCTATTGCAGCAATACTACCCTCGTAATCCCACCAATCACCCGCAAGCATTGTCACACAAATAAAATACATGTACATCAATAAAATACAGAGAAGAGGGCATACCGATTTGGAGGTCTGGAGAAGACGGCGGTAAAGAGGAGCTGTGGTGGCGGCGCGGCGGAGAAGCAGCTAGCTAAACCCTGGTGGCGGCGCGACGGCGGTGGAGAGCAGCTCTGTCGTCCTGGCGGCGGCGGCGAGACGGCGGTGGAGAGTAGCTCTGTCGTCCTGGCGGCGGCGGCGTGGAGGCACTAGCAGTTGCGGCGGCGGCGTGGCGGGAGCAGTCGGGTGGGGCGACAGCAGTTGGAGGGTCCAGCAGTTGCGGCGGCGGCGGTGTGGAGGGGAGGGGCGACAGCAGTTGGAGGGTCGGGCGACAGCAGTTGCGGCGGGAGCAGTCGGCTGTTTAGGCGATGAAACAGAAGAAAGGGGAACAGTCGGGTGATCGCAGGATATAAATTTCACCTATAGCGTCGGTTGTTTGTCACAACCGACGCCTAAAATAATTTAGCGTCGGTTGTTTGAAACAACCGACGCTCAAATGGACGATATTTTCACGAAATTGTTTGGCGGGAACCACTTTCGGCGTCGGTTATCAACAGATAACCGACGCTATAAGTGACACTTTGCGCGCAAAGTTTTCATCACATATAGGCGTCGGTGGCTATTTAAATAACCGACGCTGTATGTGACATTTTTTCTTTTCGCTCGAAAATTGGATTTCGCAGGAGCTTTTAGGCGTCGGTTTGTTATTGTCAACCGACGCTAAATACAAAGCGGTACCCGTGTCTGGCTGGTCTTCGAATATAGACGTCGGTTTGCTTAAACAGCCGACGCCCTATATGATAGGCGTCGGTTTTTCTTAATAACCGACGCCCAGAAAAGCGACACTGAATGCTATTTCTGTAGTAGTGAACATGTTAGGGAAAGCCCATAACACGGCTATGGTACCACAAAACGGTTGTTCCTCTAAGTGCAAAATTATACATCAACAAGAAAGCAAGCCTAGCAAACTCAAGCAGCATGACCATTCTTGCTAGAATGATCGTCCCCTACACAGTCGCTCCAGCCATTACAGTTGTGCTATCAAGCATTCACAACACTTGTACTAAGGAGTATGGCCCAAGTCTAACACCTCCACCACAGTTGTGCTACCCAACATGACCGTTCTACCTCACTACCAGCACAGTCGTGCTACCGGATCCCAAAAACTCAAGTCTCCGCTGACATTTTTCGATTACCACCACTAACTTTGTCTCTTTCCACAACCCACCATGATTGTTCTATATAATATACATGAGTCTATTTACAATTTTTTTTAAAGACAAAAGTGTAGTGTACACATACAAGGGCCAATTTGTAATCTCAAAAAATTAAAAAAAAATACATTCATCTCCCTCTGTGTATTTTTTTATATACTATTGAGGAGTCTCCTTATACATGCAATACATAATTTTAAAAAGAAAGACAATAGTGTACAAACACATGGTCGGATTGTAATCTAAAAAAATAATGGAGAAAAATACAGTCAATCTACCGCGAGCTTTCTTATATAGTATAAATGAGTCTCCTTATACAATATGTTATTTTAAAAAGAAAAAATAAAAATGTAGTATACGCATAAAAAGACTGGTTTGTAATTTCAAAAATAATAGAATAAATTATATGCCGTCGTTGTAGGTTTTTTTATATAGTATAGATAAATCTCCATATATAATATATAAGTTTAGAAAGAAAAGACAAAAATATCCTCTACATATGGGACCGGTTTGTAATTTTAAAAATAATAGATAAATTACACCCTCTCTGCGGACTTTTATATATATATATTAGTCGGTTTCTGTTTATAAAACAAAAAGACCGAACCATGGCATGCATTTAACCTGGTCGTAATACCATTCCAAGAATAAATATAATCCTCACAATCTTAGCTTCAGTATTCTTTGAGAGAGTTTCGTTTGTATCGACACTCTTGTCCTCCACGTGTATCTTCCTTTCATACCCTTCGCTTGCATGGGGTTGCTTCTAACCCATATTCCCTTGAGATTCGCTGCATCTTGCGCTTTATGTATAAAATCGGCCCCACTTTTGTCTTTGTGTGGATTCTCTCAATGCACTCTCCTGGTGGTAAAACTAAACTTTCTATATTTCAGGTCTTTAGCATCAAGTTGATAAAAATTTCATAATAGCGAAGTGATGATTGTAACGGAATGGAAGCTGCAAAGCCGAAATATGTTAGTGGAGCTCGGTTATGGCCCAGTTTGGTTGGGCGTCAAAGGTTTGTCAAGCTAAAGTTGGAAAAGAGGAAATAAAGTAAACAGTTTGGTTATGCGAGGTTTTAACTTGTGAAATTGGACTGATTTTGTTTGGTTGAATAGAGTTTGCTTTGCATATCACTCTCCTCCTTCGCAAAGGTACGTATGTGCGTTGTCAACGAAACGGAAAATGTATGAGTAGTGGTTTGGAAAAATTAACTGTGCCCAAAGACAATGCAGTTGCCTGCCATCTATTTGTACACTAATTTTCAGCATTGTGGATTTCTTTTTCACTGTGCAAATTGTATTTGCGCGCTACCAAACAGTTTCAGTTAGAAAAAGTTTGAAGCTGAAATCCCATCCAACCAAACGAACTCTAAGTGAAACGAATTTTTGCATGAATTTTCAAGAATAATTGTGATATCAGATTCCCTGTGATTTTTTGGTTCTTTTGATTCTTGGCACAAAACATGTGGCAAATAGAGTGGGAAGTGTGAATTTGCTATATATTGAGTTTTTCGAGATGAAGTTCCCAAACTTTACCTATAATATGGAATTTCACGATTCGAATGTATTCCCATCCCTTCATGACTCTACTAGTTGAATACCAAATGGAGGGGAGTTTAGGTTGAGGGACGGAAGAGGAGGAAAAGTAGAATAGGAAAGGGAATGTTGGTTGATACGTGACAAGTTCGTTGTTGGCAGCGCTTTTGGTGCATATTCACGAATTGATAACGATAGTAGATAAGGGGTTGATGAGAATGATGTTATTGATTTTGTACTTTGTATATTTTAACCTCACGTGTATCATAGTTAATGTGGAGCAATTTTCGGCATGTTGTCGCAATTTTAGTTGATGGTGCAACTATCAGACACAAACTACATTTTTCTCGGTGTATGTCGTAAGGGTATACGATGTTCAAAATAGTCCCCTTTCGATTTCTTGGAACTATGCAAATCATAGAACGGCAATTATCAGGATAAACCCAGCAAGGATTTTCATATGCATCTACCACAGTGAGCGGAGTCACCAATTCATCCGCTGTATCAAATGACTCTGATAAGAGGCCGACTGTATGATATTTTAAAATTTAGTATTTTGTAACTATGCAAATCTTTCAACATTAGTGATCCGACTAACACAACATGGAATTTTATAAGCAGATGCCAAAATTATCAATACACTCTATATCATACCTTTGACTCTACGCATATCATGGAGCGATCCAGTGACTAGTGATGATGAGAGTGTGATAGCACTACCAATAAATCGTTTCAATTTTACAGTTTTTCTGATCCAACCATGTGGATTGAGATCTACCACTGTATTTTACCTACTTACGTATATTACAGGTGGCATACATGAATTATCCCAGGTCTATTGTAGACTTTTCTACATCTTTCGTTGAGCGCTAAGTGGGCTATGTATATGACATAGATGGACAAGCTTTTGATCATTCCTGGTTTTGTCCAACCTGGTACATAAAACATCTTTTGATCATTCCTGGTTTTGTCCATTCTGTTAGATTTTGGAACGGCGGTAAGTCCCGATTTCTAAGCGGTGCTTCATAGTTATATTTGCCACATTGTCGCGTGGTCTAACACATACGTGAAGATATTCACGTTCGCTTTATAGCTTTTACCTCGCAAGGAATTCCACTCGGCGTTCTCTCACTCCCATCCCAGTTCTTTCTTGTGTGTTTACTTCTTGTAATTTACTTAGTCGCCAATGTGGTGGTTTACTCAGCACACGCTCCCACCAGATTTTGTCCGCGCATAAATATTTGACAGCCTTTGTTGCCAGCACACATAGAAAACTCTACCGCAGAGAAGGCGTTTTTAGGCAAATGTGGGGCATCTCTCATCGTGTGACCTTAATTTATGGGAGGTATTTTAAAAAATCAGGAGTGTGTTCCAATTAAAGCGCATTGAGGTAGTATATTACAGCTAAAACACACCTAGAAAACTATAGTGCGTGGCTATTTAATGTATTGACAGTGCATTGATAAGGATGTGCTGTCTTACAACAAGAGATCGCTGATTTGTATTCAGCAGACAATGTAAATTTGTTTCACAAACTACTATAATTTTCAAATGAAGTTGCTCCATTTGATAAAAGGAACAACTCCAATATACATAGAGCACCCATTGAACAAGCGGCTCCAGTACACGAGTTTATCGGCTCTAGTTAACAAAATAAATCATTCCAATAAATAAAAGGATATTCGGGACCGACCGCTTTGGTAATCGGGACCAGCTGCTCTACTAGAGCCGTCGAATTTACTCCATATTTTTGGATGACGAAAAGGTGTAATATACTATTAACAAAAAAAGAGTTCCAAAAATGATCTAAATTAGATCCCTGCTAACTATTATCAAAAATAGCCAAAATATTCCGTATGCATATTCCGAACCACGTTTAACACGTGCCCCAGGAATGGCAACGACGTTTTGAGTATGTGACGTATTAAAGATGGATTTAAAGATCTTCTAATATCCAGATCCTGGCAATTTCACGGATAGGAAGAACGTGTGCTGCTAATTTAACCAGGTCTTATCCGCCGTGCTGCTTGTGGTTTCACTTGTTTCCCTCCCTTCTGATAATGTAGTGGCCCTAGTGGGTATATAGCGTGCATGGATTCCGTTTGCATAAGCGTGTATATATATAAAAAAAATGAATGTTCACAGTTACCATCTGTGGCATGTCTAGCAGCAAGGTAGATTTCTTTCGCTTACCATCTGAAGTTGCAAGCAACCTGTCAAGTGTATTTACATGTAAATTGTACATATTTGATAAATAATTAATGTTTAGTGATAGTGACTTTTTAGTGTGACGATAATGCATTCAGGTTTCTTGGGACCATATAACTACTCAATTGGAATACCTATGTGCTCTCATTCGATGCTTGTTGTTGCCATGTATGTCAATAACCGTTAATTAATAAATAGAAGAATTTCCCGTAGATACTAACCAAGAAAACGTAGCCCAGAATGTCCCAACGAGGGCAGAAAATTTGTAAAGGAGATGCCCACTTTCCCAAGGAACTTTGAAATCCATGAAAAGTTTACTTTATCAATATGTTAACCAATAAATGAAAAATACTATCATAATTGACACAAGCACGGCACAAGAATGAGACGGAACTAAAACGTGAGCTAATCCAAAAGCCGAAAGTAACTGCAGATGAATCATTATAACATTAGCTTTTGGTTTTGCCTCGGTATTTTGACAAATCATCCAACGACCTACCCTACGAGACTTGGGAATCCATCCAGTGCGGATAAGATAATTTATAGCTCACACCAGAGGCCTCCACCACATCCCATCCCACTTCCATGCCTCAGTATCATGTGATGCTCCGGTTTCTTTTCAAACTTAAAAAGTATGTTTTCTCTAAAGCAAGATACATGAAAATAACTATATTTTTTGCCTTCACTAATACTCAACAAGAAATGAATTTGAAAAATCTTAGGGGGAAATCTTACTACATCATGAAGGACCTGATTGAACTAATTTTCAAAACAAAACATCGTACGATAACGATCTCAGGTGTGTACTCGTTAACATGATCATATTAGTATATTTTTCGTTGTTGCTAAAACTCTGCTGACCCAAATTGTTAGTAGCAAAGCTCTCCAGTATGCCTGCATCAGGCTCGAGCATAGATATCATGACTTTCAGCATACAGGTTAACTTGCAGTTAGTTCTGCTTCTTTTCTTCTTCCTCACCATCCTGTGATTTAGAACTGCTGCTAGCATCCCCTAATTTTGATTCGTCGTATTCCAGAAGCTAGAGAGAAAATAAGTCACATAAAACAAAAGGGATGGGTCAAAATTTAATAAATCACTTTGTATATTTATTTAGAGATTAACACATACAGTAGCATTTGGCAATTAATTACATAACTACAAAGCCAGAGTGGGAATAATCTCCCTGGATAGCAATCTATTATAGGCTAACCACTTAGCTTACGTTAGCAATTTATGACTAAGCGATTCAATGCAAATCATGTCGAGCATCGCAAAATTCAACTCACTTCCGTGAAAGAAAAAGACATCCAATCAAAGAAAAAGAACGTAAGATAAAATGATTATTAAATTTAGATCATTCAAAAGTTAATTTACGGCTTGCCTTATGCCGATTGGATTTTACAGGATATCCATGCCGGCTCATGCTTAACTAATTTCAAACACTTGCTACTATGAGGAATTCCCCTCGTTCCCTGTTCTTCACATCTACGTAGCTTTATACCTATAGGCATTCTGTTGTTGGACTCCCAGGCAACTGTGAAAAGAACCTAGAAGAACAGTACAGGGGTTTCCCTAATTTCTAGTTGGCAAGATATTCTTCATAACCCATAAACTAATATTCATCTTCAAGTTACAGACAACTTGGAATCAAGTGAATGCTGAGGCATAAGCCGCACCAAAGGTATCTAATATGATAGCAATGGATACGTTTCTAGTTATATCCACAGTTGTCGGAGGCACCAAGGTGGTGATTGGCTTGGCTGCCCAGGCGCATGGCAACGGTGTTCTATACAATTGTAATAATATATAATGCCTCATTTGGGTGGTATAAGAGAAGTTAGTAAAAGTCGCTTGTGTAAGGTCTGTGGTGCAAAGTTTAAAAAAATGTTTAGGTAAAAAGTAGGAATAGTTTGGTATAATTTTTTACAATACTTAAAATGGCGAGTACTGAGAAAAACTATTCTTCCAGCACCTACACCGCATCTGACCAGGTATAGCATTGTAATGGGGTAATAACTTCACTCGGCATTTCCACGCAAGATTCCATCTTTGTTAGTTCTTTACGCTTTCTTTCAAGGTATACCTTGAACACACAACAGGTTATATACCAGCACACCAAAACCAGCCTCATTAAAAAAATGTTTAGGTAAAAAGTAGGAATAGTTTGGTATATTTTTTTTACAATATTTAAAATGGCGAGTACTGAGAAAAACTATTCTTCCGGCACCTACACCGCATCTGACCAGGTATAGCATTGTAATGGGGTAATAACTTCACTCGGCATTTCCACACAAGATTCCATCTTTGTTAGTTCTATACGCTTTCTTTCAAGGTATACCTTGAACACATAACAGGTTATACCAGCACACCAAAACCAGCCTCATTTATATAAGTTTATGCAGTTATTTAGAGTCCTACACCATAAACAGTCACTTAAAGAGTGAAATTGATGCCTAAAAATGCATGAAAAGACTTCACCGTGTTAATATTACATGCGAATTATAAGAGAGAGGGGGGGGGTCCAGGAGGAAAAAGAATCCAAGCACTCCAGGCACCCACCTAGGCACACACTTCAAAATTAATTGAGTGGAGTCCTAGCTGAATCCCAATTGGGCGCCTAACTGCCTAAGCGGCGTCTACACAGCCATTATCGTAGACCTCGAGTAGTAGTACCTATGCGATCTTGGAGCATTTTAAATTAAGACGGAAGTAAAAACACATATAAACTAGATTTGATGCACATTATAGTGAAATTCTACATAGATTTTTGTTATTACTTTATTGGGTTACCGAATTGGAATCTTATTTGTTACATTTTGATCAACCATTACGGTATTCCCACACTAAGATCAACTCTTTTGATGAAGAAAAGTTGAGAACTCATTTGCTTAATTCTCTAGGGTTAGGCACAGTGTTTGTTGCCTCGTTTTTCAGGTAGCCAAGCTGTGGTACCTTGAGTCCCTTATAACTATTCTTAAAGGGTTATAACTATCGTCGTATACAAAATCGGTCAGAAGAACAGGTGATAGCCATCATAATGAGGATTGTTGCAGTAACTTATAGGATCATTGCAGCACCTCGTCTTCCAGATGAGCATCATAATGAGGATTGTTGCAGTAACTTATAGGATCATTGCAGCACCTCGTCTTCCAGATGAGGCGGGCAAGGCATAATTTATTACAGCAGATAAGATGAGGGAGGGATCTGGGAGAATCTGTGAAGGGATTAAACTCTAAGCATAGTTATAAGTTATAACTTTATAAGGGACTAAGGGTCTGAGACTGAATCATGTCTGGGAAAAAAGTACCATCCAGAGAATAATAAATTTCAGGAAGAAAACATATCATCCCAGTATAATATAACCATTTTATCACCTAATGTAAGAACCGGCCTACGATTTTAAATTGGAATTTTGCAAACCAAAGTTAATAATCAAAGTTACGACTAAAAAAATGGAAATCAAAGTTAATAACATAATAACTTCATCTATAACCTACTTGTTCTAATATAACGGTGTAGTCTCAGGCCTATTGAAGTCTTGGGCACATTGGCAGTTCCAAACTGCTATAATGTAAATAATAATGAGAAGAATGTGTAAACAAGTGTCTTGACGCTCTCTTACTTTCAAATTCCAACTTTGATACTCAAAACCAAATGACATTGAACTGCATATCTGTACATACTTGCCCAAGCAACCATAATAAAGAGTTTATGCTTGGTTGGGTGGTAAAAAGATAATAGAAATATATTACAAGGAGGGAGAGAGAATACACATACAGGTTTGATTTCTCCATTCCACAAGCAATGAATGCCCACAAATCCAAGACAGCCGGGTACAATATACAAAAGGGCAGGCTGGAATCAGAGAAATTGATCAAACAAACTAGAAGGTGAGAAATTTCAAAAATAACGCAAAGATTTTAATAAATAATGCAAAGATTAAGTAACAACCTGAGCTGCTTGAAACCAGTTCATCACGACTATTGTAAGAACTAAACCCGACGTATATCCAATGAAAGCACTATTGAAATAACGATTCTCTTTTCCCCTTGACACATCAAAGCGCAATGCTAGTGCAACAAAGATTCCTGAAGCAGAATGAATGGTTTTAAGACAGACCCAAATCTTTAAGAAAACCTACAAACATATCTCGCAAACGGGGAGTATAACCAAAAAGTCAATTCAAGCATGAAAATCTCAGCATGCAGAGAAGTTCACAAGTTTAAGTATACTAGGTACCATAAACCATGCTAGGGCAAAACAGATGCTTGCACAACAGTTGATATTTGTATAATAAACATGATTGATTATTGAGTTGCTACTGCATACATCCTAGTAAGCATGGACAATTCCCGGAGGTTGTTTTGTCCGTGTGTGTCTGACATGTGTCCAATATGGACATATCATGGACACGCCTGGACATGCAGAGGATACGCCTCCAACATGTCCACTTTGAAAGAAAATTTTACTGCAGTACCAGGCACAGCTTGGACACGCCGTAGACACATCCGAGACACGTCAGCCCAACCCACTTAAGTCTAAGAGTATGAAAAAATTCAAACCTACTCCAAATCCTCCATCTCCTATCATCTACTACACCTTACCCTACTAACATCAGGTAGTTAAGCATCAGCTGTACAGTCAAACCATGGACGCCTTCTTTAGCATTTGTAGCTGTCATCATCAGCGGTATCATCACCACCAATTGCTACAACATTCGGGGACTGCCACATCAACCACGAAGAGGAAAGCAATCAGATTCACTGCCTTCTCTTCTAATTCCATGTCACTCTTCCTCCCCCCCCCCCTCCTCATCTTCCTACTTCTTGCCCCCATCCTCTTTTTCCTACTCTAAAGCTGCAGTAGCTGCAAGTGTTCCTTCACCTCCGCTTTTTCGTGCTCCTCTATGTCTGCTTCTCTCTCATCTACTTGCCCTTCTCCTCATGTTCCTCTTCTAATTCCTACCCCTCCTCTTTTTCCTATTTGAATGTGACAGCAGCTGCAACTGCTCCCCATCTCCCTATTCTTCTTTCACGTCAGTCCTCCACATCTTCTATCTTCTCTTGCCACTCATCCCCCTACTCTTCAGTTTTTCTTGCTCCTCCAGGCAAAAGCAAGAGTGTATTGTCCTCCCTAAGCCTACTCTTTTTCTTGCTTCTCTACATCTCCGTTTCCCCACCTCTTCTCCTGCCCCTCCATCTTAAGTAGCTATCCAATGTATTCCTCTTCTTTTTCTTCCCTCTCAAACTCCAAGTTGCTTTCATTCTCCATCTCCTCCACCATCACAAACATCATCTTTCTTCACCCCCTCCCCTTCTTCCTCATGAGAATACATGTTGGTCACCATTACTTCCACCAACAATAAAAAACTCTTATCCCCAAAATTCAAATGCTCGTAGTTTTTTACAATTCCATATATTTTTATGGCGACTGTTTCATAATCAAACATCTTAATATATTTTGTGATTTAATCCATATTGTGGCTTGAGGATATAATGTTATATGTTGACTGCTTGTTGGATTTCATGGTGATTGCCCATGTGGGTAATCTATTTAGATCACTTTGTGTATTTATACATATAGTATATTATGTCATACCAAATTTTTCATATATATATATATAGAGAGAGAGAGAGAGAAAGAGAGAGAGAGAGAGAGAGAGAGAATTTCTGTGTCCAATGCAATGTCTGTGTCGTATATTTTGGAACTTGTCGCATCCCGTGTTTGTGTTCGTCTATATTCATGAATGTTTCCGTGTCCGTGTTTATGCTTCCTAGCCTACATCCAATAGAATCCAGTATTCCAACTTCAATCTCATAACACTTGATTGTCATTAGAAAGTTCAATATAAGCAAAGTGATACATATGCTTAGTCAGACCAGGTATGTTAGATTTTTTTATTAACATACAGCAACACATATTTGCAGGATAACTCCAAATAAGAGAGCAATAATACAAACCACTAAATCCACCACATATAACTTATTAATTTATTATATGTAGAACTTAAACTACAAATTGTCAGGTGTGTAAAGACTCTTGCCAAAAGAAAGCAAAAACTCCTAGTGAGTAGTAAAGATTGTGTTACAAAATAGTCAACATTTATGATATATTTACATTCGTAAGACCAATGTAAGAACCAAAACCAAATATCCAACCTTTGCAAACTGGAACACGATACCTAACTTATTCTAAACTGCCAAGATCTATTCCAATCATTCTTTGTGAAGAAAATCACGAGCTAACCCAATCTTCATAATTCTCCCCTCTTTCTCTGCCATGGACCTTCAGAGCTAGTGACGCATCCTCGATCAGCCTCAACCTCCCTCCACTACCCTCCCACTTTCTCTAACCATAAAAACCCTTTGCCACCACCCCATATACTTGTCCATATGCCTGTTGCGGCTAGCAGCAACCTCCCTTGATTGACAGTTTTAAATTTGGAACAAGACATCAACTTCGAGTCGAATTCAATAGGCGAGGAAGTGGAAGTTTGCGGAAACTTTGAGAATTTTCACAATTAAACTTTGATGTGTTTTTGACAAAAATTAAGCTAAAAATAGTGAGTTCATGACGAAAATTGATATATTTCATCAAATCTAGCTTAAAAACAAAATATATGTTTATATATAGCCATCCATACAGGTTTTACATATGTAGAAAAACACAATCATATGCAAATGTATAAGACTTCATCTTCGTGTCAACTTTGACAGGCATGGAAGTTTACCAGGTTTCGTCATCGACATCGACACACGTAGACATATAACATCCAGGATTAATCACCAGATGTCGAGGATGTTTAGTACTATTAGTATTGTGCTTTATTGCATTATACTATCTTATTTGTTTTGTTATGGGCTTTAGACTTGTCGTCTTTAGCTTTTCTTTTATCCCGTATTGCCCAAATCTGTTTCTGACTTACTGTCTTATCCTATAAAAGAGAGAGCATTGTATCATCAAGTAAAGACTTTTTCCATTCTATATGGTATCAAAGCGCTACGATCCTCCATAACCCCCCATCCAACCCTAATGCTTCCCTAGCCGCCACCCCTCTCCATTCCCTCTCATACCCGCCGTCCCTACCCCCCGGCGGCTGCCACTGCAACCCACGTGGGATTTGGTTGATTTACCTATTGATTGCTCTCCTGTAGGTTGTGGCTGGATCTTTACTATGAAGTCTCAGTCGGATGGCATAATTGAAAGATTAAAGGCTCGCCTTCTCGCCAAAGGCTATACCCAAACGTATGGAGTTCATTATTTTGAGACTTTCTCTCCTGTTGTACGTCTGAATTATGTTCGTGTTCTTATTTCTGTGATTGTAAATTGTGATTAACCTCTATTTCAATTGGATGTTAAAAACACCTTTTTATAAGGTGACCTGCACGAGGAGGTATACATGGAGCAACCACCTGGGTTTGTTGCTCAAGGGGAGTGTTCTAAAGTGTGCAGGTTGCACAAGGCTATCTATGGATTGAAACAGAGTCCACGCGCCTGGTTTGACAAACTGAGTAATATTCTTCAGATATTCAGCTTCCGCCGCTCTCATTCTGATCACTCAGTTTTTATTAAGAAAACTTCCTCTGGTTTTGTAATCCTAATTGTCTATGTTGACGACATAATCTTATCTGGGAGTGATCAAGCAGGCATCCAGGCTAATAAAGAATATCTGGAAAAACATTTTGTCACCAAAGATTTGGGAAAATTGAGATATTTTCTGGGTATTGAAGTTTCCCGCTCTGCTTCAGGTATTTGTTTATCACAGAGGAAATATGCCCTGAATCTTTTGTCCGAAATAGGAATGCTTGGAGCAAAACCTACTATTACTCCCTTAGATCTAATACCAACTGTGGTGATGATACTTCTCTTCCATACCCTGATAACCAACAATATCGTAGATTAGTTGGTAAACTTATATGTCTAACTGTTACAAGGGTTGATATATCATCTGCAGTTGGCTTAGTCAGTAGATATCTGGATAAACCCAGACAATGCCATTGGGATGTTGTGTTGTATTTTGAAATATCTGAAAAAACCTCCAGGAAAAGACTTGTTCTACAGAAGACATGGGCAGTGTAAAATCACAAGATATTCTAATTCTGATTATGCAGCAACAAGATAGATCGTAAATCTACTTCTGATTATTGTACCTTTGTAGGAGGTAATCTTGCTACCCGGTGCAACAAGAAACAAATTGTAGTCGCCCACTCTAGTGTTGAAGCTGAGTATAGAGCTATAACTCATACTACTTGTGAACAGTTGTGGGTCAATGGTCTTCTGAAGGAGTTTGACATTTCTGACCCTAATCTTATTCCTATGTATTGTGACAATAAAGTTGCTATATTCATTGCCAACAATCCAACATTTCATGAGCGCACCAAGCATATTGAGGTGGATTGCCATTTTGTTTGAGAAGTTGTCTAATCTGGCAATATCTCCACTCCATATACTCACATTTCTGATCAAGTAGCAGATATCTTCACAAAGCTTCTTCCCAAGGCCAGATTCACTACCATGGTGGACAAGTTGGGCATGATTGATATCTATGTTCCAGCTTGAAGGGGAGTATTAGTATATATGCTTTATTGTGTAATGCTATGTTATTTGTTTTGTTATGGGCTTTAGACTTGTCTTGTCTTTAGCTTTTCTTTTATCCGATATTGCCTAGTTTTATTTCTGACTTACTCTCTTATCCTATAAAAGAGAGCATCATTGTATTTGTTTTAGACACATCAAGTAAAAACTTTTTTCTATTCTACAAGTACCATGGTTTTAACAATGGCATCGACAGAAGTAGATAGAAGGTAGCCATTTGGGTCACATTTAACATGAAGCAAATCTTGGATGATCTGGGAAATTACCAGGGTACCAAGAGCTATTTTGCCTAAAGCTTGGGATATGTGTGACCATAGTCACAATAATCTCCGAATTTCTAAATTATTCACGTATGATTCAGAAGTATTTCATTTAACAAATGCTACGTCCGAATTTCACAAAAAAAACACGAACTATTCCTGAATTCTACGAATTATTCACAATTTTACGAATTATCCCCGAATTTCATGAATTGCTCCCTAACAATGTTTTAGGAAGCGCAAAGCTGGAGGCGAGTGGATGAGACACTGCAACCACTCGCTTTTTTAAAAAGCGGACAATTAAATGTTATACATTTTTTACACATTTTATACATCTTTCATTTTATTAATTTCTACCTACTTGTGAAAATGCAACCTATGAGATGAGAAACAATGATACCAAATTAATTTTCAGACTTATAACTTTAGTCAAAGATATAACAGCTTTTGTTTTTTAGACCTGTTATCAGTCACATAAGGACCTCCCATTATCTAACATATGAAAATAATCCGAACTGGTGTATTTGTGTCCATTTATTGTGTTTGCAAAATTTCAATAAGTATATTCCTTCATTTTGAAGTTGAAATCCCCTTGAAATAGTCTGGTCATCCATTAATTCACTCACATAAAGACACCCCCCAGCAATACCAATTTTCAGGTAGGATGTTATTGCACAAATATGTGTTTTATGTCAGGCTATTGTGCTTGAAAATTACATAATTTAACTCCCTTATTTTGTTGCAAAACCTCAAGAAATGAATTTCTAAAATGTTCTATATTCTTTTACTATTCTCATGTCCATGCAATCAAATTAGCATTGAAACATGATATTTTCTTCAATGGTACAGACTGGAGTAACTTGAGATGATAAAGTTATTATCACACAAGAGCATCCATAGTAAGGTCGACCAAGAAGTATCATGGAACAAGAGAATGCCAGTAAACAGACTAGCAAGACTAACCTTCTCTACAATGGTTGTTGGCAAAAAAAAGGTGTTATTTGTGTCAAAACAATATTGAAAAGCGGAAGAAGTGCCCGCTCAAGAGGCAGGTGGGTTTGGATGCACCAAATTGAGGTTAGGCGGCCGCTAGGCAAATCGCAATTAAGCAGTCACTTACAACCGGACTAGAGCGGCCTCTTGAACTTGCTTTTGGTTTGGGGAACCAAACTCAGGCCCAATCCGCAAGCTCAATAACTTGCCGGTCCATAAGGACAAAAAAAGAGGTTTTCCATGCACTTCCACCCCCGGCTCCTCAACTACCCCCCCCCCCACTGCAATACTTACGACAAGTTCTGCCTCAACAAAGATGACATCATCACTTCCAGGGCCAAGGATCTTCAACCCTTGCACTTAGGTTGCAGTCTAGGGAGTCTTGCGGCACACCCTGTGTTATATAGGCGCCCGCCTGGGCGGCGGCTAGGCTTCAGTCAGCCCGCCTCAAACTGGGCGCCCAACCCCCTAATTAACCTAAGTTGTTGCCTAAGGCCTTCTAAGGCCCAAATTAAGCCAATTCAAGGCTAACTTAGCATAAATTAAATCTGAATTTGATCAAATTGAGTCATTTTATGGTTAAATCGCATCTCATTTATCCCAAGCGAGGTCAATTTAGGGTAAATTAGGTCTGATTTGGGGGAAAACAGGCCTGATTTGGGGGAATTAGGTCTAATTTGGGGGAATTAGGTCTAATTTGGTCATGTAAGGCTTCATTTAGATCAACATAGGGAAATTTAGGGTTATTTAGGTTTGATTTGGTCATGTTATGCAAATTAGGTTTGATTTTAAGCCAAATTATGTCAAATTTGAGAAGATTAGGTCTGATTTGGGGAACACAAATCTGATTTTGGGGAAATGGTCTGATATGGTGAGATTATATCTAATTTGGTCAAATTAAATAATGTTTAGGTCAAAATAGGGTAAATTTGGGGAAATTAGGTCTGATTGGATCATAATATACATAATTAGGTTTTATTTAGGCCGAATCATGTCAAAATTGGGCACATTAGGTCTAATTTAGGGGAAACAAGTATGATTTGGGGGAAATTGTTCTAAATTAGATGACTAGGTCTTATTTGGCCAAATTTTGTCTCATTTAGGTGAATATATGAAAAATTTATGGAAATTGGGATTGATTAGGTCATGGTATACAAAATTCGATATGGTTTAGGCAAAAATTAGGTCAATTTGGATCAAATGAGTTCAAATTAGGGCCAATCAGTTCTAGTTTAGGTCTTGTTAGTTTTGATTTAGTCTAAATTCTAGATAATAGTATTAAACATGCTTTGGCTACAAACATAATACATGTTTAGCTTTCTGATTTCTATATGAATATTGTTTACGTAAAACTTCTACAATTCAATCCATATCTAATGATTTCGTTGCTTTCTTCATACAATGCTAGCACATTAATTGCATATTTATCATGTATATTTATATGTGTAAGGATTGTATTTTTCAGAAATTTTACATATATTTGTTAAAATAAAAAATATATAAAAACGCCTAGAAACGCCTGGGCGCCTAGGCTGTCTGGGTGTCCCCCTGGAACGCCTGGCCTCCTATACAACCATGGGCACACCCAAGCACGATTTGGGGAAGGGGGTGTGGGCCTCTAGTCTTACTCATGTAACCACAGCTTTGGAGGGACTCGTCCCCTGCTTTGTTGTTGCTGGCTTGTTGATGTTGTGGAGGAGTTTTCAGACACAAATGACAGTTGTTCTTGCTACAAGGGTGGACGGTCAATCACAAGTAATGCAATTCTCCCTTATTTTTCGTTATTTGTTGCTTTATTTTCTCTCCTCTCTTTTTCATACATTGGTACACACTGCAGCTATATTTTCATGCGGTTTTTTTTCTTGTGATGTTCAGTTCTGGCATTGCTACTATACTCTATTTTGTTTCTCAATTATCATGTGCTTATATCAGTATGTTTAATAATACTATACTGGTATAATAGTGTATTACAATACTACTGTAGCATACATTAATACGTTTTTGTTGTGTATACATTATGTAACAAATTAATGTACAATACATGATTAATACATAACATACATTACATTACATTATATATATATATATATATATATATATGGCTAAAAGAATTGTGTACCCGAGTACATGTAGCTTACATGTATCTACCTTCATTTATGGAGATTGTAAAATTATATCGAATAATCCAACCTTATGGATGTATAGTATACCCCTTAGATAAGATGTGTATCAAAAATCATCGCAATCTGATATTCATAGAGCATACAATAAAAGAAAATGTCGATTTTCTAATCAATGGTAAGTTGCAGAAATTGCATAAACCATTGAATGATGTATGGCTATATCTCATGATCTACATAAGATATGGTTATGATTTTTTAAAGACATCTAATCTATATAGAGTTGAATCAATCCATATGGTTGGATTTTATCAACATACTCTACATATTCTATATTAATGGCCGGTACACGTAAGTTACATGTACCGGACGGTACACACTTCCTAACCTATATATATATATATATATATATATATATATATATATATATATATATATATATATATATATTGCATACTTATATTTTTGTACCTATTGTATTATATTATAATATGTTAATACTTTAATACATTCTATATCTACTGTTTACTACATATTAGTATAGTAATTTATAAAGCCGTGAATTATTACCGTAACAAGAACAATCGCATATTTGGTTTATCTTCTACTATCAATTACATATTTAGTGTATGTATTCAATTCATCAATATATATACGTCATCATATATTGTAGATGGCCGGTGACATGTAAGCTCCTCTAGCCCCTATGAATCGCCAGAACGTCGCTTCCACCATTAGATCGCAAGACCCAGGTTGGAAGTATTATAATCTTCCTGACCCGGCTCGTAGAGAACGCCTTTGCTGCACTTTTTGATGTTTTTGGGAATAAACTAATGTCACCGATTTGTGGACACATCCTTTGTTACGTTATATAGCTATTGCCTACTTGTTTTATATTTACATTCACACTAATGTTACTTATTTTGCATGCAGTATGCCTATAATATTTAATGTTGAAATATAAAGTAGCATTGTATTAACTAGTTATTGTCTCCATATTTTCATGTTGGTGTTCTGGCGTTTTCGCAATTGGATCAACCTATTCGATGCGGAAAATGCTCCACCGACAGGTACAATCAAGGAAGAAAATATCCGATTTCGACGATGTTTCCGTGGCCACGGAAACAGAAATTTTGATAAATGTGTTTCTGGCATTTTGACGGCAAAATTAACGAATTAATTTGTGAAATTTTACCAGAATGATCCACTAGTGTAGATCCACTCAAATATGTAATAATGTTTCATATTTGATATGTGGGGTTGGGGTCTCGTCATTTGTGAGTGAATGACCCTGAACTGTTTCGATGGGCATTTCGATGGGGAATTTTCATGTCAATTTTTTATGGTGAAATCAATGAATTAAGCCACTATAGCTTGCAAGCACAATATATAGACTTAAAGACACAAAACTGAGCAAAAAAATGCTCTAGGTAATACATAGTATATGAAAAAGTAAAAAAAAATCGATGAACTGTTTGTTTCGAGAGTTTTGTCAGTCCATTTTGATGTCTGATTGCCACCAAAACAGAAATTTTTGGCGAAATTTCGACCATTTGTCAAAATTTTGAACATTGGGTACATTACTAATTTAGATTTATTTCTTTGTGCTAAATTTTTGTAAATAAATTATATTCGTTCATTCACTGTTTTATAGTTGTGTTATAAACTATTTGGGTGTTTTATTTTGTTGTATAAGGTGTTTAGATAAGTATAGAAGTTCTTTAAGAATATAATATTTTTATACAAATGTGTAATTTCTATAAAATTATATAAGAATCCAAGCACCTGCTTTTTCAAAAAGCAGCCTGCTTCCCACTTCCCGCTTTTTAAAACAATGGTGCCAAAGGATGGATTTGTAAGGAACAAAATTCAATGGGCTACATTTGTATTTGTTCTATAGGAATCAGAAGCAACTAAGAAAAGTGAAAAGAAATGTTGAGAGAATCAAGAAAACTTTCACTTACAAATAGGCATTAATGATGGACATGTGAGGGATAAAAGTGCATACGTTATATATAAACTTACAATTTTGCTACATAGATGGATTGAAAAGCAACTAAGGAAAGTGAAAAGATATATTGAAAGAACCACAAAGTTTTTCATTAATATATGTTATTCATGACAAGCAAGAGGATAATGGGGTATGCATCATTGAAAAGTCTCGAACAGCAGGGTCTCGTTAACCTGATCCAAAAATTAGTAACTCCAGTAACACTTAGATAAGAGTGGGTGCATGCTATGAACATGAGATGTTTCTACGACTAATCTTGACATAAAACCTAAAACACTATGACAATATTAATGAAAGATTCCAATGATATTTGATGGTTTCTTATTGATCCACATTATACTTCATGCAACTTCATTCTGAGAAGAGAATTTCAAGAAATTCGCGGCAAGTAACATGACACAAGTGATAATACCATAAGGGAGATAGTTAAGAAGTGAGAGAACATCTAAATATATATTGATGATAATTCGGTCTTATGAGAGCATTGTCCATGAATGATCATGGAGGTTGAATAAATATCGAGAGTGGTATTCTACAAATTTTCAGAGAAGAAATGCTTGACCATCAAATGATGTCCATATCAATCCCGATTACATCTAAGATAGGGAAGGGCAAGATCAAATATCATCCTTTATGCTTGGGGGGGCAAGAGAGTTCACAAGAACCATGTCCAAGTTGCTAGCTAATATGAGAAAAGCAATTAGCAGCAAGACAAAACCCTAAGAGCACTAAGGACAACCAGCATTTGTTGAAAATCCTCATGTCAAATTTGAAACATAGAAAGATACTCCCTTTCAAAAAGATACAAGAAATATCGTAACGGAGCTAAATGATAACAAACTTATGGACAAAGAAGATAAGAAAATGACACGATATGATAATTAGTTCTGAAAGATAGAGCTAAGAGATCAGAGAAAGAAGGGGTGTTTGATTCGAGGGGCGTCTAAGTCAAAGACGCCACCTATACCAAGCATAACCTAGTTGTACTCAGGCCATCAGTAAATGATGCCACATATATGTCATTCATGTTGGGTGACGTGTTACTCTAATGATTTTATAAGCTCCACATGGTTGATGAAAGGTGGCAACAACCCAAAAAATAACTTCTGGATATTTTTATTTTGTATACCATTTCATATCAAATACGACTTAGAAGTCTTATATTAATGTTTTCCATGTGCTCATAAGCTTCTACGTTACACTTACATGATTACTAAGGGTGTAGAAAATTAAATAAATGCACAAACTACCATAGTAACAAAAGTCTCCGAATTTTACGAAAAATTAGCGATTTTTCACAATTTTATAGGCTCCCGAATATTCACCACGTCGATCGCCGATTTTTCACGACTTTTCATGATTTTTCCCGCTTTTTCGCGATTTATACGGTTTTTCACGATTCTTCGTTACTTTAACGTTTTTTTCACAATTTTTCTCTTTTAAGTCATTTGCTCTTTTTTTTCACCAAACCATGTACAGAGAACTCTTGATATACACTAAACCTCCAACCCCCCACTCTCTCGACAGTCCTTTGTTGTTATTCAACTATTCTTTAATCCTTTTCCTACTTTTTTCACTCAATAAGATTGTATGTCTAATGACCTTTATAGTTACATTTGTATCTGATATGTATGTATATATACATATATCTAATATGTATATGTATATGTATGTATATATATGTGATGTATATATATGTGTATATATATGTATATATGTATTATATATGTGTACACATATAAGTATATATATGTATATATATGTATATATAAGTATATGTATGTATATGTACATGTATATATAGCCGACTTATTCTCGATTATTTCCGAATAGTTGACCGAACTTTGACCGAAATATATCGATTTTTTCACGATTTTTTCCCGATTCCGATTTTTTTTGGCCAGCTGAAAAGTTGCCGAATCCCGAATTTGTTACTATGCAAACCATCACATTTATGCAATATGCATTGTATATTGTAGATCGTATAGCATATAGTATCTATTATAATATATATTATATATTTTATATTTTATATTTATATTTTATATTATATATTATTTGTTCTCATTGTTTGTTTATTATAAGTTATTATACATTACATATTTATATGTTTTTATATCAAATACATGTAGAAATAAATAAATGCCTCTAGGGGCTTCATGTAGTCTAAGTGTCCTACGCGGTCAGGCCACCACCTGGCTGCCTTAACAATCATGGTAGAGATAGTATTGTTGTTGTACAATTACTATATATTGTTTCCAATTAACAAAACAATTATAATAAAATGTTATACAATCTTTCAAAGAAGCTGTTGAAACAACATATGCTACATCATACACACTTTAAAGTTACTTTTCTTTTCAAAGTCATAAAGAAATCATTATCGTTGGCATAAATCATTTCCCCGGTAACATATTACATTTCTCCACACTATAACATCTATACTTAAATATCATGAGTCTAGATGGATAAATACCGCATATTTCTGTTATCTTATTGTTAGTATCACACGATGCCATAAATATAGGCACTCTGGGCAGCCACCACGGCGGTTTTGGGCTGTCCCTGGATCCATTAACCCATTTGACAAATAAATACTACACATCCCTTCTTGTTTTCTCCATGCTGCTGCTAGTCAACTCTTCCCACTGCAATATAGAAATTTTTGTTCTTTTGTTCACTTTTCCTGCCACAATACTGCTACTGTAGTTGCTCTCTTTTTTTCCTTTGATTTCTCTCTCTTCCCACAAAGCTGCCACTGCATATTTTTTATCTTCATTCTGATCTCCCGTGCTACTGCATTCTTTTCCCTTCTTTCTGCTCCTTCAAAGTTGCTTGTGCTTTTGGCCCAATTGCATTACTGTTATTTTTCTTTATAGGCATCCTATGTTGTTCTGCTGCTACTCCTTTTGGTAATCCTCCGTCTTCTTGCACGTTATTGCTGCTATTGCTCCCTTCACTTTTTCTATATGTTTCTGTTTCTTCCCACGTATCTTTCTTCCCTTCCTACTGTTTCCCACCACCACCTTCTACTGTATGGCCCCCAGGCCCCTCTGTTCTTCAACCTCCCCACAGTTCTTCCTCCGCCTCCACCAACTGATCATTTCTTTTTTGGTCGTGACAACTGATCATTTCTTGTCATCTTGTTCTCTCATTCTCCCTCCCGAATCTGTATCCTGCTGTTTAAGTAATATATTCTTTTACCTCCTATATTTCCTTACACCTTGTCACGTCTCCTACTGTTCTTTTCTTCTTCCTCACACACCTATGTTTATGTTGTTCTATTGATGTATTAGTGCACTTGTGTTAGGTTCACATTTCTAGTTTTTTACTTTTGTATATCTACAAGATAATAATATAAATGCATAGAAAGTATTCAATTATTACATAAAATTTAACATGTATATTTATGCAAAAAAGAAAACTTAAACGCCTAGGCCTCCACCTAGGCATACAGGCACTCCTGGGGTCGGACATGCAACCTAGCCACCTAGACAATCTTGAGCATAATTCATCATGTATTCAACAAAATGGAAAAGAATCAAATTGAACTAGCATTCTCAGATAAGAACTCAAACCTGGAATCACAATATCACCAAGGCCAAGTAATGAAAATGGCCGGGAAGGATCTGAAGTTGGAAATAGAAGCTGGGAAAATAACGAGTGTTTCAAAAACAAAAGACATTAATGAGATAATTGCTCACCCGAGTGAAAAAATTATCAATCAGCGAACACATGAATGTACAAAATTAGATTCTATTCCCTCAGGTGATCATATCAAGATAAGAAACTAACCTTAATAGGAGCATCAAAAGACTTGGCAACACTAACCATCACTGGAGTAAAGAATACCCAGAATATATCATAGAAAAAGAGTCCTACCTACAGACAGATGGTATTCAAAATTTCAGTACCAGAAAGTACGGAAACACCTAGCTGAAAAGAATTATATTTATGGTAAGAGTTATCATTAACAGAGAAATGCATCGGCACATACACCAGTTTGTATATACAGGAAACTAAGGCATTGGCATACTAAGAACATATAGATAGATGTAAAAGATATTTTGTAGGCAATCAAGTCAATACTACTTTCAGTGTTTACTGATATGAATGTAAGCCTTAAATTTATAAGAAAGCTGTTACATTGTGATGGAGATACCCGGTTGATAAACAAGGTGCAGAATATAACTTCTTTCCTAACATGGTTGCAAACAGACAAACAACTCCAGAAGACACTCTTAGGGATAACTAGTATACATTTAAATACAAATGCAGGCAACCATTAATGAGCTGAATTACATTGATAAAACAAATAGCAACAAAATATGAACTGTAAAATGACTTAGAAGCCATGAATAAAATTCGAATTTAACTTCTCACCAGGAGGATCCCGCCAGTTTTAAATGACCCAAGAGATAACATCTCAATTCCCTGATACATGAATCAATAATCCAAAAATTAGCTGAAATTTCCAATAAACTTCAAAACAGATGTATTCAAGCAAAATAATATAGTTCTAAATTAAAGAAGCCCATACTTTAGGCCATTGGGACAATCTATCTCACTATTTAATCATTTGTCAGTGTATCATTGTAAGTATGTCAAACTGACCAAAGCTCAATAGTTAACAGACGCATTAACCTGAGACGAGAATGTGTGCATGCAAAACGTGTTCAATAGATAAGACATATGACGAAGAAAACATTATTTCATTAGAATATTGTGTATATTCTTAGGGTAAATGTTTAGTCGTCATTCTCCGTCGTTCTAAATCAACCTAGCAAGAAAGCGCATTGTCCAAAAAAGTCATAAACATCGTCAGTCTCCAAAATTTAATCATTTATCAGTAACACTATAATCTTGCCATCCACTCATCAGCTATTTGCACTTGCCTTAATAAAGATCATTAGTAGTATGTTGCAGTCTATCGACACAAGATGCAGTCGGAGTTCTCAAACCAGAAAACAAGATAAGGAAAAAGGAGAGTTTTCCTCTGACTGAAGTTGGCACGATATATATAAGATTTTCAAGAGCAAGACTATAACAAGAAGCCTTGAACACTTGAAAGTCTGCATATTGTCTTCAAATTCCAGGAAATATATAGATTGTATGCAAATCATATATGATTTTTCCAGTGATTCTTGAAATTGTAATTAAATATTATGATGTAATTGGAGACCTCCTATTACTCAAAAATAGGTTAACCCACGGTTTAAAATTGCAGTTGAAATGCCACAATATAGACCAAAATTTTGGTTTCGACGGCCACCAGAAATATAGATCTGCTTACCTGCTGCCAAAATTTGCTACGTAATTTTGTAAAAAAATTCAAAAAATCGGAAAAAATTGAAAGATGAGAATTGTTGTTAGTATTTAATTTACTGCAAGATATACAACACGATGTTATTCCATAAGAATATATATGTATAGATTGCAAACTTGAAATCCCCACTGAAACAGTTTTGTATCTTTTCACCAACAGATATAGGAGCCGATCCACCCAATATCAACATATATATTACTGCATAATTAGCTGTATTCATGTATGTAGATCATACTAGTAAAAACTTATGACTTAATTCCTTTATTTGGCCGTGAATGCGTGTCAAAATCTTACGTTGAAAGAAATCGATTTGTTAAAATCTCCGCCAAACCTTATGTAAATTTCTAATTCTGGACTACCGAAAACGGCGTCGAGAACAGACATTATAAACTGTTCTGATAATATCTATCATGCAGTAAGACCTTCTATAGCCTAACTGTCATGGAGCAGCAAAGACAAGGGGGCAAAGGGTGAGATAGACAGGGGCCAAGTACAAACCATTAAACATCTGCAATGTACTGGCAGAGCAGCAGAATTGTTGAGTGTGAGTTGGCAGTGTTGCAGTAAAGGGGTTACTGATCCAAATTTAGGAGGAGAAGCATCAAATAACCAGAGCATAAACTTTGGGTCATATGTCAAAACTTCCCATGATGTTGCATTATAACCCAGAAGCAAATGTTTATTACAGGATGGAGAACATAGGTCAGTGTTCAATCGGGTTTAAGAACAAATGCAGGTGTTTAGGCCGGTGTTCAATTATGATGAAGGACATAGGCAAGTGTTCAATTCGGAATAGAGAACATAGGCAAGTATTCAATTCGAGACAAACGATAAGTAAAATTGGTTCAGACTTCAGAAGCAGGTGGTAAAGTTAATGTCGTACGACCGAGAGGTCAGGAGTTCAAAACCCCCTAGCAAAGGGATGAATGAATTAGACTTCAGAAGCTTCCTCAAACTTTCATACAGTTCATGTTTTATTTTGATTTTTCAAATTTGTATTGTTGGTAATCAGCGTTCACTTAATCTGAAAGGAGCAGAACCACACTCGTTTATACAGGATTAGGAAAACATGGAAATCCTATTACAGGAGCGGATTTACACTAAGATCCAAAAGAGAAAGCAAATATCATATGAATACTTATATATCTCAACATCTTAATTTCCCGCAAAATGCCGCAGATGCTGTCAATGATGCAAGTAGTTATTCATATATTAGAGAATTGTAAAGGGGCTTCCAACAGGCTCGTGATGTTGGTTTAGATCCAAAATTGGTCAGTTGCTCCTGTGTAATGCTCGCCCACTTAAGGATGGAACGTACAAGGTTGGCAATGAACCTTCCCCCTTCGGTTCATAACTGGAAGGACATGGTCCCTCCAGGGGCACGTGTATTATGCAACCAATGAATAGTTGAATTAGTGTAGAAGCTTCCTTGACCCCACATGGAACTATTCAATTTTTTTCAGATTTTTTCAAATTTCTATAGTTGATAATCAGGGTTTTCAGTTAATCTCAAAGGAGCGGAAACATGGTCATATGTTTAGGATTAGAGAAACATAGAAATCTTGTTGCATGAGCGAATTTACACTGAGATCTAGAAAGCAAATTAAATAACATAGATACTTATGTATCTCAACAACTGTAATTTCCAACAACACTGTAGATACCGTCAATGATGCAAGTTGATATTAATATGTCCGAGACTTTAAAGAGGATTTGGATAGGATCGTGATATAGCTTTAGATCCTAACTTGGCCGGCTGCTCATATGTGACACTTACCCACTCAAGGATATATAGTACAGGGTAGGCAATCGACTTTCCCTTTCCCCCAAGTGCATTATGCAATGACCCCAAGCTAGCCAAAGCTGTATAAAGTAGAGCTCATTCGGGACAACCAGTACGGTTGGAGACTTAGACAGGTAGCCAAATCAGAGGGTGGTAGAAGAAAAGAGGAAACAACAGTTGGAAAGTTGAGAACTTCTACAATTTTGTATATTACACATAACAGCGACATGCACTGCAAAGGATGTCCACAATATTTGGAGTGGCTAAAATTCACTTGATGTCTCGAATGGCAAAGTCAAACCAAGCAAAACTTCCAATTTCACCCAATGCAACGCAATTGGCCCAGTTTGTTTGAAGTTTCTGTCAACCTTTGCCAATGCTTTGACGACTAGGACAGAGGAGTCAATAAACTAATTGAGAACAAAGCAAGAGGTGCTTTTATAATTTGAGTTAATCAACTTTTTTATTTTTTAACAAATAGTAATAAATTTACCGCTCCTCTACAAGATCTAACGATTGTATGGAAGAATAAGTGTAGATCTAGTTGTATTACAACCATGGTTATTAGAACCGGACCGGTCATGGAACCGGTGAGGTACCGGTTCCTGGTTAACCGGTTCAACCGGTGGTTGGACCGGTTCAACCGGTGACATCATCAATGAGGTCGTATATAAATATATTATGCTAAAAATATATACAAGATGTGAAGATTAGAAGAATATGATCGAGTTGTATTACAACCATGGTATGGACATGTGCAACGCAGACCGACTAATGCGCCTATACGAAGCAATACTATTCAGGCAAACTCAATAAATAGAAGAAGAGGAAGGCCTAAATTAACATGGGAAGAGCTTATAAAGAGAGATTTTGAATCTCTACATCTCAACCAGAATATGACCCATGATAGAGCTGAATGGAAAAGAAGGATCCATGTAGCCGACCCCAACATAGTTGGGATTGAGGCTTAGTTGATGATGATGATGATACAGCAATTTTTTGACATACTCCCAAGTGGGATCAGACTTTGCCTACAAAAAAGACTCCTTCCAACACAGTGTCATTTCTACTCTCTACAAAAGAGCACAAGAGTTAATGTAAACAATAGTTGGGCGGATATGCAAACAGTAGATGAAGCATGAACTGATGAGGGGAAGAAAATGAAAAAAAAGGAAGAATGACGATAACAATAGGTGAAGGTGTGTAGTAGATGAAGAAAAAAACGTACAAGACAGCAACGCAGCAGGTGAAGTGAAGTAGGAGAAGAAGAAACAAAAACAACAATGTAAAAATCAAAAAGAGCAGCAAAACAGGTGAAGGGACTGAATTAAGCCAGTTCTGTCTAACCGGACCGGTTCTACCGGTTCACTGGTTGGATCGGCCGGTTGGCCAGTTCTTGGGTGACTTCCGGGTTTGGAGCCTGACCTGCCGGTTTGGCCATCGGTTCCCGGTCCAACCGGCCAGTTCAATCCGGTTTTAATAACCCTGATTACAACTGTCCAATCTCACCTGCCTTTCTCACATTTATTTTTATAAATGAATATTTTTTAAATCTACCGGTCGGCAATTTTTGGGTTAGTCTAGCGCATATAACTTCAATATTTAGTGTGATGGTAGTACTCTTAATTGCTGAAACGGCAGTACTGTTCATCTTTGTTTGTTAAAAAAAGACATTACTTGGACATTTTAGTATGATGAACAGAAATAGGGTAGAATTACCAGTTTAATTCATTTAGTGAAATGGTATTTGCTCCTGATTTTTGGCTTAAATGTAGTGCATTTCTAAATATTGATAGAAAAAAAGGTACACTTACAGATTATAAAAGAAGAAATTCTTGATATGTGTGTTATCTTGTATCTGGAAACTTCTCCATTTAAATACATATTCACCGCTTTTAATATCTGGATTTCAAAAATCGTTGATCCGAATGTTTTTAGGATAAATTAGGTACTTGGTAGGTATCTCGCTATGGAGTTTAGAGGACGTTTTTCGTCCAATAGCCACATAAGCACAGATCACATATTGCCTCTCGTATTTCTACATCTAGGACCCAAACTATATTGATATTTTCCAGCGCTATTTAACAAGGTATAGGACATTTATTGATTGGTAATCTTGTCTATTGTATTATATCGTTACTTGTTAATGTTTTCATGTATTTTACATGTCAAACATTGATTAAATAAGCTTTTGAGTATAGGAGGCCTGTGTATTATTTTTTCTAAAAACAAAGTTACATGTTTCTAGTTTCTAATTGTATGTCATTACATTCCTAATAATTTTGAGTTTAACCTCCTAACTTCCTCAAAGTTTCCACAAAATTTCACAGCTATAGCTGAGGTAAATTGACATCCTACCTTGCATATATGTATATTTCTATGTAAATGTATACACACAAATAATGTGTATACTACGCATTACATACAAAGACATGTGACGGTGTGTGTGTGTTTGTGGGAGAAAGAGCAGAGAGAGAGAGAGAGCTATTTGAATTAAGTGATGGCCCAATCAACAAGGATAAACAGTAGAAACTAGAAATAACTCATTCAACCATTTTCAGACAACCATAATTGCAGAGAAGATTGCAAAAGAAAATCATCATGAATTATAAATTTGTGAAAATTTGACAAGTCTAACAAACTTTTTTACGTAAAATAAATGACATTTAAGTTAGTCTTACATCGATACAGAAGGCAGGAGGGCAACAAGTTGTGCCGCCAGTCCTTTCTGGGTGGCAAACCCAATCCTCCAAACACCACATCCATAGATTTGGGGCCCATAATGTTGCTATTCATAATTTTTTGGATCCTCTTGAGAATTTCAATAGAATTTGGTGCTAAGACCCCAAAAGTATCAAACACAAAAGGCATAAAGACGTGTTGATTTTCAATACACGCTTTCTCATGCTTGACCACTTTGGCAATGCGGCTTAAAGAGCAGCTTGTCCCAAAATTGTCATAAATTTGCAAACTGACAAACATTTGGAATTTTACAAAAATCACTAAAATTAAATTGTTATCTACCCCCCCGGTACCCATATCATGTGTTATACATCATGTTATCGGATGTGGTGAAAACTGTTTGTGCTCCCTTATGTTTCTTAGCATAATCATTATGATTACCCTACATGTTATAGTTGTGACAATATATTAATTTGATAGTCCATTGATTATCTACCTATCACACCATACATATGCTTGTGATACCTACATTCGTTGGTACAGCTTTCAAGTTTTGTATTCAGGTTAGGGTAGGTAGACAGAATAAAATAGTGAATTTAGTATTATTTATCAAACAAGGGCTACAGAAAATTATTGAAAAACATGGTCAAGCCGAGATTTATCATGCATATCACACTAGAAAGAAGATTATAAGAAACTATAAATATAACATCATTCCAAACTTGAGAAGGTTCATTCACAAGAGAAGCATACCTGAATACAAAACGCAATGCCAAGAATGTTATTCGCCAACCAATGCTTTTTCAAAGCGTACCATACACAAAATAATGTTCCAGGAAATGCAGCTACAACCTGAGATTTCGTGAACTCCACAGATGCAGCTGCATAGAGGAAATGAAATTTGGCGATCATAGTGACAAAAGGGTAGAAGCTCCAACAAATAAGATAAACCAAAAGACCAAAAACATATTATCAAAAGTCAAATTAACAAAATTGTAAACCATCGTTATCAGAGTAAAATACATTTAAGGCAACTGTGCAGGCCCAACTTCTACTATTGATACCAGTTAAGAAAACTTACTGTGTTATCCCACATCACTCCTGCTGTGAACTTGCCCTTTTCCTCTACTTCATTCTTGCCATCCATGCCGGGATCATATCAGAGCTTATACCACCTCCCACATCACCCTCTGGTGTGGTGAAGTTGCCCTCAACCACCTCCCCTCGCCACTCCTTAATCTCCTCTCACCACACCACAATCCCCAAATGGCCACTTGCCAACATCATCAGAACCACCATTGCGTTCACTTCCATACAGAGTCTCTACCCCTCCAGGCAGTTGATACTGTAGCACCATCCTAGCCCCTGCAGCCCTGCGTTCTTCTTAAACTCCTCTCAAAATCCACCGCTTGTCTTTGGACATGTCTGCACAGCTTTGCTACTGGCAGCAATAGACCAAAGGTGGAGGTTAGGAACGGTGCAAACCAGGAAGGGAGCAGGTAGGCGCGACAGGCTATATGAATGGTACTTTTTCACCTTTACTTGTCTTTCATCATGAGGTTTATTGATACAAGAAACTAAATTGCTTTAATATATAAGATTTTTTTCAGATGCATTACTACCACTCCTAGCCCAATTGCAATCGTGCATGCCTATCAACAAGAGAAAAAAAATCAAATTTCGAAGATTATTAATTATGTTAAAGTTTCACCTTATATAATAATAAGACACCTCTGCAACTCCAACTTCAATTATCTCTAATCGCAACTCCCAACTTTAATTATCTCTAATCATTAGGGCTTATGTTGTAAAACAGAGCTGCCTACACACTCAGGCTTCAATTCAGATAATCCGGTTTTATGATACAAGATGCTCCCCCTCCTGGTTGAACTATAATCAAGTTCCTCATCCTCGTAGGTGTATCCCATGTGGGACAAAACCAAACAAGGACACCTTTGCACCATATAATTAAAGATATTGTCCTTATTTAAACACAAAAGAATTTATTGTTATATATATGTCCTTTTGTCATTGTCCCAAATTTACACGAAAATGTTACCCTTATGTATGTCCAACTTAGACACTCACATCTCCACTATGCCTCTTTCTCAAAAAACTCCAACTACGTCATCACAACATAAGTCGCAAATTCTCTATAGAAGTATAGATTGGAAAGCATGTCTTGCCACAGAAACTCCCATTGTATCAGACAACTTCCCAATTTAATAATTTACCCAAACTACGAAAGGAAGTAACACATTCCCCACTCCTTAAGAATAGTTTCCTACAATAGAACATAGTAGTCATCTAACAGAACATTAGTATCCATGTATACCGTAGTTTGTACAGTAAAATAGTCAAATACAATAGTAGCACCACATACTATAGTTTATATGATGATTTACATACTATCTTTGCATAGAGTACTCTTATAGTACTTTTGTGACACTCATACATAGTCCTTCAAAAATGCTAACATAATACTCTTGTATAAAAGATACTAACTTAATACTCATTGTACAGGTAGTGATATCAGAAAAGCTCATGTAGCATATATTAGTTAGCTAAAAAGTAATATGTTTACGGCAGGTCACAAGAAAAAGTAATGCATACATCATTCGTTCACAAGTTTAGTTAAGTGGGAGAAAAACGCTATATCATGGATAAAATCTTGTATGCCGTAGCATGTAATATGCATCGGGCATCAAGCATGTAGAAGTGGATGCCACAAAGGAACGTGCAATGCGGCTTGCGTGAGGGTTCATGACCCCTCACCCTTTTATTAATAGAAATATGGAGAAATTACATAGAGGTCCAGCAATATATAAAAATTACAAATAACAGAATATAAAGAGATATATTAACACTCTCCCTCAAGCTGGAGCGTACACATCGTGTATGCCCAGCTTATTGCAAAAGTTTTGAAATGTTGCTGGACTCAATGACTTTGTGAGAACATCTGCAAGTTGACCTTAGGATTTGACGTGCGGAGTCACATCAGTGTCATTCTTGATCTGATCTCTAATGATGTGGCAGTCAACCTCTATATGCTTAGTGCGTTCATGGAAGACTGGATTCTTAGCAATATAGATAGCAGCCTGATTGTCACATCTGAGCTCTATGGGAGACGAAACAGGAATCTTTAACTCACAAAGCACAGATTGAACCCACAGCAACTCGCAACAGGCATGAGCCATTGCTCGATACTCAACCTCTGTGCTTGATCTAGCCACAACATTCTGCTTTTTGCTTTCCAGGTGATAAGGTGATTTCCTAGAAACGTGCAATACCCAGAAGTAGACCTCTTGTCATTCAGATTACCAGCCCAGCCTGCATCTGCATAACCAGTAAGAACAAGAGTAGATACAGGAGTTTTGGGTTTATAGTAGGTGATCCCCTTACTGGGTGCACCCTTCAGTTATCTCAGAATACGGCAAACTGCCATCCAGTGTGACTGTCGTGGTGAGCTCATATCTTGACTCACCACTCTTACAGCAAAAAAAATGTCAGGGTGAGTAAATGTCAGATATATCAGTTTACCAACAATTTTCCTGTAGTATCCTGGATCTGGATAATCAGTATCATCACTCACTTCCTTCACATGATAGTCCATAGGAGTAGACACCGGCTTAGAGTCACTCATGCCAGTTTCCTGTAGTAAATTCATCACGTATTTCCTCTGAGATAAATTAGTACCTGCATGAGATCTAAGTACTTCAATTGCCAGAAAATATCTCAGCTTGCCCAGATCCTTTGTATGAAAGTGCCCCTGCAATCCTTCCTTCACACGTGATATGCATGTAGAATCACTACCAGTGATAACTATATCATCAACATATACAACAATAATGATGGATCCAGCAGAAGAGCTAGAATAAAATAAGGAGTGATCAGTCACAGAACGAGAGAAGCCCATCTTTAGTACAACATCACTGAACTTATCAAACCAAGCTCTAGGAGATTGTTTCAATCCATAGATGGCTTTCTTCAATCTACACACCTTCTAACACTCCGTCTGAGCAACAGAACCAAGTGGTTGCTCAATGGACACCTATTCCTGTAGATCACCATGGAGAAAGGCATTCTTGACATCAAGCTGAAATAGAGGCCAGTCAAAAGTAGTAGCCAGAGCAATAAGAATCCGCACTGAACTCAAACGAGCCACTGGTGAAAAGGTCTCAAAGAAATCAACTTCATATGTCTGAGTGTAACCCTTTGCCACCAGTCTAGCCTTGAACCTCTCAACTAAACCATCTGGATTATGTTTTACTGTGAATGCCCATCTGCAGCCCACAACATTTTTACCTGAAGGTAAGTCAATAAGTTCCCATGTGTTGTGAACAGTCCAAAAGCGGCCGCTCCGCGTGAGTCCGCGTGAGTCTCTGCTCGGGCGATCGACCTAGGGCTCGTCTTCTCCGCCTGGGGGGGAGGGCAACGGCCGGCGCGCCCAGCCCGTCTCCCCCCGAGTGATCTCCTCTCCCGCCTCCATCTCGGATCTATCTAGCCTCTGTGGTTTCCCGCGACCCTTCTGGGGTGTCCTCCTCTGGCGCGGGCTTCAACCTCCGCAGGTACCTTGGCTGTCTCCTTCGGGTACGGGGAGCCTACGCGCTGGATCCTGGCTGGGTGCGGACTTTTCGTGGCAGTGGGCGACTGAAGTGGCTTTGTTGTTCCTCTGTGAGTCCGGTACTCACCGAGAGCCCCATTAGGAGATGATCGGGATGGCTCAGGTCTTCTGTCCCCTCTCTTTTACTGTTTCTCAGGTTTTCCTTGTCTTTCTTTTTTGTTTTGCTTTGCGGCAGGTTCTTCTGCCCGTTTCTCGCCGCTCGTCGGTGTTGTTGTCGCTGCTTGTCGGCGTTGTTGCTCTCTCTGTTTGGGAGCTACGAGTCTTTCTCGTTTTTGTTATGTTCGGATTTACTACTGGGTCTATGGCTATGCTTGTGGCAGAGAATACTGGTCTGCATATGTTTCATTTGCAGGTTTATCATCACCGATCTATGCTCAGGTTGAAGGAATCTCTTATGAAAAGCTGCTTATGTCAGCCTTGTGGAAAAGAGATCAATACAGAAGCGTTTTATTATCCTTCCAATATGAGTTTTGGTGATCTGATAACCCTGTTCTTGGTGGTTGTATGTACTTCCAGTATCTCTTTTCCCATGTGTAGATGTCGTATGGCTTTTTAGTAATGAAGATGTTCAGATTGCTCAAAAAAAAAAAAAGTTCCCATGTGTTGTTTTGTATAAGAGCAGACATTTCCATATGCATTGTCTGTAGCCAATATCTTTCATAGCATCAAGATGATTTCTTGGAATGACCACATAATCGATCCCAAGAGCAAATGACCGGGCCTGCTTAGATAATTTCGACAAACAATACACATTTGCAATAGGATGTCGAATAGTACAGGAACGAGTACCTTTGCAAACAGCAATGGGATTATGGGAACATCAAGGTCAGATGGTTTTTCAGAAATCTCTTGAGCAGACATTTCCATATGCATTGTCTGTTTCCAGCCAATATCTTTCATAGCATCAAGATGATTTCTTGGAATGACCACGAAATCAATCCCAAGAGCAAATGATCGGGCCTGCTTAGATAATTTTGACAAACAACACACATTTGCAATAGGATGTCGAATAGTACAGGAACGAGTACCTTTGCGAACAGCAATGGGAACATCAAGGTCAGATGGTTCTTCAGAAATCTCTAGAGTAGAGGAAGATGGGGAAGGCTCAGAGACCGGAGTCGCTACCTCCTTTGGATCTTGTCTGCCTCGTCAACTATAAACATGCGGGCATTGTTGAATTAAAGTATCACCTGCTGTCTACTCTTCCTGAATTACAGTATAGTCAGGAATAATAGGTGGCACTCTCACTGATGTCTGATGGTGGCACTTTCTCACTTTCACACAATTGCTCCCCTTACTGGGAACACTAGAGAAGTATGGTGTGGATTCATGGAAAGTCACATCCCTAGACACAAACATACGACGGAGACTAGGATAATAGCATTTGTATTCTTTGCTAGTGTTGGAGTACCCAAGAAAAAGAGTCCTAATAGACCTAGGGGATAACTTATCAGCCTTAGGATCAAAATTGTGGACAAAAGACGTACAACCAAACACTATGAGAGGAAGAAGGAAAGGCGGAACCTTGGGACGTAAGACAGAGAACGGAGCACGTCCTTGAAGCACGGAAGAGGGTTGCTTGTTGATAAGGAAATAGGTAGTAAGTAAAGCATCAGACCAGAACCTCTTAGGAACATTAAATTGAAACATAATGATCCTGGTAATATCAAGAAGGTGACGATTTTTCCTCTCATCTACCCCATTTTGTTGAGGGGTGAGAGGACAAGACGTACGGTGAATCATCCCAACGGAGCTACAAAAATCAGCCATAGCACTTTGAACATATTCCAAGGCATTATCATATTGAAGAATTTTAACATTGCAATCAAATTGAACTTTTATTTCTTGATGAAAATGCTCGACAATGGATAACACAGACTCTCGACTTTTCAACAAATAAATCTATGTCATGCGAGAAAAATCATCCACAAAGGAAATAAAATAACAAAAACCAATATAACTATTGGTCTTTACAGGACCCCAAACATCATTGTGGACTAACTCAAAGGGACAAGAAGCCCGTTTATTGACACAACAAGGATAAGACATTTTATGATATTTTCCCAGTTGACAGGACTGACACTCTAATGAAGACACTTGGGATAACTCAGGTTCTTTCTCAAGCTCTCCAACAAAGGATATCCATATATGTAGTGTCGCAGTAAGGGAGAACCGCTCAAAAGGATAGCTGGAGCAAGAGCAGATACTTGGCGAGGCAGACTGTCACCATGGAAGAGGTAGAGATCACCTTTCCTAGGCCCCCCACCAATCGTCCTCATACTCTTGAGATCTTGTAATACAAAGCAAGAAAGCCCAAATGTCACTGTACAGTTCATAGTATCAATTAATTTTGCAATAGAGAGAAGATTAAAAGGAAATGCAGGCACATAGTGAACAGATTTAAGATCAATTTTAGGAGTCAGAGAAACAGATCCACTTGCTAACACTCTCCTCACTGAACCATCTGCTATGGTCACAGATTTGTGAGGAATATGTGAGTCAATGGAATGAAGTAGTCTCCTCATACCAGTCATATGTTGTGACGCTCCAGAATCAACCACCCATGAAGAAGTTGAACCAGAAGCCAGTAAAGAAGTAGCCTGATTACCAGTGGTAGATGCCAGATTTGCTGAGGAAGAAGAATAGAAGATCTCACACTCAGATGTTGTGTAGCCAAAATAAATCTATCATATTCTTCTTTTGTGAGTGTGATGCCAGAAGAACCAGAACTTGATGCAGACGGCTCAGAAGACTCAACAGTACTAGCATAGTTTGTTGCCCCCACAGGTGTTGCGGTAGGTCTACCATGCTTCTTCCAGCATTTCTCAACAGTATGTCTAGGTTTGTCACAGAAGGTGCACTTAGGACGTGCTCCATGTCCTCGGCCCATACATGTACGGCCTCCTCTAACTGCAGCGGCTATAGATACATAAGAATCTCCAGAAGACGATATTGTGGTAGGATCAAATGGTTCAAATTTGATTGTAAAATCCTTGAGTAGGCTTCTTCCAGGCTGGGAAGTTTGTCAGAGGCGAGGATGACACTGCGAGTTGAACTGCATGAAGAATTCAGGCCAGAATGGAACTTTGCAGTAATCAAGTTCAAGTCATCTCTTTCTTTGACTTGTTCTTGGACAATCACTGGATGATAGAAGCTCAACTCTTGAGCAATACCTTGGATCACTCCAAAATATTCTTCTAAAGGCTTGTCTCCCTGCCGTTCTACAAAGAGGTGATCATAAATCATAAACTGACGAAGAGCATTGTTTTTTTACTGCATCCCATGTCTTTGGCAGTATTATAGAACATGAACCTAGCAACAATACCAGGTTCCATGCTCCCCCATAGCCATGTCTTCACCAGACTATTATGACACTTCCATTCAGCATAGCCTTTGTCAATAGAACCAGGAGGATCAAAATCAATATGCCTTGCCTAATCTCAGGATTCTAACATTGTATGGACAGCATTCATCCACAAGAGATAATTCTTCCCATTCAGCTTGATGGAGGGGATAGGTGACATCTCGTTGTAGATGGTAGATGCCTTGGTGTCCTCCATGATTCAACGGAGAGATAGGGTGACGAAGAGATACGCGTCACAGAAAGGGTTTAGGGTGACGGAGAGATACACGTCACCGGAAGGATTGAGTGACGGGGAGATACATGTCACGTCAAAAAATTAGATGCGTGCCTGACGCATCCACAGCCTCCAAACGAAAATTCCCTACTCACACATAGAGGAGATGTGATTAGGAATTTCCTACGTACGGGTGAACCCTCCTGTATGAACTTTAATACGCCACTGCCTTCGGAATTGACCGAAGGAAGGAACTGCTGGCGGCGGCGGTGCGCCTACCCTAAGTCGGCGGTTGCACCGCCCGCCCTTGGCCGGCGGTTGTTGTTGCCGCTCTTAGCCGGCGGTGGCGGCTTGCTGCCCGGGAGGGCGGCGGCGGTGTGGAGGAGGAGAAGAGAGGAGAGGGGGCGGCGGCTTGGAGGAACCCTAGGAGCAGTCGTGCTCTGGTACCATGTAGAAGTAGATGCCACAAAGCAACGTGCAATGCGGCTTGCGTGAGGGTTCATGACCCCTAACCCTTTTATTAATAGAAACATGGAGAAATTATATAGAGGTCCAGCAATATATAGAAATTACAAATAATAGAATACAAAGAGATATATTAACAAAGCAATCATTTTTTCTTTATTTATAGTTGATATTTAATCAGACCATTACTGGGGTGTCTCTAAATAGGCCATTAAGGGGGCAAGCTAAGAGGAATAAAGTGAACAGAAGAGGAAAGAGCTTGACGACAAAGCGCTTTTCCAGCCACTTCAGCCAAGTCTCCTCATGTACATGCCAAACAGCTTAAGCGTCCCAAGCAGTCGCTATTAGACCATTGATTTGTTTATCTTACACTCTCATGTTGTGATAACAAACATTTGTAATATTGCCTTTCTGTGTCTTGGATCTTCACTCCCTCAATATCAAAAGCCAACAACAAAGAACAAATATACCCCTATAAGTAGAAGCACTTTGGCGTATTAGAAAGAAACTATATCGATTCATTTGGACATGGAGTTAACATGACTATAAGCAGTTTCTAGCAAATCAAATGCTTCTATATTTATTGTGCTATCTTTATGAAGGTGTTATCATGTTTTCCACTTACATTTCCTCGATGTATATTCCACATCAATGCGGCAAATACATTACAGAAAGGTCAATGTTTAGGATACATTAAAACTACGCAACCGCACACAAAAACACTACTGGAGTAGATAAAAGACTCTGGTCAATTATAGCCACCTTCTCGACACAATATTAGTTGGGGAACAATCGGCATGTAACACAAGCCCCATTGATCTTATATATTGTTCCAATAACTTTGAGTGATACATAATTCTATACACACATGCATATATAAAAAAAGAGAATTATTTCATGTTAATGATTGTGTTAGTTCTCAACTAGTCTCTACCTCCAAATAATGTAGCTTTTCTTTATAATCAAGGTTTTAAAATGAACGAGGCGTAACGAGGCATTTTTGTCTCAATGAGGCGAGGCGTAAGCCTCAAAATATGTATGGGGCATTCTAAATGAATAATATAGATATTTAAATGCATCTACATGTGTGTAACGTACTATATATGTGTGTATGTATATGTGTATGTAAGAAAAAGTGAAACTAAAAAAAGAATTCTTACCTAAGTTAACAAGGAGAAATAGGGATTAAGAGCAATGCTGATAACAAAGACCACCAAATAAAAAATAAAAGTGTAGCAAATAATGAGCTCACAATGATTGACATTATTAGAGTCCAATTTTGTAACTTGATGAGAAAAATTAGAACATACATAATTTGTAATAAGTAGAAACAAGATGGATAAAAATAAGATTTAAAATCACTAACATATTAAATAAAAAATGTGACAAAAAAATATATTATGGGATAAAGTTCGATAAATACAAATCATAAGTAACTATAGTTTTGAATTAAGACATATAAAGTTATATAAATAAATTAACAAGAGAATGATGATCAATTACAATATCTTTTGAAGAAAGTGTATGTAATTGTCTCAAATTCAAACAACTTGGTGGTTAACATAAGACATTTTCAGAACTAAGGCTTGCGCCTCAGCTAAGTCTTGTAGCCTCAATGCCCTAAGGTGAGCCTCAGATATTTCGAGGCATAAGCCTTAGTCAAGAACATTGAGGCGTAAGCCCTAGGAAGCACGGGCACTTCCCCGGGGCATCCGTTGTCGTCCTAGACACGTCTTAGACACGGACACAACGTGGACACGGTTGGACACACGGTGAACACGGTTCAGAAGTGTCCACTTTTTTAAAGGCATGGACACGACGTGGGCAGCTTGGACACGGCGTGGACACCTTGGACACGGCAGGCCAAACTAATTCCCTATATAAAAGAAATATAAATTATATACTCCTCTCTCCCTCTTATTTGAGCATAGTACCAATATTCTCCTCCCTATCCTTCTCCTAATTGTTATGATATATTTATCTATTATACATCATATTTTTAGATATAAGTCATCATTCTTGACTTCTTGTAAAGACTGTTCTAGAAATTCAACATAAGAATTCATTGTAATCATCATTCTTAATTCATACTTACTTGATTTCGTAATGCAAATGTATTCTACATTAATTATTCTTCTTCATCATGTATATTCTCATGATAGAAAAATACTAGTGGTTTCTTACAAAGTTTGCATTCATATCTTAAGTGAATTATGGGTCTGATTTTATACTTCTTTTAATTTTATTTCTTTAAATCGCATGTTATCAGTCACTTTACAGATTTTGATACATGGATATTTATATGTATTAACTCCATGTAGTGTATATATGTATATTTGTGTACATGTATATGTATATGTATATGTATGTATACTTATACACATATGTATTTATGTATATGTATATATATATAAATATGTGTATATGCCGTGTCCAACACCGTGTTTTGTCCTATATTTTTTAAAACCGTCGTGTCCCGTGTCCGTGCTTCGTAGCGTAAGCCTCGAGGCACAATTGGGATAGCCTCGCCTCAAGGTGTAAGCCTCAGAAGCCTCACGGCGGGTTTTCAATACCATGTTATAATACATTGTGAAAGGTTTCTACTCATTTTCGATATATTTATCATTTTCATACCTTAAATGGAAATGTTTGATCTTTAGCCGGCCTAGCAAAGTAAATTGACCCAGTAAGTACTGATAATTTTCTCGAGGGAACATAGAAGATATAATAGACCTCATTTTCATGTAAAACCATAGGGGCTATCCAATGATTGAGCATAAAAAGATTGCAATACACAAGATCTGATCCATGATAGAACAAAGAGTTGTCTGGATAAATAAAAGTACTATGTAAGATTGTACATACATAAAGCCAGTAAACAAAGTAACAAGTGAATATAAAAAAACCATTCACAGATTGGATCACTTGATGAAGCATCCAAGAAGGCAGCTATATTTACACAAAGAGTGGTTCTGTCCACATGTACAGTTTGTACCAGAAAGAATTGATCTTATTGGCAGTAAGTCGTCGTTATTTCGCATAGATATTCGTATAAAGTTGTTTTTATCAATTGAGGAAGTTCAAAAGAAACCAGCATACATGTAAAATACGGGAGTCGCCATGTGATAAGATTGTCGTTCCAATAATCAGGAAGAAACCGCTTAATTGCAGGTAAGACTGTTGCACTGCAATGTAATACAACGTCAGAAAAAGCTCTTCTACTATATATACATAGGCAAATGTTTTAAGGTAAGTTTGATTACATTAAATAAAAACACATACGAAAGAGCTAATATGCCGAGCATGAAGAAATAACATGTGAGAACAGCATTAACCACGTCCTTTGACAGAAACTTGAACAGTAAGAACAAGGACAATAGCATTGCACTTCCAACTAAAGGAAAGCGCATTGCATGTTCATTTGACATCGTCTCCTGCAAAGAAGAATATAGATTACATAAAATGAAAGCATGCAACGACACAGAGAAAAAATACCACTTGTTAAAAAGAATGAGGATCACTCACTGTAGGAGGGGTTGACTTCACAGAACGATAGCAACCAACATAAACAGTGAGGCATGCAGTCAATATCACATTTAAGTTTGAATTTACACTTATAAAAAGTGGAGCCACGGTCAAACCTGCGAGGAATTTTGATGCCACAAATTGAGATCAGATTGTTCACAAAGCTGAAAAATCACGTGTACCACTATAGGTATAATCTATATCAGGTAGTGTACAAAATGAAAGCCAGCCTGCATGATATGCTTTACGATGTAAAAGAATATATTTTTTTGGATGGCAAAGGATATAAAACAGTATAAAGGGCGATGTAAACACAGAACAATTGAAGTATCACATTTCAGAATAAAAAGCATGATTCTGTCCCCGGGTCATATATCCTCTCAGGGATAGGAGGTTACTTCCATTTTCGTGGTGTGATAGGCATCAGTGCTTCTTCTTCGTAAATTTCAACAGAATTCTAGTTTTAACTCTGCAGAAACCAATATAGCAGCCATATCTTTCCTAGCAACTAATATGCATGTTTAAAGAATTATGTACGGCGGAGGCTTTAAGAGGTTTTAAGCATCATCAACATAATCATCCAGCTGAAGGTTCTGCTATGTACTACTAGTTACATAACTTCAACACGGGCATGACGATTGCGAATAATTGATCATTCTTCACAAGAAAATGTAAGAATACCATGAAGATTAACAGGAAAAAAAAACGTTTCCCGACAGTTTAGAGGAGCATGAAGTTCTTAAACGACAGTTTACCAGCCAGAGCTATGTTGGCGGCACGCTCGTGAGCCCTCATGGTGATACAGCGGAATATGTAAGATGCACACGGTAGCGCCTGCAGCCGATCTTCGGATCTGAGCGTTAAAGAGACCAAGAAACAAAGCAATGCTCTACATATACTGAATAAATCAAGAGCCGATCTCGAATTCTATCTGATAGAACTAGGAATTCTGGGAGCAAACCTGGTGTGGTCAACGTCCCGAAGACAGCAATTGAGGGATCGCGAAGAGGGGCGGCTGGATCCAGCCGCTATAGAGAGACGGAAGAGAACAACGAAAAGAGGCGACCAAGAAAATATATTGACCGAGGCAAGCTATAGAGTGCGGTTAGTTGGTATAGTAATTAACTGCGCGGCGTTTCACCATCAAATCCACAATCTATTACTTGACGAGAAACTATCCCCCGTGTGCTTATTATAACTTGTAAACTAATAAATATAATTTAATAATGAGAAAATATACCGGTTGATTTATACTTTTGTTGACCATAATATTTATTTCAATCAACCTTTTGTTGTTACCCTACTCATCTTTTACCCTACCTAAACACATACACTTTCTGAGGGTGGCACACTTGAATTCTACTACTCTTTTAGGTTATGTTATGAGTGGTATACAATGAAAAAAAAGGAGAAGGGAATGAAAGGGAAGGGAGGGAAAGGAAAGAGATGGGAGAGGAGGGAAATGGATACTAATTTTAATGTGTTCAATTGGTAGGGGGTGAAGAAGAAAAATTAGATCATATTTATGTTTCACCAAGCTTTCATATAAGTTTCTCGCCAAGTCTTTCACCCTCTCCTACTCTCCACTCTAATTTTATTGGGAGAGAAGCATTGCACATAAATCGTTCCCCTTCATTTCCTTTATTCCCCTCTTTGTTCATCACTTTATCTATCCAAACATGATGAACATTCCCTTCCCCTCCCATACATACCACTCTCATCCTATAAAAGAACTTCTTAAAAAGAGATTCATCTATTGAACCAATAAATTGTTAGGTATGCACTTTGTGATATGATATAAAAATCAAAAATCACATCACGAATAGGTCATTTTGACTGATATTTTAGGATTGGAATTGTTAATTAGATTAGGAGAAATATGCCTATAGAATTTTACACATTTTTTGACACACTGTTTTTTATTGCTCAATCAGTGACCACAATGAAATCATCTATCTAGCTAATTATAGAATTCATCTCATTCATTCCACATTTTGCTCATATTTTACACCCACTCAATCCACCCATTTATTCATCCATCTTTCTCTAACAAAATAGGATGAACAGTCATCCATTTTCTCACAGTTGTGAGTTCAGGGATAAAGGGAATATCATCTCTAGACAAGCACAATTTTCAATTTAAGTTTTCTATAAATCTTTTTTAAATCAATTGCCCAATTAAATTACCATTGAATAAAGGATTCAATGACATTTGGATATTCAATTTTTTTAATCTCTCTTTAACATAAATACCAATGTCTAATAAGGAGAGAATATGAATTTCATGGAATAAAATATTCAGCTCATAATCCTAATCAATATGCTTGAGAATTAATGAGCTGTCTTTTCTTGAAATTTGATTTCACGTCCTCAACTTTCTAAGTACCATTTATAACTTTCCTATTTACATATCCTCCACGGTCAAAACATAGCAAAATAGGGTCATTTTACTTCATTAGGATTATTGACATGCACTAATAATATTCATATTAAGAAGAATTGTGTAAAGGTGTTAATACACCAAATATTCATAATCTAAATTTAATTTAGAGAATTAGTTATCTACTATTTAATATTAATATTGTTTCCATCAAATAAATTTTTGATCAGCTAATTTTGAAACTAATTTGACAAGAATATTCTAGACACTAAAAGGGACAGGTGGTCAAAGTTTGGGATTATTTGAATGTCATTTGACTATGTAAATAAATTCTAAAGATAATGAGATTTTGGATAAGGAACATAGATATTTATATCAAATTTCATGTTTCCACTCTCTTTGGTATTTTACACGTCATTAGGGTGCGGATCTTGGCTTTTAACCGCAATTTTGGGTTGATCATCTTCAACCTCCAATCTTTTCAACAATTGTCCCCTTCTTCAAAAGATATTGGATTTCTCATGAAGCTCTCAACCAATTTGGAAACATATTTCTCCATTGGCTTCAAGAGATGACTATGTGATTTAGCCCTATTATAGGGCTTCATCTTGTGTCATATTGCATTTTAATCACATATACCTATTAACTTACATGGTGTTTCCCTCAATATGTACATTTGTATAAAATGTACTTGTGGACATTATTTGCATGTTTTTCAGGCATTTGGACCACGCTTGATGGAAGAGAGAGAAAAGGAGTGATCCTAGGGTTTCTCTACCCTTGGAGAGCCCTATAGTGAAGTTTGATGCTCCCTCAACCTACCCCTAGTGGCCAAAGATCCATTAAAGCAAAGATGTCTAAGAAAATCCAAAGAAACAAGTCCAAATGTTAATCCAGAGGCCAGTACGACCGTGGTGCCACGGAACAGCCGTGCTAACATACTTACAAATCAACAGAGTCACCTTGGAGCAAATCTAGAATCACCATGGTCGTGCCACTTAGAACGATCGTGGTAAATTGACCTAGAACGACCGTGCCACCTTGCACGGCCGTGTGACCTCCAGAGTACAACGGTCGTAGAGCAGAGAACGGGATGAGCAATTCAAGCCACCACGGTCATGCTACCCTTGCACCACCACGATCGTGGTTCCCACCATGACTGTGCCACTTCTGGTACAAAATCAACCATGTTGTTGTTTCTTTTCTCTATTTTTTCACCTCAGTCATTCCACTCCACCACGATCGTGCTCACCCCTCCCCACCACAACCTAGTGACCACCACGGCCATGCTACTCACAAAAGCCTAGCTATTTTTGTACTGCTTTACCCATATTGCCCCTACTTGACCTAGTGCTTCCCCCACACCTATATATACCTAGGTGGCGGCTCTAGTACGAGATTAGATATCTTCTACAGCCTCCTAGCTCCCCATTTTTTCATTCCACCCATTCCACTCCATTTCCACCTCCATTCCACTCCAATTCACCATTTCCACCACCAAAACCCTAGTTTCCTAGTGTCTTGCCCCCATTCCACCATCATCCCATGCCATCGCACCTTAGAGAAGAGAGGAGGACGTCCTACAACAACTAAAGTGGAGGGGTTCTCCATCTACACCGAGCTCCATTGCTTCTTCTACCTCTTTCTCCCTTCTTTTTGTATCTGCATTGCTATGAGTAGCTAGGCCCCTTGGGTGGGTTGTTTGGGGTTTAAAATGTGACTTTGATACCATGTTGGGGGAAAATGATATGTAAACATTGTAATTTTATTTACTAATGATTATGTTCTATTTCTATCTCACTCTTCATAAATTGCTTGTTGGTTTGTGCTTGAAATTACCTAGGAATTCGGGGAAATTGCTTATATGTGTGAATTTTGGGATTTGCTCCTAGGTCCAATTCTTGGATCCCTAGATAGCCACCCATCTTCCTACATTCTAATCAATTCTCCTAACCCTAATTGATAGATTTAAGTAGCTAGTTTAGATTAATTTGGTGTGCTTAGCATGGAGCTTTTTCAAGGTTAGAATGTGGGTGATGGGAGGCCTAAAACCTCACTTCTACTCCCATTACTAACCTCAGCCCTTAATCATCCTAAGATCATCTAACCTAAAAACCTAGGCTTGTTTATACTCTAATTGAATTATACCTAAACCCTAACCCAATTGAGCCTCACAAGGGTAGTAGAGAGTGTTAGGGACCAGTTCCCCTATACATAACCTAGCATATCCATGGCCAGTTAGTAGCTTGGGATAATTCATTAGACTCTAACTTGTTTTTTGGTTTGATAATCTAAATGAAATCATTATGTTCATATGTCACCTCCCCACTTAATTGATAAGTGTATCACCTAAACAGTCCACATTTCCCTTTGTTGCCTTAAAACCCTAATTGCCTTCTTGCTTAGCTAGTGTTAGCTTAGTTAGATCTTTTCTTACTTAGTTAGCTTCATGCCTTGTTCTTTGTTAGTTTAGTCTTTACTTGATCTTTTGCTTTGTTTGCTAGCTTAGTGTAGTGTAGATCATTCTTTTCTTACCTTGCCTTGTATTTTTTTACTCAGGGTTAACTTAGGTTTTATTCTTGTTTGCTTTCCTTTAATTGCTTGCTTGTCCATCATTAGTGTAATCATCAAAACCCCAATCAAACCCTCGAACCCTAGACTTTGTAGTAGGAACCTAGCCCAAAAACTAACCTAGCTCTAGTGCCCCTTTTCTCCCTATGGATCGACCCTATACTTTCCACCTCACCTATACTACGACACGACCATGTGCGCTTGTGGGTTAGCATTTTAGTAGAAATAGGTGTGTCCATGTAGGTATTTATAATTTTGAAAGTGAATCCACTGTGTGTTTCTGTTCGCGGGGTTGCATCTATTCAAACTCCAATTGAGTAGTGTGTAACACAATTGGCAGAAACGCACCAAGCTTTCTAGCGTTGTTGCCGGGGAGAAAGGCGCTCGTCCTAGCTAGTTGGTTTTTCTTTGACTTTTTCTACTGCCCTCATCATTGCTATTATTTATTTTTTATTCTTTGCATTCTTTGTGCATATTAGTTTGCTAACATGCCCTCTTTTGTTTGGTTGTACCTTGTGCATGTGACAAGCCATGTGGGGAAGACAAGATGGAAGGCCAAAATGTACCCCACAAGCCACTTCAAGATTACTTCATGCCTAGCAACTACAAATCGCCAATTGCTAGCAGAGTTGATCAAATGCCATTGGAGAAATTCTCCATTCCTCCATGTCTTCTTGGGCTTCTACCCATCTTCTACGGCTCAAAGAGTGAGAACCCCTACAAGCATTTGGACTCATTTCTTGAAGTATGCTCCACCTTCAAGACGCCGACGGCTAGTGATGACATAATACGGTTGACCTTGTTCTCATTTCCCCTCAAAGACAAAGCTAAAGAGTGGTATGATTCAAGGAGGGACATCATGAGTTGGGAAACAATGAATAATGCCTTCTTAAGGCAATTCTACTTAGCAAGGTTAACACAAATGCGGTGTGCCATAACAAGTTTTAGTCAATTGGGCAATGAACAGTTTCACAATGTTTGGGAGAGATTTAAGAAGATGTTGAGAGAGAGAGAGAGTCCACACCATGAGATCCCTTTGTGGCAGCTAGTTTAGTCCTTTTACTCCAATCTATCTCCAAAGAGCCAAACCTCAGTAGATTCTGCCTGTGGAATAGTTTTTATGGCTAGGCCACCCGAGGAGATATGGCATTTGTATGAGCAGCTGGCAGAAGGTTCAAGAATTCAAGCTTCTAGCATGATAAATGATGGTGGCCATGCCTTTGATATGACATCTCTGACTCATAATGACTCAAACCCGCAAGTGATGAAGATTCTTGGTGACATGGTGAGCTTCATGAAAAATCAAGTGACAAATGTTCCTTGCCATGCGGTCAATGCTATTGGGTTCTATGGTGAAGAAAAGAAGACACCTCACTCCTACAGTTGTCGGGAATCACAAAGTCCAAGATACAACTCAAGGTTTAAGGAAGGGGTTCTCTCTAGGTTGAAGAGCTTTGATGACATACAAATGAATGTGACAAGGCTTGAGAAGAGGATAGACACTACTACAGAACCTACCTTTGGTGTCGGTTATTTAAAGCCTTTAGTGTCGGTTTCTAAGCGACACCTATGTGGGCGACACTAAAAGCTCACCCATTAGGCGTCGATTCCAAAACCGACGCCCAAACTCTTCGCGCGCCACCGAAAATGCGCCATCATGGGACTATAGGTGTCGGTTATTAGATAAGAAACCGACGCCCAAACCCTTCGCGCCACAGAAAGGGCGCCATCTTGGGCACTATCAGTGTCAGTTTTTTACAAATAACCGACGCCATATATCTTCGCGCCACAGGAAATAGACGCCGGTTATTTATATAAAACCGACACTATAACATTGTGTGTCGGTTGTTTACAAATAACCGACGCCTATTGTTTTTTTTTCTGTCAGTCTGCAGACCTGCTGTGGCTGGTCGCAGGATGAGAAACCTGTTCAGTTCAGTTATGAACTGCAGGTTTTACGACATCCATTGATATCAGCCGACAACAGGCCACAAACCTGCAAAATTAACAACAAAAATATTCACACATGCATTTAGCAATGCAACATGCAGTTCCATTTTATTTTCACACATTTAGAAACATTCATGTAGCTAGCAATCTGTAGTTCCATTCATTCACCTTCACACATGTAGAAACATTCATATAGCAACCAACACTTTCATTCATTTTCACTCATACACATGTAGAAACATCCAGACATGTAGAAACATTCACACATATATTATAATTCAGAAATTCATTTACAAAATATCATTGTTTAGTCATTATTCGCTACCAGGATCCCAATTATATTTTAAAGCCCCCACTATTTGTATGGTTGTTGTCCATTCTTCTCTTACTTCATTTAATTCTCCCATCGTATAGGGAGCATTTTCATCTGGTAAGGCCTCTCCTGTAATGGGGTCAGCTTTAAACACATGTAAAGAGAATGATGTATATATATAATTAATGAGCTATAAATAAGATTGATATATTTCGATCATATTATCTAATGAGACTATATAATGCCTGAGCAATACACTCGATATCCAGTGCGACATGTTTGATAATCATGTGCATATATCGCATGACATAGTATCCACATGCCCATCCGTTGTCTTGTGTAGCACACTATAAATTCAAACATATAAAATATTAAAAAATACAACTAATTAAGCATTGTTCACATAAATAATATATACATATATTGCAGTCGGGAACTTACTTTCACGTTCTTCCAAATTATTGGCTGGTTCTTTTTCGTGAAGACCTTTCCTCCAGCCTTTTTGAACTCCTCAAAACCCCTACATGTTAATGTAACACAGAACATTGCAATTAAATAGTAATGTAATAACATATGTTAACGGATATGAAAATGAAATATTTCTCACCGGAATAATGCCATTTTCATTATGTGTCCAAATCTTGTATTCAATTTACTCCCCTTAGGATCTAGATAATACACAGTGAACGTCTCGGGGGCAATAACCAGTAACTCCCAATGCCTACCCCTAGAGGTAAAAAAGTTAAAAATTAATAACTCAAAATCCACAATAAAAATGTAATTTTCTTAAGTCCAAATTATAATAAGCAAAGTAAACTTACTCTACATTGAATGGAGCCATTATCACCGTCTTCTTATTTACAGAAAATTTTGAAAAAGCCTCACAGCAGTATTGTTGAACTGACGTAGGGTCTTTAGCTACTAGACTAATCAAAGATGGAATCAAAAACCCTACATGTTCGAATCCAAAATCTGCACATATGTTGTCTAAGTAGCTGCAAAATATGTATTAATTACGCATGCATTAATAAATAAGAAACCAGATCACCAGATCATACACAAGGTATATGGATGTATAAAGAATATTTCACCTTATCCATAGCTCTATCACAAATGTATTTAGCCAATCATATCGAAACAACTCCAAAATATCTTGTATAAAAAGTTTTGTTTCGTATGATTGACATGTAGAATCTGAATCGGAAGAAACAGTTATAGGGGAGTTTATATCATGTTCGCCTAACCATATTTCCATACCCCTACAGTTAGGACCTAACGGGACAGGTAGGTCTTGTGGAACCCAACTAGGTAATGTAGGAGGTGGAAGTGGAGGCCTAGATGTTGTGGGTGTCTTCTTTTTAACATGTATATATATATCATTTCAGATCAACTGCCATCATACACACACACTAACAATTGAATGTAATGTAAATTTACCATACCTTTTCAGTAAAGAGGACATCTACTTTTAGCCACAATATCACTCCGCCTACTGCCTCACCAAGCGTTTCACAATCTGGGTGGGCATATGGCAATAGAAGATCTATCCACTGGGAGAATATATGTATCGGGCTCACACGAATCCAACCAGCTGGTACTGGAGACCCGTGACACGTTTCTCCTGGTAGGGATGGGTAAGCCGACGCCTCTACAACGACAAATTCTTTACTTTTTAGATGGCATGGCTTCAACCCCTACAAAATTTTGTGTAAAGAATGTTATATACATATATACATATCATCTTTTTTTTGAAACGACTACAATTTCATATATACATATCATCTTGAATTAAAAAACTAGTTACTATGTCATAAAAATACTTACAGAGGATGTGCTAGGTGGTGGTTCTACAGGATTACTCCCAACCTCTGCAGTAGGAGTAGGAGGAGTAGAGCCTGCAGTAGGTATTGTCTGGTAAGTGGCAGTCTGAGATGCCTGCCACTTTTTCATTGCTTCTTCTAGTTTTCTATCAACTAGCTTATCTACCTATACATGGATAAAAGAAACGTTAGATTCTAATTATTGAATTCTCTTTTACAGTAACATTATAAAGAAAGAATATGTTACCTCCTCTTGTGAAAGTCCCGCTTTTGGGACATGTTTGCACTGGGATGGCCCAAAAAAAGCTTTGATGCCCACACCAGCGCCTGCAGCCCTAATACGTCCAGGATGCTCTGGGTTACCCAGAGCAACCGTCAATTCATCCCTTGTGCCCTCAGAGATGAACTTGCCTTGTTTCCTCAGCTCGTGCAGCTCCCTCTAATCGCCAAAACAAAAATTTGTAATTAAGTAAACAACACAAATAATCAATATTCGAATGATTGTTGTAAGAGTTGTATTTTACCATTTTTGCAGCCGCCTCAGCAGTTGCGGCTTTCGTTATTTCTCCCTTTTTATTTTTCCTCCCAGCTATCCAGACATCATGGCGAGGCAGAGGTGTGCTACCTATGGTAGAGGACTCCTGAGTAGCAGCAGACTGAGTAGCAGCAGACTGTAGTCTTTGGCGAATGCCTGCATACCCCTTTGGACCCATTGTGTGGTCATGCACATTCAGTGCACGCCTTGATCTTTGTGCCTCACTGAGGGCCTAGTTAGTATGCACATTAATGATTTGGTTAGTAACACTAAATGTTAATCTTGAATAGGTGAATACAACATATATTAATTAATGAGATTGAGACTGACGCCTAATACCTTGAATTTATCAGTTTGTCTTGAAGCGACAAACGCGTCCCATTCTTCTTTGTCCAGGAAGTTCCACTATTCAGTGGTTGTCTTCTTCCTCTTGTCAGCTTCTTTTATGTATTCTCGGGTGAGATTTGTCCTATAGTTCCTTAGGACTCTCCCACAGCGTTGCATCACGCATTTACGATGCAACTTTTCATCCAATTCAAATATATTCTGCAAAATAGAATTTTTATTAACTAGTATCCAAAAATTTAGTAATCTACAAAATAGAATTGCAAATTAATAATAACTCACGTATAAATCCCTCCATATTAAGTCTTTCTTCTCCTTAGAAACGTTATGCCAAGAATCTAAGCGACAACCGCAATGGCTACGAGTAACAAACCCAAGATATGAAACAAATGAATTGCGATTCACACCACATGCATTTCCTGCATTATCAAAATCCACAACAAGTTTGGGTCCATTGCCCTTTTGCGCAATTAACTTCTTCATCATAGTGATGCCCCTTCTCTTTTCAACTTTTTGGTGCTGTTGATCAAGTGCCTCAAGTGCTTCAGATGGTACCTGTGCATCATCAACCTAAAATTTGACAAAATAATCACATTTACAAGATATAACTATAAATGGACATATAGATATAAATATATGATATATTTTTAAAACTTACATTGTGAGGCGGCGCATTGATGTCCTCACCCTCACGGCAATCATCAGCACGGTCATCAGGAGAATGGTCAGCCATCTACAAATTCACATTCAAATTGTAAAGTTCACATTGTAAAGTAATTCAAATTGTAAAGCTCACATTGTAAAGTTCACATTATTACAACAAAGTATATATCACAACAAAATTGTAAAGCTCTATGATCAAAGAGAAAACAAGTATATATTACAAAAAGATTAGGGTCTAGGGTTAACAAATACATGTGATGTCATTCTTATATATAATAAATGTACATGTACCACCTATCCCATCCTTGAACACCTAATCTCACTAGTAAGTGTATAATGTGTATTGGGTTTTCAAGAAAATTTCGGCAGCATTTCCCCGATGTTCTCCAAGTACATATGTACTTGGAGAACATCGGGGAAATGCTGTCGAAATTTTCTTGAAAACCCAATACACATTATACACTTACATCCTAAGCGAGATTAGGTGTTGAAGAACAGTCCCAAACTGGGAACTATCCAAGATTTACTCCTAATGAGTAAATCTTGGACGGGTTTCTAGGCCAACAAATAATGTGTTGTCATTCTTATACCTAAAATCCTAGTTCTTCAAGTTAGGGTGATTATTGATGTCTTTAAAAGCATGATTGGCAATTTAGGGAAAAGTTCATCATTTACATTCCAAGCATGTCACATGTGTGCATTACAGTTCATCATTAAGCAAGAAGGGTGATTAGGATTCTCAATATACTCAACAATGAAATAAGTTTCCGAAAGAGGTTTGGTGAAGATATCTATAACTTACTTAAACATTCAATTATGAAGTAAATATACACTTAATTCAGAATAGCATGACGCATAAAGTTGCAGTCAACATCATTATGCTTTGTTCTATCATGGACTATCAGATTGGTATAATGTGGATTAGGGTCTAGGGTAAACAAATCACGTAACAGAATATAGTTATTGACTGTTTCAACACTTATCAAGTTACCATGCAATAATTAAATAACTTAAAAAAACAATAAAAAAACGCCCAGCAGGGCACCTGACGATTTTGTTCCAGGGCACCTGCAGGGCTTGACCTAGCCTAGGCGGAGGAAGGAAGGAGGAAGAAGGCGGCGTACCTTGAGGGCAGAGGAAGAAGGCCCGGCCGGAGCAGAGGAGAGCAGCTGGAGGTGAAGCTGGGAGCACCGGCGGTGAGGAGAGGAGAACTTCAGCTCGGCAGAGCTGGCAACGCCGGCGGCGAGGAGAGGAGAACTTCGGCTCGGCGGAGCGGCGGTGACGACGGCGAGGAGACGAGCGTCGCGTGAGGAGACGAACGACGGTGTGGGGGAGCCAGGCAATGACGGTGGTGATGGCGGAGAGCAATCGGGGGAGCAATCGCCAGACCTAGCGCAGAGTCGCAATGAAACAGAGACAATGGGGAAAAGTTCTGTTTGCGGGGCTATTAACTGCACCATAGGCGTCGGGTATTAAAAAAATCGACAACTATAACTAACAGTGTCGGTTCTGAACAAAAACCGACACCAATACTTGATTATAGTCGTCGATTTTTAACTAAAAAACAACCGACGTCTATATACGTATGCCGATTAAAAAAATTGTTCTCGATTTATGACCATAGTCGTCGGTTTCTACCTAAAACCGACGCTTAAAGGGTGTGAAAAATTTCCCACGGATAGCGCGGGAAAACTCATAAGCGTCGGTAATTGTAGTAAAATCGACGACCAAAATGTACCCAATTTATGTCTCACGAATAACCTTTAGTCGTCAGTTTTTTATTTATCAATCGACACCATATGTCAAATTTTGGAGGTAATTTTTTTTTGCTGGAAATTTTGGATTTGGCAGTTAATTTTAGGTGTCAGTTTTTTATTACGTAACCGACACTGAATAAAAGCGGTACCCGTGTTTGGTCACCCTTCATAGATTGGATGTCGGATTATGTTATCAACCGACGCTGTAGACTTTAGGTGTCAGTTTATTTATATAACTGACACCTTGAAAAGTGATGTTATAAGCCATTTCTGTAGTAGTGAGAGCAGCTATCTTCCATAATTGTTCTCTAAGAAGAAAATTTGTCTTCAAAACCCATCTTGATTTTAAATGAAGCAAGTGGACCAATGCCTTCTTCACAAGTTTTCTATAGTCCACCTCTCATGCATGTGCAACCCATATACCACTTATAAGGTGATATCAAGCCTTATAATTCTCCCCCCTCCATCACCACCAATTTCTCAACAATTCACCTTCCAACCTCAATTCTCCCCTCCACCTCAGTTTCAACACCAAGTACCACCTCCACCTCCTCCATGAAAAAAGTGCCTAGAGGAAGAGTGGATGATGTTTTGGTAATGATAGACAAAGAAAAGGGTATAATGTTCCTGGCAGATTTCATTATTTTGATATGGAACCAGAGGATAGGAAGATTCCTATTATCTTGGAAAGACCCTTCTTATCTATAGTTGATGCCGAGATGCATGTTCACAGTGGCATGATGACAGTTTCATTTATGGACATGAAGATGAATATCAACATGTACAAGATCCCAACCCGACGAGCCCGAGATGAGGATATTGGACACGGTCACTTCAATGGTCTAAATGGTCATTTGAGAGAAGAAGGTCAGGATGGAAGGGTTGTTGATGATTATTGTGATCAAAGGAATGAGGACCATAGACTAAGTGCAAATGAGAGATGTATCTAGTGCAAAAATGGGCACATGAGGATGCCAAATGGATGAATGATTGAAGAATCTCCAAGAAGCCCAGCTGAAGGCATGAAACTCAACGCTTGTGGGAGGCAACCCACCTAGGTTTGAGAAATTTTCACCCAACCTTCTATTTTTGATACTTTTGTTTTGTTTCTACACTTTCTAAGAAAACACACACACACACACTTGTTTTAATAGTTTTTGTTTAGTTTTAAGATGTGCATGTGAAAATGGGGTGAAATGAAGAAAATAGATGATATTTTGACAAGTAATCCATGGAAAATCATTTTGGATCAAAGATTTGACATTTTGATAAAATTCAAGTGTGGATGAACTACCACAGTACTTACCACAACTGTGGTGCCATGGAACGGCTGTGGTAATGCATTCACAATCAACATGGAAATTGAGAAAAATCAAGAAATTCAAGAACTGAAGAACAGACCCAGCACGACCGTGCAGCTACCCACTCAGAATGGTCGTGTGAGGTGCCACGGGCATGCAACAAGTGAGCCACCACGGCCGTGCTACAGCCAGTCTGCAACACTTAAGTCAGCAATTTGCAAAAATCCCAAATCAGTTCCATTCTCAACTTCGTGAACACAATGACCGTTCTATGAATGGTGGTCGTACATCACCTCCCTACCACCCTCGAATCACCATCAAATCACCCCCAAACAATCTCGAATCAATCCCACATCATTTCCCCTACCTTATTCTCCAGATTCCATCCATTTTCATCTACAAAACCCCCCATTTCTCTCCAATCCGCCCCAACAGCCCAGTTCTTTAGAGAAAACTTAAAATCCCATTTTCTATACTAATTTTGATCCAAAATGAAGTAAATGGATAAGAAGGTTATGTCTAAGACCAAGGAGGTCATTTTCTATGGGCGTCGACCCAAGAATGTGTCTTCTTTGGCTCTGTCGACTGTCCTAGCACTTCTACCACCATCGACAGCCTCCGGTTCACAAGCAGAATCACCCCATACGATGGAGGCGATGGATCCCATGATGGAGGAGTCCTCTAGACTACCCAGCAGAGGTAGGGCAGCAGCCCAACCATTAGTTTCAGAAGCATGTCCATTAGTTTTGACAACTCAGTCATTGTTTTCAACTGCACGACCTTCAACATCCACAACACTACAATCATAGCCACAGTCGAGAGCACGACGCCGACTACTGGTAGATGATGAAGATGAGACAATGTCGGATGCACAACAGTAGGATGTACCTGAAGCGCATCATGGGGAAACACCCAAGAGTCAGAGAAAGAAAGGGAAAAAGCCAAAGTACCCAGAGTGCTTGACATACTGAGTGATTACCACTCACTATGTGTGCCAAGAGATAATGCAAACTTTGGGTATCTTTGATTTTTTTAGGATATCTTGGAGCCCGTTGGGCTAGTTGAGGTGTTGACCACAATTCGGGAGACCTATGTGGAGCTTACACAACAGTTCTTTGCAACCCTAGACAAAGTCTCATAGGATGCCATCAATGTCACTTTGGGGAATAGCACCTACCTCATCACTACATCTTTTCTTAATGGCATTTTTACTCCAACCCCCAAGGCAGCAACATCACTTGATAAAGGAAGAACAGATAGAGAAACCAATGCGAACTACATTGCATCGTGGAAGAGACTTATAGGGCAAAGTAGTTTTGTGGTGGGAAAATCAAAGACAAATCTGATTCACAATCCCATCTTAAGATACATTCAAAAGGTCTTGGTGAACACCATATTCGCCCAATATTAAAATCAAGGTAGCTATACCAAGAAAGACCTCTTTGTGTTGGGATGGATGGTGCAGGGAAAGCATGTAAATCTGGGGTCACTTATTATTGATCACATGAAGACAATCCCCTCTAAGAGAAAGAATCCTTTTATTGTGGGAGGGATTGTAACTTCCATTACTTTGGCCCTAGGGCATGATGTATATGGTGACACAAAGGCAGAAGGAGGAAAGCTCATCGACTTGCACTACTTGACTTGCTCATCTATGATTTCAGTGGTTGATCAGAAGATTTTCTACCAGGTCAATCCTCCTTATGCAGAGGCTTCACTAGAGCTCATGTACCATGCCACACCTCTCCTAGAGGGATGTTGTCACACCCCGATCTCGCATTACCCACAAATCATGAGATTAGGGCGCGATGGAGGGATTACACACAAGCCAAACCACTCAAAGCTTGTAAAACATTTTTAAAGACATTAAAAGTTAACCTGATTTATGCTGCAAACTAAATCTAAATAAACTGCGGAAGCATTTTTATTAAACTGACTAGCAATATAAACAGAGTCTACATGACGTGTATTTTACTACGCGCTTAAACGCAAGTATACGCGTCGAGTAATATAGGCCTTGTGAGGCCCGAGTCGAACTCAGGGATACGTGAATTATTGGAGACTTCTACTAACTAATCGCAATCAGCTAGATCGATTAACAAAGTAGAATTTGTTGTTGAAATTAAAAGAAAATAAAAATGAAACAAAGAAAATAATCGATTAAAGGTTAATTTAATCAATTAAAAGGATATCTTTAGGATGGCGGTTTCACCGCGGGTCAACATTGTATTAGATTTCATATAATTCCTCACACTTCTCTCTCTATCCGGGTAGTGGCCTGAAATGAGAATTACCCACTGTCGTGGTGTAATTCACTACTTAGGTTTAGGTTGATTCCACCGTCGTAGTAATCATTCCCCTAAACTAAGCGCATTAGGATCGGTCCCTCAGTTCCCACCATTAATTTTACAACTCCTTTGTCAAGGGTTTTATTAATTAATGTAGAATTCGTTTCTTTTCAACCGTTAATCCTTCTGTCGAAGTGATTAAGGGCATTAATTTACTATTATGGTGATCAAGCATAACAATAGCAATAGAGAAAACGAATTTATACCACGGATATGAGAGAAAAATATGAATTATCAATATAAAATCATCATACAATGTATCCCCGGGCTACTCCCGGTCCTAAAGATTGAGGGTTTTAGCCTCTCATGTTCATCTTACACAAATACATGGTAGAAATTGGGGAATTCATAAGAAAAACGTGAAATAGATGGGAAAACCCCTGAACGGAGAAGAACCGGTGGATCCTTGGCGTAGAACACAGCTTCCCCCGCCTGTCGGTGGTGGAAATTGTCTTCGGCAGCGTCCGAATCACCCGGTATGAGCTTCTCGGCCTCCGTTCTCCTTTCTCTCCTCCTCGGCACTCGTGCAATCCAAATATGAGATCCCCCTTTTTGTCTGGGCGGCCGTCATTAGGTATAAGTCCCTACTTAGGTCGTCAAATAATGACAGCCGTCCGATTGATATCAAAACAGATCCAACGCATATCTGCCGGCGTCGATACCATCGACGCGGGTCGATGGTATCGACCCAGCGGATTAGCGGCAGCTTTCCTTTCTTTTATTCTGAGCGCCTGTGGTGATCTCGATACCATCGACTTGGGTGTCGATGGTATCGACTCCTTTAGCGTCGGTTGTTGTCGTTTAGCGACGCTGTAGCTCTCCTTGTGTCGATGGCATCGACATCCGTCGATGGTATCGACTTAATCCTCGCTAGCAGCCTGGAGACATCTCGATGCCATCGACTTGGGCGTCGATGGTATCGACTCTGTATTGCTCTTCTCGGCTGACAACCTGTGGCTTGGTCGATGGTATCGACACCCGTCGATGGTATCGACGGATGTAGATACTTGTTTTTCCTGAAATTGTACAACAAGACCAAATAAATCCACACGATTTATGATAAGATGATCAATAATGCTTAAAATAATGAAATAAAGGGGATTTGATATAAAATGATGGCAAAGACCAAATAAAGTGAATTATGCAATATTATCCATGAAAATGAGTAATTAAGGCACAAAACACATATGAAAAAGGTCTATAAATGCGACTCAAAATCATCGCATCAAACTCCCCTAAGCTTAAACATTGCTCGCCCTCGAGCAACTAATCCTTAGAATAAAATTGCGAATGTCAACTAACAATCAAAACACCAACCCACCTCACAAATGACTCCCACTGGACGTTCTCAAACCGGCCTACCCTAATCACAGAACAGTAATTACCCTATAGGCGACAATAACCATCAATAAAAGAAATTATCCTTCAAACTGATGAACACTATCACATAAGGCAGTTATCATAATAAAGTTCGCCGATTCAGCCATGGTGCATCTTGTGATCACCTACTCTACGTTGCTCGCCCTAACTACCATCTACATGGAAGCAGTTCTCCTGATAAACATGAGTGAGGAGAAAATCACGGTGGCCTACCAATCCGAGCAACGGGTGGATGGAATGGGTGGTTCATGGGAGAATTTGGAAGTATTACACAGTTTCAAAATGCATATAACAAAATGCCCTAAATGATGCAAATGCACATTAAGAATGCCCTACCGCCTAAAAGCGGGTGGAATGATGCATGCCCTAACCTTCTACCTCAAAATGAGATAGAAATCTACTCAAGCCACATCATGTACTCAATTCCCCTGTTATACAAGTGATATCATTCCTTTCTCCCTCTTATTCCATTTCCTTCTAAATTCTCTTTTTTTTTTTTTTTTTTTTTAACATTTGTTCATATTTCCAGAATTTTTTTTCTTCTGTTTTTTTTTTCTTTCCAATTGGAGATCCTTGCTTTATTTCGAGGGTATGGAACAAATTAGATCACCTATTTAGGAAAACTGAGATACATGGTGTGCCTATGCATGAAAATCATGAAATTGTGAGTGCAACTACATGACATGCACCTAAAGGTAATGTGCATGTATCACTATATATTTTTTTTTTTTATTCTATGCAAAAACATGAAAATAACAATGCAAAACCTATCTACATGCCATGCACGCAAAAGAAATTGAAACTGCACTTTACTTCCAATTCTTGGTGGATTATAGGAAATGGGGTAGAATGATCACAAGATTAAGTGACTGAACCTTAAAAGAAAATTATGTGTCCCTCCTTATTGACATGTGTAGTAGTAAAAAGGGTGCTTTCTCTTACATCTGATTAAGGTCTCATTACCATTTGATTAGGTTAGGCTCAAACAACCGTTACTATCCACTTTCCATGAGTCAAAGGGTGTGGGTATGACATATTGGTTCAAAGTTGACATAATCAATCATTTTCATAGAAAAAGTTCCCCAAGGACAACCAAGTAAAGCTATTTAAATGACACAGAAAAAATTTTCAATTCCCTTTAATTTCCCCATGAAAACAGCTAGATGACAATTTTTACGACATCCACAATTACACTAGATAGATGTGGATCCTACATAAAAACTTAAAATTGCAAAAACAAATAACAAAGCAGAAACTAAAACAACTAAAGAAAAGATAAAAGATAGAGCTGTTCCAGCCACCCCCCTAAGCTTGAATCCGACTATGGCCTCATAGTCAAAAACCAACTTAAGGGTGGAACAGTGATACCCTGATCAATCTTGTGAAGGCGGTGGTGGGTAATGTGGTGCCGTAGGATCCCAAGACGGGTACTCCCCCTGGAAGCTTGGATCATAGTGGGTCCTCGGCGGAGGCTGTGGATAACCTCCAAAGTAGTCTCGACTCCAGTAGTGGTCGAAGAAGGGCTCCTGCTGCGTCTCTATCCGCTGCAACCGGTTGTGCATTTGTTCTTGGTTGGCGAGGATGAGCCGCTCGTTCTCGAACATAGCCCTTTGATTATCAAGCAACCGGCCCGTTGTCTCATGGATGCCGGTATACAAAGTCATATGCTGGTGCTGCATCTGCTGGATGTCCTGCAGCATGGTATACATCCCTTGCATGGAGTAGGGATCCGCAGCTGGCTGTTCTTGCTGTGGTGATGGCGGCGGGGGCTGAGATGATGAAGATGCACCCGGATGCATCCTAGGACGCTTCCGTGGTGCCACGCGTGCTCGAAGAGGTGTGAAAGCCTCCTCGTCTTCCTCCGCCTCGCCTTCTTGGTCGTCACCTCCGCCTTCTTCTTCCGAGGACTCGATGGCTATGATGGGCCATCGGAAATGCTGCTTGCCCTCGATGTGGAAGACGTCGTCCGGCAGGGATGCCTCCTGGTAAGCTTGGTTGACGTGGCAATGAGCGTACGCCAACCCGTCCCGGATAAGAATGAGGTTTGAACGGTGCAAGTATTGCACGTTCACCTTACTCCGCGTAGGAATCGGAGTCATGGACTGAAAGTTCAGCCCCAAGTAAAGCGCCAACTTGGTGACAAGACCACCAAAGTGTATTGGAGCCTTCCTTGTGCTCCGCTTCACCGCCATGACGCGCTGTAACCAGAATGCTCCCCAGTTGCACTCTTGACGCTTCAGGAGGGCGTACAGAAAGAACAAGTCGCTCTCCTGAAACTTGCTCAAAGCAAGATCGCTCCGCCCGAAGAAGGTCAAGCTAAGCATCCTATGCAATACCCGGACGAACGGGTGTTCAAAATCAGCTACCGCGGCGTTGTGGTAGCTCACAGTCTTCCCTGCCGGTACCGTACAAAGCTCGGAGAAGATCTTGTCGTAGTCGGTGCGGGCGTCGGGACGTCGGTGATCGTGGCGGCTGTGGTTCCAGTTGAAGATGTCGTTGAACTGCTTCAACGTGAAGTTGTAATTGTTGTTGAATAGACGGAAGGTCACCCTTCCCTGGATCCACGTCTGGTCCGATGGTACCACGTCGTTTGGTACGACGCAGATATCAAGGGACGCCATGAACTCGGCCACCAGTTCCTTGTATGTGGGCCATTCGCCAAAGAACGGCTGCCCATCCGCATGGCAGTCCATCTCATAGATGCGACCGGTGTGCCGCGCTTGCCCGGCCAACACATAGGCCAAGTTGGCCTCGAATCCCAAGTCCCTGATCATGCCCCGGTCCACATACCGGGTGGCCTCGAACTTCCTCTTCATGATCTCCTCGTACACTTTCCTCGTGTCCATGTTGGCGTGAATAAGGCGTGGACGAGAGATAGAAGCTGTTGGAGGAGGAACAAACTCCTCGATCACCATTGGATGCGCGCTCGATGAAGATGCTCCGCCCGTATGCACCATGTTTGCGAGAAGAAGAGATTAAGAGAAAAGAGCTCGGTGAAGATGGAGAGAAAATCTCCGCTCGATGAAGATCTTTGCTCGGTGACGCTTCTCCGCAGGTGTAGAGGGCTCGGGGGAGTGCTCGACGCAATGGGGGGTACTTGCTCTGAGGGTGTGATGTCATATGACGTTGCAAGTCCCCTTAAATAGACTTGATCGGCGCCCCTGTTAACCCGTCGATACCATCGACGCGGGTCGATGGTATCGACACGTCTCGCGGGTAGCCGTCTCTGTCGCTGGCATCGACGGCTGACGTTTGCTGGATCGCGAAACCCGGATCGCTGACGAGTCGATGCCATCGACGGATGTCGATGGTATCGACGCAGCCCCCGGATCGCTGACGTGGCTGTCGCGGTCGTCGCCGATGTCTTCATTCGGATTGGTGACATGTCCGTCGATACCATCGACGAGTGTCGATGGTATCGACCTGCATTTGTTGCAACACCTCCGTTTCTGGCTCTCAACCTGTGATGATGTCGATACCATCGACGAGGCCGTCGATGGTATCGAGTTGACTGAGCAAAACTTGTCTGAATATCTCCAGAGATCTCGATGGTATCGATAGGGGTGTCGATACCATCGACTTTATCCTGGAGATCAACCTGTGACCATGTCGATACCATCGACGGATGCGTCGATGGCATCGACACAGTGCGATTTTTGCTGGTTGCAACCTGTGCCCAAGTCGATGCCATCGACTGATGTGTCGATGGTATCGACTCTGCCTAATCCTGCACAATTAACAAACGGATCAAGGTATCATTTTTAAACTAAAATCTAAACGAATTAAAAACAATCTATCACTAAAATGAAAATAGCCTAATGTACCGTTGGTTGGGTTGCCTCCCAACAAGCGCCCTTGTTTAGCGTCTTAGGCTAGACGTCAGTCCTTCTTCTCATTCATGTATAAGTGAAATGAGTTTAACCTCATTCACTTTCCTCTTGTAATTCTCACCAAAGTATAGCTTCAAGCGCTGCCCGTTCACCAAGAACGTGGTCTCTCCATCTCGCACGAGAATCGCTCCGTGCGGTCTCACTTCTTCCACCTCAAAGGGTCCACTCCATCGGGATTTCAGTTTCCCGGGATGCAACTTGAGACGAGAATTGAACAATAAGACACTGTCTCCTTTCTTAAACGTGCGTATCTCTATGTGGCGATCGTGGATCAGCTTTGTGCGCTCTTTGTAAATACGGGCATTCTCATACGCCGTCATGCGTAGCTCATCCAATTCATTCAATTCTAGCATTCTTTTCCTCCCGGCCTCGTCATAGCGCAAATTCAGCCTTCTTAGCGCCCAATGGGCCTTGTGCTCCAATTCTACCGGAAGATGACACGCCCGGCCATACACCAACCTAAAAGGCGTAGTGCCTATAGGTGTTTTGTACGCCGTTCGATAAGCCCAAAGTGCATCCGGTAACAATGTACTCCAATTCTTCCGTGTAGATGCTACGGTCCTTTCTAAGATCTTTTTGATTTCTCGGTTTGATACCTCCACCTGTCCTTGCGTTTGTGGGTGATATGGGGTGCCAATGTTGTGTTTGACCCCATATTTCTTCAAAAGTGACGCAAATTTTTGATTTCGGAAGTGTGTGCCTCCGTCACTAATAATCATCCGAGGAATCCCGAACCTGCAGAAAATATTCTCCTTTACGAACCTGCAGACTACATTCGAATCATTAGTCCTTGTGGGGATTGCCTCCACCCACTTCGACACATAATCCACAGCAAGCAAAATATAAAGATTTGAATTTGAGGACACAAAGGGTCCCATGAAGTCAATGCCCCAAAGATCAAATACCTCGACTTCCTGAAACACATTCAGGGGCATTTCTTGTCTCCTTGAGATATTACCTGCACGCTGGCACGGGTCACACTGCCTAACAAAATCATAGGCGTCCCGGAACAAAGTGGGCCAATAAAGGCCGCTCTCCAAAACCTTAGCTGCTGTCCGTGAGCTAGCATGATGTCCTCCCGTAGGTGACGCGTGACAATGATGTAGAACACTTTCGTACTCTACCTCCGGCACGCACCTGCGAAGAATTCCATCCCTGCATTGCTTCAACAATATTGGGTCATCCCAAAAATAGTATCTCAATGAGTGGAAGAATTTCTTCTTCTCTTGATATGACCAATCTTCCGGGATGATTCCGCAAGCTAGATAATTTACAATATATGCAAACCATGGTTCTTTCGAATCAATTTTCAAAAGTTGTTCGTCGGGAAAGGTCTCGGTAATGGGTATATGCAAACCTTGCTCATCCACCCTCTCTAACCTAGACAAGTGGTCAGCCACCACATTTTCAATTCCCGACTTGTCCTTAATTTCAATATCAAATTCTTGTAGGAGCAAAATCCACCTAATTAGTCTCGGCTTGGCATCCTTCTTCTCCATCAAATATTTTATTGCGGCGTGATCCGTCCACACAACCACCTTAGAACCCACTAAGTATTGCCGAAATTTCTCAAAGGCAAAAACAACAGCAAGTAACTCTTTTTCCGTGGTTGTGTAATTTAATTGAGCATCATTAAGTGTTTTTGAGGCGTAGAAAATCACCGCAGGCTTGTTATCTACCCTTTGCCCCAAAACAGCCCCCACAGCATAGTCAGACGCATCACACATCAACTCGAAAGGCTTTGTCCAATCCGGCGTTTGCACAACCGGAGCCGAAATCAGCTTTTCCTTCAAAACCTCGAATGCGTGAAGACATTTCTCATTGAAATCAAAAACTGCGTCTTTTTCCAACAATTCCGATAATGGCTTTGCGATTTTTGAAAAATCCTTGATAAAACGCCGATAAAACCCAGCGTGTCCTAAAAAGCTTCTCACCCCTTTTACAGAATTTGGTGGGGGTAGCTTAGAAATCACCTCAATTTTTACGGGGTCTACCTCTAGACCCTTGCTAGACACCTTGTGTCCTAGCACAATTCCTTCTGTCACCATCATGTGACATTTCTCCCAATTGAGGACCAAGTGTGTGTCCTCGCACCGCTGCAACACCTTATCTAAATTATAAAGGCATTCATCAAAAGATGCTCCATAGACTGAGAAGTCATCCATGAAGACTTCAAGACACCGCTCCACCATGTCAGAGAATATGGCGAGCATGCAGCGTTGAAAAGTCGCCGGCGCATTGCATAAACCAAACGGCATACGGCGGTAGGCGAAGGTCCCATAAGGACATGTAAACGTAGACTTCTCTTGATCCAACGGATCAATAGAAATCTGGTTATACCCCGAATAACCATCTAAGAAACAAAAATGCGACCGACCGGCTAAGCGTTCCAAAATCTGATCAATGAATGGCAATGGAAAATGATCTTTCAGAGTGGCGGCGTTCAATCGGCGGTAATCAATGCATACACGCCACCCGGTTACCAGTCGGGTGGTGACAGGTTCATTTAAAAGATTGGTAGTGACAGTGATTCCCCCCTTCTTAGGGACTACCTGCGTGGGGCTCACCCACGTCGAATCAGAGATTGCATAAATGATCCCGGCAGCAAGCAACTTGATGACTTCCTTTTTGACAACCTCCCTCATGCTTGGATTTAGACGTCTTTGAGGCTGTATGACTGACTTAGCTCCTTCCTCAAGCCGAATCTTATGTTGACAAAGTGTAGGGGAGATCCCCTTGATGTCCGCCACTGACCACCCAAAGGCTCCACGGTGGTTCTTGAGCACTATCAGTAGCTGCTCCTCTTCATCCGCACTCAAGTATGCAGAAACAATCACTGGCAACTTGTCCTCCTCGGCTAGAAAGACGTACTTCAAGTGCGGGGGCAATGGCTTTAACTCTAGATCAGGTGGGCAGATAAGGGATGATTGTAGCGGTGGGGGCAGTGTACCCAAATCTTCATAGTGCCTCGTGTAGAAACATGGAAGCATTTGAAGCATTTTGGCGCACTCCTTGAGTGAAGTACTCCGCATCCAATCATAAGTGACATTACACAAACACGCCTCTAGAGGCAATTCCAGATATGCATCACCGACAGAAGTTATTATCACATCATCCTCCCACGAAGGTGGAATGTCCTCATTCTCATCATTTGGAAACCCGACAGCCTTGCATAAAGAGACAGCTTTCGTTTGCTCCATAAGGTCTACCGCCAAGGTCCCATTGTCTATCCTGCTCATCACATGGGCCATATCTAAAAATGGCTTCCCAAGACAAAGTGAGATATTGCTTTCCACATGCTTCACCATGTTGCACTGTGCCTTTGCTTTAGTAGATGTATTGCTGTTGGGCATGACCATCTCAAAGCGATCATCCGCAATGCCTAAGGTCAAGCGACCTCTCCCCATCTCCAAGATCATGTCAGCTGTAGCTTGAAATGGGCGACCAAGAAGTAACTCATTACCGTGTTCGTCCTGCATCTCCATCACAACAAAATCAGCGGGAAAAACAAAGCGGTCTACCTTTACCAAAACATCTTCACAGATTCCATATGGTTTCACCACAGAATTATCGGCCAATTGGATAGTCATATTGCTTGGCCTTGACTCCTTCAATCCAAGTTTCTTGAATGTAGAAAGGGGCATCAGATTGATGCTTGCCCCGGAATCACAAAGCGCCTCGCCAAATTTGAACTTCCCGATAAAGCATGAAATATTGAAACAGCCAGGATCCTGTCGCTTTGGCGGCAAAGTGCCCATAATAAAAGCACTCACTTGCTCCTTTAACACCACAACCTCAGTGTCGGGTATCTTCCTCTTCTTGGTGATTACATCTTTGAGAAACTTTCCATAAGACGGAATTTGTTCAATTGCCTCTAACAAGGGAATATTCACAGATAACTTTCTAAAGCTGTCCAGAAATTTTTTAAACTGTGCATCCACCTTTCTTGCTTTTGCGCTATTGGGGTAGGGGACCGGAACAGTATGTGCTCTTTGATGAGGTGGCACATAGGGGGTTAATTTCTGTGGCTCCACCTCATTGGCTTGTCCTTCCTTACCATCTTCGGTTGTGTCATCAATTTGCTCTATGACTGGTGCACGCTGCTCCTTAGCGGTTGCTTCTTCTACTGTGTTCTGCGGTGTGCTTGTGTCATCCGCCCTTGGATTAAGCACCTTCTTACCGCTCCTCAACAATATGGCCTTGGCCTGTTGGTTTCCCCCGGGAACATTGGTGTTCCCCGGAAAACCCGGATGTGCCGGCTTTTTCAAGCTTGCAATCTCCGCTGCCATCTGTGCCATTGAAGTCTCTATAGTCCGCATCTGAGCCCCGTGGCTCTGCAACGTCTGCCCGAACTGGTTCATGAATTCACCCTGCTGCTTTATTTGCTGCCCAAAAGTGTTCATCAACTCTTGATTCTGCTTTATGACTTGATTTAGCAACTCCGTGCTCTTGTCCTCCGTGACCGGTGCAGGTTTGGCGTCCGGATCTTGCAGGAAGTTGTTTGGATCTTTCCATGAAAATTTCTTGTCCTTCCGCCATGAATAATCATTGTTCCTGTACCCTTGTTGTTGCCTCATATACTTGACCTGAGCCTCATCCTCGGACTCATTGTCTTCCTTCTGCAGCAACTTCTTTGCGAGAAGATCCATTTTCTCATTCAGCTCTCTCATTGCCTTTGACTCACTGGCAACTCTTGCTTGCTCAACTGGGCCTCTTTCTCTTTCTCCCCAAGACTGCTTTCGTGCCATATTCTTCAGTATTTCCCAGCATCTTGTATCAGTGTTATTTAGAAAGAATCCAGAACCGGCCGAGTCCAAGTTGCTTCTATCATGCTCGGAGAGAGCAAAGTAGAAGATCTTCACTTGGGTTTCCTTGTCCAATCCATGATGTGGACATCTCCTCAACATGACTTGAAATCGCTCCCAAGTCTCAGAATAGGTTTCACCCGCCTGTTGGGTGAAATTGTGGATCTTTCGGATCATATCATTGGTCTTCTCAGGAGGGAAGAACCTCTCGAAGAAAACCTCCACCATGTGATCCCATGACTCAACAAACTCGTCGTCGAGGTTGTGGAGCCACTCTCTTGCTACTCCCGCCAAGGAACTGGGGAATAACTTGAGATAAAGCACATCTTGCGGAAAGCGATCTATCTTCACCATATCACAGTTCTCCACAAACTGACTAATGTGTGCCACTGGATCTTCATTTTTCAGTCCGTGAAATGCATTGGATTTGACCAAGTTAATCAGTGCTGGGTCGATCTTGTATGTAGGTATGTTTAGCCCTTGTTTCTTTATAGGCCCCTTTGATGCCGAGGAAGAAGACGCCTTGATCTTCTCCCATATTGTCTGTGCTTCAGCCATTACTTCTTCTTGTTCCGGCTCAGATTCAGAATGTATATCACTGTGGTGTTCCTCCTCGTAGTTGTCCTCGTCCTCTGGTCCCGCAGATGGAACCTCAGGTGTGCGATTCACGTAGTCTCGACTACGCGTGTGCACCATGCAAAGCACCTGAAATATGGAAATAGGGGTTCAGTACAATGCTTTAGTCGAGTCAACACAAATATAGAGAAATAAAGGAATTTTTGAAATTGTTTTAAAATAAATAAAAAAAATTGTGGCCTAGAGTGGCCGCTCTTAGCACTCAAAGTGCCAATAATTCGCCGTGTCCCCGGCAACGGCGCCAAAAACTTGACGTGTATTTTACTACGCGCTTAAACGCAAGTATACGCGTCGAGTAATATAGGCCTTGTGAGGCCCGAGTCGAACTCAGGGATACGTGAATTATTGGAGACTTCTACTAACTAATCGCAATCAGCTAGACCGATTAACAAAGTAGAATTTGTTGTTGAAATTAAAAGAAAATAAAAATGAAACAAAGAAAATAATCGATTAAAGGTTAATTTAATCAATTAAAAGGATATCTTTAGGATGGCGGTTTCACCGCGGGTCAACATTGTATTAGATTTCATATAATTCCTCACACTTCTCTCTCTATCCGGGTAGTGGCCTGAAATGAGAATTACCCACTGTCGTGGTGTAATTCACTACTTAGGTTTAGGTTGATTCCACCGTCGTAGTAATCATTCCCCTAAACTAAGCGCATTAGGATCGGTCCCTCAGTTCCCACCATTAATTTTACAACTCCTTTGTCAAGGGTTTTATTAATTAATGTAGAATTCGTTTCTTTTCAACCGTTAATCCTTCTGTCGAAGTGATTAAGGGCATTAATTTACTATTATGGTGATCAAGCATAACAATAGCAATAGAGAAAACGAATTTATACCACGGATATGAGAGAAAAATATGAATTATCAATATAAAATCATCATACAATGTATCCCCGGGCTACTCCCGGTCCTAAAGATTGAGGGTTTTAGCCTCTCATGTTCATCTTACACAAATACATGGTAGAAATTGGGGAATTCATAAGAAAAACGTGAAATAGATGGGAAAACCCCTGAACGGAGAAGAACCGGTGGATCCTTGGCGTAGAACACAGCTTCCCCCGCCTGTCGGTGGTGGAAATTGTCTTCGGCAGCGTCCGAATCACCCGGTATGAGCTTCTCGGCCTCCGTTCTCCTTTCTCTCCTCCTCGGCACTCGTGCAATCCAAATATGAGATCCCCCTTTTTGTCTGGGCGGCCGTCATTAGGTATAAGTCCCTACTTAGGTCGTCAAATAATGACAGCCGTCCGATTGATATCAAAACAGATCCAACGCATATCTGCCGGCGTCGATACCATCGACGCGGGTCGATGGTATCGACCCAGCGGATTAGCGGCAGCTTTCCTTTCTTTTATTCTGAGCGCCTGTGGTGATCTCGATACCATCGACTTGGGTGTCGATGGTATCGACTCCTTTAGCGTCGGTTGTTGTCGTTTAGCGACGCTGTAGCTCTCCTTGTGTCGATGGCATCGACATCCGTCGATGGTATCGACTTAATCCTCGCTAGCAGCCTGGAGACATCTCGATGCCATCGACTTGGGCGTCGATGGTATCGACTCTGTATTGCTCTTCTCGGCTGACAACCTGTGGCTTGGTCGATGGTATCGACACCCGTCGATGGTATCGACGGATGTAGATACTTGTTTTTCCTGAAATTGTACAACAAGACCAAATAAATCCACACGATTTATGATAAGATGATCAATAATGCTTAAAATAATGAAATAAAGGGGATTTGATATAAAATGATGGCAAAGACCAAATAAAGTGAATTATGCAATATTATCCATGAAAATGAGTAATTAAGGCACAAAACACATATGAAAAAGGTCTATAAATGCGACTCAAAATCATCGCATCACTACAGCATATTACATTGTTCAACATAAAATAAAGCATGAAAGTTATTTTACATATTTATACACATTCTCTCTCACCCACACCATGTCCCAAAGATCAAGGGGAAAGGACTAAGAGACCACTAACTACTAACTACGTATACCTTCTACAGACTAAGTGTTATGATGAAAGGATCCTTCAAATTTCCTATTGCTGATGATGACCTGAAAATGTTTTGAGTAGAGGTATGAGCCTACTCGCTCAGTGAATAGCATTTCACTTAGCTATCACTAAACAACTCATCAGGTTTATAAATTGAAATAAAACATAAGTGCAGTACTAAGCAGGGCAGTTCTAATAACATAACAGATTTGCAGAATATAATCACATTTCCATGCAATAACAGATAATTTGAAAAGATAAACAGATATAAAGGAATAGCACAAAAGTTCGAATACTTTAATTTACTGTGATCCTATATGAGTACCAATTTATATTATTATTATGCCCTAATCATATGCAGTGTACCCTGCATATAAAGATCCGTAGCGAACTACGATCCCACCGTACAAGACTTAGCGACACACCCGGGAAATGCTAAGTCTGGCGCCAGCCCTGCTCTGCCACAGGACCCCAGGCTCATCGGCCTTCAGGCTCATCGGCCTCACTGCACTACATCGAGTGCTCTAGACTCCTCCTCTAACCTGAGTACACAGGCAGAGAGTCTCACGGGGTTACCTCCATGACTCCGCACAGATCTTGTTGCAATAACCCCCAATTTTTCTCCAGTGCCACCGTGACATCGCACGCGTTGTTGTTGGACACTGCCTCTCTATCCTCGTGTCTCCATGACTCTGCACGGATAATGTTGCAACACGAGTTTCACCCCTAAGAAGCAGACCTGTCAAAGGGGTTCTATGGTGTTAGGGCACCTAAGTCTATTAACTGATTAACATATAACCATTTTAAAAAAGAATATCACATTCCATACTTACTGCACATTCTGAACATTACTTGAAACACATATATAACATTTGTCATCCTTAAACATGATTCAGTATCATTTATCCAGTTTCCATGCTAAATATCCATTTTTAAATCAACAAATACATTGCAACCATAATACAGGAAATTTCATCATTTTCATTAAGCATATTACGTATTTCAAGTTCCAATGAATCTAACATACTCTATTGTATGTACTACACTGTTTAGAAGTTATACCAACTGATACAGAAGCAATTAAGCATTTAAATTGAGTTAAATAATGATTTCTGAATGAACTACTACTCACCCACTTCGGTGTATTCGTAACCACTGAAAACATCCACAAACACGCCTAATTCTGCTTTTCTGCAACTTTACACCCCGTGCAACTGATTTGCACCCCGTGCAACTGATCTGCACCCCGTGCAACTGATCTGCACGCCGTGTAAACTGGCCGACTTTCTATCCTATTTTTCTGTAACTTTGCACGCCGTGCAAACTGATTTGCACGTCGTGCAACCTGTGCAGAAACAGAAAACTCATTGAAGATGAACTCGATCAAAAGCTAAGTCGATGGCTAAAAAGTAGCAAGGAGCTGCACACCTTTGTGGTGTTCTCAAAATCGGAACTCAAGGATGGATTTTTCCCAATTGTAGGCGCACCTAACGACACCCCCTAACTGTGAACAGCAGTTGCTGCTGCAGCTTGACTACCGGCCAAGGCTGTAGGGCGGCATGCTAGGCTGGGCGTCACTCCTTGGGTGAGTCAGAGATGGGTGTTGGTGAGCCGAAGAAATCAAGCCCTGAACAGCTATCTTTCCTTCACCTAGCAAGCCGGCCACTGGGCGTTGCTGTCCGAGCTGCAACACAGCAGGTTGGGCACGGCAGGGTGCTGCTTTGGATGTGATTGGAAGAGGAAGGTTGGTGAAGGTAAATCGTCGGTCAAGCTTGCCCAGAGCTTCCTGACTGGAGCTATGCAACCGCTGTTGGTCGTCCTTGCTGCTAGGGCGCCGCCCTAGCTGCTGGGTGCCAGCTCAAGCTGTTGTTCGGGTGCCTCTAGGGCGAGGTAGAGGATGATGGAGGGCGGAGGAAGGAGAAGGGAAGGTGGAAGCTGCAGATCGGGGCTAAGGGCGCCCAAAACACCCCCCCTCAAGTCGCCCTCCAAGCTGCTCTATCGAACTGGTTAGGCGTCGGTTGTGGTGTCATGTTCTATCGGGCGCCGCTTTAAGCGGTAGCCTACTGTTCTATCAGAAAGAGATAAGAGGAGAAGAGGGTAGCCGACCCACTTAATGCAAATCAAATTGGAAAAATTGCATTTCAGTCCAGGATTCTTTAAAATTACCATAACTATGGCCTCGGGGGTCCAAATTAAACGATTTTTCTTGCAAAATGCCAAGCACGGAATCTACTAAAAACTCTAAGTGAGAAATTATGGTTATTAGCTAGTCACTACCGGTCAATAAATTAAATGCATCTGGAGTACTTTATTCAACTTGATTAAATTAATTATTAACACTGCAATTATCATTAATTGCCTCAGGTGATTCAATCTCAGCTATTAATTCACATATTATCTTATCATGATTATCCATGATGTTTAATAGAGTGGTTAGCACTAATTGAGGTGTTTCACGTAATTCGAGGTATTTATTGACTAACCCTGATATGGGTCGTAACAATCTCCCTCCCTTATAAGAATTTCGTCCCGAAATTCCTAAAAGAGAAAAGGAAACTTGTTACGCATATCTAACCCAAAACTCCCATGTGGCTTCCTCTAAGTTGTGGTTTCTCCACAAAACCTTCTCTAAGGTATCTCACGATTCTTAAGTTTCTTGATCCTCAGATCAGCTAATTGTATTGGTCCCTCAACATAGGACACATCTGACCTAATTCCAGATCAAACCACAAAACATTGTCTTTGTAGAACTGTTATAACAGTATCTCAATTTATGGTAATTACTGAGAAATTATCATACTATACATGCAGACAAAGTAAAATTCTTAAATAAACAGAATGCATGTCAATTTGGTACTCAAATAAAATCATGCAATTTAACGGTTAAACATCACTACATCTCATACTGAAAATTGATACCAAAATACTTGATTCATCGTACACCCTATCCTTAGGGTTTCATTTGCCTTATTCATTCATCACATGCCAACACCCTACTCTTAGGGTTTCAGTTATCTCATCTGTTTGATTGCAGTTCAAATCACAATACGGTATCATTCTAGAACTGGTAGAGCAGTATATTCAAAATCATTGTAATTACTGAGTAATCTTTATATCATGCGTGCAGGCAGATTTAAAATTCGTAAATATTCCAAACTCAAATCAATTTTGGCACATACATACTGAATTCATGTAATTGAACATCTTATTACACCAATAAGTGTAATTTACTTCACCTATAAGAAACCATCTGTAATATTTTTCAATTATCTGAAATTTCTCGAAGAACGTGCATATTAACCAAATTCCTGGTTTGTGCATCACATAACTCAATTAAGAGTTGCTTACAAAACATAACACAAATAATTAATAGTACTTGAGAATTTCTAATAATATCTCAGAGAAACGTGCCAATTCATGAAAATGTTAAGTCATACCCATTAACATAACAGGAAGCGTGCAACTAGGTTTATTTGTATATTTTAATGCTAACGTACTTTCTTGAAATCATGCATCTAATGGTTTACTAAATCTGTATTGTCTGGGTTTATACCCAAACCGTACCATTATCATTTGTGTATTTCTAAACTCAACATTCACACTAAGCAAACTCTATAAGACTTAAATGTTCATCCCTACTTCCACTGAAAAGCAAAACACATGCTCTCAGCATGTCCTCAAGAGTCTGAATGGTTCTCTCAGACTGGCCATCCGTCTGCGGTTGAAAAGGTTATATTGAATCTTAACTTTGTGCCCGAAGCACGATGCAACTGTTTCTACAATCCTAAATGTGAACTTAGAATCTCAATATGATATGATTGAAACTGAATTACCAGGCAATCTAACTATTTCATCCATGTATATCTTAGTCAAGTTTCGAGACATCAAGGGTTGACTTAATATGAAGAAAGTGAGCAGACTAAATTAGTCTATCCACAATCTTTCATATCGAGTCATAACCTCTAGATGTCTAGGGCAACCCTATCACAAAATCCATTGCGATATGTTCCCATTCCCATACTAGTATAGGAAAAGATTACAAAGTACATGTGGGTTTCTGATGCTAAGTCTTAACCTGCTGACACACATTGCACTTAACCACCTAATCAGCTACATCCTTCTGCATATCTGACCATCCGTTTCAATTCCTTGACATTCATATACATCTTAGTGTTTTCTTGAAAGCATAGCATACATCGATACATGCACTTCCATAAGAATCTTTTCTTTCAACTCACTATCTCGAGGTACACACAACATGCCATGCTAATACAACACCTTATCATCTTAAAAACTTAAACTCTGGTCTCTTTTCCTCCTATCATGTCATGCATGGTCTGATTTAACTCACTATCACCCTATAGTAGTCCCTTGATCTGATCATAAGAAATAGGCTTGACTTGCATCTGTGCAATCAAACCACTCTGTGCTGTCACCCCTAAGTCTAAGTTCAACCTCCACATTTCTACTAACAGGTCTCTATTGAAACCTGTCATAGAGAATGCATTAACTGTTGAACTTGACTTTCTGCTGAAAGCATCAGCCACCACATTCTCTTTACCATGGTGATAATCTATTGTCACATCATAAAGATAGTGATGCCATGTCTTAAAAACATGAACTACATCAGCTATCTTTAGACCATATATCGGATAATACTCCGCATTCTATGCTACTTTCTTATTGTTACATTTGAATTTTATGTTTTACTCTTTTCTCTAAGTCATTTCATGTTGTTCATGTACCGTTCAAATTAGCTACCTATAAACCCTAGATCACTATCAATGCTAGTTTACTTTACATAGATCAAATCTCAAGGTCTTATTTTACAGAGATACTAGTATTCAAGGTTAAATCACTAGTGATATCCCTTGAACTACTACAACTCTAATCATTCTAGGGTTTGGTCCTTATCAGTAACATAGCATTATTGTGTGTGTGTGTGGTCGATCATATAGATCAATTTGAGTTGCTTGGGTCAATAGCATATTAACCCAACACTCAACTTTAATTATACTGGCTGAAAATTCAGTTTTCACAATAGTTTCTGTAATTCGTTTATTAAATAGCTAACAGATCTCCAAAAATTCTGGAAATTTTATATGTTATACCTAATGAAGTTTCAGACCTCCAGTAAAAAATTTGAGATCATTTCTAATTACCAATAAATAATTAAAAATCAAACAATGCACTGCTATATTGCAGTCTGCAGCAGATTCGGTCGAGTTGTAAACTCGGCCGATAAACAGGTCAGAACATTCTTCAAAAATTCTGATATTTTCCAATGTTGTTTATATTTTATATATCCAAATCATATCCAAATTTGAGCTAAATAAGAGTTACACATAAAATACTAAAAAGCATTTACTGAGACACTTTACTTATCAAATTTTGTGTTTATGTATCATCAAAACCCTATTTTGGGCCGATTAGGGTCTATGCTTCTCAAACCCTAAATCTCAAGACAAAAGAACATTTAGACTTCTTATCATAGTTAAAACATCCTAGTGTATATACATTCTCACTATGTTACGGGTCTAATTCAACCAGAGTCTACTCTTATTTTACTGTTAATAGGAGTCATTAGATCCCAGTAACGCATCCTGCCAGCCGGACCAGGCCGAACCTGTAGTCCTGAAGCCAAGAGCTACTCGAGATTAATCAACCCCTATTAATCTTAAACATGTGTAAAGAATATCCACTTAGGGCAAACTTATTTAAATGTAATTTCGGGTCTACTTTAATACAAAGAAAACAAACACTAAACAATTCACTTCATGACACAACAACATAAAAGAATCATATTTACTTTACAAACTGAAAAATCTAATTTCATGCATATAAAAGCATTTCTAGTGATCTTTAAATCAAATAAGCAAAATCAAGTAAGAGTTATATCGCATCCTATATTTAATCTCTTACTCATACATTAAATTCTTGTCTCATAACCCTAAGATTTTTAGGGTTTCTCTCTAGTCCATCCTTCCTCTGCATACCTGGCCAGGGCATCCAGAGAAGAACAGACAGAGTAGCTTGATACTGGTCAATCTAAGTATTCAGACACCTGGCCAGGGTATCTAAACACTCAGACCTTCCAGAGCTAAAACTCATCATTTATTATTCGCCTTACTTATAACTTTATCTTTTGACCTTAATGATTCTTAACGACTCAACTTAAGCTCATTACTTGATTCTCGTGACCACATCCTCTTCCTGCTATCTGTAATAGTATAACAGAACACTTCCTGTTAGAAAATTACAGACAGAAGAAAAAACTCTTAAACCTTAATCCTATTGGTCTCTTATCGTCCCCTGACCTTGACTTAGAGTATTCATATACTCAACCTATGCTCTGATACCAAGATGTCACACCCCGATCTCGCATTACCCACAAATCACGAGATTAGGGCGCGACGGAGGGATTACACACAAGCCAAACCACTCAAATCTTTTAAAACATTTTTAAAGACATTAAAAGTTAACATGATTTATGCTGCAAACTAAATCTAAATAAACTGCGGAAGCATTTTTATTAAACTGACTAGCAATATAAACAGAGTCTACATCATATTACATTGTTCAACATAAAATAAAGCATGAAAGTTATTTTACATCTTTATACACATTCTCTCTCACCCACACCATGTCCCAAAGATCGAGGGAAAAGGACTAAGAGACCACTAACTACTAACTACGTATACATTCTACAGACTAAGTGTTAGGATGAAAGGATCCTTCAGATTTCCTGCTGCTGATGATGACCTAAAAATGTTTTGAGTAGAGGTATGAGCCTACTCGCTCAGTGAATAGCATTTCACTTAGCTATCACTAAACAACTCATCAGGTTTATAAATTGAAATAAAACATAAGTGCAGTACTAAGCAGGGCAGTTCTAATAACATAACAGATTTGCAGAATATAATCACATTTCCATGCAATAACAGATAATTTGAAAAGATAAACAGATATAAAGAAATAGCACAAAAGTTCGAATACTTTAATTTACTGTGATCCTATATGAGTACCAATTTATATTATTATTATGCCCTAATCATATGCAGTGTACCCTGCATATAAAGATCCGTAGCGAACTACGATCCCACCGTACAAGACTTAGCGACACACCCGGGAAATGCTAAGTCTGACGCCAGCCCTGCTCTGCCACAGGACCCCAGGCTCATCGGCCTTCAGGCTCATCGGCCTCACTGCACTACATCGAGTGCTCTAGACTCATCCTCTAACCTGAGTACACAGGCGGAGAGTCTCACGGGGTTACCTCCATGACTCCGCACGAATCTTGTTGCAATAACCCCCAATTTTTCTCCAGTGCCACCGTGACATCGCACGCGTTGTTGTTGGACACTGCCTCTCTATCCTCGTGTCTCCATGACTCTGCACGGATAATGTTGCAACACGAGTTTCACCCCTAAGAAGCAGACCTGTCAAAGGGGTTCTACGGTGTTAGGGTACCTAAGTCTATTAACTGATTAACATATAACCATTTTAAACAAGAATATCACATTCCATACTTACTGCACATTCTGAACATTACTTGAAACACATATATAACATTTGTCATCCTTAAACATGATTCAGTATCATTTATCTAGTTTCCATGCTAAATATCCATTTTTAAATCAACAAATACATTGCAACCATAATACAGGAAATTTCATCATTTTCATTAAGCATATTACGCATTTCAAGTTCCAATGAATCTAACATACTCTATTGTATGTACTACACTGTTTAGAAGTTATACCAACTAATACAGAAGCAATTAAGCATTTAAATTGAGTTAAATAATGATTTCTGAATGAACTACTACTCACCCACTTCGGTGTGTTCGTAACCACCGAAAACATCCACAAACACGCTTAATTCTGCTTTTCTGCAACTTTGCACCCCGTGCAACTGATTTGCACCCCGTGCAACTGATCTGCACCCCGTGCAACTGATCTGCACGCCGTGCAAACTGGCCGACTTTCTATCCTATTTTTCTGTAACTTTGCACGCCGTGCAAACTGATTTGCACGCCGTGCAACCTGTGCAGAAACGGAAAACTCATTGAAGACGAACTCGATCAAAAGCTAAGTCGATGGCTAAAAAGTAGCAAGGAGCTGCACACCTTTGTGGTGTTCTCAAAATCGGAACTCAAGGATGGATTTTTCCCAATTGTAGGCGCACCTAACGACACCCCCTAACTGTGAACAGCAGCTGCTGCTGCAGCTTGACTACCGGCCAAGGCTGTAGGGCGGCATGCTAGGCTGGGCGTCACTCCTTGGGCGAGTCGGAGATGGGTGTTGGTGAACCGAAGAAATCAAGCCCTGAACATCTATCTTTCCTTCACCTAGCAAGCCGGCCGCTGGGCGTTGCTGTCCGAGCTGCAACACAGCAGGTTGGGCACGGCAGGGTGCTGCTTTGGATGTGATTGGAAGAGGAAGGTTGGCGAAGGTAAATCGTCGGTCAAGCTCGCTCAGAGCTTCCTAACTGGAGCTATGCAACCGCTGTTGGCCGTCCTTGCTGCTAGGGCGCCGCCCTAGCTGCTGGGTGCCAGCTCAAGTTGTTGTTCGGGTGCCTCTAGGGAGAGGTAGAGGATGATGGAGGGTGGAGGAAGGAGAAGGGAAGGTGGAAGCTACAGATCGGGGCTAAGGGCGCCCAAAACACCCCCCCCCTCAAGTCGCCCTCCAAGCTGCTCTATCGAACTGGTTAGGCGCCGGTTGTGGTGTCCTGTTCTATCGGGCACTGCTTTAAGCGGTAGCCTACTGTTCTATCGGAAAGAGATAAGAGGAGAAGAGGGTAGCCGACCCACTTAATGCAAATCAAATTGGAAAAATTGCATTTCAGTCCAGGATTCTTTAAAATTGCCATAACTATGGCCTCGGGGGTCCAAATTAAATGATTTTTCTTGCAAAATGCCAAGCACGGAATCCACTAAAAACTCTAAGTGAGAAATTATGGTTATTAGCTAGTCACTACCGGTCAATAAATTAAATGCATCTGGAGTACTTTATTCAACTTGATTAAATTAATTATTAACACTGCAATTATCATTAATTGCCTCAGGTGATTCAATCTCAGCTATTAATTCACATATTAGCTTATCATGATTATCCATGATGTTTAATAGAGTGGTTAGCACTAATTGAGGTGTTTCACGTAATTCGAGGTATTTATTGACTAACCCTGATATGGGTCGTAATAGATGTGATCCATCTCCGGACTTTCTGGACATCTTGAGGAGGTGGGAAGAGGAGAACCCTACAGATCCATGGCAGTAACAACCCAGAGATCTACCTGAAGGGCTTAAAGAGACAGGTAGCTACCGAGAGGAGGAGGATAGTTGAGGAGCGAGAGATGTGCAGGGTGAGGTGACATGAGATGGAGATAGCTCAGCAGCCACATCAGCCTTCAGAATGCATATGACATGTCTACCATACATACGCAACTGGAGGGCATCCAGAGCACATAGGACTGCATATTGAGCACCCAAGAGGGGATTCTGAGGGCACAAGAGGGTTTTTGGCGCACCTAGGATGCCATGTGGTTAGACCATCAACCTATGCATTATCAGGTCATCCACTGGTATCAGTTTTAGCATGCCCAATCCTAGAGGAACCCCCAATGGGGGGAATATTGGTGGAGTTCACTATCGGGATTTCAGGACAAGTACCCATCTCCACAGTTAGACTATTGCGGTTCCTATTACCAGCATCCTCCACTGCAGGGAGGAGCACTGCCACCGCAGTGATCATCTACCCTATCATTCCTAGACTTTAGTGTCATGATGACGACAACATGATTTAGAAGTTTGGGGTGGTAGGATAGTAGACTCTTATCTCATTTTCACTCTCATTTTGCATTTCACGTGCCATTTACTTTCGTTTTGCTTGTTTTTGTTTGTTTTAGTTTAGTATTTACCTGCTTTGCATACATGCATGCCATGTAGTTACTTCCTTGCAATTTTTGCATAATTTTTTTAAAAATGCTGGTCATGCATTGCATATCATGTAGATTTTTGGTAATTTTTGCATGTTTTAGCTAGGATTTGCTTGTTTACTACTTTTTGTTCAATAATGTAGGCTTAGATGTGATTGAAGGCAACTTGGCACCATTTCGGCCAATTTTGCCCAAATTTGAGATTTCTTTCCTAAAAGTGTGTTTCAACCCAAACTGTACTCTTTGGATTATAAATGATGACCTTTAACAAATGCAAGTGATTTATCATTGTTTATTGCTAAATGGTATCAATTCTTGAATTTTTACATGTGCATCACCTCTCTTGTGTTTGTAAATGTTTGGGTTGAATTGTGACTTGAGCAAGCTATGAGCGCTTAGTGCCTTTGAAATCACTTGATAGAAGTATCAATTCTATGTTGTTCATTCATGTGGTGTGAAATTGTTGGATGAAGTGTTGGATTAATTTTCATGCAGGAGACCTTATGTTGAGAATCACACCAGTGACCCCTCTTTGACTCGACTTTTCATTCACCATCTTCTTACCCCTCCACCTCATGAAAGGATGCCAAAGTGCATGTATCAACCATGGCCATCTCTAAAAGTTTGAGGTGGCCACATCTACATCTCATGACTTCACTCTCATCACCATATGCCCTAATTACACCAAGGGCAAAAAAATACAAAAAAAGAAAAATAAAAGATACTCCTGTTTAAGAGCATCTAAATAAAGAAAATAAGAGTGTGTAAAAGCACTCCAAAATCTTACCGCAATCCTTTCTTCCTTTTTCATACCCATTGAGCTAGGAAACATGAAACCTATCTCACTTCACCCTTTTTCCACAGCCATGTGGGTCACTAGGTATGGTCAGAAGTATAAGGTTGAATGCACGAAGGTGAAACAACACTCCTAGTCATCCTTGATTAATGCCATCATGAAACGATCTACCAGGAACTACATGAAAGAATATGGATAGCTTGTGTGTTCTATGCACTATATTTGAAGTTCATATACTTTGTGCTCTTTTCATGATTGCTTTTTTAAAATAGGAAATGAGAGAGGTGGAATGTATGCACTTAGTCAACATTGATCCCATTAAGCAATAATCATATTTTGCATTAGATTTGTCATTTCTTGATTGTAGAAAAATTGTAGAGAGATTGAGTTGGAGCATACTTGAGAGTAAGTATATTTTAAGTTTGGGGTGGTGTGTCAGCCCTATTTTAGGGCTTCATCTTGTATCATATTGCATTTCAATCACATTTATGCCTGTTAAATTACATGTTATTTGCCTTAATATGCACATTTGTATAAAATGTACTTATGGACATTATTTGCATATTTTTTTAGGTATTTGGACCACGCTTGATGGAAGAGAGAGAGGAGCGATCCTAGGGTTTCTCTACCCTTGGAGAGGCCTAAAGTGAAGTCTGATGCTCCCTCAACCTACCCCTAGTGGACAAAGATCCATTGAAGCAAAGATGTCCAAGAAAATCCAAAGAAACAAGTCCAAATGTTGATCCAGAGGCCAACACGGCCGTAGTGCCATAGAATGGCCTTGCTATCATACTTGCAAAGCAACAGAGTCACCTTAGAGCAAAGCTAGAATCACCACGGCCGTGCCACTTAGAATGGCCATGGTGAACTGACCTAGAACGGTTGTGCCACCTTGCACGACCGTATGGCCTTCAGAGTAGAATGACCATGGAGCAGAGAACATGTTGAGCAATCTGAGCCACCACGGACGTGATGACCACCGCGGCCGTGCTACCCTTGCACCACCATGGTCGTGGTTCCCACCATGGTCGTGCCACTTCCACTACAAAATCAACCATGTTACTGTTGCTTTTCTCCATTTTCACCTCACTTGTTCCACTCCACCAAGACCGTGCTCACCCCTCCCCACCGCGGTCATGCTACTCACAAAATCATATCTATTTTTGCATGCTTTACCCATATTGCCCCTACTTGACCTAGTGCTTCTCCCACACCTATATATACCTAGGTGGTGCTCTAGCACAAGGTTAGCTACCTTCGACCACCTCCTAGCTCCCCATTTTTGCATTCCACCCATTCCACTCCATTTCCACCTCTACTCCACTCCATCTCACCATTTCCACCACCAAAACCATATCTTCCTAGTGTTTTGCCCCCATTACACCATCATCCCATGCCATTGCACCTTGGAGGAGAGAGGAGGACGTCCGACAACATCTAAAGTGGAGGATTTATCCATCTACACCGACCTCCATGGCTTCTTCTACCTATTTCTCCCTTCTTTTTGTATTTTGCATTGCTATGAGGAGCTAGGCCCCTTGGGTGGGTTGTTTGGGGTTTAAAATGTGACTTTGATATCATGTTGGGGGGAAATGATATGTAAACATTATAATTTCATTTGCTAATGATTATGTTCTATTTCTGTCTCATTCTTCATGAATTGCTTGTTGGTCTGTGCTTGAAATCACCTAGGAATTTTGGGAAATTACTTATATGTGTGGATTTTGGGATTTGCTCCTAGGTTCAATTCTTGGATCCCTAGCTAGCCACCCATCTTCCTACATTCTAATCATTTCTCCTAACACTAATTGAGAGATCTAAGTAGCTAGTTAGATCAATTTGGTGTGCTTAGCATGGAGCTTTCTCAAGGTTAGAATGTGGGTGATGAGAGGCCTAAAACCTCACGTCCACTCCCATTACTAACCTCAGCCCCCTACTCATCTTAAGATCATCTAACCTAGAAACCTAGGCTTGTTTAAACTCTAATTTAATTACACCTAAACCCTAACCCAATTGAGCCTCACAAGGGTAGTAGGGAGTGTTAGGGACCAGTTCCCCTATACATAACCTAGAATATCCATGGCCAGTTAGTATCTTAGGATAATTCATTAGACTCTAACTTGTTGTTTGGTTTGATAATATAAATGAAATCATTATGTTCATATGTCACCTGCCAACTTAATTGATAAGTGCATCCCGTAAATAGTCCACATTTCCCTTTATTACTTTAAAACCCTAATTGCCTTCTTGCTTAGCTAGTATTAGCTTAGTTAGATCTTTTCTTGCTTAGTTAGCTTCTTGCCTTGTTCTTGCTAGTTTAGTCTTTACCTGATCTTTTGCTCTGTTTTCTAGCTTAGTGTAGTGTAGACCTTTCCTTGTTTGCCTTAGTGTAGATTGTTCTTTTCTCACCTTGCCTTGTCTTTTCTTGCTTAGTAGAATTAACTATCTAGGGTTAGCTTAGGTTTTGATCTTGTTTGGTTTTCTTTAGTTGCTTTCTTGTTCATCATTAGTGTAATCAAAACCCCAATAAAACCCTTGAACCCTAGACTCTGCAGTAGGAACCTAGCCCAAAAACTAACCTAGCTCTAGTGCCCCTTTTCTCCCTGTAGATCAACCCTATACTTGCCACCTTACCTATACTACGACATGACCCCGTGCACAAGCGCGTTAGTGCTTTAGTAGAAGTAGGTGTGTCTGTGTAGGTCTTTATAAATGTTGGAAGTGAATCCATCCTGTGTTTCTGTTCACGGGGTTGCGTCTATTCAAACTCCAATTGAGTAGTGTTTAATGCCATTGGCAGAAACGCACCACTATGCACCTATTAAGACAAAGTTGAACCCTAGGTTGCAACCTATATAAAATGCCTAAAGGTTCCATCACCTTCCTCTTATACGACATCTTACAAATGGCTAATAATCAAAACATAGTGGTATGTGAGCATTGATAAAGCTTTGTTGGAGGATTTGCAAACCTCCTTCGACCCCAACTGAACATGTTCACTACCCGAGCACCCTCAACCACATCATTTTCCACCTTCAACCATACACTATCATCCTCCCTTCAAGCACCCTCAATCACATCATATTCCACCTCCAATTATATGCTCTCATCCTCCCCAATAGAGCCTCTTCCATCAAATTCCTTGTGGAGGAACCATCTAAAGGCAGCCATGAACTCAAACCCACTCTCAGTTTTGAGTGTAATTCATCATATTGGCCTCCGAGCAACACCAATGAATGGCAATTGTGTGGCGCTTGTTGTTTGTGACACCAGAGTGTGTGCGGCCGCAAAAAGTGATGAGGATCTTTGTGTAAATTGGTTGAAGCTTCTCCAACCTCTACCTAGTCGGCATGTGAGTCATCTCGCCAATTCCAAATCCCCCTTTCTCACACAATACTCGCTCGACGACGACCATGTTTTCTTTCTTTCCTCCTTGAGAACTTTGTTCTAACTATGTTTATCTTGTACTTGCTTCTAGTTTGATTGGAAGGGAACAAGCTCCCTCTTTCTTTTCTTCCACTATAATGTTTCAGATGAATGATTGGACTACTCATATCACCAAGGTGCACCTCCTTTTTAGGGAGCCCATCACTAAGAACTATGAGGTTAAGTGTTATCATCCCCGAGTAGTACGAGGATAGGTGACCAGTCGGCAAGTTGATCCGGGCTTGCATGTGATTAAGGACAAAGCGTGCAATCATGAACAATGTTAGTCAGTGGGGGCAGTCGGTGTTTCTAAAGCTCTACTAGAGCCCTGTGCAGTGGGCCCATGCATTAAAGATGGTATTACAACAATAACCCCTCTAGTATGTGGGGCCTACATGGGCATGTAGCATGCATGTAAAGAGTGAGATCCGAAAGGAGATCCACTCAAATGATATAATATAAGAGCCTTGTAATAATAAAGTAGTGGAAACAAAACTATTACAAAGTTACTTCATGATTCATTTATACAATTGTTCCTCTCCATAATAGGTGATTACAACTAAATCCACTAGTAGAGGGTAACCCAACCATTCCAAGATATCCTTAAGTCCATGCCATGTTGGTGGTCTTTTTGAGCTCTTATCTTCTAATGTACCTAAACCTGGGTGGAAGGGAACATCACCCAGAACATAGGAAACAACATAGAGGTCAACAAAGGCTGAGTATGTACACATAATAAAATTTGGGCATTATATTGGGGTAAAAGTGCAAAAAGAGATGTTCCCACAAGAAGGGGGCTATTTGCAATTAGGTAAGTTCAAGAGAAATGTAACAAAAGAAATGAGGCATATTAAATTCAGATTACAAGCATGATAATAAAGAGTGTCTTGCCATAACAATCATCCATAAATTCATATTAAAACAACAAATATTTGTATGCATAACAATGTAGACTAAATATACCTAAAACAGGGCCATAACACCATAGGATCATGGCCTAAAAATAAATAAGGGTGGAAACGCACACCCCGGGCAGAAACACACGCCCTATATAAGTATGGTTGTACATAAGTACCACTATTCTAGATATTCTAGTCAAACATGTAGCATGCATAAATAGAGTGGCAAGACTATCATTTTAGTCAATTTCACCTAAAAAGACAACTACAGTTAGAGGGATCCAAGAACCCATATTAAAAGAGTAGTTCATCAACCACATGAACATAATGAATAAAGAACAAAAGTATGAATATCCAAGTAAATGAATTTCAAATAGAATTAAAAGTTCAAGAGATGCCTCATTAAAAGAAATGTAGGTTTAAGTCAAATAATGCCCAAAATAAAATAGAGGATGTACATACCTTATGATCATACCTAAATATTCAGTAACACCTCCTAAGCACAGGATTTGGGTTGTCTCAACCTAGTCATAATATGTGTGCACTTAATTAATACAAAATGTATTAAATCTCTTGCTAAGAAATCAACCCTACTTTAGGTCGCAAATCTAGTCATGAAAGTTGTCCCAATAAATCAGTCGTATTTTTCTGATTTCAAAAATGTATATATATATATTATTTGGATAAACCAGTAATTACTTATGAATTTTACAAGTTTAAATCATTTTTGGCTAAATACGAACTTGAATTGTCAAATGACATTTTACCCCTGAATAAACACGTGAATCAGCAAGGGTTCGTTGTCACGTAGACCATAGAGAAATCAAAGAAACCTAAGTTCGATCAACAGAGTCAAACATGATTCGAAATCCCCTTTTTGCCCTCAAGGGCGTGACAAGAATGTCACATGTGCCAAGGGCGAGATCAGACTTGAGCTCCAGGGATTCATCTCCCTGCTTCTCATGCCAATAGCTCCTGCTGGAGCTCAGACCAGTAACCAACACCTGCGGCTAGCTTCTTCACAGCCAAGGATCCTATCCACTGGCTCCGACTTGCCAAGCCGAAGGCAATGTGCCTTGGTGCAGGGGTTTGGGGTCGTTGATGACTAGGATGAACACGCCGTCAAGGAGGCAGAAAGTAGTAGATCAGAAATCAAAATCCATGGCTCAGTTGCCAAGCATAGATCCATACCCCGGAAGCACGATGTGTCTAAAGGAACAAGAAGTTAACAGGTAGAAGAGCAGAAGGTTTCATAGGTGGGTATCTGCGAGGGATTGTAGTGGGGCCAGGGACCTCCAGGACTCCTCGTGCGGTAAAGAAATAGGGGATCAAGGCGATGTTTTGTCGATCGAACAGACAAGATAACATCGTAGTAAACAGAGCACATGGAAAGAAGGGGGTGGGGTCAGAGATGGCTACCTCGAGCGATATTGCGCTGAGGTGACTCCAGTTTCCAAAATTTTGGGTTTTTGCTTTGGGGAAGATGACTGCCATTCAAGCCTTCCATGCGACCACGATCGAAATTGGCCGTTGGGATCAAAGGATGGTTCGTCGAGGTTAATTTTTGGACCAAACAGAATGGAACAGGGCTCCAAAATGGGAATTCAGTGGGCTGGGGGAGGAGCAGCGGCAACTGCAGGCGGCCTAAAAGAGGCGTTTCATCAATGCTCACCCCCAAGGCCCCCGTTAGGGCTCGTTGGAAAGGGTGGAGAATGGGGAAGTTGTTGGAGAAAGAATCGATCAATTCGGTTTATGATAGGGGGAGATATCGACGATGGACTCCATCACCATCCAAGTCCTAAAATGTGCACTATTGTCGGGGGTTAGGGACGACCAGGTCCCGACCTGTCTCGCTTGCCCGAGCAAAATAAACCAGAAATAAACCAGCCCAACACCTTGGTCTGGATGTGACAAATTAAATCAATTAATCGACCCTAACTATATGCTAAAAACATGCATAGTGTATTAGGGTTTAGCTAAGGGTGCCTATGATGTCTAAATGATTCCAATTTTTGAGGGTTGACTAATTAAGTTACGAGGAACTCGATTATGGGCTTAGATTTGGGTTTTGAGGTTACTTTAGATATTATTTAACCATAGTGCATAAATCATTCAATTAATGAAATGAACTAAGTCTAATGGTCAATTATGGTGAAATCTTCCACCTAGACTCAGTTTGTGTCCTAATTGAGATCTAAGAGTATTCTAGTTAACAAATCTAGGGCCAGGGAATCTAGATTATCATTATTGTTAATAAGTTTCCCAATTGAGGTATTAAGGTAGCAATATCATATGACTTCATTTCTATGGATCATAAAATCAGTCAATCTAGGGTTTGAAGATCAAAATATGGTTTCGTTTATTCTAACACAGTGAAATATAGATATTCAAAGGTAGTCAACAGAAAAAGGGGGAAAGGAGATTTGATATCCACATAATCAAATAGGGGCCTAGAAGAATGGAGGACTAGCCTATGTGTGTGGAATCGAGTATGTTACAACACTCCACCTCTTAAATAGGATTTCGTCCCTAAAATCTATCTAGTTGTGGTATGGTATACTAAGTTATACTTTTAGCCAAGTCATAAATGTCTAGTGTACCTAATGTAGGGGGTCAAAACATACCATTCATGTCACACTTATGGTCTACTCTCAAGGTGAAGCTATATGTCTCCATGTGTCATGCATCCATTAATCTGATTATGGTAGATGTTGGGCTAGAAAGTTACAACAAGACCTAGGATTATGTCAACCAATTTGTATCCATTAGGGTTACCTACAATGTTATCATAGTTTTGCCATTCTTTGATCATGATCCACATAATTTCTCTTGTTATCATCATCATCAAAATAACAACATCATCATTATCATCTACTCACCATCCTCATTATCAATATCACCGACATCATCACCTACTCCTCCTCATCATCATTATCAACATTATCATCATCATCATCCTCATCCTCATCCTCATCCTCATCCTCATCCTCATCCTCATCCTCATCCTCATCCTCATCCTTATCCTCATCATCATCATCATCAACAACAACATCATCACCACCATCATTAACATATCATTAATATTATTATTAATAATAGTCACTTTATGTATGATGTGCATATATGTCTTGTTTTCCTTCCAGTATTAGGGTTATATCTTAAATTGAAATATTTATAGATTTATCAAGGGGGTGAATTATGAGGTGTCACATAACAAAGACAACACATATACTTTAATAGGCACATTAGGGTTGGGGTGTAAGTTTAGGGTTTTGTTTTCCAACACATTTTCTCATTCCTATATCAGCACTAGTGTGCTATATGAAACTTACTGAATTTCTCATTCATGAGTTAACTTTACACATTACATTAAACATGTTTTGACTAATGTGTAGTCAATCCCTTTACACTTCTATTTATCATGGTCACATGGGAAATGTTTAGAAATTCCATCACACTTACCATGTTCACCCTAGCCTATACTGTATAATCATCCTTGCCATTTAATTGTTAGCAATTTTGGGGTATATGATATTCATTTGAGCTTTTAAGTGTAATTTTTTTTTACCTCAATCTGAATTAAATATCCTTTAGGTATAACTCAAGATAAAATTTTAAAATTTATTTTAATCATCTAAGTAACATTTAGAATGGTATGGTTAGAAAGGCTCGTCTGGAATTCCCAGTTTGGTAGTCTCTACATATGTTTGATATTATTACAAGGAGTTATCCAAATTTTACTTATTGTGGTTGTTATTAATCCTAATTATTCCTTAAGTTAGTTTGATCCCTAATGAATAAATTGTATGGAACTCCAACCCTTAAAAGGCTCAAACTATAACTTAGTGCATAACCTAGAGGGGAAAAAGGGTGGATCCACTAGGTCTGGTATATAAAACTAACTGTCAGGCCTAGGGTATTAGGGTTGAACATGTCAACCAAGGGTACTTCACTAAAGAGATTCTCAACTACTCAACTTACTTGTGGTGGTGACTTGGTTCTAAAATCATCGATGAGATCATAAAAAGAAAAATAAATCTTTTGTACATATAATTTAATAATGAAAATAAGTTTTAGCGGTAAAGGACCGGCGATGAAGATGCAAAATTTGCGCCAAAATTGATCCGAGAACCAAGTCAGACATGTTCCACAACCGGACACATACACTACTATCCTGTCACCACTTCCTTCAACAAAAAGGGGTCTGATCCTCCTATCACCTAAAAGGTCATATGACTATTCTCTAATATGTAAGCGTGAGAGAGAGAAGGGTTTATATTACTCACACCCAATCATCAGTCAAAACCTACCAAGACATGACATCCACCATTCCCCATGTCATTCTTAATAAGAATTCCTACTACCTCATCCCAAGTCCTAAGGGAAACATGAGATTACCCAACATGACAAGAAGAGATTTAGGGTTTTCTCAACCGTAGTTCCTTCACGTGATAAGGTAACCCATATAGTCAAGCTACTCATCTCATATACTACAGAAACCAAGTACACTATTGGATATGAGAGAGGTGATAATTTAAGTATGCCTACTAAAACATATAGCTCCATCAATCAACTCTAATACACCAGAATAACAATCCCAATGAGGGTGGAATTTAGCCCTTGAGAGGATGCATCAGGGCATAACTATCCTAATATACTCACATTGAGGACAAGGCATGCTATAAATAAAGTTGATCTAGCTTAGAATAACACTTAACATCAAAGGAATCTTAACCCTAATCTTAATTTAGGATTTAGTATTTTCCATTCATGCATGCTCAATAACCAAGTGAAATGTATGATAGGCATGCTAGAACAACGTCAAATAAAAGGGGTCTCATGTGATAACTAGGGTTACACCTAGATATGAGTGTCTAAGTCAACCTACACATAATGTAGTCTAGATAGCCTCCCATAAATTAGGATATATGAATGTATCACTAGAAGAGACAATTCCAATGTAGTGTCCTTACACCCCCAGAGAGAGGGTAGGGTAGTCGAGGTTTATCAAATACTATGCTTCAACAACCGATTTGTTGTAAGAACACATATTGACAATTTTAGGATGGATTCAAATACTAATTCGTAAACCACTACAAATAAATAGGTCTGACAATAACATCTAAAAGGTTGCCTAAGTACCTAATTAAGGAACAATGTAGGATAACTTGAAATAGTCAAGTTACCGACTACTTTTGGCTCTGATACCATTTTGTAAAGAGTGAGATCCGAAAGGGGACCCACTCAAATGATATAATACAAGAGCCTTGTAATAATAAAGCAGCAAAAACAAAACTATTACAAAGTTACTTCATGATTCATTTATACAATTGTTCCTCACCATAATAGGTGATTACAACTAAAGCCAGTAGTAGAGGGTAACCCAATTATTCTAAGATATCCTTAAGTCCATGCCATGTTGGTGGTCTTTTTGAGCTCTTATATTCCAATGTACCTAAACCTGGGCGGAAGGGAACATCACCCAGAACATAGGAAACAACATAGAGGTCAGAAAAGGCTGAGTATGTACACATAATAAAGTTTGGGCATTATATTGGGGTAAAAGTGCAAAAAGAGATGTTCCCACAAGAAGGGGGCTATTTGCAATTAGGTAAGTTCAAGAGAAATGTAACAAAAGAAATGAGGCATATTAAATTTAGATTACAAGCATGATAATAAAGAGTGTCTTGCCATAACAATCATCCACAGATTCATATTTAAACAACAAATATTTGCATGCATAACAATGTAGACTAAATATACCTAAAATAGGGCCATAACACCATATGATCATGGCCTATAAATAAATAAGGGTGGAAACGCACACCCCGGGTAGAAACGCACACCCTATATAAGTATGGTTGTACATGAGTACCACTATTACAGATATTCTAGTCAAACATGTAGCATGCATAAATAGAGTGGCAAGACTATCATTTTAGTCAATTTCACCTAAAAAGACAACCACGGTAAGAGGGATCCAAGAACCCATATTAAAAGAGTAGTTCATCAACTACATGAATATAATTAATAAAGAACAAAAGTATGAATATCCAAGTAAATGAATTTCAAATAGAATTAAAGTTCAAGAGATGCCTCATTAAAAGAAATGTAGGTTAAAGTCAAATAATGCTCAAAATAAAACATAGGATGTACATACCCTATGATCAGACCTAAATATTCAGTAACACCTCCTAAGCACAGGGTCTGAGTTGTCTCAACCTAGTCACAATATGTGTGCAGTTAATTAATATAAAATGTATTAAATCTCTTGCTTAGAAATCAACCCTATTGTAGGTCATAAATCTGGTCGTAAAATTTGTCCCAATAAATCAATCATATTTTTTTGATTTCAAAAATGTATATATATGTCTTATTTGGATAAACCAGTAATTACTTATGAATTTTACAAAATTTAAATCATTTTTGGCTAAATACGAACTTGAATTGTCAAATGACGTTTTTACCCCTGAATAAACATGTGAATCAGTAAGGATTTGTTGTCACGTGGACCATAGAGAAATCAAAGAAACCTAAGTTCGGTCAACATAGTCAAACATGATTCGAAATTCCCTTTTTGCCCTCAAGGGCGTGACAAGAATGTCACATGTGCCAAGGGCGAGATCGGACTTGAGCCCCAGGGATTCATCTCCCTACTTCTTGCGCCGATAGCTCCTGCTGGAGCTCGAACTAGTAGCCAACACCTGTGGCTGGCTTCTTCACAGCCAATGATCCTGTCTACTGGCTCTGACTTGCCAAGCCGAAGGCAATGTGCCTTGACACAGGGGTTTGGGGTCGCTGATGACTAGGATGAACATGCCGTCGAGGAGGTGGAAAGTAGTAGATCAGAAACTGAAATCCATGGCTCAGTTGCCAAGCACATATCCATACCCCAGAAGCACGATGTGTCCAAAGGAACAAGAAGTTAACAGGTAGAAGAGCAGAGGGTTTCATAGGTGGGTATCTGCGAGGGATTGTAGCGGGGTTAGGGACCTCCAGGACTCCTCGCGCGACAAAGAAATAGGGGATCAAGGTAGCGTTTTGTCAATCAAACAAACGAGATAACCTCACAGTAAATAGAGCACATGGAAATAAGGGGGTGGGGTCAGAGATGGTTAACTCGAGTGGAATTGCACCGAGGTGACTCCAATTGCCAGAACTTTGGGTTTTTGCTTTGGGGAAGATGGCTGTCGTCCGAGCCTTCCACGCGACCACAATCAAAATTGGCCATTGGGATCGAAGGATGGTTCGTCGAGGTTAAGTTCTGGACCAAACGGAATGGAACGTGGTTCCAAAATGGGAATTTGGTGTACTGAGGGAGGAGCAGCGACGACTGCAGGCGGCCTAAAAGAGGCATTTCACCAATGCTCACCCCTGAGGCCGGCGTTAGGGCTCGTTGGAAAGGGTGAAGAATGGGGAAGTTGTTGGCGAAGGAATCAATCAATTCAGTTTATGATAGAGGGAGATATTGGCAATGGACTCCATCGCCATCCAAGGCCTAAACTGTGTGCTATTTTTTAGGGTTAGGGATGACTAGGTCCCGACCCGTCCCATTTGCTTGAGCAAAATAAATTGGAAATAAACCGGACCAACACCTTGGTCTGGATGTGACCAATTAAATCAATTAATCGACCCTAACTACATGCTAAAAAACATGCATAGTGTATTAGGGTTTAGCTAAGGGTGCCTTTGATGTCTAAATGACCCCAAATTTTGAGGGTTGACTAATTAAGCTACGAGGAACTCGATTATGGGCTTAGATTTGGGTTTTGAGGTTACTTTAGCTATTATTTAACCATACTGCATAAATCATTCAATTAATGAAATGAACCAAGTCTAATGGTCAATTATGGTGAAATCTTCCACCTAGACTCGATTTGTGTCCTAATTGAGATCTAAGAGTATCCTAGTTCACAAATCTAGGGTCATGGAATCTAGATTATCATTATTGCTAATAAGTTTCCCAATTGAGGTATTAATGTAGCAATATCATATGACTTCATTTCTATGGATCACAAAATGAGTCAATCTAGGGTTTGAAGATCAAAATATGGTTTCGTTTATTCTAACACGGTGAAATATAGATATTCAAAGGTAGTCAACAGAAAAAGGGGGAAAGGAGATTGGATATCCACATAATCAAATAGGGGCCTAGAAGAACGGAGGACTAGCCTATGTGTCTGGAATTAGTGTGGTCCATGCATGTTGGAAAGGACTGTCCATGGTGACATGGCCACCCTTACACTGGTATTCTGTGATCCAGAGTTGGGTGTCCATCAGTCATTCTGGGTTTGCACTGAAATGAGGAAATATTATGCACGTGAGTGAGAACAATGCACACGGTTAAGGCCAATGGTGGTATGTGGGGACATTCGCCATTCCTGAAACTCTACTAGAGCCATGGTAGTGGGATCAAGCATTACATCCACTTCTGTTTTAGATTTTCTATTTCTTTGTGGTTTCCGACATGGCAAGTTTGCATCTAATGATGTCGTCCGACCCCTGCTCTGAGATAATTGGGCTCATTTGGACACTATGGAGCCAACCTACCAATCCATTGCACCCGAGCAAATCATTGTTGTGAGATCAAAAACTAAGATCTCAACTTGCTGCATATGTTGATTGTATACTCGAGCAAGCTTTAAGTAAGCAATGTGACACATCTGTCCCTGTCTGTTTTGGATTTGTGTTTCCCTTGGAAGTGAAGTTTGTCTTTTGATTGTCTTGATTGTTGAGAGGGGAAAGCATTAATATCCACCACTCTTTGTGGTTTCTATTGGTTGTTTATTCAATTTTCTAGCTTGTGATTTGTTAGTTGATAGATAAAACTTTGAAAATATCTAGTAAATAAACAACTTACCAAAAAAAATCAAAGATTACACATAGATCTATAAATAGTATTCATCTTGATGGAACTCTTGGTTTGCCTAGATTCTTACCATATAATCAAGTGTATTAGTATTTGCTTAATAATTACATCGATATGTTGTAAATTAAGAAACCAATACTAAGTAGTCATATACACTAGGTTCTGAAGCTAGTGATCAACCAATGACCAAATTTGTAACTCTGATCACCATAATCAAAGATATGTAGTTAGCATTAATAATAATAATCAATGTTAAACAAAATTATGTATACCCTAACTCATGGAAATCATGTACTAGGAATGTATTGATGGTACTTATAAAATGAGATTTAGATTTGTAACATAGATAACCCCTTTCATTATTGTTAAGAACTTAAACAATGAATCCTAATATCATTATGACTATCAAGGTGAGGAAGTAGCCTATAACCCTATGTATCAAATTAAAAAGACTATTGATGACCTAATACTATAACACCTAGATATATACATGTACTTAGATGCATGTGATAATAACAACCTCATGACGCTAAATATATTTACCAAGAAGACGAATATGTGATCTGATAAAATCATTGGGTTTTTAGGAGAGAGCTAGATCCAGATTATTGGAGTTGTGTTAATAGGACTTGGATTACTACATGTAAGTGGCTCATACCCTTTGAAACCTTATCATTATATCACATTTAGATGATTGGCATAAATTATCAGATCTAGAGTGTTCTTATTCATGCAGTAGTTAAATGACTTTCAGAATTTTAAGTTCTTATATTGTGGTAATAACATCTTGTGCACTACAAAAAATTGTTGTTCTTATTTGAATGCTATATAAAAAGACCTCGGATTTAGATAAGTAAGAATTATGAGATTTCAATTCTCAATAAAAGGCATTCAATTTTTCATAGAAACATATTTAGCTTATGTACTCAGATTTAGATTCAGATTCAAATTAAAGATCATCAATTCAGATTTTAAGATAAGTAATTTCAAAATTAAGAAATTAATACAATACCCAAACCCTAATTATACATCATATGATAACCCTCCTCACCATAGAGTCTCATGATTCTTAGGGGATGCTACATGTGTAACATACTAGATTTTAGGTACATAGTCTATTTTAATATATAATATACAAATTCTGTTGAATAATAGTTCAATTACAATCAAGACCTCCCTTCCAACTACTATGTGGTCCTTTTGATTTATTTTCATGTTCCTTAATAGAAGTTAGCCTCCTTTTGAACTTCTTGCATTCATTCACCTCATTTGAGAAATATTGACAAATCAATCTTCGAATTTATATCTTTTGTCTAAATAAGGTGAAACTTCTTTCAGCAAATAAGTCCTTCGATTTCACTTAATGGATCATTTCATCATCTTTTTTAGTGAAATTCAAGGTATTCGTGCATAAGTATTGATCTAGCACACCCAATGTCACAAATAAGGGCTTCAGAATAGATGAAGAATAGAAACCATATCATTAAGGATCAATAGGTTTTTTCATGTAAATGCAAAGCATCAACAGTTCAATTTTTTATGAGGTTTACTAAACTACACATCACATGAACCCAAACATAGGAGTTAGTATTTTGAGTATTTAATTCAGTACTAATTAGACCCATGGTCAAAATTGTGTGACAAATAGACTTGTAACTTATAAGAAATTAAATCTTGAACAAATGATAATAATGCACATACAAAGGGGAATTATCAACACATCTCCTTCCCATACCCCGACATGTGGTTTTGAGGGGGGGGTATGATATCGTTCTCCTCACCCAGGTCGTTTGCCTCACCCAAACAACTAAAGGCATCACTTCAAGCACTTTGCCATCAGTCCCTTTCACCCCAACAAAGGCTCATTCCCAGACCATCTTAAACCCTAACAACATTGTGTTGCCATGGTTTATTGTTGTAAACTGGATAATGACATGGATCGATTAATGACCTTCACAAATCAATTAAAGCTTTCCGAACCCCCTCATCCTCTTTTCTACAAATTTCAAAATCCCCCTCTAGTTTGAAAAATGCTAATAACCCACTTGATACCTACAACACCTGATTAACACCCATCCAATATGACGGCCTAGTCGATTTTCCTTCTTCTATTTATATCTTAATGCAATGCATATTTGTTTATGTGCTTAATTTATGATTCATTTACATTTTTTATGTTTTCACATTGTAGAATAATATTGGTTATGAGTATATTTGAATGGGAGAAGCATTTGAATTTACGTATGCAAGTCCAATTGGGGTCGTTTTGGGTGTGACACTTGTAAGGAGTGGGACCCACTAAGGGGACCACTCCCTACTCTAAATTTTTGGGAATACTCTAGCAATTCTACAAACATTTATTCATAACATTTAGATAGAGGGGGAGCTGAATAACTCTCAAAATAATATGGCAAAATAGAGCACAAACCATATATTTCTAAGTACTTGTCCACATGGACATAAAGAGAACATAAAGGAAACTAAAACTAAATGGATCAATCACCATGGGCAACCTAGACATCCCATAAACTTCCATGAACTACTGCTGGTAAGGTTCCATGAACCGTAGATCCTCAAGTATAGGCTCCTCCTCTAAGAACACAACAGGCTCCTCTACTCATGGGTGGAAGGGAACATCACCCTATATATGAAACAAATAGAGGCCAACAAAGACTGAGTTTGTACATGTATAAAACATTTTGGGCATTATAAAAGAGTTATAAGTATAAAAGAGATGTTCCCACAAGAAAGGGGGATGTTTGCAATTACATAAGTTCAAGAGAAAGGTAACAAAAGAAATTAGGCATATTAAAATTCAGATTACAATCATGATAATAAAATTGTCTTGCCATAACAGTTTACCACAAATCTCAATATAAAATAATAACGTTTTCATGCATAATAATTTAGACTAAATATACCTAAAATAGGGCCATAACATCATAGGATCATGGCCTAAAAGAAATAAGGGTGGAAATGCATACCCTGGGTGGAATACACACGCCCTATATAACTATAGTTGTACATAAGTACCACTATTCTAGACATTCTAGTCAAACACACAACATGCATAAATAGAGTGGCAAGACTATCATTTTAGTCAGTTTTACATAAAAGGAAATCATAGCAAGAGGGGTCCAAAGAACCCAAATAAAGAAAATAATTCAGCATTAACAAGAATTTTGTATGCATCCAAATCAGGGAATATAATTGTTCAAAAATGAGCTTCAAGTAGATTTGATATTCAAAGAGATGGCTCATTAAAATGAATGTAGTTTTAAGTCAAATATTGTCCAAGATAAAATAGAGGATGTACATACCTTATGATCAAACCTATATATTCAGTAACACCTCCTAAGCTCATGGTCAGGGTTGTCTCAACCTAGTCACAATATATGTGCATTCAATTAATATAAATTGTATTGAATCCCTTACTTAGAAAATCACCCTACTATAAGTTGGGAATCTGATCGTGAAACATATCCCATTAAATCTATCACATTTTTTAATTTCAAAAATATAGTTACATTTCTTATTTGGACTAATCAATAATTACTTATGGTTTTACAAGGTTAGTCAATTTCCTGAGAATATGAAAATCATTTAGGAAATGTCAACTTTGCCCTTGTAGGGAAATGCAAAATAAACGACATGTCACATGACTATACAGATATTAGATGCATGGTGTTTCAGGGTCAATGGAGTCAAGCAAAAAACAAAATTCCTATAACGCCCTCATGGGCTTGACAAGAGTAATATGGGCACCATGGGCGAGATCGAGCTTTTGCCCCAAGGATTCATCTCCTTGTGTCTCATGCCATTGGCCCCATGTAGGAGCTGGAAATGAAGGAGGGGATACTTAAATAGTCCTCCTTCAGAGAAGAGGATACTCTCCCTGGCTCCGCCTCATCCAACCAGATGCTACGAGCTATAGCTCGGGTTCTAAGGTGGCCAGAACAGATGAGGAGGCTCTTCACAATGGACAGTCAGAGCAGAAGAAATTGGTGGACAATGTCTGTGTATTGCATGGATACCAAGTAGGGAGGACCTCAACGACTGTATTATCATCAAAGAGCTACATTGTTACATAAAATTGAGGGAGATAGGGAAATAGACTGAAGCAGTCTTGTCGCGTGAGGAAAATAATGAGTTGCTCACTCAGTAAGTTGTAGGAGGTGACAACGTCACAAGCCCAAAGACAAAAAACTATGTGTGGAAGATCTAGACTAAAACACCTGCATGTTGTGATCCTTGTTGTTCTGCCCAACACCCACGGCGAGACTGGTCGGGTATCAGGGGTCGGGGACCTATAGGATCCTTCATGATGGGCAGCCAAAACAGAGGAGAGGTGGTGGTGTTTTTTGACCCGATGACCAAGCGACAATCGTTGCAATGTAGTTACACGGGAGGTAATTTCTAGGCGTATAGATGGTTGCCTTGAGTGGAATTACATCGGGGTGGCTCCATTTGCTGGTGCTTTGGGATCTACCTCTGGGGAAGACAACCATCGATAGATGCTCTAAGGCTTCTTGAGGGAAATTGATCGAAGAAGACTGATAAGGGGTTGTCGTGGATCAGTTCTGGATTGAGAGGAAGTGGAAAGGGGTTTCGATGCGAAGAACTAGCGAGACTAAGGGAATTCCGCGATGGTTGCTTGAGGACTAAAAGGGGCATTTCTTTTGTACTACATCTAAGACCCAAGTTAGTACACATTGGATACGGTGGAGAAACAAGGAGTTGTTGGGGAAGAAATCATTTGATTTGGTGGATAATAGCGGGAGAAATCGGTGTTGGACCTCATCACCAGCTACAGGTTTGTTCCATGCAAAGAAGTCAGAGGTAAGGGACGAATAACCCCCCCCGGCTCGACTGAACTGGTGTGTGCGAAAGATAAACCAGCCCAATAGACCTTGGTTCATGTACGACAAACAATGTTAATTTGTCTGATTGAAAACATAGGTCCAACATGTATATATCCTTCTAGGATCAAATTAAGGGTGCAAATGACATTTGATTGGGCCCAATGAAGTTGGACATAGATCTAGGTTTTGAGGTAAAGTAAATTATAATTTTACCATTATACATTAATCACTTAATTGATGTAATGAACATAACCTAATGATCAATTAAGGTGAAACCCTCCATCTTATCTCCAATCCTATTCTTTTGAGATCCCAATACTATCCTAGTGTACATCACTATGGTCAAGACATCTAGGTTAGTATTATTACAAATAAAATTTCAATTTAGGTATTATGGTAACAATATTATATGATTTCATTTCTATGGAACCCTAATGAGTCAAATAGGGTTTAAAGATCCAAATGCTAACTAGTCACTCTAAAACATAAAAAATGATCTTTAAGACAATTAAAACAAGGGACAAGGAAAGAGAAAAGAAAGATTTGTACCTAGAATTGGGAATATTACAACACACCACCCCTTAAAAAGGTTTTTGTCCCCAAAATCTCAAGCAAAGAGGGAGGGATAGCTCCACAACATCTCTTCTTTCAAATCCCAGGTATTTTCCTCAAGACCATGGTACTTCCAGATAATCTTCACAAGCTCAATCTCCTTGTTCTTCAATTTCTTAGAGTCTAAGACCTTCATTGGAAACTCTTAATAGGATAGATCTTTTCACAACTCAATAGGCTCAATAGTCAGCACATGAGAAGCATCCTTTACATACTTCTTTAGAACAGACACGTGCAACACATTAATTGTGAATCTTATCATAAGTGGGTGGAAGGGCTAGATGGTAGGCACACTCACTAACTCTATCCAAGATCTCCAATGGTCCCACGTAACGAGTTCTCAACTTGCCTTTGACTTTGGACCTTACTATGGATCAGATTATCTTTATCTTTAGAAACACGTAATCACCAACCAAGAAACTCACATTAGATCTCTTCTTGTCAGCATACACCTTCTGTCAATCATGGGCAACCTTCATCCTCTTCATGATCCAATAGATTTTGTCAGTCATCAATTTTTATCAGAGCTCATTCACCCACATCATCCCAGTGTAGTGGTGAATGACAAGGTTGGCCATAGAGTGCTTCAAAGGGCAGCATACCAATGTTGGCTTGGTAGTTGTTGTTGTAAGCGAACTCAACCAACAGAAGGTATTTGTCCCAAACACCTCCCCAATCCATCACACAAGCACGCAACAAGTCCTCCAAAATCTGTACAGTCTGCTCGGACTAACCATCCGTTTGAGGGTGGTAAGCCATGCTAAAATGTAGGTCAGAACCCATCTCCTCTTGTATCTGCTTCCACATGCGAGAGGTGAACTTAGGGTCATGATCAGAGACTATCACCTTGGGAACTCCATGTAGGAGAAAAACCCAATCCACATATACTTGTACCGTATCAGGAACCTTGTATGTACTCTTGAATGGAAGAAAGTGAGCTGACTTGGTTAGGCGATCAATAACAACCCAAACCACATCGTACCCATGCTTTGACTTGGGAAATCCTGTAACAAAATCCATAGTATTTTCTCCCATTTCCACTATGGTATCTCAAGTGGATGGAGAAGACCAACGAGATGTTGATGTTCAATCTTCACCTGTTGGCATGACAAACACTTTGCAACATATGTAGCAATATCCTTCTTCATGTTCTTCCACCAAAACCCCGCTATAAGTCATTGTACATATTCGTGGTACCAGGATGAATCGTGTACTTAGATCCATGGGCTTCACCAAGAACTCTCTATCTCATATCAACAACATCAAATATCCGCAGTCTATGGTGAAAGTGGATAACACCATCCACACCAATAGAAAACTCAGACTATGGTTTCTCTGTCAACATCTTCATCTCATCAAGCTCAGGACTATCCAACTATGCGGCAACAACTTCATAAATCCAGGTGGGAGTGACAGTTTAACTATCCATTTGCACTCTTATCTTCTCCACAGAAGAGTCACCACCAACATCTGGCAGCTCAGGTCTCCATCTCAAAAGATGTTCTGAGATCCTCCATAAGAAACAGCTGATAGAAGCACAAACTGCATCCTTCTTTCTACTCAGGGCATCAACAACAATATTGGTTGTACTTGGGTGATAAGTGATGGTAAAGTTATAGCCTTTGAGGTACTCTATCCATCATCTATGGTGCATGTTCAATTCCTTATGAGTCATCAGGTAGCATAGACTCTTGTGGTCACATAAGACTTCAAATTGTACCCCATACAAGTAGTGTCACCATATCTTCAAAGCGTGAACTATGGTAGCTAGCTCCAAATCACATGTAGGTCAAATTCCTTCATTTTGCTTCAATTGGCAAGAGTCATAAGTGATCACTTGTCCTTCTTGTATAAAGTCACAACCCAACCCTAGTTTAGAAGCATCAATGAAGATAACATAGGGTTTACCCTCAACATGAAGACAAAGCACATGCTCATAAGTCAAATACTTCATCAACTCTAGGAATCTCTTTTCACACTCAGGAGTCCAGATGAACTTTGCATCCTTGTATGTCAGCTTCATCATCAGAAGAGCCAACTCAGAGAAATTCTACACAAACCTCTGGTAGTAGCCTACAAGGCCCAGAAAACTATGTATCTTTGAGGGATTCTTTGGTGATTGCCAGTTTGTCACAACCTCAACCTTAACATGACCAACAACAATATGTCCAACTGAGATACCATTGCCAAGGAACATCACCTCGTTGAGTTAAAACTCGCACTTTGAGAACTTTGCATAAAGTTGGTGTTCTCACAAGGCCTGAAGAACATACACATGTGCTCACAATGCTGGTCCATAGTCTCAGAGTAGATAAGCACATCATTAATGAACACCACCACAAAGTGAAAAACCACTAGAGGGGGGTGAATAGGGTTTTATGGATATTTTAAAATAATTTAACTCAAACAACCACAATTGAGATAATAAAAAGGAGACAAGGTGTTTAGAGTGGTTCCAACCTTAGAAAATACTAAGGCAGTCAATCCACTACCCGGTTGCTTACCCAACTGAGATTTTGAAAGTATTTAATTTTATTACCTCACAAAGATATTACATAAAATTACAACACTTTCAACACCCTTTGGACAACCTTCACCTTGAAGTAGTCTCACCAACTTTGAAGCAGCCTTCCTTGAAGTAACTTTAAGCTCCCCCTTGAAGTAGCCTTCCTCTTAAAGTAGCTTCCCGTTGAGACAACCTTCTAGAAGTAGTCCAAAGATCTCCTTCTTCACCAAGAAGATCAAACTCTCTCCAATCCACAGCCTCCAACCCTAGGAGTAGCAAGGAGAGTATAAGCAATAAGAAAGAACAAGAAAGGAAATGGAAATTACAATTTACCACTTGAAGCACAAGGCTTGATTTCCTATATCAAGCGTATTGATCTCCTAACCAATGGGTATGGAAGTGTAGGTTTAGTGGATAGGAGATGCTAGCCTATAGGACATGAATTTGGAGCAAGGGAAATGAGTAGCAAGTACTAGTGTTGCTCAATTGCTCAAAACAGATTGTCAATTGCAAGTATGAAAGCTCAAGTATTGCACAAGTGTGTTTTGGGTGTCCTATGGCTTGTCCTATTTATAGGAATGGCCTATGGATGCTTAAGGACGTTCTAGACACTTTCTAGGGGGTTCTTAGTGCTTAACTAGTCGTTAGGTAACTATTAGTTGCTTTAACAACGACTAGTTAATTAACTCTGAAAAGTGCAGACAGAACTCATCTCGGTCGAAGAATTGTCGACCGAGAGTCCTTCTCGGTCGAGGACTTGTCGACCGAGGGACTGTCTAGAGCAAGTGTATATAAAATTCTAATCCAACTCCCAACTACCTTGTCTGCTGTGTCTAACGACTACTTGGGTCTTTCTCGGTCGAAGAGTTTGTCGACCGAGAGTGTCTCGGTCAAGAATTTTGTCGACCGAGATTAACCTTATTTCAATGTTTTAAGCCAAGTACTAAGTGTGTGTATGAGTGTGCAGTTGTGACACTATTGTAGGGTATAACCTATCTAAGTGTTGTGATTGGCTAGGGAAGATCTAACGCTTGATTTACATGATGTCTAAGTACTTGTACATTATATACTTATACAAGTTTTTACATTTGATTACATTCATGGCTTAAAGCAATTTTAGCATATAGATCTTCCAAGTGTTTGTCATCCACCTAAGCCCTACAACACTCAAGTAGCATGTTAGATCCACAAGAATGAAATGTTTGTCATTATCAAAACAAAGGGATTTAAATGATGTCCATTTAGCCAACAATCTCCCCCTTTTTGAAGATGACAAACATTTCCAAAATATAAATCAACTAGTCTTTAAAATGAGTTGAGTTTAATACCTGAGATTTATTTTGGGAATTCTTCTCTTGTTTATGAAATGTGTGCTTATTATTCCAAAAGAAGTATGGAACATAAAATCCAATTCTTAGGGAATATAGCAACCTTTAATGTAAAGCCAAGAGATTATGAAACTCATTGATTGAGTTATTTTCAAAGTTACCATTTTAAGATTTACATTTATTTCCCCCCCTTTGTCATTTCAAAAAGATAATCATTAAAAATAAATGTAAAAAGACTCCCCTTTAATTTTGTTTTCCCCCTTAAAAAGATAACAAAAAAAAAGTCCATTTGGAAGCCAAAAATAACACGAAAAACCATTTTTAAGAAGCACATATATCAAAGAAAACATCCTCTAAGGGAGTGGTGAGTAGTTGCTTCCTTATTTTGTTAAATTGGTCTAGTTGAAGTGGTTTTGTGAAAATATTGGCCAATTGATCTTTCGTATCAACATGATGAAGGGATACATGATTTTTAGATATATGATCCCTTAAAAAGTTATGACAGATTTCAATATGTTTGGCTCGACTGTGTAAAATAGGATTATGTACTAAGTTTATAGCGCTTGTATTGTCACAAAAGATGAGTGTGGATGAAAAAGTAAAGATGTAATCGTTTAACACTTGTTGCATATAGAGCACCTGAGCACAACAGGATCCGGCTGCCATATATTCAACTTCAGTTGTAGAGAGGGCAACCATATTTTGTTTCTTGCTAAACCAAGATACTAAGGCTCTTCCTAACAAGAAACAACTACCACTTGTGCTCTTGCGATCAATTCGACAACCAACGTAGTCGACATCAGTATAAGCTTTAAAGTCCAAAGATTGTCCTTTAGGATACCATAGACCATAACAAGTGGTGCCGACTAAATATCGTAAAATCCGTTTGACAGCTTGAAAATGGGTTTGCATAAGCTATGATTGAAATCGAGCACAAAGACCAACTAAAAACATGATGTCCAGTCTAGAAGCGGTTAAGTAAAGCAAGCTACCAATCATGACTCTATATAAGGAATCATCAATAGGTTCCCCATTTTCATCCTTATCAATTTTAGTAGAAGTAGCCATTGGAGTGGTAGCATGTTTGCACTTGTCCATCCCGAAACGTTTTAAGAGTTCATTGGTGTACTTTTCTTGGCTTATAAAAATCTCGGCGGGCGTTTGTTTAATTTGAAAACCAAGAAAGAAAGTAAGTTCACCCATGAGGCTCATTACAAATTCTTGTTGCATAATATCACTAAATTGTTTGCACAATGATTCATTTGAGGCACCAAAGATAATGTCATCAACATATATTTGAACAACTAGAAAATCAGATGCATATGTTTTAAAAAATAAAGTAGAATCTGAATTTCCAATAGAAAAATCGTTATCAAACAGATAGTTCTTGAGCCTTTCATACCAATTCCTAGGTGCTTGTTTTAAACCATAAAGTGCCTTGTTAAGCTTGTATACATAGTCACCTTTTTCCGGTATTTCAAAAGCAGGTGGTTGGGCAACATATACTTCTTCATGGATTATTCCATTGAGAAATGCACTTTTTACATCCATTTGGAAAAGTTTGATGTTTTTGTGTGCAGTTATAGCTAATAGCATTCTAATAGCTTCAAGTCTTGCTACTGGTGCATAAGTTTCATCAAAGCCTATCCCTTCTTGTTGATTATATCCTTGTGCTACTAACCTAGCTTTATTTCTTACCACTTCTTCTGCATCATTTACCTTATTCTTAAAAACCCATTTAGTTCCAATAATGGTTTTATCTTGTGGTTTAGGAACTAAGTCCCATACATCATTTTTAGTGAATTGATTTAATTATTCTTGCATTGCCATTATCCAATAGTCATCTTTGAGAGCTTCATTCACCTTCTTAGGTTCAATTATAGAAACAAATTCCATATTTGCAACATATTTAAAAGAAGAACAAGTTTTGACTCTATCATTTGGATTTCCAATGATCAATTCTTGAGGATGATCCTTAATGAGTCTAGGAACATGTTGTGTCTCAACTTGGTGGTTGTTAGTAGTGTTTTTGTCACTATCATTTGGTATGTATAAATTTTCTAATTGATGAGTGAGATCAATTATTTCAAGATTTTCAGATTGTAGTTCTTCATGAAAAGTAATGTGAATGGATTCCTCAACTATTCTAGAAATAGTGTTGTAGACTCTAAATGCTTTGCTAGAGGTGGAATATCCCAAGAAAAAGGCCTTATGTGATTTAGAGTCAAACTTGTCTCTATCCTCTTTTGTGTTCAAGATATAGCATGTTGATCCGAAGGTATGAAAATAGTCAACCCTAGGTTTCTTAGTATATATGATTTTATATGGTATTTTCTTCAAATAAGAGTGAACGGTTACTCTATTTAGCACATAGCAAGCTGTGTTTACCGCTTCAGCCCAAAATGTTTTAGGTGTATTATGTTCGAGCATCATAGTCCTAGCCATTTCTTGTAGTGATCGATTTTTTCTTTGAACTATACCATTTTGTTGTGGAGTGCGTGGAGCAGAAAAATTGTGAGTGTAGCCTTGAGATGTGCAAAATTCTTCAAATAAATGGTTCTCAAATTCTCCACCATGATCACTCCTAATTGTGCATATTTAGTTTTGTAGTAGATTTTCAATCTTGGAACACAATTTTGTAAGAACTTGAATAGTATCATCTTTGTTTGCAAGAAAGTGTACCCATGTATATCTACTATAATCATCAAAAATAACAAAACAATATCTTTTGCCACCAATAGATTGTGTCCGCATAGGTCCAAATAAGTCCATATGAATAAGTTCTAGTAATCTACAAGTGCTAAGTACATTTTTGGGTTTGAAAGAGGTTTTAGTTTGTTTACCCAAAGTACATGGTTCACAATTTTCAGTTTGATCAAAAGATAATTTAGGCAAACCACGAACAAGATCATATTTAACTAGCTTTCTGATAACATGTGAACTAGCATGACCCAATTTTCTATGCCATAGTTGTAAAGAATTTTCATTTGCAAGTAAGCATTTTCCAACTACAGATTGCATAGAGTTAGGTCTAAGAATATAAAGATTTCCAACTCTTTTTCCTTCATAAACAACATTTGTAGTATTTTCTATTAGTAACTTGCAACAATTTTTGTTGAATAAAACATCATATCCACTATCACATAATTGACTAACACTTATTAAATTATGATGCAAGCCATCAACAAGTAAAACATTCTTTATTTCAAGGTTTGTACCAATATTACCTATTCCAACAATTTTACCTTTACCATTGTCTCCAAAAGTGACTGTTCCACTTTTCCTTTCCTCAAAAGTTTGAAATGCCTCCTTGTTTCCGGTCATGTGTTTCGAACATCCGCTGTCGACCACCCAATCCTGCATTAAGATATAGGTTTTGGTACCCATGTGATGGTCCGTTATGGTTAGGTACATTTAATTACAAACTGAACATGTTTTAACAAAGAAAACTGATCAGAACTTTATTCGGTCGACAAAAGTTCGACCGACAGGTATCTCGGTCGACCAATTTGTCGATCGAAAAAGTTGTTGTTTTACAGATTAAAGCTAAATAGAAACAGAAGTATGTTCGGTCGACCATTTTTCGATCGATTTTTGCTTTGATCGATCATTTCTTGACCGGAATAGTGGCTATTTTACTGAGATTTCTATTGTAGATTTTGGTTTGTCACAGACATTCACTCGGTCGAAGTTTTTCTCGACCGAGAGTATCTCGGTCGAACTATTTGTCGACCGAGAATGTTTCTGTTTGTCTCAGTAATTTGTTTATATCAGTTCTGAATTTAAAATAATGCATGAAGCTATTTGTTTAGTTGAGATAAGACATTTTGATTTTCAAGGATAAGCATTTAGATCATATATCAACTAAATTACATTCAAGTCTTCTAATTTTGAGGTTTGGGGACCCAAACTAACTCAGAATCCTTCTTCTTATAAGGGCATGAAAAAGAGTAATGTCCAAGACATAGACAAAAGTGACAAGTAATAGAGTCAATTTCATTTCTCTTTCTAGGATTTGGAATTGTGTTCTTAGGTACAAACATGATCTTGGATGCTTGAGCTCTTTTGGGTTGATAGAAATTTCTTTTAGGAACATATCCTAAGCCTCTTCTTCCATTGTAGCTAGAGGAATTTTTCAGAATGTTATCAAGAATGTCATTTCCCCTTAAGCCATTTACTTCTCTTTGTAGCTTAGCAATCTCATCCATCTTCTTATTTATATCTATCATTGCTTGATCTAAATCAGATAATAGAGAGTTTCTTTCTTTAACAACATTATCATAATCTAGATGATTACATAGAATAGGTTGAGTCTGAAAATTATTTAGTTTGGCAAGCAAATCAACCTTTTCTTGAGAAAGAAGATCATGATTCGTTTCTAAATTAAGTAACTTTATATTACAATCATTTAAAGGTGTGTTCAAAGATAAATTTTCAAGAGCAATAGTGTTCTTTTCAGAAGAAAGATCATTTAATCTAGCATATAGATCCTCATTAGTTTTAGTGACCTTCTTTAGTTTCTTTTTGCAGTCAACATACTTGTCATGAGTTTCTTGTAGACTAGCAATTAATTCTTCTTTTGGAAAATCAAGAAGGCTTACCTCTTGGGAATCATCATCTTCTTTTGCCATGAGACACTCCACATTCTCTTCTCCACTTTCACTCTCACTTGACTCATCCCACACAGCTTTATAAGCTTTTTCTCCCTTCTTGTTGTGTGAGATTTTTTTCCCTTCTTTGCTTTAGGACATTCATTTTTGATTTGTCCTTTCTTTCCACATTCAAAACACCTAGGAGGGGAAGAAGAAGAACTAGCAATTTTGTTAGGTCTAAATCTTCTATATTTCTTACCATTAACAATTAAGGCTTCTTCTCCTTCTCCTTCACTTGTTTCATCACTTTCTTGCGTGATGATCTTTGAAGCTTTTAGAGCCATATCTTTCTTTCTTCCTTGTTGCAGTTCACGCTCTCATCGTTCCTCTTCCTCCAAGGTTGCCTCATGTGCTTCTAGATTGCCAATGAGTTGCTCCATCCTTAGTCGGGTGAGGTCATTTGCTTCTTCAATGGCAGTCACTTTGGGCTTGTACTTGGGAGGGAGAGATCTAAGAATCTTTGACACTTGGTCTTCCTCACTAATCACTTTGCCTAAAGCATTCAAACCATTCACAATAGAAGAAAATTTTGCATACATCTCACTAATAGATTCATTTTGATTCATACGAAATTGTTCAAATTTCTGTTTAAGCATTCCGATTTTAGAATTCTTAACTTGAACAGTTCCTTCATATGTTATAGACAATCTATGCCATATCTCATAAGCTATTTCACAATTTGATATTCTATTAAACTCACCAATGGAAATTGAGCAATAAAGTATACTTACAACTTTTGCATTCATTTGGGCAGATTTTACCGTATTGGCATCCCAATTTGCATACTCTGTTTGAGGAAGTTCATATGGAGTTGATACCATTCTCCATAAGTCCCAGCTGATTCCTTGGAAGTAAAATTGCATCCTCCCCTTCCAGTAGGTGTAGTTAGTGCCGTCAAAAACTGGAGGTCTAGCCACGAGTGTTCCTTCCAAGTTGAGGTTGTTGAGTACCCCGTCACCCATTCTTCAAGACTTTGTTAGAGTTCCTTGAAGCCCTGCTCTGATACCAATTGAAAAACCACTAGAAGGGGGGTGAATAGGGTTTTATGGATATTTTAAAATAATTTAACTCAAACAACCACAATTGAGATAATAAAAAGGAGACAAGGTGTTTAGAGTGGTTCCAACCTTAGCAAATACTAAGGCAGTCAATCCACTACCCGGTTGCTTACCCAACCGGGATTTTGAAAGTATTTAATTTTATTACCTCACAAGGATATTACATAAAATTACAACACTTTCAACACCCTTTGGACAACCTTCACCTTGAAGTAGTCTCACCAACTTTGAAGCAGCCTTCCTTGAAGTAACTTCAAGCTCCCCCTTGAAGTAGCCTTCCTCTTGAAGTAGCTTCCCATTGAGACAGACTTCTAGAAGTAGTCCAAAGATCTCCTACTTCACCAATAAGATCAAACTCTCTCCAATCCACAACCTCCAACCCTAGGAGTAGCAAGGAGAGTACAAGCAATAAGAAAGAACAAGAAAGGAAATGGAAAATACAATTTACCACTTGAAGCACAAGGCTTGATTTCCTATATCAAGCATATTGATCTCCTAACCAATGAGTATGGAAGTGTAGACTTAGTGGATAGGAGATGCTAGCCTATAGGACACAAATTTGGAGCAAGGGAAATGAGTAGCAAGTACTAGTGTTGCTCAATTTCTCAAAACAGATTGCCAATTGCAAGTATGAAAGCTCAAGTATTGCACAAGTGTTTTTTGGGTGTCCTATGGCTTGTCCTATTTATAGGAATGGCCTATGGATGCTTAAGGATGTTCTAGACACTTTCTAGGGGGTTCTTAGTGCTTAACTAGCCGTTAGGTAACCATTAGTTGCTTTAACAACGGCTAGTTAATTAACTCTGAAAAGTACAGACAGAACTCATCTCGGTCAAAGAATTGTCGACCGAGAGTCCTTCTCAGTCGAGGACTTGTCGACCGAGGGACTGTCTGGAGCAAGTGTATATAACATTCTAATCCAACTCTCAACTACCTTGTCTACTGTGTCTAACGGCTACCTGGGTCTTTCTCGGTCGAAGAGTTTGTCGACCGAGAGTGTCTCGGTCGAGAACTTTGTCGACCAAGATTAACCCTATTTCAATGTTTTAAGCCAAGTACTAAGTATGTGTATGAGTGTGCAGTTGTGACACTATTGTAGGGGATGACCTATCTAAGTGTTGTGATTGTATAGGGAAGATCTAACGCTTGATTTACATGATGTCTAAGTACTTGTACATTATATACTTGTACAAGTTTTACAATTGATTACATTCATGACTTAAAGCAATTTTAGCATATAGATCTTCCAAGTGTTTGTCATCCACCTAAGCCCTGCAACACTCAAGTAGCACGTTAGATCCACAAGAATGAAATGTTTGTCATTATCAAAATAAAGGGATTTAGATGATGTCCATTTAGCCAACACAAAGCTATCAAGGTAAGGACGGAAGACCCGATTCATCAGGTCCATGAAGGCGGCAAGAGCATTGGTTAGGTCGAATGACATGATTAGGAACTCATAATGCCGATAATGAGTGCAGAAAGCTGTCTTTGGTATATCATCATACTTCACACACATCTCGTAGTAGCCAATACTCAAGTCGGTCTTCAAGAATATGGTAGAAGACTTCATCTGGTCAAACAAGTCATTGATGTGTGGCAGAGGGTAACAATTCTTGATCATCACTTGATTCAACATATGGTAGTCCATGCACATCCGTAAGGAACCATCTTTCTTCTTCACAAACAGGACTGGTGCTCCCCAGGGAGAGACACTAGGGTGTACAAACCACATGTCTAGGAGCTGTTGCAACTACTTCTTGAGTTCAGCAAGCTCAGCAGGTTCCATGTTGTAAAGAGTGAGACCCGATAGGGGGTCCACTCTTCACTGAATTGAAGAATATGTCCATCCAATCCCAAAAATACCAAAAGGGTAAGAAGGGAAGGAGGAATTTCATTCATTTCTCAAATGTTACATATTACAGAGCATGATAATGGATAAGCAGCAGAAATAAAACTATTACAAAGTTACAATGTGTATCATTATATAATTTCTCATCACCATAAAAGATGATACATCAAAAACTTAAACTAACAACAATTAAGTCCAGTAGCAGAGAGTAACCTAGCCATTACAAGCTATCCTTAGGTACAATTTCCTTTATATGATCTTCGAGCATCCTTGATCTTTTAATGCACCTAAAACTAGGTGGAAGGGAACATCACCCAGAACATAGGAAACAACAAAGAGGTCAGCAAAGGCTGAGTATGTACATATATAAACACTTTGGGCATTATATAGGGATAAAAGTGCAAAAAGAGATGTTTTCACAAGAAGGGGGGGGCTATTTGCAATTAGGGATGTTGAAGAGAAAAGTAACAAAAGAAATGAAGCAAAAGAAATGAGGCATATTAAATTTCAGATTACAAGCATGATAATAAAGAGTGTCTTGCCATATCAATCAACCACAGATTCACATTATAACAACAAATATTTGCATGCATAACAATGTAGACTAAGTATACCTAAAACAGGGCCATAACACCATATGATCATGGCCTAAAAGAAATAAGGGTGGAAAAGCACACCCCGGGCGGAATACGCACGCCCTATATAAGTATGGTTGTACATAAGTACCACTATTCTAGATAATCTAGTCAAACACGCAACATGCTATAATAGAGTGGCAAGACTATCATTTTAGTCAATATCAAACAAAAGACAACAAGGCATGATGGACCTAAAGACCCATACAACATGTCAAATTAATAGTCACAGCAGTAAAAGAGATTTATACCAGGAATTAGAAATGTCCATGAATATTATATTTTTAAGAGAAACAATAGTTCAAGAGATGCCTCATTAAAAGAAATTAGGTTTTAGTCAAATAATGCCCAAAATAAAATAGAGGATGTACATACGTGATATTTCATTGCTAATTCTTAACTCAATCTATATACTTGGTCACAAAATCCAGCTTTCACCCTAAGAAAACATTAGGTATGTTAAGAAAACTAAAGTGAACATGTTTATACATTCCTAATGTAGATTTTTAAATTATCTTATCCTAGTTCCAATTTCCATACGACATATTAGGGTTTTCCATATAGGATTGTATTTCACATATCTTACAATAATTTTCATTCTGGGATTTCTAGTAGGTTATATACGATGAAAGTCACGTCCTAGAGTATATCAAAGTGTATCTTTTGGTCTTATAAATGAACTTAATATTGTATTAACATAAATTTAGATATATACATGAATATTTATACAATTTACCCAAGTTAGGTCTTAATTAGGCACATAAATGCAAGTATATACAACTATTGTAGGAATGATTTGAGAGTTACTATAAAAATGAAGATATAGTCTAAGATGATATAAAGTCATTTATAACTATATTCATTAATTTTATTTCTTATTTGTAGTCGTTGTTTTCTTTTCTAGAATCCACCTTAATGATCTATGTAAATAGAGATAACAACATTTTAATGATCCATGTTATATTGTCCGAGTCCTTCCCATATATATTTCTAGGTTTAAGTTAATAACATGTCTATTTAGTAGCAAGAATTCAACATTTACCAAGTACTGAAACTATATCATCTCTATGTGTTAATGCACCAACATAGATATACTAATTTATCAATTACCAAAATAACCGATTGCATGTCATCATCATAGTAAGATGCCACAACCTAAATTCCATGAATATTGTCCAAGGGGTTACTAACTATATCATAACAGTATAATAGAAACTGTAGATTTCTTGTTTACAGACATATACATAAGTAATGTAAGTATAATTGTATGTTACCATTAGGTATAGATACATAGGCTACTAGTCTTCTTAATTAGTATAGTGATGTTTCCTGTATTCAGCTTTGCATCTAACCAATTGTTATCAATGATACAAATAATTGAACATATTTAATCAAGGTTAAGGAAGAAGAAGACTCACCTAGAGAATGATAGGAGTCCAACACACGCATATTAGGATGACCAACGATCATGACTGCCTTGGAGTCTAGCAAAGGCTATAGAAGGAACTCATTGTCCATTAGTTCCTTAAACATTTCTGAACCTAGTTGGGAATCAGACCAACATAAAGGGGGTTGGAGGGGTCGTAATCCATCGGTTCATCGAGTTATCTGGAGGCTGATCATTAGGGAAAACTTTGAGGGCTATATTTTCCTTTGTCTTTGAACTATGGCTATGCCAAAGGTTTTTGCAGGTACAAGTGAGTTATAGGAAGGGGGTGGAGGTAAAGAGAAGGTAGGAGAGGGGAGACCATGGCCATCGGAATTGTTAGGCTTGATCTACTGCTATATTGTCCTTCTTGGTGGTTTGGATCGGTGTCTATGGTGGTGGTGGTTTATGATTGCCGGAAAGAGAGGAGGTGAAAAAGATGAGACAGAAGAACCATTGCCAGAGAGGCAGGGATGTAGGACAAAAGTGGATCTAGGGAAGCAGATGCCGCTAGTTCTGGTGTTGGTGAGGGTGTTGGCATCGGATTGAGAGGTAAGTAGAGAGGGCATGTGGGGGAAAGATTTGTGGCCTTACAGTATAGAATAAGGACGCCGACACTGTTGAACCTAGCTTCTACGATGACTTGTGCCATGAGACTGTGATCAGGTCTGAGCTGAGGACAATGAGGGAAGCATAGAGAAGGGAGAAGAAGGAGAGGCACCTATGCATTGGAAAGGCATTTGTTGTCGATCTGTAGGCTAGGAGATGGAGGGGGTGACCTTGGCGGTGGCAATGCCACACCTGACCAGAGGCGACCCGTATAGGTAAATCACCATTGTCAGCCATTGCGCCTGGTGGTGATGGCTCCTCTTAGTCACGCACAGGGTACAAGGAGAAAGGAAAGTGGTGGAGACCAAGGTTTTAGGAAGTACAGAGCGAGGAAGGAAGAGTTTTGGGGTGAGAGGAGGTGTTGGTGATAGTCTTTCCATTAGAGGGGAACACAATTTAGTTGAGAGAGGCACAATGCAGTAGAAGGTGTTAGCAGGTTGCAGGGTTATACGTGACGAAGGAGGGAAGGCTAGGAGAAAGAGGTGGAGGAGAAGAGGAAGCAGCTGTGCTGCCTGCGATGCGAGGCTTTGCCTAGTGTTTTGTCACTATTAGAGCTTGGTGAAGGAGAAGATGGGCGTCAGGGTAGGTGACCGTGAGCAAGACGGCGGCCGATAGACATGGAAGATGAGTTTTGGAATCGTGAGTATGCCTCTCTAACAGTAGGAAGAGGAGGCACGGAAAAGAAGAAGGACAGGTAGAGAAAGCAGCGAGGAAGAGAAAAGAGGAATCGAAGATATAGAGAGGAGGAGAAGCGTGAAGGAGGAAGACGATGGGAGCACAATCTGTGGCCATGCCCTCGACGCAAGACCCGCGTTAGCGAGGGAGGAAGTCATGCGGGGGATCAAAAAGACACAGTCAAGCCGGTACCAGACCAGTCACGTGACCACAGTGCAAAACTAAACGGGTGGTAGAAATGTAAATATACATTTGGCCCAACAAAATTAGATTATTTAGGATATTTATATTTATAAATTATTTAGGGGTGTAAATATGGTTCAATTGACTTGAAATTTAACACATAGATCAATTAATATGTAAGGAATCCAATTATATCATTGTTTTTGTCCTATGAGAGTGTTTAATATTTTATTTATTTACTTGGGTTGTTAAGTATGCATTTAATACATTTATTCTTCTTTTATCCAATCCCACACAATTATTCCTATTCATCTTTTTTTTCTTCTTCTTAAATAGATTGAATAATATTTTGGAGCGTAAAGTAAGGTCGACACTGATTTGTTGATGAATTTTCACATTCAACCATAGTATTGAATTTTTTTGGTAATTTCATCCCAAAACATATTAATTTAGGAGGAAAAGTACTAGACATTAATAAATTTCAAAAAGGGCCTAGAGTAAGGTAGGGGCAAGCTATGATCCTAGATTTTAGTATGTTACAACACTCCACCCCTTAAAGAGGATTTTGTCCCCGAAATCCATCCACCGCTAGACCTGAGTGCTAGTTTGTTCTATAGATCCTCATCTTCCATCACTTAAGCATGAATAACCAATCTTCATTTACAAATTTCCCAATAGAACCATTCATATTGTGACCGCTAAAATGAAAAACTACTTTTGCGTATAAACATCAATCCTCAAGAACAATGATTCCTATCATTATTACTACTAAGGAGAATTTCCTTCTCAACATTATCATCATCATCATCATCGTTAGTGTCATCGCCCTCATCATCCACATCATCATGGTCACCATCTTCTCATCTACTCATTATCATCATCATCATCATTAACAACAACATCATCACCATTAATATCATCGACATCATCACCTTCTCCTCGTCATCATCATAAACATCATCAACATCTTATTATCTAAAAGGGTCACATGGGAAAAGCTCAGAAATTCCACCATACAGAGTATGTTCACCCTAGCCTATACTATATAGTCATCCTTACCATTTAATTATTAGCGGTTTGGGGTATATAATATTAATTTGAGCTTTGAAGTGGAATTATACTTTTACCCACATATGACTATATACATCCGTTAAGGATAACTCAAGATAAAATCTTAAAATATATATTAATTGTCGAGGCAATTTTTTATTATTTATGATGGTATGATTAGCAAGGCTCGTCTGAAATTCTCAGTTTGGTAGCCTCTACATATGTTTGACATTAATACTAGGAGTTGTCCAGGTTTTACTTATTGTAATTGTTATTAATCATGGTCCTTCCTTAAGTTAGTTTGATTCCTAATGAATAAACTATATGTAACTCCACCCCTTAAAAGGTTTAAACTATAACTTAGTGCATAACCTAGAGGGGAAAAAGGGTGGATCCACTAGGTCTGATATATATGGTTGAAACTAACCATGTCAGTCTTAGGCCTAGGGTATTAGGGTTGAACATGCCAAACAAGGTACTTCACTAAAGAGATTCTCTACTACTCAACTTTCTCGTGGTGGTGACTTGGTTCCAAAAACCATCGATAAAATCTAAAAACTTTTCTTTTGTACATATAAATTAATAATGAAAATAAATTTGACGATGCAAATCTTGTGGTGAAAAATCAAAAGTTGGCGCCAAAATCAACCGGAGAACCAATGCAACCACCACATACTTATTATTTTATCATCACATCCTTAACTTAAAGGGTCTAATCCTTTAGACACCACATAGGGCATTTGACTACACCTCAACTATGTTTTTACATGGGAGGGAGAAGGGTTTCCTATTACGCATGGTCAAATTCATCAAACTTTAATGAGGTAAGACATACACCATTCCCCATGTCACTCTTAAGCATAATAGATACGACCTCATTGTAAGACCTAAGGGAGTCATATGATCATCAAATAATTATAGTAAGGTAAATTTGTTCCTTCTATACTTAACGATTTACAACCATAGTCCCCTTACAAGACAAGATGAACTACATAGTACTCAAAACATAGTATTTTTGTACAGTATAATTTCTCAAATATATGTTACAGTATAACTCAAAACTTTTGATAACAATGATTTGAGACTCTTAATTTAAATCTTCAACATTTATATCAGACTATGATATTGAAGTCTTAATGTTGACCAACCATCACATTAACACTATAAGTACCCAACCCAATAGTATATATATTTTTCAAGGAGGATTTGCATCTAAATCAATTAACTTCATGGGGGTAGTAAGAGTATTGTTTGCTCACCATGAGTAGGACCTATGTAGTAGATGTGGGACTAGAATTGTATATTTCTATTTAAGGTAACACTTTAGAAAATAAAAGTAGTAGGTTTGGAAATTATACATCATACCCTAGTATGAATAAAATTGCAAGCAAGATCGAATCTTGGGGGAAAATTTATACTAAGGGAGAAAGACTATAACATAATAAATTCTGGACACTAAACTTGCTTTTATCCTATTTGTATATTTACCTATGTTTGAAAAGCCCTATGACAAATCTGTATTTGTATTTGAATTTCATTTAAATACCCTTTAGTATGCACTATATTGAATTCATGATGTATGGTTTGATCCAATTAGATTATGACCCTCTCTGGGTTATCCAGACCCAATGTAAAGCATTGGCTTCATATTGGTTCAAAATTCTTTTCTAGGTTATCAAAATTGTATTATATAAGAACTAATAGAGATAATTGAATGTGGGAAATTAATCATGTAGGCTGAATAAACATGGCATTTTAGCACCGGTTTAGCGTATCAGTTACTCGTGGAAGGGCATGAGTAAAAAACTGAGGGACAGTGGAAATGTGTTTGGGCTAATGGACTATCTCAGTGGATGAAGAGCTTCTTGTGGTGTTTCAAATACAATAGGATGATGATGAACTATATGTGCTGGGTGAGGAGGATGACAGATACACCCACATGTGAGAGATGGGGAGCAGTGGAGGATACTACTCTATAGGCAATCAGAGATTGCCTAAGGAGTAAGGCCATATGTGAAGGGAGTGTTGCAATGCTGGGTACAAATTTCTTCTGCAAAAACCTCAGGGACTGGCTAGAAGAGAACCTAAAGGAAGATGTAGGAAATGATACTAGGAAAATTTGGTTTGTTACTTGCTATTGGACCATCTGGAAAGAAAAAAATGACTATATATTCAATAGGAAGGTAATTAGCAGACCCATCATCTTACTTAACATGAAGGTGATGGTTGATATCCTACGAGCCAACAGAAGAGAGGTAGGGAAGAGGGCAAAGCACAACCCAGAGCTGGAGTGCCAGTAGACATGGAGACACTCATCATGGTTTATGCAGTGATGAGAATGGAGAATTCCATCACTATAGCTAGCTTTGTGACTAGAGACAGAAGGGGAAAGTGAATACAGGGTGGCACATGCCAATTGACCTGTGTAGACCTGGTGGAAGGAGGCTCAGGACTATCTTATTTGGATGCATGAGAGCAATCGAAGCACACAACCAGAAATGCTATGTCCAGAGTGATTCAAAACAAGTTGTACACCTTATTAAGGATGCGTCAAATGGCCCTTTGATATTCAAAAATGTTGTTACTACTGTTAAGAAGATATTGGATACACATGGAAACATAGAAGTTATCCTCAAATAAAGGGAACAGAATGAACCAACAGAGAGATTGGCGAAGAAGATGATCAGATCAGGAGGGAATGATGGCTTGTTTACATCTTGCCCAGAATGGCTGATAGAGGAGTATTGCAGAGATGAGGAGCAGACAGGAAGGAACATTGGGGAGCATATATTGAATGTTGGGTGTATAAAAAGATGTGGGCAATTAGAATGATGAGTAGTTATTTTATTTTCTCAAAGTAGTAAATATCATTATAGAGTTCTGGTAAAAATTAGAATTAGTCAAGAGTATGGATGTGATATGTTCCTTTTTCTGAATAATTGTAACATTGTAATTGTGGACCATCCATTCTATGATCCCAACTTATCTGGAACCATGTATGACACTCTGTGTGGTAACTCGGCAGTCTACCCCAATTTTGGTTTTTGAGATAAATAGAAGTGAGCAACTACTCAACCACCACACCTCCTCTTCTCCCTATTAAGGCCCCTCCCTTGAGCATCATCATCCTCCCAACTACCCTAGTGGCCACCTTCCCCTACATTCTTAACAGTCAAACCCCAAGCATCATATTTTTTGATGATGTAGAACATGAAGGTTTATATGAACTAGAAAGCAAAGTGTGATCCACCTCCTCCATGTTTAGGTGACATGTAGCTTCACCTACTTCTCATGGAATCTTTATCCTAACCCACTTTTTCCTATAAATATCCACAACCCCATTGTGGAGGTTCCACCTCCTCCAGGACCACAAAAGCACAAGTCTCCTTTGCTTGATCCTTTTCACAACAATCTAACTCCACCAAAATATCCTTTTACCCACCAAAAGCATTTCCCCTCAATCGTTTTGTAGTGTTTTGGCCCCAAATGGCATGGCCTACCCAATCCTCTTCTTTAGAAACCTTGAGATATTCAACAAGATTAAGATACCCCCAATATCGTTTGTCACCGCCATTGGATCCCCCACACCTCCTCATCACTTTTTAGACCCTCATGTACTGCTCCAAAAGCTTAGTGTCACCTAAACAAATCTCAACGACCATTTCTAGCTATATTGGCACTCTAAAAGGGAGTTGTGAGCTCCAGTCGCCACCTCATGTGAAGCCACCACCACCTCTCTCTCTAGTGAGGGACATAGGATCTTGACAAACACCTCATGTATGTGAAGGGCCCATAGAATCCTAGATCCACCATTTCCTGTTAGCTCCCCTACCGTTGGAAGGTCCCACCCCTACTCTTTTCTTCTTTTTATATTTTTTTATATAATCAACATGTTAGTAAATCATAGTGATATACTTAATAAAATATCTCAGATATCATCGACAGATCAAAAGCTTAGTAAATAAGGTCAATTGAACATAAGTTATTAATATTTCATGATATAATGTACTTCTAACAATTGGTAATTTACATAATTAATGGGTTAGTGGCGAACAAAATGAAATAAACATATATAAATTGAAAAATGTCATAAAAACATTCCTGAATGTCTAAAAAAAATTACTTATTACCAAAAAATGTGACCCCTAATTACTCCTATTACAATGATTAAATCATATCTTCACTTGAGTGATTAACTTGTAATATATTGAATAAAACATATTTGAAAGGGTAAAAGTTGGGGGAAAAGGGGATTGATTGACTTTATGTATTCTTTAGATAACATATTGATAATTTGCACCCATGTAAATTGGAAATTGCAATATAAATCAAATTAGATTCTCTCTCAATCGATTAAATGTATATATTAGCATGAGAGTTATAAATATATGTATATATACAATTGTATTTTTTTTGATAAAAGATCATTCATTAATAAAAGACAAAAGCAAGCTAGCACCTGCTATGTCGGTTGTTACACTACTGGTATGCTAGAATAAAGGGTGGGAAGTTCTGCAGAGAGAAGAAAAAAAAAGTCTATCGGGGAAGCAACCCATAACAAGCCTCGAAGCTTGAGAACTAGAGTTAAAAATGCAGGAACATCAATCTACATAGATAGTGTAAAAGTCATGTATATTGCTGCAGTAGGCCGATTCTAGTTTCATCATCCATCATCGCCTTCAGGTCGCAGAGAAAATGAGCTTTTGAATCCCCCTCTTGTGAGTCATCTGAGCCCTCCATTATCTTTTTCCCTATAGAGTGAAAGGATATGAAGATCTAAAATAATCTGGGTGATGATGGTGCTCCTTGGTTTTGTGGTGTGGTTGAATATTCTATTGTTTCTTTCTCTCCATAAGTTCCCACATATGGTGACTAGGAAATCGTCCCCATTAAGGGTGTAGTTATTTCTAATCGGTGTGAGACTGGTTGGAAAAGTTGTGAAGTTGTGGTTTAGTTTATCAACCCTAAGAAAATGCGAGAAGATGTTGCTGGAGAAGCTGCAATGGAATAACCAGTGATTCACAGAGTCAGTGTTTTCAAGACATAGAGAGCATCTCGAAGGACCATAGAAACCTCTTTTGTTAAAATTTTGGTCAGTTAGCAGTTTATTGTTTAGCAGAAGCCAGAAGAAGGTTTTGTGTTTTTGTGGCCACTTATGTTTCCATATATAGGAGAAAGTCGGGGAAATACCTCTAAAAGTCAGGTGGTTGTAAGCAAGTTTGTCACTATAGAGTTCTCCCCATCTCCAAGAAATTTGGTTTGAGGAGTTGTTTTCTAGTTATAGTGTCAGGTTTCTAATGTTTTCTTGATTAAGGTGTTAGAAGCAAACACCTCTTTAAAGAGTTTGATCTCCTACTTGATAGGAGGCCAAGAGATTTGGTAGTGTTTATCTTTTTGAGATTATTTGGTATAGTCCAAGAAGTATGCATGTTGAGGACAGTTTGGTATTTATACCACGGGTCTTCCTAGAAAGAAATGAGTTTGTGTGAGTGAGGGGGGTGTCGATTATTTGTTTAATGTGAGGAATGTGTTTCTTTATGTATTTCCAAAGAGGGGAGGCTATCTTGTTATGTGTTTTATGCCAGGGAGGGAACTTTTGGTAATATTTATTTGTCAGCATGTTTCTCCAAATTTTGTTGCTGTTATTGGCCAGGTAGTTAATTATTTTTGTGATCAAACAGAAAGCATGAGTTTCTAGGTTGATAATTCTCCATCCCCCCTGATTAATGGGGGCTATTATGGTGTCCCAGTTGACCAAGTGAAAATGTTTGCTCATGTTAGGGGATTTGTGGTGATTGTTCCAAAGGAAGTTTCTTAGAATTTTTTCAATGGCCTTTCTGGTCTTGGAGGGAAGAACAATGCAACTCGATTAATATGTGGTTATTGATGTGATGGCACTGTTGAGAAGGCAGAGATGGCCGACCAAATTAAGGAAATTAATTTTCCAAGATGATAATTTGTTTTTTATCCTTTCAATGATCAGGGTCTAAGTGTAGTGGGAGATTTTGAGTGGAGTGATAGGAAGGCCTAGGTAGGTAATAGGAAAGTTTTCTATCTTGCATCTCAATAAGTTTTTGAATCTAGTCATCAAAGATTGTTCAATGTGGACCCCAAAAATTGAAGATTTTTGCACGTTTATCTTGAGGTCTGATATGTATGAGAAGATTCCTATATTCTGATTGTGTTGATGATGGATTTGTCCTCAGGGGTGATAAGGATGATAGTGTCGTCCACAAATTGTATTATGTTTTCATGACACTCCGTGGGAGAGTTGATCAGGCCTCCTTTGACACCTAGTTGTATCATATACTTAGGATAGTAGTGATAATGATAAAAAGGTAAGGGGATAGAGGATCCCCTTGTCTAAGGCCATTTGAGTTTTTGAAGTAGCCAAATGTTACTCCATTTATTATGGTTGAGAAGTGATTTGTGGATATACAAGCTTATATCCAATGGATCCATTTTGTAGGGAAACCAAATCCCTTGAGGGTATGAGTTAGGCATTGCCAATTTACAAAGTCAAAGGCTTTTTCAAAATCTAGCTTAATGGCTAAGACTGGAGATTTGTTAATATGGCAATGGTGGATGGTTTTGTTGACCATCAGGTAAGCATCATGGGTGCTTCGCCCTTTGAGGAAAGCATTTTGATTTAGAGGGATAATATGGTTGATGTGAGGCTTGATTTTGTTTGCTAAAGTTTTTGCAATGATTTTATAAGATGTATTGATTAGGCTGATAGGCCGGTATTGTGAGATGAGGTCTGGTTGGTATTGTATATAGTTGCATGTGACGTGGACTTTGGTAACATAAAATGTATGTTTTTTTGTGTATTATTATGAGTGCTATGATTATGCCTCAACTTATATAATGATGAGACTTTTGAATATAAATGAGATGTTATTAGAACCAAAGACACATATAAAGGTGAAATGGAAATGATGAAAATTTATGACTTCTAATGGAAATAGGTCTAATACTATGTTGGGAAACTAATACACTAGAAATGGAAATTAAATATATTGAACAATTATGTAACAATTAATGAGTCACTTAGATCCAAAAGTTCATCAAAGTAATATTACTTTACAAGAATGTATTGTGGATGACTTTATATGTATAAGTATGAAATTTGATGAGACTTCATTTAAAACAACATATAAAGTTTCCTATCATAGTTACACCATATATCTTGGATGAATGAATGTCCATTAAATATTTAAACTTGTGTGAAAAATATAACTTATAGAAGGGGGATGTGCAACTAATTTCAATAGAAATGGTTATTGGAGAAATAATATCAATTGTGAAATATGGATATTGATAAAGAAATTACTTGGAATATCAAAATGCAACTTTATATGAGAATGGCATGTAACATCTATTGCACCTATGTTTTACTCCATAACTGAATGGCGACATACATGAGACCATGTCTACATATACATGAGAAAATGGTGTGCCCTACCTTAAATGAATATACATGAAAAAACTACCACATGGACATCAATAAACACATAATGGATCATGTATTAAATTTATAACATTAGAAATCCTAGAAAGAGTATATTTTGGAATCTTAGAAACATAATGTGGTAATTTTATATGTGATAATATAATGACACACATGAAGATATGAAGATCGTATATATATATATATATATATATATATATATATATATATATATGAAAGACTACCCCACAAAAGTGGGAACAAAGAATGAAATTGATCTTCATTAATCCTTTTGATGCGGCTCTCAAGAAAAAAAATCAACATGCATTCATATCTTCAAGTACCCGTCTAAGTTTCCTCTACATCTTTGGTAGAGACGCTCCTCGCACATTCCATGCGAGGACATACATTAAACACCTTGGTTGTGAGATCCCCCTCATGTGGGTTTGGTCTTGTCTTGCCCTTAGCTGTTTCCACTTCAAGTCTGCTTGGGACTCCTCCTCCTATTGCATGTGTTGGTCTCCGACAAGATCTCATCTTCCACACTGTCAAGAATGGAACATTGATTTGTTGTTGAGGTGGCTATTCTAGGGTCGTTCCCCTCTTTTAGAAAACTAGCCACCTCTTCACCTTCTTTGCTTTTATCCTCCTTGGTATTGTGCTCAACCTATTTTTTATTGGCCAATTCCTACTACATTATCAATTTCACCTTCTTCCAAGTTAATGGTTTCAGTCTCCTTCTGAGTCACTCTGGCAGTATTTCCCACTTGATGGGCACCAATCATATTTTTTTTTTGGGGGGGGGGAGAGACTTGTATCCCATCCGCCCTTGAGGTGCTCGACACGAGTCCTCTACCATGATGGGAGGAGACAACAAGGTAGCAAAACTCCTAGATCTAGGGAAAACCCCACTATCTTGTCCAAATACCTTACATGAGTCACATCAATCTGGGAGAGCTTCATACTTGACTTTAACCTCCCATTCATCATCATTCATAAGCTCCACCATGATGACCAATGGTGGCTCCTTATCAGCAACAATGTCGAAGCAGAACTGTGCACACCCAAGCATGGAGCTATGTGGTCACTGGTCAATAGCTCTTGGTTCTCCTATTGCATGGGCCATAACCATGATGGATATAACCAACCAATGCTTGCCAACTTCAGGGAGAGACACCCAAAATGGTACCATTTTAAGAGTCATTCACCTGATATCCGCCTCCAACATCCACCTTCTAACAAGAATGAGATGATCATAAAAAAATCATGGTCCTTCATTCAAAGAAACCTCGATGTCCATCTCATTTGCAAAGCGAACAAGAATGAGACTGTCAGTAAGAGTGAACGCTTCTAGTTTGCCTTGGGGCTTCCATGTGCAAATCATCCATCGAAGTTAGCATATTTTCCAACAAATTGGACTATGGCTGAGAATCAATGATAGTCATCCATGTCCTCCATCATTGGCTATGTGAACCTAGTCTATGTCCTGTCATTGTATTCATAGAAAAAGGATTCTATGGATCGACCGCCATGACACCACAAATATACAGGGGCGGATGCTCCACCATCTTCACCCAGTCTCTAGCCATAGTGACACATGCACCCAACTTGCTCCATTTCTCTGGTGGCCTAGGAGGCCCCTTGTCGTTTGTAATCATGTCAAAGGCAGTAGCACCACCTCAGCTCACCATCCAACAAATCTAGAGACAGAAGAGACCTATTTTAGGGAGAGGAAGTTCCAAATTCCTTATTGGTATTAAGAGAAAAAATCTTTAAGGGATTTTCACATACTAAATCAACTTGATTACATATGTCCCAACTAATCTCCCTCAAATAGGGTGTTGGATACATCATATCTATCTTGTTTTTCTTGTTCTTAGAAGATATTATTAATATGTGTGGCCGTCCCTAGAATCCCACGTTCTTATTTTGCTTCTAAAGCTCATGATTCATGGCATTAGGCACTTGATGTGAATATTTTCATTAGTATGCTTACGATAAGCTTCTCTTTCTACTCTATGTGCATTTGGGTTGGTTCCTATGGTTCTACTATTTCAAGTACATAATATGCTTATGAGTGAGAACAATTCTCAATGTCTTTTGATAATCATGGAAGTTTATTCCCATTTAATTTTTATTTCTGAAGGTTTGATTGCAACAAAAAAATGTTATAATGTGTTTATCATTATGTCTACAAACAAAATATTTTCTTAAGTCAATAGCTTGATTTGAACAATAATTTCATGATATTAATTTGGCCTTTAATTATTAATGCTCCTATGGTGTTGGTTAAATTAATATCCCTCGCTATCAATGTTGAAGATTACACTAAGAAATCTTCTAGTGAGCTAAGATCCAGAATACATTATGAGTCAACTTTGGTTGAACACTCACAATAAAATTATCTAGGTAGGTAAAATTCACCAATTTTATAAATGAAACCTTAGATAGATAGTTTCACAACTCCTTGTCATAAATGATCTTATGTATATGCCATAATTATGCATCTAGATTCTTGATATTGTTAATATCACCATAATTAAGTCAATCCCAAAGGCCAATACAATAAGTTATGCACCCTAATTTGGTAAACCCGCATACTTACTATCACACTTTGCCAAGATAGATAGTGCATGTTGATTTAGTATAGCCTGCATGTAACTGATTGAGGTTTTAATGTGTGTTGCACATTGGAAGGCATCTTAAACTTAATATTATATTCATATGTATCCAATCACCACTAGTTATACATTATTTTATGTATGATATACTATTATAATCACCACAAGCAATAGAACTGGATATGGTAACTAGTACAACATTTTGAATCAACAAGAGTTGCAAACAAACAACCAGATGATTAACATCCCATGTAACCCTAAATCTACCTTTAGAGGGATTTACAATTGGTTGGCTAGAAAGCCAGTCAACTGATTGGATTCCCTATTTGGGAAGTTCTTTAGTTTTTAATGGAGTCGTCACTTCATATTCATCATGAACCCTCCAACGGCCTTCCTCATTGTTGTTGGCATCAAATCACATCCTTTTATCCTCAATGGTCTATAGGTCATGTAAATGCATCATCCTAATATAATAGAAATAATGATATTTTGCATGGATAATGAAGAGAGGGGGCATGGCATGTAATCCATATATATGTTACATATTTTGATCACAATTAAAACCACAAATTTATAAGTTTTATATCATAAGCAATCACCAAAGTGGTCTAGTTTTCAAATCCACATCCACCAAATGAAACAATTTCAAAGGTGTTGTGTTGATTTGTGTAATATACATACTTATATATACATATATATATATATATATATATATGTATATATATCATATATCATATATGATAATATGTGCTAAATTGGATAAGCATTGAAGAACTTGTCCAATGAATAGTTTGTGGTTCAAAACCCAAACTGGTGATAAAAGCATATGATGTCATACCTGATACCATTTTAAGTTTTCAAGGGAGGGGGTACAATAGAATATAAGATATTTTCCTAACCAAGATCTTAGTGAATTAAATTTGTAGCCATAAAATGTCAGTACATTAAAGATAGAGAAGTGATGTCAAATATACCTTGGTGCACAATAGTTGTCCAACAACTAGCCACGTCTAATGTTGGTGTATAACTCACACTTTTGGATCTATATCTGAAGTCATTATTGTTGTTCTCACCACCTCATCCGTACAAAGGTATCTTGTCTTCTCCTTGGAGAAGTTGTTCATCCTCAAGCCTTCACACAAGAGTCTCAGCCTCACTATCATTCACGTTCATGAGGGACCTCTTGGCGCACCACCTTGGTCACCAAGAGGAAGCAAGACTCAGAGTCAACAACATTCTAAAGTGTCATGCTCTCTCTCCTTCTCCTCATATTGTCCTTGGGATGAGTTTCTCTCTCTTTAAGAAGAAGAACTCTTAGAAAATGTGTGGTGTAGTGTGTGTGTCCCTCTGGACGACCACCCCTTTATATAGGAGAGTCATAGAGGTGGATTTTAAAAAATTCCACTCTCATTCATAATTATAACTCAAAATCAAATCAAACTAGGAAAATGTGGACCGAGATCCAATTGATCAACTAGAACCCCCAATAAATCAAATAACCAAATCATACAAGTCCTAGTCAGAAATCAATCAAATAGTTTGATTCCAAATCATCTTTCATTGTTGTTTCTTAATTTGTATCTAGTTGACTAACTGACTTGCTTAGTTGACCAATTGGCCACTTTCCCATAAGGTTGATCTATTTATCATTCTAAAAATTAGTTGACTTAAAACATATTGTCAAATGCATGTGTTGCTAGTCATGGGTTGGTTTGGAAACTAGTCTTTACATAGTTCATAACCATTTTAATCAGTCTTTAATAGTGAAGTTATGATCCCTTAAGCGTCCTTATGTGTGTGACATGTAGGTTCCTTAGTACGTTGGCAGTGATGTCAAAGACCTCACAAGAAAAGAGCATTATCTAGAAACATATCATTGTTACCCAAGTAATTAGAACAAGTTAAGAAAAACTTTAACATGTAACTGACCAATGTTACCATGAATGTATAATCCCTTTGTCAACATATCCATATTGAACCTAAGGCATGGAATATTCATCCTTTTAATGTTTGATCTATGTTTTTGGAATCAAAGCACACCATTGAGATTGTGTGAGATCAATATCATATATTGAAATCACATGATCATGGATGCGTGTTTCAAAGTCTTTATTATCAAGTGGCTAGGGTATCACTCAAATTGGAGGGAGAATTTCCATCTACATCACTCATAATCCGCAAGTGTCATGATGCACCCAATCATACTTGTATGTAAACCCTTATTTAGAGTCACACGAGGTAGTTCTAAAGTACACAAAACATCATGTGATTGTTGTATTAACTTCAGGTCTAAGGATCACAGTCACCACTGTCATATTAAGATATGACTTTGGCTTCCATGACATGGCTTCAACGTGTCATTCTCAAAGTTAGTCTATCTAGCACAAATTTTTCTCTAACAAGTACCCTTGTACCAGAATTGATATCCAATTCATGACTAAAGAGACATAGTCATCATTCAATATACACACTAGTATTATGTATTATTTTCATTATATAATATCCACAATATTAATCAACTATGACATAAAAATAATGATCAATCTAAAGTATACATATTATCTCATGCTCAAGTCATCAACCCAAACAATATGTCATTTAGTCAAAACATTCTTAGGACATTATCATATCTATTCATTATCTCGATATCGAAACAAACATTACAAGTGGAAATACCTTTTAGTAATAATCAAATCATGTATAGTTAATGTATCCCTCTTACAATCATCACATGATGGCTCCTATGACACATAACCAATAGGGAATCCATAATGACATGAGTTGTAGAAATATCAAATGAATAAACAACATAAATCTTAAATTATTTTATTCTTGCATATATTGTCACATTTGGCAAATTCTACTTTGAATGTTGAAATTTTTTTTGAGAACATGGAGAAACCAAGTGACAATATTTTGACGTAAAATTGTTCAATATATTGACTGATTGATGATAAACCATCACCATGTAAGTGAAGAGGAGTTGAGGTTTCAAAAGAAGACAAATTTAAGTGAAGGTTTTGGCATAATAACTCTGATACACTTAGGTGGTGGTAGAGTTCCTCATTTTACAAAGTTATCCATTCAAGGAAATAACTACTACTTGGAAAAAAACCTCGACCTTGAATAAATTCAAAAACTCAATTTAGAATGTCAAAAAGATATGATCACTTTGCATAGAGAGAACATAAATGATAATATGTTAATCCATATAGGAATAACCCTATTCAACACATTTAGTTCTCCATAAAAAGAAGAAAAAAATAACTTTAAGCCACTTATAGATTACATGATGTTCCTATATACTCAGACAAAATTGCATTACTATAACTTTGATATATGCACACTCCAAAAATATTCAATTAATCACTAATAATTTAAAAGATGTACATTTTTTCCTTATGAGCGTGCATTTACAACTTTTGAAAACTTAAAATTATAAATCAAATGTCACTTGATATAAATCCAACATTATATCCATACAAATGGGAAAAAGAGTATAAAACTATTATAAATTATAAATCTCAATCCAATCCAAACTAGGAGGTAACTAACAATATGATAAACTGGGATAAATATTATGACCTTAGATTATTTCACTTCTAACTTTCATATACATATAAAATTTTGGGGAATTTATATGATCTAGTTGTCACATTATAATCCCTCCTAACCCAACAATAGGGAGATTTAAAGCAAACCTAAGTATCCAATCCAACAAGGATCCCATAGGGAATAGTGACAAAAATATTGAGAAAAAATATAAGAAGTAAAATTTGAATCTTGACCTTGATGACTATAATTTCTCAAAAATATTAAAGGTATAGGGGACTATGGTTACACTTTATCACATGACTATAATTTCTCAAATATATGTTACAGTATAACTCAAAACTTTTGATAACAATGATTTGAGACTCTTAATTTAAATCTTCAACATTTATATCAGGCTATGATATTGAAGTCTTAATGTTGACCAACCATCACATTAACACTATAAGTACCCAACCCAATAGTATATATATTTTTCAAGGAGGATTTGCATCTCAATCAATTAACTTCATGGGGGTAGTAAGAGTATTGTTTGCTCACCATGAGTAGGACCTATGTAGTAGATGGGGGACTAGAATTGTATATTTCTATTTAAGGTAACACTTCAGAAAATAAAAGTAGTAGGTTTGGAAATTATACATCATACCCTAGTATGAATAAAATTGCAAGCAAGATCGAATCTTGGGGGAAAATTTATACTAAGGGAGGAAGACTATAACATAATAAATTTTGGACACTAAACTTGCTTTTATCCTATTTGTATATTTACCTATGTTTGAAAAGCCCTATGACAAATCTGTATTTGTATTTGAATTTCATTTAAATACCCTTTAGTATGCACTATATTGAATTCGTGATGTATGGTTTGATCCAATTAGATTATGACCCTCTCTGGGTTATCCAGACCCAATGTAAGCCATTGGCTTCATATTGGTTCAAAATTCTTTTCTAGGTTATCAAAATTGTATTATATTAGAACTAATAGAGATAATTGAATGTGGGAAATTAATCATGTAGGCTGAATAAACATGGCATTTTTAGCACGGGTTTAGCGTATCAGTTACTCGTGGAAGGGCATGAGTAAAAAACTGAGGGACAGTGGAAATGTGTTTGGGCTAATGGACTATCTCAGTGGATGAAGAGCTTCTTGTAATGTTTCAAATACAATAGGATGATGATGAAATATATGTGCTGGGTGAGGAGGATGATAGATACACCCACATGTGAGAGATGGGGAGCAGTGGAGGAGACTACTCTATAGGCAATCATAGATTGCCTAAGGAGTAAGGCCATATGTGAAGGGAGTGTTGCAATGCTGGGTACAAATTTCTTCTGCAAAAACCTTAAGGATTGGCTAGAAGAGAACCTGAAGGAAGATGTAGGAAATGATACTAGGAAATTTTGGTTTGTTACTTTCTATTGGACCATCTGGAAAGAAAGAAATTACTATATCTTCAATAGGAAGGTAATTAGCAGACCCATCATCTTACTTAACATGAAGGTGATGGTTGATATCCTACGAGCCAACAGAAGAGAGGTAGGGAAGAGGGCAAAGCACAACCCAGAGCTGGAGTGCCAGTAGACATGGAGATGCTCATCATGGTTTATGCAGTGATGAGAATGGAGAATTCCATCACTATAGCTAGCTTTGTGACTAGAGACAGAAGGGGAAAGTGAATACAGGGTGGCACATGCCAATTGACCTGTGCAGACCTAGTGGAAGGAGGCTCAAGACTATCTTAATTGGATGCATGAGAGCAATCGAAGCACACAACCAGAAATGCTATGTCCAGAGTGATTCAAAACAAGTTGTACACCTTATTAAGGATGCGTCAAATGGCCCTTTGATATTCAAAAATGTTGTTACTACTGTTAAGAAGATATTGGATACACATGGAAATATAGAAGTGATCTTCAAATGAAGGGAATAAAATGAACCAACAGAGAGATTGGTGAAGAAGATGATCAGATCAGGAGGGAATGATGGCTTGTTTACATCTTGCCCAAAATGGCTGATAGAGGAGTATTGCAGAGATGAGGAGCAGACATGAAGGAACACTGGGGAGCATATATTGAATGTTGGGTGTATAAAAATATGTGGGCAATTAGAATGATGAGTAGTTATTTTATTTTCTCAAAGTAGTAAATATCATTATAGAGTTCTGGTAAAAATTAGAATTAGTCAAGAGTATGGATGTGATATGTTCCCTTTTCCAAATAATTGTAACATTGTAATTGTGGACCATCCATTCTATGATCCCAGCTTATCTGGAACCATGTATGACACTCTGTGGTAACTCGGCATTCTACCCCAATTTTGGTTGTTGAGATAAATAGAAGTGAGCAATTACTCAACCACCACACCTCCTCTTTTCCCTATTAAGGCCCCTCCATTGAGCATCATCATCCTCCCAACTACCCTAGTGGCTACCTTCCCCTACATTCTTAACAGTCAAACCCCAAGCATCATATTTTTTGATGATGTAGAACATGAAGGTTTATATGAACTAGAAAGCAAAGTGTGATCCACCTCCTCCATGTTTAGGTGACATGTAGCTTCACCTACTTCTTGTGGAATCTTTATCCTAACCCAGTTTTTCCTATAAATATCCACAACTCCATTGTGGAGGTTCCACCTCCTCCAGGACCACAAAAGCACAAGTCTCCTTTGCTTGATCCTTTTCACAACAATATAAATCCACCAAAATATCCTTTTACCCACCAAAAGCATTTCCCCTCAATCATTTTGTAGTGTTTTGGCCCCAAATGGCATGGCCTGCCCAATCCTCTTCTTTAGAATCCTTGAGATATTCAATAAGATTATGATACCCCCAATATCGTTTGTCACCGCCATTGGATCCCCCACACCTCCTCATCACTTTTTAGACCCCCGTGTACTGCTCCACAAGCCTCGTGTCACCTAAACAAATCTCAACGACCATTTATAGCTATATTGGCACTCTAAAAGGGAGTTGTGAGCTCCAGTCGCCACCTCATGTGAAGCCACCACCACCTCTCTCTCTAGTGAGGGACATAGGATCTTGACAAACACCTCATGTCTGTGAAGGGCCCATAGAATCCTAGATCCACCATCTCCTGTCAGCTCCCCTACCGTTGGAAGGTCCCATCCCTACTCTTTTCTTCTTTTTATATTTTTTTATATAATCAACATGTTAGTAAATCATAGTGGTATACTTAATAAAATATCTCAGATATCATCGACAGATCAAAAGCTTAGTAAATAAGGTCAATTGAACATAAGTTATTAATATTTCACGATTTAATGTACTTCTAACAATTGGTAACTTACATAATTAATGGGTAAGTGGCGAACAAAATGAAATAAACATATATAAATTGAAAAATGTCATTAAAACGTTCCTGAATGTCTAAAAAAATTACTTATTACCAAAAAATGTGACCCCTAATTACTCCTATTACAATGATTAAATCATATCTTCACTTGAGTGATTAACTTGTAATATATTGAATAAAACATATTTGAAATGGTAAAAGTTGGGGGAAAAGGGGATTGATTGACTTTATGTATTCTTTAGATAACATATTGATAATTTGCACCCATGTAAATTGGAAATTACAATATAAATCAAATTAGATTCTCTCTCAATCGATTAAATGTATATATTAGCATGAGAGTTATAAATATATGTATATATACAATTGTATATTTTTTTTGATAAAAGATAATTCATTAATAAAAGACAAAAGCAAGCTAGCACCTGCTATGTCGGTTGTTACACTGCTGGTATGCTAGAATAAAGGGTGGGATGTTTTGCAGAGAGAAGAAAAAAAAAGTCTATGGGGGAAGCAACCCATAACAAGCCTCGAAGCTTGACAACTAGAGTTAAAAATGCAGGAACATCAATCTACATAGATAGTGTAAAAGTCATGTCTATTGCTGCAGTAGGCCGATTCTAGTTTCATCATCCATCATCGCCTTTAGGTCGCAGAGAAAACGAGCTTATGATTCCCCCTCTTGTGAGTCATCTGAGCCCTCCATTATCTTTTTCCCTGTAGAGTGAAAGGATATGAAGATCTGAAATAATATGGGTGATGATGGTGCTCCTTGGTTTTATGGTGTTGTTGAATATTCTATTGTTTCTTTCTCTCCATAAGTTCCAACATATGGTGACTAGGAAATCATCCCCATTGAGGGTGTAGTTATTTCTAATCGGTGTGAGACCGGTTGGAAAAGTTGTGAAGTTGTGGTTTAGTTTATCAACCCTAAGAAAATGCGAGAAGATGTTGCTGGAGAAGCTGCAATGGAATAACCAGTGATTCACAAAGTCAGTGTTTTCAAGACATAGAGAGCATCTCGAAGGACCATAGAAACCTCTTTTGTTAAAATTTTGGTCAGTTAGCTGTTTATTGTTTAGCAGAAGCCAGAAGAAGGTTTTGTATTTTTGTGGCCACTTATGTTTCCATATATTGGAGAAAGTCGGGGAAATACATCTAAAAGTCAGGTGGTTGTAGGAAAGTTTGACAGTATAGAGTTCTCCCCATCTCCAAGAAATTTGGTTTGAGGAGTTGTTTTCTAGTTATAGTGTCAGGTTTCTAATGTTTTCTTGATTAAGGTGTAGAAGCAAACACCTCTTTAAAGAGTTTGATCTCCTACTTGATAGGAGGCTAAGAGATTTGGTAGTGTTTATCTTTTTGAGATTATTTGGTATAGTCCAAGAAGTATGCATGTTGAGGACGGTTTGGTATTTATACCACAGGTCTTCCTAGAAAGAAATGAGTTTGTGTGAGCGAGGGGGGTGTCGATTATTTGTTTAATGTGAGGAATGTGTTTCTTTATGTATTTCCAAAGAGGGGAGGCTATCTTGTTATGTGTTTTACGCCAGGGAGGGAACTTTTGGTAATATTTATTTGTCAGCATGTTTCTCCAAATTTTGTTGTTGTTATTGTCCAGGTAGTTAATTATTTTTGTGATCAAACAGAAAGCATGAGTTTCTAGGTTGATAATTCTCCATCCCCCCTGATTAATGGGGGCTATTATGGTGTCCCAGTTGACCAAGTGAAAATGTTTGCTCATGTTAGGGGATTTGTGGTGATTGTTCCAAAGGAAGTTTCTTCGAATTTTTTCAATGGCCTTTCTAGTCTTGGAGGGAAGAGCAATGCAACTCAATTAATATGTGGTTATTGGTGTGATGGCGCTGTTGAGAAGGTAGAGACGACCGACCAAATTAAGGAAATTATTTGTCCAAGATGATAATTTGTTGTTTATCCTTTCAATGATCGGGGTCTAAGTGTAGTGGGAGATTTTGAGTGGAGTGATAGGAAGGCCTAGGTAGGTAATAGGAAAGTTTTCTATCTTGCATCTCAATAAGTCTTTGAATCTAGTCATCAAAGATTGTTCGATGTGGACCCCAAAAATTGAAGATTTTTGTACGTTTATCTTGAGGTCCGATATGTATGAGAAGATTCCTATATTCTGATTGTGTTGATGATGGATTTGTCCTCAGGGGTGATAAGGATGATAGTGTCGTCTGCAAATTGTATTATGTTTTCATAACACTCTGGGGGAGAGTTGATCAAGCCTCCTTCGACACCTAGTTGTATCATTATACTTAGGATAGTAGTGATAATGATAAAATGGTAAGGGGATAGAGGATCCCCTTGTCTAAGGCCATTTGAGTTTTTGAAGTAGCCAAATGGTACTCCATTTATTATGGTTGAGAAGCGATTTGTGGATATACAGGCTTATATCCAATGGATCCATTTTGTAGGGAAACCAAATCCCTTGAGGGTATGAGTTAGGCATTGCCAATTTACAAAGTCAAAGGCTTTTTCAAAATCTAGCTTAATGGCTAAGACTAGATATTTGTTAATATGGCAATCGTGGATGGTTTCGTTGACCATCAGGTAAACATCATGGGTGCTTCTCCCTTTGAGGAAAGCATTTTGATTTAGAGGGATAATATGGTTGATGTGAGGCTTGATTCTATTTGCTAAAGTTTTTGCAATGATTTTATAAGATGTATTGATTAGGCTGATAGGTCTGTATTGTGAGATGAGGTCTGGTTGGTATTGTATATAGTTGCATGTGACATGGACTTTGGCAACATAAAATGTATGTTTTTTTGTGTATTATTATGAGTGCTATGATTATGCCTCAACTTATACAATGATGAGACTTTTGAATATAAATGAGATGTTATTAGAACCAAAGACACATATAAAGGTGAAATGGCAATGATGAAAATTTATGACTTCTAATGGAAATAGGTCTAATACTATGTTGGGAAACTAAAACGCTAGAAATGGAAATTAAATATATTGAACAATTATGTAACAATTAATGAGTCACTTAGATCCAAAAGTTCATCAAAGTAATATTACTTTACAAGAATGTATTGTGGATGACTTTATATGTATAAGTATGAAATTTGACAAGACTTCATTTAAAAAACATATAAAGTTTCCTATCATAGTTACACCATATATCTTGGATGAATGAATGTTCATTAAATATTTAAACTTGTGTGGAAAATATAACTTATAGAAAGGGGATGTGCATCTAATTTCAATAGAAATGGTTATTGGAGAAATAATATCAATTGTGAAATATGGATATTGATAAAGAAATTACTTGGAATATCAAAATGCAACTTTATATGAGAATGGCATGTAACATCTACTGCACCTATGTTTTACTCCATAACTGAATGGCGACATACATGAGACCATGTCTACATATACATGAGAAAATGGTGTGCCCTACCTTAAATGAATATACATGAAAAAACTACCACATGGACATCAATAAACACATAATGGATCAGGTATTAAATTTATAACATTAGAAATCCTATAAAGAGTATATTTTGGAATCTTAGAAATATAATGTGGTAATTTTATATGTGATAATATAATGACACACATGAAGATGTGGAGATCGAATATATATATATATATATATATATATATATATATATATATATATATATATATATATATATATATATATATATATATATATATATATATATATATATATATGGGCTCATCTTTAATACACGTGTGGGTAGCTACCCACGCACACTTCCTGATATATATATTTAAAAAAAAATTCACAATTGTAGAGGAACATTTTATCTAGCTCCCCAAAAAATTTGATCCAAAAATAATATCATTTGCCCCCCCCCCCAAAAAAATCAAAAAACCCGTCCATATATTTATTGAATGTATATTTTCTGTGCAATTACTCTTTTGCTCTCAGAGTTACTCTATATATAAATACAATTACTCTTTTGATTCATAAGAGTTACTCCAGTGTACCATATAGTTACTCTTTCAACCCTGAGTTACTCCAGTGGGTAGCGAAAATCTGGCTACCTGCGCGGGTAACGAATGAACAACCTATATATATATATATATATATCATTAAGTGTGTCTCTCCTTTTCCATTATCAAAAATATTCATGTGTACAAGTGTAGGTCAGAAAAAAAGCATCTCTCTCTCTCTGTATATATATATATATATTTTTTCAAGTAGTTTTTCACTCGAGTGTATCCGGAGAGGAATACTCTCAAGTAGTTTTTCATGATGCAATATTTTTTGAAAATCTAATCTGTTGATCTTCTTAAACATCTCGTGAACAACTCATATATAAAATTTGAGCCCATTTGGATATGTATAGATCATGTTATGAAGATCACAAAAATTATACATTTTAAATTAGTTTTGTGCGTCAATTTTGTTGCCCTTGGATGAGTTACTTACACTCATCCAAATGGGCTAAAAATTTGTATGTAGCCTAGTTATAGTATGTCAACGAAGATCAATGGTTTACATTTTGTAAAAAAATAGTCTTGATATGCAAACACACTTGAGTGTATTCGTGCGATCCGTACACTCGAGTGTATTCTATCCTGACTCTCTCTCTCTCTCTCTCTCTCTCTCTATATATATATATATATATATATATATATATATATATATATAGAGAGAGAGAGAGAGAGAGAGAGTCAGGCTAGAATACACTCGAGTGTATCAGAGACCAAATAAACTCAAGTCATTTTCGATCATGCAATGTCTATTTTGAAAATCTAAACCATTGATCTTCTTACATATCATATTAACATAATATATATAAAATTTGAGCTCATTTGGACACTTATAGGTTATGCATCTAAAGGTGACAAAAATTATACAATTCAGATTAGTTTTGTGCATTGATTTTGTTGGTCACGAAAGAGTGACTTAGAAAATGTCAAATGAGCTCAAAAGTTTCATGTGTCTTGTAGTTATTATAACAATGAATATCAATGGTTTTGATTAATAAAAAATATCTAGATATGCAAACACCATTTGACTGTACCGTGCGATCTGTACACTCAAA